>OY821786.1:21332500-22647500 GCA_963682175.1 Triglochin maritima
TATAAGTAAAAACATGCCAAATCGAGTCCCAGATCACTATATCAGATAAAGCAATACTCTACAGAAATTTAGAGGTGAAATGAAACAACCAGACCGCCGATTGGCGGTCTTCTTCTCTCAGACCGCCTCCAAACTTCACCAGATGCTTCCCCTTCTCAATGTGAGTCTCCTGAAACAAAGAAAACTACAAGACAAAAATTAAATCCACTCGAATCATCCAAACAAGAGTCTGGACTGGCACCTCCCCGGCAACGGTGCCAAAAACTTGTTGAACGTTTTAATTAAACCGCAAGTGCACGGCCGCGTTGAAGTGGTGGCAAATACGGGTCGTCCTCAGGGAGGTGAGCATCCTCTCATTTGCACGAAATCAAGTAGCAAAAAAATGGAGAAGAGGGTTGATTATGCTACTCTACGCTACACTACATTACGAAGTATGAAATGCGAAAGAAAGCAACAAACGATTAACTAAAACTTAACTAACAACGAAAGACGAGTGCTGGAATTCAGGAATGGGAAAACCCCTAAGGGGTTGAGCGAGTGCACACATGCAAAGAGGTGGGTGTTGAACACATTCTTTAAGAACAAATGAAGGTGGTGTTATCATGCATAGGAAGTGTCTAAATGTTATGGTAAAACCTATCAATCTATTCACCAACCTAGTTGATTAACATTTACATATACAAGTTGTTTATTTCAGAACCTAAACAAGCATGAGAGGTGTCTAATCATTGTGGCAAAACTCATCAAGTTATAAATTCTATCCTAAACAAGAAAGCATACATTCATGTTTTATCAACACATTGGAAATAAAGCATTCAATCCATTCTCATTTGCATGTATGTACATCTACTCCACCCCCCAAAGGGGATGAAGCTACTCACTAAACATTACACTAATTATTAAAATAAACAAAGAAAGCATATTAACTAAGCTAATAAAACTAATAAATGAGATTAAGCAAAGCAAAACAAGAAACATAAAACAAACAACATAATAAAGAAAACTTGTATTAAAATGACTCACAATAAAAGTAGCACCCTCCTACTTTAGTGTGTGCTTCAAGGCCTCACTTCTAGTAGGAAGAATAGCCACTTAAAATATGGAGTAATTACATTAGAAGGTGAAGAGTTCTATTTATAGCCATAGAAAAAGGCACTCCGGGACAATCCCCCGATGTGGGACTAAACAAATACCAAAAATGGCCTAAACATCCTCTAATACATGTGCTGAAGAAATTTGAGCGTGTTTGGGCCAAAACAGACCGCCAGTTAGCGGTCGTGGACCGCCAGTTAGCGGTCGTGGACCGCCAATTGGCGGTCTATATGGTTCGGATCCTGCTCATTTTTGTTGTGGGCTTTTCTTGGTATCTTTTCTGGTCTTGAATGCATATACTTGGTTTGTTGGAGCTCCGACCCGAATCAAATTGCTAAAATACTCCCCATGATGGTGTGGAGTATTCTGTTTTGCTCTTAGGTCCTTCTGTCTTACGTTCAGGTTCTTCTCCCTTGCATCTCAGTCCCTATATCTCACAATTCAGTCATTTTCCCAGCTTTTGGGTCCTTTTATGCTTCATCTCTTCAAACCTATTGATTCCTGAAAACTAACCATAAAACTCGTAACATAGCATTGTTTTGGTGAAAGATAATGGATATAAGATACAAATATAAGCATGAAATGATGTCAATCACTTATTTTTGTACATAGTTATATTTGAAAAAAAAGAAAACAAGGACTCCAAGAGCGAGCATAGGTTGTTGTGGGCACCCACCCTTGTTTATTTTGGGCCACATTTGTTTCACGTATTTGTATACCTTAAGTATCTCACAGGTTTTGAGGGGAATCATGTTTGTGTCCATCAACATGACCATGAAAATTCCCTTGTGCTTCAAAGTTTGGTGAGATCATAACTTTTTCATGCAAAAATACATGTAGAATCATGCTTTCATACATCGAGGACAATACATGAAGTAAGTGAGGGGGTGCGTTACATTTGTATATACGTGGAATCAAGTATTTTTCACTTTGTTTTTTGTTTTCTTTTGTTTGTATTGTTAAGGTCATGATAGTATGTTGCATTTAATATCGATATATCTGTTTGCCATGATCCTTGAGTGACATGCATTCTTTTTCTTGCATGGTGCTTTAAAAGTTTCATTTCTTTCAAAATCTTCATGTGTTTGCGAAAGAAAATGTTTTGTGGGTTTTGCGTGAGTTTAGCATGTGCAAAACCGTTAAGAGACAAAGTAAAAATGAAGCTCCCAAAATTAACTTGAACATGACGCATTAGGTTATCTAGTACACCGACTTTAGCTCTTATCTAGTCGTAAGGATGCACCCCAATTTTCCCTCCGAGGGAGAGTAGTCATAGGGTTTCAGTATGCAAATAAATAAAGAGTCAAATAATCTGTGTCTGTTAGTATAAGGAAGTTTGTTGTAGTCCGGGACCCTTAAATTGCTGTTATGCAACGTTAAGTGTAGAAGTTTTGGTTCATGTGTAGATAAGAAATAAGATAGTAACGTGTTCTCTCTTCTCGCACGGGTCCTATCACTCGGGAAATTAGGTCCGAGGGGACTGAGTGCCTGGTGCTTTCGAGTCATCTCACTTGGGATGCACCAACCGAACTCCCGTTACACAGGTGGTAGGGATCGCCCTATGTGGAGATTTGTGGGAAGGTGTACGTGATAGTGTAAGTCCTCAGAGGCAATGATGCACGAAACTTGACCCTCGGAGAATCAAACAGAAACTAGATAGAAACAAAAGAAGAAACAAAATGGTAATGCAAATAAGAACCTTAATGGACTTTACACTTTGTATCACTTGAGGAGGTTAATGTTGTCTATCTCTTTCACTTAAGTCTTTAATTAACTTGCACGAATGATTATTAGGCTAGGTGTGTAGACTGGATACATATATAGAGTCGACTCGTAGGATTACCATTGTAACGTACCCGAAAATAGCGGAAAATTTAAACAATAATAAAGACCGTCAATGGTCAACACAGGGCACGTCACGGGAAAACAAACCAACATATATATAAAATATATAAGATACAGACCCACGTGGAAGTCAAACTATATAAATGAGTCAACTGTGATTACAACAAAAGTGAATATACATGTAATCACTACCTCAACAAAAGAAGATATAAAAGAGAACAAGATCTGATCCCGGGGGCACTCTCCTCGGTCACCACCTGACTCTAACGCTACTCGCTACCTGAAATGAAAACAAACAAACATGCCTGAGTTCCCTGAAGGAACCCCGTATACCAAGCCTCCTAAAAATATAAAAAGGAATTAAAGACAATGCAATGCTATGCACATGATCATCCACCTCGGGCCCACAATAATGCCCTCACCGCCTCCACGGCACTGAACCACTCCTGTCACTAGGGTCAAGTCAGTCCATCGTTGCCTCACAAGGGTCAGTCGACACCACTGCTCCCCAAAAGTGCAGGAAGGAACCCCCGGTACACGCCGCCACCCCAGGAGCGAGTCAGCCCGCCGAATACACAACTCGGGTCAGACGACAGCCGCTGCTCCCCCAAGAGCCGCCAAGCGCGCACCCTGCCGGAACATCCTCGGCCTACCGCTAAACCCTCGCAAACTGCCCAAGGTTTACGGCACACATCCCTCACACCCCGCTCGGTAAGAGAGGCAACAGTAATACAATAATACGCCTTCGTCGAAGGTGAAATCCGTAGCTCTCAAAGCCGGTAATCAACCGTCGCCTCGGAGCCGGTAGTCGACCTATACTCAACGGATCGCGTATGGATAAATCCACCAACCTGCGTCAGATCGGTCAACCGCTAAAAGCACACCGGTCGGCCGGTCCCCCACACAGTACACGGTACTGTACAAACAAGTCTATCGGTCGAATCACGCCAACCGAAATACCGACCAATCGGTCGAACAAAAGTCATCTAGCGGTCGACCGTTTGGAAGGTCTACGCTATACATTTTATATACATATATATCTTGTCGGTCGAACCAGGGTCCGTTCAACCGATAAGAAAGTCTACATGAATCCTGCCCACTGGATTCGGTCGACCGAAACTCCTTCGGTCAACCGGATCAACAAGCACTTCACTACAGGAAAACTGCACTCGGTCGGTCGACCGGATCCAGAGCGGTCGACCGTTTAGATGGTCAACACTCGTAACCGACCTTGCACAGTTCGGTCGACCGAGACACACACTCGGTCGGCCGAAGGCCTGTCTAACCTATCTACTGGGTTCGGTCGACCGAAACAACACCGGTCGACCGGCTAATGTAACCCTTTATTTCCCGCGAAATTTGGCATAAACGGTCGACCGTCACACAGACATCGTTCGACCGTTTTCGGGCAGTAAGTTAATATTTATAAATATCGGTCGACCGACCCATATACCGGTCGACCGAACAATACATCTTCCCACTGGACAGGCATCATTTAGGCGTCGTTCGGTCGACCGAACCCTCAATTGGTCGACCGAACAGGTCGTCTTCAACCTTCGTCCAGTAGGGTTTTCACCGGAGAAACGACACCAACGCCGTCCTCTACACTCCCACACCTCTTGGGGAGTTAATATGAAGACTTCGCATACCTTTTGGTCGAGTGAAGAAGCCTCCCGAGCTCCCTTCAATACCTCTTCTCTTCTTCTTCCCTTCTTCTTCTTCTTCTTCTTCTTCTTCTTCTCTCTAAACTCTTCTCTCACTCTCTGGTTAGCTTCAGAAATGGAGAAAACGATTCAATTAACCCTCTCCCTCTTATTTATAGTAAAATCCAAGTTTATCTTCAATCCACCTCTTAAACTTCAAATCAAAACAAGCCACCTCATGCTCCCAACCTTATCTCCTCACCTCTTCATTAGCATGCATAATTAGGGTAAGTTAGGTTTAGGTTTAGTTAATTAAGGGGTTTAGATTAGGTTATTACAACCATGTCCAATGATCGACAAAATAGGTCCAACAAGTCGCATTGCTAGATTGAATAATGCATCCATGTTAGGATTTTGTGGGTATATTCGCTAAAACCCTCAGGAGACACCACTCCTCCTTCTTGGCGACAAGGAGGTTTAACGGCTTGTTGCACGTGCTAAGTGTAACCGTGATTCCTACGAAAGGGAGTTAGAGTTTCTTGTTTTTCATATGCTTTTCCTTTCTTTCATTTTCTCTTTCTTTGTTTTGCTCGGGACTAACAAAAGGTAATTGTGGGAGTATTTCATTAGTATCATATCATACATCTCATTCATTCTATATATCCTTTATTTTACCCTAAAACGGTGTTGATCGAGTGTTTGTTGTAGTGTTTCAGGTGTTAGGTAATAAAGAAGATAAAATGGAGCAAAAACCACCTGAATGCAACGATAATGGACTGAATTGAAGACTTATGGACCTATTTGTAATGCACAAGGACTGGATCACATATGAGGAAGGACCTAAGTGAAAACCCGAAGGGACCTGATTGTGAAGTTCAAAATATTATGACACATGACTTAAACCAGATAAGTATTTCGTTAATTAAAACCAAATCGGTTTGAGACGTTTGACCAGGGCCTACCCCACGTGACAAACAGAAGAACTTAATAGGTGGACAAATCTGAGACGGATTGGAGCTTCCGGATCCACCATTGGCGGATTATTATTCACTACTGGCAGATCACTATACTCCAATGGGTCTCAGATTTTGGTCGCGGGTCCGCTTATCGGGTTAAAGCATTCCAAGACTATCAAATTAGATTTAAAGGCGTCCGATTACACCTAGATTAAACTCAACCATGTATTGTTCTATAAATACCATTGTAATCCCTCGTCTCCTATTCTTCTTGCTTCTCCATTAGGTTAGGTTTATTTTGCTGCTCACTAGTGTTAGAGGAGAAGACGGAACTTTGTAATCTTTTCATTTCAAGTTAGTTGAATCTTGTTCTTCACATTAATGTCTTTACGTCGATGCAATTTCTTTTATGTTGTTGTTTGCTTAATCTTGTTTTTCTTCATTTCCATTATGGGTGTATGTTGTTTTTATGTTTTGTTTAGTTTAGAGATGAGTAGGGAGTAGTCCATCCCCATTGACGTGCTTTGGGGGGGGGGGGGTGGAGAAGAAGGTGATGTGATTATGTGATGTATTAGGTGTGTGTGTGATTGACATCATATCATGAATATATTTGTGTCTTATATCCTTTATGTTTAAGTTTTAGGAATAAACATGTTTGAGAAGAAGAGACTCAAAAAGAACTTAAAAGCAAGGAAAAAGACTGAGATGCAAGAGAGAAGGACCCAGATGTAACCCAAAAGGACCAATGAGCAAATCAAGAAGCTCCACACCATTATGAGGAGTATTTTGGCAATTAGATCCTGGCCTAAATATCAACAACCAAATCGGGTTCATCAAACATCAAGAAATGAAGTTACAAATGAGACACCAAAATCCGGAACGCGATAAAAGACATCCGGACCGCCAATTGGGTCTTATATCGTTCATGTCTTCATCGGGTCGTGGATTATGTTGTTTTATGTCCATATATAGTATGCAATTTGTCCCATACCGGGGGATTGTCCCAGGTTACTTTTTTCGTGGCTATAAATAGAACTCTTCCTCCTCATTTGTATTTACAACATGCTTAGTGGCCAATCCCTCTATTTAGAGTCAACCCTTGGAGCAAACACTCAAGTGGGGAGATGCTACTTGAATTGTGAGTCTGAAATTAAATAAAATTTTCTTAGTTTATGTTGTCTATCTTATGTCACCTTGCATGCTTAGCTTAATTTCGTTTCATTAATCTTAGTATACTTAGTTAACATGTTTTTCTCTCTTAATAATAATTAGCTTAACGATTAGAGAGTAGTTGCATCCCCCTTTGGGGGGTGGAGATGATGTACATATATGTTGTGATGTTTGGATGTTTGATGAATTTTTGATTGTGTAGACTTGCATGTTTGTATGTTCATTGGGGGTATTTTAATTATCTACATGTTGATGGATTTTTGTTGGGTTTTGCAATAAGATTTAGACACTTCCCATGCTTAGTTTTCTCATGTTTATTAACTGAAATTTCCTGTTAGGTATGTTACATATTAGTTGTGTGTTTGTATTTGTGTTTGCTTGCTTGATTGAAGAAACTTTGTTTTGATGGGTTTGCCATAAGATTTAGACACCTACCATGCGTAGCTTTGTTCTTCACATGAGTTTATGGTTTTTGGTGAGTCTTGCTATATCTTTAGGCACTTCTCATGTTGTGGCTAATCTTATTATAATCAAGTAATATTTGCCGATACATTGTGTGAATGGATTGATAGCTCCGGCCACATCTTTAGACACTTCATATGCATGAAAACACACATAGGACACACACACATACATGCTTATATGCGTCATTCATCCGTTACTTCACTTCATATGCGGACACACTCCACCCCTTAGTTTAGTTTAGTTTCCATTCTTGAATTCCAGCTTGTTGTCTTAGTTAGTTTAGTTTCATTGTTGTGTGCTTTCATTTCCTTGTTTGTGCTTAGTATTTTAGTTTAGTTTAGCGTAATCAACTTCTTCTCCCCTCTTTTCTCATTTGCCTTCAAACAAACCAGAGTCGACACACCTCCTTGTGGATCGACCCATTTTTGCCACGTCTTCACCGACGCCGTGCACTTGCAGTCTAAACTTAATCGATTAAACAAGTTTTTGGCACCATTGCCGGGGAGGTGGTCAGTCCAAACTTTGGTTTCGATGATTCGAGTGGATTTAATTTTTGGTTTGTAGTTGTTCTTTGTTTCAGGAGGCGGTAAAGATCAAGGGAAGGCACCAGAAGAAGTTTGGATGCAACAAAGACAAACAGACTACCAATCAGCGGTGGTTAAACGCCAACTGGCGGTCGGGTGAGCTTTGTAGGATCGTATGGGGCTTAGTTCTAATCACCTTTAAGCCTAAACAAACTCTACTTGCAAGAAACACAAAGATGCAGCAGAATTTAAAAACAAATGCAAGTAGAAGAACAAATAATGCAAACCACAATGGAGACGAGGGATTTTTATAGAGATTCGGCACCCCACCCGGGTCCTAGTTCTCTCTTGCAAGCTCCGCTCGGATCACCGAGCTCCATTCATGACTTCACTAACCACTCCCCATTCTGGGCCGGGAGAGAACACCTTTACAAATATTCAATCTCGCGAACAACCCTCGCCGAGCTTGGCTCCTCCTCCAACAATCCGAGAGGTTCACTTTGAGCTCTCACCGAAGTCTATACTCTTTGTCTTGGGCTTTCACCAAGACCCTTGCATCTTTAACAAACAATGAGTGAGACAACACTCTCTAAGTCTAAGGACACTTGAGTATAATGTGGAAATGATGACTAAGTGTGAAGGTTTTTAGCTTTGGAGTGTTTGGAGCTTTCTCTCTAAAGTATAGAACCAATAGTAGTGGGAGAGTTGTGTGAAATGGTGTTGGACAACTCTATTTATAAGCTCCTAAGGTGTTATAGTCGTTGGGGTTAATTGGACAAGTGTTTGTGTATACACAAAACAGAAACCCGCAAGATGAAATTCTTAGTTAGTTCGGTCGACCGAATCGGGCAGCACGGTCGATCGTTGGGAAATTTTGAACTAGGTTCGGTCAACCGATAAAGGAGTGGTCGACCAGATCAGGCTATTGACTTAGGTACACTTAAGTTAATGGTCGAACACCGAATAGGGTTCGGTCGACCGAAAATCAACAGGCTCTACGGGGTTGACAAATATGATCAAATTTGGTCGACCGATCCAAAGTCTTTGGTTGACCGAACACATCCAAGTAGTTGCACAATTTTGGAGGTACTTAAGTTTGGTCAACCGAAACAGGTCCACGGTCGATCGATAGGCAAATTGTATTTTGGGTATTTGTGAATAATTCGAATACGACCGTTGGTATAATACGAAAAATGTAATGGTCAGAAAATTGTGTTAACTCGGTCGACCAAAAAGGTCTGCACGGTCGATCGAATGTGGACAATGAAAACACTACAGGATAATTGATGACTCGGTTGACCAAATGGTTTGGTTCGGTCGACCGAATGTGGGCAAACAGTTCAGGTTTGGTTTAATGTTTTCCGGTCTAAGTTTGGGTGATCTATTGAAGTCCAAATGATGTGAAATTTTGTGTGTGACTTCTATAGGGAACCTAATGTGTGTTTGAGTTGATTTTAGCTCTAGTACGCTCAATTACACAATGTTCCTAAGACTCAAAAGAAATACAAATTACATGTCTTCAATATAGCTTTAATACATGTCTTGACGTCATTTCATTTCTTTCTTGAGTCTTGATCACCTGTAGAGGTTAGCCAATACAAAATATATGTTATGAAATATGTGTGCTACTCTACATTTATTACAATTAAGATTAGGTTGATTAAATCATCAAAACATAGATTAAGGCCAAAAAGCCCACATGATTCGTTTGCTCCCTTCTTTTTCTGGTTGTTTCTAGTTTCCCTATAGAGGTCTGGGGTTCAATTTTGAAAATTTTGAATTGTAGTTTCCCCCCAAATCAATAATCAATCCCCTTTTAATCAACTTGGAACCTAAAATCCAATGCAAAGATTATGCATTCTTGCTTGTTTAGGTCATGCATCATATACTTGACTTAGGCATGTAGTTTCTCTTTTGTTTTAGCTTTACTTTCAGCTCTTGAGCGCTGGCGTGAGGTACGTATTTCCTACTCTCATTTATGCATTTGTTACGACCATGCAATAGTTAGTAGGAATTGCATTGCAACAAGTGTGAGTTGAGCGTTTGTTTGGAGAGTTGATTTCTAGATTAGGAATCCAAAATGCTACTAAGGAGAGGTTGTCCCATATAAGATAAGGTTGGGGGTTTCATCATCATTTCCTTTACCCCAAAAAATTGCACTAATCAAGAGCCTAATTTTAAAATCAAGTAGACATTGCCTCCTAAGGATCTCGGGTGCATTAAGAGAGTGATCCGGTTACGACCATCATAGCCTGATTGGCGTCGCCCACTATGTCGATAGTAGGAGAGATGAGATCTCCGGATCTTGGCTCACTTGCTAGGCCTTGTGGTCTTTGTCGTAGGGAGGTGAGGTGTTTTGAGGCCACGTGACCTCGTAGTTAGACGTCGTCAAGCTGTAAGGACCTATAGTGACCTTAGGTTGTTTGAGCGTTGTTTGGTTTTGTACTTCTACCAATACCTACCCACTATAGCATAAGGACTTCCTCCCTTCTCTCCTGAGTCATTCCCTCTCATCCATGTCTTCCCGTCTTCTCCTCTACGCACACTCAACTTTTATTGTTAAAGTTTTCTCTCTTTTTCGTGTGACTCGTGTGGGTGTGCAACGTTGTGCATGTAAGTGTGGTCACGAGACATTGCGGGTCATTTGATGAGATACGACATCGATCTGTCCCCGATTGTCGACTTTTCGAACACATCCCCGTCCCGTGTCCTACACAGTCCCGGGACCATGACCAGTCGTCAACCACATGAGGGCGACCCAGATTTTGGATTCACACTACCTTCTGGTCTAGAAGGTGGGGATCCACAATCTCATCACCTGGTTCCCAAAGTTCCCATCCACCTTCACGATCGATGCTACCCAAGTCGTACTGCTCTACCTTTTTGCATCGTATTGCCAGAGGGGAATGGGAACAACTTTGAGGTTAAGCCTCAGTTTATCTCCATGCTCATCCACTTCACTGGGAAGGGTGACCCCTATATCTTTCACAGGGAATTGAGGAGGTCTATGCGATGTTCAAGCTGCAACAACTTAGCACAGAGTCCATCCACCTTAGGTTTGTTCCCTTTGCACTAAAGGATGATGCCAAGAAGTGGTTGTACAACAACTAGGCAAATGTCTTTAGAACTTGGGATGAATTCCAATTTGCATTTCTTATGAAGTACTTACCAAATCATTAGACTCAAAAACTGAGGAACGAAATCAATTTGTTTTATCAGCATGAGACCGAATCATTTCATGGATATATAGAGAGGTTCATGGAGCAACTATCCACATGCCCTCACCATGGCATCGAGTTGTGGTGCCTTTGTCAGATTATTTATGAGGATCTTCACATTCCATCCCAAACGCTCCTTGAGTCCATGTGTCAA
The DNA here is from genome assembly GCA_963682175.1 of Triglochin maritima. Classification (NCBI taxonomy): domain Eukaryota; kingdom Viridiplantae; phylum Streptophyta; class Magnoliopsida; order Alismatales; family Juncaginaceae; genus Triglochin; species Triglochin maritima. The sequence continues at coordinate 21,343,568 of OY821786.1, forward strand.
GGAGAGTTCTTATAAAGGGATGAAAGGGAGACATGAGCTTTCCTAGAAGACCTCGCTGAGAAAACCATGAAGTGGGAGAGTGTGATGGAACCACCACCATCATCTAGGAGAGGAGAGAGGATCACAAATGCAAACTCGACTAGATCGGGTGCCACATTTGTTGTCGATACCACTACGACCACCGAGGCAAGCATAGCGGCCTTAATACGCCGCATGGATTCGATTAAGCTCCTAAACCAGCATAGTGTGTTACATGTGTTTGCATCTTGTCTAGTCCCCTATTATTTATGTGGTAGGATAGGTCATGTAGGAGGTGAGTGTGCATCCATTCCTTCTGAGATGGAACATGTCAATGCCATCTATGATAGATCCAAGAATGACCCATACTAATCATCATATAATCCTGGATGGAGGAACCACCCTAACTTTACATGGAACCAAAACAATGTCCAGGGTGGTCCTTCAAACTTCTCCAGACCACCAAACCGACCACACCAACCTCCCATGCATTCACAATCCCTTCAGCCACCCCAAGCCCAGATCACCAACCCACTGGGTTTCCCAAATTCTAATAATATGGAAACCCAGTTTAATTCGCTTGAGAACTTGACTCGTGGACTTGAGAACTCAGTAATTTTTTTATGTCATACATAAGTCAAGTCCTCACTACGAATCAGAAGATCTCTTGAGCTTCAGATGGGTCAATTGGCTCAGTCTGTACATGAGTGAGAAAGATGGACTCTACCTAGCCAACCTGTGGCTAACGCCCGTGCTCAACATCACCCGAACATGCAAGTTCAAGACCACAGGGGGGGGGGGCAGGTGAACTGTGTGGAAGAACCTTTTGACCATGTCAACGCCATTGTGACCCTTAGGAATGGGAAGCAGGTCAATAACCACGTTTCCTTGCCACCACATTCTTCTGTGCCACCCCTCTGTGGGGACAGTAGGGACAAGGATCCCGATGTTGAGGAAGTTTCTCCGTCGGCTCCTAAGGAAGGCGAGTCAGTTTGCCAAGACTCGCCTTCCCCCTCTGAAGCACCAAGGAAAACCTACTTACCAAAAGCTCCTTATCCAAGTAGGTTAACAAAGAAGCATAGTGATTGTATTGACAAGATCCTGGAGGTCTTCAAAAAGGTTAATGTCAACATCCCATTGATAGACATGATCCAACAAGTACCCCCGTATGCAAAAAATTTAAAGGATCTATGCACCACTAAGAGGAAGACTAATGTCCCTAACAAGGCATTCATGGCATCTAATGTGAGTTTGATACTATCGCACCCAATGTACTTGAAGTTGAAGGACCCAGGAAGTTCGACGATTTCATGCATCATTGGAGACACTCGCATTAACAATGTCTTGATTTGGGGTCAGTGGTTAACCTCTTACTTGTTTCTGTGTATCAACAATTGAACCTGGGTGTGCTCACACCCACGAGGACAACCCTCCAATTACCTGGTCGTTCAATCAAAGTCCCAAAAGGGGTCATTGAGGATGTTCTGATCAAGGTTGGTGATTTCATTTTACATGTTGACTTTGTCGTCCTTGACACTGAACCGGTTGCGCATACCCAATATCAGATTCCATTGATTTTGAGTAGGCCATTCCTAGCGACATCAAATGCTTTAATTAATTGTCGCACAAGTCTCATGAACTTGATCGCGACATTTCATGTGTTCAACATGGCTAAGAGACCGAGTCCTTTTGATGACCCCATGGAAGTCAATCTTATCTTGGACTTGGATGAGGAACTAGAAGAACACCCCCCGATTCATGACAAGTTTAACAAAGATCTATTTGAAAATAGTCATGAAGAGGACGGGGGCGAGTTGAGCAATGATGTGCATGCTATTAAGTACATGCGAGCTCCTTCTATCTTACATCTTGAGCTAGATATCACGTCTCGTCTTGAGGAGACACCCACAATTGAGCTTAAAGAGCTCCCTAAGGAACTGAAACACATTTTTCTTGGTCTCGAAAGGTCATTCCCGGTCACCCACCTTGGTCAAAGATTGAGCTTATTTCTAAGCTTCCGCCACCCACCTCAGCCAAAGAAATCCGGTCATTCCTTGGCCATGCGGTTTTTTACCGGCTTTTATTAAAGATTTCAGCAAGATAGTTCGCCCTTTGACAAGTTTGCTTGCTAAATGCACATCTTTTGAGTTGACACCCGCGTGCATGGACGCATTTGAGTTTCTAAAGCGTGAGTTGACCTCCGCTCCTATTATTAAGGCACCGGTGTGGACTCTACCTTTCGAGCTGATGTGTGATGCATTTTATTATGTGATAGGAGCAGTGTTTGGTCAGAAAGTCAACAAATTGCCTCATGTGATATATTATGCAAGTCGTACTATCAATGATGCCCAACTCAACTACTCCGTTACTGAGAAAGAGTTCCTCGCGATCATATTTGCGTTGGAAAAAATTCGTCAGTACCTCATCGGATCGCACATCATCTACACTGATCACTCAGCTCTTCGCTACCTTTTGTCTAAAAAGGATGCGAAACCCCGTCCTTTTTGTTGGATCTTGTTGTTGCAAGAGTTCGACCATGAGATACGGGATAAGATGGGATGCGAGAACGTCATGGAAGATCACCTCTCTCCCATTCCAGTTGAGCTTTCATCGGATCCACCGGTGAACGAGTTGTTCCCTGATGAGAAACTTATTGCAATAGCCTCACCCCGTATTTGCTGACATTGTGAACTATTTAGCAACCGGGGAGGTGCTGACTAATTTGACACAAAATGAGAAAGCCAAGTTCAAGTCATTAGTCAAGCGTCTCTATTGGAATGATCCCTACTTATTTTAGTATTGTGCCGATCAAATCATAAGAACGTGCATTCCTAACGATGAGATTTAGAGCGTCTTGTCCTTTTTCCATAAGGAGGCGTGTGGTGAGCACTTCGGTGCCAAGAAATCCGCTGCCAAAGTGCTCCAATATGGCTTCTACAAGCCCACGTTGTTCCAAGATGCTTTTACATTTTGCAAAGCATGCTGATGGACATCATATCATGCATATATTTGTGTCTTATATCCTTTATTCTTAGCCTAAGAAATGCTACGTAACGAGTTTTATGTTTAAGTTTCAGGAATAAACATGTTTGAGAAGAACATACTCAAAGAGGACTTAAAAGCAAGGAAAAGGACTGAATTGCAAGACTTATGGACTGAGATGCAAGAGAGAAGGACCCTAAATGTAAACCAAAAGGACCAATGAGCAAATCAAGAAGTTCCACACCATCATGAGGAGTATTTTGGCAATTGGATTCGGGTCACAAGGTACACAACCTATTACAGTGCATCAAACCTGAAGAAATCAAGCCAAACAACCACACTCCAAAACACAACATGATCCAGATCTTATAGGACGCCAATTGGCAGTCTGTTTTGGTCCAGATGCGATAAACCTTTGTAGGGTCATGTATTAGAGTGTTTTATGTCTATGTTTTGTAGTGTATTAGTCCCATATCGGGGGATTGTCCTCGATAGCCTTTTTCTTTGACTATAAATAGAACTCCTCCTCCTTTTGTATTCACCCATTGCTTGGTGGCATTCTCTCTACTTGGAGTAAGCCTTGGAGCAAATCTCAAGGTGGAGAAGAATGCTACTTGCAATGTGAGTCATGTTATAAATTTTTTAGTTTCTTTTAATATTGTCTTGTCTTTTAATTCTTCCATGATTGTTTAGTTTAATTTCCTTTCATTTAGCTTCTTTAAGATTTCTTGTTTGCTTAGTTTAATTGCCTTTCATTAGAATGTTTCGTTTTGTTAATGTAGTTTGCAGTGTAATGATTAGTGAGAAGTTACATTCCCCTTTGGGGGTGGAGTAGATGTCTATACATGTTATGTATATGGAATGAATGTTTAACATTGTTGTATGTGAGAATGTTAGTATGCTTGTTTGAATTAATGAGAACACTTAACTTGATGGTTTCTGCTATAATGTTTCGGTACATTCCATGCTTGTTTAGGTTCTTAATAACAAACTTGCCATCCTCATATTAATCACATAGGTTAGTGCTTTGAATGATAGGTCTTGCCATGAGGTACTTCTTATGCATTACAAACACTAACTACACTTGAGCTTATTGTATGCATTCATCGTCTCTTATTTCATGTGTACACACACTCCACCCCTTAGGGGTTTTCCATTCCTGATTTATAGCCTCTTTTATTAGTCACTTAGTTTCATTTCTTCTCGCACTTTCATCATGTTTGTTGGTTAGTCGTGTAGTGTAGTTAGTCTAGTTTGTTTAATCAATCTTTTCTCCACCTTGTGTCCCACTCGCCTTGGAAGTAACCAAAGTCGACACACCTCCATGTGTATCGACCCGTTTTTGCCACTGGTTCAACGCGGTCGTGCACTTGCGGTTATTTTAAAACGTTCTATCAAGTTTTTGGCTCCGTTACCGGCGAGGTGCTCTATCCAGACTTTGGTTTGGACGATTCGAGTGGTTTTCAATTTTTGTTTGTAGTTTGAGTTTGTTTCAGGAGATTTAAAAGATCAAGAGACATCTCCAGGAGAAGCCGGGAGGAAAACAGGAGCAAACTGACCGCCAATCAGCGGTTCTTGACCGCCATTTGGCGGCCTGGTAAGCTCCAAATTATCTCTAAGTTTCTATGGTTGTTTTTACATTCACTAGGTCATCTGGGGGCTCAATTTGGAATGTGTTGACTTCTAGTTTGCCCCAAGATTAACAATCGAGTCCCTTTAATCAACTTGGACCTTAAAACTCAAAGCAAAAGAGTAGATTGATTGCCATCTAGGTCATGCATCATTAGTAGACCTTGCACGCACTCATCTTTCTTTTCTTTACATTATTCTTGTTGATTGTTGGCGTGAGGTACGTGCACCCATTCTCTCATTCATGCATGGTTAAAGCATGCATTAGTTAGTAAGGTGCATCGGGACAAGAGTGAGGTGAGCGTCTATTTGGAGAGTTAATTGCTAGATTAAGACTCAAAACACTACTAAGGAGGGGTTGTCCCATACAAGATAAGGTGGGGCATTTCATCACCCTTTCCTTTGCCACAAAAATCACTCTTAATCAAAGCCTTAATTCTAAAAGCGTGTAAACATTGACCCTAGGATATTGGACATACTAGGCGAGTGATATAGTTGAGACCGTCATGACCTGATCGATGTCGCTTGCCATGTCGACAGTAGGAGGTACTGGATCTCCGGATCAGGTATCACTTGTTGGGCATTGTGGTCTTCATTGTAGGGAGGTGAGGCGTGTCAAGACTAGTGACCTTGAAGTTAGGCATCATCTAGCCTAAGGATCTATAGCCATAAGTTGTTTGAGTCGTGCTTGCTGGATTAGGCTTCTACCTTGTCCCACTACCCACGCTAGCTCTAGGGATTTTCTTCCCTTCTCCTTTGAGTCATCTTCTTCTCACCTACTTCTACGTTCTAGTCTCCTCCCCTTTACACTCTCTGTTAACGTTTAGGGTCGAGTCAAGCACTTATTGCAAGCTTAGCCTCGTGGTGGTGAGAGTGGTCGACTCGAGAGTTTTTTTTTTGTTTTTTGTTGAGATGGATGGTTACATGGGCGACCATCCATATCATTGTTGGGACCAGGACAATTCTCCATGGTACTCCAAACCCATGCATCTTGAGGTGCCTCAGAGAAACACCCCACATGGTTGGGACAAACTTAATTGTGTGACAGAGCAATCTTCAGATTGGGATAATATGAGAGAGGCACCGACTGCTAGACCACCATATAGTTATGTCGGATCATATGTTGGTCAACAAACTGAGACATTACAACAATCTTTGGCCTCTTTCATGTGTACGGTAGTTGACATGAGTGCACCGGTGGCTCCAGTAGCCGTACGGTGTGACTGTTGTGGGTTGATTGGTCACGTTATCGGGGAATGTCCTTATGTTCCCCCAGAGCCTGAGTATGAACATACCTTTTACCAAAATGCTCAACGTGACCATTATGCAACCGCGTACAACTCGAGAGGGATGGATTCATGGGGAGACAATACTTATTCAAATTTTTATACATGATGCCCACCCCATTATCCTCCTCTCGAATACCCATATTCCTATCAGCCACCACTCATGACCAATCATTCTCACCCCATCAACTTCCAACCCAATAATTTCCTAAATTCTGACTTGAGCCTCACAGTTAACCCCAAACTTGATTATTTAGAACAAACTCTCCAAACGTTCATGGAAACCACTCAAAATTTATTGAAGTCCAACTTGAATTCCTTGCAAACTATGGAAATGCAAGTGAGTCAAATGACGCAGCAATTACGTGAGTGTGAGGAGGGTAACTTTTCTTGTCAACATAAGGATTTATCTTCTAATATCGAACCACCACATCCACAAATTCAAAGTAAAATCTTTCAAAGTCAAACTCCTAGTCAGTCTGAGGGACTTGGGGTTTGAATTCACGATCACATGGTGGGGGATTCGATACAAATTGAGAATAACTTGGACCAGCTTAATTATGAGTCGGCATAGGATTGTGCATTATCTTTTTTTCTTGTGGCCCTTGAGCCACATTATCTTCATGTTGTGCCTATTAAGGACTCACCTCTAGTGGAGCATGAGCTCCGTAGTACCCTTAATTTCAAATGACCTGATGAGAATTTGCTTCTCATAATTGTTCCTGAACATCTTGGAAATGATGTGACATCAAACAATTACATCGCCAATGAGGGTATTGGGAGTGCCTTAGAGGATACCTTGGGTAAGAGACCCACTTTGTGTTCGCCTGGTGAGTTGGACATGCATAACGAGGTTCTTGACCTCGTTCCGACCCAACAGCCTGTGGGTTGGAGAGTTTGGATTGACGATCATAACTTCATTACCGTAATGGGAGAAACTCTTTCTTCGTTGCCCCATATTTCCCAAACCCTTGAGAGGTTCAAGCTCTTTCAGTTTGATCCTTCGAATGAGACGCCTTTGCGTATAATTCATGAACATCTCCTTTCATCTTGTGCTCTTTGTGAGGGGGGGCCTAATATGAGTATTCTGGCCCCACGTGGTGTCATGTTCCCTTTCCAATTGCATTGACCCACTTTTGAGGTTCCCATTTGATGTCCGTTGACAAATGAAGATGAGAACTTATTTTTGTACATAGCTATATTAAAAAAAAATAGAAATAAAATAAAAGACTTCATGAGCGAGCATTGATTGTTGTGGGCCCCAACCCTTGTGTACTTGGTTCCTATTTCTTTCACGTATTTGTATCCCTTCTTTAGCATCTCACAGGTTTTGAGTGAATTTGGGTTTTTGTCCATCAACATAACCATGAACTTCCCTTTACGCTTCATGTTGGTGAGATCTTTTCTTTTTTTCTACATAAATCCATGTAGTATCATGCTCAAATTCATTGAGGACAAGGCATGAAGTAGGTGTGGCGGGGTATTTTACGTGTGTACATAGTTGAGTCTTTTTCCTTTGATTTTGTTTTCTTTTGTGTGCATTGTTAGGGTCATGTTAGTGTGCTGCATTTAATATCGATATATTTGCTTGCCATGATCATTGGGTGATTTGTCTTCTTTTGCTTGCCTAGCGCTTTAAAAAAATTATTTATTTCAAAAAATCTTCATGTGTTTACGAAAGAAAATGTTTTGGTGGGTTTTGCGTGTGTTTAGCATGTGCAAAACTGTTGAGAGGTAAAGTAAAAAGAAAGCTCCCAAAATTGTCTTGAAGTTGATGCATTAGGATATCTAGTACAGTGGCTTTAAGACTTATCTAGACGTTAGGATGCACCGCGCGCGGTATTCCCTCGGGGGGGGGGGGGGAGTAATGATAGGATTTCAGTACTCAAACAATTAAAGAAGTCCACCCTGAACCTAGTGAGTCAATAATTCGTGTCTGTTAATATAAGGAAGTTTATTATAGTCAAGGACCCTTTAACTCCTGTTGTGCGACATTAAGTGTAGGGGTTTTGGTTCATGTGTAGATAAGAAAAAGGTGAGTAGGTGTTCACTTTTCTCGCACGACTCCTATAACTCGGGAAATTAGGTGTGAGGGAACTTTTTGTATGGTGCTTTCGAGTCATTTGACTTGGGATGCACCGACCGAACTCCTGTTACACAGGTGGTAGGGATTGCCTTATGTGGAGATGTGGGGAAAAGTGTACATGATAGTGTAAGTACTCATAGGAAATGATGCACGAAACTCTCCCGTCGGAGAATTACTCACAAACTAGTATAAAAAAAGAAAAAAATTGTAATGCAAATAAGAACCTTAATGGACTTTAAACTTTGTATCACTTGAGGATTTTAAGGTTGTCCATGTCTTTCACTTAAGTCCTCACTTAACTTGCACGACTGATTCATTAGGCTAGGTCTGTGGACTGGTTACATATATAGAGTTGGCCCGTAGGATTACCGTGTCAAATGATCGACAAAAATGAGTCCATCGAGTCGAGTTTCTTGATTGAATAATGCATCAATGTTCGGATTTTGTGGGTATATCCGCTGAAAACCCTCAAGAGACAACACTCCTCCTCCTTGGCGACAAGGAGGTTTAACGGCTTGTTGCACGTGCTAAGTGAAACCATGATTCCTATGAAAGTGAGTTAGGATGTCCCTGTTTTACATATGCTTTTTCCTTTCTTTCTTTTCTCCTTCTTTGTTTTGCTCGGGACTAGCAAAAGTTATGTGTGGGGGTATTTGATTGACAACATATCATGCATATATTTGTGTCTTTTATCCTTTATTCTTAGCCTAAGCAATGCTACGTAACGAGTTTTATGCTTAAGTTTCAGGAATAAACAAGATTGAGAAGAAGAGACTCAAAAAGGACTTAAAAGCAAGGAAAAAGATTGAATTGCAAGACTTAAGGACTGAGATGCAAGAGAGAAGGATCCGGATGTAAACCAAAAGGACCAATGAGCAAATCAAGAAGCTCCATACCATCATGAGGAGTATTTGGCACTTAGATCCGGGCCTACACATCAACAACCAAATCGGGTTCATCAAGCATCAAGAAATCAAGTTAGAAATGAGACACCAAAATCCAGACGCAATCAAAGATATTTGGACCGCCAATTGGTGGTTCAAGACCACCAATCAGCGGTCCAGATGGCTTCAAATGATTCATGTCTTAGTCGGGTCGTGGATTATGTTGTTTTATGTCCATATATAGTATGCAATTAGTCCCATACCGGGGGATTGTCTCGGTTTACTTTTTTTCATGGCTATAAATAGAACCCTTACCCTTCCTCCTCATTTTTATTTACTACATGCTTAGTGGCCAATCCCTTTACTTAGAGTCAAGCCTTGAAGCAAACACTCAAGTAAGGAGATGTATTGTGAGTCTGAAATTAAATAAAATTTTCTTAGTTTATGTTGTCTATCTTATGTCACCTTGCATGCTTAGCTTAATTTCGTTTCATTAATCTTAGTATACTTAGTTAACATGTTTTCCTCTCTTAACATAATAAATAGCTTAGTGATTAGTGAGTAGTTCCATCCCCCTTTGTGGGGGTTGAGATGATGTACATAAATGTTGTGATGTTTGAATGTTTGATGAATTTTTGATTGTGTAGACTTGCATGTTTGTATGTTCATTGGGGGTATTTTAATCTACATGTTGGGGGATTTTTGATGAGTTTTGCCATCAGATTTGGACACTTCCATGCTTAGTTTCCTCATGTTTATTGACTGAAATTTCCTGTTGGGTATGCTCGGGACTAGCAAAAGTTATGTGTGGGGGTATTTGATTTACATCATATCATGCATCTATTTGTCTCTTTTATCCTTTATTCTTTGCCTAAGCAATGATATGTAACGAGTTTTATGTTTAAGTTTCAGGAATAAATAGGTTTGAGAAGAATAGACTCAAAAAGGACTTAAAAGCAAGGAAAATGACTGAATTGCAAGACTTATGGACTGAGATGCAAGAGAGAAGGACCCCGAATGTAAACCAAAAGGACCAATGAGCAAATAAAGAAGTTCCACTCCATCATGAGGAGTATTTTGGCCATTGGATTCGGGTCGCAAGCTACACAACCGATTAGGGTGCATCAAACATGAAGAAATCAAGCCAAACAACCACACTCAGAAATACAACCCAATCCATATCTTATAGGCTGCCAATTGGCGGTCTGTTTTGGTCCAGATCCGATAAAACTTTGTCGGGTCATGTATTAGAGTGTTTTATGTCTATTTTTTGTAATGTATTAGTCCCATATCGGGGGATTGTCCTCGATAGCCTTTTTCTTTGATTACAAATAGAACTCATCCTCCTCCTTTTGTATTCACCCATTTCTTGGTGGCATTCTCTCTACTTGGAGTAAGCCTTGGAGCAAATCTCAAGGTGGAGAAGAATGCTACTTGCAATGTGAGTCATGTTAATAAAATAATTTTTTTAGTTTCTTTTAATATTGTCTTGTCTTTTAATTCTTGCATGATTCTTTAGTTTAATTTCCTTTCATTTAGCTTCTTTAAGATTTCTTGTTTGCTTGGTTTAATTTCCTTTCATTAGAATGTTTCGTTTTGTTAAATGTTGTTTGTAGTGTAATGATTAGTGAGAAGTTGCATTCCCCTTTGCGGGGGGAGTAGATGTCTATACATGTTATGTATATGGAATGAATGTTAAACATTGTTGATGTGAGAAATGTTAGTATGCTTGTTTCAATTAATGAGAATACTTAACTTGATGGTTTCTGCTATAATGTTTAGGTACATTCCATGCTTGTTTAGGTTCTTAATAATAAACTTGCCATCCTTATATTAATCACCTAAGTTAGTGCTTTGAATGATAGGTCTTGCCATGAGGTACTTCTTATGCATTCCAAACACTAACTACACTTGTGCTTATTGTATGCATTCATCACCTCTTATTTCATGTGTACACACACTCCACCCCTTAGGGGTTTTCCATTCCTGATTTATAGCTTCTTCTATTAGTCACTTAGTTTCATTTCTTCTTGCAGTTTCATCTTGTTTGTTGGTTACTCGTGTAGTGTAGTTAGTCTAGTTTGTTTAATCAATCTTTTCTCCACCTTGTTTCCCACTCGCCTTCGAACTAACCAAAGTCGACACACCTCCATGTGTATCGACCCGTTTTTGACACCGCTTCAATGCGGCCATGCACTTGCGGTTATTTTAAAACGTTCTATCACATGCGATAGGTATCAACGTGTGGGCCGCATTGGAAGACGTGATATGATGTTTGGGGAATTGACTTCATGGGCTCTATCCCCGTTTCCCATGGTCACACCAACATTCTGGTAGCGGTTGATTATATGTCGAAGTGGGTTGAAGCCATCCCCACTCGCACCAACTATCTCAAGGTTGTGATGAAATTTCTTAAAGAACACATCTTTGCGATGTTTGGGACACCTCAGTGTATCATAAGTGATCGGGGGACACAGTTTGTGGATCAATCCCTCGAAGCAGTGTTGAGGAAATATTCCATCACACAAAAGTTGGCCAAACCTTATCATCCTCAAACAAGTGGCCAGGTGGAAATTTCCAACCATCAACTCAAGAAATATTTGGAGAAAACGGTTAATGCTACGAGGAAAGATTGTCTGGTTAAGCTTAATGATGCATTGTGGGCTTTCCGCATTGCATTTAAAACCGACCTTGGCATGTCCGCCTACCGGCTAGTTTATGGCAAAGCCTGCCATCTTCCGTTAGAGATTGAGCACCGGGCATTATGGACAATCAAACATCTTAACATGAGTCTTGATGTTTTCAGTGCCAACCGTAAGGTGGACCTCAACGAGTTGGAGGAGTTGAGAAATGAAGCTTATGAGAATGCCAAGATCTGCAAGTCCCGCACCAAAATTTTCCACGACTGCTTGGTCCGGATCAAAACCTTCAGGGTGGGACAAGTGGTCTTGTTGTATAACTCTTGCCTCCACTTGTTTCTAGGGAAACTTCGGAGTCGTTGGTCTGGACCCTTTTTTGCTTTAACCATTTTCCCTCACGGGGTGGTTGAGATTCAAAACCCAAGTAACAACAACGTGTTCAAAGTTAATGGACACCGACTAAAATCGTACTTGGAGGGGACAACGGCAGAGGTCGAGGCGGAAGTTGTGTATTTACACGAACTTCCTGTAGATGTGATCACTTGATATGATTAATCCTCTCCTTTGTTGTACATATCTTTATCATTTTTATAATAAAAAACATTGAGAAAAAGAAGAAAAAAAGAGAGGTGTCTTTGATATTTTTCCATATCCCTTTGTTAAAAATGTGTTTTTCTCTACCCTACCCATCGTCCACCCAAAGCAAAATCGTTCTTTCACTCCTCGCCACCTCTCTGCGAAAACTTGAAGCCAGATCTCACAAACGGACCGCCAATCAGTGGTTTTCCACCGCCAATTAGCAGTTTGATTTGTAGATCTAGGCTGTAATATTTGGCCATGAGTTTTTCTTGGATGTTCCAGTCATTTTTGAATGGGTGCCATCGATTCTACTATTCACGATGACATGCTTCAGCCTCCATCCCTCGAGTGTCGTGTTCATCTCTGTCACCACTCGCTCCTCTGTTAAAGCTCACCAAGGTAGGTGCAGGTATGACCAGCCCTTATTTAATTCCAAAACATAATTTTGCCTCCCTGATTCGCTATTTCAGAGAACCCTTCTACGATAGAATCATAGCAAAAGGGTGGACTCATTTGTTGTATGAGGGTGATGAAATCATGTACGTAGAATGTTGAACGTTTTATTTAAACCGCAAGTGCACGACGTCAGTGAAAACGTGACAAATACGGGTCGTCCTGAGGGAGGTGAGCAACCTCTTGTTTATCAGAAATCAAGTGGCACAAAAATGGGGAAGAAAGTTGTTTATGCTACTTTACGCTACACTACACTAAGAAGTACGAAATGTGAAAGAACGAAACAAACAATGAAATACCAACTAAGCTAAGAACGAAATGCTGGAATTCGGGAATGGGAAAACCCCTAAGGTGTGGAGTGAGTGCACACATGCAAAGAGGTTGGTGTTGAACACATTCTTGAAGCACAAATTAAGGTGGTGTTATCATGCATAGGAAGTGTCTAAATGTTATGGCAAAACCTATCAATCTATTCACCAACCTAGTTGATTAACATTTACATATACAAGTTGTTTATTTCAGAACCCAAACAAGCATGAGAGGTGTCTAATCATTTTGGAAAATCTCATCAAGTTATAAATTCTATCCTAAACACGCAAGCATACATTCATGTTTTATCAACACATTGGAAATAAAACATTCATCCCATTCTCTAAGGCATGTATGAACATCTACTCCACCCCCAAAGGGGATGGAACTACTCACTACACATTATACTAATTAGTGAACTAAGAAAGGAAAGCATATTAACAAACCTACTAAAACTAATGAAATGAAATTAAACAAAGGAAAGCAAGCAAAATGAAACTAATAATATAACAAAGAAACTTTTATTAACAAATGACTCACATTTCAAGTAACATCCTCCTACTTTAGTGTGTGCTTCAAGGCCTCACTTCTAGTAGGAAGAGTAGCCACTTAAAATATGGAGTGATTACAATAGAAGGTGAAGAGTTCTATTTATAACCATAGAAAAAGGTAATCCGGGACAATCCCCCGATGTGGGACAAAACAAATACCAGAAATTGACTAAATACACACTAATACGCAACCCACCAAAATCTCAGCGGATTTGGGCCAAAACAGACCGTTAATTAGCGGTCTTGGACCGCCAATTGGCGGTCTATATGGTTTGGATCCCGTTGGATTTTCTTCTGGATGTCTTTGGTGGTCTTTGATGCATCTACTTTGTTTATTGGAGCTCCAACCCAAATCTAATTGCCAAAATACTCCCCAAGATGGTGTGGAGTTTTCTGTTTTGCTCTTTGGTCCTTTGGTCTTACGTTCAGGTCCTTCTCCCTTATATCTTAGTCCCCAGGTCTCACAATTCCGTCCTTTTTCTCTGCTTTTGGGTCCTTTTATGCTTCATCTCTTCAAACCTATTTATTTCTGAAATTCAAACATAAAACTCGTCACATAGCATTGTTTAGGTGAAAGATAATGGATATAAGATACAAATATAAGCATGAAATGATGTCAATCATAGAAACTCTCGTACACAGGTTTTTCCTAAACTCGAGCGTCACCATACCGGTCAATTCGAGTTTAGTGTCACCCGTAGAGGGGTGAGACACCCTGTGACACCTCAATTTATCTCCGACGTGACTAGGATATCCTTAGTCGATGATCTTGCGCCCACCGATGACATTAATTTTTACCGATCTATGCTTGGGCGTGGGCAACCCATTTCATCGCATGGGGGATTACCCAATGCGCACATCTACTCCAATGTGCACATTGTAGCCAGGTAGGTGTGTAGGAATATGTGGGGCTAAGAGCGGACCTCCACATTCTTCACACCTAGTTTGCGAATAGTGTATAGTCTCATGGATGGTTCACCTCACTGCATTTGTCGAATGTTATTCGACATTCTGGTGAAAGCCATGGTTAAAGAAATACACTATTTGCCTACTCTGGTGACCCAACTTTGTGGCATGTTGGACATCCCACGATTTGAGCGCTTGCTACGGTGCCAAGGCATTGTGATTGATCGTTTTATATTAACCGCAAGTGCACGGCCGCGTTGAAGCGGTGGCAAATACGGGTCGTCCACTGGGAGGTGTGTCGACACTTGGTTTGTGCGAAGGCGAAAGGTAAAGAAAAGGAAGAAGGATGTATTACACTAAACTACACTAAAATGCTAAACTAGTAAACAAACAAGCTAAAATGAACTAAACAACTAAGCTAATCAACTAATGCAAAAGATAAAATCCTAGCAATGAAAACCCCTAAGGGGTGGAGTGTGTGTGTGTGCACATGAAATAAGTGTGGTATGAAATGCATACAAGAACCTCAAGCAGTTAGTGTTGTTAATGCATAAGAAGTACCTAACTATGGCAAGACCTATCATTACAACACTAACTTATGTGCATAATATGAGTAATGCAAAGTTGTTATTAAGACACTTAGACAAGCATGGAATGTACCTAAGCTATGGCAGAAACTATCAAGTAAGGTTCTTAATAATTCAAACAAGCATACTAATATCAACACAAAACATTCATATTAAGCATTCATGCCACCTACATAACATGTACATACATCTACTCCACCCCCAAAGGGGATGGAACTACTCACTACTCATTACACTAACTGTATTAACAAAAGAAAGCATAACACTGAAATGAAAGTTAACTAAGAAAGCAAAAAGTATTAAAGAAGCTTAAAAGGAAAGGAAAGACTAAACAAACATGCACAAATTAAAAGACAAGATTAAAAGAAACTAAAAGAATTATTTTATTAACAAATGACTCACATTGAAGGTAGCATTCTTCTCCACCTTGAGTTTTTGCTTCAAGGCTCACTCCTTAGTAGAGAGAATGCCACCAAGAAATGGGTAATTACAATGGAAGGTGAAGAGTTCTATTTATAAGCATGGAAAAAGCTAATCGGGGACAATCCCCCGATGTGGGACTAAACCAATACCAAAAATAGACTAAGCATACATTAATACACGTGATACAGAAAACTAAACGGATCCTGGGCTATATGGACCGCCAATTGGCGATTCAAGACCGCCAATTGGCGGTCTATAAGCTTTAGATCCGTCTGGTTTTCTTTGTGGGCTTTGGTTGAAGTATTTCTGGGTCTTGGATGCATCTACGTGGTCTGTTGGAGCTCCGACCCGAATCAAATTGCCAAAATACTCCCCATGATGGTGTGGAGTTTCCTGTTTTGCTCTTAGGTCCTTCGGTCTTACGATCAGGTCCTTCTCCCTTGCATCTTAGTCCCCAGGTCTCACGATTAAGTCCTTTTTCTTGCTTTTGGGTCCTTTCATGGCTCTTCTCTTCAAACGTCTTTATTTATGAAATTCAAACATAAAACTCGTCACATAGCATTGCTTAGATGTAAGATAATGGATATAAGATACGAATATGAGCATGAAATGATGTCAATCACATTGACCTCGAGGTTGCGAAAATGACTCGTCATATCGCCATTGCCTTCAGGAGGCATGGGTGCCTGATTACATGGAGGACGATGTTAGAGTCAGTTCCCCAAACTCATCGGTGAGCTCGGGAACGCTCTTTAACACCGACATATCTAAGATGGTGGTCGAGTAGCAGAATGTCATTTTGGACAAGCAAAATAGGAAGATTTTGGCCAAGCGGGGTGCCTCTTCGAGCACCTCTGGCCGCCATCATTAGTCCTGTACACCATATCCATGCATTGGCGCCATTCTGCCATACATTGAGGACAATGCGTGGATTAGGTGGGGGGGTGTTTTCACGTACGTACATATTTTGTGTGTCTTTTGTTTTATTTCGCCTTCTTTTGTTTACTTTTCTACCGTCATGTTAGTGTGCTGCATTTAATATCGATATATCTACTTGCCATGATCCTTGGGTGTCCTATCATCTTTTTTTTGCCGTAGTGCTTTCACTTACCATTTCTTTCAAAAATCTGATGTGTTTGCGGAAGAATTTTTTGTGGGGTTTGTGTATGTGTTTAGCATATGCAAAACCATTTTGAGGCAATCAAAAAGAGAAGCTCCCAGAATTTACTTGAACATGATGCATGAGGATATCTAGGATACCGCCTTTAGGTCTTATCAAATCGTAAGGATGCACCCCGGTCTTCCCCCAGGGGCGAGTAATCATAGGGTTTCAGTACTCACTTTCGTAGGAATCACGGTTGCACTTAGCACGTGCAACAAGTCGTTAAACCTCCTTGTTGCCAAGGAGGAGGAGTGTTGTCTCCTGAGGGTTTTCAGCGGATATACCCACAAAATACGAACAAGATGCATTATTCAATCTAGACCTCGACTCGTTGGACAAATTTTGTCGATCAATGGACGCGGTAATCCTACGGGCCGACTCTATATAGGTAATCAGTCCACACCTAGCCTAATGAACCATTCGTGCAAGTTAAATAAGGAATTAAATGAAAAGACATGGACAACCTTAAGATCCTCAAGTGATACAAAGTGTAAGGTCCATTAAGGTTCTTATTCGCATTTTTTTTCTTTTTCTTTCTTTTCTCATCATTTTTTTTTCTTTTTCTTTTTATTAGTTGGAACTTCATTCTCCCAGGGTCAGGTTTCGTGCATCATTGCCCATGAGGACTTACACTATCACGTACACCTTTCCCCAAATCTCCACATAGGGCAATCCCTACCACCCGTGTAACGGGAGTTCGGTCGGTGCATCCCAAGTCAGATGACTCGAAAGCACCAGGCACAAAGTCCCCTCAGACCTACTTTCCAGAATGATAGGAGCCGTGCGAGAAGAGAGAACACCTACTCACTTATTTCTTATCTACACATGAACCAAAACCCCTACACTTAATGTCTCACAACAAGATCTAAAGGGTCCTTGACTACAGCAAACTTCCTTAAGTTAATAGACACGAATTAGTGACTCATTTGGTTCAGGGTGGACTTCATTAAATGTTTGAGCACTGAAACCCTATGATTACTCACCCCCAAAGGAAAACTGGGGTGCATCCTAACGACTCGATAAATCCTAAAGCCACTGTACTAGATATCCTAATGCATCAAGTTCAAGACAATTTTGGGAGCTTTTCTTTTTACTTTGCCTCTCAACGGTTTTGCACATGCTAAACATATGCAAAAACCACAAAACATTTTCTTTCGCAAACACATGAAGATTTTGAAAGAAATGTGAAAATTTTGAAGCACTAGGCAAGCAAAAGAAGACAAGTCACCCAAGGATCATGGCAAGCAGATATATCGATATTAAATGCAGCACACTAACATGACCCTAATAATGCACACAAAAGAAAATAAAATCAAAGGAAAAAGACTCGACTATGTACACACGTAAAACACCCTCCACACCTAGTTCATGCATTGTCCTCAATGAATGCGAGCAAGATACTACATGGATTTATGCATGAAAAAGGAGAGATCTCACCAACGTGAAGTACACAGGGAAGTTTCAAGGTCATGATGATGGACACAAACCCGAATTCCCTCAAAACCTGTGAGATGCTAAAGAAATGATACAAATACGTGCAAGAAATGGAGCCCAAATCCACAAGGGTTGGGGCTCACAACAATCGATGCTCACTGAATGAGTCTTTTTTGTACTTTTTTTTATATATAACTATGTACAAACATAAGTTCCCATCTTCATTTGTCAAAAGACATCAAATGGGAACCTCAAGAGTGGGTCAATGCACTTGGAAAGGGAACATGACACCACGCAGGGCCAGAATACGCATGCGTGGGCCCCCTTCACAAAGAGCACCAGATGAAATGAGAGGTTCATGAATTGGACGCAAAGGCGTCTCATTCAAAGGATCAAACTGAAAGATCTTGAACCTCTCGAGAGTTTGGGAAATAATGGGCAACGGAAGAAAAATATCTCCCGTTGTGGAACTGAAGTTATGATCATCAATCCAAACTCTCCAACCAACAGGCTGGTGGGCCGGAACGAGGTGAAGCACCTCGTTGTTCATGTCCAACTCACCAGGAGAACAGGAAGTGGGTCTCATACCCAAAGTATCCTCCAAGGAACTCCTAATACCTTCATGAGCAATGTAGTTGTTTGATGTTCCATCATTTCCAAGATGATCCGGAACAATAGTGAGAGGCAAACTCTCATCAGGTTGTTTGAAATTGAGGGTACTAGGGAGCTCTTGCTCCACCAGAGGTGAGTCCTTAAGAGGCACAACATGAAGATCATGTGGCTCAAGGGCCACGGGACAAAATGATAAGGCACAATCCTGTGCCGACTCATAATGAAGCTGGTCCAAGTTATTCTCAATTTGAATCGAATCCTCCACTAAGTGATCGTGAATTGAAACCCCAAGTCCCTCAGACTGACTAGGAGTTTGACTTTGAAAGGTTGTGCTTTGAATTTGTGGATGTTGTGGTGGTTCGATATCAAAAGAAGAATCCTCATGTTGACATGAAATGTCACTCTCCTCACGTTCACGTAATTGCTGCGACATTTGACTCACTTGCAGTGCAATATTTTGTATGGATTGTTGAGTGGTTTCCATGAACATAAGGAAAGTTTGTTTCAAGGAATCAGGTATGCGGTCAACGATGAGGTCCAAGTCAGAGCTTGGGAAATTTTGGGGTTGGGTGTGGATGGGCTGAGAATGAGTCCAATGATTTGGAGTGGGGTGTTGGTAGAATTCTGGGTATTCGGGAGGAGGATACTGGGGTGAACATGAAGTATAAGAATTTGAATAAGAATTGTCTCCCCATGAATCCATCACTCTTGGGTTGTACGCGGATGCGTAATGGTCATATTGAGCATTTTGGGAAAATGTATGCTCATACTCAGGCTCTGGGGGAACATAAGGACATTCCCCGAAATCATGACCACTCAACCCACAATAGTGACACGGTACGACTACTGGAGCCACTGGTGCACCCATGTCATCTACCACATGCATGAAAGAGGCCAAAGGTTCTTGCAATGTCTCAGATTCATGACCAACATATGATCCGACGTAACTAGATGGTGGTCTAGCAGTCGGTGCCTCTCTCATGTTACCCCAATATGTAGATTGCTCAGTCACACAATGAAGATTATCCCAACCATACGGGGTGTTTGTGTGAGCCACCCCCGGTTGCATGGGTCCGGAATACCAGGAAGAATTGTCCTGGTCCCAATAATGATATGGATGGTCGCCCATGTAACCATCCATCTCAACAAACAACTCTTGAGTCGACCACTCTCACCACCACGAGACTAAGCTCGCAAAAAGTGCTCGACTCGACCCTAAAACGCTATATGAGAGTGTAAAGGGGAGGATACTATAACGTAGAAGAAGGTGAGAAGAAGATGACTCAGAGGAGAAGGGAAGAATCCAAGAGCTAGCGTGGGTAATGGGATCAGGTAGAAGCCTAACTAGCAAGCACGACTCAAACAATGTAAGGCAATGGGTCCTTAGGCTAGACGACGCCTAACTTCGAGGTCACTAGCCTTGACACGCCTCACCTCCCTACAACGAGGACCACAATGCCCAGCAAGTGATACCAGATCCGGAGATCCAGTACCTCCTACTATCGACAAGGCAGGCAACGCCGATCAGGTCATGACGGTCTCGACTAGATTACTCTCCTAGTGCATCCGAATTCCTTAGGGCCAATGTCTACTTGCTTTTAGTTAAGACTTTATTAAGAGTGATTTTTGGGGCCAAGGAAAGGGTGATGAAATCCCCCACCTTATCTTTTATGGGACAACCCCTCCTTAGTAGCGATTTAATCCTAAATCTAGCAATCAATCGCTCCAATCAAATGCTCTCTCACTCTTGTCCCGATGTAGCTTACTAACTAATGCATGATCGAAACATGCATAAATGAGAGTTTTGGGTGCACGTACCTCACGCTAGCTATCAACAACAAAATGTAAGGAAAAGAAAAGACAAATGCATGCAAGGTCTACACATGATGCATGACCTAGATGGCAAGGAGTCTAATCTTTTGCTTTGAGTTTTATGGTCCAAGTTGATTAATGGGGGAGTGATTAATGATCTGGGAGCAAATGAGAAGTCACAGCATGCAAAATAGGGCTCCCAGATATCACAAATTCCAGAACTAAGTACCAGAAAAAATTTGGAAGCAGGAAACCCTCACCAGGCCGCCAATTGGCGGTCTCCAACCGCTGATTGGTGGTCCTTTTGTAGCTTCTGTTCCTCAAACTTGTCCAGTAGCCTCCCCTTGATCCTATGGTTCCCTGAAACTAAGAAAAACTAGAAATAAAAAATCAAAAACCCCTCGAATCGTCCAAACCAAGGTCTGGACAGAGCACCTCCCCGGCAACGGCGCCAAAAACTTGATTGATCGTTTTATATTAACCGCAAGTGCACGGCCGCGTTGAAGCGGTGGCAAATACGGGTCGTCCACTGGGAGGTGTGTCGACACTTGGTTTGTGCGAAGGCGAGAGGTAAAGAAAAGGAAGAAGGATGTATAACACTAAACTACACTAAAATGCTAAACTAGTAAACAAACAAGCTAAAATGAACTAAACAACTAAGCTAATCAACTAATGCAAAAGATAAAATCCCAGCAATGAAAACCCCTAAGGGGTGGAGTGTGTGTGTGCACATGAAATAAGTGTGGTATGAAATGCATACAAGAAGCTCAAGCAGTTAGTGTTGTTATGCATAAGAAGTACCTAACTATGGCAAGACCTATCATGACAACACTAACTTATGTGCATAATATGAGCAATGCAAGGTTGTTATTAAGACACTTAGACAAGCATGGAATGTACCTAAGCTATGGCAGAAACCATCAAGTAAGGTTCTTAATAATTCAAGCAAGCTTACTAATATCAACACAAAACATTCATATTAAGCATTCGTACAACATACATAACATGTACATACATCTACTCCACCCCCAAAGGGGATGGAACTACTCACTAATCATTACACTTCCTACATTAACAAAATGAGACATTATACTGAAAGGAAATTTAACTAAGCAAGTAGGGAACATTAAAGACGCTTATTGAAAGAAACATAAATTAAAGAAACATGCACAAATTAAAAGACAAGATTAAAAGAAACTAGAAGAATTATTTTATTAACAAATGACTCACATTGAAGGTAGCATTCTTCTCCACCTTGAGTTTTTGCTTCAAGGCTCACTCCTTAGTAGAGAGAATGCCACCAAGCAATGGGTAATTACAATGGAAGGTGAAGAGTTCTATTTATAAGCATGAAAAAAGCTAATCGGGGACAATCCCCCGATGTGGGACTAAACCAATACCAAAAATAGACTAAGCATACACTAATACAAGTGCTACAGAAAACTAAACGGATCCTGGGCTATATGGACCGCTGATTGACATCATTTCATGCTTATATTTGTACCTTATATCCATTATCTTACACCTAAGCAATGCTATGTGACGAGTTTTATGTTTAGTTTTCAGAAATAAGTAGGTTTGAAGAGAAGAGCCATGAAAGGACCCAAAAGCAGGAAAAAAGGACCTAATTGTGAGACCTGGGGACCAAGATGCAAGGGGGAAGGACCTGATCGTAAGACAGAAGGACCTAAGAGCAAAACAGGAAACTCCACACCATCATGAGGAGTATTTTGTCAATTCGATTCGGGTCGGAGCTCCAATAAACCAACCAGATGCATCTAAGACCAAGAAACACTTCAAGAAAAGCCCACAAAGAAAACCAGACGGATCTAAACTTTATAGACCGCCAATTGGCGGTCTGGAACCGCTAATTGGCGGTCCATTTAGCCCAGAATCCATCTAGTTTTCTGTAGCACGTGTATTAGTGTATTCTTAGTGTATTTGTGGTATTGGTTTAGTCCCACATCGGGGGATTGTCCCGGATTAGCTTTTTCCATGCTTATAAATAGAACTCTTCACCTCCCATTGTATCCATCTCCCTCTTGGTGGCCATCTTCCCTACTAAGAGTGAAGCCTTGAAGCAAAACTCTAGTGGAGGAAGAGCTACTTGTAATTGAGTGAGTTAATAATATAAGTTTTCTTTTAATGATGTTGTTTCTCTCTTAGTTTAATTTCCTTTCCTTTGCATGCTTGTTTGTTTGTTTAGTTTTATGCTTCTTTAATATTTCTTGCTTAAGTAGTATAAATTTCATTTCAGTATTATGCTTTCCTTTGCTAAATTAGTTAGTGTAATGAGTAGTGAGTAGTTCCATCCCCATTTGGGGGGTGGAGAAATATGTGATATAATAATGTAGTGTATTAAGTGTGTGTTATTTTTATCCCTTGAGCTTTATATGATTTCCATAACCATCTAATGGGTCTCCACTCTTATCTTTGATATGCTAATGCTCTTGAATGAAGCTTAGCTTATGCTTTGATTAGTGGACCTATTTTATGGGGAATGATAAAGTTAGGATATGGATGAAGTTAATGTTGGAAACACAATTTGTAGTGTATGTACTCTTGTTGCCTTTTCCTTAGCTAATGTCTTGTATGTTTTAATGATGTAGTCATCTTAATTCATGTAGAGGCATAGTAGGGTCTAGTCTTTATACTTGAGTTCATGTAGCTTCATTCCAATCATTGTCTTGTATGTTTTAATGATGTAGTCTTATCTTAATTCATGTAGAGGCAAGATTGGATGTAGTTTTATGATTTCATGCACTACATGTTGTGAGGAGCTTAATTGAACACACACACACACACATCTTTATGTTCACATTATTTCTCTACCCCCTTTGGGGTTTAGTTTTATTGCTTATCTTCATTTCCTTTGCATTTCATTTCAGCTTTGTAGTTTAGATTAGTGTAATACATCTTTCTCCCTTCTTTTTACCTCTCGCCTTCGAATAAACCAAGTGTCGACACACCTCCCAGTGGACGACCCGTATTTGCCACCGCTTCAACGCGGCCGTGCACTTGCGGTTAAATATAAAACGATCAATCAAGTTTTTGGCGCCGTTGCCGGGGAGGTGCTCTGTCCAGACGTTGGTTTGGACGATTCGAGGGGTTTTTAATTTTTTGTTTCCAGTTTTTCATAGTTTCAGGGAACTACTGGATCAAGGGGAGGCTGCTGGACAAATTTGTGGAACAGAAGACCTAAAAGGACCGCCAATCAGCGGTTGGAGACCGCCAATTGGCGGCCTGGTGAGGGCTTCCTACTTTCAAATTTTTTCTGGTAGTTAGTTTTGTAATTGGTGTTATCTGGGAGCCCTATTTTGCATGATTTGACTTCTGGTTTTCTCCCAGATCATTAATCACTCCCCCATTAATCAACTTGGCCCTAAAATCTAAAGCAAAAGACTAGACGTTCTTATTTGTTTAGGTCACGCATCATGTATTGACTTAGGCATATAGTTGTCTTTTCTTTTAGCTTTATTTTCAGTTGTTGAGTGCTGGCGTGAGGTACGCATTTCCTACACTCATTCATGCATCTCGTATGCCCATGCATTAGTTAGTAGGAATTGCATCAGGACAAGAGTGAGAGAGCGTTTGATTGGAGCGTTGATTGCTAGATCTAGGATCAAATCGCTACTAAGGAGGGGCTGTCCCATAAAAGATAAGGTGGGGGATTTCATCACCCTTTCCTTGGCCCCAAAAATCACTCTTAATAAAGCCTTAACTAAAAGCAAGTAGACATTGGCCCTAAGGAATTCGGACGCACTAGGAGAGTAATCTAGTCGAGACTGTCATGACCTGATCGGCGTTGCCTACCTTGTCGATAGTAGGAGGTACTGGATCTCCGGATCTGGTATCACTTGCTGGGCATTGTGGTCCTCGTTGTAGGGAGGTGAGACGTGTCGAGGCTAGTGACCTCGAAGTTAGGCGTCGTCTAGCTTAAGGACCCATTGCCTTACTTTGTTTGAGCCGTGCTTGCTAGTTAGGCATCTTCCTGATCCCACTACCCTCGCTAGCTCTAGGGATTCTTCCCTCCTCATCTGAGTCCTCTCCTCATCTATTCTCTACGTATAGTCTCCTCCTCTAGTACACCTTCTGTTGTGTGTAGGTTTAGAGTCGAGTCGAGCTTTTTATGCGAGGTTGGGCTCGTTCTGGTGAGAGCGCTCGACTCGAGAGAGTGCTTATTTCTGAGATGGAAGATCTTGGTGATCGACCATCTCCGCCTCGTGCTCCTTTGGAGCAAGAAGGCGAGTCGTCTCGTGGTGGCGAGGGAGACCGGGTTCCATACATGGACTACCTCGGTCCGTTCCCACCACCACGTAGACCTCCTTCTCCTCCTCCTCTGACTCGAGAGGAAGGGAGATTCGGTCAGGATCGAGTTCTAGGTGCACCACCACCTTTAGCTCGACAGGATAGGCCGATGACGTTGTGGGAGCGGACCCATCCTGTTCGGGCCGCGCAACCTTCTTGCATAGTTGTTCCCCCTGCTCGCGGGAACAGCTATGAGCTAAAACCTCAGTATGTGAGCATGCTTCCGACCTTCACTGCCAATAAGGAGGATCCGTATATCTTTATACGCGAATTCGAGGAAGTGTGCTCCATGTTCAAGCTTCAACAGCTTGACGAGGATTCTGTCCGGTTGAGGATGATTTCTTTCGCATTGAAGGATAATGCGAAGAAATGGATGTATAGCCTCCCGACGAGCTCGATTCGGTCATGGGATGACTTTGTGACCGTCTTTCTGAAGAGATTTTTCCCTCAAAGGAAAACTCAACAGATACGGCACCAGATACATCAGATGTATCAAACCGAGACCGAATCGTTTCATGGTTTCTTTGAGAGGTTCAAGGACCTTCTCCAGCAATGCCCTCATCATGGACTTGAGCTATGGCAGCTGTGCCAGATTGTTTATGAGGGCATCAACTACAACACCCGCACATTGTTGGAGTCAATGTGTCAGGGTGACTTCCAAATGAAACCCATCGAGGAGGCATGGGACACTTTTGAGTCCATGGCTGAGCGTACCTTCGAGTGGGACACCATGAGAGAGCCACCAGCCGCCAGGTCTTCTGGTCGAGCTGGATCTTATCAAGTTGAGTCAACTATCGCGTCTGAGGCGAAAGTGGCTGCTCTCATGCGTAGGATTGAGTGTTTGGAGATGGACCGAGCTCCTGTAGCTCAGGTCGCTACTCCCGAGTGTAGTAGGTGTGGACTGTCGGGACATGATGACTTGGAATGCGCTTACGCTCCAAGGGATACTGAGCATGCAAATGCGATGTATCAACAAAGGCCCCGAAACGACCCGTACAGTCACTCTTACAACCCGGGATGGCGTAACCATCCTAACTTCTCTTGGGGGCCTAGTGGGGGTAACGGTCAGAGCTCGCACGCTCAACCTCAACCTCCACCTTATCAACCTCCACGCCCATCGGCGACCTACCAACCTCCACATCAAAGGTCTCAGAACCACAATTACCAACCTCCTCAGACCTCTTCGTCGGGTTATTCTAACCAAACTCCACAACCCCAACGGGTTGACCCTAAGGACTCCACTCTTGAGCAAACCCTTTACGCGTTCATTCAGAGCACGCAAGCCATGTTTTCGGCCAACAACAATACGGTCAAAGCATTGGAAATGCAAGTGAGCCAGTTGGCTAATCAGCTCCATGAACGCGAGAAGGGTCAATTACCGAGTCAACCCGAGGTAAATCCCCGGGGTACCCATTCGCAAGGAAGGACACCTTTACCTCATGCTGCCTCTGAACCGACCCATCATATTAATGTGATTCATACTTTGAGGTCTGGTAAGGAGGTGGACAACCACATTGGGGTGCCTTCCTTGTCATCACCATCTTTGAGGGAGCCGGATCCTGAGGCTCCCTCCACAAATACTTCCAGGAAGGAGCCAGATCCTGAGGTTCTTTCTACATTTCCTTCGACAAAGGGGCCGAACCTTGAGGTCCCCTTGTCTCCTCTTGTGTCGAAGGAACCAGATTCTGAGGTCCCCACTCATGTTTCTTTGGACCTGAATTCTGGGGTGCCTTCGCATTCTTATGCCCCAAAGGCGCCATTCCCTGAGCGCCTTAAAAAGAAAACCTCTGATCAGCATGACAAGATGCTTGAGATGTTTCGGCAGGTTAAGGTGAATATCCCTCTTTTGGAGGTGATTCAGCAAATGCCACCTTATGCCAAGGTTCTCAAGGACTTATGCACTAAGAAGAGAAAAACTCATGTTCCCAAGAAAGCTTTTCTTGCGGCTAACGTGAGTTCCTTGTTGGCACAACCCATGCAAGTCAAGTACAAGGACCCTGGCTGTCCTACTATCTCTTGTGTGATTGGTGATGTGCCCATACACCGAGCCTTGCTGGACCTTGGTGCATCTGTTAATCTTCTGCCATATTCTGTCTACGTCCACCTCGGTCTTGGAGACCTCAAACAAACAAAGACCACTCTTCAATTGGCTGATAGGTCTATGAAGAAACCGAGGGGTGTGGTGGAAGATGTGCTGATCAAAGTGGGAGAGTTCATTTATCCAGTCGACTTCTTTGTCTTGGATACTGAACCTGTGCCAAACCCACTTGGACAAATTCCTGTCATTCTGGGGCGACCATTTCTTGCGACTTCCAATGCCTTGATCAATTGTCGCAATGGTCTGATGCGCTTGACTTATGGTAGTCAATGCGCTGATTTCAACATCTTCACCATTGGCAAGAAGCCAGATGCCTTCAATGACCCTGTTGGGGTTACCCTTATCCAGGGCATGGATGAGAGTGAAGTTGAGGGCACCTTCAAGTACTTCAGAGAATTGTTCGATGAAGATCCTGAAGGTGGTGAAGATGTTTCACCTGGGCTGGCACAAGAAGGTGCCTTATGTTTTGATCTTGTGGACTCAGAGCCGCATCTTTATGATCTTGTGGCCTCAGAGCCGCATCCTTATGATCTTGTGGCCCTTGAGCCACATCCTTTTGATCTTGTGGCCTCAGAGCCACATCGTTCTGATCTTGTGGCCCTTGTGCCACATTCTTTTGATCACGTGGCCCTTGAGCCACAACCTTTCGATCACGTGGCTTTTGAGCCACCAGATACCCTTTTTATGGCCTCTGGGCCACATGATCTTCATTCTATATCTGATGAGGACCCC
The DNA here is from genome assembly GCA_963682175.1 of Triglochin maritima. Taxonomy (NCBI): domain Eukaryota; kingdom Viridiplantae; phylum Streptophyta; class Magnoliopsida; order Alismatales; family Juncaginaceae; genus Triglochin; species Triglochin maritima. The sequence continues at coordinate 21,371,058 of OY821786.1, forward strand.
ATGTGGGTTAAGAATCAACCACCTGATACCCTTCAACCTGGTAGAGGTTCACCTCTCATTCATGCCTCTTCTTTTGTTAACTCTCAAGAGGCATCGAACGACCACAATGCGAATAAGGGTGTCAGGTGGTCAAGCAATTCTGTTTTGAATGTTGCGAGCCCATACAGGTGCATTTCTGGCTCGAGAGATGGCGGGTTCCCATTTGATGTCCCTTGATATATGAAGATGGGAGCCCATTGTTGTACATAGTAATGAAAAAAAAATATATATATATACAAAAAAAAAAAAAAAGACTCCTTCAGTGAGCATTGATTGTTGTGAGCCCCAACCCTTGAGTATTTGGGCCCCATTTCTTTCACGTATTTGTCTCCCTTCTTCAGCTTCTCACAGGTTTTGAGGGAATTTGGGTTTGTGTCCATCAACATGACCCCGAACGTCCCTTTGTACTTCATGTTGGTGAGATCGTTCCTTTTTCATGCATGTATCCATGTAGTATCTTGTTCACATTCATTGAGGACAATGCATGAAGTAGGTGTGGGGGGGTGTTTTACGTGTGTACATAGTTGAGTCTTTTTCCTTTGATTTTGTTTTCTTTTGTTTGCATTGTTAGGGTCATGATAGTGTGCTGCATTTAATATCGATATATCTGCTTGCCATGATCCTTGGGTGACTTGTCTTCTTTTGCTTGCCTAGTGCTTCAAAATTTTCACATTTCTTTCAAAATCTTCATGTGTTTTCGAAAGAAAATGTTTTGTGGGTTTTGCGTGTGTTTAGCATGTGCAAAACCGTTGAGAGGCAAAGTAAAAAGAAAGCTCCCAAAATTATCTTGAACTTGATGCATTAGGATATCTAATACGTGGCTTTAGGATTTATCGAGTCGTTAGGATGCACCCCAGTTTTCCCTTGGGTGTGAGTAATCAGTGGGTTTCAGTGCTCAAACATTTAAAGAAGTCCACCCTGAACCTAGTGAGTCAAATAATTCGTGTTTGTTAGTTTAGGAAGTTTGTTGTAGTCAAGGGCCCTTAATATCTTTTTGTGAAACTTAAGTGTAGGGGTTTTGGTTCCCATGTAGATAAATGAATGAATAAGTGGTGTTCTCTCTTCTCGCACGGCTCCTATCACTCGGGAAAGTAGGTCTGAGGGGACTTTGTGCCTGGTGCTTTCGAGTCATCTGACTTGGGATGCACCGACCGAACTCCCGTTACACGGGTGGTAGGGATCGCCCTATGTGGAGATTTGGGGGAAGGTGTACGTGATAGTGTAAGTCCTCATAGGCAATGATGCACGAAACCTGACCCTGGGAGAATCAAACACCAACCAATAAATGCTCCAAAGAAAAAGAAAAAAAAAAGAAGAAGAAAGAACAGAGAAAGAAAAAGAAAAAGAAAAGAAGAGTCAAATAAGAACCAAAATGGACTTTACACTTTGTTTCACATTCAGAAGTTAAGGTTGCCCATGTCTTTCACTTAATTCCTTAGTTAACTCTCACGAATAACTCATTAGGCTAGGTGTGTGGACTGATTACATATATAAAGTCGACCCGTAGTATTACCGCATTCCATGATCGACAAAATAAGTCCAACGAGTCGTGTAGCTAGATTGATTAATGCATCTTGTTCGGATTTTGTGGGTATATCCGCTGAAAACCCTCAGGAGACACCACTCCTCCTCCTTGGCAACAAGGAGGTTTAACGGCTTGTTGCACGTGCTAAGTGCAACCGTGATTCCTACGAAAGTGAGTTAGGATTTCTTGTTTTTCGTATGCTTTTTCCTTTCTTTGTTTTGCTCGAGACTAGCAAAAACTTAGGTGTGGGGGTATTTGATTGACATCATTTCATGCTTATATTTGTACCTTATATCCATTATCTTACACCTAAGCAATGCTATGTGACGAGTTTTATGTTTAGTTTTCAGAAATAAGTAGGTTTGAAGAGAAGAGCCATGAAAGGACCCAAAAGCAGGAAAAAAGGACCTAATTGTGAGACCTGGGGACCAAGATGCAAGGGGGAAGGACCTGATCGTAAGACAGAAGGACCTAAGAGCAAAACAGGAAACTCCACACCATCATGAGGAGTATTTTGTCAATTCGATTCGGGTCGGAGCTCCAATAAACCAACCAGATGCATCTAAGACCAAGAAACACTTCAAGAAAAGCCCACAAAGAAAACCAGACGGATCTAAACTTTATAGACCGCCAATTGGCGGTCTGGAACCGCTAATTGGCGGTCCATTTAGCCCAGAATCCATCTAGTTTTCTGTAGCACGTGTATTAGTGTATTCTTAGTGTATTTGTGGTATTGGTTTAGTCCCACATCGGGGGATTGTCCCGGATTAGCTTTTTCCATGCTTATAAATAGAACTCTTCACCTCCCATTGTATCCATCTCCCTCTTGGTGGCCATCTTCCCTACTAAGAGTGAAGCCTTGAAGCAAAACTCTAGTAGAGGAAGAGCTACTTGTAATTGAGTGAGTTAATAATATAAGTTTTCTTTTAATGATGTTGTTTCTCTCTTAGTTTAATTTCCTTTCCTTTGCATGCTTGTTTGTTTGTTTAGTTTTATGCTTCTTTAATATTTCTTGCTTAAGTAGTATAAATTTCATTTCAGTATTATGCTTTCCTTTGCTAAATTAGTTAGTGTAATGAGTAGTGAGTAGTTCCATCCCCATTTGGGGGGTGGAGAAATATGTGATATAATAATGTAGTGTATTAAGTGTGTGTTATTTTTATCCCTTGAGCTTTATATGATTTCCATAACCATCTAATGGGTCTCCACTCTTATCTTTGATATGCTAATGCTCTTGAATGAAGCTTAGCTTATGCTTTGATTAGTGGATCTATTTTATGGGGAATGATAAAGTTAGGATATGGATGAAGTTAATGTTGGAAACACAATTTGTAGTGTATGTACTATTGTTGCCTTTTCCTTAGCTAATGTCTTGTATGTTTTAATGATGTAGTCATCTTAATTCATGTAGAGGCATAGTAGGGTCTAGTCTTTATACTTGAGTTCATGTAGCTTCATTCCAATCATTGTCTTGTATGTTTTAATGATGTAGTCTTATCTTAATTCATGTAGAGGCAAGATTGGATGTAGTTTTATGATTTCATGCACTACATGTTGTGAGGAGCTTAATTGAACACACACACACACACATCTTTATGTTCACATTATTTCTCTACCCCCTTTGGGGTTTAGTTTTATTGCTTATCTTCATTTCCTTTGCATTTCATTTCAGCTTTGTAGTTTAGATTAGTGTAATACATCTTTCTCCCTTCTTTTTACCTCTCGCCTTCGAATAAACCAAGTGTCGACACACCTCCCAGTGGACGACCCGTATTTGCCACCGCTTCAACGCGGCCGTGCACTTGCGGTTAAATATAAAACGATCAATCAACCGCCAATTGGCGATTCAAGACCGCCAATTGGCGATCTATAAGCTTTAGATCCGTCTTGTTTTCTTTGTGGGCTTTGGTTAATGTATTTCTGGGTCTTGGATGCATCTACGTGGTCTGTTGGAGCTCCGACCCGAATCGAATTGCCAAAATATTCCCCATGATGGTGTGGAGTTTCCTGTTTTGCTCTTAGGTCCTTCGGTCTTACGATCAGGTCCTTCTCCCTTGCATCTTAGTCCCCAGGTCTCACGATTAAGTCTTTTTTCTTGCTTTTGGGTCCTTTCATGGCTCTTCTTTTCAAATCTCTTTATTTCTGAAATTCAAACATAAAACTCGTCACATAGCATTGCTTAGATGTAAGATAATGGATATAAGATACGAATATGAGCATGAAATGATGTCAATCACATTGACCTCGAGGTTGCGAAAATGACTCGTCATATCGCCATTGCCTTCAGGAGGCATGGGTGCCTGATTACATGGAGGACGATGTTAGAGTCAGTTCCCCAAACTCATCGGTGAGCTCGGGAACGCTCTTTAACACCGACATATCTAAGATGGTGGTCGAGTAGCAGAATGTCATTTTGGTCAAGCAAAACCGGAAGATTTTGGCCAAGCGAGGTCCCTCTTCGAGCACCTCTGGCCGCCATCATTAGTCTTGTACACCATATCCATGCATTGGCGCCATTCTGCCATACATTGAGGACAATGGATGGATTAGGTGGGGGGGGGTGTTTTCACGTACGTACATATTTTGTGTGTCTTTTGTTTTATTTCGCCTTCTTTTGTTTACTTTTCTACCGTCATGTTAGTGTGCTGCATTTAATATCGATATATCTACTTGCCATGATCCTTGGGTGTCCTGTCATCTTTTTTTTGCCGTAGTCCTTTCACTTACCATTTCTTTCAAAAATCTGATGTGTTTGCGGAAGAATTTTTTGTAAGGTTTATGTATGTGTTTAGCATATGCAAAACCATTTTGAGGCAATCAAAAAGAGAAGCTCCCAGAATTTACTTGGACATGATGCATGAGGATATCTAGGATACCGCCTTTAGGTCTTATCAAATCGTAAGGATGCACCCCGGTCTTCCCCCAAGGGCGAGTAATCATAGGGTTTCAGTACTCAAACATTTAAAGAAGTCCACCCTGAACCTATTGAGTCAAATAATTCGTGTCTATTAGTATAAGGAAGTTTGTCATAGTCAGGGACCCTTAAACTCTTGTTGTGAAACCTTAAGTGTAGGGGTTTTGGTTCCCATGTAAATAAGAAATTAATAAGCGGTGTTCTCTCTTCTCGCATGACTCCTCCACTCTTAAAATTAGGTCCGAGGGGACTTAGGTCTTGGTGCTTTCGAGTCATCTGACTTGGGATGCACCGACCGAACTCCCGTTACATAAGTGGTATGGATCGCCCTATGTGGAAATTTGGGGGAAGGTGTACGTGATAGTGTAAGTCCTCACAGGAAATGATCCACGAAACCCGACACTAAGAGAATAAAACACCAACTAGTGTAAATCATAATGCTCCAAGAAAAAAAAGACTAATAAGAACCATAATGGACTTTTACAATTTGTATCACTTGAGGATGTTAAGGTTGCCCATGTTTGTTACTTAAGTCCTTAACTAACTTGCACGAATGGTTCATTAGGCTAGGTGTGTGGACTGATTACAGATATATAGTTGGCTCATAGAATTGCCGTGTCCGATGATCTTCGAAAATGAGTCCATCGAGTCGTGTTGCCAGGTTGAATAATGCATCTACGTTCGGATTTTGTGGGTGTATCCGCTGAAAACCCTCAAGAGATAACACTCCTCCTCCTTGACGACAAGGGGATTTTACGACTTGTTGCACGTGCTAAGTGCAACTGTGATACCTACGAAAGTGAGTTAGGATTTCCCTATTTTACCTATGCTCTTTCCTTTCTTTGTTTTTCTCGGGACTAGCAAAAGTTAAGTGTGGGGTATTTGATTAACATCATATCATGCATATATTTGTGTCTTATATATGTTATTCTTAACCTAAGCAATGCTACGTAACGAGTTTTATGCTTAAGTTTCAGGAATAAACAGGATTGAGAAGAAGAGACTCGAAAAGGACTTAAAAGCAAGGAAAAAGATTGAATTGCAAGACTTATGGACTGAGATGCAAGAGAGGACCCGGATGTAAACCAAAAGGACCAATGAGCAAATCAAGAAGCTCCATACCATCATGAGGAGTATTTTGGCAATTAGATCCGGACCTAAACATCAACAACCAAATCGGGTTCAACAAACATCAATAAATCAAGTTAGAAATGAGCCACCAAAATCCAGACGCAATGAAAGATATTTGGACCGCCAATTGGTGGTTCAAGACCACCAATTAGCGGTCCAGATGGCTTCAAAGGATTAATGTCTTAGTCGGGTCGTGGATTATGTTGTTTTATGTCCATATATAGTATGCAATTAGTCCCTACCGGGGGATTGTCTCGGTTTACTTTTTTTCATGGCTATAAATAGAATTCTTCCTCCTCATTTTTATTTACTACATGCTTAGTGGCCAATCCCTTTACTTAGAGTCAAGCCTTGAAGCAAACACTTAAGTAAAGAGATGTATTGTGAGTCTGAAATTAAATAAAATTTTCTTAGTTTATGTTGTCTATCTTATGTCACCTTGCATGCTTAGCTTAATTTCGTTTCATTAATCTTAGTATACTTAGTTAACATGTTTTCCTCTCTTAACATAATAAATAGCTTAGTGATTAGTGAATAGTTTCATCCCCCTTTGTAGGGTGGAGATGATGTACATATATGTTGTGATGTTGAATGTTTGATGAATTTTTGATTGTGTAGACTTGCATGTTTGTATGTTCATTGGGGGTATTTTAATATACCTGTTCGTGGATTTTTTATGAGTTTTTCCATTAGATTTAGACACTTCCCATGCTTAGTTTCCTCATGTTTATTGACTGAAATTTCTTGTTGGGTATGCTACATGTTAGATGTGTGTTTGTATTTGTGTTTGCTTGCTTTGATGGGTTTTTCCATAAGATTTCGACACCTACCATGCCTAGCTTTGTTCTTCACCTGAGTTTATGGTTTTTGATGTGTCTTGCCATATCTTTAGACACTTCTCATGCTGAGCCTATTCTTATGATAATCAAGTAGTAATTGCTGATACGTTGTGTGAATGGATTGATAGGTCTTACCACATCTTTAGACACTTCCTATGCCTGAAAACACACATGGGACACACACACATACATGCTTATATGCGTCATTCATCAGTTATTTCACTTCATATGTGCACACACTCCACCCCTTTGGGGTTTCCATTCCTGAATTGCAGCTTGTTGTCTTAGTTAGTTTAATTTCATTGTTGCGTGCTTTCACTTCCTTGTTTGTTCTTACTAGTTTAGTTTCGTCTAGTTTGGCGTACTAAACTTCTTCTCCCCTCTTTTCTCACTTGCCTATGAACAAACCAGAGTCGACACACCTCCCTGTGGATCAACCAGTATTTGCCACGTGTAATAACCTAATCTAAACACCTAAATTAAACTAAACTAAACCTAATTAAGCTTTGATTAGTGAAGCATGAGGTGGCTTGCTTTGATTGGAAGATTGGGAGGTGAATTGAAGATAAACTTGGATTCTTGTATAAATAGAGGTGTTAGGTTTTAACAAAAACGTTTCTTCATTGTTTGGATTATCAGAGAGTGAGAGAGGTGCTTTCTTTGGAGAAGAAGAAGGAGAGAAGAAGTGAAGAAGAAGAAGGAGAGAAGAAGTGAAGAAGAAGAAGGAGAGAAGAAGTGAAGAAGAAGAAGAAGAAGAGGAGTGAAGTGGCTCAAGTTCGGGAGGCTTCTTCACTCGACCAAAAGGTATGCCAAATCTTCAATATAACTCACTTATGCCTTGTAAGTGTTGGGGATCGACGTTGGTGTCGAATTCCCCGTCAGATTGCAACCTGTTCAGAGGTTGAAGACGACGATCGGTCGACCGGTGCCTGTGGGCAGTCGACCGATCCTATTATTATATTGATGTTTACCCACGAACGGTCGAACGATGTCTACAGACGGTCGATCGTTATGCCAAATTTGTGCGGGAAAAAGGGTTGATGCTGTTATCGGTCGAACGGGTCCACTTAGCCGGTCGACCGAATAACAATGAGAATGGGTCGGTTGGGGATTTTGACTTATTAAACGGTCGAACGTCCTTAACCTTGTTCGACCGATCCATTCGATGCTAAGTCGGTTGGGAGCTTTGACCATCAAAACGGTCGATCGCTCTTTAACTTTCGGTCGACCGACTGAGCATTTTAATTAAGCGGTAGAGTGCCTGTGATGTTTCGGTCGAACTGTATAGCAGTTCCGGTCGACCGAATACCACTTAGGAAAAATGCTAAAAGTCCTGTTATCGGTTGAACGACCCCTTGGTTCGACCGATCGGATATATATATTATATATAAATTTGTATAGCGTAGACCATCCAAACGGTCGACCGCTAGATGACTTTTGTTCGACCGATTGGTCGGTATTTCGGTTGGCGTGGTTCGACCGATAGACTTGTTTGTACAGTACCGAGTACTGTGTGGAGGACCGGTCGACCGGTGTGCTTGTAGCGGTCGACCGATCTGTCGCAGGTTGGTGGATTTATCCACACGCGGTCCGTTGAGTATAGGTCGACTACCGGCTCCGAGGCGACGGTTGATTACCGGCTTTGAGAGCGACGGATTTCACCTTCGAGGAGGGCGTATTATTGTATTACTGTTGCCTCTCTTACCGAGCGGGGTGTGAGGGATGTGTGCCGTAAATCTTGGGCAGTTTGCGAGGGTTTAGCGGTAGGCCGAGGATGTTCCGGCAGGGTGTGCGTCTGGCGGCTCTTGGGGGAGCAGCGGCTGTCGTCTGACCCGAGTTGTGTATTCGGCGGGCTGACTCGCTCCTGGGGTGGCGGCGTGTACCGGGGGTTCCTTCCTGCACTTTCGGGGAGCAGTGGTGTCGACTGACCCTTGTGAGGTAGCGGTGGACTGACTTGACCCTAGTGGCAGGAGTGGTTCAGTGCCGCAGAGGCGGTGAGGGCATTATTGTGGGCCCGAGGTGGATGATCATGTGCATTGTATTGCATTGTCTTTAATTCCTTTTTGTATTTTTAGGAGGTTTGGTATACGGGGTTCCTGCAGGGAACTCAGGCATGTTTGTTTGTTTACATTTCAGGTAGCGAGTAGCATTAGAGTCAGGTGGTGACCGAGGAGGGTGCCCCCGGGATCTGATCCTGTAGTTTATCTTCTTCTTTTGAGGTGATTACATGTTGTATAGCTTTTGTTGTAATCACAGTCAGTCTGTATATTTGACTTTCACGTGGATCTATTATATTATATATATGTTGGTTGTTTCCCGTGACATGCCCCTGGTTGACCGTTGACGGTCTTTATTATTGTTTAAATTTCCGCTGTTTTCGGGTACGTTACAATTTGGTATCAGAGCGTTGATCTCGGCGTACTTGTCCAAAGAAACCACCTTTGAGTTAGGAGTTAGGTCTTAGAGGATCATACATGCATATTTTATATTGATGATTGTCTTGTTTCCTTTGGCAGATGCCTCCTAGACGGGGAAAGGTCGTCGCTCATACTCGCAGTGAGAGTGAGACTGCGAGGGATGAGGCGTGGGGGGAGGAGCGTCGGACGTTGTTTGATACGGTCAGACGTCTGACTGAGATGCTACAGCAGCAGACAGCACAGACTGGGCAGACGGGGACTGGCGCTATGCATGACCGGTTTATGCGCCAGCATCCGCCTACCTTTCTGGGGCAGTATGACGCAGAGGCTGCGGAGGAGTGGATCTTCACGATGCAAAAGATCTTCAGTGCTATTGGTTGTCCTCCAGAGGCGAGAGTGGGCCTGGCTACTTATGTTTTGGGCGGTGCTACGTCCAACTGGTAGAGGTCCACATCTGCAGTGGTGTTTGCGGACAGAGACGATATAGCCTGGGAGGAGTTCGTTGGCAAGTTCAACGAGCAGTACTTTCCGCAGCATGTTCAGGATGCGAAGAGGGAGGGGTTTCTGAGTCTTCAGCAGGGAGACATGACTTTGGCAGGCTACATCGGGAAGTTCAACGCCCTTGAGCGTTACTGTCCCGAGATGTACATCACACAGGAGTAGAGAGCTGGGAAGTTCGTCCGAAGGCTCCGGAAGCAGTTGAGGACGAAGGTCCTGACACATATGCCGAGCACATTAGCCGATGCAGTAAAGAGTGCTACTGTTCTCGATCGTGACTATAGAGAGAACTACCAGGATGAGAGGAGGCCATCAGGTAGGTTCTCTTGGAGGCCGGGAGGTCAGACTGGAGGGAATCCGGGCAAGAGGCCCCGATTCGAGGGAGCAGGAGCTGCAGTACCACGACCTGAGCCTTGTGGTAGTTGTGGGAGGTTTCACTCTGGGCCGTGTTTCACCCCCGGAGCATGTCATGGTTGTGGCCAGCTGGGCCACTTTGTTAGGAGCTGTCCGAGCCGAGGACCTGGGCCGAGCAGACCACCAGGATTACCAGCACCAGGCAGAGGTGGAGGCGGAGGTAGACCACCTGTTAGGCCACAGCAGGGGCAGCGCACTGGCAGAGTTTTCACCATCCAGGCAGAGGAGGCTCGGGATGGAGGCGCTGTAGTGGAAGGTACGCTTCTTGTCGCTGGTTCAGTAGCTAGGGTGCTCTTTGATTGTGGCGCGACACACTCGTTCATCTCAGAGCGATTTGCGGGAGTGTTGGGTTGTACCCTTACGATGTTGACTGCCACTTTGGAGGTCAGCACACCCCTGGGTCTGGTGGGCACTGTGGGGAGATTTGACCCCGGCGCCATGGTTGTTTCGGGAGATCAGGAGTTTCCGGCAGACCTGGTCTTGCTACCGATGGAGGACTTTGATGTCATACTTGGGATGGATTGGTTGTCCCAATATGATGTTCGAGTCTTGTGCCGAAAGAAGAAGATTTTGATCCCGAGAAAGGGTTTGCCTGATATTCTGATCAGAGGGATCAGAAACAGAGGGGGTCGCATTATTGTATCTGCCGTGAGAGCTCAGAGGCTGTTGCAGCAGGGTTGTACAACATTTTTAGCGACACTTGTGGTTACAGAGGCAGAGTCTCAGAGGCTAGAGGACATTGAGGTGGTGCAGGAGTTCGCGGATGTTTTTCCAGCAGAGATTCCAGGTTTACCACCACATCGATAGTTGGAGTTCGGCATAGAGTTGGTAGCTGGCACTACACCACAGTCGAAGGCTCCATACTGGATGGCACCTGCTGAGTTGACAGAGTTGAAGAAGCAGTTGCAGGAGTTGATGGACTCTGGATTTATCAGGCCGAGTGTCTCGCCGTGGGGTGCACCAGTTTTGTTTGTGAAGAAGAAGGACGGATCCTTGAGGATGTGCATAGACTACAGGATGCTGAACCAGGTGACGGTGAAGAATAGGTATCCCTTACCTAGGATCGAGGACCTCTTTGATCAGCTGCAGTCAGCGAAGGTTTTCTCGAAGATTGACCTGCGTTCAGGATATCACCAGTTGAGGATCCGAGATGATGACATCCAGAAGACAGCCTTCAGGACGAGATATGGACACTATGAGTTCTTGGTGATGCCATTTGGATTGACGAATGCTCCGGCAGCGTTCATGGATCTGATGCACCGGACATTCAGGCAGTATATTGATATATTTGTGATTGTCTTCGTGGATGACATTTTGATCTATTCACCAGATGTGGAGCAGCACAGAGAGCATCTGAGGATTGTACTCAGCATCTTGAGAGCTCAGCAGTTATATGCTAAGTTCTCAAAGTGCGAGTTTTGGTTGGACAGAGTGGCATTTCTCGGACACATTGTATCGGCAGAGGGGATATCAGTGGATCCAGCGAAGGTAGAGGCAGTGACACAGTGGAGGACCCCTACGAGCGTGACGGAGATTAGGAGCTTTGTTGGACTAGCGGGTTATTACCGTCGCTTCATCAAAGACTTCTCGAGATTGGCAGCACCACTGACGGCTCTGACGCAGAAGGGAGTCACCTTTGTATGGTCGCAGGAGTGCGAGGACAGCTTTCAGGAGCTGAAGAGACTGTTGACCACAACACCAGTTTTGTCATTGCCGAGTGCCACGGGTGGATTCGTGATTTATAGCGATGCTTCAGGTATTGGCTTAGGATGTGTACTTATGAAGCACGGGAGGGTGATCGCGTACGCATCCAGACAGCTGAAGGTCCATGAGAGGAATTACCCGACACATGATTTGGAGTTAGCAGCAGTGGTTCACGCACTGAAGACCTGGAGACACTATCTTTATGGCGAGCAGTTTGAGGTATTTACAGATCATCAGAGTCTAAAGTACCTGTTCTCGCAGAAGGAGTTGAACATGAGGCAGCGTAGATGGCTTGAGTTCATTAAGGACTATGATTTTACTATCTCTTATCATCCGGGGAAGGCGAACACAGTTGCAGACGCTCTGAGCCGGAAGGTGGAGGTATCAGTAGCAGGCCTATGCATTCAGGAGTGGCGACTGCTGGAGTCTTTAGCAGAGTGGAGACCATTTGCAGATAGCTCTGAGGGTGCAGTGATTGCAGGATTGAGAGTAGAGCCTCAGACAGTATCAGCAGTGATTCATGCTCAGACTACAGATGAGGAGTTGAGCAGTTTGTTACAGTTAGCTGCTAGAGATGGGTCAGACTTCAGAGTTGGAGTGGATGGAGGTCTGAGATTCAGAGACCGTGTCTGGGTGCCGAAGACAGAGGACCTGAGACATGATATCATGGAGGAGGCACACAGATCGAGATATTCCATTCATCCAGGGAGCACCAAGATGTACAAAGATCTGCAGCGGAACTTCTGGTGGCGAGGTATGAAGAAGGACGTTGCAGACTTCGTATCGAGGTGTTTGTTCTGTCAGCAGGTGAAGATCGAGCACCAGAGACCAGCAGGGCAGATGTAGAGGATTGAGTTGCCCGAGTGGAAGTGGGAGCACGTGACGATGGATTTCGTTACGGGGCTACCGAAGACACGGAAATTCCACGATGCGATTTGGATTATAGTCGATCGACTGACCAAGTCAGCGCATTTCTTAGCTATTAAGACCACTCTTGCTCTGGAGGGTCTAGCTAAGTTATATATTGATGAGATTGTCAGACTTCATGGTGTACCAGTCAGTATCATTTCAGATAGAGATCCCAGATTTACTTCGCGATTTTGGGAGAGTCTACACAGAGCACTGGGGACACGCCTGAAGTTTAGCACAACTTTCCACCCACAGACTGATGGCCAGTCAGAGCAGACGATACAGACATTGGAGGACATGCTGAGAGCGTGTACACTTGACTGGGCCGGGCATTGGGATGAGCACTTGCTGATGATAGAGTTCGCCTACAACAACAGCTACCTCTCGAGTATTGGGATGGCACCATATGAGGCATTATACAGGAGACCGTGTAGATCACCGGTATACTGGAGTGATGTGGGCGAGAGACAGCTAGTTGGACCTGATATTATACAGTTATATTCAGAGAAGGTCGACGTGATTCGGAGACGACTAGCTACAACACAGAGCAGGCAGAAGAGTTATGCTGATACGCGGTGACGTGAGCTGACTTTTGAGGTAGGAGATCATGTCTTCCTAAAGATCTCACCTTCCAGAGGGGTGATGAGATTCGGGAAGAAGGGGAAGCTGAGTCCGAGGTATGTCGGGCCTTTTGAGATATTGGATCGGGTCGGTGAGGTGGCATATAGGATTGCTTTACCACCACAGTTCGCAGGACTTCACAACGTCTTCCATGATTCTATGCTGAGGAAGTACGTGGCCGATCCAGCTCATGTGATTGAGATAGCAGTACCAGAGATCCAGCAGGATTTGTCATTAGATGAGAGACCAGTTGAGATTGTGGATCAGATGGTACATCAGCTCATGAGGAGAGTGATTCCGATGGTGAAGGTCAGGTGGCAGCATCACAGTGTCAGAGAGGCTACCTGGGAGATTGAGGAGGATGTCAGGAGACAGTATCCAGAGTTGTTCCGGTAAGTCTGTTGTTTCGAATTTCGCGGACGAAATTCTTTTAAGGAGGGTAGATTGTAATAACCTAATCTAAACACCTAAATTAAACTAAACTAAACCTAATTAACCTAATTAAGCTTTGATTAGTGAAGCATGAGGTGGCTTGTTTTGATTGGAAGATTGGGAGGTGAATTGAAGATAAACTTGGATTCTTGTATAAATAGAGGTGTTAGGTTTTAACAAAAACGTTTCTTCATTGTTTGGATTATCAGAGAGTGAGAGAGGTGCTTTCTTTGGAGAAGAAGAAGGAGAGAAGAAGTGAAGAAGAAGAAGAAGGAGAGAAGAAGTGAAGAAGAAGAAGAAGAGGAGTGAAGTGGCTCAAGTTCGGGAGGCTTCTTCACTCGACCAAAAGGTATGCCAAATCTTCAATATAACTCACTTATGCCTTGTGAGTGTTGGGGATCGACGTTGGTGTCGAATTCCCCGTCGGATTGCAACCTGTTCAGAGGTTGAAGACGACGATCGGTCGACCGGTGCCTATGGGCAGTCGACCGATCCTATTATTATATTGATGTTTACCCGTGAACGGTCGAACGATGTCTACGGACGGTCGACCGTTATGCCAATTTTGTGCGGGAAAAAGGGTTGATGCTGTTATCGGTCGAACGGGTCCACTTAGCCGGTCGACCGAATAACAATGAGAATGGGTCGGTTGGGGATTTTGACTTATTAAACGGTCGAACGTCCTTAACCTTGTTCGACCGATCCATTCGATGCCAAGTCGGTTGGGAGCTTTGACCATCAAAACGGTCGACCGCTTTTTAACTTTCGGTCGACCGACTGAGCATTTTAATTAAGCGGTAGAGTACCTGTGATGTTTCGGTCGAACTGTATAGCAGTTCCGGTCGACCGAATACCACTTAGGCAAAATGCTAAAAGTCCTGTTATCCGTTGAACGGCCCCTTGGTTCGACCGATCGGATATATATATTATACATAAATTTGTATAGCGTAGACCATCCAAACGGTCGACCGCTAGATGACTTTTGTTCGACCGATTGGTCGGTATTTCGGTTGGCATGGTTCGACCGATAGACTTGTTTGTACAGTACCGAGTACTGTGTGGAGGACCGGTCGACCGGTGTGCTTGTAGCGGTCGACCGATCTACCGCAGGTTGGTGGATTTATCCACACGCGATCCGTTGAGTATAGGTCGACTACCGGCTCCGAGGCGACGGTTGATTACCGGTTTTGAGAGCGACGGATTTCACCTTCGACGAGGGCGTATTATTGTATTACTGTTGCCTCTCTTACCGAGCGGGGTGTGAGGGATGTGTGCCGTAAACCTTGGGCAGTTTGCGAGGGTTTAGCGGTAGGCCGAGGATGTTCCGGCAGGGTGCGCGTTTGACGGCTCTTGGGGGAGCAGCGGCTGTCGTGTGACCCGAGTTGTGTATTCGGCGGGCTGACTCGCTCCTGGGGTGGCGGCGTGTACCGGGGATTCCTTCCTGCACTTTTGGGGAGCAGTGGTGTCGACTGACCCTTGTGAGGTAGCGGTGGACTGACTTGACCCTAGTGGCAGGAGTGGTTCAGTGCCGCGGAGGCGGTGAGGGCATTATTGTGGGCCCGAGGTGGATGATCTTGTGCATTGTATTGCATTGTCTTTAATTCCTTTTTGTATTTTTAGGAGGTTTGGTATACGGGGTTCCTGCAGGGAACTTAGGCATGTTTGTTTGTTTACATTTCAGGTAGCGAGTAGCATTAGAGTCAGGTGGTGACCGAGGAGGGTGCCCCCGGGATCTGATCCTGTAGTTTATCTTCTTCTTTTGAGGTGATTACATGTTGTATAGCTTTTGTTGTAATCACAGTCAGTCTGTATATTTGACTTCCACGTGGATCTATTATATTATATATATGTTGGTTGTTTCCCGTGACGTGCCCCTAGTTGACCGTTGACGATCTTTATTATTGTTTAAATTTCCGCTGTTTTCGGGTACGTTACACCACGTCTTCACTGACATCGTGCACTTGCGGTCTAAACTTAATCGATTAAACAATGTGTTAATCCTAATCCTTTGAACCTTACATGATTTCCATAACAATCTAATGAGATTTCACTCTTATCTTTGATGTGCTAATGCACTGGAAAGATGCATAGCACATGCTTAGATTAGTGAGCCTATTTTATGGGGAATGATGAGGTGAGGATAAGGATGGAGTGGAGAAAAGGAAACATGACATGTGGGAGCATGTGCTCTTGTTGGCCTCACCTTAATTTATGTCTTGTATGTTTTAATGATTGTGTAAATCTTATTTCATGTCGAGACATAGTGGGCTTTGGTCTTTTTGCGTGAGCTCGTTTAACTTCATTTCAATTATTGTCTTACATGTTTTAATGATAATGTTTTATGTTATTTCATGTGGAGACAAAGTTGGATTTGGTTTTATGGATTTCATGTAATACATGTTGTGATGAGCACAAATGAACACACTTACACATATTTTCGTATTCGCATTCTTTCTCTACCCCCTAAAGGGTTTAGTTTTATTGTTTGTTTTCCGATTTCATACGCTTCATAGTGTAATCTAGACCTCATTCCTATCTTCTTCCCCACTCGCATATGGTGGATTTCGAATCACATGTACTCCCTATGGACTCGACCCGTACTTGCCACAACTTCATCATGGCAGTGTACTTGCAGTATTATAACTGATCAATCATCCATACATTGGCACGTTCCGACGCGTGCCCACCCTTAGATCCACTACTGGATGTGCTAATGAGTAAATTTATGTGGTCCATCGTATTGTTGTCCAAATAAAACTTTGTGGCCAGTAGACCACAAATACTTAAGATGTAAAAGGAAAACGACTTTATCCACCATGCAAGCTAATGAACCGATACTCAGTAGCAGTACGGGGCCAAAAAAGTTATATGTCTTTTAAGCTTATGCCTAGATTACCTGTGCTCTAAAAGCATGAGTATTAGTTGTTGTATGACCACAATATTAGCTCTAGTGTCTTTGGCGTTTGTTCATGAAGCACGTGCCAAAGTGTTATGGAAGAAAAAAATCATGGTCGATGGAAAAGAAATGGTGCAAATACGAACTACAAGATTCAAATGACTCTAAAAAAGGTCAACAAGGCAAAATAGGCCCAGAAGTGCCTCTAAGAAGTTTACTATATATGTATGTCATATCATGCGAGAATGATGATGTATTATTCACCTTGGATTATTTGATTGACTTCTACTAGTCAGACAGAAATGAAATCAAATTCGTTGACACATTTGCACATGAAAATGAGAGTCTACCTATCGATAATACATCTCCCAATATTTATCATTTTGGGATCTCAAAATAAAAAAAATCATTGAACATTTTTATTTTCATCCTTATATTTATATGTGAGTTCCGACATGATTCATATACGTGCATATCTTCTGATACAATTTTTAAATAATCTATTTTTATCACGTGAGAATTACATCATATATGAATATTACTATATTTTACTTGTACGATACTAAATAAAATGTTCCCCATCAGCAATTTCATTTGTATACAAAGTTTGATTACCACCTTCATAAAGTTTATAATTAAATGTCTCAAATGAGATTGGACATTCAGAAGGACTTTGATTCCTAATAAAATTAAAGTGTGCGAAAGGGTACGATGTTTGCTATACAGTTCAATAATTACATATAAAATGAGGCACAATTTCAGACATTACTGGAAGTTCATAAAATCATAAACTGATTGAAGTATGATTGAACCTGAAGTTCATAAAATCATAAACTGATTGAAGTATGATTGAACCTGATGTTCATAAAATTGTAAACTTATATCTGGAAAGTAATTGTCATACGTTTCTATTGACCATAATGAAGTGACTAAACCTTGTATTATTATGCATGAAACACTTAACATAAAGTGGAGATGTCCACAAGATAAGATAAATTTGAGATCAACCAATGCCAGAAGCGTGGTCTGAAAAACATGTCATATGTGGAAATGAAAATAAAAGTTAGTTACTCGTTACGCCTCCTGAAGAGGATATTCCTGAATAATGGAAACCTGGTAAAATAAATGCAGTTGCCACACATAAAAAACCCAAGAATACAGAATGGTCAAATCATAATGTTTTGGGAAATGACTAGTTTGACTATTTGTCATAAAAGTTACTATCAAGTTTGTTGACACGAGAGAGTTAAAAAATAATAAAATTATCATTAACGATTCATTCGCCTTCTTAATAGCATACTGCTTCAAGAGAAAATCTGGATCCAGAATATATAATATTACAAGAATGTCAGAAGCATTCACGTTCGAAATGAATCAAAGAAGGTGGTAAATATAGAACTAAACTTCCTTAGTAAACATATTATTTGGACTTGAAGTCCTTATTTATGAAACTGTATCCCTGAAGGATATGAAGAGAAATCGCATTACAATAACATAGTGGTACATTATAAAGCGAGTAGTGACACAAGGGTATTCGTAGGACCCAACATGAATGACGATGTTACTTATTCTCTTAGAATGTATAATATTACGATCTGTTGCGTGATCAATATGACTTTTAAACATGAATATAGATATGGATATAACATATGTTGTGATTGTATTTTTTGTAAGTCACTTGGTCTCAACATTTATATGTGAGTACCTGAAGGACCAAGATGACATAAACCAAGAGATGCATTATATAATTCTAGAAAATAACTATATGAAGAAATAAAGGAGTAGTGCATACAATCTCTATGGTCAAAGTCATCTAGATAAATGATATGAAAGTGATCTTACTAATCCAGTTGTTCTACACAACATCAAAATTAATTATTTTGTTGTATATTAATTACTTAAATGTTTTAGCAACTCCCGAAGAGATTGGAAACCTGTGAAATATGTAAAGGATGGATTTTGAAATAAATGACTATAGAAAAGTCAATTGTATTTTTGACCTGCAAATCGAACATTCTCCGGAAAACAAAGTGGTACAATGATTCAATTATATAAAGAGAATATTAAAGAAGAAATATTCTACGAAAAATGCTTGCCTCTTGAAAGCACACTAACGATGGTTGTCTATTCTATGTAAACAAAGATCCAATTGTAATCATATATAGTAGTATGGTTCCCACTCATTTTTGGTCCTTCAAATCATTCTCAGTCGTTCATTGATTATTTATTTTTGGTCTCTCAAATCGATCTCAACCATCTATTAAATTTTTCAACTTTCAAATCGATCTAAACAGTTCCTTGATTATGTTTTCTCTCTCTCAAATCGATCTTGACCATATATTATTTTTGGTCCTTTAAATCAATCTTAGTAAGTCATTAATCTTAGTCTGGGTGGAGGTGCAATCTTTTGGAGGTCTACAAAGCAGACCATACTGTCTCAATTTACGTTTGAGGTTGAACTTTGTGCTTTGGATACAAGTGGAATGAAAGCTGAATGGTTGAAAGGACTCCTTTCTGAATTGCCAATGATTAGCAAACCAGTTTCTACAATATCTATGCATTGTGATAGTATGACTACTATTGCAAAGCTAAGAAGCTCAAAGTATAATAATAAACAAAGGAGTCACATCCAAGTCAGACTGAAGTCTGTAATGGAGTTCGACTTGGAAAGGGTTATAGCTGTTGATTTTGCTGGTACCAAAGACAATATAGCTGATCCTTTCACCAAAAGACTTGTTCTAGCCCAAGTTCTAAAATCCAAGTTGGGGATGGGACTGAGACCCATTTCATGACTCATCTGGAATGACAACCCAACCAATCTAAGTGGAAATCCTATGATGTTGGTTCTGTAACGCCCATGATGTCATAGGTATGCACGCTGGGGAATTCAAGCAATGTCGCGATCAGAATCTCCACGACGACCGAGAGAGTTACATTAAACGAATACATACGGGAATAAAACATACATGGATATACAACATGATGAACAAGCTGAAAAAGGAAATTATCCATATATGGAAATAACTTAGAATTCAATACATAAAAGGTCTAACTTAAGAAATACAACAACAAATAAGCGGAAGCAAAAGATAACTGAAGGAAATCGGTTGACATCTCCCTCGTGTACAGAATCTTCCTAAACTTCTCCAGTCAAACCCCTCTCAGAAACATAAGTACCTGAGACAAAACAACAACAAAATATGCGTGAGTTTTCAATAAGAAAACCTTGTATGCCCTGGTCCAAACACAAGATAAAGAGTCATGCATGAAACCCTAAATGTGACACATGCAAACAACAAGAGGTTACGACTCTACATAGTCGTAACTACCGGGCGTTGCTCGATGAGATCCCTCTACAGAGGAATCTGACCACCAACCATGCTGGCCTAATCCACAAGCGGGTCACCCAAAAGTGTGACCCACCGCTTGGCACAAAACGGTCTTCCGGATTGACACCCCAACTCGCGGTAGAGATCCTACATGATACCATCACAAGTTGGGTATGCTTGTCCTGTAGAAAATGACAGTGCGCACGTCCAAGCCTCAATCTTCGCCTGACCTCTCTATATAGAGGTCTTTCAAATAGGCCCTTCGGTCCCACAATCAATAGTGCCCAAGATTAACCATAATTTCATAAATGCACATGCAACTCATCTAATGCAACTCATACATATATTGACATGTATAATACAATCAATGCAATTGACCATGCTATGAGCGTCCACCATAAACTCATATGCATCATAACATCCACACTATATTATATGCATGAATCTCTATATGGAAGTAAGAACATGACCACAATGTTTGCTTATATAACAATTTGCACAAGGCACACACATGGAACTAGCAAGCTACATGTCACGATAAGTTGGTTATTTGACACATATTAACTAATGATATTTCGCAAACATGGGTCCAGAATTTATTTACTTATGCATTAAAGTATAAAGGAAAGGCATAGTATCACAACGTGGTTGTTTCCAGGCATGCAATGTAAGTCACGAATGTGGTAATACCCAATCATGAATTGCATACATGCACCCAATAACTAGCCCTACATGCACTAATGAAATACACAACACAGGATAACACAACTACATGAGTAATCTCATACCTTATGATATAATCAAAATATGACAGGCAATAAGTGTGCATGAACAAAGAGATGGGAAACAAATCCGGTCACAACAATACAAGCACATGGTGACATGTATATGGAACAATAGAAGCTAGTCGGCTAGCTAACTTTCGTGGAACATAGTTCATAGGTCCAACAGCAAAATTTCACCTGAACATGTAACTTATTAGCAGTAAAAGAAACATGATTAAGACAAAAATCATCATGTGAGATGCCTCAACAACAAACTATGCACCTACGGATTCTTACAACCAATTCAGGAAACATCACGCTACGTAAGGAAATCACACACATGATTGAACCCAACATATTTGCCCACACCCCAGCCACGCCTTCCCTAATTTCTCTACTCAACCAACCAGGGCACACGTGACAAAGGTTGTGATGAGGTGGGATGTCCCAGCCAGCCACCACAGCCCAAGGGCTTGCGCTACAACCGGCCAAACCAGGCTAGCTTTCCCTTGCGCATGCTGCCTAGTTGCCTGACCGGATAGCCAACCGGTGTTGGGTAGCCCTCCATCCAACACCCCCACCCATTATCTCATATTTGAGCCAGAAGTATACCTGAAATTTGAAGCAAAACGTGCTCCAAGTCGTCAGAGAAAACTGTTACCCGCCTTCTTTCCAACAAACACTTCCTTGCTATCGCATCTCCTTCTTGCAACTTCACCGGAAGAGTGGTCGGAGTTTCTGGTCACCAGAGATGGGAAGGGAGGTGAAGAGGGATAAAATGTACGTGAGAAGGGAATGAGGAAAGTGAGCAAAGTCGGCTAGGGTTGCCCATATATTCCCCACATGCGCCAACTTACCAAAACCCACACTAAACATGTGCACCAAATCTCCCTTGATCCTTCCTTCCTATTCCCTTGGTAATTGCATCCTTGATTGCTGACTCATCAATTCACAACTGCACCGGCCCATGTGGCAACAGAAAATCAAATCCAATATAACAACTTACCAAAACGCAACACTAACATGTTCACCAAAATCTCCCATGATCCTTCCTTCCTATTTCCATGCTAATTGCATCCTTGATTGCTGACGTGGTGCCAACCCACATGCTCACATGCCAAGTCTCACACAGCAGCTCATGTGGCATGAAGGAAAAGGAAACCAAAGCCTCACACTCCCGAAGCAAAACCGATCGAGCCTAGTTGCACACACAACCAACGTGCCACACCCGCTCGACCAAAATGGAAATTTTTCCACGAAGGGAAACATCTCTCAAAAAGAAAATTGTCCTCAAAAAAGAAAGTTTCCCTGAAGAGGGATTTTCCCCAAGAGGATTTGTTCCCGGAAAGGAAACGTTCTCCGAAAATGGATTTTTTTCCCGAAAATGGAAACTTTCTCGAAACAAGAATAAAACACCACCAAACAAACATAATATAAATCAAAATAACGTAGAGATGAAAAAGGACTTATTAAAGTATCAGGAGGGCGGATCTTACAAGTTCAATGTGGTAACAAGAAGTTCTTGGGTGAGTTGAGTGCAACCAATTGCTGATACATTGTATCTGTGTCAAGACCCCAAAGAATGAATATGTTGCTGACACTACAAGTTTAATAAGAGTGTAAACTCTGAATGAGTTCGATTTCTTAGGACAAGATGATAACAGTGCATCTTTGGAGAAGCCCAACTATGTGAATGCACTTGATACGAAAAACATGGGTTTCGTTAAACGATGCACGAGATGGTCACCTCGCCATCTGAACACAGTTCTCTCTTTGATCCCCTCTGTTTCCCGATCTTGCCCAAAAATGCAATTCGAGTAGCTCCTTCAACTTTGACATCGGTAAGATTGCGGAAACACTTGAGATCTAGGCTTAAGGCAAGACGTGCTTACACTTTTTGAGGATAAGGGCTAATCTGAACCAATAGCTTGACTTTCACTAGTTGCTGGAGTTGCTGGTGAGGAATTGAAGCTTTCCTAATAAGAGAGTTGGTAATCAGGCTATCCGGTAATGGAGGAATGGAGTTGAGTGTGGTGTTGAAGAGTCTTTCTTTTATAGGATAAGGTGGCATATCAGAACGAGTTGCTAGAAGACTTGTAAGTGTGTAGCTGCAATTAGAGGAATGTGGGTCATTCATTGAAAGCATTTATGAAACAAGATTTCGATGCATGATCGTAAAACATCAACCCTGTAGATTGTAGTATGACATACTTGGTGTTGTTCTCAATGGACATCTCCACAAAAAAGTTCAAGTTCAAGACTTTGTTTCACTTAGTTCCTGTGAGGGTAAAGTTGAATGACTCAGGTAGTGGTTCAAACTTGAAAGGTACAATTACTGAACGCACAATACTGCAAGGTTTGGTCGATCGATCAACAATTGCTCAAGTATAGATTTCAAAGGTAATGACTTTAAAGCTCTGGTTTATGAGTTCATTACTAATGGTAGCTTAGCAGAGTGGTTGCATTCCGACGAGAAAAGCTAAGATCAATCACGAAATCCTCTTACACTTATGAAGAGGTTAAACATAGCAATTGATGTGGCGGGTACACTAGACTATCTTCATTGTGGTTGTCAATTTCCAATTGTTCACTTTGATCTGAAACCAAGCAATGTACTGCTTGATAATGAAATGACCGCCTATGTTGGTGATTTTGGACTTTCAAGGATCCTACTTAATTGTGGGAATGAATTATCCGAGACCTTCACAAGCTCTTTGTCGGTGAAAGGCACCATTGGTTACATCCCACCAGGTTAGAGAGTATTTTCTTTTGTAATACTCTGTTCAAAAAATGTTTATTGGCCTTATACATGATTGTTTCTGCTACGGTTTTCATCTACAGCTTATTTCATTTTTCAACTGTTTCCAAAAAAAAATCTTTTGCAAATATCTCATCTCAAAATGTCTTGTTTCTTTTAAAAACCACTATATATAAACCCTCACTATTATGCGTTGGTCGAAAACAATTATTAAGTAGTTTCTAGATTTTAATTTATTAGCAAAAATAAGTGAACTAATGAAGGGCTTCGGAAAGAAAAGTAGAAAGAGGGTACTTTCATGTGCAGTTCGCCTTTAGAAGGCAATTTTTGCAAAATATTTTTTTCCCCGAAAGAGTGTCTCAATAGTCCGACGTCCTCAATTCACTCAAACAAGTAAATTCACATAAATCCAACTGAAAGCAAAACACATAGCCATCCTACACAAATAATAACCATCTCAATATCTTTCACTTTATTAGCTGATGAAGCATTATATTTTTGGTGTGCAGAATATGGAATAGGTTCTAAAATCTCCCCACAAGGAGATGTTTTCAGTTATGGAATTCTCTTGCTAGAAATGGTTACTGGAATGAAGCCAACAAATGACACTTTTGATGAGGGGGCTCAAATTTGTATAAGACCGTGAAAAGTTCATTTCTGGCAGATATCTGGACAATCGTAGATCTGACTTTGATCCCTCAAGTTGACATACAACAACCAAGCAACATCAAAAGCAGTGCTAAAGTGGAAGATTGTCTTATTTCTATGGTCCGTTGTGGTTTATTCTGTTTAAAGGAATCTCCAACTGAAAGAAGCAGCATGAAAGATGTTCAAAGAGAAATGATTATGATAAGGCAAAACCTTCTTGAAGGTGAAGGTCAAGGCAACATGTGATTGCTGCTCGAACTGGAAATTTTGCTAAATCAGTCAATGCTTTCATGTTGAAGATGTGTTCAAATAAAAGAAGCCTATTCGAGAAATATTTTATGGCACTTTCATTTATCTATCTATATCTAAATGCGTATGCGTATCGAACTATCTACAAGTATGTCTAATTGTCATGTGGAACTCTTTTCCTGTATTCCAAATATTTTACCATACTATCGTTCAACTATTTCACATCTAGGCTCGAACGTTCTTACCAAACTTTGAGCTCATAATTATCCACCTATACTCCTACTAGCTGCCTTTGACATCGATATTGTATTTTACCAAATCTAATATGAAATAAGTATTAGTTCCAAAACGCCTGAACGAAAATGTATGTACAAATCATTGCAAAAAAAATTCATAGAAAGTGAAACTCAAAATTGTTTTCACTAGACTAATTCCAGTAGTAGAGTATTGAAAAAATCCAATGGAGACCTATTGTTGTGGAGTTTTGAGTTCAAAACCGTAAGTGCACGCTAGCATTGGAGCGGTGGCAAGTACGAGTCATGTCCACAAGAAGCAAGTGCAGGTCGTCGTCAACTATACTCAAGTGAAGGAAGAAAAATGGAGATTGAGAGTATCTAAACTAAATAACAAATGCGACGCAAATCAACAAAAACTAATATAACTAGTCCCGTAGGTGTGGAGAATGCATGCAAAAGTGTAAATGTGTGATTCATGTTTGTGTACAATTAAGTGCTAATAACGTGCATAACATGGAATCTTTTAATGTCATAATCCAAAGTGTGTCTCTATATGGATTAAGATTTATCACCATCATTAAAACTGATTGACATCATTTCATGCTCATATTTGCATCTTATATCCATTATCTTACATCTAAGCAATGCTACGTGACGAGTTTTATATTGAATTTCAGAAATAAAGAGGTTTGAAGAGAAGAGCCATGAAAGGACCCAAAAGCAGGAAAAAAGACTTAATTGTGAGATCTGGGGACTAAGATGCAAGGGCGAAGGACCTGAACGTAAGACCGAAGGACCAAAGAGCAAAACAGAAAGCTCCACACAATCATGGGGAGTATTTTGGCAATTCTATTCGGGTCGGAGCTCCAATAAACAAAGTAGATGCATCAAATACTAACAAAGGCCACCAGCAAAGTCCACAACAAATCCCAGATGAATCCAGATCCGATAGACCGCCAATTGGTGGTCCAGATCACTCTGGATCTGTTAAGATTTGTGGAGCACGTGTATTAGTGTATTCTTAGTCTATTTTTGGTATTGGTTTAGACCCACATCGGGGGATTGTTCCGGATTAGCTTTTTTCATGCCTATACATAGAACTCTTCACCTTCCATTGTGATGACCCATTGCTTGGTGGCATTCTCTCTACTAAGGAGTGAGCCTTGAAGAAAAAACTCAAGGTGGAGAAGAATGCTACCTTCAATGTGAGTCGTTTGTTAATAAAATAATTCTTCTAGTTTCTTTTATTCTTGTCTTTTAATTTGTGCATGCTTGTTTGTCTTTCCTTTCCTTTTAAGCTTCTTTAATATTTCTTGCTTTCTTAGGGTAATTTCATTTCAGTATTATGCTTCATTTTGTAAATATAGTTAGTGTAATGAGTAGTGAGTAGTTCCATCCCCACTTGGGGGTGGAGAAATATGTGATATGATCATGTAGTGTATTAAGTGTGTGTTATCTTAATCCCTTAAGCTTTATATGATTTCCATAACCATCTAATGAGTTTTCACTCTTATCTTTGATATGCTAATGCTCTTGAATGAAGCTTAACTTATGCTTTGATTAGTGGACCTATTTTATGGGGAATGATAAGGTTAGGATATGGATGGAATTAATATTGGAAACACAATTTGTAGTGTATGTACTCTTGTTGCTTTTACCTTAGTTAATGTCTTGTATGTTTTAATGATGTAGTCTTATCTTAATTCATGTTGAGGCATAGTAGGGTCTAGTCTTGATACATGAGTTCATTTAGTTTCATTCCAATTATTGTCTTGTATGTTTTAATGATGTAGTCTTATCTTAATTCATGTGGAGGCAAAGTTGGATGTAGTTTTATGATTTCATGCACTACATGTTGTGAGGAGCTTAATTGAACACACACACACACATCTTTATATTCACATTATTTCTCTACCCCCTATGGGGTTTAGTTTTTATTGCTTATCTTTGATTTCCTTTTGCATTCTAGTGTAGTTAGTGTAATCAATCTCTCTCTCCATTTTTTACCACTCGCCTTCGCACAAACCAAACGTCGACACACCTCCCAGTGGACGACCCGTATTTGCCACTGCTTCAACATGGCCGTTCACTTGCGGTTTAAATAAAACGATCAATCAAGTTTTTGGCGCCGTTGTCGAGGAGGTGCTCTGTCCAGACCTTGGTTTGGACAATTAGAGTGGTTTTTAATTTTTTGTTTTCAGTTTTTCTTAGTTTCAGAGGACCTTTAGATCAAGCGGAGGCTACTGAACAAGTTTGAGCACAAAATCTTGAAAAGGGACCGCCAATCAACGGTCTGGGACCGCCAATTGACGGCCTGGTGAGCCTCATTTTCTCTCAATTTTGTTCTGGTTGCTGTTTGGTTCATTTTAGTTATCTGGGAGTACCATTTTGCATGTTGTGACTTCTAGTTTGCTCCCAGATTTAATTTCAAATCCCCTTTAATCAACTTGGACCATAAAACTCAAAGCAAAATATTAGACTTCTTGCCATCTAGGTCATGCATCATATGTAGACCTTGCATGCATCTTTCTTTTCTTTGCTTTACATTTTGTCGTTGATTGCTGAGCGAGGTACGCATTCCTTAACACTCATTCACGCATTAGGACATTCATTAGTGAGTAAGGTTTGCATCGAAACAAGAGTGAGGTTTGTGCTTGTTCGGTGAGTTGCTTGCTAGACTAAGATTTCAAAACATCTTTAAGGGGCATCACCTATAGTCTTCAAAGATAAGGTGGGGGATTTCTTCACCCCTCCCTTATCCCCAAAAAGAACACTCAAGTAAAGTCTTAATCTAAAAGCAAGTAGACATTGGCCATTAGGACTTGGGCGCATTAGGAGAGTGATCCGGTCACGACCGTCATAGCCTGATTGGTGTCGCCCACTTTGTCGATAGTAGGAGAGACGAGATCTCCGGATCTTGGCTCACTTGCTGGGCATTGTGGTCTTCGTCGTAGGGAGGTGAGACGTGTTGAGGCCGTGTGACCTCGCAGTTAGGCGTCGTCTAGCTGTAAGGACCCATAGCCAGCCTAAGCTTGTTTGAGCCGTGTTTGGTAGACTAGGCTTCTATCCTCACCCTGAACCCACGCTAGCTTTAGGGATTCTTCCCTTCCCCTCTGAGTCATCTTCTTCTCACCTTCTTCTACGTTATAGTCTCCTCCCCTTTACACTCTCTGGTAGTATTTTAGGGTCGAGTCGAGCACTTTTTGCGAGCCTGGCTCGTGGTTGTGAGAGTGATCGACTCGAGAGTTCTTTGTTGAGATGGATGGTTACATGGGCGACCATTTATATTGTAGGATTTCATGTTTAATTATACATATATATTTTTCGAATTTTCATGTATAATAAGGATCTATTACAATTTTCTTCGATTTATTTATGCATGCATCGGTTTGTTTTAACAACTAGTTTCAAAAACTTATTAAAACAAACACAAAGGGACTCCGAAATTCATACCTAGAAGTTCTCAAAAACTTCTTGACGTTTCAGAGACGTTGAGGAAGCCAATCTTCGCTTCTCGTTGCGCCGGATGCCTCCGAGTGTTCACCGAAACCCTAAACAAGGTTGGAGAGAAAGGAGCTAGCCAATCGATCTCCAAACAAGCTTAGAATCTAGCTACAAACCCCTTCCTTAGCCTCTGAGATTTCTCCTTCCAAAGACTTAGAAAACTAAGAGAATTTTCGTGGGTTTTAGTAGTGAATTAGGAGAGAAAATAATTTCTGAATTGTGTGTAACCCAATTAGGGAGAATAAGGACCTATTTATAGGTTCCAATCTTACTCTTAATCATGGCTATTCTTAAGCCACGGTTTTATGACAATTTCTCTCGCAAACTAATTCCATAATGCATTATATGCACCAACAAAACGTTTGACCAAATTTGGAGCTAATCCAACCATCGATCAAATTAATCTCTTAATAATCAAAGGCAGAAAATCGACCGTTGTTCGGTTTACCGAGTCCCACTCGGTTAACCGAATTTGTCACGATCGTTTAACCGAGTACGTGACGGATGACCGAATCTTAAGGAGAAAAATTCTCCTTAACCGATCGGACCCATTCACGTCTAAAACCGAGTGCTATTCGGTTAACCGAAAATATCGGAACTTGACATTGTTCGGTCGACCGTTTCTGGTTCGGTACACCGTACCAAAGCTCCAGGCACTTTGGTCAAGTTCGGTCAATCAATTACGATTATCCGTTCCACGTTCGGTTGACCGATCCATAGATCCTTCGGTCGACCGAACCATAACGGATTACCGAACTTCTACCCGATTTTGCCTATTTCAAATTTTGGATTTATTTCCAACAAAATTTGAACTTAAGGGGGTTTTTGCAAATTCACAACTTATGCAATGTATTATCCTATGCAACAATAAATTATTGCACCCCATAAT
This sequence comes from Triglochin maritima, assembly GCA_963682175.1. Taxonomy (NCBI): domain Eukaryota; kingdom Viridiplantae; phylum Streptophyta; class Magnoliopsida; order Alismatales; family Juncaginaceae; genus Triglochin; species Triglochin maritima. The sequence goes on from OY821786.1 coordinate 21,399,774, forward strand.
ATATGCATATCATATGAATTTATCATGACTCTAATTATGTTTATATACAACATAATTGATTTTACTTGTTCACCACATGTGACATATTTTCTATGAGAAACCCGACACATCATATGAACCAAAAATCAAGCTTCTTGTTTCACGGTTTTTGCGGTGGGAGGATCTAAACTAAGTTGGCAGTGATATTAAAAGCTTAATATCACAAGCTATAAGCGGTATCTAGCTACACATTATAGCTCCCAATTAGTTAGATGTCTTAATTCCACTCGAACCAAAACCCGATCCATTTAGTGATGGAGTGCACCACTTGTGTCCGTCCCTTGCCTCATGATATTAAGAATACACACAAAGTAGTATTGTGTCATCTTTGTATTAGTATTCATTTCTTGATCTCTTTAAGCTAGTTATAAATATGTGACTTAACTCAAATCACATTGTGCACATTATAACTTTGCTTTATCAAGGGGCCCACTAATATCATCACTCAATTAAGAGGGGCAATGATAATCTTTTGACTAACTATCTTCTCCAACGAAAGTTATACTTAACCAACCAATGCCTTTACACTACACTGATCGATTGTTCAAGACACTGATCTAATTAAGTATTCCTTAGGTGATCAGATATAAGTCTCATATCAAAGGACCAAAGACACAGTAAAATATTAATGACACAGAAACACATTTCTATAATATTTTACTTATTAGGTCTATTCAGTATACAAAAGTAATATTTTCCTCTTTTGCATACCCGTGTTGTCACTCACTTGTAGAGCTACAATGATCTATGACCAACACAACAATCTTAACTCGGTAATTAATGTTCCATGTTAATTACCATGATTGCGAATATCTTTTGTTTTATGTAAACCAATATCTTTTAGAGCTCTACGGTTAAGGACCAAGAGCCTCTTCCTTAACACTTCTAAAAGACGAATAACATAAACAAGGAACAAAATGATTTCTCATTCAATTCATAATAATTGACATTTAAAAGTAAAACTTTTAGAACACATTCCCTTCAATCTCCCACGTGTTATTAAAGTTTTCTTTCTCATACATACTCAATGCATAAAACAATAATAACTAGGGTCAACCCCATTACATATCAATCATCAAGCCAATCTACATGGTTCCTCAATCCCATGGACTCGAAATGCATTTCGCCCTTGGCTTGGGATAAGGGTTTTGTGAATGGATCAGCTGTGTTGCTGTTGGTGTCCACCCATAACAGATTTATTTTGCCTTCGTCGATGAGGTCACACGTCACGAAGTACTTACGATCCATGTACTTCACTTTGTGGTGTGATTTGGGATCCTTGATTTGCGAGATAGATGCACTATTGTCGCAAAATAGCTCTATTGGTCCCTCGCTCGAGGGAACTACTCCAAGCTCTTCAAGGAACTTCTTAATCCACACTCCTTCCTTGCTCGCTTCAGCGACAGCCATCTCTTCGGAAGCAGTGGTTGAGTCGGCAGTAGTGCTTTGCTTCCAACTACGCCAACTCACAGCTCCACCATTCAGAAGGAAGACGTATCCTGATTGCGACTTTCTATCGTCTGGATCACTCATGAAACTCACATCCGAGTAACCTTCAGCTATCAATTCCCTTTGTCCTCCATAAACAAGAATCTTATCCTTAGTCCGGTTAAGGTACTTCAGGATATGCTTGACCGCAGTCCAATGCTCAGGACCTGCGTTGGATTGGTGATGACTTGTCACACTTAGAGCATACGAGACATCGGGTCTTGTGCAAGTCATCGCGTACATGATCGACCCAATTGCCGAAGCATAAGGGACATCTTTCATGTACTCTAAGTCCTTACGTGATTGCGCACGTTGAGACTTCTTGAGTTGCACACCCATACTCATTGGCACACTGCCCTTTTTGGAGTTGTTCATCTTGAACCTTTCCAAGACCTTGTCAATGTATGCACGTTGACTGAGGCCAATGAGTCTGCGAGATCTATCTCGATATATCTTGATTCCCAAGATGTATTGAGCCTCACCCATGTCTTTCATCGAAAATGCAGATTTCAATGAAATTCTCGTTTGCTCAAGCAAAGGAATATGATTGCCCATAAGCAATATGTCATCGACATATAGGATTAGGAATACAACATGGCTCCCACTAACCTTCTTGTATACACAAGGTTCTTCCGTACTTTGAATGAAGTGAAGCTTTTTCACTTCCTCGTCAAAGCGTTTGTTCCAACTCCTTGATGCTTGCTTCAATCCACAAATGGATCTTTGAAGCTTGCATACCTTCTCACTATTCTTTGGATCTTCAAAACCTTGAGGTTGTACCATGTACACATCCTCCTCCAAGTTCCCATTCAGGAACGCCGTTTTGACATCCATTTGCCATATTTCATAATCGTGAAATGCGGCAATAGCGAGCATGATCCGAATAGACTTGAACATGGCAACCGGTGAAAAAGTTTCATCATAGTCAATTCCTTGAACTTGAGTGAAACCCTTCGCTACAAGCCTCGCTTTGTAGGTTGTCAAGTTCCCATCCATGTCCATCTTCCTCTTAAAAACCCATTTATTATGAATGGTCTTTTTCCCTTGAGGAAGGTCAACCAAGTCCCATACTTGATTATCATACATGGATTCTATTTCGGATTCCATGGCCTTAAGCCATAGTTTGGAGTCTTCCCTTTCCATTGCCTCTTGGAAGGTTAAGGGATCATTGGTATCTAGTACCATGATTTCATGAAGTCCCAGATACAAATCGGGTTTCTTCCTTTCCCTTGTTGACCTTCTAAGTTCTTTTGGTTCTTCTCGTGTATCTCGAACTTCTTCCACAATTTCTTGAGAAGTGGGTTCACGTTCAACTCTTGAACGTACACTTGGTGGGGATGATTGAGATTCTCTCACAATTTCTTGTGATGGTCTCTCGCTCACGCTCCCACTAACCAAAGGAATCTTGGTTGGGCCTTCATGATCTTGAATGTCATCATTCATTTCATGATCTTGTAGAGTATCTTGAGTTTCCTCAAGCACAACCCTACTCCCACTACTTTTTACTCTTTCTAGAAATTCCTTTTCCAGAAATGTGGCATCCCTCTCTACAATCACTCGATTGGAGGTGATATGCCAAAAGTAGTATCCTCTTGTCTCACGAGGATAACCAATAAAGAAGCACTTATCCGCTTTTGGTTGAAGTTTGGTCGACATCAATCTCTTGACGTAAGCCTCACAACCCCAAATCTTGAGAAAACTGAGCTTAGGTGTTTTACCACTCCATAGTTCATAAGGAGTTTTCTCCACGGATTTGAACTTAAGGGGGTTTTTGCAAACTCACAACTTATGCAATGTATTATCCTATGCAACAATAAATTATTGCACCCCATAATATATGCATATCATATGAATTTATCATGACTCTAATTATGTTTATATACAACATAATTGATTTTACTTGTTCACCACATGTGTCATATTTTCTATGAGAAACCCGACACATCATATGAACCAAAAATCAAGCTTCTTGTTTCACGGTTTTTGCGGTGGGAGGATCTAAACTAAGTTGGCAGTGATATTAAGAGCTTAATATCACAAGCTATAAGCGGTATCTAGCTACACATTATAGCTCCCAATTAGTTAGATGTCTTAATTCCACTCGAACCAAAACCCGATCCATTTAGTGATGGAGTGCACCACTTGTGTCCGTCCCTTGCCTCATGATATTAAGAATACACACAAAGTAGTATTGTGTCATCTTTGTATTAGTATTCATTTCTTGATCTCTTTAAGCTAGTTATAAATATGTGACTTAACTCAAATCACATTGTGCACATTATAACTTTGCTTTATCAAAGGGCCCACTAATATCATCACTCAATTAAGAGGGGCAATGATAATCTTTTGACTAACTATATTCTCTAACGAAAGTTATACTTAACCAACCAATGCCTTACACTACACTGATCGATAGTTCAAGACACTGATCTAATTAAGTATTCCTTAAGTGATCAGATATAAGTCTCATATCAAAGGACCAAAGACACAGTAAAATATTAATGACACAGAAACACATTTCTATAATATTTTACTTATTAGGTCTATTCAGTATACAAAAGTAATATTTTCCTCTTTTGCATACCCGTGTTGTCACTCACTTGTAGAGCTACAATGATCTATGACCAACACAACAATCTTAACTCGGTAATTAATGTTCCATGTTAATTACCATGATTGCGAATATCTTTTGTTTTATGTAAACCAATATCTTTTAGAGCTCTACGGTTAAGGACCAAGAGCCTCTTCCTTAACACTTCTAAAAGACGAATAACATAAACAAGGAACAAAATGATTTCTCATTCAATTCATAATAATTGACATTTAAAAGTAAAACTTTTAGAACACATTCCCTTCATATATCATTGTTGGGACCAGGACAATTCTTCCTGGTATTCTGGACCCATGCAACCTAGGGTGGCTCAGACTAAAATGGTTGGGACAATCTTAATTCTGTGACTGAGCAATCTTCATATTGGGGTAGTATGAGAGACGCACCGACTGCAAGACCACCGTCTAGTTACGTCGGATCATATGTTGGTCATGAAACTGAGACATTACAAGAACCTTTGGCCTCTTTCATGCATGTGGTAGATGACATGGGTGCACCGGTGGCTCCAGTAGCCACACCGTGTGAGTGTTGTGGGTTGAGTGGTCATGTTATCGGGGAATGTCCTTATGTTGCCCCTGAGCCTGAGTATGAGCACACATTTTCCCAAAATGCTCATTATGACCATTACGCATCCGCGTACAACCCGAGAGGGATAGATTCGTGGGGAGACAATTCTTATTCAAATTCTTATACATCATTTTCACCCCAGTATCCTCCTCCTGAATACCCAGAATTCTACCAACACCCCAATTTAAACCATTGGACTCATTCTCAGTCCATCAACACCCAACCCCAAAATTTCCCAAGCTCTGACTTGGACCTCATAGTTGACCGCATACCTGATTCCTTGAAATGAACTCTCCAAACGTTCATGGATACCACTCAAAATTTATTGAAGTCCAACTTGAATTCCTTGCAAACATGGAAATGCAAGTGAGTCAAATGACACAGCAATTACGTGAACGTGAGGAGGGTAATTTTTCTTGTCAACATGAGGATTTATCTTTGGAAATTGAAACACCACCACATCCACAAATTCAAAGCACAATCTTTCGACGTCAAACTCCTAGTCAGTATGAGGGACTTGGGGTTTCAATTCACAATCACTTGGTGGAGGATTCGATTCCAATTGAGGATACTATGGACCAACTTCTTTATGAGTCGGCACAAGATTGTGCCTTATCTTCTTGTCCCGTGGCCCTTGAGCCACATGATCTTATTGTTGTACCTCCTAAGGACTCACCTCTGGTGGAGCAAGAGCTCCCTAGTCCCCTCAATTTCAAACAACCTGATGAGAGTTTGCCTCTCACTATTGTTCCTGATCATCTTCGAAATGATGGAACATCAAACAACTACATTGCTCATGAGGGTATTAGGAGTTCCTTGGAGGATACCTTGGGTATGAGACCCACTTTTTGTTCGCCTGGTGTGTCAAACATGCCTAACGAGGTTCTTGACCTCGTTCCGACGCACCAGCCTGGTGGTTGGAGAGTTTGGATTGACGATCATAACTTCAGCAGCGCAACGGGAGAAACTCTTCTTCTGTTGCCCCTTATTTCCCAAACTCTTGAGATGTTCAAGCTCTGTCAGTTTGATCCATTGAATGAGACGCCTTTGCGTCCAATTCATGAACCTTTCATTTCATCTTGTGCCCTTTGTGAAGGGGGCCCACGCATGAGTATTCTGGCCCCGCGTGGTGTCATGTTCCCTTTCCAAGTGCATTGACCCACTCTTGAGGTTCCCATTTGATGTCTTTTGACAAATGAAGATGAGAACTTATATTTGTACATAGTTATATAAAAAAAATAAAAAAAAGAAAAAAGAAAAGAAGAAGTACAATAAAAGACTCCTTCAGTGAGCATTAATTGTTGTGTATTTGGGCCCATTTCTTTCACGTATTTGTATCCCTTCTTTAGCATCTCACAGCTTTTGAGGGAATTCGGGTTTGTGTCCATCAACATAACCATGAACTTCCCTTTGTACTTCACGTTGGTGAGATCTTTCCAGTTTCATTGCATAATTCCATGTAGTATCTGTAGGATCGTGTGGGTTATGGGTCCACTAATCACTTTTAATCTAATCACCTACTTGTTTAAACAATCGAGTAAATGCAGCGGAATTTAAAACAAATACAAGTAGGGAAGGAATACAATGCAAACCACAAAAGACGCGGCGATTTTATAGAGGTTCGGCACCCCACCCGGGTCCTAGTCCTCTCTTGTAAGCTCCGCTCGACTCCGCGAGCTCCGCCTACGTCTTCACTAACCACTCCCCGTTCCGGGCCGGGAGAGAACGCCTTTACACCACAAGCAACGCGAACAACCCTCGCTTGCTTGAATTCTTCCTCTCACAATCCGAGAGGGACACTTCGGGCTTTCACCGAAGTCCTTGCTTCTTTTGACAACACTTGTAACTGAGTGGGATTCACTCTCTAATTGAGCACACTTTGAGTAGGATGAGTATATGATCAAGTGTGTGAAGTTTAGGCTTAAAGAGTGTAGAATTGGGAGCTTTGAGGATTGAGGTTTCTCTCTAATGTATTGGGACAATTGGAGTTGGAGAGTTGTATTAACAACAAGTCTTGATCCTCTATTTATAAGCTCCTAAGGTATTCTAGCCGTTGGGGATAGATTTGATTGGGTTTTGTGCAAGATACACAAAGCAGAAAATCGGGCTGCAAATCTGTCCAGAACCGGTCGACCGAAACTAGTACACCGGTCGACCGTTAACATGATTTCAAAGAGAACGGTCGAACAAAAGAATATTCGGTCGGACAAACGAGCTAGAACTTAACTCTACTTAAGTGAATCGGTCGAACCAAAGTACGGGGCGGTCGACCGATAAGGGGATTCGGTTGAGACAAAGGTCAATCGGTCGAACGAGAAATGTGTCGACCGATAGCAGGGAATTTGGTTTCTGAAAATATGTTCAACCGGTCGACCGAATCAAGGTCGTCGTTCGACCGGTTACCGAATGTATTTTGGGGTTAAGTTTTGTTTTATACGAATACGACCGTTATAGGAATACGACAAGAAAAACGGTCATATTAAAATCCGGGATCGGTCGACCGAAAAGGTAGAACCGGTCGACCGGTAGAGTTCGGTAAAATCACTGTGGAGAGTCTGTTATAAACCGGTCGAACTGAGAACTGGTTCGGTCGACCGGTGCACACAGGAAATCTGGGTTTAAGTTTATAAGTGATTTCCGACTAAGGTTTGGGTGATCTAATGAAGTCCAAATAATGTGAAATTTCGTGTGTGACTTCTATAGGGAACCTATTGTGTATGTGATATGTTTTTAACTCTTGTATGCTCAATTTACACATGTTCCTAAGACTCAAAATAAAATCAAGATTACAAGTCTTCATTTAGCTTTATTACAAATCTTGACTTGATTTCCTTCCTTCTTGAGTCTTGATCACCTGTAGAGGTTAGCACAATACAATATACATGCAATGCAATATGTGTGCTACTCTACTTCATCATAATTAAGATTAGGTTAATTAAATCATCAAAACATAGATTAAGGCCAAAAAGCCAACAATCTCCCCCTTTTTGATGATGGCAACCTATATCTTAATTCTATCTAAATACATGGAATTTGTATATGTAAACTATGCATATTAATGCTCCCCCTATGGATGTGCATAGTTTTTGATCAATTTTATGCCAAATTCCAAGTTACCCCCTTAATTATCTCTCCCCCTTTGACATCCATCAAAAATAATAATTATTTAAGACTTTAAGCATAGAATTTGGATGTCTTGTAATGAAGTTGCTCCCCCTAAATTTTGCACTTCATTACTCTAATAAAAGATATAACATTTAAGCTCCCCCTATCAATAAGGCTAAATTGAAACAATGAGTATGATGAAATTTAAGTTTAATTAAGTTTCTTCTTAAGCCTTATTCTAACATCCATTTAGAATTGACATTTAAAATCAATGGATGTGATAAATGATTTGCAATGAATAGGGTTAAATGATTTTCAATGAATTGAACTATATGATATGTCAATTAAGCATGTGAACTAGACTAGAGCTAAATTTTCAGAAATTTCTAGGATAGAAATTTATACCAAACTTGTATCTTGATTAGCTCCAATCTCATTTGGTGATGCAACCGGATTCGAATTCGACGCTTTGGCTCACCCGGTCACCACCAATCTCCTCCTCAATCTCCTACAAGAGTAGATTTGGGTACCCCAAACAACTTTGGGTCCTTGAGTGTTAGCTTTGGGAATCCACACCATTTTGGTTTTGGGAGCCCACACACTTGAGGAAGTAGACTTAACAAATAAATGCTTGCCATTTAATGTAGTATGAGATACATGGTTTTTCAATTGAACATTGTATCCTAAACCATGTTTAGCTAAGGATTGTCTTTGACTACCTAAAAGCATATCAAGCATTTTTGTTCCTTTAGTGAACATTTCTAGATCTTTTCTTAATTGCATATTTGAAACTTTAAGATCTACATGTTCATCAACAATGAGTCTTTTACTTAGACTAGCAAGTGATGATTCATTTGATTCAAGTCTAGCAATCACCTCATTCTTTTCATTCATGATTAATTCAATTTGGCATTTGAGATCATTTATAGTTTTTCTAGCATTTTTGTTCTTTTCACAAATGATCTCATATTGTTTAACTAAATCATCAAATGCATTTTGTAGCTCAGCATGTGTATATGATTCATCATTAGCATTAGAATTAGAGCTATCACTATAATAGGACATAGTTGAGCATGAATTACTAGAACAAAAGTTAGAATCTACCTCACTTTGATCTTCAATAGCCATGAAGCATGAGTGAGCCACTTCTCTTCTACTTTGCAAGGAAGAAGACGATGATGATGGTGATGAAGAATCATCCCATGTAGCCTTGTGTGCTTCCTCCTTCCTTTCTCTTCTCTTGCTCTTCTCCTTTTCTTTTCTCCTCTCCCTTCTCTCCTTTTTCTTCTCCCCTTCTCTTCTCTCATTTTCACTCTCCTCCCTCTCTTTTTCTTTTTCTCTTTTCTCACTTCTTCTACCTCTTCTTTCATTCTTTTCTCCCTTATCCCTCTTGAGGTATTTGAAGAAGTCTTGGGCAAGAACCTTAATGTCCTCTTCTTCCACCCTCCTTGGCTCATCAAAATTTGCATGTAGTGCAACCACGGAGTGTTTCTTTGATGCTTCCTTCTCTCTTCGATGACTCAATTGGAGCTCATAGGCCATGAGATTTCCAATGAGTTCCTCCATCTTCAATTTTGAAAGATCGTGCGATTCTTCGATTGCCACGACCTTGTCTTCCCAATCGTTGCTCAATGACCGGAGGAATTTTCGAGTCATCTCTCCTTCATTTATCCTTCTTCCAAGAATCAAAAGAGAGTTAGTGATATCGGTGAAGCGAGTGTTCATGTCGCTTATGTTCTCACCGATTTGCATAGAAAATATTTCATATTTATGCATGAGGAGACTTATCCTAGTTTCTTTGGTTTTGCTATCACCCTCATGATGCATTTGTAACCTATGCCATATTTCATTTGCACTTTCACATCCCCTAATTCTATTGTATTCTCCCTCATTAAGGCCACAATAAAGAATATTCATAATTTTTGAATTCATTTCAATTTCTTTCATTTGAGCCCTAGATAGAGAATCTAAATCATCTTCATTTGGGGGGTATGTATGGATTTTGAATAAACTTCCAATACTTAAGGTCATTTGATATTAAAAAGATTTTCATTCTATTTTTCCAATAATCATAATTTGACCCATTAAGCAAAGGAGGCCTTGTGGTGCATAAACCCTCTAAGTGATTAGATGTTGAAGCCATGCTAAAATTACCGTAAAGTAATGAAATTTAGCTAACAAGGCTCTGATACCAAATGTAGGATCGTGTGGGTTATGGGTCCACTAATCACTTTTAATCTAATCACCTACTTGTTTAAACAATCGAGTAAATGCAGCGGAATTTAAAACAAATACAAGTAGGGAAGGAATACAATGCAAACCACAAAAGACGCGGCGATTTTATAGAGGTTCGGCACCCCACCCGGGTCCTAGTCCTCTCTTGTAAGCTCCGCTCGACTCCGCGAGCTCCGCCTACGTCTTCACTAACCACTCCCCGTTCCGGGCCGGGAGAGAACGCCTTTACACCACAAGCAACGCGAACAACCCTCGCTTGCTTGAATTCTTCCTCTCACAATCCGAGAGGGACACTTCGGGCTTTCACCGAAGTCCTTGCTTCTTTTGACAACACTTGTAACTGAGTGGGATTCACTCTCTAATTGAGCACACTTTGAGTAGGATGAGTATATGATCAAGTGTGTGAAGTTTAGGCTTAAAGAGTGTAGAATTGGGAGCTTTGAGGATTGAGGTTTCTCTCTAATGTATTGGGACAATTGGAGTTGGAGAGTTGTATTAACAACAAGTCTTGATCCTCTATTTATAAGCTCCTAAGGTATTCTAGCCGTTGGGGATAGATTTGATTGGGTTTTGTGCAAGATACACAAAGCAGAAAATCGGGCTGCAAATCTGTCCAGAACCGGTCGACCGAAACTAGTACACCGGTCGACCGTTAACATGATTTCAAAGAGAACGGTCGAACAAAAGAATATTCGGTCGGACAAACGAGCTAGAACTTAACTCTACTTAAGTGAATCGGTCGAACCAAAGTACGGGGCGGTCGACCGATAAGGGGATTCGGTTGAGACAAAGGTCAATCGGTCGAACGAGAAATGTGTCGACCGATAGCAGGGAATTTGGTTTCTGAAAATATGTTCAACCGGTCGACCGAATCAAGGTCGTCGTTCGACCGGTTACCGAATGTATTTTGGGGTTAAGTTTTGTTTTATACGAATACGACCGTTATAGGAATACGACAAGAAAAACGGTCATATTAAAATCTGGGATCGGTCGACCGAAAAGGTAGAACCGGTCGACCGGTAGAGTTCGGTAAAATCACTGTGGAGAGTCTGTTATAAACCGGTCGAACTGAGAACTGGTTCGGTCGACCGGTGCACACAGGAAATCTGGGTTTAAGTTTATAAGTGATTTCCGACTAAGGTTTGGGTGATCTAATGAAGTCCAAATAATGTGAAATTTCGTGTGTGACTTCTATAGGGAACCTATTGTGTATGTGATATGTTTTTAACTCTTGTATGCTCAATTTACACATGTTCCTAAGACTCAAAATAAAATCAAGATTACAAGTCTTCATTTAGCTTTATTACAAATCTTGACTTGATTTCCTTCCTTCTTGAGTCTTGATCACCTGTAGAGGTTAGCACAATACAATATACATGCAATGCAATATGTGTGCTACTCTACTTCATCATAATTAAGATTAGGTTAATTAAATCATCAAAACATAGATTAAGGCCAAAAAGCCAACAGTATCTTGCTCACATTCATTGAGGACAGTGCATGAAGTAGGTGTGTGGGGGGGTGTTTTACGTGTGTACATAGTTGAGTCTTTTCCTTTGATTTTTGTTTTCTTTTGTGTGCATTGTTAGGGTCATGTTAGTGTGCTGCATTTAATATCGATATATCTGCTTACCATGATCCTTGGGTGACTTGTCTTCTTTTGCTTGCCTAGTGCTTTAAAATTTTCACAATTCTCTCAAAATCTTCATGTGTTTGCGAAAGGAAATGTTTTGTGGGTTTTGCGTGTGTTTAGCATGTGCAAAACCCTTGAGAGGCAAAGTAAAAAGAAAGCTCCCAAAATTGTCTTGAACTTGATGCATTCGGATTTCTAGTTTACTGTCTTTAGGTCTTATCGAGTCGTTAGGATGCACCCCGGTTTTCCCTCGGGGGGCGTGTAAGCATAGGGTTTCAACACTCAAACATTTAAAGAAGTCCACTCTGAACCTTGTGAGTCAAATAATTCGTGTTTGTTAGTATAAGGAAGTTTATCGTGGTCAAGGGCCCTTAATCTCTTTTTGTGAAACTTAAGTGTAGGGGTTTTGGTTCCCATGTAGATAAATAAATAAGTGTTGTTCTCTCTTCTCGCACGACTCCTATCACTCGGGAAAGTAGGTCTGAGGGGACTTTGTGCCTGGTGCTTTCGAGTCATCTGACTTGGGATGCACCGACCGAACTCCCGTTACACGGGTTGTAGGGATCACCCTATGTGGAGATTTGGGGGAAGGTATACGTGATAGTGTAAGTCCTCAGAGGCAATGATGCACGAAACCTGACCCTGGGAGAATCAAACACCAACCAATAAACTTCTCCAAAGAAAAAGAAAAAGAAAAAAAAAGAAAAAGAAAAAAAGAGTCAAATAAGAACCAAAATGGACTTTACACATTGTATCACATTCAAAAAATAAGGTTGCCCATGTCTTTCAATTAAGTCCTTACTAACTTTCATGAATGGTTTATTAGGCTAGGTGTGTGTACTGATTACCCATATAGAGTCGACCCGTAGTATTATCGCGTCCCATGATCGACAAAATAAGTTCAACGAGTCGTGTAGCTAGATTGACTAATGCATCTTGTTCGGATTTTGTGGGTATATCCGTTGAAAACCCTCAGGAGACAACACTCCTCCTCCTTGGCAACAAAGAGGTTTAGCGGCTTGTTGCACATGCCAAGTGCAACCGTGATTCCTACGAAAGTGAGTTAGGATTTCTTGTTTAACTCTCGCTTGCTTTTCTCTTTCTTTGTTTTGCTAGGGACTAGCAAAAACTTAGGTGTGGGGGTATTTGATTGACATCATTTCATGCTCATATCTATATCTTATATCCATTATCTTACATCTAAGCAATCCTACGTGACGAGTTTTATGTTCAATTTTAGAAATAAAGAGGTTTGAAGAGAAGAGCCATGAAAGGACCCAAAAGCCGAAAAAAGGACTTAATTGTGAGACCTGGGGACTAAGATGCAAGGGAGAAGGACCTGAACGTAAGACCGAAGGACCAAAGAGCAAAACAGAAAACTCCACACCATCGTGGGGTGTATTTTGGCAACTCGATTCGGGTCGGAGCTCCAATAAACAAAGTAGATGCATCAAATACCAACAAAGACCACCAACAAAGCCCACAACAAATCCCAGATGAATCCAAATCCGATAGACCGCCAATTGGCGGTCTTGGACCGCCAATTAGTGGTCCAGATCACTCTGGATCTGCTAAGATTTGTGGTGCACGTGTACTCGTGTATTCTTAGTCTATTTTTGGTATTGGTTTAGTCCCACATCGGGAGATTGTCCCAGATTAGCTTTTTCCATGCCTATAAATAGAACTCTTCACCTTCCATTGTGATGACCCATTGCTTGGTGGCATTCTCTCTACTAAGGAGTGAGCCTTGAAGAAAAAACTCAAGGTGGAGAAGAATGCTACCTTCAATGTGAGTCATTTGTTAATAAAATAATTCTTCTAGTTTCTTTTAATCTTGTCTTTTAATTTGTGCATGCTTGTTTAGTCTTTCCTTTCCTTTTAAGCTTCTTTAATATTTCTTGCTTTCTTAGGGTAATTTCATTTCAGTATTATGCTTCATTTTGTTAATATAGTAAGTGTAATGAGTAGTGAGTAGTTCCATCCCCACTTGGGGGGTGGGGAAATATGTGATATGATCATGTAGGGTATTAAGTGTGTGTTATCTTAATCCCTTGAGCTTTATATGATTTCCATAACCATCTAATGTTTTTTCACTCTTATCTTTGATATGCTAATGCTCTTGAATTAAGCTTAGCTTACGCTTTGATTAGTGGACCTATTTTATGGGGAATGATAAGGTTAGGATATGGATGGAATTAATATTGGAAACACAATTTGTAGTGTATGTACTCTTGTTGCCTTTACCTTAGTTAATGTCTTGTATGTTTTAATGATGTAGTCTTATCTTAATTCATGTAGAGGCATAGTGGGGTCTAGTCTTGATACATGAGTTCATTTAGCTTCATTCCAATTATTGTCTTCTATGTTTTAATGATGTAGTCTTATCTTAATTCATGTGGAGGCAAAGTTGGATGTAGTTTTATGATTTCATGCACTACATGTTGTGAGGAGCTTAATTGAACATACACACACATCTTTATATTCACATTATTTCTCTACCCCCTATGGGGTTTAGTTTTTATTGCTTATCTTTGATTTCCTTTTGCATTCTAGTGTAGTTAGTGTAATCAATCTCTCTCCCCATTTTTTACCACTCGCCTTCGCACAAAATAAACGTCGACACACCTCCCAGTGGACGACCCGTATTTGCCACCGCTTCAACGCGGCCGTGCACTTGCGGTTTAAATAAAACGATCAATCAAAAACATACAAAACACTACTCAAGATAAGGACAAAGACAACCACATGATTATATGTCAATCTTATCTCTATAATGACATGAAGAACATAAAAATCTATAATGACCACACTTCAACTATGTCGCCACAGGAATTAAGATTTAACATAATCAATTAAACATACAAGATATTAATACAACTATGTCTTCCACATGTCATTCTTATCTCTTTATCTACTCAAATGTTATCTCCACCTCATCATTCCCCATAAAGTGGGCTCACTAACCAAAACATGTGTTAAACATCCATTAAGACCATTAACACATCAAAGACAAAAGTGAGAAACCTATCGAAATGACCATGAAAATAATTTGAAACTCCAAGATTAAATTAAACACACACCAATCTCACAACATTCACACTTCACATCATTCTCCACCCTTAATGGGAATGGATTACTCATTAATTAATCATCATGTACACAAAAAAACAACAAAATGAAAATAACACATGAACAACTAAAGAAAACTAGATCTAACCAAAGCAACAGAATATAAAATTCAATTAAATGAAAAACAAGAACATAAAGTACAAAAAACTAAAATTTGATTAAGAAAGAAAGTTTACAAAAGATGTTTCTTTTCTCCTACACTACATTACTAAGCAAGAAATAAAGTTAATCTAATGAGGAGAGGAAGGAAGAAGAAAAAGAAGAAGTGAAGGATTACAAGTGTATTTATAGAGGATTAGAGGGTCTAGATGAATCTGGGTGCAATCAGACAACTGTAAATCAGATCTGGAAGTTCCCGCATTCTTTGAGAAATTTTTGATCGAACCGACCAACCGGATCCGCTAGTGGCGGATTTTAATCCATCAATGGTTGATCATTTGGATCGGACAGACCTTCAATTTCACCAGTGGCTTAATTGTACCATTTTAGCACGTGTGGTGCACCCAGATATGTTGGTTTCTAACATGCTTGGTTTTAATTGTTGAATTACTCCTCAAGTTCATGACATTATGGTCTTTTGTACCCAACATATTTTCTTTACACTTAGGTACCTCCGGGTTTTCACTTGAGTCCCTCTGGATTTTCACTACAGTACTTCAACATTACAAAAGGTCCAGAGCCGTACGAATTATTTCAGTAGTAACTTGACCAATCGTTGTCCACCAACATTTGGAAAGCTCGTGCTCACTTGAGTCGTCCAATTCATATTTACAGTAGACAAACACTTTCACCATTTTTCTTTTTTCAGACGACTACTTGAAGCCATAATCGTCCCATCTCTGAAGTGTTTTAGCCCAGCTCATCAGACGGATCTTCCTTTGTTGAGTCATGTGATCCTTATGAGAAATGACTTAGTATGTCGAATAACTTGTGCCATGTGGGGTTGTACAACCGTAATCACTTTGAACAAAGGTTTATACCCAATATATGAAAGGAATGTGTTCTAAAAGTTTTACTTTTATATGTCAATTATTATGAATTGAATGTGTAAACATTTTGTTCCTTGATTATGGTATTCGTCTTTTGGAAGTGTTAAGGAAGAGACACTTGGTCCTTAACCGAAGAGCTCTAAAAGATAATGGTTTATATAAATCAAAAGTTATTCACAATCATGGTAATTAACATGGAACATTAATTAACGAGATAAGATTGTCGTGTTGGTCATCGATTGTTGTAGTTCTACAAAAAATTGACGACACCAGTACATAAAAGAGGAAAAGATTACTTTTATATATTGAAAAGACCTAACAAGTAAAACATTATGGCATTGTGTTTCGTGTCATTAATGTCTTGGAGCCTAAGATATGAGACTTATATCTTTTCACTCAAGAAGTGCTTAATTTGATTATTGTCAAAAGCTATCAATGAGTATAGTGATAAAGGCAATAGTTGGTTGAACATGACTTGTGCTGGAAAAGATAGCTAGTCAAACGATTATCATTGCCCCTCGTAATTGAGTGATGATATTAGTGGGCCCCTTGATAAAGCAAAATTATAATGTGCACAATGTGACTTGAGTTAAGTTACATAGTTATAATTAGCTTAAAGAGATCAAGAAATGAATATAATACAAAGGTGACACATTTCTACTTTGTATATATTCTTAATATCATGAGGCAAGGGACGGACACAAGTGGTGCACTTACATCACTAAATGGATCGTGTTTTAGTTTGGGTGGAACAAAGACATTTATGCTAATTGGGTAATTATAATATGTAACTAGATACCGCTTATAGTTTGAGATATTAAGTGTTTAATATCACTGCCAATTTGACTTAGATCCTTCTATAGGTCACACCACAAAACTGGGACGCAAGAGGGTTGATTTTAAGTTCATATGATGTGTCGGGTTTCATGTGAAAATAGGACACATGTAGTGAATTAATAAAATCAATGTCATGAGAATTGACATAATTAGAATCATAATAAATTCATATGAGGTGTATATATTATGGGGTGTAATAATTTAATATTACATAGGATAATATATTACATAAGATGTGAATTTGTTAAAAACCCCAAAAGATCAAATTTTGTTGGAAATAAATCCAAAATTTGATAAAGGCAAAATCAGGATCAAACACGGTGAACCGTTCAGGGTTCGGTCGACCAGGGTATCTTCGGATCGGTTGACCGAATAAGGAACGGGTAAGCACAATTGGTTGACTGAAATTGTCTGGAGTGCCTGGACAATCGGGTTCGGTTAACCGAGTGTGCACTGTCAACCGAGAAATAGTATATTTGGTAGACCGAAGGTGACACGGTCATCCGATGACTATGTCCGAGGAGCGATTCTGGTGGGTCAACGGTCGACCGAGTAAAAGACGTGGTTCGTCCGAATTCTTCCAGTAATGCAATCACGTATCGTTTTCTAAATTTGAAAATACGTCGTGGCCAATTATAGTTATTTTGTTGAAGAATATAGTCTTACTTGAAGAAAATTTGTAATGTAATTTTTGAGCCAAATATATAAGCACAACTTTCTCTTAATTTAAGCCCCACTTCAATAAAATTCCTAGTTTCGTATGGATGATGCATAAGAAATTCACGGTACTTTTTGGAGCGTCTCTAAGAATAGAGACATCACGCAACTACTTGCAACCAAAAATATTAATGGATTGGTGGATTAACGATTGTTGATTTAAAATTTTGATTTTTTGCTTGCGGACCACTTCAAAGTACCTTAATTTGTTTTAGTCCATCACTTTTTGACTATTTGTCACGAGCCATTAGAATGTTTAATTGTTTAGGTTGGTGTCATTATTTTTTAAATCATGTAATTCTGTTATCTTCGTTGGATTTATAGTCTTAATCCATTCTTTAATTCAATGATATTCAACTGTAATACTTAATCTAATGAATCAATTCATACAAACATATACAACATTATACACCATACTCGTGTATTTTTATCTTAATAGGCGTTGAACACTCAAGGACAACTGGACTCAATACAAGGCATGTAATCAGGCTCAGGAAGACTTGTCATTTTATCTTTTATTGAGTCCTAGCTAGGATGATATATATGTAAACTTGGGCATAGTTAAAATCATGATCAAAGACATAGAATATCCATAGGATTTTAGCAAATCACCTTTTAGACGCCTAAACCCCTATCTAGTTGTCTGAATCATTCATTAGCTCTTTTGAGCCGTCCAGATTTGGATGACCAAACCCTTTCTTTTGTCGTCCGTCATAAACTTTGGGTTGAATATGCCTAGGTTCGGATGATTACTTCACCTTTTCATTGTCCAATCTTTTTTTCTTCGAATTTCCAATATTTTCCCAAATTAATTCGGACGACTGGTTCTTGCTTTAGTCGTTTTGTTTTCCATGTTTGTTATGACCGTTGGAGCTTATCCGTTTGAACGACTGATTCCACCTTTTACTCGTCCGAACTCATGTTTGCTTAAAAGTATTTATACCAAAATAGTCATTGTATTTTGTTGGAGATTAAAGCTTTACCTAACGATTCTTTATTTATTTTTAATTTTTCCATTATCATTATTTCATTTGGTCTATTCACCCCCTTGAGAGCATACTTCAGCTATTTAGATCCTTCAATGCTTTCCATAATACTTTGTTAACTAAATGAATATTAAATTGATGGAATACTCATTTACAATTCATTTAATACCTGATGACACCAGCCTAAACAATCAAGCATTCCCATAAATGGTCATAAATAATTTAAAAGTAAAAGCATAAAACCCATTAACGTACTTTCAATACGCAAGTAAAAAAGGCTCAAAACTATAAATGAGTTGAAAATCCAACTCCAACCACGATCTAAGAGGATAGGTTGGATTCTTCTCTTTTACAAGCTTACATGGGACGCATTTTGTTGTGATTTTAAAATTCAAAATTGCAAGTAGACAACCGCATTGAAGTTGTGGTAAGTACGGGTCGTGTCCACGAGGAGCGAGTGTGGGTCGTCGTCAACCATACATGAGTGGGGGAAGAAAATGAAGATTGACAGTACCTACACTAACTAACAAATGCGACGTGAATCAAATACAAAACCTATTATAACTAGTCCCGTAGGAGGTGCAAAATGCATGCAAAAGTGTAGATGTGTGGTTTATGTCTGTGTACAATTAAGTGTTCATGACATGTATAACATAGAGATCTATGATAACCACAATCCTAGGTGTGTCTCTACACGGATTAAGATTTATCACCATCATTAAAACATACAAAATACTACTCAAGATGAGGACAAAGACAACCACATGATTACATGTCAATCTTATCTCTTTAATGACACGGGGAACGTAGAAATCCATAATGACCATAACCTCAACTATGTCTCCACTTGAATTAAGATTTAACATCATCATAAAAAAATAAAAGGCCTTAATCAAGATGAGGCCAACAAGAGCACATGCTCCTACATGTCATCCTTATCTCTTTACCCACTCCAATATTATCCTCACCTCATCATTCCCTATAAAGTGAGCCCACTAACCAAAACATATGCTAAGCATCCATTATGACAATTAACACATCAAAGGCAAGAGTTAAAAACTCATTAAATGACTATGAAAATCATGTGAAGCCCTAAGATTAAGATTAAAACTCACTAAATCTAACAACATCCATACTTCATATCATCCTCTACCCCCGATGGGGATGGACTACTCACTAATTACCATGTTAATAAAAGAAATAAAAACATAAAAACAACACATAACAAGTAAAGAAGACGAGATCTAATTAAAACAAGAAGTAAACATTAACAACAATAACAACCTTGATTAATGAAGAAGAAAGATTACAAGTCCACTTCTCCTCTCCTCCACTACTTTACTAAACAAGAAATAAAAATAACCTAATAAACAAGAAATAAAACCTACTCTAATTAACAATAAATAAAGCTAACCTAATGAGGGGAGGAAGGAAGGAGATGGAAGAAATGATTACTATTGTATTTATAGAAGATTAGAGGGTTTGGATTAATCTGGGTGCAATCAGATGATTGCAAATCAGATCCGGATGTTTCAAAAGTGCTCTGACCCGATTACTCGACCTACTGGAGAAATTTGGGATCCGATCCGCCCCAAATTTCACCAGAAACTTTAGTTTACCAATATAACACGTCATGTGCACCCGATGTTGGTTCGAGCTTGTTTGGTATTAATTGTTGAATTACTCCTCTGGTTCAGGAGATTATGGACTTTTGCAACCAACATATTTTTCTTTACACTCAGGTCCTCTGTATTTTCACTTGGTTCCCTCCTGACTTGCAATCCGATCCTTGAGCATTACAAAAAGGTCCAAAAGGTTTCCAAATCAGACATTTCTTCTTGAATTTAGGTCTTTTTTGCTTCCTTTCTCTTCTTTATAAAGTAAACCCTAAAATGTATGAAACAAATACCCAAGTAGCACAAATATGGGGTGAAATAAAAGATATATAGCATGAATGAGTCATATAATATGCTACTAATCACATTCATAGGCCATAACGTTCAAGATTTTTTTCTTATAGGTACGGTTAATTTTAATTATTAAAGTAAATTGTGTGACTGCATCCCATCATCTGTAAGTTGTTAGAGGAGTAGGGATCAAACTTTGGTCTCCACTCAACTAGTTATTTAATCACTTGGAATTCGATCACTATGTACCAAAATGTTGAGTTAAACTTGCAAAGAATGTCTGAGGTCTCGAGGATTGAGATGGTGGGTTGCACAAGCAAACCATGAATGACATATGAAACCTCAACCAGAAGTTGTTTCCTGATTGACATCACAACATGCATACATTTGAGTCCTATATCCTCTATTTTGAACCAAAGTGATGCATTGCATACATTGCATCATATGTCTTTCATTTAGATTGCTTTTAATTCAATAAATGCTACTAAGGTATGTGTTTAGCCTTGTTTACAAAATACAGGGACCTGAATGCAAATTACCCACATCCCGAGCATAAACGCGTGCAAAAGATTCATTTCTATCATAAAGACAAGTTCAAGTTTATCGAGTTTCAAATGGAAATGCATCCAAGCACAAAAGCATTCAAGGAGCTAATCACAAAAAGGTCAGGGGCTTAAGTGCAAAATGTCAAGGACCTGACTACAAAATAAAAGGGCAAAGTTATTGTGTTGGAGAAGTCAAAAGAAAATTCAAAAATAAATCCTCAACAATGGAAGGAATTAATCCGGAGCTCAAGACAATGGAAAGAATCAATCCAGACGCGCAAAGGAGGATCAAATCATACCATAAACGCACAGCCAAAATCCGGACCTGATCCGAGCATCGTGTGAGGCGAATCCGCCGCACATTACACATGATCTGCGGCGAATTCGCCGCCCCCCTTGATCATCTGGCGTTCAAATTTCCTCCAGTCCGGTAGCAACGCGTGTACTCTCCTTTTATGTATTGGTATCCCTTGTATCGGCTGTAAATAGCCTCGTAGGACGAATGTAACACATCTTTGAACCTTTGGTCTTGGATCATTAGTAATAAATTTCTGTTTTATTTTGTTTTGTTTCTCTTTTCTTTTAATATCTCTAGGATCCCTTCTTCTTCCTCCCTCCATGAGTTTCTAACTCTTTCCTAAGGGTGGAGGTGACGGATTTAGGGTTAGAGAAGATGGATTGCATGTTATTATTTTAAGTTCATGATTAGTATATTTTGATTACTTGAGTTTATGTTAAGTCATTTATCTTGTAATGCTTCATAACTAACATGATTTACAATAAGTTTCAGTAATTCTCTGATCTAAACCTAAATCTAAACCTCCATCCAACGGATTTCTCTCTTATTTCTTGTTTTAGTTTTATTTGTGCATGTTTAGCTACTTAATCCAAAAATCTCAAAACCCAATTGATTCTTCTCTCCTTCTTTCCCCCAATCGAAATCACACAAATAACAGAATCTCTCCCTCCCTGTGTTCGACCCGTACTTGCCACGTCTTCATTGACGTCGTGCACTTGCGGTATAAATTTAATTCTCATCAAGTTTTTGGCGCCGTTGCCGGGGAGGCGACGCAGATTTTGTTGTTTTTGTATTTCGATTTTATCCTGTTTATCTTGTGCGCGATCTAAGTATTTGGATTTGTGTTTCAGGAGACAACAGAGTGCGCGGCGAAATCCGAGCACATTCTGAGCTAAACGAGCGGCGAAATCGCCGCACCTATAGAGCAATTTGCGGCGAATCCGCCGCACACTTGGAGCTTCTGGGCTTCAAACTTTTCTGGGACGCGACTCATCTCTGGGTGGACGCGTGAAGCTACTGAAATTTCGAGAGCGGGCGGTGAACCCGACTGAGCATTGCATAGGTAACCTTCGTTGCCTTTTTCCTCGTAATTTCTAGTTTCAGAAAATTTCCTTTTATTAGAATTGCACGTGTTAAGCTTAAATTCCATAATTGGCAATATTTCAACTCTGACCTAAAATTCGCAAAATTAGAAAGACCTTAGTGCATGCATCATATAATGTTTTGTTTGCATTATTCTTGCTAAATTCTTGCAAATCAATTTCTGTTGAAGAGTGCTGGAGGCAAGGTACGTATCGTGGTTTTTAACGATTGCATTTAAGGATATAATTTAATTTGCATACAACCTTGCAATTGCCCCCATTAAAAAGACCATTGTTTGACTATCTTTGTTAGATCTAAGTTAAACTATCTTAAGGGCAACTCCGTAGGAAAAGATACGGTGGGGATTTCATCACCCTTCCGTGGCCCACAAATCACAATCCTAAAGTGTCACCCAAGCCTTAAAATTTAAAATCAATTAGACATTGGCCCCTAAGGACTCGGACTCAATTAAGGAGAAGAATTGGTTTGACTTGCTATGACCTGAAGCCGATCGAATTCAATTTGGTGTCTAGGAAGTGTTTTTGTGTTGACGAAAGTCTTCCAAGCGAAGTGGTTGTCTAATTGGCACCGACTCTGTCGGAAGCGCCCCCACTAGCTATACACTAACTGGCCAACTTGGTTTGATTGGTGAGGGAGGTGAATCAAGCGAATCAATTCGACTCAACCAGTTAGGAGTCGTCTAGATTTAAGTGACACTAGGTCTAGGATTGTTTTGAACCGTGCTTGTTCAGGAAATTTCTGACCAACCCTAATTTTTATCCTTTAGAGTTAAGTTTCCCTTCTCGTCTGAGTCTTCTTTCCCTTCTCATCTTTACCTTTCTATTGTTTATTTCCATTTTCATAAAAAAAAAATTTAAAATTTAAAAATTTAAAAAAAAGAGAGAAGGTAATTGATTTATGAAATTGAATTTGAAATTTAAATTTCAAACTCAAATTCAAAAATTGATTCAACCCGGTGCACTCAGATTTGGATTCGGGACTTGAGTAATCGACTCTCGCGAGTTCATCTAGATTCCAGTCTAGAGTTTAACCCCAATCCATCTGTTGCACCACCTCACCCGGATCTAATGGGTGAGAATGTTGTGAACCCGCCTATGACTCTGAGGGATCGGTGCTACCCAACGATGGCTGCTCAGCCATCGTGCATCGTCATGCCCACCATACCGGGTCGCGATTTCGAACTTAAGGCACAATACATGAGTATGCTGCCTAAGTTCACCTCTAGGGAAGATCCATATCTCTTCCTTAGAGAATTTGAGGAAATCTGCTCTCTTATGCAATACCAGCATATCCCTGAGGAGGCAGTGCGTCTGAAATTCGTGCCTCTAGCACTGAAGGACGACGCTAAGAAATGGCTATATAGTCTAACCGAAAGATCTATTAGGAGTTGGGCTGAGTTTGTTCAAGTGTTTCTAAAAAAATATTTCCCCAACCATAAGACTATGAAGATTAGGAATGAAATTGTGGCATTCGTTCAGTCTGAGAGCGAGCCGTTCTATTCCTATCTTGAAAGATTTAAAAGTGTCTCGACCCAATGCCCTCATCACGGAATTCCAAAATGGCAATTATGCCAAATTATTTATGAGGGATTGACACCCACATCTAGAGTTATGCTAGAATCTGTGAGCTAAGGGAATTTCATGTCGAAAAACGAAAATGATGCCTGGACTTTTCTTGAGGATTTAGCTGAAAACAGTATGCAATGGGACAATGCTAGAACACCCATCAACCCGAGTATTGGATCTAGAATAGCAAGTCAACCCCGACTAGGTGTCTTAGCTATAGATGCCAACATAGCGGCTGAGGCAAAACTAGCCACCCTTATGCGCAGAATGGAAAGTTTAGAGCTGCAAAACCAAACCCGACAAGCATCCCCTACCCTTGCTCTAGATGTGGTCAGACTGGTCATTTAATGGAGGACTGTGTAGACCTGGAACATGTTAATGCCACGTTTAACCATTCTACAAATGATCCTTATGCATCAACCTACAACCCGGGTTGGCGTAATCATCCCAATTTTTCGTGGAACCAACAAGGTCAACCTCCTAGACAACAACCAAACCCATATAACAAAAATAATACATCATCTGGGGGTAATAACAATGGAAATCATGAAGTTAGGTTGACAAACTTGGAAAATTTAATGAAAACTTTTATACAAACAACCAACCAATCATTCCAAAGGTTAGAGACACAAGTCAGCCAATTAGCGCAAATAGTAGGTGAAAGAGAAAAGGGTCAATTTCCAAGTCAACCTGAGGTGAACCCAAGAACTAATAATCAATATCAATCTTATCAACCACCCTCAGGAAATAACAACCCCAGACCGGTTCAAATGATTAACGAGGAAGGACCGTTCCAACAAATCAATGCAGTAGTGTCATTACGGTCCGGACGACAAGTTGATAACAATGTGGTAAACCCTAGAATGTCTAATCAATCTAGCCATCAAGCAACCACATATGACCTGACCATTGAACCTGACGTCCAAATTGAAAAGCCCAACCCACCTACACAACCTGAACCCATAGCTCAACCTGAACC
Organism: Triglochin maritima; assembly: GCA_963682175.1. Taxonomy (NCBI): domain Eukaryota; kingdom Viridiplantae; phylum Streptophyta; class Magnoliopsida; order Alismatales; family Juncaginaceae; genus Triglochin; species Triglochin maritima. The sequence goes on from OY821786.1 coordinate 21,424,508, forward strand.
TGAGCGAGTCTATGTTCCTAAAGCCCCATTTCCCAATAGAGTCAAGAAGAGCTCAAGTGCACAAATGGAGAAAATCTTAGAAGTATTTAAGCAAGTTAAGGTGAATATTCCACTCTTAGATATGATTCAACAAATACCTGCTTATGCTAAATTCTTGAAAGATTTGTGCACTAAAAAGAGAAAAACGAATGTACCAAAGAAGGCATTCTTAACTGCAAACATATGCTCTATTCTTTCCAACACATCTCCTATAAAATATAAGGACCCTGGGTGTCCCACAATTTCATGTTCAATAGGAGATACTTTTATCAATAAAGCCCTTCTAGACCTTGGTGCAAGCGTTAACTTACTCCCATTCTCTGTCTACGAGCAACTCAACCTTGGTCCACTAAAACCCTCTAAGACAACCCTCCAATTTGCTCATTGTTCAGTTAAGAAACCAAGAGGTATAGTAGAGGACGTTTTGATTAAGGTTGGTGACTTCATTTATCCAGTGGATTTTGTCGTACTTGATACTGAACCTGTTGTAAATCCTAATCGACAAATCCCTGTAATTCTAGGCAGACCCTTTTTAGCCACTTCGGAAGCATTAATAAACTGTCGAAATGGGCTCATGCAATTATCTTTCGGGAACTTAAAAGCTGAATTTAATATCTTTCATATTGATAGTGAGCCAGAAATAATATGCAACCCAAGTGATGTTGTGATGAGAGCACGTATTTATCAGAATTCTGAATCAAATAAATCATCACAAAAGCAAAAAGGAAGTAAGAAAAAGGGGAGTAATTCATTTACCCAACCACCATCACTCGAGCAAATAAGCGAACCAATTCAAGTGAGAAGAGTGGAATCTTTTCCTCAAGTCAACATGGGGAACAATTCAACGGGATACATGCACCAACATGGTGTCATTCAATCCAGTTCTGATTATGGTTGACTCTGAGCAGACTCAACCCCTCTACCACAAGCCGACTCAGGTAATAAGTGCATTTATTTTATCTATGCATACATTGAGGACAATGCATGATTTAGGTGTGGGGGGTGTTTATCTATGTATATATCTATTTGTTTGTTTTCTTCTTCTAAAAAAAAAAGAGAGAAAAAAATATTCAATATTTCATAGCTTAAGATTGAACTGCTAAAACCCGTGTACAAATTGCATTGAGTTTTTGTTCCTTATTATATAGTTCTGCTTGTAGAAATTGTGACATAAATCTAAGTTCCAAAGAAATAACCCTTTGCCCTTTAAGACATGTATGCACTTAAATTGGATGAATCAAATCTTTGAAGTGGTTGATAAAAAGCAGAGGTTGAGGAAAATATACCGGGAAGTGTGGACTTCTAATAGCAATTAAGCCTTGAGAAAAATAAAAATAAAAATAAAGGAATAAAGTGAAGAAAACACATTTTGCAAAATGATTACAAAAGCCCAAGCCTTTGAGTCACTGGTCCGTAGGGGTATCTTGAAACCCGGTAACTTGAGTCTACCAGCTCGGGATTATCGACCAAACTCGTTACACGAATGCAAAAGGGTAAAAGTGTCAAAAAGCAAATGTGTTGAATCACGGAAGAAAAAAATAATAATAATAATAATACTCAAGGCCCAAAGCTAAAAGAATGATACATGCCATGGTTGATCCGAATGATACTTCACCACCAGAGGAGGCGTGCAAAATAATTCAAGTGATAAACATGTGTAGAAGGGTTAGTGGTGTGAATGTTGGAGGAACAAAGACCAAGTCATATTTTTAATGAGTTAGATTTATATAATGAGCATGCAAGAATTCTCAGTGATATGTATAAGGTTGAGGTAGGGATATTGAGAACTATTAATGAAATGTTGATTCAGGATTTTGTGGGTATATCCGCTGAAAACCCTCAGGAGACAACACTCCTCCCCCTTGGCAACAAGGAGGTTTAACGACTTGTTGCACATGCTAAGTGCAACCGTGATTCCTACGAAAGTGAGTTAGGATTTCCCTGTTTTTATTTTTCTTATATTCTGTTTTGCTAGGGACTAGCAAAATCTAGGTGTGGGGGTATTTGATGCATTGCATACATTGCATCATATGTCTTTCATTTAGATTGCTTTTAATTCAATAAATGCTACTAAGGTATGTGTTTAGCCTTGTTTACAGAATACAGGGACCTGAATGCAAATTACCCACATCCCGAGCATAAACGCGTGCAAAAGATTCATTTCTATCATAAAGACAAGTTCAAGTTTATCGAGTTTCAAATGGAAATGCATCCAAGCACAAAAGCATTCAAGGAGCTAATCACAAAAAGGTCAGGGGCTTAAGTGCAAAATGTCAAGGACCTGACTACAAAATAAAAGGGCAAAGTTATTGTGTTGGAGAAGTCAAAAGAAAAGTCAAAAATAAATCCCCAACAATGGAAGGAATTAATCCGGAGCTCAAGACAATGGAAAGAATCAATCCAGACGCGCAAATGAGGATCAAATCATACCATAAACGCACAGCCAAAATCCGGACCTGATCCGAGCATCGTGTGAGGTGAATCCGCCGCACATTACACATGATCTGCGGCGAATTCGCCGCCCCCCTTGATCATCCGGCGTTCAAATTTCCTCCAGTCCGGTAGCAACGCGTGTACTCTCCTTTTATGTATTGGTATCCCTTGTATCGGCTATAAATAGCCTCGTAGGACGAATGTAACACATCTTTGAACCTTTGGTCTTGGATCATTAGTAATAAATTTCTATTTTATTTTGTTTTGTTTCTCTTTTCTTTTAATGTCTCTAGGATCCCTTCTTCTTCCTCCCTCCATGAGTTTCTAACTCTTTCCAAAGGGTGGAGGTGACGGATTTAGGGTTAGAGAAGATGGATTGCATGTTATTATTTTAAGTTCATGATTAGTATATTTTGATTACTTGAGTTTATGTTAAGTCATTTATCTTGTAATGCTTCATAACTAACATGATTTACAATAAGTTTCAGTAATTCTCTGATCTAAACCTAAATCTAAACCTCCATCCAACGGATTTCTCTCTTATTTCTTGTTTTAGTTTTATTTGTGCATGTTTAGCTACTTAATCCAAAAATCTCAAAACCCAATTGATTCTTCTCTCCTTCTTTCCCCCAATCGAAATCACACAAATAACAGAATCTCTCCCTCATTGTGTTCGACCCGTACTTGCCACGTCTTCATTGACGCCGTGCACTTGCGGTATAAATTTAATTTTCATCACTAAGCAATGCTATATAATGAGTTTTATGTTTTAGTTTTAGGAATAAACAAGTTTGAGAAGAAGAGACACAAAAATGACCAAAATGTGAGAAAAAGACTGATCAGTGAGACTTCGGGACCGATGTGCAAGAGAGAAGGACCTTGATGCAAGACAAGAGGACCAATTAGCAAATCGAAAAAGTTCACACCATCATGAGGAGTATTACGACAATTCCGCTCGCATCTAGATCCCCATGTCCTAAGGAACATTAATAATTGAAGATGGAAAGGCACCAGACAAATACTAGTCGGATCCGACATTTTATGACCGCCAATTTGCAGCCATGGACGGCTAATTGGTGTCCCATTATGATCCAAATTGAACCATCTCTGGCTTTGATTTGGTTATGTTGTTTATATCAATGTTTGGAAGGTTTCAATATCCCCACATGGGGGATTGTCCGTGGTTACCTTTTTTCATTACTTTAAATAGAACTATTCTTCCTTCTTTGTATTGACCCATAGCTTGATGTCATTCTCTCTACTTAGAGTAAACCTTGAAGCAAAACTCAAGTGGAGAAGAATGCTACTTGTAATGTGAGCCATGTAAATAAAATATTTTTTCATAGTTTGTTTTAATGTTGTCTTCTTTTTTAATTCTTGCATGCTTAGCTTAATTTTGTTTTGTCTTAGTAGAAGTAATTATAATGTTTCATTTTCTTAATGTAGTTTATAGTTTAATGAGTAGTGAGTAGTTCCATCTTCCTTTGGGGGTGGAGTTGATGTTTATACATGTCATGAAGAATGGGATGAATGCTATATTTTGCTTTTTGTGATGAATGTGTGTATGTTTGTTTCAATAAAAGAGAATACTTAACTTGATGGTTTCTTCCATAATCATTAGGTACATTCCATGCTTGTTTAGGTTCTTAATAACAAACTTGTTTATGCTCATGTTAATAAACTAGGTTAGTGATTTAAATGATAGGTCTTGCCACAACCATTAGACACTTCCTATGCATAGAAACACAACCTTAACTTGTGCTCTATTGAATGCATTCCTCAACACTTTATTTCATGTGTACACACACTCCACCCTTTAGGGGTTTCTCTTCCTGAATTCTAGCCTCTTTGTTATGTGATTGACATCATTTCATGCTTAGATTTGTATCTTATATCCATTATCTTACACCTAAGCAATTCTATGTGACATGTTTTATGTTTGAATTTCAGAAATAAATAGGTTTGAAGAGATGAAGCATAAAAGGACCCAAAAGTAGGGAAAAATGACTGAATTCTGAGACCTGGGGACTAAGATGCAAGGGAGAAGGACCTGAACGTAAGACCGAAGGACCAAAGAGCAAAACAAAAAAATTCACACTATCATGGGGAGTATTTTGGCAATTCGATTCGGGTCGGAGCTCCAATAAACAAAGTATATGCATCAAAGACCAACAAAGATATCCAGAAAAGCCCACAACACATTCCATACCGATCCAGAACCAATAGACAACCAATTAGCGGTCTGTTTGGCTACGGATCCGCTAATCTTTGGCGGGCATGTGTATTAGAGTGTGTTTATTCTATTTCTGGTATTTGTTTAGTCCCACATCGGGGGATTGTCCCGGATTACCTTTTTCTATGACTATAAATAGAACTCTTCACCTTCCATTGTAATTACCCATTGCTTGGTGGCATTCTCTCTACTAAGGAGTAAGCCTTGAAGCAAAACTCAAGGTGGAGAAAAATGCTACCTTCAATGTGAGTCATTGTTAATAAAATAATTGTTTTTAGTTTCTTTTAATCTTGTCTTTTAATTCTTGCATGTTTCTTTAGTCTATGTTTCTTTCAATTAAGCGTCTTTAATGTTCCTTTCTTTCTTAGTTAAATTTCCTTTCAGTATAATGTCTCATTTTGTTAATGTAGGTAGTGTAATGATTAGTGAGTAGTCTATCCCCTTTGGGGGTGGAGTAAATGTATGTACATGTTATGTAGGTGGTATGAATGATAGATATTATTGTTTGCGAGAGATATTAGTATGCTTTCTTGAATTAATAAGAACTTTACTTGATGGTTTCTGCCATAGTTAGGTACACTCCATGCTCATTATGTTCTTAATAACAACCTTGCATTGCTCGTATTAATCACCTAGGTTAGTGTTGTAAATGATAGGTCTTGCCATGACGTACTTCTTATGCATTAACAAACACTAACCACACTTGAGCTTAATGTATGCATTCACCACACTTATTTCATGTGCACACACACACTACACCCCTTAGGGGTTTTCCATTCCTGAGTTTTATCTCCTTTCATTAGTTTCTTAGTTTAGTTTGTTTTGTGATTTCATTTCAGCCTTCCTAGTTTACTAGTTTAGATTAGTGTAGTTAGTGTAATCAATTTTTCTCTCCTTTCTTTCCCACTCACCTTCGCACAAACCAAAAGTCGACACACCTCCCTGTGGATCGACCCGTATTTACCACCGCTTCAACGTGACCGTGCACTTGAGGTTTAATATAAAACATATCAATCAAGTTTTTGGCGCAGTTGCCGGGGAGGTGCTCTGTCCAGACTTTGGTTTGGACGATTCAATTGGTTTTAATTTTTTGTTTTTAGTTTCTGTTAGTTTCAGGGGACCTTTGGATCGAGGGGAGGCTACTGGATGAGTTGGAGAACAAAAGCTTCCACAGGGACCACCGATTGGCGGACTGGTGAGCTTCTCTTGCTCTCAGTTTTCTACAGGTAGTTGGTTCTTTCATTTTAGTTATCTGGGAGCACTATTTTGCATGCTATGACTTCTAGTTTGCTCCCAGATCATTAAACCAATCCCCAATAATCAACTTCGCCTTAAAATCCAATGCAAAAGACTACACAATCTTACTTGTTTAGGTCACGCATCATGTACTTGACTTAGGCATGTAGTTGTCTTTTCTTTTAGCTTTATTTTCAGTTGTTGAGTGTTGGCATGAGGTACGCATTTCCTACACTCATTCATGCATCTTGTATGCCCATGCATTAGTTAGTAGGAATTGCTTCAGGACAAGAGTGAGTTGAGCGTTTGATTGGAGCGTTGATTGCTATATTTAGGATCAAAACGCTACTAAGGAGGGGTTGTCCCATAAAAGATAAGGTGGGGGATTTCATCACCCTTTCCTTCGCCCCAAAAATCACTCTTAATCAAGCCTTAACTAAAAGCAAGTAGACATTGGCCCTACGATTTCGGACGCACTAGGAGAGTAATCTAGTTGAGACCGTCATGGCCTGATCGGCGTTGCCTACCTTGTCGATAGTAGGAGGTCCTGGATCTCCAGATCTGGTATCACTTGCTGGGCATTGTGGTCTTCGTTGTAGGGAGGTGAGGCATGTCGAGGCTAGTGACCTCGAAGTTAGGTGTCGTCTAGCCTAAGGACGCATTGCCCTACATTGTTTGAGCCGTGCTTGCTAGATTAGGCTTCTACCTATTCCCATTACCCACACTAGATTTAGGGATTCTTCCTTTCTCCTCTGAGTCATCTTCTTCTCACCTTCTTCTACGTTATAGTCTCCTCCCCTTTACACTCGCTGTTAGCATTTTAGGGTCGAGTCGAGCACTTTTTGCGAGCTTAGCCTCGTGGTGGTGAGAGTGGTCGACTCGAGAGTTGTTTGTTGAGATGGATGGTTACATGGGCGACCATCCATATCATTGTTGGGACCAGGACTGATTGACATCATTTCGTGCTTATATTTGTATCTTATATCCATTATCTTTCACCTAAACAATGCTATTTTATGAGTTTTATGTTTAGTTTTCAGGAATAAATAGGTTTGAAGAGATGAAGCATAAAAGGACCCAAAAGCTGGGAAAAGGACTGAATTGTGAGATCTGCGGACTGAGATGCAAGGGAGAAGGATCTGAACGTAAGACAGAAGGACCTAAGAGCAAAATAGAATACTCTACACCATCATGGGGAGTATGTTAGCAATTCGATTCGGATCGGAGCTCAAACAAACCAATTAAATGCATCCAAGACCAGCAAATATACCAAGAAAAGCCCACAACAAAAATGAGCAGATTCTGAACCATATAGACCGCCAATTGGCGGTCCATTTTGGCCCAAATCCGCTAACATTTCTCCAGCACATGTATTAGAGGATGTTTGGGCTATTTTGGGTATCTGTGTAGTCCCACATCGGGGGATTGTCCCGGTTTACCTTTTTCCATGGCTATAAATAGAACTCTTCACCTTCCATTGTAATCACTCCACATTTTAAGTGGCTATTCTTCCTACTAGAGGTGAGGCCTTGAAGCACACACTAAAGTAGGAGGATGCTACTTTTAATGTGAGTCATTTTAATACAAGTTTTCTTTATCATGTTGTTTGTTTTATGTTTCTTGTTTTGCTTTGCTTAATCTCATTTCATTAGTTTTATTAGCTTAGTTAATATGCTTTCTTTGTTTAGTTTAATAATTAGTGTAATGTTTAGTGAGTAGTTCCATCCCCTTTGGGGGGTGGAGCAGATGTACATACATGCAAATGAGAATGGATTGAATGCTTTATTTCCAATGTGTTGATAAAACATGAATGTATGCTTGCTTGTTTAGGATAGAATTTATAACTTGATGAGTTTTGCCAAAATGATTAGACACCTCTCATGCTTGTTTAGGTTCTGAAATAAACATCTTGCATATGTAAATGTTAATCAACTAAGTTGGTGAATAGATTGATAGGTTTTGCCACAACATTTAGACACTTCCTATGCATGATAACACCACATTTATTTGTGCTTAAAGAATGTGTTCAACACCCACCTCTTTGCTTGTGTGCACTCACTCCACCCCTTAGGGGTTTTCCCATTCCTGAATTCCAGCATTCTTCTTTTGTTCTTAGCTTAGTTGTCATTTCATTGTTTGTTTCTTTCGTTCGCATTTCATACTTCTTAGCGTAGTTTAGTGTAGAGTAGCATAATCAATCTTTCTCCCCCAATTTTTACCACTTGATTTCTGATAAACAAGAGGCTGCTCACCTCCCTGAGGACGACCCGTACTTGCCACCGCTTCATCCCGGCCGTGCACTTGCGGTTTAATTAAAACGTTCAACAAGTTTTTGGCGCCGTTGCCGGGGAGGTGCCAGTCCAGACTCTTGTTTTGACGATTCGAGTGGATTTAATTTTTGTCTTGTAGTTTTCTTTGTTTCAGGAGACTCACATTGAGAAGTGGAAGCATCTAGTGAAGTTTGGAGGCGGTCTGAGAGAAGAAGACCGCCAATCAGCGGTCTACAACCGCCAACTGGCGGTCTGGTTGTTTCATTTCACCTCTAAATTTCTGTGGAGTATTGTTGTATCTGATATAGTGATCTGGGACTCGATTTGGCATGTTTTGACTTATAGTTTGTCCCCAGATCAATAATCGAACCTCCTTTAATCAACTTGGACCCTAAAACTCAAAGCAAAAGATTAGGCATTCTTGTTGTTTAGGTCATGCATCATGTATGTGACTTAGGCATTTAGATTGTCTTTTATCTTAGCTTTATTTTCTGTTGCTGAGAGCTGGTGTGAGGTACGCACCTTCTACTCTCATTCATGCATTTTGTATGAACATGCATTAGTTAGTAGGAAGTGCATTGAAACAAGTGTGAGTTGAGCGTTTGTTTGGAGAGTTGATTGCTAGATTAGGACTCCAAAACGCTACTAAGGAGGGGCTGTCCCATAAAAGATAAGGTGGGGGATTTCATCACCCTTTCCTTTGCCCCAAAAACCACACTAATCAAGAGCCTAATTTTAAAATCAAGTAGACATTGACCTTAAGCAATTCAGACGCATTAAGAGAGTGATCCGGTCCCGACCGTCATCACCTGATCGGTGTTGCCCACTTTGTCGACAGTAGGAGAGACGAGATCCCCAGATCTTGGCTCACTTGCTAAGCTTTGTGGTCCTCGTCATAGGGAGGTGAGGCGTGTTGAGGCCATGTGACCTCGCAGTTAGGCGTCGTCTAGCTGTAAGGACCTATAGCGACCTTAGGATTTCTTGAGCCTTGTTTGCTTGTGTGCTTCTACCTGTACCCATCCGCCGTAGCATAAGGACTTCTTCCCTTCTCTCCTGAGTCATTCTTTCTCTCCTGTGTTCCCTCGTCTTCTCTTCTACGTACATTCTTTGTTAAAAAAATAGTTTTGGTGTGTGTGCACCTCTGTGCATGCTTTCGTGGACACGAGACAAGAGTGGTCGTTTGACGAGGAGCGTTGTCAATCCGTCTTCGGTCATCGATTTCTCGACATGTTCCTCCTCCCGTGTCGCATGCATTCCGGGTTCAATGGCCGCTAATTTCTGTGAGGAGCAGTTGTTGGACCCACCTACTCCACCAGTGCTTCCAGTTGTCGTTTCCATACCTCTACGCGATCGATGTTACCCGAGCCATACAACTCTACCCTCATGCATCGTATTACCAGAGGCTAATGGGAACCATTTTGAGGTTAAGACTCAGTTTATTTCCATGCTCCCTCACTTCACCGGGAAAGGTGACTGTTGAACGTTTTAATTAAACCGCAAGTGCACGACCACGATGAAGTGGTGGCAAGTACGGGTCGTCCTCACGGAGGTGAGCAGCCTCTTGTTTATCATAAATCAAGTGACAAAAATTGGGGGAGAAAGATTGATTATGCTACTCTACACTAAACTACGCTAAGAAGTATGAAATGCGAACGAAAGAAACAAACAATGAAATGACAACTAAGCTAAGAACAAAAGAAGAATGCTGGAATACAGAAATAGGAAAACCCCTAAGGGGTGGAGTGAGTGCACACAAGCAAAGAGGTGGGTGTTGAACACATTCTTTAAGCATAAATAAAGGTGGTGTTATCATGCATAGGAAGTGTCTAAATGTTGTGGCAAAACCTATCAATCTATTCACCAACTTAGTTGATTAACATTTACATATGCAAGATGTTTATTTCAGAACCTAAACAAGCATGAGAGGTGTCTAATAATATTGGCAAAACTCATCAAGTTATAAATTCTATCCTAAACAAGCAAGCATACATTCATGTGTTATCAACACATTGGAAATAAAGCATTCAATCCATTCTCATTTGCATGCATGCACATCTCCTCCACCCCCCACAGGGGATGGAACAACTCACTAAACATTACACTAATTATTAAACTAAACAAAGAAAGCATATTAACTAAGCTAATAAAACTAATGAAATGAGATTAAGCAAAGCAAAACAAGGAACATAAAACAAACAAAATATAAAGAAAACTTGTATTAAAATGACTCACATTAAAAGTATCATCCTCCTACTTTAGTGTGTGCTTCAAGGCCTCACTTCTAGTAGGAAGAATAGCCACTTAAAATATGGAGTGATTACAATAGGAGGTGAAGAGTTCTATTTATAGCCATGGAAAAAGCTAATCCGGGACAATCCCCCGATGTGGGACTAAACCAATACCAAAAATAGCCTCAATGAACATTAATACAAGTCCAGGAGAAATTTGGGCGGATTCGTAGTAATATGGACCGCCAATTGGCGGTCCAAAAACTTCAGATCGCGTTGGAATTTGTTGTGGGCTTTTCTTTCTGGTATTGTTGGTCTTTGATGCGGTTACTTGACTTGTTGGAGATCCGACCCGAATCGAATTGGTAAAATACTCCCCATGATGGTGTGGAGTATTCTGTTTTGCTCTTAGGTCCTTCTGTCCTACATTCAGGTCCTTCTCCTTTCCATCTTAGTCCCCAGATCTCACAATTCAGTCCTTTTTCCCAGCTTTTGGGTCCTTTTATGCTTCATCTCTTCAAACCTATTTATTCCTGAAAACTAAACATAAAACTCGTAACATAACATTGTTTAGGTGAAATATAATGGATATAAGATACAAATATAAACTTGAAATGATGGCAATCAAATACCCCCACACCTAACTTTTGCTAGTCCCGAGCAAAACAAAGAAAGGAAAAAGCATACGAAAAACAAGAAATCCTAACTCACTTTTGTAGGAATCACGGTTGCACTTAGCACGTGCAACAACTGTTAGACCTCCTTGTCGCCAAGGAGGAAGAGTGTTGTCTCCTGAGGGTTTTCAGCGGATATACCCACAAAATCCGAACAAAATGCATTAATCAATCTAGCTACACGACTCGTTGGACTTATTTTGTCGATCAAGGGACGTGGTAATACTACGGGTCGACTCTATATATGTAATCCGTCCACACACCTAGTCTAATGAGTTATTCGTGAGATTTAGTTAAGGACTTAAGTGAAACACATGGGCAACCTTAACTTCTGAATGTGATACAATGTGTAAAGTCCATTTTGGTTCTTATTTGACTCTTTTTTTCCTTTTTCTTTTCTTTTTTCTTGTTTTTTTTCTTTTTCTTTGGAGCAGTTTATTGGTTGGTGTTTGATTCTCCCAGGGTCAGGTTTCATGCATTATTGCCTATGAGGACTTACACTATCACGTACACCTTCCCCCAAATCTCCACATAGGGCGATCCCAACCACCCGTGTAACGGGAGTTCGGTCGGTGCATCCCAAGTCAGATGACTCGAAAGCACCAGGCACAAAGTCCCCTCAGACCTACTTTCCGGAGTGATAGGAGCCGTGCGAGAAGAGAGAACACCACTTATTTATTTATCTACATGGAAACCAAAACCCCTACACTTAGTTTCACAAAAAGAGATTAAGGGCCCTTGACTACGACAAACTTCCTTATACTAAAAGACACAAATTATTTGACTCACTAGGTTCAGGGTGGACTTCTTTAAATGTTTGAGTGCTGAAACCCTATGATTACACGCCCCCCCCCCCCCCCCCCCCCCCCGAGGGAAAACCGGGTGCATCCTAACGACTCGATAAGACCTAAAGCCAGTACGTGATAGTGTAGATTTGGGGGAAGGTGTGCGTGATAGTGTAATGTTTGGTATCTGTTTAGTCCCACATCGGGGGATTGTCCCGGTTTGCCTTTTTTCATGGCTATAAATAGAACTCTTCACCTTCCATTGTAATCACTCCATATTTTAAGTGGTTATTCTTCCTACTAGAGGTGAGGCCTTGAAGCACACACGAAAGTAGGAGGATGCTACTTTTAATGTGAGTCATTTTAATACAAGTTTTCTTTATCATCTTGTTTGGTTTATGTTTCTTGTTTTGCTTTGCTTAATCTCATTTCATTAGTTTTATTAGCTTAGTTAATATGCTTTCTTTGTTTAGTTTAATAATTAGTGTAATGTTTAGTGAGTAGTTCCTTCCCTTTTGGGGGGTGGAGTAGATGTACATACATGCAAATGAGAATGGATTGAATGCTTTATTTCCAATGTGTTGATAAAACATCAATGTATGCTTGCTTGTTTAGGATAGAATTTATAACTTGATGAGTTTTGCCAAAATGATTAGACACCTCTCATGCTTGTTTAGGTTCTGAAATAAACATCTTGCATATGTAAATGTTAATCAACTAAGTTGGTGAATAGATTGCTAGGTTTTGCCACAACATTTAGACACTTCCTATGCATAATAACACCACCTTTATTTGTGCTTAAAGAATGTGTTCAACACCCACCTCTTTGCTTGTGTGCACTCACTCCACCCCTTAGGGGTTTTCCCATTCCTGAATTCCAGCATTCTTCTTTTGTTCTTAGCTTAGTTGTCATTTCATTGTTTGTTTCTTTCGTTCGCATTTCATACTTCTTAGCGTAGTTTAGTGTAGAGTAGCATAATCAATCTTTCTCCCCCAATTTTTGACACTTGATTTCTGATAAACAAGAGGTTGCTCACCTCCCTGAGGACGACCCGTACTTGCCACTGCTTCATCGCGGTCGTGCACTTGCAGTTTAATTAAAACGTTCAACAAGGACAATTCTTCCTGGTATTCCGGACCCTTGCAACCTGGTGTGGCTCAGACGAACACCCCGTATGGTTGGGATAATCTTCATTGTGTGACTTAGCAATCTTCATATACGGGTGATATGAGAAGGCACCGACTGCTAGATCTCCATCTAGTTACGTCGGATCATATGTTGGTCATCAAACTGAGACATTGCAAGAAGCTTTGGCCTCTTTCATGCGTGCGGTAGACGACATGAGTGCAACAGTGGCTCCAGTAGCCGTACCGTGCGATTGTTGTGGGTTGAGTGGTCATGTTATCGGGGAATGTCCTTATGTTCCCCCAGAGCCTGAGTATGAGCATACATTTTCCCAAAATGCTCAATATGCATTACGCATCTGCGTAAAACCCGAGAGGGATGGATTCATGGGGAGACAATTCATATCCAAATTCTTATACTTCATTTTCACCCCAGTATCCTCCTCCAGATTACCCAGAATTCTACCAACACCCCACTTCAAATCATTGGACTCATTCTCAGCCCATCAACACCCAACCCCAAAATTTCCAAAGCTCTGACTTGGACCTCATAGTTGACCGCATACCTCATTCCTTGAAACAAACTTTCCTTACGTTCATGGAAACCACTCAACAGTCCATACAAAATATGGCACTGCAAGTGAGTCAAATGTCGCAGCAATTACGTGAACGTGAGGAGAGTAACCTTTCTTGTCAACATGAGGATTCATTTTTTGATATCGAACCACCACCACATCCACAAATTCAAAGCACAATCTTTCAAAGTCAAACTCCTAGTCAGTCTGAGGGACTTGGGGTTTCAATTCACGATCACTTAGTGGAGGATTCGATTCAAATTGAGAAAAACAAAGACCAAATTAGAGTGTATTAGAGTGTGTTTATTTTATTTCTGGTATTTGTTTAGTCCCACATCGGGGGATTGTCCCGGATTACCTTTTTCTATGGCTATAAATAGAACTCTTCACCTTCCATTGTAATTACCCATTGCTTGGTGGCATTCTGTCTACTAAGGAGTAAGCCTTGAAGAAAAACTCAAGGTGGAGAAGAATTAATGGAGTAGAGAGATATTAGTATGCTTGCTTGAATTAATAAGAACTTTACTTGATGGTTTGTGCCATAGTTAGGTACACTCCATGCTCGTTATGTTCTTAATAACAACCTTGCATTGCTCATATTAATCACCTAGGTTAGTGTTGTAAATGATAGGTCTGGCCATGAGGTACTTCTTATGCATTAACAAACACTAACCACACTTGAGCTTATTGTATGCATTCACCACACTTATTTCATGTGAACACACACACTCCACCCCTTAGGGGTTTTCCATTCTTGAGTTTTATCTCCTTTCATTAGTTGCTTAGTTTAGTGTGTTTTGTGATTTCATTTCAGCCTTCCTAGTTTACTAGTTTAGATTAGTGTAGTTAGTGTAATCAATCTTTCTCTCCTTTCTTTCCCACTCGCCTTCGCACAAACCAAACGTCGACACACCTCATTGTGGATCGACCCGTATTTGCCACCTCTTCAACGCGGCCGTGCACTTGCGGTTTAATATAAAACATATCAATCATTAAGTCTTTCGTTTAGTTTTAATCAATTTTTAGTTGCTCTCTTTTGTATTTATTAACTACTAGTTTAGTGTAATCAAACTTCTTCTCCCCCCATTTTCCACTTGACTTCCAAAGAAAAAGAGTTGACACACCTCCCTTTGGACTCGACCCGTATTTGCCACGTCTTCACCTATGTTGTGCACTTGTAGTTACAGTTAATTTCATTTCCCTCTTTTAAATCTTATCTGAAATGGAGACATAAAATTAGTATGCGCCACACATATACATTCATGATATATGGACTTCGATTTCAAAAGCATAAACGTGTGATTTCGAAAGCATAAACATGTTGCACCCAATTCATATGAATTGGCAGAAACCTTACATGGTGACTCCTCCTTGAACTCCTATATCCTATATATATTAGTATTGACTTGAAATGCGTGTACATCAAATTCATTGAATTAGTTAAATGGCAATTAACTTGTTAAAATCTGCGACTCTTTCAATTTTTTCATTGATCGTTGTATATGTCATATCCTTGGTGATTGGTAGGAGGAATACGGTTGTCGAAGGTGTGTTGCCGCCAAGTTCTATGGGACTTCCACACTGGTAGGGGAGAGTCTTCAGTTTTTCTCTCAAAGGATCCAAAGGTCTTGTTATATATTCTCTTAGTCTTTGGTCCGATTGGTTGAGCTAGTTATTATGAAAATCCATTATGTTTGGATTTGTGTTGTTTTTGCCCGGTATGGGCCAATATTTAAGACACACTTTCTCAGTCGACCTGCGGTAGTATCCACTGATGTGATGTAACATCCCCGAAATAGCAAAAAATTTAAACAATTTATCAAAGAATTAAAACCCAAGAAACAAGAGGACATTACTCAAAATACATCTCAACAGTGCACCAAATACAACAGAGTTTTTCCAAAGTATGACTACATCAAAAAGTATAGTAGATAGGTACAAGTAATCACAACAACCTCAAAAAAAGAAATTGGAGGATCCAGTCCCTAGTCTGCTCCACCTCGGGCACCACCTTTTACAGCCAATCCCGGCCTGAAATGCCAACATAATACGATATTTGAGTTTTCATAAAGAAAACCCCCATAGGCCAAACTCCCCTAATATGCATAAATATCATACATGACTAACATAACAGGAAGACATGGTCACTGCGCGAAGCACACTCGGATAAAAGGAAAAGTACAATTGCTCACACAAACTGTTGCACATGATTGCTCACACAAGCTGACACTATGATTGCTCACACTAGCCGATGTACATGATTACTCACACAAGCTGACACACACAGTTGCTCGCACAAGCTACACACTCCCGTTAAACAAGACGGGGTATCCACCAATTGTTCATACCTTTCCCACGGCAGTCCCTGGGTAGACGCGATTATCGCACCCACCGTCACCTCCCGGCATACGCACAAGGTGAGGACACGTGTGTTCCGTCGACAAGGGAGCAATATCACGAAATAATTAAAAACCAATACTGAGAATCAACGGTCGACCGAAAAAGACCAAGCGGTCGACCATTCCGCTTTAATACAATCATAGGTTTGAACCACAACATAGTCGGTCGAATATAATACAAAACAAATGGTCGAACCAAAGTTACAGGCGGTCGACCAACTAACTTACCGTTCCAACGATTGAACGACAAAGGGGTCCAGTCCAACTGAAAATATTAGAGCCTCGAGCCCCAACTCCGAACTACCACCAGTCGAACTAAAATCACCGGGCGGTCAACCATTTGGTACATAAACCATCGGTCGAACCAGCACGCCGGTTGCACAACAAGGAAGTACACTTAAGTCATCGATCGAATTTGTCTAAGCTGGTCGACCGTTCAAAAGGTCTAGGCCTGAACCGACATACTACAGGTGCAATCGGTCGAACTTTGATCTAGGGTGGACGACCGTTTAGATGGTCTAAGCCCAAACCAACTTACTTTAGGAGCAACTGGTCGAACAGCAAAAGAGTCTCGTTCAACCGAAAATAATAGAGCCTACCCAATACACACAATCGGTCGACCGCCGACAAGCATCATTCGACCGGTTCCAGGCGGACTCCTACCATTACACTATGACCGGTCGACCGAAGAACCCGTCGGTCGACCCCTCTCCTACAGCAACTCTCAGCTGCACTCTCACCACCGCCGAGGCCTCCGATGATGAATCCAACCTCTTACACACCTTGGGTGAGTACTAAAAAGGAAATTGGCATACCTTTTTTCTCGTCGAAACTTCTGAATGTCGACGATGATCACCATCTCTCCTCGCATCTCCAGCAACACTTCCTGCTGCCTCCTTGTTGCTTTTGACTGGAGCTCCGACCACTCCTCCAATCGTCAGTAGTCGTGGGACTGACGGAGAGAGATGAGTTTGAGAGAGAGAGACACGAGTGAGAGAGTGAAGAGTGAAGAAAGGAGTGTCTACCTTAAATACTCCACTCCTTCTCATCCACCAACCAAAAGCCTCCACCTCACATCACCTTTCCTCCATTAATCAACCATTAACCAACCAAAGCATAATTGGCTTAGCCTAAAATAGATTTAGGTTCTAACAATCTACACTCCAGAAAGAAAATTTCGTCCTCGAAATTTGAATCAAGCGACTGACTGAAAAGCTCCAAATACTTTTTCCAAACTTCCTCCTCGATCTCCCAAGTGGCCTCGCGAATAATATGGTGCTACCATCGTACCTTCACCATTGGAATGGTTCTCCTCCTCAACCGATGTTCTCCTCTAGCGACAAATCCTACTGGATCTCTCAAACCTCAATCTCAATAACATGCGTTGGGTCTTCCACATACTTCCTCATCATCGATACATGGAAAGATGTGGTGATGACCCGAAAACTGTGGTAGCAATGCAATCTGAAAGGCGGCCTCTCCAACACGGTTTAGGATCTCAAACAGTCTGACATACCTTAGACTGAGTTTCCCCTTTCTCCCAAACCTCATCACACCCTGGGCTGGGGAGATCTTCAGAAACACGTGGTCGCCAACCACCAAATTCAACTCTCTTCTACGCTTATCAAGGTAGCTTTTCTGCTTACTCTGTGCAGTTGCTAACCGCTTCTTGATCACATCAACCTTCTCTGTATACATCTGCACTAACTTTGGCCCAACCAACTGCCTCTCGCCTACAATACTCTAGCATAACGGTGATCTGCAAGGCCTCCCGTACAATGCCCCATATGGTGCCATCTTAATAGTCATGTGGTAGTTGTTATTTTAGGCAAATGATCATCCCAGTATCTTGCCCAATCCATAATGCAAGCTCTCAGCATATCCTCCAATGTCTGGATGGTCCTCTCAGACTAACCATTTGTTTACGGATGGAAAGTTGTATTGAACTTCAACCGCTTCCCCAAAGCCTTCTGCAGACTTCCCCAAAATCTGGATGTGAACCTGAGATCACTATTAGAGATAATAGTCACTGGAACTCCGTGTAGTCTGACTAGCTCCTCAACGTACAACTTAACTAGACCCTCTAGAGGAAAAGTGGCTCTACTAGCTAAGAAGTGAGCCGACTTGTTCAGTCGATCGACTATGACCCAAATCACGTCGTGGAATCTCCTCAACTTCGGCAGTCCTGTGACCAAATCCATCGTCACATGCTCCCACTTCCACTCTGGCAGCTTAATCCTCTACATCGACCATGTCGGTCTCTGATGCTCAATTTTCACCTGCTAGCCGACCAATCATCCGATCACAAACTCCGTTATGTCCGATTTTATGCCCTTCCACCAGAAATTCTGCTACAGATCATTATACATCTTTGTGCTACCTGGGAGGATAGAGTATCTCACTCTGTGTGCCTCCTCCATGATGTCTTTTCTTATGTCTTCCCCTTCGGCAGTCAGATACAATCTATGAATCTCAGATCTCCATCTACCCCTATATTGAAATCTGATCCAACCTTAGTAGCCAACTACAATAGGCTGACCAACTCATCATCTGTACTCTAAGCCTGCACAACTCTCGAGAGTGTCTGAGGCTCCACCCTCAGTCCTGCAATCACCTCTCCCTCGGAATCATCATTGAATGGCTTCCACTCTGCCAAAGTCTCAAGAAACCTCAACTCCTGAATGCACAAACTGTCTATTCCCACGTCTACCTTCCTGCTCAGGGCATCTGCAACCGAATTCACCTTTCCCGGATGATAGGAGCTGGTGAAGTCGTAATCCCCAATGAACTCGAGCCATCAGCGCTACCTCATATTCAGCTCCTTCTGTGAGAACAGATACTTCAGACTCTAGTGATATTTGAAGACCTCAAACTGCTCTCCATATAGATAATGTATCCATGTCTTCATCGCGTGAACTACCGCTTCTAGATCCATATCATGAGTGGAGTAGTTCTTCTCGTGCACCTTCAACTGCCTCGAACGTACACCACCACCTTTCCGTGTTACATGAGTACACACCCCAGACCGATGCTATAAATCACATACCCTCCGTTGCCACTCAGAAGAGTCAGAACTGGAGCAGTCGTCAGGGGACTCTTCAGCTCCTGAAAGTTGTCCTCGTACTTTTGGGAGCACACAAACTTGACACCCTTCTGTGTCAGTACCGTCAGTAGTGAAGCAAGTGTAGAGAAGTCTTTGATGAAACACATGTAATAGCCAGTCAGCCCCACAAAGCTCTTGATCTCAGTCACACTCGTCGTGGCTCTCCACTGCGTCACTACCTCCACCTTCGCTGGGTCCACTGTTATCCCATCTTCTGACACAATATGCCCCCAAAAAGCAACCCTATTCAGCCAAAACTCACATTTCGAGTACTTGGCATACAACTGCTGATCTCGCAAAATGCCAAACACTATCCTCAGATGCTCCCTGTGCCACTCTCGATCAGGTGAGTAAACCAAGATGTTGTCTACAAAGACAATGAAAAAATTACCGAGATACAGCTTGAACGTCCTATTCATAAGATCCATGAATGCTACAGGCACATTCATCAGTCTAAAGGGCATCACTAAGAACTCATAGTGGTCGTACCTCATCCTAAATGTTGTCTTCTGGACATGCTCCTCCCTTATCCTCAACTGGTGATAAGCCGAACGCATATCAATCTTCAAGAAAACCTTCACTGACTGCAACAAGTCAAACATGTCCTCGATCCTGGGCAAAGGGTATTGATTTCTTATGGTAACCTTATTCGGCATCTCGTAGTCGATGCACATCCACAAATGACCCATCCTTCTTCTTTAAAAAAATCACTTGTGCTCCCTAACGTGAGACCTAATATCCATCAAATCCTGCAGCTGCTTCTTCAGCTCAGCCAACTTTATTGGTGTCATCCAATATTGAGCCTTCGATTGCAGAGTGGTATCAGCTACCAACTTGATGTCGAACTCTAACTCTCGGTGCGGAGGTAAACCAAGAATATCAGCCGGAAACACCTTTGGAAAATCCTGCACAATCTCAATGTCCTTCAGCCTCCTCATCTCGGGGTTTGGAACTACTAGAGTAGCAAGAACGCCATGCATCCTTGGTGAATCAACTGCTGAGCCTTCGCTGCTGACACAATGATTCAACCTCCTCTGCTCTTTGATTGAACATTTTAATTATAATCGCAGGTGCACGGCCACATTGAAGTGGTGGCAAATACGGGTCGATCTAGAGGGAGGTGTGTCGACTTTAGTTTATTCGAAGGCGAGTGGGAAAGAAAGGAGAGAAAGGATTCATTAAATTAAACTACACTAAACTTGTAAACTAGAAAGGAGGAAATGAAAGCACGAAATGAACTAAACTAAGCTAAGCAACTACTAAGAAGAAAGATAAATCTCAGGAATGGGAAATACCCCTAAGGGTTGGAGTGTGTGTGTACACATGAAATAAGTGTGGTGAATGCATACAATAAGCTCAAGTGTAGTTAGTGTTTGTTAATGCATAAGACGTACCTAATGGCAAGACCTATCATTTAAAGCACTAACCTAGGTGATTAATATGAGCATGACAAGTTTGTTATTAAGAACATAAACAAACATGGAATGTACCAAACCATTATGGAAGAAACCATCAAGTAAAAGTTCTTATTAATTCAAACAAGCATACTAACATTTCTCACATACAACAATGTTTAGCATTCATACCATTTACATAACATGTATACACATCTACTCCACCCCCAACGGGAATGGAACTACTCACACATATTTAAACTAACATTTATACTAGTGAAAGAAAACATGCTTAAACTGGAAAGAGGGGGAGAGAGTGAGAAGGTGGGAAGGGAAAAATGAGAGGAGAGAGAAGTTCTGGTGCACATGGAAAGCCTAGGCTTCTCTAAGGTTTCTGACCCCATTACTTCACCAAATCTCTTGATTTTTTCACCAAAATGGAGACAAAGACTAGTTCTACATGTTTGCAACAACAAGATGGAGATTGTGGAACCACAAAGGATCTCTATTTCGTCTCAAAGCAAGGTTCATCCGCATCTTTGCAAGGTGATGTTGTTGTGCCACCTCTAGGGAGTGTTGTTACTCCCCCAATGAAGTGGTCAGACCTCTTCTCATCAAAGCCAAGGGCACCCACAACCCTTGACTTCATCCAATTGGTTGTCAATTAAGGGGAGAGGTTGGTTGTTTGTTCAAAGATGGAAGTAGTAGAGGCACTGAAAAGATGGGACACGGTTTTGGTAGGTCACTTCATTGGGTTCAAACATCATTTACCAATGTTGGACAAGCACCTCCACAAGCTATGGGGCTTAGTTGGAGGCTTGGAGATCATTAGGAGGGCAAGGTTTCATGTTATTTCGTTTTACTTTTGGAGAAGATAGGAAGAAAGTGCTTGAAGGGGGGGCATATTTTGTTAGAGGAGCTCCACTTGTGGTCTAAGAATGGCTCCCGGAGGTGAATTTGGAGAAGGCACATATCACAACGGTTCCTATGTGGGTTCATTTTCCGGAGCTTGAACTACGATTTTGGTTGCAAAGAACGTTGAGCAATATTGTAAGTGTACTTGGGAGACCACTCTACATGGATGACAATATGGCTCATGGACGAAGGTTAGATTTTGCATGAGTATGCATTGAGGTAAGTCCTGATTTCTCATACCTTAGTTGGGTAGATGTTCAAGTGGAAGAAGGTGGGACGCATAGAGTGCTTGTGGAGTATGAATGGCGTCCCGGCTATTGCAAGGATTGTCTTGAGTTTTGTCATGATGTGGAGAAATGTACACAAAGGAAGATGCCTCCGAATGTTCTTGTTCCCCCACAAAGAATTGCTGAAAAATGGGTGGTGGTCACTCGTTGTAAGAGTGGGAAGCATGAAGAACGAGATGAGAGGCACTTGGGAGGGACGAGTGGGTGTGGGGAAAGTCAAGAAGTGTTGGTGAGGGTGGGTGAGGCGGAGGCTGAGGCTGAGAAGGAAGGGGCTGATGGTGAGGGAGGGAAGGGAATAGAGGGTGGAAGGGACGATGATGTGGAGCTTGGGGAAGCTGAGGTGGAAAGAGGAGCAAATGGGGAGAGGCCATGTGGGAGCTCATGTGATGTGGCAACTTTGGGAGGCAATGGACAAAATGAGAGACTTCTTTGCTCATTGGAGGGAGCAAATGAAGCCACGCCATGTGGCATGGGACAATCTCCCCCCCCCCCCCCCCCCAAATGGTTTCCAGCAAGGGTGCAAAGGGTGTAAAGGGAAAGAAGTCTATTGGGGGACAAAAGAAGCAAATCGAAGTGGGTGGGAAAAGTGCTACACCCATTTCTGGACCAACCAATGAGGAGGAGTTTGAGTGCTCTACCTTACCTTTGGCAAATGAGAAGAGGCAATTCTCTTGTGCAAAGGACAAAGTGGGGGACCATGAGGATATGCTTGGGGGACACCTAGTGGAGGCTCCTCAAAGTGTTGTTAGTGGGCAACATGACTGGGATTTGGTGCATGATGTGGAGCCACAAAACTCACGTGATAGGGAAGCGATATGTGAGGTTGAGCCAAGTAGTGGGGACAAGATTTCAGATAAGGAGAGGGCCACGCCCCTTGAGTTAGTTGGTGGGCCTCAACGGCATGAGGAGAGGGAACGCAGCAAAGAGCAAAGTGGGCTCGCTACTTTGGTCCAAGAGGATTCAACTTGGATGTCTCCCTCAACAGTGGCAAGTGCTAATGAACCTCTGCGGAATTCAGAAACACATGGTGGGGGGGGGGGAGATTTAAGATACTTGGGTATGGGCTGGATTCAGGGATAAGTGGTGAAGAGGGGACGGACAAGAACAAGGTCAGCTCCCCGCCACCACCACTAAGGCGCTCCGGGAGGAAAATGAGTAGCAAAACGATTTCGTGTGGAGGTAAAGAGGGTCACCTCACACCTTTGAACCTATGAATATCCTATTTTGGAATGTACGCGGTGCAAATGGACCCGACCATGCACTAATGATAAGGGGTCGCATAAAGGAGGTAAAACCGGATGTGGTGTGTATTGTGGAGCATAAGGTTAATTACAAGAAAATTGAACGCTTCAAACGGGCCATTTGGCCCCATGCTTGGATGTCGACTAGTTTGATTGTAGACTCGGGGCGGATTCTCGTGCTTTGGAATGACCAAATTATGGATATGGATGTTACCTTTGAATCAACACAATTGCTACACTTCAGGGCCAACTTGAGAAGAGATGGCACCGAGATTGATATCACGGCTGTCTATGGGGGAAACATGCATGTGGAGAGGAGAGCGTTGTGGAGTGACCTCCTACAACTGGAACCAATCGATTCTAGACCATGGATAGTAGGGGGCGACTTCAATTGTACCCGAAGAGCAAGTGAGAAACGGGGAGGGGCTGCTGGAAACGAGATTGCTATGTCGGAATTTAATGAGTGCATTGATGCCCTCCAGCTCCTTGAGATGCCATCCACCGGTAGTGAGTTCACATGATCAAACTCATCCGATGGAAGTGCTTGCATTGAGACACGGATTGACTGGATTCTAATCAACAATGCTTTGCTTGAGTTATTTACGGAATCCTACTATCTTGCTGATGAAAAGGACCTAAGGAAACGGGGGTCGTAAGAGCAAGATGTTCCACTTCGAAAACCATTGGGCTGTGCATGAGGCGTTTTGTGGCATCGTGGGACAAGCTTGGACAAAATATTTGAGAGGACCTCCCATGTTTAGAGTGGTGGGAAAGCTGGATGAAGTCAAGAAGAGGCTCGTTCGGTGGAGCACCTCTATGTTTGGAAATGTAAATCAAAAGGTGGGCGAGGCCCGTGCTGCACTTGTGGATGTAAGGAAGCAAAGGGTGGTGCAATCACATGATGCTGAGCTCGCTCTTGCTGATGGGGCAGTGATGGACTTCCTTGAATAGACTCTAGCTTGGGATGAGTCCATCATTCGGCAAAAATTAAGAGTGAAGTGTCTGAAAGAGGGGGACTGAAACACTAGCTTTTCCATGCGCACTTTCGAGTGAGGAGAGCCACCAAACAAGTGAGACGAGTGAGTGAGGGTGCAAATGTAGTGGAAGAGGAGGGAGAGATCCGGGACGCTATCCGGCGTTTTATTCTTACTTGTTGGCTAATGAAGTGCAGGTGAAACCCATTCCCTCTTCCGTCATCCTTCCACTTCTCCTACCGACGGAAGGGACAGAGTTAACAAGCAAACTTGACATGAAGCAGGTCGAAGTGGTTGTGCTGAATGCAAATGTCAATAAAGCGTCGGGACCCGATGACTTCAATGCAAAGCTCTTCAAAGCCGCATGGGAGATCATCAAGCAAGACGTGTTTAAAGCCATGAGTTCCTATTTCGAGAGTGGGAAGGTGTTGGCCAGACGGAATGCAACCTCCATTACGATCATCCCTAAGAAGAAAGCACCACTTTTGGTGGAGGATTACCAACCTATCGCGCTATGCAACATGACCTATAGATTCCTATCAAAAGTACTTGCGAACCGATTGAAAGGGCTGCTCCCACACGTCACTGGGGAGAGTTAAAGTGCCTTTGTCAAAGGAAGAAGGATTGGAGACAACATCCTCCTTGCCCATGAGTTGTGCCACAACCTACACCTCGACAAAAGGCAGGGTCGAATGTGCATCAAGCTTGACATCCAGAAAGCCTACGACTCCATCTCGTTGGTTTTCTTAGATGGAGTGTTGTCAAGATTTGGCTTCCCCAACAAGTGGAGGAGGCTCATCATGAGTTGCGTTAAAGCCTCCTTTGTGGTGACGGTCAATGGAACAAACTCCACTTCCTTTGTGACCAGCAACGGTTTGAGACAAGGTGATCCCTTGGCCCCCTACTTGTTTGTCTTATGCATTGAGATCTTAAGTGAGATGGTGAAGAAGGAGGTTAGTGATGGACGTATCCAGCCACTCACCTGCGGAGATGTCTCGGTGTCCCACCTTCTATTTGCAGATGACGTCGTCTTATTTGCGAAGGCGACCAAGTAAAATGCACGAGTCATTCGAGGTGTACTTGAGGAGTTTACAGCTTGCTCGGGGCTGAGTTTTAGTGTTTCCAAAAGACAATTTTTATGGGGGATAGAGTGCCACACAAAGCATGGATTGCAGCACACCTTCGTATGGAGCGAAGAGAGTTCCCGGTGACCTACCTCGGGCTGCCATTGTTCTCCGAGAGAATGGGGAGGACCCATTGTGTAGACTTGATCAACAAGGTTAAAGCTCGACTTAGTACGTGGCAGCAAAACTTCTTGTCACTCGATGGATGGGTGAAGCTAGTAAGGAGTATCCTTCTCTCCTTCCACATATATTGGACCTCCGCTTTCCTACTCCCTCGGAAAGTTTTACACGAGATTTAGAGCCTTATGTGTAACTTCATCTGGGGAGGCCCGAAGAAATGGGTAGCGGTAGCCTAGAAAGATATATGCACGCCAAAGGAGGAAGGGGCCTTGGGCTGAAACACTTATCGAATTGGAATGATGTTGGCCTCCATCTTTTATTTTGGCTCATGGTGGTGGAAGGCAACACTCCTTGGGTGAAGTGCATACGTCGCAAATACTTGAAGAATCGCTCCATTTGGCTTACCCGACCTCCTTCTACCTCCTCATGGGCATGGAAAGGGATGCTTAGAGTCTGCGACATAGCTAGACGACACATTCAATATGAGGTGGGAAAGGGTGATGAAATCAGTTTTTCCAATACCCTTGGTGTGGAGAACCGTTTCAATGTGCAGGTTGGGGGGCGTGGCTACACTATGAATTTGGAGTACCGTGGGACACGAAGGTATCTTACTTCATTCGTGATGGGGAGTGGAACTTACTCCCCCCCCCCCCCACGTTCCACGATTATGGAAGAAGTCGGAAGATATTGAACACACGAATCCATGGAGGCACGGACCAGGCTAAGCGACTTGACTGAAGGGGTCCAGCACTTGGTATTCAGGAAGTGTGGAGATGGGTCAAGACACCGGGGTGGAAGGTACCACGGGCTAGTTTGGTTTGGCACAAGCATGCCATCCCAAAAGACGCATGCACCACCTGGAGAGCAATCAGGGTACGCCTCCTCCAAAGATCTTAATGAATAGACGAGGAGCAATGCTTGACTCGAGTTGCAGCCTTTGCGAAGGGGATGAGCAAGATATGGAGCACCTCTTCTGGGGGTGTGCCTACATAAAGGAGGTTTGGGCAGCACTCCTCAATCTCCTGCAGCTCAGCCATCGTGTGGCACACTCCTTACTAGCAGAAGCGATATGTATCTCACAGGCGCGAGGCAGCCAATTTGAAATGGTGGTGAGACGATGGGTCTTCCAAGCTATGATACACGAGTGCTGGCTCGAGCGAAACCGAAGAATCTTCGAGGGAGACAAGCAACACCCCGCACATATAGTGGCTGTCATCAAGGATGTGGTTCGGTGCCTATGGGATAAAGTCAAGAAGCTTGCGAAAAGTGAAGAAGAAGAAGAACAACGGTTCAAGCTCGCGTGAACCTAGTATAGTTGTCTTGTTTTTGGCCTGTTGCTAAGGCAATTTAAACCTACAATGCTGAATTGTTGAATCATGTAACGTAGGGTAGAGGCCGTCTATGCTTATGGCATACACCTGCGTACTTCTATTTCCATTTTTGGTAGGCTGTAATCTTTTTTATAGTTTATACAATTCGAGGCTAAGCCTCCCTTTTTTCTTTGCCAAAAACATGCTTAAACTAATTATAAGAAAACTAAAACAACAAGTTAACTAAGTATGCAAGAATTGAAAAGACAAGACAATATGGAGAAAACTTAAGAAAACATCTATTATTACTCACACAATTACAAGTAGCCTCTCTCGACCAGGATTTTTGCCTCAAGGCTTTTAACTCGTAGTAGAGAGGATGACCACCAAGAGAGATATTAGATACGAGGGAGGAGGAAGATTTCTATTTATAGCCACGGAAAAAGGTTATCCGGGACAATCCCCCGGTATGGGACAAATACAATACCAAAAATAGACATCACACACAATTATACAAGACCCGACTAAACCACATCAGATCCGGAGCAACCCAGACCACCAATTAGCCGTCCCATACCACCAATTGGCAGTCTACAGGGTTTGGATCCGGTCTGGAATTTTTGTGGGCTTTTCTGGATGTCTTTCTTCATGTGTGATGTATCAAATTTGGTTTCTGGAACTTCAACCCGAATCGAATTGCCAAAATACTCCCCATGATGGTGCGAAGTTTCCTGATTTGCTCATTGGTCCTTTGGCTTACATTCAGGTCCTAGTCCCTAAGTCTCTCAAATCAGTCCTTTTTCCTACTCTTAGGTCCTTTTATGCCTCTTCTCCTCAATCCTGTTTATTCCTGAAACTAAAACATAAAACTCGTCACGCAGCATTGTTTAGGTGAAAGATAACGGATATAAGACACAAATGTATGCAAGATATGATGTCAATCAAATACCCCCACACCTAACTTTTGTTAGTCCCGAGCAAAACAAAGAAAGAGAAAATCAAAAGAAAGGAAAAAGCATACGAAAAATCGGGAAATCCTAACTCATCTTCGTAGGAATCACGGTTGCACTTAGCACTTGCAACAAGCCGTTAAACCTCCTTATATCCAAGGAGGAGGAGGGTTGTCTCCTGAGGGTTTTCAGCGGATATACCCACAAAATCCAAACATGGATGCATTATTCAATCTAGAAACTCGACTAGATGGACTCGTTTTTATCGATCATTGGACGCGGTAATCCTACGTGACGACTCTATATATGTATCCAGTCCACACACCTAGCCTAATTAATCATTCGTGAAAGTTAATTAAGGACTTAAGTGAAAGACATGGACAACCTTAACCTCCTCAAGTGATTCAAAGTGTAAAGTCCATTAAGGTTCTTATTTGCGTTACCATTTTTAATTTTTTTTAATTTTTTTTTCTTCTTTTATTTTTGTCTCATTAGTGTTTGAGTCTCCCAAGGTCAGGTTTCGTGCATCATTGCTTATGAGGACTTACATTATCACGTGTAACGGGAGTTCGGTCGGTGCATCCCAAGTCAGATGACTTGAAAGCACCAGGCACAAAGTCCCCTCAAACGTAATTTCCCGAGTGATAGGAGCCGTGCCAGAAGAGAGAACACCAACTCACTTATTTCTTATCTACACATGAACCAAAAGCTCTACACTTAATGTCTCACAACAGGAGTTAAATGGTTCTCGACTACAACAAACTTTCTTATATTAACAAACACGAATTATTGACTCACTAGGTTCAGGGTGGACTTCTTTAATTGTTTAAGTTCTGAAGCCCTATGATTACTCGCCCCCCGAGGGAAAACCGGGGTGCATCTTAAGGACTAGATAAGTCCTAAAGCCACTGTACTAGAAATCCTAATGCATCAAGTTCAATATAATTTTGGGAGTTTTCTTTTTACTTTGCCTCACAACGGTTTTGCACATGTTAAACACACGCACAACCCACAAAACATTTTCTTTTGCAAACACATGAAGATTTTGAAAGAAATGTAAAAAATTTAAAGCACTAGGCAAGCAAAAGAAGACAAGTCACCCAAGGATCATGACAACCAGATATATCGATATTAAATGCAGCACACTAACATCACCCTATCAATACACAGAAAAGAAAACAAAATCAAAGGAAAAAGACTCGACTATGTACACACGTAAAACACCCCCCACACATCTACTTCATGCATTGTCCTCAATGAATGTAGGCAAAATACTACATGGATTTATGCATGAAAAAGAAGAGATATCACCATTGTGATGTACAAAGGGAAGTTCATGGTTAAGGTGAAGTACACAAACCCGAATTCCCTCAAAACCTGAGAGATGCTAAAGAAGGGATACAAATACGTGAAAGAAATGAGGACCAAATACCCAAGGGTGGGGGCCCACAACAATCAATGCTCGCTCATGGAGTCTTTTATTGTACTTTTTTTAATATAACTCTGTACAAAAATAAGTTCCCATCTTCATTTGTCAAAGGACATCAAATGGGATTCTCAAAAGTGGGTCAATGCACTTGGAAAGGGAACATGACACCACGCATGGCCAGAATACTCATGTTTGGGCCCCTCACAAACAGCACAAGATGAATGGAGAGGTTCATGAGTTAGACACAAAGGTGTCTCATTCAAAGGATCAAATTCAAAGAGCTTGAACCTCTCAAGAGTTGGGCAAAAATGGGGCAACGGAAGAAGTGTTTCTCCCATTACGGTACTGAAGTTATGATCGTCAATCCAAACTCTCCAACCCACAGGTTGGTGGGTCGAAACGAGGTCAAGAACCTCGTTATGCATGTCCGACTCACCAGACGAACAGAAAGTGGGTCTCATACCCAAGGTATCCTCCAACGAACTCCTAATACCCTCATTAGCAATGTAGTTGTTTGATGTTCCATCATTTCCAAGATGATCAGGAACAATAGTGAGAGGCAAACTCTCATCAGGTCATTTTAAATTAAGGGTACTAGGGAGCTCTTGCTCCACCAGAGGTGAGTCCTTAATAGACACAACATGAAGATCATGTGGCACAAGGGCCACAGGACAAAAAGATAAGGCACAATCTTGTACCGACTCATAATGAAGTTGGTCCATGTTATTCTCAATTTGGATCGAATCCCCGACCATGTGATCGTGAATTGAAACCCCAAGTCCCTCAGGCTGACTAGGAGTTTGACTTTGAAAGATTGTGCTTTGAATTTGTGGATGTGGTGGTGTTTCGATAGCAGAAGATAAATACTCATGTTGACAAGAAAAGTTACTTTCCTCACGTTCACGTAATTGTTGCGTCATTTGACTCACCTGCAGTGTCATATTTTATATGGACTGTTGAGTGGTTTCCATGAACGTAAGGAAAGTTTGTTTGAAGGAATCAAGTATGCGGTCAACTATGAGGTCCAAGTGAGAGCTTGGGAAATTTTGGGTTTTGGTGTTGATGGGCTGAGAATGAGTCCAATTATTTGAAGTGGGGTGGTTGTAGAATTCTAAGTATTCAGGAGGAGGATACTGGGTGAAATTGAAGTATAAGAATTTGAATAAGAATTGTCTGCCCACGAATTCATCCCTCTCGGGTTGTACGCGGATGCGTAATGGTCATATTGAGCATTTTGGGAAAACGTATGCTCAAACTCAGGCTCTGGGGGAACATAAGGACATTCCCCAATAACATGACCACTCAACCCACAACAGTCACACGGTATGTCTACTGGAACCACCGGTGCACTCATGTCATCTACCACATGCATGAAAGAGGCCAAAGGTTCTTGCAATGTTTCAGCTTGATCACCAACATAAGATCCGACGTAACTGGATGGTGGTCTAGCAGTCGGTGCCTCTCTCATATTACCCCAATATGAAGATTGTTCAACCACACAATTAAGATTGTCTTAACCATACGGGGTGTTTATCTGAGCCACCCCAGGTTGCATGGTTCCGGAATACCAGCGAGAATTGTCCTGGTCCCAATAATGATATGGATAGTCGCCCATGCAACCATCCATCTCAAAAAACTCTCGAGTCGACCACTCTCACTACCACGAGGTCAAGCTCGCAAAAAGTGCTCGACTCGACCCTAAAATGCTAACAGTGAGTGTAAAGGGGAGGAGACTAGAACGTAGTAGTAGGTGAGAAGAAGACGACTCAGAGGAGAAGGGAAGAATCCCTAGAAACTAGCGTGGGTGGTGGGAGAGGGTAGAAGCCTAATCTAGCAAGCACGACTCAAACAATTTATGGCTATGGGTCCTTAGGCTAGACAACGCATAACCTCGAGATCACTAGGTTCGACATGCCTCACCTCCCTCCAACGAAGACCACAATTCCCAGTAAGTGATACCAGATGCGGAGATCCAGTACCTCCTACTATCAACAAGCTAGGCGACGCCGATCAGGTCATGACGGTCTCAACTCGATCACTCTCCTAATGCGTCTGAAATCCTTAGGGTCAATGTCTACTTGCTTTTAGATTAGGCCTTACTTGAGTGTGCTTTTTGGGGCTAAGGGAGGGGTGATGAAATGCCTTACCTTATCTTTGAAGACTATAGGTGATGCCCCTTAAAGATGTTTTGAAATCTTAGGCTAGCAAGCAACTCACCAAACAAACACTCTCACCTCGCTCTTGTCCCAATGCACCTTACTAACTAATGCTTGCTTAAACCATGCATGAATGAGAGAATGAGTGCACGTACCTCACGCCCGCAATCGACAACAAGAATGTAAAGAAAAGACAAATGCGTGGAAGGTCTACAAATGATACATGGCCTAGATGACAAGAAGTCTAATCTTTTGCTTTGAGTTTTATGGTCTCAGTTGTCTTAAAAGGGGAATTGATTAATCTGGGAGCTAACTACAAGTTGAAACATGCAAATTTGAACTCCCAGACAACTAAATTGAAGAAACAAACAACCATAACAGAATATAGAGCAAAGTCAGCTCACCAGGCCGCCAATTGGCGGTCCCAAACTGCTAATTGACGGTCATTTTGGTGTCCTTCTTCATCCACATTCTCCAATTGCCTCCCCTCGATGCCAAGATATCCCTGAAACATACAAAAAACTAAAAACAAAAAATTAAACCCACTCAAATCGCCCAAACCAAAGTCTGGACAAAGCACCTCCCCGGCAACGGCGCTAAAAACTTGATTGAACATTTTAATTATAACCGCATGTACACGGCCGCGTTGAAGCGGTTGAAAATACGGGCCAATCTAGAGGGAGGTGTCAACTTTAGTTTATTCAAAGGCGAGTGGGAAAGAAAAGATTGATTAAACTAAACTATACTAAACTAGTAAACAAGAAAGGAGGAAATGAAAGTACGAAATGAACTAAACTAAGCTAAGCACTACTAAGAAGAAAGATAAATCTCAGGAATGGGGAATACCCCTAAGGGGTGGAGAGTGTGTGTGTACACATGAAATAAGTGTGGTGAAAGCATACAATAAGCTCAAGTGTAGTTAGTGTTTGTTAATGCATAAGAAGTACCTAATGGCAAGACCTATCATTTAAAGCACTAACCTAGGTGATTAATATGAGTATGACAAGTTTGTTATTAAGAACATAAAAAGCATGGAATGTACCTAAACATTATGACAAAAAACCATCAAGTAAAAGTTCTTATTAATTCAAACAAGCATACTAACATTTCTCACATACAACAATGTTTAGCATTCATACCATCTACATAACATGTATACACATCTACTCCACCACCAAAGGGGAATGGAAGTACTCACACATATTTAAACTAACATTTATACTAGTGAAAGAAAACATGCTTAAACTAATTACAAGAAGACTAAAACAACAAGTTAACTAAGTATGCAAGAATTGAAAAGACAAGACAATATGGAGAAAACTTAACAAAACATCTATTATTACTCACACAATTACAAGTAGCCTTTACAAGTAGCCTCTCTCCACCGGGGTTTTTGCTTCAAGCCTTTAACTCCCGGTAGAGAGGATGGCCACCAAGAAAGAGATGGATACAAGGGAGGAGGAAGAGTACTATTTATAGCCATAGAAAAAGGTAATCCGGGACAATCACCCGGTCTGGGACTAATACAATACCAAAAATAGACATAACACACAATTATACAAGACCCGACTAAACCACATTGGATCCGGAGCAACCCGGACCACCAATTGGCGCTCTACAGGGTTTGGATCCGGTCTGTAATTCTAATCACTTTTATCCTTAATGACCTACTTGCTTAACGATCAAAGATATGCAGCGGAATTTAAAACTAAACAAGCAAGTAAAGGAAAGAGATTATGCAAACCACAAGGAGTCAGGGGATTTTTATAGAGGTTCGGCACTTACCCGGGTCCTAGTCCTCTCTTGCAAGCTCCGCTCGGATAACCGAGCTCCGCTCACGACTTCACTAACTACTCCCTGTTCCAGGCCGGGAGAGAACGTCTTTACAATCTTCAAACTGGCGAAAAATCCTCGCTGAGCTTGGCTCCTCCTCTCACAATCTGAGAGGGAAACTTCGTGCTCTCACCGAAGTCTATACTCTTATCTTGGGCTTTCACCAAGACCCTTGCTTTCTTGAACAAACAGTGAGTGGAACAACACTCTCTAATCTTGAGCACACTTGAGTGAGAATAGAATTTAAGACTAAAGTGTGGAAGGTTTGTGGCTTGGAGTGTTTGGAGCTTTCTCTCTAATGTTGGGGACAAATAGTAGTTGGAGAGCTGTGTTAAAATGTGTTTTACAACTCTATTTATAAGCTCCTAAAGAGTTATAGTCGTTGGGGATGAATATGCTAAAGATTGTGTAAGATACAAAAAACTGAAACTGACAGGACCCAATTCTGAGTAAGTTTGGTCGACCGGATCGGGTTGTTCGGTCGACCGTTTGGCAATTTTGATTAAGGTTCGGTCGACCGGTTAAGGAACGGTCGACCGCCAAAGTGTATGACTAAGGTACACTTAAGTGATCGGTCGAACACCGAGATAGGTTCGGTTGACCGATTCACACCAGGCTCTTTGGGGTTGACAACCAAGATCATATTGGGTCGACTGAAACAAGGTCGACTGTTGACCGAAAACCGACTGGCACTTTGCGTTTGTCAATATGCCTATGTTCGGTCGACCGATACACTATAAGTATTTGGGGTATTTGGAGATAATACGAATACGACCGTTGGGTATAATATGACAAAACAAACGGTCGGAAATTTGTTGTTGCTCGGTCGACCGAAAAGATCTGGAGAGTCGACCAAACTTGTGCAGTAAAACACTACCAAGATATATGATCACTCGGTCGACCGAACAGTCTGTTTTGGTCGACCGAATGTGGGCAGACTGTTCAGGTTTTGGTTTAGTGTTTTCGGGTCTAAGTTTGGGTGATTTATTGAAATCCAAATTATGTGAAATTTTGTACGACTTCTATAGGGAACCTAGTGTGTGTTTGAGTAGTTTTTAGCTCAAGTATGCTCAATTACACAAAGTTCCTAAGACTCAAAGAAATACAAATTGCATGTCGTCAAATGAGCTTGATTACATGTCTTGACTTGATTTCCTTTCTTCCTTCAGTCTTGATGACCTATAGAAGTTAGCACAAAGAAATATATATGAAATGCAACATGTGTGCTACTCTACATGATCACAATTAAGATTAGGTTGATTAAATCATCAAAACATAGATTAAGGCCAAAAAGCCAACAATGATGTCAATAACTCTTCATCCCCCTTATTAGCACATCAGGCAGGTACTTTCTCGAAATTAGAAACTTTTTCTCACTGCACAAGACCTGAACGTCGTACTTTTACAACTAATCCATCCCCAGTATGGCGTTGAAGTCCTTCATCGATAGCAAGACCAAATCTGCCAAAAAATATTGGTATCCCAAAACAAGAGTGGTGCTGGGGAGGAAACTCCGCACAGTGCCCACATAACCCATAGGCGTGCGGATTTCCAAATTGGCTATCAGATGCTCAGGGGTACGACCCAACACACCCGCAAACCGCTCCGAAATGAAGGAGTGTGTGGCCCCACAATAAAAAACGACACTAGCTACTAGACCAACAATAAAAAGGGTACCCTCCACCACGGTGTTGTCGTCTCTCGCCTCCTCTGCCTGGATGGTGAAGACCCATCCGACTTTCCTTCCCTGCTGTGGTGGTGCAACTGGTTGACTGAATCCACCTCTACCTGCCATAGATGGTCCTGGTTGCCCACTGGACTAGCTTGACCCGCTCATACAATCCTAGACATAGTGACCATGCTGGTCTTGATCTCCCACAGTTACCTTTTGCTAGTCCCGAGTAAAATAAAGAAAGAGAAAAATGAAAGAAAGGAAAAACATACGAAAAACAAGGAAATCCTAACTCACTTTCGTAGTAATCACGATTACACTTAGCACGTGCAATAAGTCGTTAAACCTCATTGTCCAAAGGAGGAGGAGTGTTGTCTCCTGAGGGTTTTCAGTGGATATACCCACAAAATCCAAACATTGATGCATTATTCAACCTAGCAACATGACTCGATGGACTCATTTTTG
The DNA here is from genome assembly GCA_963682175.1 of Triglochin maritima. NCBI lineage: Eukaryota > Viridiplantae > Streptophyta > Magnoliopsida > Alismatales > Juncaginaceae > Triglochin > Triglochin maritima. The sequence continues at coordinate 21,459,478 of OY821786.1, forward strand.
TCGATCAATGGATACGGTAATACTACGGGCCGACTATATTTATGTATTTAGTCCAGACACCTAGCCTAATCAACCATTCATGCAAGTTAGTTAAGGATTTAAGTGAAAGACATGGGCAACCTTAACATCCCCAAGTGTTACAAATTGTAAAGTCCATTAAGGTTCTTATTTGCGTTGTCATTTCATTTCTTTTCTTTTTGTTCTTCTATTTTTTCATTTTTTACTAGTTGGTGTGTAATTCTCTCAGGGTCAGGTTTCGTGCATCATTACCTATGAGGACTTACATTATCATGTACACATTTCCCCACATCTTCACATAGGGTGACCCCTACCACTCGTGTCATGAACAGACTTCTCTACTATAGAGTTCATTTACTTGTTGATGGACTTCAAACCTATATCTTAAACATGAGTAGTTTTGGGTATCTTCATAAATGGAAGGAATATCGCTTTTAGCTGAAAAGATGGTTACGATTAAGAATGATATTTTGTTTACTTCGGTTTACCTACTCCTCAAATTGGCTTTGACACTTGCAGTTGCAATTCCAACAGTTGAACGTTCATTCTCAACTATGACTATTGTGAAGAACTCTTTGCACAATAGCATTGGCCGGGATTATGAAATGGATGATTACTTAATAACTTTTATCGAGATAGATTCATTTAATAAAGTTAGCTGTAATGCAATCACGTATCGTTTTCTAAATTTGAAAATACGTTGTGGCCAATTATAGTTATTTTGTTGAAGAATATAGTCTTACTTGAAGAAAAATGGTAATGTAATTTTTGAGCCAAATATATAAGCACAACTTTCTCTTAATTTAAGCCCCACTTCAATAAAATTCCTAGTTTCGTATGGATGATGCATAAGAAATTCACGGTACCTTTTGGAGCGTCTCTAAGAACAGAGACATCACGCAACTACTTGCAACCAAAAATATTAATGGATTGGTGGATTAACGATTGATGATTTAAAATTTTGATTTTTTGCTTGCGGACCACTTCAAAGTACCTTAATTTGTTTTAGTCCATCACTTTTTGACTATTTGTCACGAGCCATTAGAATGTTTAATTGTTTAGGTTGGTGTCATTATTTTTTAAATCATGTAATTCGGTTATCTTCGTTGGATTTATAGTCTTAATCCATTTTTTAATTCAATGATATTCAACTGTAATACTTAATCTAATGAATCAATTCATACAAACATATACAACATTATACACCATACTCGTGTATTTTTATCTTAATAGGTGTTGAACACTCAAGGACAACTGGACTCAATACAAGGCATGTAATCAGGCTCTGGAAGACTTGTCATTTTATCTTTTATTGAGTCCTAGCTAGGATGATATATATGTAAACTTGGGCATAGTTAAAATCATGATCAAAGACATAGAATATCCATAGGATTTTAGCAAATCACCTTTTAGACGCCTAAACCCCTATCTAGTTGTCTGAATCATTCATTAGCTCTTTTGAGCCGTCCAGGTTTGGACGACCAAACCCTTTCTTTTGTCGTCCGTCATAAACTTTGGGTTGAATATGCCCAGGTTCGGATGATTACTTCACCTTTTCATTGTCCAATCTTTTTTTTCGAATTTCCAATATTTTCCCAAATTAATTTGGACAACTGGTTCTTGCTTTAGTCATTTTGTTTTCCATGTTTGTTATGACCGTTGGAGCTTATCCGTTTCGACGACTGATTCCACCTTTTACTCGTCCGAACTCATGTTTGCTTAAAAGTATTTATACCAAAATAGTCATTGTATTTTGTCGGAGATTCAAGCTCTACCCAACGATTATATCTAAATTTGTCTCATTATACGACCTTTAATTAGACGTCCAAACCAAATTCGGATGACCGGTCTTCATGTTTTTCGACGACTGATTGGGTTTTCACTTATCTGAATACATGTCCAGAGAAATGTTAAAATTTTCTGCTGCACTATTCAAACGACTAGCTCTTTTCTTAGTCATTTGAATTCGCACCTGACCTTGCAGTCCATTTTGTTTGACTCCTTTACTGACAACTCATTCGGACGACTAGGGCTTAGTTTAATCATCCGAATATGGGCTTGAGCAACATTCTTATATTTGTATCTTTGGCTCATTACTTTTCTTGAACCCCATTCTTTGTGAGTCTATAAGTACACACATTAGATCCAAGAGAGAATCCATTTATTACACTTGCAAAATCTCTCATTCGTTCTTTCTCTTTTGCTCACCACTCTAAATTTCCACTCTCACTTGATCACCAATGCTTAGCTCCTTTTGATTCAAGTGCCCAAGTTAGAGGTATTCATTTTTTGCTGATTGAAAGGTTGTAAGATCTTCCTGGGTTGTGATTGTCTGGGCACTTTCTTTGTGAGGAAGGTGTGATGTCGACAGGGAACGGGGATCGAATGTTGAAGATGCAAGTGGGGCTCAAAGTCGAGAAGGGTTTGTAAGAAAGGATTAAAACCGGCTTAGGATGCCGAAATATCTTTATATCGTTGCGTCTTTGTGGTTTGCAAGTTTCTTTATTTATTTTTAATTTTTCCATTATCATTATTTCATTTGGTCTATTCACCCCCTTTAGAGCATACTTCAGCTATTTAGATCCTTCAATACTTTCCATAATACTTTGTTAACTAAATGAATATTAAATTGATGGAATACTCATTTACAATTCATTTAATACCTGATGACACCAGCCTAAACAATCAAGCATTCCCATAAATGGTCATAAATAATTTAAAAGTAAAATCATAAAACCCATTAACGTACTTTCAAGTGGTATGCAAGTAAAAAAGGCTCAAAACTATAAATGAGTTGAAAATCCAACTCCAACCACGATCTAAGAGGATAGGTTGGATTCTTCTCTTTTACAAGCTTGCATGGGACGCATTCTGTTGTGATTTGAAAATTCAAAATTGCAAGTAGACAACCGCATTGAAGTTGTGGTAAGTACGGGTCGTGTCCACGAGGAGAGAGTGCGGGTCGTCGTCAACCATACATGAGTGGGGGAATAAAATGAAGATTGACAGTACCTACACTAACTAACAAATGCGACGTGAATCAAATACAAAACCTATTATAACTAGTCCCGTAAGAGGTGCAGAATGCATGCAAAAGTGTAGATGTGTGGTTTATGTCTGCGTACAATTAAGTGTTCATGACATGTATAACATAGAGATCTATGATAACCACAATCCTAAGTGTGTCTCTACACGGATTAATATTTATCACCATCATTAAAACATACAAAATACTACTCAAGATGAGGACAAAGACAACCACATGATTACATGTCAATCTTATCTCTTTAATGACACGGGGAACGTAGAAATCCATAATGACCATAACCTCAACTATGTCTCCACTTGAATTAAGATTTTACATCATCATAAAAAAATAAAAGACCTTAATCAAGATGAGGCCAACAAGAGCACATGCTCCTACATGTGATCCTTATCTCTTTACCCACTCCAATATTATTCTCTCCTCATCATTCCATATAAAGTGAGCCCACTAACCAAAACATATGCTAAGCATCCATTATGACCATTAACACATCAAAGGCAAGAGTTAAAAACTCATTAAATGACTATGAAAATCATGTGAAGCCCTAAGATTAAGATTAAAACACACTAAATCTAACAACATCCATACTTCATATCATCCTCTACCCCCGATGGGGATGGACTACTCACTAATTACCATGTTAATAAAAGAAACAAAACAATAAAAACAACACATAACAAGTAAAGAAGACGAGATCTAATTAAAACAAGAAGTAAACATTAACAACAATAACAACCTTGATTAATGAAGAAGAAAGATTACAAGTCCACTTCTCCTCTCCTCCACCACTTTACTAAACAAGAAATAAAAATAACCAAATAAACAAGAAATAAAACGTACTCTAATTAACAATAAATAAAGCTAACCTAATGAGGGGAGGAAGGAAGGAGATGGAAGAAATGATTACTATTGTATTTATAGAAGATTAGAGGGTTTGGATTAATCTGGGTGCAATCAGATGATTGCAAATCAGATCCGGATGTTTCAAAAGTGCTCTGACCCGATTACCCGACCTACTGGAGAAATTTGGGATCCGATCCGCCCCAAATTTCCCCAGAAACTTTAGTTTACCAATATAACACGTCATGTGCACCCGATGTTGTTGGTTCGAGCTTGTTTGGTATTAATTGTTGAATTACTCCTCTGGTTCAGGAGATTATGGACTTTTGCAACCAACATATTTTTCTTTACACTCAGCTCCCTCTGTATTTTCACTTGGTTCCCTCCTGACTTGCAATCCGCTCCTTGAGCATTACAAATAGGTCCAAAAGGTTTCCAAATCAGACATTTCTTCTTGCATTTAGGTCCTTTTTGCTTCCTTTCTCTTCTTTATAAAGTAAACCCTAAAATGTATGAAACAAATACCCAAGTAGCACAAATATGGGGTGAAATAAAAGATATATAGCATGAATGAGTCATATAATATGCTACTAATCACATTCATAGGCCAAAACGTTCAAGATTTTTTTCTTATAGGTACGGTTAATTTTAATTATTAAAGTAAATTCTGTGACTGCATCCCATCATCTGTAAGTTGTTAGAGGAGTAGGGATCAAACTTTGGTCTCCACTAAACTAGTTATTTCGTCACTTGGAATTCGCTCACTATGTACCAAAATGTTGAGTTAAACTTGCAATGAATGTCTGAGGTCTCGAGGATTAAGATGGTGGGTTGCACAAGCCAACCATGAATGACATATGAAACCTCAACCAGAAGTTGTTTCCTGATTGACATCACAACATGCATATATTTGAGTCTTATATCCTCTATTTTGAACCTAAGCAATGCTATATAATGAGTTTTATGTTTTAGTTTTAGCAATAAACAAGTTTGAGAAGAAGAGACACAAAAAGGACCAAAATGTGAGAAAAAGACTGATCAGTGAGACTTCGGGACCGATGTGCAAGAGAGAAGGACCTTGATGCAAGACAAGAGGACCAATTAGCAAATCGTGAAAGTTCACACCATCATGAGGAGTATTACGACAATTCCGCTCGCAACTAGATCCCCATGTCCTAACCGGGTGCACCTAACATTAATAATTGAAGATGGAAAGGCACCAGACAAATACTAGTCGGATCCAACATTTTATGACCGCCAAATTAGCAGCCATGGACGGCTAATTGGTGTCCCATTATGATCCAAATTGAACCATCTCTGGCTTTGATTTGGTTATGTTGTTTATATCAATGTTTGGAAGGTTTCATTATCCCCACATGGGGGATTGTCCGTGGTTACCTTTTTTCATTACTTTAAATAGAACTATTCTTCCTTCTTTGTATTGACCCATTGCTTGGTGGCATTCTCTCTACTTAGAGTAAGCCTTGAAGCAAAACTCAAGTGGAGAAGAATGTTACTTGTAATGTGAGCCATGTAAATAAAATATGTTTTCTTAGTTTGTTTTAATGTTGTCTTCTTTTTTAATTCTTGCATGCTTAGCTTAATTTTGTTTTGTCTTAGTAGAAGTAATTAGAATGTTTCATTTTCTTAATGTAGTTTATAGTTTAATGAGTAGTGAGTAGTTCCATCTTGCTTTGGGGGTGGAGTTGATGTTTATACATGTCATGAAGAATGGGATGAATGCTATATTTTGCTTTTTGTGATGAATGTGTGTATGTTTGTTTCAATAAAAGAGAATACTTAACTTGATGGTTTCTTCCATAATCATTAGGTACATTCCATGCTTGTTTAGGTTCTTAATTACAAACTTGTTTATGCTCATGTTAATAAACTAGGTTAGTGATTTGGATGATAGGTCTTGCCACAACCATTAGACACTTCCTATGCATAAAAACACAACCTTAACTTGTGCTCTATTGAATGCATTCCTCAACACTTTATTTCATGTGTACACACACTCCACCCTTTAGGGGTTTCTCTTCCTGAATTCTAGCCTCTTTGTTATGTGATTGACATCATTTCATGCTTACATTTGTATCTTATATCCATTATCTTACACCTAAGCAATGCTATGTGACATTTTTATGTTTGAATTTCAGAAATAAATAGGTTTGAAGAGATGAAGCATAAAAGGACCCAAAAGCAGGGAAAAAGGACTGAATTCTGAGACATGGGGACTAAGATGCAAGGGAGAAGGACCTGAACGTAAGACCGAAGGACCAAAGAGAAAAATAGAAAACTTCACACTATCATGGGGAGTATTTTGTTAATTTGATTCGGGTCGGAGCTCCAATAAACAAAGTATATGCATCAAAGACCAACAAAGATATCCAGAAAAGCCCACAACAAATTCCAGACCGATCCAGAACCAATAGACAGCCCATTGGCGGCTTGTTTGGCTACGGATCCGCTAATATTTGGAGGGCATGTGTATTAGAGTGTGTTTATTCTATTTCTGGTATTTGTTTAGTCCCACATCGGGGGATTGTCCCGGATTACCTTTTTCTATGACTATAAATAGAACTCTTCACCTTCCATTGTAATTACCCATTGCTTGGTGGCATTCTCTCTACTAAGGAGTAAGCCTTGAAGAAAAACTCAAGGTGGAGAAGAATGCTACCTTCAATGTGAGTCATTGTTAATAAAATAATTGTTTTTAGTTTCTTTTAATCTTGTCTTTTAATTCTTGCATGTTTCTTTAGTCTATGTTTCTTTCAATTAAGCGTCTTTAATGTTCCTTTCTTTCTTAGTTAAATTTCCTTTTAGTATAATGTCTCATTTTGTTAATGTAGGCAGTGTAATGATTAGTGAGTAGTCTATCCCCTTTGGGGGTGGAGTAGAAGTATGTACATGTTATGTAGGTGGTATGAATGATAGATATTATTGTTTGTGAGAGATATTAGTATGCTTTCTTGAATTAATAAGAACTTTACTTGATGGTTTCTGCCATAGTTAGGTACACTCCATGCTCGTTATGTTCTTAATAACAACCTTGCATTGCTCATATTAATCACCTAGGTTAGTGTTGTAAATGATAGGTCTTGCCATGACGTACTTCTTATGCATTAACAAACACTAACCACACTTGAGCTTATTGTATGCATTCGCCACACTTATTTCATGTGCACACACACTCCACCCCTTAGGGGGTTTCCATTCCTGAGTTTTATCTCCTTTCATTAGTTTCTTAGTTTAGTTTGTTTTGTGATTTCATTTCAGCCTTCCTAGTTTACTAGTTTAGATTAGTGTAGTTAGTGTAATCAATCTTTCTCTCCTTTCTTTCCCACTCACCTTCGCCCAAACCAAAAGTCGACACACCTCCCTGTGGATCGACCCATATTTGCCACCGCTTCAACGCGGCCGTGCACTTGCGGTTTAATATAAAACATATCAATCACGTTTTTGGCGCCGTTGCCGGGGAGGTGCTCTGTCCAGACTTTGGTTTGGACGATTCGATTGGTTTTAATTTTTTGTTTTTAGTTTCTGTTTGTTTCAGGGGACCTTTGGATCGAGGGGAGGCTACTGGATGAGTTGGAGAACAAAATCTTCCACAGGGACCGCCAATTGGTGGCCTGGTGAGCTTCTCTTGCTCTCAGTTTTCTTCTGGTAGTTGGTTCTTTCATTTTAGTTATCTGGGAGCACTATTTTGCATGCTATGACTTCTAGTTTGCTCCCAGATCATTAAACCAATCCCAAATAATCAACTTGGCCTTAAAATCCAATGCAAAAGACTAGACATTCTTACTTGTTTAGGTCACGCATCATGTACTTGACTTAGGCATGTAGTTGTCTTTTCTTTTAGCTTTATTTTCAGTTGTTGAGTGTTGGCATGAGGTACGCATTTCCTACACTCATTCATGCATCTTGTATGCGCATGCATTAGTTAGTAGGATTTGCTTCAGGACAAGAGTGAGTTGAGCGTTTGATTGGAGCATTGATTGCTATATTTAGGATCAAAACGCTACTAAGGAGGGGTTGTCGCATAAAAGATAAGGTGGGGGATTTCATCACCCTTTCCTTCGCCCCAAAAATCACTCTGAATCAAGCTTTAACTAAAAGCAAGTAGACATTGGCCCTACGATTTCGGACGCACTAGGAGAGTAATCTAGTTGAGACCGTCATGGCCTGATCGGCGTTGCCTACCTTGTCGATAGTAGGAGGTACTGGATCTCCAGATCTGGTATCACTTGCTGAGCATTGTGGTCTTCGTTGTAGGGAGGTGAGGCGTGTCGAGGCTAGTGACCTCGAAGTTAGGCGTCGTCTAGCCTAAGGACGCAATCCCTTACATTGTTTGAGTCGTGCTTGCTAGATTAGGCTTCTACCTGATCCCATTACCCACGCTAGATTTAGGGATTCTTCACTTCTCCTCTGAGTCATCTTCTTCTCACCTTCTTCTACGTTATAGTCTCCTCCCCTTTACACTCTCTGTTAGCGTTTCGGGGTCGAGTCGAGCACTTTTTGCGAGCTTAGCCTCGTGGTGGTGAGAGTGGTCGACTCGAGACTTGTTTGTTGAGATGGATGGTTACATGGGCGACCATCCATATCATTGTTGGGAGCAGGACGGATTGACATCATTTCATGCTTATATTTGTATCTTATATCCATTATCTTTCACCTAAACAATGCTATTTTACGAGTTTTATGTTTAGTTTTCAGGAATAAATAGGTTTGAAGAGATGAAGCATAAAAGAACCCAAAAGATGGGAAAAGGACTGAATTGTGAGATCTGGGGACTGAGATGCAAGGGAGAAGGACCTGAACGTAAGACAGAAGGACCTAAGAACAAAACAGAATACTATACACCATCATGGGGAGTATGGTAGCAATTCGATTCGGGTCGGAGCACAAACAAACCAATTAAATGCATCCAAGACCAGCAAATATACCAAGAAAAGCCCACAAAAAAATGAGCAGGATCTGAACCATATAGACCGCCAATTGGTGGTCCATTTTGGCCCAAATCCGCTAACCTTACTCCAGCACATGTATTAGAGGATGTTTGGGCTATTTTTGGTATCTGTTTAGTCCCACATCGGGGGCTTGTCCCGGTTTGCCTTTTTCCATGGCTATAAATAGAACTCTTCACCTTCCATTGTAATCACTCCATATTTTAAGTGGCTATTCTTGCTACTAGAGGTGAGGCCTTGAAGCACACACTAAAGTAGGAGGATGCTATTTTTAATGTGAGTCATTTAAATACAAGTTTTCTTTATCATGTTGTTTGTTTTATGTTTCTTGTTTTGCTTTGCTTAATCTCATTTCATTAGTTTTATTATCTTAGTTAATATGATTTCTTTGTTTAGTTTAATAATTAGTATAATGTTTAGTGAGTAGTTCCATCCCCTTTGGGGGGTGGAGCAGATGTACATACATGCAAATGAGAATGGATTGAATACTTTATTTCCAATGTGTTGATAAAACATGAATGTATGCTTGCTTGTTTAGGATAGAATTTATAACTTGATGAGTTTTGCCAAAATGATTAGACACCACTCATGCTTGTTTAGGTTCTGAAATAAACATCTTGGATATGTAAATGTTAATCAACTAAGTTGGTGAATAGATTGATAGGTTTTGCCACAACATTTAGACACTTCCTATGCATGATAACACCACCTTTATTTGTGCTTAAAGAATGTGTTCAACACCCACCTCTTTGCTTGTGTGCACTCACTCCACCCCATAGGGGTTTTCCCATTCCTGAATTCCAGCATTCTTCTTTTGTTCTTAGCTTAGTTGTCATTTCATTGTTTGTTTCTTTCGTTCGCATTTCATACTTCTTAGCGTACTTTAGTGTAGAGTAGCATAATCAATCTTTCTCACCCAATTTTTGACACTTGATTTCTGATAAACAAGAGGCTGCTCACCTCCCTGAGGACGGCCCGTACTTGTCACCGCTTCATCGCGGCCGTGCACTTGCGGTTTAATTAAAACGTTCAACAAGTTTTTGGCGCCGTTGCCGGGGAGGTGCCAGTCCAGACTCTTGTTTGGATGATTCGAGTGGATTTAATTTTTGTCTTGTAGTTTTGTTTGTTTTAGGAGTCTCACATTGAGAAGTGGAAGCATCTGGTGAAGTTTGGAGGCGGTCTGAGAGAAGAAGACCGCCAATCTGCAGTCTACAACCGCCAACCGGAGGTCTGATTGTTTCATTTCACCTCTAAATTTCTGTGGAGTATTGCTTTATCTGATATAGTGATCTGGGACTCGATTTGGCATGTTTTGACTTATAGTTTGTCCCCTGATCAATAATCGAACCTCCTTTAAGCAACTTGGACCCTAAAACTCAAAGCAAAAGATTAGGCATTCTTCTTGTTTAGGTCAAGCATCATGTATGTGACTTAGGCATTTAGATTGTCTTTTATCTTAGCTTTATTTTCTGTTGCTGAGAGATGGCGTGAGGTACGCACCTTCTACTCTCATTCATGCATTTCGTATGAACATGCATTAGTTAGTAGGAATTGCATTGAAACAAGTGTGAGTTGAGCGTTTGTTTGGAGAGTTGATTGCTAGATTAGGACTCCAAAACGCTACTAAGGAGGGGTTGTCCCATAAAAGATAAGGTGGGGGATTTCATCACCCTTTCCTTCGCCCCAAAAACACACTAATCAAGAGCCTAATTTTAAAATCAAGTAGGCATTGGCCTTAAGCAATTCGGATGCATTAAGTGAGTGATCCGGTCCCGACCGTCATGACCTGATCGGCGTTGCCCACTTCGTCGATAGTAGGAGAGACGAGATCCCCGGATCTTTGCTCACTTGCTGGGCTTTGTGGTCCTCGTCATAGGGAGGTGTGGCGTGTTGAGGCCATGTGACCTCGCAGTTAGGCGTCGTCTAGCTGTAAGGACCTATAGCGACCTTAGGATTGCTTGAACCTTGTTTGCTTGTGTGCTTCTACCTGTACCCATCCGCCGTAGCATAAGGACTTCTTCCCTTCTCTCCTGAGTCATTCTTTCTCTCCTATGTTCCCTCGTCTTCTCTTCTACGTACATTCTTTGTTAAAAAAAGTTTTGGTGTGTGTGCACCTTTGTGCATGCTTTCGTGGACACGAGACGAGAGTGGTCGTTTGACGAGGAGCGTTGTCAATCCGGCTTCGGTCATCGATTTCTTGACAAGTTCCTCCTCTCGTGTCGCACTCAGTCCGGGTTCAATGGCTGCTAATTTCCGTGAGGAGGAGCAGTTGCTGGACCCACCTACTCCACCAGTGCTTCCAGTTGTCGTTCCCATACCTCTACTCGATCGATGCTACCCGAGCCGTACAGCTCTACCCTCATACATCGTATTACCAGAGGCTAATGGGAACCATTTTGAGGTTAAGCCTCTGTTTATTTCCATGCTCCCTCACTTCACTGGGATAGGTGACCCCTATATCTTTCTCAGGGAATTTGAGGAGGTCTGTGCTATCTTTCTCAGTTAGGCTTGTCCCCTTTGCGTTGAAGGATGACGCCAAGAAGTGGTTGTACAGCAACCAGGTGAATGCCTTTAGGACTTGGGATGAGTTTCAATCTGCATTCCTCAAGAAATACTTTCCAAATCATCAGACTCAAAAATTGAGGAACGAAATCAATTCGTTCTGTCAACTTGAGACTGAGACATTTCATGCATCTATAGAGAGGTTCAAGGAGCTACTATCCTCATGCCCTCACCATGGCATTGAGTTGTGACGTCTTTGTCAGATTGTTTACGAGGGTCTTCACATCCCGTCCCGAACGCTCCTTGAGTCCATGTGTCAAGGAGAGTTCTTGGGAAAGGATGAAAGGGAGGCATGGGCTTTCCTAGAAGACCTTGCTGAGAAAACCATGCAATGGGAGAGTGTGAGGGAACCACCCGCATCATCTAGCATAGGAGGGAGGATCGCGAATGCAAACTCGACTAGATCGGGTGCCACATTTGTTGTCGATACCACTACGGCCATCAAGGCGCGCATGGAGGCCTTAATGCGCCGTATGGATTCGATTGAGCTCCAAAACCATCAAGGTGCACCTCACATGCCCACATCTCGTCCAGTTCCCTGTCATTCATGTGGTACATGTAGAAAGCGAGTGTGAGTCCATTCCTCCTGAGATGGAGCGTGTCAACGCCATCTATGATAGAGCCAGGAATGACCCATACTCATCATCTTATAATCCTGGATGGAGGAACCACCCCAATTTTTCATTGAACCAAACTAATGCCCCGGGTGGTCCTTCAAACTCCTCTAGACCACATTACCAATCACACCAACCTCCCATGCATGCACATTCCTATCAGCCACCCCAAGCGCAAACTACCAATCAATCAGGTTTCCCAAATTCCAATAATATGGAAACCTGATTCAATTCGCTTGAGACCTTGACTCGTGGACTTGAAAACTCAATGAATTTTTTTATGTCAACCACGAGTCAAGTTCTCACTTCAAATCAGCAGACCATCAAATCTCTAGAGCTTCAGATGAGCCAATTGGCTCAGTCTGTACATGAAAGAGATAGAGGGTATTTTCCTAGCCAGCCTGAGGCTAATTCCCGTATGTACCAACAACAACACATGCAAAATGAGAATGTGGTACCTCGGGGGAGGCAAGTGAACCATGTGGAGGAACATGTTCACCATGTCAATTCCATTGTGACCTTAAGGAATGGAAAACAGGTTGACAATCACATTTCCTTGCCACAACAACCACCATCTATGTAGCCCTTCAGTGGGAATGGTGGTGAAGAAGAGGCTGAGGGTGAGGGTAATACAACAAAGCTTTCTTCTCAGGCACCGCAGAAAACCTACCTGCCACAAGCTCCCTATCCAAGTAGGTTAACTAAAAAGTAGTGTGACAACATGGACAAGATATTAGAGGTGTTTAAGCAAGTAAAGGTTAACATCCCCTTGTTGGATGTCATCCAACAAATACCTCAATATGCCAAAGTGTTGAAGGATCTCTGCACAACCAAGAGGAAGACCAATGTTCCTAAGAAAGCATTCTTGGCTGCAAATATAAGCTCACTTTTGTCCAATCCCACCTACAGAAAATAGAAGGACCCTGGGTGTCCTACTATTCAATATACGATAGGGGACACTAGAATGAGCAATGTATTGCTTGATTTAGGATCGGCAGTTAACCTCCTCCCATTCTCTGTTTATCAACAGTTGAACTTGGGAGAATTAAAACCAACTAAGATCACTCTCCAATTGGCGGATAGATCCACTCGTATTCCAAAAGGGATTATCGAGGACGTGCTTATCAAAGTTGGAGATTTTATATTTCTAGTCGATTTTGTTGTCCTCGATACCAATCCTGTTGCGAACACCCACTCTGAAATACCTTTGATTTTGGGTAGACCATTTCTGGCAACCTCCAATGCCTTGATTAATTGTAGAAATGGTCTCATGAAGCTCTCATTCGGTAACATGAGTGCTGAGTTTCATGTGTTCAACTCTGGTAGGCAACAGGAACCCATGGATGAACCTTTAAATCTAAATCTCATCCGCCAATTGGAGAAAGCACCACAAAATCAACGAACACCCCTAACCCCAATGCAACCCGTTGAGAATGTTCGTGGGCCCAGCGAAAACTCATTGCCTGTCTTCGCAATGCAACAGAGTAAGCTGGCCTCGAACATGAATGTCCAAAGGGAGTGTTCGTTGCATGATTCAGTTGAGAGTACTAGTGAGAGTGAGACACCTCATCATATGCCTATACCAGAAGGTATCTCTACCTCATATCCCATGGCCATTGAGCCATTTGAGCTTCATATTGACTCCAACAAGGACCCACCTATGACCGAGGTTATGCTTGATGATCTAAATGATGGTGGGAGGTCCTTGTTGGATGACTTGGGGACAAGCCCCATTCTTAGTGATGCAAGTCTGCTGCATCCATCGAATGAGCCTGAGGAACTCATTCCGATGCACCCACCTATTGGTTGGAGGGTTTTCTTCGATAAGCAATTAAACCCTAGTGAGGCAACACAACTTCATTCTTTGTTGCCCACACCCAACCAATATCATGAGGGGTTCGAGTCTTTCAGCTTTGACATTTCACCCCTCATGACACCTCAGAGTACCAGTGAAGTTTGCCCATCTCGGCAAGTCTCTGGTCCTCATGACTTGATGTTCTCATTTGATGTTCCTTGACCAAATGATTATGAGAATATCGTTGTTGTTGTACATATCATACTAAAAAAAACTCCATGAGCCAGCATTGATTGTTGTGGACCCCAACCCTTGCGTATTTGGGCCCCAATTCTTCACGTATTTATTTCCCTTCTTCAGCATCTCACAGGTTTTGAGGGAATTCGGGTTTGTGTCCATCAACATGACCTTGAACTTCCCATTGTACTTCATGTTGGTGAGATCTCTCCTTTTTCATGCATATATCCATGTAGTATCTTGCTCGCATTCATCGAGGACAATGCATGAAGTAGGTGTGGGGGGCGTTTTACATGTGTACATAGTCGAGTATTTTTCTTTTGATTTTGTTTTCTTTTGTGTGTATTGATAGGGTCATGTTAGTGTGCTACATTTCATATCGATATATCTGCTTGCCATGATCCTTGGGTGACTTGTCTTCTTTTGCTTGCCTAGTGCTTTAAAATTTTCACATTTCTTTCAAAATCTTCATGTGTTTTCGAAAGAAAATGTTTTGTGGGTTTTGCGTGTGTTTAGCATGTGCAAAACCGTTGAGAGGCAAAGTAAAAAGAATGCTCCCAAAATTGTCTTGAACTTGATGCATTAGGATATCTAGTTTACTGACTTTAGGTCTTATCGAGTCGTTAGGATGCACCCCGGTTTTCCCTCGGGGGGCGTGTAAACATAGGGTTTCAGTACTCAAACATTTAAAGAAGTCCACCCTGAACCTAGTGAGTCAAATAATTCGTGTCTGTTAGTATAAGGAAGTTTGTTGTAGTCAAGGGCCCTTAATCTCTTTTTGTGAAACTTAAGTGTAGGGGTTTTGGTTCCTATGTAGATAAATGAATAAGTGGTGTTCTCTCTTCTCGCACGGCTCGTATCACTCGGGAAAGTAGGTCTGAGGGGACTTTGTGCCTGGTGCTTTCGAGTCATCTGACTTGGGATGCGCTGACCGAACTCCCGTTACACGGGTGGTAGGGATCGCCCTATGTGGAGATTTGGGGGAAGGTGTACATGATAGTGTAAGTCCTCATAGGCAATGATGCACGAAACCTGAACCTGGGAGAATCAAACACCAACCAATAAAATGCTCCAAAGAAAAAGAAAAAAAAAGAAAAAAAGAAAGAAAAAAAGAATCAAATAAAAACCAAAATGGACTTTACACATTGTATCACATTCAGAGGTTAAGGTTGCCATGTCTTTGACTTAAGTCCTTAACTAACTTTCACAAATAACTCATTAGGTTGGGTGTGTGGACCGATTACATTTATAGAGTCGACCTGTAGTATGACCGCGTCCCATGATCGACAATATGAGTCCAACGAGTCGTGTAGCTAGAATGATTGATGCATCTTGTTCGGATTTTGTGGGTATATCCGTTGAAAACCCTCAGGAGACAACACTCCTCCTCCTAGGCAACAAGGAGGTTTAACGGCTTGTTGCACGTGTGATTGACATCATTTCATGCTCATATTTGTATCTTATATCCATTATCTTACACCTAAGCAATGCTACGTGACGAGTTTTATGTTTAGTTTTCAGGAATAAAGAGGTTTGAAGAGAAGAGCCATGAAAGGACCCAAAAGCTGGGAAAAAGGACTGAATGGTGAGATCTAGGGACCAAGATGCAAGGGAGAAGGACCTGAATGTAAGACAGAAGGACCTAAGAGCAAAACAGAATACTCCACACCATCATGGGGAGTATTTTACCAATTCTATTCGGGTCGGAGCTCCAACAAGTCGAGTAACCGCATCAAAGACCAACAATACCAGAAAACAAAGCCCACAACAAATTCCAACACGATCCGACAATTTTGGACCGCCAATTGGCGGTCTTGGACCGCTAATTGGCGGTCCATATTGCTCAGGATCCGTCGAAATTTCTCCTGGACTTGTATTAATGTTCGTTTAGGCTATTTTTGGTATTGGTTTAGTCCCACATCGGGGGATTGTCCCCGATTAGCTTTTTCCATGCTTATAAATAGAACTCTTCACCTTCCATTGTAATTACCCATTGCTTGGTGGCATTCTCTCTACTAAGGAGTGAGCCTTGAAGCAAAAACTCAAGGTGGAGAAGAATGCTACCTTCAATGTGAGTCATTTTGTTAATAAAATAATTCTTCTAGTTTCTTTAAATCTTGTCTTTTAATTTGTGCATGTTTGTTTAGTCTTTCCTTTCCTTTTATGTTTCTTTAATGCTTCTTGCCTTCTTAGTTAACTTTCATTTCAGTATTATGCTTTCTTTGCTTAGTCTAATCAGTAGTGTAATGAGTAGTGAGTAGTTCCATCCCTATTTGGGGGGTGGAGAAATATGTGATATAATCATGTAGTGTATTAAGTGTGTGTTATTTTTATCCCTTGAGCTTTATATGATTTCCATAACCATCTAATGGGTCTCCACTCCTATCTTTGATATGCTAATGCTCTTGAATGAAGCTTAGCTTATGCTTTGATTAGTGGACCTATTTTATGGGGAATGATAAGGTTAGGATATGGATGAAGTTAATATTGGAAACACAATTGGTAGTGTATGTGCTCTTGTTGCCTTTACCTTAGCTAATGTCTTGTATGTTTTAATGATGTAGTGAAATCTTAATTCATGTAGAGGCATAGTAGGGTATAGTCTTTATACTTGAGTTCATGTAGCTTCATTCCAATTATTGTCTTGTATGTTTTAATGATGTAGTCTTATCTTAATTCATGTAGAGGCAAAGTTGGATGTAGTTTTATGATTTCATGCACTACATGTTGTGAGGAGCTTAATGAACACACACACTTCTTTATGTTCACATTATTTCTCTACCCCCTTTGGGGTTTAGTTTTATTGCTTGTCTTCATTTCCTTTTGCATTCTAGTTTAGCATTGTAGTGTAGTTTAGTGTAACCAATCTTTCTTCCCTTTCTTTACCTCTCGCCTTCGAACAAACCAAGTGTCGACACACCTCCCAGTGGACGACCCGTATTTGCCACCGCTTCAACGCGGCCGTGCACTTGCGGTTAAATATTAAACGAGATCAATCAAGTTTTTGGCGCTTTGCCGGGGAGGTGCTCTGTCCAGACGTTGGTTTGGACGATTCGAGGGGTTTTTAATTTTTTGTTTTCAGTTTTTCTTAGTGGCAGGGAACCTAAGGATCAAGGGGAAGCGACTGGAGTAATTGGAGAGCAAAAGACCCCAAAGTGACCGCCAATCAGCGGTCTGGGACCGCCAATTGGCGGCCTGGTGAGCCTCAATTGCTCTCAAATTTGTTCCAGTTGTTATGTTGTTCACTTTAGTTATCTGGGAGCCCAATTTTGCATGTTGTGATCTTTAGTTTGCTCCCAGATTTAATTTCAATCCCCTTTAATCAACTTGGACCATAAAACTCAAAGCAAAAGATTAGACTTCTTGCCATCTAGGTCATGCATCATATGTAGACCTTGCATGCATCTTTCTTTTCTTTGCTTTACATTTTGTCGTTGATTGCTGGAGCGAGGTACGCATTCCTTATCACTCATTCACGCATTAGGACATTCATTAGTGAGTAAGGTTTGCATCGAAACAAGAGTGAGGTGAGTGCTTGTTTGGTGAGTTGCTTGCTAGCCTAAGATTTCAAAACATCTTTAAGGGGCATCACCTATAGACTTCAAAGATAAGGTAGGGGATTTCATCACCCCTCCCTTAGCCCCAAAAAGCACACTCAAGTAAAGCCTTAACTAAAAGCAAGTAGACATTGGCCCTAGGAATTCGGACGCACTAGGAGAGTAATCTAGTTGAGACCGCCATGACCTGATCGGCGTTGCCTACCTTGTCGATAGTAGGAGGTACTGGATCTCCGGATCTGGTATCACTTGCTGGGCATTGTGGTCCTCGTTGTAGGGAGGTGAGGCGTGTCGAGGCTAGTGACCTCGAAGTTAGGCGTCGTCTAGCCTAAGGACCCATTGCCTTACATTGTTTGAGCCATGCTTGCTAGTTAGGCTTCTACCTTCACCCTGTACCCTCGCTAGCTCTAGGGATTCTTCCCTTCTCCTCTGAGTCATCTTCTTCTCACCTTCTTCTACGTTATAGTCTCCTCCCCTTTACACTCTCTGTTAGCGTTTTAGGGTCGAGTCGAGCACTTTTTGCGAGCTTAGCCTCGTGGTGGTGAGAGTGATCGACTCGAGAATTTTTCTTGAGATGGATGGTTACATGGGCGACCATCCATATCATTGTTGGGACCAGGACGATTCTCCCTGGTACTCCGGATCCATGCAACCTGGGGTGGCTCAGACTAACACCCCGTATGGTTGGGATGATCGCAATTTTGTGACTGAGCAGTCTTCATATTGGGGTAACATGAGAGAGGCACCGACTGCTAGACCACAATCTAGTTATGCCGGATCATATGCTGGTCAACAAACTGAGACATTACAACAAACTTTGGCCTCTTTCATGCGTATGGCAGACGACATGAGTGCCCCGGTGGCTCCAGTATCCGTACCGTGCGACTGTTGTGGGTTGAGTGGTCATGTTATCGGGGAATGTCCTTATGTTCCCCCTGAGCCTGAGTATGAGCACACATTTTCCCAAAATGCTCATTATAACCATTACGCATCCGCGTACAACCCGAGAGTGATGGATTCATGGGGAGACAAATCTTATCCAAATTCTTATACCTCATTTTCACCCCCGTATCCTCCTCCCGAATACCCAGAATTCTACCAACACCCCACTTCAAATCATTGGACTCATTCTCAGCCCATCAACACCCAACCCCAAAATTTCCCAAGCTCTGACTTGGACCTCACTGTTGACCCCAAATTTGATTCCTTAAAACAAACCCTCCAAACATTCATGGAAACCACTCAAACTTTATTGAAGTCCAACTTGAATTCCTTGCAAAATATGGAATTGCAAGTGAGTCAAATGACACAACAATTCCATGAACGCGAGGAGGGTCACCTTTCTTGTCAACATGAGGATTCATCTTTTGATATCGAACCACCACCACATCCACAAATTCAAAGCACAACCTTTCAAAGTCAAACTCCTAGTCAGCCTGAGGGACTTGGGGTTTCAATTCACGATCACTTAGTGGAGGATTCGATTCAAATTGAGAATAACTTGGACCAGTTTCATTATGAGTCGGCACATGATTGTGCCTTATCTTTTTGTCCCGTGGCCCTTCAGCCACATGATCTTCATTTTGATCCTCCTAAGGACCCACCTCTGGTGGAGCAAGAGCTCCCTAGTACCCTCAATTTCAAACAACCTGATGAGAGTTTGCCTCTCACTATTGTTCCTGATCATCTTGGAAATAATGGAACATCAAACAACTACATTGCTCATGAGGGTATTAGGAGTTCCTTGGAGGATACCTTGGGTATGAGACCCACTGTTTGTTCGCCTGGTGTGTCGGACATGCCTAACGAGGTTCTTGACCTCGTTCCGACGCACCAGCCTGTTGGTTGGAGAGTTTGGATTGATGATCATAACTTCAGTTCCGCAACGGGAGATATTTTTCTTCCGTTGCCCCTTATTTCCCAAACTCTCGAGAGGTTCAAGCTCTTTCAGTTTGATCCTTTGAATGAGACGCCTTTGCGTCCAATTCATGAACCTCTCATTTCATCTGGTGCTCTTTGTGAAGGGGGCCCACGCATGCGTATTCTGGCCCCGCGTGGTGTCATGTTCCCTTTTCAAGTGCATTGACCCACTCTTGAGGTTCCCATTTGATGTCTTTTGACAAATGAAGATGAGAACTTATGTTTGTACATAGTTATATAAAAAAAAGAGAAAAAAAAAGAAAAAAAAAGAAAAAGAAAAAAAAGAAGTACAATAAAAGACTCCTTCAGTGAGCATTGATTGTTGTGAGCCCCAACCCTTGTGTATTTGGGCTCCATTTCTTTCACGTATTTGTATCCCTTCTTTAGCATCTCACAGGTTTGCACTTCCCTTTGTACTTCATGTTGGTGAGATCTCTCCTTTTTATGCATAAATCCATGTAGTATCTTGCTCACATTCATTGAGGACAATGCATGAAGTAGGTGTGGGGGGGGTGTTTTACGTGTGTACATAATTGAGTCTTTTCTTTTGATTTTGATTTCTTTTGTTTGCATTGTTAGGGTCATGTTAGTGTGCTGCATTTAATATCGATATATCTGCTTGCCATGATCCTTGGGTGACTTGTCTTCTTTTGCTTGCCTAGTGCTTCAAAATTTTCACATTTCTTTCAAAATCTTCATGTGTTTGCGAAAGAAAATGTTTTGTGGGTTTTGTGTGTGTTTAGCATGTGCAAAACCGTTGAGAGGCAAAGTAAAAAGAAAGCTCCCAAAATTGTCTTGAACTTGATGCATTAAGATATCTAGTACGTGGCTTTAGGATTTATCGAGTCGTTAGGATGCACCCCAGTTTTCCCTTGGGGGTGAGTAATCATAGGGTTTCAGTGCTCAAACATTTAATGAAGTCCACCCTGAACCTAGTGAGTCAATAATTCGTGTCTGTTAACTTAAGGAAGTTTGTTGTAGTCAAGGACCCTCTAAATCCTGTTGTGAGACATTAGTGTAGGGGTTTTGGTTCATGTGTAGATAAGAAATAAGTGAGTAGGTGTTCTCTCTTCTCGCACGGCTCCTATCACTCGGGAAAGTAGGTCTGAGGGGACTTTGTGCCTGGTGCTTTCGAGTCATCTGACTTGGGATGCGCCGACTGAACTCCCGTTACACGGGTGGTAGGGATTGCCCTATGTGGAGATGTGGGGAAAGGTGTACGTGATAGTGTAAGTCCTCATGGGCAATGATGCACGGAACCTGACCCTGGGAGAATGAAGCTCCAACTAATAAAAAGTAAAAGAAAAAAAAATGTGAAAAGAAACAAAAAGAAAAAAATATATATGATAATGCAAATAAGAACCTTAATGGACTTTACACTTTGTAGCACTTGAGGATCTTGAGGTTGTCCATGTCTTTCACTTAATTCCTTATTTAACTTGCACGAATGGTTTATTAGGCTAGGTGTGGACTGATTACCTATATAGAGTCGGCCCGTAGGATTACCGCATCCATTGATCGACAAAATATTTCCAACGAGTCGAGGTCTAGATTGAATAATGCATCTTGTTCGGATTTTGTGGGTATATCCGCTGAAAACCCTCAGGAGACAACACTCCTCCTCCTTGGCAACAAAGAGGTTTAACGGCTTGTTGCACGTGCTAAGTGCAACCGTGATTCCTACGAAAGTGCGTTAGGATTTCTTGTTTCTCGTTTGTTTTTCTCTTTCTTTGTTTTGCTCGAGACTAGCAAAAACTTAGGTGTGGGGGTATTTGATTGACATCATTTCATGCTCATATTTGTATCTTATATCCATTATCTTACACCTAAGCAATGCTACGTGACGAGTTTTATGTTTAGTTTTCAGGAATAAAGAGGTTTGAAGAGAAGAGCCATGAAAGGACCCAAAAGCTGGGAAAAAGGACTGAATGGTGAGATCTAGGGACCAAGATGCAAGGGAGAAGGACCTGAATGTAAGACAGAAGGACCTAAGAGCAAAACAGAATACTCCACACCATCATGGGGAGTATTTTACCAATTCTATTCGGGTCGGAGCTCCAACAAGTCGAGTAACCGCATCAAAGACCAACAATACCAGAAAACAAAGCCCACAACAAATTCCAACACGATCCGACAATTTTGGACCGCCAATTGGCGGTCTTGGACCGCTAATTGGCGGTCCATATTGCTCAGGATCCGTCAAAATTTCTCCTGGACTTGTATTAATGTTCGTTTAGGCTATTTTTGGTATTGGTTTAGTCCCACATCGGGGGATTGTCCCCGATTAGCTTTTTCCATGCTTATAAATAGAACTCTTCACCTTCCATTGTAATTACCCATTGCTTGGTGGCATTCTCTCTACTAAGGAGTGAGCCTTGAAGCAAAAACTCAAGGTGGAGAAGAATGCTACCTTCAATGTGAGTCATTTTGTTAATAAAATAATTCTTCTAGTTTCTTTAAATCTTGTCTTTTAATTTGTGCATGTTTGTTTAGTCTTTCCTTTCCTTTTATGTTTCTTTAATGCTTCTTGCCTTCTTAGTTAACTTTCATTTCAGTATTATGCTTTCTTTGCTTAGTCTAATCAGTAGTGTAATGAGTAGTGAGTAGTTCCATCCCCATTTGGGGGGTGGAGAAATATGTGATATAATCATGTAGTGTATTAAGTGTGTGTTATTTTTATCCCTTGAGCTTTATATGATTTCCATAACCATCTAATGGGTCTCCACTCCTATCTTTGATATGCTAATGCTCTTGAATGAAGCTTAGCTTATGCTTTGATTAGTGGACCTATTTTATGGGGAATGATAAGGTTAGGATATGGATGAAGTTAATATTGGAAACACAATTGGTAGTGTATGTGCTCTTGTTGCCTTTACCTTAGCTAATGTCTTGTATGTTTTAATGATGTAGTGAAATCTTAATTCATGTAGAGGCATAGTAGGGTATAGTCTTTATACTTGAGTTCATGTAGCTTCATTCCAATTATTGTCTTGTATGTTTTAATGATGTAGTCTTATCTTAATTCATGTAGAGGCAAAGTTGGATGTAGTTTTATGATTTCATGCACTACATGTTGTGAGGAGCTTAATGAACACACACACTTCTTTATGTTCACATTATTTCTCTACCCCCTTTGGGGTTTAGTTTTATTGCTTGTCTTCATTTCCTTTTGCATTCTAGTTTAGCATTGTAGTGTAGTTTAGTGTAACCAATCTTTCTTCCCTTTCTTTACCTCTCGCCTTCGAACAAACCAAGTGTCGACACACCTCCCAGTGGACGACCCGTATTTGCCACCGCTTCAACGCGGCCGTGCACTTGCGGTTAAATATTAAACGAGATCAATCAACGTGCTAAGTGCAACCGTGATTCCTACGAAAGTGAGT
Source organism: Triglochin maritima (assembly GCA_963682175.1). Classification (NCBI taxonomy): domain Eukaryota; kingdom Viridiplantae; phylum Streptophyta; class Magnoliopsida; order Alismatales; family Juncaginaceae; genus Triglochin; species Triglochin maritima. The sequence continues at coordinate 21,482,417 of OY821786.1, forward strand.
TAGGATTTCTTGTTTTTCGTATGCTTTTCTCTTTCTTTGTTTTGCTCGGGACGAGCGAAAGTTAGGTGTGGGGGTATTTGATTGACATCATTTCATGCTTATATTTGTATCTTATATCCATTATCTTTCACCTAAACAATGCTATTTTACGAGTTTTATATTTAGTTTTCAGGAATAAATAGGTTTGAAGAGATGAAGCATAAAAGGACCCAAAAGCGGGGAAAAGGACTGAATTGTGAGATCTGGGGACTGAGATGCAATGGAGAAGGACCTGAACGTAAGACAGAAGGACCTAAGAGCAAAACAGAATACTCCACACCATCATGGAGAGTATATCAGTAATTCGATTCGGGTCGGAGCTCCAACAAACCAATTAAATGCATCCAAGACCAGCAAATATACCAAGAAAAGCCCACAACAAAAATGAGCAGGATCTGAACCATATAGACCGCCAATTGGCGGTCCATGTTGGTCCAAATCCGCTAACATTTCTCCAGCACATGTATTAGAGGATGTTGGGGCTATTTTTGGTATCTGTTTAGTCCCACATCAGGGGATTGTCCCGGTTTGCCTTTTTCCATGGCTATAAATAGAACTCTTCACCTTCCATTGTAATCACTCCATATTTTAAGTGGCTATTCTTCCTACTTGAAGTGAGGCCTTGAAGCACACACTAAAGTAGGAGGATGCTACTTTTAATGTGAGCCATTTTAGTACAAGTTTTCTTTATCATGTTGTTTGTTTTATGTTTCTTGTTTTGCTTTGCTTAATCTCATTTCATTAGTTTTATTAGCTTAGTTAATATGCTTTCTTTGTTTAGTTTAATAATTAGTGTAATGTTTAGTGAGTAGTTCCATGCCCTTTGGGGGGTGGAGTAGATGTACATACATGCAAATGAGAATGGATTGAATACTTTATTTCCAATGTGTTGATAAAACATGAATGTATGCTTGCTTGTTTAGGATAGAATTTATAACTTGATGAGTTTTGCCAAAATGATTAGACACCTCTCATGCTTGTTTAGGTTCTGTAATAAACATCTTGCATATGTAAATGTTAATCAACTAAGTTGGTGAATAGATTGATAGGTATTGCCACAACATTTAGACACTTCCTATGCATGATAACACCACCTTTATTTGTGCTTAAAGAATGTGTTCAACACCCACCTCTTTGCTTATGTGCACTCACTCCACCCCTTAGGGGTTTTCCCATTCCTGAATTCCAGCATTCTTCTTTTGTTCTTAGATTAGTTGTCATTTCATTGTTTGTGTCTTCCGTTCGCATTTCATTCTTCTTAGCGTACTTTAGTGTAGAGTAGCATAATCAATCTTTCTCACCCAATTTTTGACACTTGATTTCTGATAAACAAGAGGCTGCTCACCTCCCTGAGGACGACCCGTACTTGCCACCGCTTCATCGCGGCCGTGCACTTGCAGTTTAATTAAAACGTTCAATAAGGACAATTCTTCCTGGTATTCCGGACCCATGCAACCTGGGGTGGCTCAGACGAACACCCCGTATGGTTGGGATAATCTTCATTGTGTGACTTAGCAATCTTCATATAGGGGTGATATGAGAGAGGCACCGACTGCTAGATCTCCATCTAGTTCGGATCATATGTGGGCCATCAAACTGAGACATTGCAAGAACCTTTGGCCTCTTTCATGCGTGTGGTAGACGGCATGAGTGCACCGGGGGCTCCAGTAGCCGTACCGTGCGATTGTTGTGGGTTGAGTGGTCATGTTATCGGGGAATGTCCTTATGTTCCCCCAGAGCCTGAGTATGAGCATACATTTTCCCAAAATGCTCAATATGCATTACGCATCCGCGTACAACCCGAGAGGGATGGATTCATGGGGAGACAATTCATATCCAAATTCTTATACTTCATTTTCACCCCAGTATCCTCCTCCAGAATACCCAGAATTCTACCAACACCCCACTTCAAATCATTGGACTCATTCTGAGCCCATCAACACCCAACCTCAAAATTTCCCATGCTCTGACGTGGACCTCATAGTTGACCGGATACCTGATTCCTTGAAACAAACTTTCCTTACGTTCATGGAAACCACTCAACAGTCCATACAAAATATGGCTCTGCAAGTGAGTCAAATGTCGCAGCAATTACGTGAACGTGAGGAGAGTAACCTTTCTTGTCAACATGAGGATTCATCTTTTGATATCGAACCACCACTACATCCACATATTCAAAGCACAATCTTTCAAAGTCAAACTCCTAGTCAGTCTGAGGGACTTGGGGTTTCAATTCACGATCACTTAGTGGAGGATTCGATTCAAATTGAGAAAAACAAAGACCAAATTAGAGTGTATTAGAGTGTGTTTATTTTATTTCTGGTATTTGTTTATTCCCACATCGGGGATTGTCCCGGATTACCTTTTCTATGGCTATAAATAGAACTCTTCACCTTCCATTGTAATTACCCATTGCTTGGTGGCATTCTCTCTACTAAGGAGTAAGCCTTGAAGAAAAACTCAAGGTGGAGAAGAATGCTACCTTCAATGTGAGTCATTGTTAATAAAATAATGGAGTAGATGTATGTACATGTTATGTAAGTGGTATGAATGCTAGATATTATTGTTTGTGAGAGATATTAGTATGCTTGCTTGAATTAATAAGAACTTTACTTGATGGTTTCTGTCATAGTTAGGTACACTCCATGCTCGTTATGTTCTTAATAACAACCTTGCATTGCTCATATTAATCACCTAGGTTAGTGTTGTAAACGATAGGTCTTGCCATGAGGTACTTCTTATGCATTAACAAACACTAACCACACTTGAGCTTATTGTATGCATTCACCACACTTATTTCATGTGCACACACACACTCCACCCCTTAGGGGTTTTCCATTCCTGAGTTTTATCTCCTTTCATTAGTTGCTTAGTTTGGTTTGTTTTGTGATTTCATTTCAGCCTTCCTAGTTTACTAGTTTAGATTAGTGTAGTTAGTGTAATCAATCTTTCTCTCCTTTCTTTCCCACTCGCCTTCGCACAAACCAAACGTCGACACACCTCATTATGGATCGACCCGTATTTGCCACCTCTTCAACGTGGCCGTGCACTTGCGGTTTAATATAAAACATATCAATCATTAAGTCTTTAGTTTAGTTTTAATCAATTTTTAGTTGCCCTCCTCTGTATTTGTTAACTACTAGTTTAGTGTAGTTTAGTTTAGTGTAATCACACTTCTTCTCCCCTCATTTTCCACTTGACTTCCAAAGAACAAGAGTTGACACACCTCCCTTTGGACTCGACCCGTATTTGCCACGTCTTCACCTATGTTGTGCACTTGTAGTTAAAGTTAATTTCATTTCCCTCTTTTAAATGTTATCCGAAATGGAGACATAAAATTAGTATGCGGCACACATATACATTCATGATATATGGACTTCGATTTCAAAAGCATAAATGTGTGATTTCGAAAGCATAAACATGTTGCACCCAATTCATATGAATTGGCAGAAACCTTACATGGTGACTTCTCTTTGAACTCCTATATCCTATATATATTAGTATTGACTTGAAATGCGTGTACATAAAATTCATTGAATTAGTTAAATGGCAATAAACATGTTAAAATCCGCGACTCTTTCAATTTTTTCATTGATCGTTGTATATGTCATATCCTTGGTGATTGGTAAGACGAATACAGTTGTCGAAGGTGTGTTGCCGCCAGGTTCTATGGGACTTCCACACTGGTAGGGGAGAGTCTTCAGTTTTTCTCTCAAAGGATCCAAAGGTCTTGTTATATATTCTCTTAGTCTTTGGTCCGATTGGTTGAGCTAGTTAATATGAAAATCCATTATGTTTTGATTTGTGTTTTTTTGCCCGGTATGGGCCAATATTTAAGACACACTTTCTCAGTCGACCTGCGGTAGTATCCACTGATGTGCTGTAACATCCCCGAAATAGCAAAAAAATTAAACAATTTATCAAAGAATTAAAACCCAAGAAACACGAGGACATTACTCAAAATACATCTCAACAGTGCACCAAATACAACAGAGTTTTTCAAATGTATGACTACATCAAAAAGTATAGTAGATAGGTAAAAGTAATCACAACAACCTCAAAAAGAGAAACTGGAGGATCCAGTCCCTACTATGCTCCACCTCTGTCACCACCTTTTACAACCAGTCCCGGCCTGAAATGCCAACATAATACGATATTTGAGTTTTCATAAAGAAAACCCCCATAGGCCACACTCCCTTAATATGCATAAATATCATACATGACTAACATAACAGTAAGACATGGTCACTACGCGAAGCACACTCGGATAAAAGGAAAAGTACAATTGCTCACACAAACTGATGCACATGATTGCTCACACAAACTGACACTATAATTGCTCACACTAGCCGATGTACATGATTACTCACACAAGCTGACACACACAGTTGCTCGCACAAGCTGCACACTCCCGTTTAACAAGACGGGGTATCCACCAATTGTTCATACCTTTCCCACGGCAGTCCCTGAGTAGACGCGATTATCGCACCCACCGTCACCTCTCGGCATACGCACAAGGTGAGGACACGTGTTTCCGTCGACAAGGGAGCAATATCACGAAATAATTAAAAACCAATACTGAGAATCAACGGTCGACCGAAAAAGACCACGCGGTCGACCGTTCCTCTTTAATACAATCATAGGTTCGAACCACAACATAGTCGGTCGAATATAATACAAAACAAATGGTCGAACAAAAGTTACAGGCGGTCGACCAACTAACTTACCGTTCCAACGATTGAACGACAAAGGGGTCCAGTCCAACTGAAAATATCACAGCCTCGAGCCCCAACTCCGAACTACCGACAGTCGAACTAAAATCACCGGGCGGTCACCCATTTGGTACATAAACCATCGGTCGAACCAGCACGCCGGTTGCACAACAAGGAAGTACACTTAAGTCATCGATCGAATTTGTCTATGGTGGTCGACCGTTCAAAAGGTCTAGGCCTGAACCGACATACTACAGGTGCAATCGGTCGAACTTTGATCTAGGGTGGACGACCGTTTAGATGGTCTAAGGCCAAACCAACTTACTTTAGGTGCAGCTGGTCGAACAGCAAAAGAGTCTCGTTGGACCGAAAATAATAGAGCCTACCCAATACACACAATCGGTCGACCGCCGACAAGCATCATTCGACTGGTTCTAGGCGGACTCCTACCATTACACTATGACCGGTCGACCGAAGAACCCGTCGATCGACCTCTCTCCTGCAGCAACTCTCAGCTGCACTCTCACCACCGACGAGGCCTCCGACGATGAATCCAACCTCTTACACACCTTGGGTGAGTACTAAAAAGGAAATTTGCATACCTTTTTTCTCGTCGAAACTTCTGAATGTCGACGTTGATCACCACCTCTCCTTCTCGCACCTCCGGCAACACTTCCTGCTGCCTCCTTGTTGCTTCTGACTGGAGCTCCGACCACTCCTCCAATCGTCAGTAGTCGTGGGACTGAGGGAGAGAGATGAGTTTGAGAGAGAGACACACGAGTGAGAGAGTGAAGAGTGAAGAAAGGAGTGTTTACCTTAAATACTCCACTCCTTCTCATCCACCAACCAAAAGCCTCCACCTCACATCACCTTTCCTCCATTAATCAACCATTAACCAACCAAAGCATAATTCACTTAGCCTAAAATAGATTTAGGTTCTAACAATCTACCCTCCAAAAAGAAAATTTCGTCCTCGAAATTTGAATCAAGCGACTGACCGAAAAGCTCCAAATACTTTTTCCAAACTTCCTCCTCGATCTCCCAAGTGGCCTCGCGAATAATATGGTGCTACCATCGTACCTTCACCATTGGAATGGTTCTCCTCCTCAGTCGATGTTCTCCTCTAGCGAGAAATCCTACTAGATCTCCCGAACCTCAATCTCAATAACATGCGTTGGGTCTTCCACATACTTCCTCATCATCGATACATGGAAAGATGTGGTGATGACCCGAAAACTGTGGTAGCAATGCAATCTGAAAGGCGGCCTCTCCAACACGGTCTAGGATCTCAAACAGTCTGACATACCTTACACTGAGTTTCCCCTTTCTCCCAAACCTCATCACACCATCGGCTGGGGAGATCTTCAGAAACACGTGGTCGCCAACCACAAAATTCAACTCTCTTCTACGCTTATGAAGGTAGCTCTTCTGCTTACTCTGTGCAGTTGCTAACCGCTTCCTGATCACATCAACCTTCTCTACATACATCTGCACTAACTTTTGCCCAACCAACTGCCTCTCGCCTACAATACTCTAGCATAACGGTGATCTACAAGGCCTCCCGTACAAGGCCCGATATGGTGCCATCCTAATACTCACATGGTAGTTGTTATTTTAGGCAAATGATTATCCCAGTATCTTGCCCAATCCATAATGCAAGCTCTCAGCATATCCTCCAATGTCTGGATGGTCCTCTCAGACTAACCATTTGTTTACGGATGGAAAGTTGTATTGAACTTCAACTGCTTCCCTAAAGCCTTCTGCAGGCTTCCCCAAAATCTGGATGTGAACCTGAGATCACTATTAGAGATAATAGTCACTGGAACTCCATGTAGTCTGACTATCTCCTCAACGTACAACTTAACTAGACCCTTTAGAGGAAAAGTGGTTCTACTAGCTAAGAAGTGAGCCGACTTGTTCAGTCGATCGACTATGACCCAAATTACGTCGTGGAATCTCCTCAACTTCGGTTGTCCTGTGACCAAATCCATCGTCACATGCTCCCACTTCCACTCTGGCAGCTTAATCCTCTACATCGACCATGTCGATCTCTAATGCTCAATTTTCACCTGCTAGCCGACCAATCATCCGATCACAAACTCCGTTATGTCCGATTTTATGCCCTTCCACCAGAAATTCTGCTACAGATCATTATACATCTTTGTGCTACCTGGGAGGATAGAGTATCTCACTCTGTGTGCCTCCTCCATGATGTCTTTTCTCAAGTCTTCCCCTTCGGCAGCCAGATACAATCTCTGAATCTCAGATCTCCATCTACCCCTATATTGAAATCTGATCCAACCTTAGTAGCCAACTGCAATAGGCTGACCAACTCATCATCTGTACTCTAAGCCTGCACAACACTCGAAGAGTGTCTGAGGCTCCACCCTCAGTCCTGCAATCACCTCTCCCTCTTAACCATCAGTGAATGGCTTCCACTCTGCCAAAGTCTCAAGAAACCTCAACTCCTGAATGCACAAACTGTCTATTCCCACCTCCACCTTCCTGCTCAGGGCATCTGCAACCGAATTCACCTTTCCCGGATGATAGTAGCTGGTGAAGTCTTAATCCTCAATGAACTCGAGCCATCAGCGCTACCTCATATTCAGCTCCTTCTGTGAGAACTGATACTTCAGACTCTAGTGATATTTGAAGACCTCAAACTGCTCTCCATATAGATAATGTATCCATGTCTTCAACGCGTGAACTACCGCTTCTAGCTCCATATCATGAGTGGAGTAGTTCTTCTCGTCCACCTTCAACTGCCTCGAACGTACACCACCACCATTCCATGTTACATGAGTACACACCCCAGACCTATGCTATAAATCACATACCCTCCGTTGCCACTCAGAAGAGTCAGAACTGGAGCAGTCGTCAGGCGACTCTTCAGCTCCTGAAAGTTGTCCTCGTACTTTTGGGACCACACAAACTTGACACCCTTCTGTGTCAGTACCGTGAGTAGTGAAGCAAGTGTAGAGAAGTCTTTGATGAAACACATGTAATAGCCAGTCAGCCCCACAAAGCTCATGATCTCAGTCACACTCGTCGGGGCTCTCCACTGCGTCACTACCTCCACCTTCGCTGGGTCCACTGTTATCCCATCTTCTGACACAATATGCCCCCAAAAAGCAACCCTATTCAGCCAAAACTCACACTTCGAGTACTTGGCATACAACTGCTGATCTCGTAAAATGCCAAACATTATCCTCAGATGCTCCCTGTGCCACTCTCGATCAGGTGAGTAAACAAAGATGTTGTCTACAAAGACAATGAAAAAATTACCGAGATACAGCTTGAACGTCCTATTCATAAGATCCATGAATGCTACAGGCACATTCATCAGTCTAAAGGGCATCACTAAGAACTCATAGTGGTCGTACCTCATCCTAAATGTTGTCTTCTGGACATGCTCCTCCCTTATCCTCAACTGGTGATAAGCCGAACGCAGATCAATCTTCAAGAAAACCTTCACTGACTGCAACAAGTCAAACATGTCCTCGATCCTGGGCAAAGGGTATTGATTTCTTATGGTAACCTTATTAAGCATCTCGTAGTCGATGCACATCCACAAATGACCCATCCTTCTTCTTCACAAAAAACACTTGTGCTCCCTAACGTGAGACCTAATATCCATCAAATCCTGCAGCTGCTTCTTCAGCTCAGCCAAACTTTATTGGTGTCATCCAATATCGACCCTTCGATTGCAGAGTGGTATCAGCTACCAACTTGATGCCGACCTCTAACTCTCAGTGCGGAGGTAAACCAAGAATATCAGCCGGAAACACCTTTGGAAAATCCTGCACAATCTCAATGTCCTTCAGCCTCCTCATCTCGGGGTTTGGAACTAGTAGAGTAGCCAAGAACGCCATGCATCCTTGGTTAATCAACTGCTGAGCCTTTGCTGCTGACACAATGATTCAACCTCCTCTGCTCTTTGATTGAACGTTTTAATTATAATCGCAGGTGCACGGCCGCGTTGAAGCGGTGGTAAATACGGGTCGATCTAGAGGGAGGTGTGTCGACTTTAGTTTATTCGAAGGCGAGTGGGAAAGAAAGGAGAGAAAGGATTCATTAAATTAAACTACACTAAACTAGTAAACTAGAAAGGAGGAAATAAAAGCACGAAATGAACTAAACTAAGCTAAGCAACTACTAAGAAGAAAGATAAATCTCAGGAATGGGAAATACCCCTAAGGGTTGGAGAGTGTGTGTACACATGAAATAAGTGTGGTGAATTCATACAATAAGCTGAAGTGTAGTTAGTGTTTGTTAATGTATAAGACGTACCTAATGGCAAGACCTATCATTTAAAGCACTAACCTAGGTGATTAATATGAGCATGACAAGTTTGTTATTAAGAACATAAACAAACATGAAATGTACCAAACAATTATGGAAGAAACCATCAAGTAAAAGTTCTTATTATTTCAAACAAGCATACTAACATTTCTCACATACAACAATGTTTAGCATTCATACCATTTACATAACATGTATACACATCTACTCCACCACCAAACGGGAATGGAACTACTCACACATATTTAAACTAACATTTATACTAGTGAAAGAAAACATGCTTAAACTGGAAAGAGGGGGAGAGTGTGAGAAGGTGGGAAGGGAAAAATGAGAGGAGAGAGAAGTTTTGATGCGCATGGAAAGCCTAGGCTTCTCTAAGGTTTCTGACCCCATTGCTTCACCAATTCTCTTGATTTTTTCACCAAAATGGAGACAAAGACTAGTTCTACATGTTTGCAACAACAAGATGGAGATTGTGGCACCACAAAGGATCTCCTTTTCGTCTCAAAGCAAGGTTCATCCGCATCGTTGGAAGGTGATGTTGTTGTGCCACCACTAGGGAGTGTTGTTACTCCCCCAATGAAGTGGTCAGACCTCTTCTCAGCAAAGCCAAGGGCACCCACAACCCTTGACTTCATCCAACCGGTTGTCAATTAAGAGGAGAGGTTGGCTGTTTGTTCAAAGATGGAAGTAGTAGAGGCACTGAAAAGATGGGACACGGTTTTGGTAGGTCACTTCATTGGGTTCAAACATCATTTACCAACGTTGGACAAGCACCTCCACAAGCTATGGGGCTTAGTTGGAGGCTTGGAGATCATTAGGAGGGCAAGGTTTCATGTTATTTCGTTTTAATTTTGGAGAAGATAGGAAGAAAGTGCTTGAAGGGGGGCCATATTTTGTTAGAGGAGCTCTACTTGTTGTCTAAGAATCGCACCCGGAGGTGAATTTGGAGAACGCACATATCACAACGGTTCCTATTTGGGTTCATTTTTCGGAGCTTGAACTACGATTTTGATCGCAAAGAACGTTGAGCAATATTGTAAGTGTACTTGGGAGACCACTCTACATGGATGACAATATGGCTCATGGACGAAGGTTAGCTTTTGCACCAGTATGCATTGAGGTAAGTCCTGATTTCTCATACCTTAGTTGGGTAGATGTTCAAGTGGAAGAAGGTGGGACGCATAGAGTGCTTGTGGAGTATGATTGGCGTCCCGGCTATTGCAAGGATTGTCTTGAGTTTTGTCATGATGTGGAGAAATGTCCACAAAGGAAGATGCCTCCGAATGTTCTTGTTCCCCCACAAAGAATTGCTGAAAAATGGGTGGTGGTCACTCGTCGTAAGAGTGGGAAGCATGAAGTACGAGATGAGAGGCACTTGGGAGGGACGAGTGGGTGTGGGGAAAGTCAAGAAGTGTTGGTGAGGGTAGGTGAGGCGGAGGCTGAGAAGGAAGGGGCTGATGGTGAGGGAGGGAAGGGAATAGAGGGTGGAAGGGACGATGATGTGGAGCTTGGGGAAGCTGAGGTGGAAAGAGGAGCAAATGGGGAGAGGCCATGTGGGAGCTCATGTGATGTGGCAACTTTGGGAGGCAATGGACAAAATGAGAGACTTCTTTGCTCATTGGAGGGAGCAAAGGAAGCCACGCCATGTTGCATGGGACAATCTCCCCCCAAATGGTTTCCAGCAAGGGTGCAAAGGGAAAGAAGTCTATTGGGGGACAAAAGAAGCAAATGGAAGTGGGTGGGAAAAGTGCTACACCCATTTCGGGACCAATCAATGAGGAGGAGTTTGAGTGCTCTACCTTACCTTTGGCAAATGAGAAGAGGTAATTCTCTTGTGCAAAGGACAAAGTGGGGGACCACGAGGATATGCTTGGGGGACACCTAGTGGAGGCTCCTCAAAGTGTTGTTAGTGGGCAACATGATTGGGATTTGGTGTATGATGTGGAGCCACAAAACTCACGTGATAGGGAAGTGATATGTGAGGTTAAGCCGAGTAGTGGGGACAGGATTTCAGATAAGGAGAGGGCCACGCCCCTTGAGGTAGTTGGTGGGCCTCAACGGGATGAGGAGAGGGAATGCAGCAAAGAGCAAAGTTGGCTCGCTTCTTTGGTCCAAGAGGATTCAACTTGGATGTCTCCCTCAACAGTGGCAAGTGCTAATGAACCTATGCGGAATTCAGAAACACATGGTGGGGGGAGATTTAAGATACTTGGGTATGGGCTGGATTCAGGGATAAGTGGTGAAGAGGGGACGGACAAGAAGAAGGTCAGCTTCCCGTCACCACCACTAAGGCGCTCCGGGAGGAAAATGAGTAGCAAAACGATTTCGTGTGGAGGTAAAGAGGGTCACCTCGCACCTTTGAACCTATGAATATCCTATTTTGGAATGTACGCGGTGCAAATGGACCCGACCATGCACTAATGATAAGGGGTCGCATAAAGGAGGTAAAACCGGATGTGGTGTGTATTGTGGAGCATAAGGTTAATTACAAGAAAATTGAACGCTTCAAACGGGCCATTTGGCCCCATGCTTGGATGTCGACTAGTTTGATTGTAGACTCGGGGCGGATTCTCGTGCTTTGGAATGACTGAATTATGGATATGGACGTTACCTTTGAATCAACACAATTGCTACACTTCAGGGCCAGCTTGAGATGAGATGGCACCGAGATTGATATCACGGATGTCTATGGGGGAAACGGGCATGTGGAGAGGAGAGCATTGTGGAGTGACCTCCTACAACTGGAACCAATCGATTCTAGACCATGGATAGTAGGGGGCGACTTCAATTGTATCCGAAGAGCAAGTGAGAAACGGGGAGGGGCTGCTGGAAACGAGATTGCTATATCGGAATTTAATGAGTGCATTGATGCCCTCCAGCTGCTTGAGATGCCATCCACCGGTAGTGAGTTCACATGGTCAAACTCATCTGATGGAAGAGCTTGCATTGAGACACGGATTGACCGGATTCTAATCAACAATGCTTTGCTTGAGTTATTCCCGGAATCCTACTATCTTGCTGATGAAAAGGACCTAAGGAAACGGGGGCCGTAAGAGCAAGATGTTCCGCTTCAAAAACCATTGGGCTGCGCATGAGGAGTTTTGTGGCATCGTGGGACAAGCTTGGACAAAATATTTGAGAGGAACTCCCATGTTTAGAGTGGTGGGAAAGCTGGACGAAGTCAAGAAGAGGCTCGTTCGGTGGAGCACCTCTATGTTTGTAAATGTAAATCAAAAGGTGGGAGAGGCCCGTGTTGCACTTGTGGATGTATGGAAGCAAAGGGTGGTGCAATCACACGATGCTGAGCTCGCTCTTGCTGAGGGGGCAGCGAAGGACTTCCTTGAATAGACTCTAGCTTGGGATGAGTCCATCATTCGGCAAAAATTAAGAGTAAAGTGTCTGAAAGAGGGGGACCGAAACACTAGTTTTTCCATGCGCACCTTCGAGTGAGGAGAGCCACCAAACAAGTGAGACGAGTGAGTGAGGGTGCAAATGTAGTGGAAGAGGAGGGAGAGATCCGGGACGCTTTCCGGCGTTTTATTCTAACTTGTTTGCTAATGAAGTGCAGGTGAAACCCATTCCCTCTTCCGTCATCCTTCCACTTCTCCTACCGACGGAAGGGACGGAGTTAACAAGCAAACTTAACATGAAGCAGGTCGAAGTGGTTGTGCTGAATCCAAATGTCAATAAAGCGTCGGGACCCGATGACTTCAATGCAAAGTTCTTCAAAGCCGCATGGGAGATCATCAAGCAAGACGTGTTTAAAGCCATGAGTTCCTATTTCTAGAGTGGGAAGGTGTTGGCCAGATGGAAGGCAACCTCCATTACGATCATCCCTAAGAAGAAAGCACCACTTTTGGTGGAGGATTACCGACCTATCGTGCTATGCAACATGACCTATAGATTCCTATCAAAAGTACTTCCGAACCGATTGAAAGGGCTGCTCCCACACCTCACTAGGGAGAGTCAAAGTGCCTTTGTCAAAGGAAGAAGGATTGGAAACAACATCCTCCTTGCCCATGAGTTGTGCCACAACCTACACCTCGACAAAAGGCAGGGTGGAATGTGCATCAAGCTTGACATCCGGAAAGCCTACGAGTCCATCTCGTGGGTTTTCTTAGATGGACTGTTGTCAAGATTTGGCTTCCCCAACAAGTGGAGGAGGCTCATCATGAGTTGAGTTAAAGCCTCCTTTGTGGTGATGGTCAATGGAACAAACTCCACTTCCTTTGTGACCAGCAACGGTTTGAGACAAGGTGATCCCTTGGCCCCCTACTTGTTTGTGTTATGCATTGAGATCTTAAGTGAGATGGTGAAGAAGGAGGTTAGTGATGGACGTATCCAGCCACTCACCTGCGGAGATGTCTCGGTGTCCCACCTTCTATTTGCAGATGACGTCCTCTTATTTGCGAAGGCAACCAAGTAAAATGCACGCGCCATTCGAGGTATACTTGAGGAGTTTACAGCTTGCTCGGGGCTGAGTTTTAGTGTGTCCAAAAGCCATTTTTTATGGGGGATGGAGTGCCACACAGAGCATGGATTACAGCACACCTTCGTATGGAGCGAAGAGAGTTCCCGGTGACCTACCTCGGGCTGCCATTGTTCTCCGGGAGAATGGGGAGGACCCATTGTGTAGACTTGATCAACAAGGTTAAAGCTCGACTTAGTCCGTGGCAGCAAAACTTCTTGTCACTCGATGGATGGGTGAAGCTAGTAAAGAGTGTCCTTGTCTCCTTCAACATATATTGGACCTCCGCTTTCCTACTCCCTCGGAAAGTTTTACACGAGATTTATAGCCTTATGTGTCACTTCATCTGGGGAGTCCCGAAGAAATGGGTAGCCGTAGCCTAGAAAGATATATGCACGCCAAAGGAGGAAGGGGGCCTTGGGCTGAAATGCTTATCGAATTGGAATGATGTTGGCCTCCATTTATTTTGGCTCGTGGTGGTGGAAGGCAATGCTCTTTTGGTGAAGTGCATACGTCGCAAATACTTGAAGAATCGCTCCATTTGGCCTACCCGACCTCCTTCTACCTCCTCATGGGCATGGAAAGGGATGCTTAGAGTCTGCGACATAGCTAGACGACACATTCAATATGAGGTGGGAAATGGTGAAGAAATCAGTTTTTCCAATACCCTTGGTGTGGAAAACCGTTTCAATGTGTAGGTTGGGGGGCATGGCTACACTATGAATTTGGAGTACCGTGGGACACGAAGGTATCTTACTTCATACGTGATGGGGAGTGGAACCTACCCTCCCCCCCCCCCCCCCCCCCCCCCCCCCCCGCACGTTCCACGATTATGGAAGAAGTCGGAAGATATTCAACACACGAATCCATGGAGGCACGGACCAGCCTAAGTGACTTGACAGAAGGGGTCCAGCACTTGGTATTCAGGAAGTGTGGAGATGGGTCAAGACACCGGGGTGGAAGGTACCACGGGCTAGTTTGGTTTGGCACAAGCATGCCATCCCAAAACACGCATGCACCACCTGGAGAGCATTGAGGGGACGCCTCCTCACAAAGATCTTAATGAATAGACGAGGAGCAACGCTTGACTCGAGTTGCAGCCTTTGCGAAGGGGATGAGGAAGATATGGAGCACCTCTTCTGGGGGTGTGCCTACATAAAGGAGGTTTCGGCAGCACTCCTCAATCTCCTGCAGCTCAGCAATCGTGTGGCACACTCCTTACTAGCTGAAGCGATATGTATCTAACACGCGCGAGGCAGCCAGTTTGAAATGGTGGTGAGACGATGGGTCTTCCAAGCTATGATACACGAGTGCTGGCTCGAGCGAAACCGAAGAATCTTCGAGGGAGACAAGCAACACCCCGCACATATAGTGGCTGTCATCAAGGATGTGGTTCGGTGCCTATGGGATAAAGTCAAGAAGCTTGCGAAAAGTGAAGAAGAAGAACAACAACGGTTCAACCTCGCATGGACCTAGTATAGTTGTCGTGTTTTTGGCCTGTTGCTAAGGCAATTTAAACCTACAATGCTGAATTGTGGAATCATGTAACGTAGGGTAGAGGCCGGGTATGCTTATGGCATACACCCGCGTACTTCTATTTCCATTTTCGGTAGCTGTAATCTTTTTTATAGTTTATACAATTCGAGGCTAAGCCTCCCTTTTTTCTTTGCCAAAAAACATGCTTAAACTAATTATAAGAAAACTAAAACAACAAGTTAACTAAGTATGCAAGAATTGAAAAGACAAGACAATATGGAGAAAACTTAAGAAAACATCTATTATTACTCACACAATTACAAGTAGCCTCTCTCCACCAGGATTTTTGCTTCAAGGCTTTAACTCGTAGTAGAGAGAATGAGCACCAAGTGGAGGAGGAAGATTCCTATTTATAGCCACGGAAAAAGGTTATCCGGGACAATCCCCCGGTATGGGACTAATACAATACCAAAAATAGACATAACACACAATTATACAAGACCCGACTAAACCACATCGGATCCGCAGCAACCCGGACCACCAATTGGCGCTCTACAGGGTTTGGATCCGGTCAGTAATTCTAATTACTTTTATCCTTAATGACCTACTTGCTTAACGATCAAAGATATGCAGCGGAATTTCAAACTAAACAAGCAAGTAAACGAAAGAGATTATGCAAACCACAAGGAGTCAGGGGATTTTTATAGAGGTTCGGTACATACCCAGGTCCTAGTCCTCTCTTGCAAGCTCCGTTCGGATAACCGAGCTCCGCTCACGACTCGCGAAAAATCCTCGCTGAGCTTGGCTCCTCCTCTCACAATCCGAGAGGGAAACTTTGTGCTCTCACCGAAGTCTATACTCTTATCTTGGGCTTTCACCAAGACCCTTGCTTCTTGAACAAACAATGAGTGGAACAACACTCTCTAATCTTGAGCACACTTGAGTGAGAATAGGATTTAAGACTAAAGTGTGGAAGGTTTGAGGCTTGGAGTGTTTGGAGCTTTCTCTCTAATGTTGGGGACAAATAGTAGTTGGAGAGCTGTGTTAAAATGTGTTTTACAACTCTATTTATAAGCTCCTAAAGAGTTATAGCCGGTGCGGATGAATTGGGTAATGATTGTGTAAGATACACAAAACTGAAACTGACAGGACCCAATTCTGAGTAAGTTTGGTCGACCGGATCGGGTTGTTCGGTCGACCATTTGGCAATTTTGATTAAGGTTTGGTCGACCGGTTAAGGAACGGTCGACCGCCAAAGTCTATGACTCAGGTACACTTAAGTGATCGGTCGAACACCGAGATAGGTTCGGTTGACCGATTCACACCAGGCTCTTTGGGGTTGATAAACAAGATCATATTCGGTCGACCGAAACAAGGTCGACGGTTGACCGAAAACCGACAGGCACTTTGCGTTTGTCGAGATGTCTATGTTCGGTCGACCGATACACTAAATGTATTTGGGGTATTTAGAGATAATACGAATACGACCGTTGGGTATAATACGACAAAACAAACGGTCGGAAATTTGTTGTTGCTCGGTCGACCAAAAAGGTCTGGAGAGTCGACTGAACTTGGGCAGTAAATCACTACCAAGAGATATGATCACTCGGTCGACCGAACAGTCTGTTTCGGTCGACCGAATGTGGGCAGACTGTTCAGGTTTTGGTTTAGTGTTTTCCGGTCTAAGTTTGGGTGATTTATTGAAATCCAAATTATGTGAAATTTTGTGCGACTTCTATAGGGAACCTAGTGTGTGTTTGAGTAATTTTTAGCTCAAGTATGCTCAATTACACAAAGTTCCTAAGACTCAAAGAAATACAAATTGCATGTCGTCAAATGAGCTTTATTACATGTCTTGACTTGATTTCCTTTCTTCCTTCAGTCTTGATCACCGGTAGAAGTTAGCACAAAGAAATATATATGAAATGCAACATGTGTGCTACTCTACATGATCACAATTAAGATTACGTTGATTAAATCATCAAAACATAGATTAAGGCCAAAAAGCCAACAATGATGTCAATAACTCTTCATCCCCCTTATTAGCACATCAGGCAGGTACTTTCTCGAAATTAGAAACTTTTTCTCACTGCACAACACCTGAACGTCGTACTTTTACAACTAATCCATCCCCAGTATGGCGTTGAAGTCCTTCATCGATAGCAACACCAAATCTGCCGAAAAATATTGGTCTCCCAAAACAAGAGTGGTGCTGGGGAGGAAACTCCGCACAGTGCCCACATAACCCATAGGCGTGCGGACTTCCAAATTGGCTGTCAGATGCTCAGGGGTACGACCCAACACACCCGCAAACCGCTCCGAAATGGAGTGTGTGGCCCCACAATCAAAAACGACACTAGCTACTAGACCAACAATAAAAAGGGTACCCTCCACCACGGTGTTGGCGTCTCTCACCTCCTCTGCCTGGATGGTGAAGACCCATCCGACTTTCCTTCCCTGCTGTGGTGGTGCAACTGGTTGACTGAATCCACCTCTACCTGCCATAGATGGTCCTGGTTGCCCACTGGACTAGCTTGACCCGCTCAGACAATCCTAGACATAGTGACCATGCTGGCCTTGATCTCCCACAGTTACCTTTTGCTAGTCCCGAGCAAAATAAAGAAAGAGAAAAATGAAAGAAAGGAAAAACATACGAAAAACAAGGAAATCCTAACTCATTTTCGTAGTAATCACGATTACACTTAGCACGTGCAACAAGCCGTTAAACCTCATTGTCCCAAAGGAGGAGGAGTGTTGTCTCCTGAGGGTTTTCAGTGGATATACCCACAAAATCCAAACATTGATGCATTATTCAACCTAGCAACATGACTCGATGGACTCATTTTTGTCGATCAATGGATACGGTAATACTACGGGCTGACTATATATATGTATTTAGTCCAGACACCTAGCCTAATCAACCATTCATGCAAGTTAGTTAAGGATTTAAGTGAAAGACATGGGCAACCTTAACATCCCCAAGTGTTACAAATTGTAAAGTCCATTAAGGTTCTTATTTGCGTTGTCATTTCTTTTCTTTTCTTTTTGTTCTTCTATTTTTTCATTTTTTACTAGTTAGTGTGTAATTCTCCCAGGGTCAGGTTTCGTGCATCATTACCTATGAGGACTTACATTATCATGTACACCTTTCCCCACATCTTCACATAGGGCGACCCCTACCACTCGTGTCATGTGAGTTCGGTTGGTTAATCCCAAGTCAGATGACTAAAGAGTACCAAGCACTAAGTACCCTCAGACCTAATTTCTTGAGTGGTAGGAGCCGTGCGAGAAGAGAGAACACCCTATACACTTATTTATTATCTACACATGAACCAAAATCCCTACACTTACAGTTTCACAACAAGAGTTTAAGGATCTCTGACTACGACAAACATCCTTATACTAACAGACACGAATTATTTGACTCACTAGGTTCAGGGTGGACTTCTTTGTTTATTTGAGTACTGAAACCCTATGATTACTCTCCCCCCGAGGGAAAACCAGGGTGCATCCTTATGACTAGATAAGACCTAAAGCCGGTGTACTAAATATCCTAATGCATCATGTTCAAGACAATTTTGGGAGCTTCATTTTACTTTGCCTCTCAATGGTTTTGCACAAGATAAACACATGCAAAACCCCAAAACATTCTCTTTTGCAAACACATGAAGATTTTGAAAGAAATTTTAAAATTTAAAGCACAAGGAAAACAAAAGAAGACAAGTCACCCAAGAATCATGTCAAGCAAATATATCGATATTAAATGCAGCACACTAACATGACCTTAACAATGCACACAAAAGAAAAGAAAAGAAAACGAGAAAAGACTCGACTATGTACACACGTAAAACACCCCCACACACACTTACTTCATGCATTATCCTCAATAAAAGTAAGCGTGATACTACATGGATTTATGCATGAAAAATATAAGATCTCACCAACGTGAAACGCAAAGGGAAGTTCATGGTCATGTTGATTGATACAAACCCGAATTCTCCTCAAAACCTGAGAAATACTAAAGAAGGGAGACAAATACGTGAAACAAATGGGGCCCGAATACACAGGGGTTGGAGCCCACAAGATGTGCTCACTCTTGGAGTCTTCTTGTTCTTTTCTTCTTCTTCTTTTATTTTTATAAATATAACTATGTACAAAAATGGCCTCCCGTCTTCATAAGTCAAGGGACATTAAATGGGAACCCGCCATCTCTCGAGCCGGATATGCACTTGCATTGGCTCACAACATAAGAAACATGAGGATTGTTGAGAGGTTTATGAACCAAGAATCGTGCTTCATGTGTCTCAAAACCGGGGTCTGTGAAAGGAAATGGAAACAAAAATATTTTCATTCCATGACAAAGTTGAGGGTCATCAATACCCACCCTCCAACTAACAGTTGGGTGCACCAGGATCATTTCATCCACACAAAGTGACACCCTAGACTTATTACCCAGATGGCGAAGTCCAGAAACAGAATTGCGTGACCACCTGACACCCTTATAAGCATTGTGGTCGTTAGATGCCTCTTGAGAATGAGCAAGATAGAAGACATGAATGAGAGGTGAACCTTTGTCTGGTTGTTTGAAATGTAGGGTATCAGGTTGTTGATTCTTAACCCACATGGGGTCCTCAACAGATACAACGTGAAGAGCAGGTGGCCCAAAGGCTACAAAAATGGTATCTTGTGGCTCAAGAGCCACATGATCGAAAGGATGCGGCTCAAAGGCCACATGATCACAAGACAAGGCACCTTCTTGTGCCAACCCAAGTGAAACATCTTCACCACCATCAGGATCTCCATCGAACAACTCTCTAAAATACTTGAAGATGCCTTCGACCTCAATCGCATTCGTGCCGTGGATAAGGTTGACCTCAACAGGATCATCGAAGGCACTTGACTTCTTGCCGGTGGTGAAGATGTTGATATCAGCGCATTGACTACCATATATCAAATGTATCATACCATTGCGAAAATTGATCAAGGCATTGGAAGTCGCTAGAAATGGTCGCTCCAAAATAATAGGAATTTATCCAGGTGGGTTTGGCAAAGGTTCAATATCCAAAACAAAGAAATCGACTGGGTAAATGAAGTCTCCCACTTTGATCAGAACATCTTCCAACACACCCCCTCAGTTTCTTCATAGACCTATCAGCCAGTTGAAGAGTGGTTTTTGTTTGTTTGAGGTCTCCAAGATCGAGGTCGACGTAGACCGAATACGACAGAAGAGTAATAGATGCACCAAGGTCCAATAAAGGTCGATGTATTGACACCTCGCCAATCATACAAGAAATAAAAGCGCAACCAGGGTCTTTATATTTGACTTGCGCGGGTTGTGCCAACAATGAACTTACATTATTGGCAAGAAAAGCTTTCTTCGGAACGTTGGTTTTCCTCTTCTTGGTGCATAAATCCTTGAGAACCTTGGCATAAGAAGGTGACATTTGCTGAATCACCTCCAACATAGGAATTCACCTTAACTTGCCAAAAGATCTCAAGCATTTTATCATGCCGATCTGAAGTTTTCTTTTTAAGGTGCTCAGGGAATGGCGTCTTCGGGGCATACGGGTCTATCGAAGGAAACTCAACATTCTGTTCTGTAGAAACATGAGTGGGGACCTCAGAATCTAATTTCTTCGATCCATGATGAGACAAGGGGACCTCAGGGTTCGGCCCTCTCGTAGATGTAGGTATCACCGCAGGTCTGCCGACACCATGAGATGGTGATTGCAAGGAAGGCAACCCAATGTGGTTGCCGACCTTTCTTCACGTTCATGAAGCTAATGAGCCAACTGGCTAACTTGCACTTCCAATGCTTTGACCATGGACTTAATTGCCGCAAGCATGGTTTGCGTGCTGTGCATGAACGCATGAAGGGTTTTTTCAAGAGTGGAGTCCCTGGGTCAACCCGCTGAGGTAGAGTCTGACTAGAATAACCCGAGAGTGAAGCCTGAGTAGGTTGGTGAGTATGGGGCTGAGACCTTTGATGTGGGGGTTGGTAGGTCGCCGATGGGTGTGGAGGGTGATGAGGTTGAGGTTGAGGTTGAGCGTGCGAGCTCTGACCATTTCCCCCACTAGGCCCTAATGGGAAGTTAGGGTGGTTTCGCCATCCCGGGTCGTAGGAGTGACTATACGGGTTGTTACGGGCCGCTGTTGAGACATCACATTTTTATGCTCAGTATCGCGTGGAGCGTAAGCACACTCCAAGTCACTATGTCCCATAAGTCCACACCTACTATAAGCGGGAGTAGCGACCTGAGCTACAAGACCTCGGTCCAACTCTTAACTCTCAATCCTACGCATGAGAGCAACCATTTTTGCTTCAGACACGATAGTTGACTCAACTTGGTATGATCCAGCTTGACCAGAAGATCTGGAGGCTTGTGGCTCTCCCATGCACTCTCTCAAGTCGAGCGCTCTCACCAGAGCGAGCCCAACCACGCATAAAACACTCGACTCAGACTCTAAAACCACACACAACAAAAGCTGTAATCACAGGTGGAGACTAATCGTAAAATATAGATGAGGAGAAGACTCAGATAAGAAGGGATGAAGTCATTATGCTATGGTGGGTAGGTAATGGTAGAAGCACACAAGCAAACGAGGCTCAAACAACCTAATGTAACTATAGTTCTTTACAACTAGACAACGCCTAACTGCAAGGTCACGCGGCCACAAAATGCCTTACCTCCCTATGATGAAGACTACAAAGCCCAGCGAGTGAGCGAAGATCTGGAGATCTAATCTCTCCTACTATCGACATAGTAGGTGACGCCGATCACGCCATGACGGTTTCGACCGAATCACTCTCCTAATGCGCCCGAGATCCTTAGCGGCCAACGTCTACTTGATTTTAAAATTAGGCTTTTTGAGAGGTGTTTTGTGGGGCTGAAGGAAGGGGTGATGAAATCCCCCACCTTATCTTGAAAACTATAGGTGGTGCCCCTTAAAGATGTTTTGATTCCTGAATCTATCAAGCAGCTCATCAATCAAACACTCATCTCACTCTTGTTCCAATGCAATTCCTACAAACTAATGCATGGTCATACAAACAAATGCATGAAGGAGAGTAGGAAATGCATACCTCACGCAACGCTCAATTACTGAAAGTAAAGCAAAATGAAAGACCAACTATGTGTCTAAGTCAAGTATATGATGCATGACCTAAACAAACAAGATTGCCTAATCTTTTGCTTTGGATTTTAGTGGTCAAGTTGATTAAAAGGGGGATTGATTATTTATTGATATGGGAGCAAACTATAGGTTCAGACATGCCAAATTAGGCTCCCAGATAACTAAGTTGCAAAACAAAACAACCAGAAGAAAAAAGGAGGCAAGAGTCGCTCACTAAGCCGCTGATTGGCGGTCCAAATGGCTGCTCTCTTCTCCAAATTTCTCCTGGATCCTCCCCTTGATCCTTAGATGTCCCTGAAACAAACTGAAACTAAAGACGAAAGATTAAACCTACTCGAATCGTCCAAACCAGAGTCAGGACAGAGCACCTCCCGGGCAACGACGCCAAAAACTTGATGTGAAATTTTAAGTTTAACCGCAAGTGCACGAAGATCGGTTAAGACAAGGCAAGTATTGGTCGATCCATAGGCAAGTACGGGACTCTGGTTCTTTCGAAGGCAAGTGGGAAAAGAGGGGAGAAAAAGTGTGGTTACACTAAACTAAACTAAGAATGAACTACAAATAAAACTAAACCCCCATGGAATGGAGGTGTGTAGGTATGTGTGTATGAGTAGATCTTCATTTCAATTAGGAACAAGTGTAGTTTGTGTGGCATACAAGTAGAAGCTACTGTAGAATCTAAGTGTAGGATACACAACACTACATGGCAAACCATGAACATGCATATCTCACATAAAGTTGAGGTCGATTTTAGATTATCAAGCATGCAATAAGTACCTAGTGTGGCCATTAGAGCATCAATCAATCCTACATAAATCATTCATGTGAATGTGCACCAAACATGGATCCATACATAACAAGTCATTCCCGTCAAACCATTACAAGCAGCAAGATAAACTCTAAAGCTAGCTTGAGATAAGTACCAGGTGTGGATATTATCTCATCTAATACAAGTTTAAGTGTGTTACAAATATAGATGTATATTAAGCATATGAAATGGCAGAAATAAAAGAACTCATCACTATCACGTATTCTACATCACCTCTACCCCCAAAGGAGGATGGAACTACTCACTAAGAAAAGGAGACAAAACAAAATTAAACTAAGCATGCAAGAATTGAAAAGAGACAATATTAAAACTAACAAAATTTCTCTTATTACTCAGTGACATTACAAGTAGCATCTCTCCACTAGACTCTTGCTCCAAGACTTTACTCCAAGTAGAGAGAGTGGCCACGAAGAGAGGAGTTCTATACAAAGGTGGAATAAGAGTTCTATTTATAGGCATGAAAATAGGTAACTGGGACAATCTTCCGGTATGAGACTAATGACATACTATAAATGGACATAATACACACTAATACAACACCAGGCTGAACATTATCAGATCTGGAGAAGATCCGACCACCAATCTGAAGGGAATGTGTTCTAAAAGTTTTACTTTTAAACGTCAATTATTATGAATTGAATGAGAAATCATTTTGTTCCTTGTTTATGTTATTCGTCTTTTAGAAGTGTTAAGGAAGAGGCTCTTGGTCCTTAACCGTAGAGCTCTAAAAGATATTGGTTTGCATAAAACAAAAGATATTCGCAATCATGGTAATAAACATGGGACATTTATTACCGAGTTAAGATTGTCGTGTTTGTCATAGATCATTGTAGCTCTACAAGTGAGTGACAACACGGGTACGCAAAAGAGGAAAATATTACTTTTGTATACTGAATTGACCTAATAAGTAAAATATTATAGAAATGTGTTTTTGTGTCATATATATTTTACTGTGTCCTTGGTCCTTTGATATGAGACTTATATCCGATCACTTAAGAAATACTTGATTAGGCTAGTGTCTTGAGCTATCGATAATTGTAGTGTAAAGGCATTGGTTGGTTAAGTATGACTTTTGTTGGAGAAGATAATTAGTCAAAAGATTATCATTGCCCCTCTTAATTGAGTAATGATATTAATGAGCCCCTTGATAAAGCAAAGTTATAATGTGCACAATGTGATTTGAGTTAAGTCACATATTTATAACTAGCTTAAAGAGATCAAGAAATGAATACTAATACAAAGATGACACAATACTACTTTGTGTGTATTCTTAATATCATGAGGCAAGGGATGGACACAAGTGGTGCACTCCATCACTAATTGGATCGAGTTTTGGTTCGAGCTGAATTAAGACATCTAGCTAATTGGGAACTATAATGTGTAGCTAGATACCGCTTATAGTTTGTGATGTTAAGCTATTAATATCACTGCCAATTTAGCTTAGATCCTCCCATAGGTCACACCATAAAACTGGGAAACAAGATGGTGATTTTATGTTCATATGATGTATCGAGTTTCGTATACATGTGGTGAAACGATAAAATCATTATGTCATGAAAATGGCATATTTAGAATCCTGAATTTATATATGAGATGTAAATATATCATGGGGTGTGATTGTTTGATATTACATATGATGATATATTGCATAGGATATATAAATTAACTATAACCCCAAAGATCGAATTTTGTTGGGAATTAATCCAAAATTCGATAAGGCAAATTAATTAATTAAATTTGCTAAAACCCCAAATACGAATTTTGTTGGGAATTAAACCAAAATTCGATAAAGGCAAATTAATTAAATGTCCTAAAACAAAAAAAACCAATTTTGTTGGGAATTAATCCAAAAATCGATAAATGCAAATTAAATAAGGAATTATTGATCATGGTTTTGACTTGGTCAATTATGATTAAATTTGGATGTGGATTAATAAATTTAATATTGGGAATTGGTCTTAAGAGAGCAAAACATGGAAGAATGAGTCAATGCATAGCCCATGATGTGGAAATTAAAGGAGCCTATAAATAGGCCTAATTTCCTTCATTAAAAATAAGTGTATGCAAAATTTTCTCTTTCACTAACCGCCCAAATTAATCCATCTGAAATTCCTTAATTAATTTGAGTTTTTGGAGAGAAATCTCAGGAAAGAAAAATGGGGTTATTAGCTAGATTCTAAACCCGTTTGGGGATTGATTGGCTAGCTCACTTCTCTCTAACATTGTTTAGAGTTTGGTGAACACTCGGAGGCAATCCACCGGGCGATTCGACCGGCAACGCGAGTCCGGATCTTCAAGTGGTTTTAGAGAACCTCTAGGTATGATCATCTTTGCAATTGTTTGTTTGTTCTAATGCATGTTAAATAATTTGGACAAACAAATGCATGTTTATATGAAAATCAAAGAAAATATGAATGTTTCGATCCTGTATGTTTATAAAATTTCGAAAAATATATACATATAATAGGGACGAAATCCAACAGTGGTATCAGAGCTTTTGATGCATATTATCTTTGATTTAAACTATAAAATCAATTTAGGCTACCATCTAGAATCAAAACAATTCGGTTATATGTCTTTTTCGAGTTATTCGATGTTTTGTTGATAAAATTCTAATAAATTCATTTTGATGGTTTTATGTGTTTTAAAACATCACACATGATTGTTAGAATTGAAATTTAGACATTTGTCTAATTTATAGAATTTTCGTTTTATTTTAAATGATTATTTTATCAACAAAACTGAAAAGGACTAATGTTCATCTTTCCTTTTTGAAATTGGATGAACAGCGGTTCAAAATAATTAATTTTGAACTATGGATGCATGAAAATCATTTTAATGGATTTCAAATGATTTTTGTAGAATTGTTTGATTTTAGATGCTTGATAATCTAGATTAAATAGTTTAGATTAGACATGCGTGTATGCGTTGCTCGAGTTGTCTTTTGCAGGATTTGTGAGTTTATATGTACCAAATCAACGCCTATGAATGTTTGTAATTAATATTATACAGGGGCTTATTTGTATGTAAAAGCCAAATTCTCTCTTTCTACCTTTTAGATAATTGCATTGCATTTGAGAGGTTTTTACATAGGACTTGCACTAGTCGGTTTTTTATCGAATGTGAGGAGCATGTTTATTTTTTGCAACATCTACATCTCCGGTGCAAGAGGAAGTCGCCGTTGTAGCACATCGATCAAGGATCAAGGATCAGGGATCGAGGATCAAGGATCAAAGGGAACATATAAACTCACACGATGTGGATTGTGTGAATGATTTAATTTCTGTTTTTTTATTATTTCTGCTATGCATGTGATGAATGTGATTGAATGTTAGGATGTGTATGAATGATAATATGCATGATAACCTAAAATTCCGAATCACATGTTAATATATGAAATTGTCCAACAAAATTAAGAGTAATTTTCCTTCTTATTTCATCCACTAGCAGCCATTGATTGAGGGATACTCTGCTCGCCCTAAGCGGGAGATAGCTCCATTCATCTTTGGGAATAGTGGGAGATATATTGGTTGTCTATTGTTGTGCCACGATTAAATATATGAGGTGCGTTTCACCCTAGTGAACCCCAAGTATGTTTAGTTGTGAATACAATGGCAAACGTATCTCGTATCAAATGAAAATAAGTTTTCTTAACATTACCTAGAGCCCTCGCTCGGTTTTGGGAAAAAGTTTTTCTTACGAGGATAGGTCATATTCCCTCATAATTAAAACGACAAGAATCACAAGAGTTTGAAGATGCTAATGTTGCTAAAATTCAAAAAGGTTGTGATTAGAAAGAGTTTTTCTTACCTTGATATTGTGATATATTCGATAGCCCTTAGCTAGTCTATATTACAATTGAGAGGATCTTAAATTACTGCATTTACGGGCAAAATTTTATTTACAGTATTTACATTTTTATTCGATATATATGTATGTATTTTTAAAACATAAAATTGACATTAAAATCCTGTATAATTTATTTTGTAGAAATGTCTAATATCCAACCAATTGTGCGATCTATGATCGAAAAAAACCCTTTGCAAAATGATGGCTCAAACTTCATGAAATGACAACTCAATCTTAATATCGTGTTGAGGTTTGAAAAACTATCTCATATTTTGGATGGTGAAATCCCAAAATTGAATGAGAAGGCAACCGGTAATGAGAAAGAGGCGATAGCCAAGTGGGAAGACCAAGAGAACCAAGTTCACGGTCTAATGTTGGCATCCATGGGTGACTCGCTTCAAGCGAAATACTTGGATTCAAAACCCAAGAAGACCATGGAAGCTTTAACAAATATGTTCATGGACAGTGCCCGAAAGGAGCGCTATAAGACCACCATCGCACTCACAAGGTGCCACATGGCGGAGGGAACATCGGTATCCATGCATTTTCGCACGATGCAAGGATACCTTGAGAAATTGTCGAAGCTCTCTTCTCCAATGCCCGAGGACATTACCGAAGATCTTATTCTTGGCTCTCTAGACCCGTCCTTTAAGGACTTTGTGATGCACTATCATGTGCGTGAAAAATGGGTGAGTCTTGAGGAGCTTCACAATGCTCTCAAAACGGCAGAAGTTGACATGGGCAAGGGTCGGGACAATCACGTCCTAACCGTCCATGAGAAGAGCAAAAAGATCAACAAAGGTAAAAGCAAATTTACCAAAGATATGTCAATCAAGAGCAAGGGAGTAGGAGGTGCTCATGAGAGTGCCTCAAGGGGGAAATCTTTCAAATCTCCAACTCCCAACACGAAGTGCTTTCACTGCGGTGAAAAGGGACACATCCGACCTAATTGCCCCAAATACAACGAAGACCTTGAAAATGGGATGATTGAACGTATGCGCCCGAGAAACGCCATAGATATGTTTGTTATTGAGATAAATTTAATCACCTCTATCCTTGATTTGGTAATGGTTACCGGATCTTGTGCTCACATAATTTTCATGTGCAGCTATTGAAGGATAGGAAGGAACTCGTGAAGGACGAGATGATATTGAAGATTGGAAATAGTACAAGCATCGCTGCGATTGTACAAAATTCTATGGAACTTCAATATTCTAGTGATTTAAATTTATGCTTTGAAGAATGTTTATCATGTGTCGTCGATTAGCAAGAACGTTTATGTATCAAGTTTTAGATATGGATAAATTTTAATAAATATTTTAATTCTTGCTTGTCTATATCGAAGAATGAAATTCTCTATGCAAATACATTCGTATGGAATGACTTCTATTTGCTTGAAATGAATAATAAACAAACTAAAACAAACAATAACAAAACGGAAACTAAGATAACTCACGTGAATGATTGATTCTTGTATCACTATCGGATTGGTCAAATAAATGACCAAGAGACCTTTCAAGAAGAAAGGAACGAAAACGAGTGCCTTATTGGATATGATGCATTCCAATGTATGTGGTCCAATGAGTACAAGTGCAAGAGACAGTTTAATGTACTTCATTTTGTTTACGGACAACTATAGTCATTATGCTATATTTGTCTGATGGGAAACAAAAGTGAATTCTTTGACAAGTTCAAGGAATTCGAGGATGAAGTAGTGAACTAACTCAACAAGAATATCGAGTCTTTATGAAAGGTTCGTAGGGGTGAGTGCTTAGGATACCTAATTTGACTCATTCCTAAAGTAGGAACAAGATATTGCTCGACATGGTTCCATCAATAATAAGTCAATTTAAATTGCTTATTTACTTTTGGAATTATGCAATACAAATAATGACAAACTCACTAAATAATGTTCTATACAAATCCGTAGAGAAGATGTATTGTGAGCTATGGAGTTGAAAGACACCTAAGCTTGACTTTCTCAAGATTTGGGGTTGTCAGGTATACATCAAGAGATTGATGTCAACCAGACCTCAACCAAAAGCGGATAAGTGCTTCTTTATAGGTTGTCTGATTGACATCATTTCATGCTCATATTTGTATCTTATATCCATTATCTTTCACTTAAACAATGCTATGTTACGAGTTTTATGTTTTGTTTTCAGGAATAATTAGGTTTGAAGAGATGAAGCATAGAAGGACCTAAAAGCTGGGAAAAAGGACTGGATTGTGAGATCTGGGGACCAAGATGCAAGGGAGAAGGACCTGAACGCAAGACAGAGGGACCTAAGAGCAAAACAGAATACTCCACACCATCATGGGGAGTATTTTACCAATTCGATTCGGGTCGGAGCTCCAACAAGTCAAGTAACCGCATCAAAGACCAACAATACCAGAAAGAAAAGCCCACAACAAAAATGAGCAGGATCTGAACCATATAGACCGCCAATTGACGGTCCAAGACCGCTAATTGGCGGTCCATCTTGGCCCAAATCCGCTCAAATTTCTCCCGCACATGTATTAGAGGATGTTTAGGCCATTGTTGGTATCTGTTTAGTCCCACATCGGGGGATTGTCCCGGTTTGCCTTTTTCCATGGCTATAAATAGAACTCTTTACCTTCCATTGTAATCACTCCATATTTTAAGTGGCTATTCTTCCTACTAGAAGTGAGGCCTTGAAGCACACACTAAAGTAGGAGGATGCTACTTTTAATGTGAGTCATTTTATCAATAAAGTTTTATGTTTCTTTCATTGTTTGTTTTATGCTTCTTTTATTGTTGTGCATGTTTTAGTTTAATCGTCTTTTAATTCTAGCTTAGTTTTAATATGCTTTCTTTCCTTAGTTTAATAATTAGTGTAATGTTTAGTGAGTAGTTTCATCCCCTTTGGGGGGTGGAGTAGATGTACATACATGCATTAGAGAATGGGATGAATGTTTTATTTTTGATGTGTTGATAAAACATGAATGTATGCTTGCTTGTTTAGGATAGAATTTACAACTTGATGAGTTTTGCCAAAATGATTAGACACCTCTCATGCTTGTTTAAGTTCTGAAATAAACACCTTGCATATGTAAATGTTAATCAACTAAGTTGGTGAATAGATTGATAGGTTTTGCCACACATTTAGACACTTCCTATGCTTGATAAACACCACCTTCATGTGGTTAAAGAATGTATTCTACACCCACCTCTTTGAATGTGTGCACTCACTCCACCCCTTAGGGGTTTTCCCATTCCTGAATTCCAGCACTTCTACTTTGCTCTTAGCTTAGTTGTTAGTTCATTGATTGTTTCTTTCGTTCGCATTTCATACTTCTTAGCGTAGTTTAGTGTAGAGTAGCGTAAACATCTTTCTCCCCCTATTTTTGCCACTTGATTTCGTACAAGCAAGAGGCTACTCACCTCCCTGAGGACGACCCGTACTTGCCACCGCTTCATCGCGGCCGTGCACTTGCGGTAGAAATATAAAATGTTCAACATTGTCCTCGTGTGACAAGAGGATACTACTTTTGGTGTATCACCTCCAATCGAAAGATTGTAGAGAGAGATGTGATTTTTCTAGAATTTCTGGAAAAGAGAGAAAAGTAGTGGGAGTAGAGTTAAGCTTG
Organism: Triglochin maritima; assembly: GCA_963682175.1. Lineage (NCBI taxonomy): Eukaryota > Viridiplantae > Streptophyta > Magnoliopsida > Alismatales > Juncaginaceae > Triglochin > Triglochin maritima. Next base: position 21,512,841 of record OY821786.1, read on the forward strand.
AGGAAACTCAAGATACTCTACAAGATCATGACATGAATGATGACATTCAAAATCATGAAGGCCCAACCGAGATTCATTTGGTTAGTGGGAGCATGAGCAAGAGATCCTTACAAAAATTGTGAGAGAATCTCAATCATCCCCACCTAGTGTACGTTCGAGAGTCTAACATGAACCTGTTCCTCAAGAAATTGTGGGAGAAGTTCAAGAGACACGAGAAGAACCAAAAGAATAGAGAAGGTTGACGAGGGAAAGGAAGAAACCCAATAAGTATGTGGGACTTCATGAGATCATGGTACTAGATACCAAAGATCCCTCAACCTTCCAAGAAGCAATGGAAAGAAAAGACTCCAAACTATGGTTAAAGGCCATGGAATCCGAAGTAGAATCCATGTATGATGATCAAGTATGGAACTTGATTTGCCTTCCTCAAGAGAAAATATCATTTGGTATAAATGAGCTTTTAGGAGGAAGAAAGACATGGATAGTAATTTGACAACCTACGAAGCATGACTTGTAGCAAAGGTTATACTCAAATTCAAGAAATTGACGTTGATGAAATTTTTGAGAGGTTGCCATATTAAAAATCTATTCGGATTATGCTCACTATTACCGCATTTCCCAATTGTGAGATATGGAAGATGGATATCAAAATGGGGTTCCTTAAACGGGAACTTGGAGGAGGATATGTACGTGGTACAACCTCAAGGTTTTGATGACCCAAATAATAGCGAGAAGAAATGCAAGTTTCGAGAATCCATTTATGGATTGAAGCAAGCATCGAGGAGTTGGAACAAACACTTTGACAAGGAGGTGAAGAAGATTCACTTCATTCAAATAAAGGAAAAACCTTGTTGATACAAGGAGATTAGTGGGAGCCATGTAGTACTTCTGATCTTATATGTCGATGACATATTGCTCATGAGCAATCATATACCTTAGCATTAGCAAACGAGAAATTTCATTGAAATCGGCATTTTCAATGAAAAGAAATGGATGAGGCTCAACACATCTTGAGAATCAAGATACATTGAGATACATCCCGTAGACTCATTGGCTTCAGTCAACGTGCATACATTGACAAGGTCTTGGAAAAGTTTAGTGTGAACAATTCCAATATGGAAAATGTGCCAATAAGTATGCAACTCAAGGAGTCTCAACGTGCTCAATCACGCAAAGACTTGGAGTACATGAAGGTATCCCTTATGCTTCGGGAAAAGGAAGGACCATGTACACAATGACTTGCACAAGACTCGATATCTTGTATGCTCTACGTGTGACAGGTAGTCACCAATCCGACGCAAGCCCTAAGCATAGGATTGCGATCAAGAATATTCTAAAGTACCTTAACCGGACTAAAGATAAGATTCTTGTTTATGGAAGACAGGGGAGAAAATAGCCGAGGGCTATTTTGATGCAATTCTCATAGGAATTCTTGACAATAGGAGGTTGGAATGATGATGCGTCATCATTATCGAAGGTGGAGGTATGAGCTAGTGTAGTTAGGTGTAATATCACTACAACTAACTCAACCACCAACGAAAGACAAAATAAATATATAGGTGGACACAACAGTAACACAACTGATCCATTCAACAAACCTTCATACCAAGCTAAGAGACGAAATATATTTCGAGTCCATGGATCCGAGGAACCATGTGGATTGGCTTGATAGGTGATTTGGGAAGGTTACCCTAGTTATTATTGTTTTATACATTGAGAATGTATGTGAAAGAAAACTTTGATAACAAGTGGGAGATTAAAGGGAATGTGTTCTAAAAGTTTTACTTTTAAACGTCAATTATTATGAATTGAATGAGAAATCATTTTGTTCCTTGTTTATGTTATTCGTCTTTTAGAAGTGTTAAGGAAGAGGCTCTTGGTCATTAACCGTAGAGCTCTAAAATATATTGGTTTGCATAAAACAAAAGATATTCGCAATCATGGTAATAAACATGGGACATTTATTACCGAGTTAAGATTGTCGTGTTGGTCATAGATCATTATAGCTCTACAAGTGAGTGAAACACGGGTACGCAAAAGAGGAAAATATTAATTTTGTATACTGAATTGACCTAATAAGTAAAATATTATAGAAATGTGTTTCTGTTTCTTATATATTTTACTGTGTCCTTGGTCCTTTGATATGAGACTTATATCCGATCACTTAAGAAATACTTGATTAGGCTAGTGTCTTGAGTTATCGATAAGTGTAGTGTAAAGGCAATGGTTGGTTAAGTATGACTTTTGTTGGAGAAGATAATTAGTCAAAAGATTATCATTGCCCCTCTTAATTGAGTAATGATATTAATGAGCCCCTTGATAAAGCAAAGTTATAATGTGCACAATGTGATTTGAGTTAAGTCACATATTTATAACTAGCTTAAAGAGATCAAGAAATGAATACTAATACAAAGATGTCACAATACTACTTTGTGTGTATTCTTAATATCATGAGGCAAGGGAAGGACACAAGTGGTGCACTCCATCACTAATTCGATCGAGTTTTGGTTCGAGCTGAATTAAGACATCTAGCTAATTGGGAACTATAATGTGTAGCTAGATACCGCTTATAGTTTGTGATGTTAAGCTATTAATATCACTGCCAATTTAGCTTAGATCCTCCCATAGGTCACACCATAAAACTGGGAAACAAGATGGTGATTTTATGTTCATATGATGTATCGAGTTTCGTATACATGTGGTGAAACGATAAAATCATTATGTCATGAAAATGGCATATTTAGAATCCTGAATTTATATATGAGATGTAAATATATCATGGGGTGTGATTGTTTGATATTACATATGATGATATATTGCATAGGATATATAAATTAGCTATAACCCCAAAGATCGAATTTTGTTGGGAATTAATCCAAAATTCGATAAGGCAAATTAATTAATTAAATTTGCTAAAACCCCAAATACGAATTTTGTTGGGAATTAAACCAAAAATCGATAAAGGCAAATTAATTAAATTTCCTAAAACAAAAAAACCGAATTTTGTTGGGAATTAATCCAAAATTCGATAAATGCAAATTAAATAAGGAATTATTGATCATGGTTTTGACTTGGTCAATTATGATTAAATTTGGATGTAGATTAATAAATTTAATATTGGGAATTGGTCTTAAGAGAGAAAATCATGGAAGAATGAGTCAATTCATAGCCCATGATGTGGAAATTAAAGGAGCCTATAAATATGCCTAATTTCCTTCATTAAAAATAAGTGTATGCAAAATTCTCTCTTTCACTAACCGCCCAAATTAATCCATCCGAAATTCCTTAATTAATTTGAGTTTTTGGAGAGTAAAATCTCAGGAAAGAAAAATGGGGTTATTAGCTAGATTCTAAACCCGTTTGGAGATTTATTGGCTAGCTCACTTCTCTCCAACCTTGTTTAGAGTTTGGTGAACACTCGGAGGCAATCCACCGGGCGATTCGACCGGCAACGCGACTCCGGATCTTCAAGTGGTTTTAGAGAACCTCTAGGTATAATCCTCTTTCCAATTGTTTGTTTGTTCTAATGCATGTTAAATAATTAGGACAAACAAATGCATATTTATATGAAAATCGAAGAAAATATGAATGTTTCGATCCTGTATGTTTATAAAATTTCGAAAAATATATACATATAATAGGGCACGAAATCCAACACAATCAGCGGTCTAGAACCGCCAATTGGCGGCCTGGATGTCTTCGATATGGTCATGGTTTTGAAGCCACATTCCTTGGTCGATTTTTGCATATGTAGTGCACCCGAAGTGGTTGCTGGAGTTTAGATCCGAATTTCATTGCCAAAATACTCCTTATGATGGTGTGGAGTTTCTTGATTTGCTTATTAGTCCTTTTGGTTTACATCTTGCATATCAGTCCATAAGTCTCACAATTCAATCCTTTTGCCTCTTTCAGGTCTTTTTGTATCTCTTTTTCTCAAACTTGTTTATTCCTGAAGCTTAAACATAAAACTCGTTACGTAGCATTGCTTAGGTTCAGAATGGAGGATATAAGACACGAATATATACATGATATGATGTTAATCAAGCATCCCTTGCGGCCTCCTAACCTCCTGGTAGTTCTCCTGGTATTCCTTATTCAGGATAATGGCACACTTCACAACATCTTTCAGGGTCTACAGCATGCTAGTGAGAACATGTGACTTGAGTTGCTTTCAGAGCCCCCGTACGAACTTCCTTGGTGTTTGTTCCTGCATGATGTATATCTCAGGGTAGTAACGCTCCACTGTGTTGAACTTGCTGATGTATTCCTCTAGGGTCATCTCCTTCTGCTTGAGAATCAAGAACTCCTCTCGCTTCCCATCTCGAACATGCTGGGGTAAGTGCTTCTCGTTGAACTCCTCCAAGAATTCCCCCAGCTCACGTGATTAGTAGCATATCATACAGTGCATTCATGTTATATATCCTTTATTTCACCCCATTTTTGTGCTACTCGAGTGTTTATTTGATGTGTTTTAGGGTTCAAGCAATAAAGAAGAGAGAAAGAGAAAATGACCTAAATGCAAGAAGCATGGGCTGATTTGGAAGGTTCTAGACCTATTTGTAATGTCAAGGATTGGATGACCCAAGTGAAAACCCAGAGGGAATTAAGTGTAAAGAAAAATATGTTGGTTGCAAAAGTACAGAATCTCCTGAACATGAGGAGTAATTCGATAATTAAAACCAAATGGGCTCGAACCAACAGCTCTGGGCGTACCCCACGTGTTTATTATGTTAACCAACATTGTGGTTAAAATTTGGAGGTGATCAAAGACAAATGATCCGTGGATTAAAATCCACCACTAGCGGATCCGGTTAAGAGTTTGACTCTCAAATTTTGGTCACAGGTCGGGCTGTCAGGTAAGAGCATTCAAAGACCTCCAGATCTATTTTACAGTTGTCTGATTATACCCAAATCCATCCAAACCCTCTAATCTTCAATAAGTAGACATGTAATGTCTCCCCCCTCTTCTTCTTAGTTCCCCCATTAGAGTAGGTTTTAGTTTCCTATTTTAATAGTGTAATAAGGGGGTTGTAGAGGAGTCAATTTTGTATTTTTGCTTCTTAATCTAGTTTAGTTTTGGTCCTTAAATACATGTCTTTCCTTTGATGCAATTTTTTTATGTTGTTGTTTGCTTAATCTTGTTTTCCTTCATTTCCATTATGGGTTTATGTTGTTTTTATGCTTTCTTTAGTTTAGAGAGGAGTAGAGAGTAGTCCATCTCCATTGGGGGGTGAAGAAGAAGGTGATGTGATTATGTGATGTATTAGGTGTGTTAACCCTAACCTTTGAATCTCACATGATTTTCTTAACCATCTAATGGGATTTCACTCTTATCTTTGATGTGCTAATGCTAATGAGTGATGCTAAGCACATGCTTAGATTAGTGGGCCGATTTTATGGGGAATGATGAGATCAGGACAAGGATGGAGTGGAAGAAGGAGACATAACATGTGCATGCATGTGCTCATATTGGCCTCATCCTAATTAATGTCTTGTATGTTTTAATGATTGTGTTAAATCTTATTTCATATGGTGACATAGTGAGGTTTCGTTATTATGCATGAGTTCATTTAGCCCTATTTCAATTACTGTTTTGTATGTTTTAATGATAATGTTTTATTTTATTTCATGTAGAGGCAAAGTTGGATTTGGTTTTATGGATGTGTATTACATGTTGTGATGAGCACAAATGAACACACACACATACACATATTTTCGTATTCACATTCTTTTTCTACCCCCGAAGGAGTTTAGTTTTATTGTTTGTTTTCTGATTTCATACACATCGTAGTCTAATTCCGCTTGCATTCCTCTCTTCTTTACCCACTGGAGTATGGTAGAGTCCGACTCACACGTGGTCCTTGTGTATTCGACCCGTACTTGTCACTGCTTCAACGTGGTCGTGCACTTGCGGTATTATAACTGAATCAATCAAATTTTGGTGCCATTTCGGTAGGGGGTTTTCTTTTGGTTTTACATTTTCTTTTGGACATGAGGATTTAAAGGAGCCAAGAAGAATGTTGTTGAAGTCTGGGGACCAGAATCCCCAGACAATCCGCCAGTAGAGGATCAAAATCCGCCACTAGCTGCTCAGCTAAGCCCATTGCAAATTTTGTTTGTTCAGTAGCTTTATGGGCATATTGCTACTTGTTTACTATCACCCTTGATGCCATGCATGCTCTGGCTTAGTGTTGATTAATTAATTTGGCTTGTATTATCCCTTTTTAAGACCAATTGCAGCATAAAACTCAAAGCAAAAGATTAGACTAATTGTCATCTAGGTCATTTATCTTTTGTAGACCTTGCATGCATTTGTCTTTTCTTTTCTTTACATTCTTTTTGTCGATTGGTGACGTGAGGTACGTGCACCCAGATGCATGGTTATAACATGCACTAGTTAGTATGGTGCATAAGGACAAGTGTGAGGTGAGCATTTGTTTGGAGAGTTGTTGCTCTATTAAGACTCAAAACGCTACTAAGGAGGGGTTGTCCCATAAAAAATAAGATGGTGGATTTCATCACTCTTTCCTTAGCCCTAAAAATTACTCATAATCAAAAGCCTTAATCTATCTATAGTTTGGTATCAGAGCGGTTGGTTCTAGTGTACTTGTCCAAAGAAACCACCCTTAGGAGTACTGCAGATAGATTTTGCAGTAAAGCATACATGCATTGTTGTATTGATTTTGGTTCCTATTTTGTGCGCTAGATGCCAGCAAGACGTGTGAGACCTCCCCTATGTGTGCAAAGCACTAGTTATGCAACTGTGATATAAAGCCCTAGTATGCTCCTCCTCGGTCTCCACCCTTTACAGTCGATCAAGGCTTGATATGCAAACATAATATGATGCATGAATTTTTATAAAGAAAAATCTCGTATGCCAAATTCCCTAATATGCATAAATATCATACACGACTAACATAACAGTAAGACATGGTCATTGCAACATACATGTATAAAAGGAAAAGTACAATTGCTCACGCGAGTTGATACACATGATTGCTCACACAAGCTGACACGATGATTGCTCACACTAGCTAATGCACATGATTGCTCCACAGGCTGACACACACACAGTTGCTCGTACAAGCAGCACACTCCCATTAAACAAGATGGGGTATTCACCAAGTGTCCATACCTTTCCCACGGTGGTCCTTGGGCAGGCACGATTATCACACGCACCATCACCTCCCGGCACTCACACAAGGCGAGGACACATGTTTCCGTTGACGAGGTAGCACTATCACGAAATAATTAAAAAAATACTGAGCATCAATGGTCGACCGTTCCTCTTCAATATAGTCACAGGTTTGAACCGCAACATAGCCGATCAAATAAAATACAAATCAAACGGTCGAACCAAAGTTACAGGCGGTCGACCGTTTTGATAGTGTACGCCTGATACAACTAACTTAACGTCTTGATGATCAAACAGCAAATGGGTCCAGTCCGACCAAAAATATCAGAGCCTCGAGCCCCAACTTTGAACTCGCACAACAAGGAAGTACACTTAAGTCTTCGGCCGAATTGGTCTAAGACAGTCGACCATTACACTATGACCGGTCAACCGTTCTCCTGCAACAACTCAACTGCACTCTCGCCACCGACAAGGTCTCCGACGACGAATCCGACCTCTTACACACCTTGGGTGAGTACTAAAGAGGAAAGTTTGCCTACCTTTTTGCTCATGGAAACTTCCGAACGTCGAGGATGATCACCAAGAACTGTTCTTGCTACCTCCTTGCTGCTACTGACCAGAGCTCCGACCACTCCTCCGATCGTCAATAGTTGTGGGACTGAGGGAGAGAGATGAGTTTGAGAGAGAGACATGAGTGAGAGAGTGAGGAGTGAAGAAAGGAGTGTTTACCTTAAATACTCCACTCCTCATCCACCAACCAAAAACCTCCACCTCACATCACCTTTCCTCCACTAATCAACCATTAACCAACCAAAGCATAATTAGCTTAGCCTAAAATAGATTTAGGTTCTAACATGTGCAACTTAACAACTACACCGTCCAAGAAGAAGAGAGGAAATTCCAATTTTTATACCCAAAATGTTTCGTGGACATTTTTGGCAGCGAAAGCATCACAATATCACATCAAAGCAGGGTTCAGTGCACAAATCTCTTAGAAATTTACTTTTGGGGACATTTGATGTAGAGAGTATAAAAAACAGGCTGATTCATGAAGTTGAGGATGCAGCGTGGGAATGTCCTGGTCGCGGGGGACCAAGCCATCTATCGATTTTAAGGAAGCAACTTCTAAGGTATATTCTTGTTTCCTTTCCGTTTATTCTTGTGATATATTGGTTATTGGCCCATTTGAACCCATTTTATTGGAATAGAAGATATTTCTTGTTCCAACCCAAATAAGCTGCCAGAAGATCTTCATCAAAATTTCACATACTTTCTAGACAATGCCTCTTCCGATACTGATACGAGGCACTTCTTACTACCAATGTGTAAAGGTGTGTATCTCTTCTTACATAATAGTGTCAATGTATATGAATATTTAACCGTTGATTTTCAACTTGCACGGTAAGGATTTAAGTATATATTATTTTTATCGGTCAAATACTTAAACCGTTTTGCCCATTTTATTATACCGTTTTATCAGGTAATGTAATTAAATAATGACCCTCTTATACCCTTAGCTATATTATTATTATTATTACTACTACTAAACCTACTAATTTTGACATCTAAAATTTATTTCAATCATTATAGATATGAAGGATACAAAATACCCCAATAAAATCGAGTACCAGTTCACACAACAACACCACATCAAATCGGACCCATAGTTAGACTTGGGTGTCATGTCGTGCCGGATTGGAACGACACGAGCACGGCGTGCCACCTGCAGCTAGTCGTGTCGTGTCTGCACGACACGGAGACCGGTCCTCTTGGCCCGACATGGCACGTGACGGGGCCTTGCCTGATCGTCGGGTCGGGTTTTTCTGGGTCGGGTTGGGCTTTGATTTGGTTTTTAAAAAAATTGGAGTAAGTATATAATCACAATTGAATTAACAAACACAAATTATTTTTCCCCAAAATAACCAATTTAATTTTTAATAATTATTGACTCAAAACGAGAAATAATATAAATACATAAATGTTTACATATTAAAAAAACCCAGAGGCTAGCTAAACTTAAGGAGTAATTAAAAAACCCTAAGGGGTATTAGGAAAAAATGACCCCTTAAACATAATGATTTAACTAATTCCTCTTCAATTTTCATTGTCGTTGCCGGTGTCGTTAAGATTCATGTTTTGCATTCTATCCGCAACGTCTATCCAATACTTCAGGTATACCCTTATCGTTTTTTTGCAAAGCAAAAGGGAGGCGCAGCCTCGAATTTTATTAATTTGTGTAAACGGACTTACATACAAACCAACTCAACAAATACACAACCAAGGCATTCGGAACTTTCTGTGTACAAGCTCAGATTCGAATGTAGCACACTTCTATCACAAGTTCCACCGTCTACGACACTGAATTACAGCATGCCCCGCATTGCTTAGCTATTACATAATTTAAATCTGCACCAACGAAAGAAAGAGACCCATTGCTACCTCCATGTTGTCGCAAATGTCACCCTCTCATGCTCGTCTCCCTTTCCTTCCAGCATACCAAGCCCTTTTATCCGAATGACATCCTTCACTTGCTGAATAATGGACTCCACTCGTCGTTCCTCACCCTCCCTACATCGCTTATTCCGTTCAGCCCAGCACTCGAACACCACAGCTCCTAAAGCTAACTTCAGCGTTAGTGCCCCATGCTTTGTAGGTGTACTCCACGTCTGAATCCTATAAATCTCCTCGAGAGTAGCTGCAACCATGTTACCCATATCTCCTCCGATCCTCTGGATTTCTTCCCATACAATCTGTACGAATGGGCACTCCCAAAACAGGTGCTTTAACTCCTCGTAGGCATTCTTACAAAGTGCACACCTTGACACCATGCATAGCTTTAACCCCCTCCGTCTCATCATATCATGAGTAGGTAGCTTCCCATGCATTGTCCTCCATAATGTTAACGCATGCTTTGGGACAGCCCATTTGTGCCACACCATTGTCCCCCAGCTCACGACGGGTCGGTCCAGCTTGACCCACTTCCATGTATCCCTCAAGGTAAGTGTGCTTCGAGAGGCACCCATCCATGAGAGCTCATCCTCCCCTCGGTCAACCTGGATGGTAAGCAATCGAGCCCAAAGTTGTGTGAGAGCTCGGGAGCGTAGTCGAGGCACTCTCCACCTACCATCTTTGAGGAAGTGGGACACGGTGATATCCTGTGGGACCCCTAGATCATACCTCATTCTGTCCTCCTCCGGCAAGGTTAGAAGTGGCGGGCCACACCAAGGATCCTCAAAGAACTTCACCCTCTGCCCATCACCTAGTCTGAAAATCATCTTCTCCCTTGCCGTATTCCAAACTCTCATGAGACCTCGCCACACCCAAGAGCAATTTGCTGGAGGCCGCATTATCCATATAGTCTTCCTCCTTAGATACTTACTCTGCAAGCAAGGGGCCCAAAGGGATGTATCATGTGACGCAATGATCCAACATAAGTGTAGAAGGCCTGCATCGTTCCAATCCACCAATCGACACAAGCCGAGGCCTCCTTCCCACCTTGGAGTGCATATGTCCTGCCACGATACAGCAGCCAACCGCTTCGTTCCCCCCCAAACAAAATGCATCATCAATCTTTCCATTTCGTGAAGCACACTCCGTGGTACGAGGAAGGCCGAAATCCAATAAATACTAAAGGACGTAAGCACACTACGCACTAGCTCCACTCACCCCACCATGGAGAGGAGCTTGCCCTTCCAAGAGCTCAGCCTCCCCCATACCTTGTCCAGGAGTGCTTCACAATGCGTCTTCGCAAACCTAGATGAAAAGAGTGGCAACCCAAGATATGTCACCGGGAAGGTGCTCTGCTGCATTCGAAGATGGTTGCAAATCCACTCCCCGTCCGGTGTGCTCCGTCCCACGAATACTTGGCTCATAGAGTTGTTTAGTTGCAGCCTCGAGTATCGTAAGAACTCATCCAGCACCTCTTTCAACGCGCGGGCATCAGCCTTTGTGGCACTCGTGAAAACCATTACGTCATCAGCAAACATCAAGTGCGAAACAGAGATTGAACCGCATTTAACCGGTCGAAGCCCACCTCTCCTCTCCTCCCGACTCATCAAACCGCCCAGCACTTCCATGCAAAGCACAAAGAGGTATGGAGATAATGGGTCACCTTGTCGGAGACCATTGGAAGCCACGAAAGGTCTCGAATGGGCACCATTTACATTCACGACGAAGGAGGCCTTCACACACTCCCCCACCAGCTTCCTCCATTTGTCAATGAACCCGAGCCTACATAGCACCACATCTAGAAATCTCCATGACACCGTGTCGTACGCCTTCCTCAAATCAATCTTGACAGCCATGTGTCCCAACCCTTTTTCAGAATGCAAGTGTGACATAATTCATGGGCCAGCAAAACGTTGTCCCCAATCCGACACCCTCGGATGAAAGCACTTTGATTCTCACTAACAAGCTTGGGCAGCACCTCCTTCAACCTTTTCGCAAGAATCTTGGAGATGTAGCGATACACCATATTGCATAAGGAATTGGTCGGTAGTCATCAATCGTAGTTGGGCCTTTCTTCTTTGGAATCAATGTAATCGCCGTATAATTGACTTGCTTGAGGAGTTTACCCTCACAAAATAAAGAAGCAACAGCCTTAAGAAGATCATTCTTAATAACCTCCCAAGCCACCTTGAAAAACTTTGCATTAAAGTCATCCGGTCCCGGTGCTTTGTCATTATTAGATTGCAACACCACAAATTCCAGCTCAGCCATGGTCACCGGACGTGTAAGCAGCCCAACCTCCATAGTTTCTAACTTAGGAAGATCAATATCATCCGCAATGTTACCCCCCTGCACATTAGAAGTAAATAAGTTAGCAAACCGGCGACGTATCACCTCACGAATTTGATCCTCGTCCTCGATCATCTCATCGCCTTCAACCATCCTACGCACTGTGTTGGTGGCTCTCCTCACCCTAAGAGAAGCATGGAAGAACCTCGAGTTAGAGTCACCTTCCCTCAACCATTTCACCCTAGATTTTTGTTGAATAATCGACTCCTCAATCCCCAATTGGTGGGATAGCTTATCCAGCGCCTCGCTCTCCTTCCTTCTCAGTCCCTCCTCATCCGGAAAGCGCTCCATCTCCATTCGAATCTGCTGGAGCTCATTCCTTGCCTCAGTAAGACGCTCGGTAACATTCCCAAACACCTCATCACTCCACGTCTTAAGTGCCATCTTAACAGCCCCCAACTTCCCCACCACCCGATACATTGGGGTACCTACAATGTATGTCGACCATGCCTCCTTTACCACTCCCAAAAACTGGTCATGCCCAGCCCAAGCATTCACGAACCGGAACATCTTCTTCTTCCGCACACCATGAGATTCGAGATCCACCATAAAGGGATAGTGGTCGCTGAGCTCCTTTCCATCCACATAACAAATTGCATCTGGGAAACATTCGAACCACACGTGGGAGCAAAGAGCTCGATCAATCCGCGTCTCTATCCGTCCAGACCCATGCATCGAATTCGACCATGTGAAGTCGCCTCCTGCTGTTTGTACCTCAACCAAACTAGTTGTATCAATCCAATTGTTGAACTCCGCCATGGCCACCACATTTTACCCACCACCTCCACGCTTCTCCCATACACTCCTAATACAATTAAAATCCCCCAAGACCATCCATGCTACGTCAGCAGCAGGTTTGCACCCACGCAAGGCCACCCAAAGTGTTCTTCTCGTAACATCGTTGTTATCCCCATACACAAAGCTAATGACGACTTGCTGACCTATGGCCCGCACTATACCCCCCATGTGAACCAGCTGATCCGTCTCCCGGGTCTTCTGAAGTTGGTATTCCGAATCCTTCCATAATACAAGGATCCTCCCAGAATTTACCACCTCGCTATTCGACTCCCAATTGTCTTGCCATATAGATTTAACAAACCTTGTCAGCCTTTTCTTCTTTACATTGTGCTCAATAATACAAGCCAGATCTGCTCTCCCCCGATGAATTTTATCTCGGATCATGTACGGGCGCCCCCGGGCATTTGCACCACGTACATTCCCTCGATTACTTTTCTTTTTCTTTGCCATATAGATTTAATTTTCCACAACACCCAGACATAAGAAAGAGTTAGGAGTTGAAGAAGTGTTAGAAGCAGTCATTAATTTGAGTCAGTTTTTCAGCACTTTGTATTAAAAAATAAACACCGTTGAAGATTTTGAGTGTCTACAAAGTAACATTGGTATTATTTTATGCCAATTGGAGATATTTCCACCATGTTTTTTGATGTTATGTTGCATTTGCTCATTCACTTGGATTAGGAGTCATGATTGGCATGTTCGGTGTACTATCGTTAAATGGACAGGGTTTGAAAGATATATGAATATGTTGAAATCTTATGTTTAAAATAGAAATAGATCTAAATGATCAATTGATGAAGGTATTATGAACGAGGAGTGCACAGCCTTTTGCTCTAGATATTTGAAGAGTTTAGAGACAAATTTTAATACATCTTCGAGGAATGATGGAGGTAGAAGACCCTTAGGTAAGGGTTGAATGATTGTTCTCAACCAGACCACTCAAGGTTGAGAATTTTTGGTGTAAAGCATACCATCTTATTGATGGTAACCAATGGTCTAAATTCGATGCGAAGTCGATCGAGCGTATCTTTCTTTGTTTTACAGAGGGAGTCAAAAGGTCAAAGCTTTAGGATCTGGTCTTTGATGAGACCAAATTCTTGAAGACTTTAAATGACAAGAGTGCAGCAGATGACTTGATGGAGACAGAAGTAAACGTGGACATCATCACTTTGGACATGATTCAAAAAGAGAGAAAAAAGGATCAGCAGGAAGAGGGACAAGAAGTTGAAGAGCCAAGTTTGGCTCAAAAAAGAGAAAGGAGAAACACGAGAGCACCAAAAGGGTATGGTTTGAAGGATAATATGGTAGCATATGCACTTGTTTTAGATTATAAAGATCCTTCTACATATTAATAAGCACTCAAAATACAAGACAAAGATAAGTGTAGTATCCATGAATGAAGAGATGAAGTGTTTTTACAAGAATGAGACTTGAGAGTTGACGAAACTCCCAAGCGGAAAGCTCATAATAAGGTGCAAGTGGCTTTTCAGGAAGATGGAAGGGTCGAGTTCGATTGAAGAGCCAAAGTTTAAAGCTAGATTGGTTGCAAAGAGATATCGTCAAAAGGAAGGGGTTGATTACAATGAGACCTCCTCACCCATTTTGAAGCATACTTCAATTAGTGTTTTGTTATTCATGGTGGTAATGAAAAACTTGGAGCTAGAGTAAATCGATGTGAGGACAAGATTTCTTCATTGGCATATTGAGGAGGAAATCTATATGAAGTAGTTGGATGAGTTCACGAAATAAGACAAGGTGCTTGTGTGCAACTTAAAGAGGTCCTCATAATGACTTAATCAATCATCGAGGAAATGGTACAAGAGGTTTGATTCCTTTTTGTTGTATAATGGTTATGTGTTGTGCGACTACGATGGTTGTGTTTAATTGTCCAAGCTTGTTGATAATAATACATATATTTGCTAAGGATGATATGTTGATGGTTGCTCGGCATGTGGGTGATATCAATGGTCTTAAGCTGATGTTATGTGAGTTTGAGATGAATGACCTTGGAAGTGCAATGAAAATCTTGGGGATAAAGATAGTTTGAAACCGCGAAGAAGGAAAGTTACGGTTCTCTCAAAAGAGTTGTATTCGTAAATTTCGTGAGAGATTTAAAATTGAAAATGTCAAGCCAGTAGAGAAACCTTTAACAACACACTTGAAGTTATTGGTGAAGTGTAGTCCCTCTTCGAAGGAAGAAAGAAAGAGTAGGGAGTTCATTCTATATGCTACTGTAGTGGGTTCCGTCATGTATGTTTTGATTTGCACTAGACCCAACATATCACACCTAAATAGCATGTTGAGTAGATATACGGCTTATCCGGGGAAGGAGCACTGAGAAACAATGAAATGGATGTTGCATTATCTAAAGGAAACCAAAGATATGAGCATCCTATACACCAAGGAAGGAGCACATAATAAGGTCGAGGGTTATGTACAATCTGATAGTGCTGGTGATCTAGATAAAAGAAAGTCCACTACAAGGATGTGTTTACATTTGGTGTAGGTCATGTGAGTTGGAAGTCGATTCTCCAACATACGACAATGTTATCGACCATAGAAGCAGAGTATATGGCAACAATGAAAGCGGAAAACATGAAGTATTTGGTGAGCACTTCGGGGTGAAAAAGAAGTGATGAAGGTGCATTGTGGTAGCCTAAGTGAAACTTATTTGCCTAAAGATCAAACATGTCAATCCAGGACCAATTGTAATAATCCTAAACCCATTTAGGGTGCAAATGGGTGTTAGGAGGAGAGAGGAAGGTGATGGGTGAGGGTGTAGGGGGATGGTCGTAGGGGAATGGTAGGGATAGTGGTGATGGGTTGGTTTTTAAACGAAAACTCACATGTCTCTCTCACTCTTTTCTGATTTCGTCTCTCTCCCTCAGTTGATCGAGCTCCGGTGGTCGTTGCTGAGCGTGGTCGTGCAGTTCCGACGTGAGGTGTGTGGAGGTGGATGCACAAGGAGGTTTCGGAGACGACGTTGCGCGAGCGAGGCTCCGGCGGTTTCGACGTTTTCTTGAGGTATGCCGGCATCTTAGTGTGTTTATGTGTTGCTCACCCTCATGTGGGTGATGTGTTGGTCAATTGCGGGAGGTCAGAGACCTCACCGGGGACGTGGTGGGCGTAAATCCTTGGTTGGCGCAAGGTTGCAGACTACCAACGGTCGACCGGTTCCTTCGGGCGGTTGACCGATGTATGCATTTTTTTCCCGACTTTAACCAACACCGGTCGGACGATGCCTTGTAGCAGTCGACCAGTAGTTCTTTGTGCTGGTGGGTCAGGGTGGCCTGTTTGTTTTCGGTCGACCGATTTCATGTTTTCGTTTGATCGGAACTTAAGTGTACTGGATTATAATGCATGATTGTTCGACCGTTGTTTAGTATGTGTTTGACCGTTATATGACTTAGAACTGCTAGGATGCCCTGGTAGTTTTCGGTCGACCGGGACCCCCCTGAGTCGGTCGACTAGTAGTATTGATTGATGTTGACCAGACTCCGGATTTTGACCACGTTTTGGTCGACCGGTTTTAGACTCTTGTTCGACCGTTGGGAGTTAGGTTTTGCGCAGAGAGTTCGGCCGTTGCTGACTTTCGGTCGACACTCTTCCGGTCGACCATTTGTGCACAGAACTGAATTCCCGGTCCTTCCAGGATGCCAACTCTGTCCACGGAAACCCGTGTCCTCGCCTAGTGCATGAGTTGGTACGTGACGGCGGGCGCGTCACGCGTGCCTACCTAAGGACCGCCGTGTGGAAGAGTGTCGGTATTCAGGACGTGTCACCTCCGTGTAGAGTAGAAGACCTGAGGGATCGCGGATCCCAATGTATGATGTACGGCTCGTGGAACCTGATGACCTGGCGGACTTCGGTCCGGACCCATCTAATGTTGTGCCATATGTATGTTGGAACACCGATGCTGTGTCGGTGATGTTGTCGATGTTGTTCCGGCGATGATGGCTCGATGCTGTTTGGGCTATGATGTATGATGTTTGATGGGTCGATGCTGTTCCGGCTATGTTTTTCCTCAGCTGGGCACCTACTGAGATGATGATTGATGGACCAATCGAGCGACGACTCCATTGGGGTGGTTTTGGCCACGGAGTTACAGATCTGTTTCTTATCGCGCGGACTTGGCGGATGCTTGATTGACATCATTTCATGCTTATATTTGTATCTTATATCCATTATCTTACACCTAAGCAATTCTACGTGACGAGTTTTATGTTTGAATTTCAGAAATAAATAGATTTGAAGAGATGAAGCATAAAAGGACTCAAAACCAGGAAAATGGACTGAATTGTAAGACCTGGGGACTAAGATGCAAGGGAGAAGGACCCGAACATAAGACCGAAGGACCGAAGCGCAAAACAGAAAACTCCACACCATCATGGGGAGTATTTTGGCAATTTGATTCGGCTCGGAGCTCCAATAAACGAAGCATATGCATCAAAGACTAACAAAGACATCCAGAAAAGCCCACAACAAATTAGAGATGGATCCAGAACCGATAGACCGCCAGTTGGCGGTCTGTTTGGCTCCGAATCCACTAAGCTTTGGCGGGCATTTGGATTAGAGTGTGTTTATTCTATTTCTGGTATATGTTTAGTCCCATACCAGGGGATTGTCACGGATTACCTTTTCTATGGCTATAAATAGAACTCTTCACCTTCCATTGTAATCATTTCACATTTTGGTGGCTACTCTTCCTACTTGAAGTGAGGACTTGAAGCAAACACTGAAGTGGGAGAATGCTACGTGTATTGTGAGTCATTTTAATAATAAAAGTTTCTTTGTTATGTTGCTTGTTTTGTGTTGGTTGTTTTACTTTGTTAATTTCTTTTTTAGTAATCTTAGTAGCTTAGTTAATATGTTTTCCTTGCTTAGTGTAATCATTAGTTTAATGGGTAGTGAGTAGTTCCATCCCCTTTGGGGGGTTGAGCAATGTTTATACATGTTATGTAGATAGAATGAATGCTAAACTTTTGTGTATGTGAAAAATGTTAGTATACTTTTTTGATTAAAAAGAATACTTACTTGATGGTCTCTGCCATAGTCTTAGGTACATTCCATGCTTGTCTAAGTGCCTGAATAACAAACTTGTCATGCTCATATTAATCACCTAGGTTAGTGTTTTGAATGATAGGTCTTGCCATTAGGTACTTCTTATGCATAGCAAACACTACATACACTTGTTCTTAATGAATGCATTCATCACCACTCATATCATGTGTACACACACTCCACCCCTTAGGGGTTTTAGATTCCTAATTTCTAGCTTCTCTTTCTAGCTTCTCTTTCTAGTAGTTGCCTAGCTTAGCTTAGTTTAATTCGTTTCATGTTTTCATGTCCTCATTTTTAGTTCATTAGTTTAGTGTAATCAATCTTTTCTCCTTTCTCTCCTACTTGCCTTCTCACAAACTAAAGTCGACACACCTTCCTGTGGATCGACCCGTATTTGCCACCGCTTTAACGCGGCCGTGCACTTGCGGTTAATTAAAACATATCAATCAATGCTCCTTGCCGAACCCCATGATTAGTATAGCCACGTGTGGGGAGCGTCACGTCTTGTTCCGTTATACCGTATGTGCCTACGGTAGGTCTCCTTCGGAGACCCGATGATGATTGTCGGACTGATGTACCATTTTACCCTTCGGGGGAACTGTTTTCCTTACTGCTGATGACATGACATGCAACTAGTATGATAGGTTCATTTGTACTACTGCATGAATATAGGTGAGCTTGGCATACGGGGTTTCCTTATGGGAACTCAGGAGTTGTTGTTGTATGTTTTATTTCAGGACTGCAGTAGGTCCAGTTGGGTGGTGATCAGCGGGCGCGCGCATTTTGGGATTGGATCCTCTCGTTCAGACCACTAAAGTCGACTTGATTACTTGAATCTCCTTTTGTTATTTCTGATGTAATCATGTAGCTTTTTGACAAAACTCTGATATAATATGGTGCACCGCTTGGATGTTTTTATGAGAAGTAACAGTTCCGTCGTTTGATTATTGGTCTCTGATTTCTTGATGATAAATTTTAAATTTTTTGCAATTCGGGATGTTATAATTTGGTATCAGAGCGGTCGATTCCTATGCGGTTCCCAAAAAAATCACTCTTGTAGTAATAGGACATATGAATTTTATCTTAAAGCATGCATTCATGGCTGAAGTTGTGATTGTTTCTTCTGTCAGATGCCTCCAAGAAGCGTGAGGAGCTCTCCGTGTGATCGCAGTACCAGTGACGCTACTGAGGGCGCCAACTAGGACAGGTTGGGTGAGTTTCTGGAGCGTCAGGCAGCCAAAATGTGCAGGGCGGGATTGGCACTGAGCACGATCGTTTTATGCGTCAGCACCCACCGAGTTTTGATGGCAGGAGTGCTCCTGAAGTAGTGGAGGACTGGGTCTTCAAGATGCAGAAGATCTTTCGAGCGATTGGAGTTGCACCAGATAGGAGGGTGGACCTGGCCACCTATGTATTTGATGGCGTGGCAGCCAACTGGTGGAGGACCATGTCCACGGTGGTGTTCGAGGACCGTTAGGACGTGAGCTGGGAGGAGTTTCTGGAGGTGTTCCATGGGCAGTATTTTTCCCAGCACGTCAGAGATTGGAAGAGGGAGGAGTTCATGTCGCTGGAGCAGAAGGAGATGACCCTGGCAAGTTAGATCAACAGGTTCAACGCATTGGAGCGTTACTACCCAAAGATATGCGTGACCCCTGAGCAGCGGGTGAGGAAGTTCGTGAAGGGACTGAGGTAGCCTTTCCGATCGCGTGTGATCAAAAGTATGCCGCAGACCATTGCAGACGCGGTGAAGCATGTGATTGACATCATTTCATGCTTATATTTGTATCTTATATCCATTATCTTTCACCTAAACAAGTATGCCGCAGACCATTACGAGTTTTATGTTTAGTTTTCAGGAATAAATAGGTTTGAAGAGATGAAGCATAAAAGGACCCAAAAGCTGGGAAAAAGGACTAAATTGTGAGATCTGGGGACTGAGATGCAAGGGAGAAGGACCTGAACGTAAGACCGAAGGACCTAAGAGCAAAACAGAATACTCCACACCATCATGGGGAGTATTTTAGCAATTCGATTTGGGTCGGAGTTCAAAAAAACCAAGTAAATGCATCCAAGACTAGCAAATATACCAAGAAAAGCCCACAACAAATTCCAACTCGATCCAAAGTTTATGGACCACCAATTGGCGGTCCAGATCACTCTAGATCCACTCAGATTGCTCCAACACATGTATTAGAGGATGTTTAGGCTATTTTTGGTATCTGTTTAGTCCCACATCGGGGGATTGTCCCGGATTGCCTTTTCCTTTGGCTATAAATAGAACTCTTCACCTTCTATTGCAATCACTCCATATTTTGGGTGGCTATTCTTCCTACTAGAAGTGAGGCCTTGAAACACACACTAAAGTAGGAGGATGCTACTTGAAATGTGAGTCGTTTGTTAATAAAAGTTTCTTCATTATGTTGTTTGTTTCTTGTTGTTTGTTTTACTTTTTTTATTATCATTTCATTAGTTTTAGTAGATTAGTTAATATGCTTTCTTTGCTTAGTTTAATAATTAGTGTAATGTGTAGTAAGTAGTTACATCACCTTTGGGGGTAATTATAATCATGTAGAGTAGCACACATATTTCATTGCATATATATTGCTTTGTGCTAACCTCTACAGGTTATCAAGACTCAAGGAAGAAAGGAAATCAAGTCAAGACATGTAGTCAAGCTCCTTTGAAGACATGTATTTTGTATTTTCTTTGAGTCTTAGGAACATGTGTATATTGAGCATACTTGAGCTAAAATCAACTTAAACACACACTTGGTTCCTCATAGAAGTCACACATGAAATTTCACATTATTTGGACTTCAATAGATCACGCAAACTTAGATCGGAAAACACTAAACCTGAACCCTAACTGTCTGCCCACATTCGGTCGACCGCAACAGGCCGTTCGGTCGACCGGATGATCAAGTATTATGTTTTGTGTTTCCCTGTCTAGTTCGGTCGACCACACCTTCTCTTTCGGTCGACCGTTTGAACTTAATTTTCCGACCGTTATTTTTGTCGTATATACCCAACGGTCGTATTCGTATTAAACCAAAAATACCCGAAATACATTTCATGTATCGGTCGACCGAGGACCAAGATCGGTCGACCGTTTGTCCATCACTTGACAAACCCCAAAATGCATGTTGAACATCGGTCGACTGCTGGACCTGTTTCGGTCGACCGAATATCTAATTCTTTGTCAACCCCAAAGTGCCTGGATGAAATCGGTCGACCGAACCCTTTTCTTGTGTTCGACCGATGACTTAAGTGTACCTAAGTCGTAGCATTGGGCGGTCGACCGTTACCTAACCGGTCGACCGGACTTAGTTCAAAACTGCCAAATGGTCGACCGTTCATCCCGATCCGGTCGACCGAATTTATCCAGAATTGGGTCCTGCAGTTTCTATTTGTGTAATCACACATCAACAAATACCCAATCAATCCAAACGGCTCTATTCTCTCTAATGCCTATATAAGGAGTTGTAAAACACATTTTAACACAACTCTCCCACTCATACTTGTCCAATACATTAGACAGAAACCCAACACACTCAAAGCCTCAAACCTTCCACACTTTAATCACAAATCCAATCTCATTCAAGTGTGCTCAAGTTTGTAGAGTGTGTTCCACTCAAGTTTGTTGCTGTCAAAGTGAAGTAAAGGTTTCGGTGAAAGCCCGAAGCATTCCTCTCGGATTGTGAGAGAAGAAAGTCAAGCTCGCGAGGTTGTTCGCGGAGTTTGTTTTGTAAAAGGCGTTTTCTCCCAGCCCGGAATGCGGAGTGGTTAGTGAAGATGTAGGTGGAGCTCGCGGAGTCGAGCGGAGCTTACAAGAGAGGACTAGGACCCGGGTGGGGTGCCGAACCTCTATAAAATCCCCGTGTGATTGTGGTTTGCTTATTTCTTCCCTACTTGCTTGTATTTGTTTTAAATTCCGCTGCAACATCTTTTGACTTGCAAGTAGAGTTTGTTTAGGATTAAACTTGTTAATTAGCCTTAATTGTGGACCCATAACCAACACGATCCCACATTTGGTATCAGAGCCTCGTTCGTTAATTTTGTTCTTAACCGATAAATTAACATGACTCTTAATGCATCCACACATTTACAATCATGTAAACCACCTTACTTTGATGGTAATAACTTTAGTTCTTGGAAATCTAAAATGTCATCATTTATTAAATCCATGAACATTAACATGTGGTTTTTGATTCAAACTCCATATGAATCACCTAGATGTCATATTAGTAAATGGAGTTTAGAAGATGAGAAAAATGCATCCCTAAATGCTAAAGCTATGAATGTCATATTTTGTGCATTAGGAGATGAACTTTTTAATCTTGTTTGATCATGTGATAGTGCTCATTCAATATGGCAAACATTAGAAAGGAATTTTGGTGAAAAAGATTCACCATCTGGGGAGAAAGGAGCAACCACTTCGAATGATGTAGCTCGAGCAAAGAAAATGGAGATTAACTCAACATCTTCATCATCATCAAGCTCATCCGATGGAGAAAGTGAAGATGAGGTATCTTCTAGTTATTCTTCAAGTGGTAGTTCAAAAGATAATGCCTATGATTTTAATGAACTACAAAATGCATTTCAAATATTATTTGAAAATTATAAAGAACTTCACAAGACTAATCAATTAGCAAATGAGCAAATCCATGATCTTAAATGTCAAAATGCATCTATCTTAGATGATAAAGTTGATTTGCTTGCTAAAATTGAAGTTCTAACTTTAGAGAACGCATGCTTGAAGGAAGAAAATTTAAATGTTAAAAATACCTCATCTCATGCAATTGATAGTCATATGCTAGAAATTGATACTAATGACTTGCTTATTAAACTTGATAAATCTTATTTAGAAAGCAAGAATTTATTACATGGCTTGAATTGCATGAATAAAAAGGTTGCAAATTTAGAGATTCACATGTTTAACATAAAAGAAAAGCATAATTCTATGATTAAAAATCTAAATTGCTTAAATGAATCTCTAGCAACTAAAAACAGTGAACTTAATGCCTTAAATGAAAATTTGTCAAATAAATTGCATAAGTTAACACATGGCAACACAAGTAATTATTATGTTAAAAACTTTCCTATTTAAATTAATGTTAAACATAATTTTGCCATGAAAAAGAAAGTAAGTGTAGAGGTACCAAAATCAACTTGGATTTGGGTACCAAAAACTAAACTTAATGGACCCAAGCAAAAATGGGTACCAAAGTCTACACTTGTAGGAGCTTGAGGAGGAGATTGGTGGTGACTGGGTGAGCCAAAGCGTCAAACTCGAATCCGGTTGCATCACGAAGTCAAGATTGGAGCTAATCAATATTCAAGTTTGGTATAAATTTCTATCTTTGAAATTTCTGATTTTTTTAGCTCTACTCTAGTCTATATGGTTAATTGTCATATCCTTAGAGTTTAATTCATTGCAAATCATTAACCCTATTCATTGCAAATCATATATCACATCCAGTGATTATAAATGTCAAATTTTGAATGGATGTTAGAATGAGGCTTGAGTAGAAACTTAAATGAACTTAACTTGAATCATACTCTTAGTTTCCATATAGCCTTATTGCTAGGGGGAGCTTATATGTTATATCTTTTATTAGAGTAATGAAGTGCAAAATTTAGGGGGAGCAACTTCATTACAAGACATGCACATTGCCTTCATATGTATAATCTTTGTGTTATTAATATCAATTTTTGATGGATGTCAAAGGGGGAGGGATAATTAAGGGGGTAACTTGGAATTGGGTAATCAAATTGAACAAAAACTATGCACATCCATAGGGGGAGCATTATTATGCATAGTTTACAAATACAAATTCCATGTATTAAGATATAGTTAAGATATAGGTTGCCATCATAAAAAAGGGGGAGATTGTTGGCTTTTTGCCTTAATCTATGTTTTGATGATTTAATCAACCTAATCTTAATTATAATCATGTAGAGTAGCACACATATTGCATTGCATATATATTTCTTTGTGCTAATCTCTACAGTGATCAAGACTCAAGGAAGAAAGGAAATCAAGTCAAAACATGTAATCAAGCTCCTTTGAATACATGTATTTTGTATTTCTTTGAGTTTTAGGAACATGTGTTTATTGAGCACACTTGAGCTAAAATCAACTTAAACACACACTAGGGGTCCTCATAGAAGTCACACACGAAATTTAACATTATTTTGACTTCAATAGATCACCCAAACTTAGATCGGAAAACACTAAACCTGAACCCTAACTGTCTGCCCACATTCGGTCGACCGCAACATGCCATTCGGTTGACCGGATGATCAAGTATTATGTTTTGTGTTTCCCTATCTAGTTTTGGTCGACCACACCTTCTCTATCGGTCGACCGTTTGAACTTAATTTTCCTACCGTTATTTTTGTCGTATATACCCAACGGTCGTATTCGTATTAAACCAAAAATACCCCAAATACATTTCATGTATCGGTCGACCGAGGACCAAGATCGGTCGACCGTTTGTCTATCTCTTGACGAACCCCAAAGTGCATGTTGAACATCGGTCGACCGCTAGACCTGTTTCGGTCGACCGAATATCTAATTGTTTGTCAACCCCAAAGTGCATGGACGAAATCGGTGGACCGAACCCTTTTCTTGTGTTCGACCGATGACTTAAGTGTACCTAAGTCGTAGCGTTGGGCGGTCGACCGTTCATCCCGATCCGGTCGACCGAATTCATCCAGAATTGGGTCCTGCAGTTTCTGTTTTGTGTAATCACACATCAAGTAATACCCAATCAATCCCAACGGCTCTATTCTCTCTAATGCCTATATAAGGAGTTGTAAAACACATTTTAACACAACTCTCCCACTCATACTTGTCCAATACATTAGAGAGAAACCCAACACACTCAAAGCCTCAAACCTTCCACACTTTAATCACAAATATAATCTCATTCAAGTGTGCTATAGTTTAGAGAGAGTGTTCCACTCAAGTTTGTTGCTGTCAAAGTGAAGTAAAGGTTTCGGTGAAAGCCCGAAGCATTCTTCTCGGATTGTGAGAGAAGAAAGTCGTGCTCGCGAGGTTGTTCGCAGAGTTTGTTTTGTAAAAGGTGTTCTCTCCCGGCCCGGAACGGGGAGTGGTTAGTGAAGACGTAGGTGGAGCTCGCGGAGTCGAGCGGAGCTTACAAGATAGGACTAGGACACGGGTGGGGTGCCGAACCTCTATAAAATCCCCGTGTGATTGTGGATTGCTTATTTCTTCCCTACTTGCTTGTATTTGTTTTAAATTCCGCTGCATCATCTTTTGACTTGCAAGTAGAGTTTGTTTAGGATTAAACTTGTTGATTAGCCTTAATTGTGGACTCATAACCCACACGATCCCACATTTAGTATCAGAGCCTCGTTCGTTAATTTTGTTCTTAACCGATAAATTAACATGGCTCTTAATGCATCCACACATTTAGAATCATGTAAACCACCTTACTTTGATGGTAATAACTTTAGTTCATGGAAATCTAAAATGTCATTATTTATTAAATCCATGAACATTAACATGTGGTTTATGATTCAAACTCCATATGAATCACCTAGATGTCATATTAGTAAATGGAGTTTAGAAGATGAGAAAAATGCATCCCTAAATGCTAAAGCTATGAATGTCATATTTTGTGCATTAGGAGATGAACTTTTTAATCCTGTTTGCTCATGTGATAGTGCTCATTCTATATGGCAAACATTAGAAAGGAATTTTGGTGAAAAAGATTCACCATCTGGGGAGAAAGGAGCAACCACTTCGAATGATGTAGCTCGAGCAAAGAAAATG
Source organism: Triglochin maritima (assembly GCA_963682175.1). Classification (NCBI taxonomy): domain Eukaryota; kingdom Viridiplantae; phylum Streptophyta; class Magnoliopsida; order Alismatales; family Juncaginaceae; genus Triglochin; species Triglochin maritima. The sequence continues at coordinate 21,538,432 of OY821786.1, forward strand.
GAGATTAACTCAACATCTTCATCATCATCAAGCTCATCCGATGGAGAAAGTGAAGATGAGGTATCTTCTAGTTATTCTTCAAGTGGTAGTTCAAAAGATAATGCCTATGATTTTAATGAACTACAAAATGCATTTCAAATATTATTTCAAAAATATAAAGAACTTCACAAGACTAATAATTAGCAAATGAGCAAATCCATGATCTTAAATGTCAAAATGCATCTATCTTAGATGATAAAGTTGATTTCCTTGCTAAAATTGAAGTTCTAACTTTAGAGAATGCATGCTTGAAGGAAGAAAATTTAAATGTAAAAAATACCTCATCTCATGCAATTGATAGTCATATGCTAGAAATTGATACTAATGACTTGCTTATTAAACTTGATAAATCTCATGTAGAAAGCAAGAAATTATTACATGACTTGCATTGCATGAATAGAAAGGTTCCAAATTTAGAGATTCACATGTTTAACATGAATGAAAAGCATAATTCTATGATTAAAAATCTAAATTGCTTAAATGAATCTCTAGCAACTAAAAACAGTGAACTTAATGCCTTAAATGAAATTTGTCAAATAAATTGCATAAGTTCACACATGGCAACACAAGTAATTATTATGTTAAAAACTTTCCTATTCAAATTAATGTTAAACATAATTTTGCCATGAAAAAGAAAGTAAGTGTAGAGGTACCAAAATCAACTTGGATTTGGGTACCAAAAACTAAACTTAATGGACCCAAGCAAAAATGGGTACCAAAGTCTACACTTGTAGGAGCTTGAGGAGGAGATTGGTGGTGACCGGGTGAGCCAAAGCGTCAAACTCGAATCCGGTTGCATCACCAAGTCAAGATTGGAGCTAATCAATATTCAAGTTTGGTATAAATTTCTATCTTTGAAATTTCTGAATTTTTTTAGCTCTAATCTAGTCTATATGCTTAATTGTCATATCCTTAGAATTTAATTCATTGCAAATCATTAACCCTATTCATTGCCAATCATATATCACATACATTGATTATAAATGTCAAATTTTGAATGGATGTTAGAATAAGGCTTGAGTAGAAACTTAAATGAACTTAACTTGAATCGTACTCTTAGTTTCCATATAGCCTTATTGATAGGGGGAGCATATATGTTGTATCTTTTATTTGAGTAATGAAGTGCAAAATTTAGGGGGAGCAACTTCATTACAAGACATCCATATTGCCTTCAATTGTATAATCTTTGTGTTATTTATATCAATTTTTGATGGATGTCAAAGGGGGATAGATAATTAAGGGGGTAACTTGGAATTGTGTAATCAAATTGGACAAAAACTATGCACATCCGTAGGGGGAGCATTATTATGCATAGTTTACAAATACAAATTCCATGTATTAAGATATAGTTAAGATATAGGTTGCCATCATAAAAAAGGGGGAGATTGTTGGCTTTTTGGCCTTAATCTATGTTTTGATGATTTAATCAACCTAATCTTAATTATAATCATGTATAGTAGCACACATATTGCATTGCATATATATTTCTTTGTGCTAATCTCTACAGGTGATCAAGACTCAAGGAAGAAAGGAAATCAAGTCAAGACATGTAATCAAGCTCCTTTGAAGACATGTATTTTGTATTTTCTTTGAGTCTTAGGAACATGTGTATATTGAGCATACTTGAGCTAAAATCAACTTAAACACACACTAGGTTCCTCATAGAAGTCACACACGAAATTTCACATTATTTGGACTTCAATAGATCACCCAAACTTAGATCGGAAAACACTAACCTGAATCCCTAACTGTCTGCCCACATTCGGTCGACCGCAACAGGCCGTTCGGTCGACCGGATGATCAAGTATTATGTTTTGTGTTTCCTGTCTAGTTTCGGTCGACCACACCTTCTCTTTCACTCGACCGTTTGAACTTAATTTTCCGACTGTTATTTTTGTCGTATATACCCAACGGTCGTATTCGTATTAAACCAAAAATACCCCAACTACATGTCATGTATCGGTCGACCGAGGACCAAGATCGGTCGACCGTTTGTCCATCTCTTGACAAACCCCAAAGTGCATGTTGAACATCGGTCGACCGATAGACCTGTTTCGGTCGACCGAATATCTAATTGTTTGTCAACCCCAAAGTGCCTGGACGAAATCGGTCGACCGAACCCTTTTCTTGTTCGACCGATGACTTAAGTGTACCTAAGTCGTAGCGTTGGGCGGTCGACCGTTACCTAACCGGTCGACCGAACTTAGTTCAAAACTGCCAAACGGTCGACCGTTCATCCAGAATATGGTCCTGCAGTTTCTGTTTTGTGTAATCACACATCAACTAATACCCAATCAATCCTAATGGCTCTTTTCTCTCTCATTCCTATATCAGGAGTTGTAAAACACATTTTAACACAACTCTCCCACTCATACTTGTCCAATACATTAGAGAGAAACCCAACACACTCAAAGCCTCAAACCTTCCACACTTTAATCACAAATCCAATCTCATTCAAGTGTGCTCAAGTTTAGAGAGTGTGTTCCACTCAAGTTTGTTGCTGTAAAAGTGAAATAAAGGTTTCGGTGAAAGCCCGAAGCATTCCTCTCGGATTGTGAGAGAAGAAAGTCAAGCTCGCGAGGTTGATCGCGGAGTTTGTTTTGTAAAAGGCGTTATCTCCTGGCCCGGAATGGGGAGTGGTTAGTGAAGACGTAGGCGGAGCTCGCGGAGTCGAGCGGAGCTTACAAGAGAGGACTAGGACCCGGGTGGGGTGCCGAACCTCTATAAAATCCCCGTGTGATTGTGGTTTGCTTATTTCTTCCCTACTTGCTTGTATTTGTTTTAAATTCCGCTGTATCATCTTTTGACTTGCAAGTAGAGTTTGTTTAGGATTAAACTTGTTAATTAGTCTTAATTGTGGACCCATAACCCACACGATCCCAAACATACATGCTTTAGAGAATGGAATGAATGCTTTATTTACAATGTGTTGATAAAACATGAATGTATGCTTCCTTGTTTAAGATAGAATTTATAACTTGATGAGTTTTGCCACAATGATTAGACACCTCTCATGCTTGTTTGGGTTCTAAAATAAACAACTTGCATATGTAAATGTTAATCAACTAGGTTGGTGAATAGATTGATAGGTTTTGCCATAACATTTAGACACTTCCTATGCATGATAACACCACCTTCATTTGTGCTTAAAGAATGTGTTCAACACCCACCTCTTTATATGTGTGCACTCACTCCACCCCTTAGGGGTTTTCCACTTCTGTATTCCAGCAATCTTCTTTCATTCTTAGTTAAGTTTTAGTTAATCGTTTGTTGCTTTCTTTCACATTTCGTATTTCCTAGTGTAGCGTAGCGTAGAGTAGGATAATCAATTTCTCTTCCCTATTTTTGCCACTTGATTTCGTGCAAACGAGAGATTGCTCACCTCCCTGAGGACGACCCGTATTTGCCACCGCTTCAACGCGGTCGTGCACTTGCGGTCTAATATAAAACGTTCAACAACATGCTATGATCATTGAGCATGACCAGAGGGAGTGTCTTCAGGAGGCAAGGAAGGCACTAGTGAGCACCGGTAGCCGAGCAGTCGGTCATGGAGTAAAGAATCCGGGCAAGGGGCCCAGGTTTGATGGAGGAGGAGCACGTCAGTCTGGAGCGTGCACTTTCTGTGGGAGGTTTCACCCAGGTCAAGAGTGCTTCAAGCGCTTAGGAGCTTCCATGGGGTGCGGGCAGTTGCGGAACTTTGTTCGCGGAACTTTGTTCGGGAGTGCCCGAATAGGCAGGGAGAGCCTAGCAGGAGGTTTGGGCCGTCAGTAGCACGGAAGAGCGTAGGCAGCCAATCCTTCTTTTCACCAGGGCAGTGCAGGAAGATCGGGCAAGTCTTCACCATCCAGGCTGAGGAGGCGAGGGACTCCAACACCGTGGTGGAAGGTACTCTTTCTATTTCTGGTTCGGTTGCACGTGTGTTGTTTGATTGCGGCGCCACTTACTCCTTCATTTCGGAGAAGTTTGCTGGCGAGTTGGGTCGGACCCCTATGCTGCTGACTGATTGCTTGGAGGTCAGCATGCCCATGGGTAAGGTGGGCACTGTGGGGAGCTATTTGCCCGACACCACAGTTGTTTCGAGAGACCATGATTTTCCGGCAGATCTGGTCTTGCTAGCGATGGAAGACTTCGACGTCATATTGGGATGAACTGGCTGTCACAGTACGACGTGTGGGGCTTTTGCCGTGAGAAGAAGATCCTGATCCCGAGAGAAGACTTGCCAGATGTTTTGATCAGAGGGACGAGGAGTAGAGGGGGTCGTCTGATTGTGTCTGCAGTTAACGCACAGAAGCTGATACACCAGGGATGTAGAGCATTTGTGGCCACGCTGGTTGTTCCTAATCCTGAGACAAGTAGGCTGGAGGATATAGAGGTCATATAGGAGTTCCCATATGTGTTCTCTGCAGAGATTTCTCGTTTACCGCCGCTCCGGGAGATCGAGTTCGGCATCGAGTTGGTGGCTGGTATGACACCTCAGTCGAAGGCTCCGTATCAGATGGCACCTGCTGAGTTGACAGAGCTGAAGAAGCAGTTGCAGGAATTCATGGACTCTGGGTTTATTGGGTTTATTCGGCCGAGTGTTTCTCCTTCGGGAGCACCTGTGTTGTTTTTGAAGAAGAAGGATGGGTTGTTGTGGATGTGCATCGACTACAAGATGCTGAATAAGGTTATCGTCCGGAACCGGTACCCTTTGCCCAGGATTGATGTTGAACGTTTTATTTAAAACCGCAAGTGCACGGCCGCGATGAAGCGGTGGCAAGTACGGGTCGTCCTCAGGGAGGTGAGCAGCCTCTAGCTTATCCGAAATCAAGTGGCAAAAAGAGAGGGAAGAAAGTTGGTTACGCTACTCTACCCTAAACTACTCTAAGAAGTATGAAATGTGAAAGAAGCAAACAAACGATGAAATAAGAACTAAGCTAAGAACAAAACAAGAATGCTGGAATTTCAGGAATGGAAAACCCCTAAGGGGTGGAGTGAGTGCACACAAGCAAAGAGGTGGGTGTAGAATACATTCTTTAAGCACATGAAGGTGGTGTTTATCAAGCATAGGAAGTGTCTAAATGTTATGGCAAAACCTATCAATCTATTCACCAACTTAGTTGATTAACATTTACATATGCAAGTTATTTATTTCAGAACCTAAACAAGCATGAGAGGTGTCCAATTATTTTGGCAAAACTCATCAAGTTGTAAATTCTATCCTAAACAAGCAAGCATACATTCATGTTTAATCAACACATTGAAATTAAAGCATTCATCCCATTCTCTAATGCATGTATGTACATCTACTCCACCCCCCAAAGGGGATGGAACTACTCACTAAACATTACACTAATTATTAAACTATGGAAAGAAAGCATATTAAAACTAAGCTAGAATTAAAAGACGATTAAACTAAAACATGCACAAACAATAAAAGAAGCATAAAACAAACAATGAAAGAAACACAAAACTTTATTGATAAAATGAATCACATTAAAAGTAGCATCCTCCTACTTTAGTGTGTGCTTCAAGGCCTCACTTCTAGTAGGAAGAATAGCCACTTAAAATATGGAGTGTTTACAAAAGGAGGTGAAGAGTTCTATTTATAGGCATGGAAAAAGGCAAACCGGGACAATCCCCCGATGTGGGACTAAACCGATACCAAAAATAGCCTAAACATCCTCTAATACATGTGCTGGAGAAATTTGAACGGATTTGGGCCAAAATGGACCGTCAATTAGCGGTCTTGGACCGCCAATTGGCGGTCTATATGGTTCAGATCCTGCTCATTTTTGTTGTGCGCTTTTCTTTCTGGTATTGTTGGTCTTTGATGCGGTTACTTGACTTGTTGGAGCTCCGACCCGAATCGAATTGGTAAAATACTCCCCATGATGGTGTGGAGTATTCTGTTTTGCTCTTAGGTCCTTCGGTCTTGCATTCAGGTCCTTCTTCCTTGCATCTTGGTCCACAGATCTCACAATTCAGTCCTTTTTCCCAGCTTTTGGGTCCTTTTATGCTTCATCTCTTCAAACTTATTTATTCCTGAAAACTAAACATAAAACTCGTAACATAGCATTATTTAGGTGAAAGATAATGGATATAAGATACAAATATGAGCATGAAATGATGTCAATCAAATACCCCCACACCTAACTTTTGCTAGTCCCGAGCAAAACAAAGAAAGAGAAAAGCATGCGAAAAAAACAAGAAATCCTAACTCACTTTCGTAGGAATCACGGTTGCACTTAGCACGTGCAACAAGCCGTTAAACCTCCTTGTCGCCAAGGAGGAGGAGTGTTGTCTCCTGAGGGTTTTCAGCGGATATACCCACAAAATCCGAACAAGATGCATTAATCAATCTAGCTACACGACTCGTTGGACTTATATTGTCGATCATGGGACGCGGTAATACTACGGGTCGACTCTATATATGTAATCCGTCCACACACCTAGCCTAATGAGTTATTCGTGAGAGTTAGTTAAGGACTTAAGTGAAAGACATGGGCAACCTTAACTTCTGAATGTGATACAATGTGTAAAGTCCATTTTGGTTCTTATTTGCTTCTTCTTTTTTTCTTTTTTTTCTTTTTTTTCTTTTCTTTTTTTTTCTTTTTGTTTTGGAGCATTTTATTGGTTGGTGTTTGATTCTCCCAGGGTCAGGTTTCGTGCATCATTGCCTATGAGGACTTACACTATCACGTACACCTTCCCCTAAATCTCCACATAGGGCGATCCCTACCACCCGTGTAACGGGAGTTCGGTCGGTGCATCCCAAGTCAGATTACTCGAAAGCACCAGGCACAAAGTCCCCTCAGACCTACTTTCCCGAGTGATAGGAGCCGTGCGAGAAGAGAGAACACCACTTATTTATTTATCTACGTGGGAACCAAAACCCCTACACTTAAGTTTCACAAAAAGAGATTAAGGGCCATTGACTACGACAAACTTCCTTATACTAAAAGACACGAATTATTTGACTCACTAGGTTCTGGGTGGACTTCTTTAAATGTTTGAGTACTGAAACCCTATGATTACACGCCCCCTGAGGGAAAACCAGGGTGCATCCTAACGACTCGATAAGACCTAAAGCTAGTAAACCAAAAATCCTAATGCATCAAGTTCAAGACAATTTTGGGAGCTTTCTTTTTACTTTGCCTCTCAACGGTTTTGCACATGCTAAACACACGCAAAACCCACAAAAACATTTTCTTTCGCAAACACATGAAGATTTTGAAAGAAATGTGAAAGTTTTAAAGCACTCGGCAAGCAAAAGGAGACAAGTCACCCAAGGATCATGGCAAGCAGATATATCAATGTTAAATGCGGCACACTAACATGACCCTAGCAGTACAAACAAACGAAAATAAAACCAAAGGAAAAAGACTCGACTATGTACACACGTAAAACACCCCCCACACCTACTTCATGCATTGTCCTCAAAGAATGTGAACAAGATACTACATGGATACATGCATGAAAAAGGAAAGATCTCTCCAACATGAAGTACAAAGGGACGTTCAGGGTCATGTTGATGGACACAATCCCAAATTCCCTCAAAACCTGTGAGAAGCTGAAGAAGGGAGATAAATACGTGAAGAGATTGGGCCCAAGTACACAAGGGTTGGGGCCCGTAACAATCGATGCTCACTGAAGGAGTCTTTTATTACACACTTCTTCTTCTTTTTTTTGTTTTTTTTTTGTTGTTTTTTTGTTGTTGTTTTTTTTAAAGATATATACATCAACCAAGATATTCTCATAATCATTTGGTGAAGGAACATCAAATGAGAACATCAAGTCAGGAGGACCAGAGACTTGCCGAGATGGGCAAACTCCACTGGTACTCTGAGGTGTCATGAGGGGTGAAAGGTCAAAGCTGAAAGGCTCGAACCCCTCATGATATTGGTCGGGTGTGGGCAACAAAGAATGAAGTTGTGTTGCCTCACTAGGGTTTAATTGCTCATCGAAGAAAACCCTCCAACCAATAGGCGGGTGCATCGGAATGAGTTCCTCAAGCTCATTCGATGGATGCAGCAGACTTGCATCACTAAGAATGAGGCTTCTCCCCAAGTCATCCAACAAGGACCTCCCACCATCATTTAGATCATCAAGCATAAGCTCGGTCATAGGTGGGTCCTTGTTGGAGTCAATATAAAGCTCAAATGGCTCAATGGCCATGGGACATGAGGTAGAGACACCTTCTGGTATAGGCATATGATGAGGTGTCTCACTCTCACTAGTACTCTCAACTGAATCATGCAACGAACACTCCCTTTGGACATTCATGTTCGAGGCCAGCTCACTCTGTTGCATTGCAAAGACAGGCAATGAGTCTTCGCTGGGCCCACGAACATTCTCAATGGGTTACATTGGGGTTAGGGGTGTTCGTTGATTTTGTGGTGCTTTCTCCAATTGGCGGATGAGATTTAGATTTAAAGGTTCATCCATGGGTTCCTGTTGCCTACCAGAGTTGAAAACATGAAACTCGGCACTCATGTTACCGAATGAGAGCTTCATGAGACCATTTCTACAATTAATCAAGGCATTGGAGGTTGCCAGAAATGGTCTACCCAAAATCAAAGGTATTTGAGAGTGGGTGTTCGCAACAGGATTGGTATCGAGGACAACAAAATCGACTGGAAATATAAAATCTCCAACTTTGATAAGCACATCCTCGATAATCCCCATGGGAATACGAATAGATCTATCCGCCAATTGGAGGGTGATGTTAGTTGGTTTCAATTCTCCCAAGTTCAACTGTTGATAAACAGAGAATGGGAGGAGGTTGACCACTGATCCTAAATCAAGCAAAACATTGCTCAGTCTAGTGTCCCCTATCGTACACTGAATAGTAGGACACCCAGGGTCCTTGTATTTTGTGTAGGTGGGATTGGACAAAAGTGAGCTGATATTTGCAGCCAAGAATGCTTCTTAGGAACATTGGTCTTCCTCTTGGTTGTGCAGAGATCCTTCAACACTTTGGCATATTGAGGTATTTGTTGGATGACATCCAACAAGGGGATGTTAACCTTTACTTGCTTAAACACCTCTACTATCTTGTCCATGTTGTCACTCTGCTTTTTGTTTAACCTACTTGGATAGGGAGCTTTTGGCAGGTAGGTTTTCTGCTGTGCCTGAGAAGAAAGCTTTGGTGTATTACCCTCACCCTCAGCTTCTTCTTCACCACCATTCCCACTGAGGGGCTGCATAGATGGTGGTGGGTGTGGCAAGGAAATGTGATTGTCAACCTGTTTTCCATTCCTTAAGGTCACAATGGAATTGACATGGTGAACAGGTTCCTCCACATGGTTCACTTGCCTCCCCCGAGGGACCACATTCTCATTTTGCATGTGTTGTTGCTGGTACACACGGGGGTTAGCCTCAGGCTGGATAGGAAAAGACCCTCTCTCTCTTTCATGTACAGACTGAGGCAATTGGCCCATCTGAAGCTCTAGAGATTTCATGGTCTGCTGATTTGAAGTGAGAACTTGACTTGTGGTAGACATAAAAATTTTCATTGAGTTTTCAAGTCCACGACTCAAGGTCTCAAGCGAATTGAATCGGGTTTCCATATTATTGGAATTTGGGAAACCCGATGGATTGGTGGTTTGCGCTTGGGGTGGCTGATAGGAATGTGCATGCATGGGAGGTTGGTGTGATTGGTAAGGTGGTCTAGAGGAGTTTGAAGGACCACCCGGGGCATTATTTTGGTTCCATGAAAAATTGGAGTGGTACCTCCATCCAGGGTTATAAGATGATGAGTATGGGTCATTCCTAGCTCTGTCATAGATGGCGTTGACACACTCCATCTCAGGAGGAATGGACTCACACTCACACTCTACATGACCTATCCTACCACATGAATGACAAGGAACTGGACCAGATGTGGACATGTGAGGTGCACTTTGTTGGTTTTGGAGCTCAATCGAATCCATACGGCACATTAAGGCCGCCATGCGTGCCTCGGTGGCCGTAGTGGTATCGATAGCAAATGCGGAACCCGATCTAGTTGAGTTTGCATTCGTGATCCTCGCTCCTATACTAGATGATGCAGGTGGTTCCCTCACACTCTCCCACTGCATGGTTTTCTCAGCGAGGTCTTCTAGGAAGGCCCATGCCTCCCTTTCCTCCTTTCCCAAGAACTCTCCTTGACACATGGACTCAAGGAGCGTTCTGGACGGGATGTGAAGACCCTCATACACAATCTGACAAAGACGCCACAACTCAATGCCATGGTGAGGGCACGAGGATAGTAGCTCTTTGAACCTCTCAAGATATGCATGAAATGGTTCAGTCTCATGTTGATAGAACGAATTGATTTCGTTTCTCAATTTTTGAGTCCGATGATTAGGAAAGTACTTCTTGAGGAATGCAGATTGAAACTCATCCCAAGTCCTAAAGGAATTCGCCTGGTTGCTGTACAACCACTTCTTGGCATCATCCTTTAGTGCAAAAGGAACGAGCCTAAGATGGATGGAGTCTGTGCTAAGTTGTTGTAGCTTGAACATAGCACAGACCTCCTCAAATTCCCTGAGAAAGATATAGGGGTCACCTTTCCCAGTGAAATGAGGGAGCATGGAAATGAATTGAGGCTTAACCTCAAAATGGTTCCCATTAGCCTCTGGTAATACGATGCATGAGGGTAGAGCTGTACGGCTCGGGTAGCATCGATCACGTAGAGGTATGGGAACGACAACTGGAAGCACTGGTCGAACAGGTGGGTCCAGCAACTGCTCCTCCTCACGGAAATTAGCAGCCATTGGACCCGAACTACGTGCGACACAAGAGGAGGGAGGTGTCGAGAAATCGATGACCGAAGCCGGATTGACAACGCTCCTCGTCAAACGACCACTCTCGTCTCGTGTCCACGAAAGCATGCACAAAGGTGCACACCAACCACAACTTTTTTTCCTTTTTTTTGTTTTTTTAACAAAGAATGTGCGTAGAGGAGAAGACGGGGGAACACAGGAGAGAAAGAATGACTCAGGAGAGAAGGGAAGAAGTCCTTATGCTACGACGGATGGGTACAGGTAGAAGCACACAAGCAAACAAGGCTCAAGCAATCCTAAGGTCGCTATAGGTCCTTACAGCTAGACGACGCCTAACTGCGAGGTCACACGGCCTCAACACGCCTCACCTCCCTACAACGAGGACCACAAAGCCCAGCAAGTGAGCCAAGATCCGGGGATCTCGTCTCTCCTACTAGCGACAAAGTGGGCAACGCCGATCAGGTCATGACGGTCGGGACCGGATCACTCTCCTAAAGCGCCCAAAATCCTTAAGGCCAATGTCTACTTGATTTTAAAATTAGGCTCTTGATTAGTGTAGTTTTTGGGGCGAAGGAAAGGGTGATGAAATCCCCCACCTTATCTTTTATGGGACAGCCCCTCCTTAGTAGCGTTTTGGAGTCCTAAATCTAGCAATCAACTCTCCAAATAACGCTCAACTCACACTTGTTGTAATGCACTTCCTACTAACTAATGCATGTTCATACGAAATGCATGAATGAGAGTAGAAGGTGCGTACCTCACGCCAGCTCTCAGCAACAGAAAATAAAGCTAAGATAAAAGACAATCTAAATGCCTAAGTCACATACATGATGCATGACCTAAACAAGAATGAATGCCTAATCTTTTGCTTTGAGTTTTAGGGTCCAAGTTGCTTAAAGGAGGTTTGATTATTGATCTGGGAACGAACTATAAGTCAAAACATGCCAAATTGAGTCCCAGATAACTAGATCATTTAGAGCAACAACAGCAAGAAATTAAAAGATGAACATAGCTCACCAGACCGCTGATTAGCGGTCTCAGACCGCTGATTGGCGGTCTGAAGTGCTCAGGTCGTCTGGAAATTTCTCCAGTAGCCTCCACTTGCTATTCCCAGTCTCCTGAAACAAAGAAAAACTACAACACACAAATTAAATCCACTCGAATCGTCCAAACAAGAGTCTGGACTGGCACCTCCCCGGCAACGGCGCCAAAAACTTGTTGAACGTTTTATTTAAAACCGCAAGTGCACGGCCGCGATGAAGCAGTGGCAAGTACCGGTCGTCCTCAGGGAGGTGAGCAGCCTCTAGCTTATCCGAAATCAAGTGGCAAAAAGAGAGGGAAGAAAGTTGGTTACGCTACTCTACCCTAAACGACTCTAAGAAGTATGAAATGTGAAAGAAGCAAACAAACGATGAAATAAGAACTAAGCTAAGAACAAAACAAGAATGCTGGAATTTCAGGAATGGAAAACCCCTAAGGGGTGGAGTGAGTGCACACAAGCAAAGAGGTGGGTGTAGAATACATTCTTTAAGCACATGAAGGTGGTGTTTATCAAGCATAGGAAGTGTCTAAATGTTATGGCAAAACCTATCAATCTATTCACCAACTTAGTTGATTAACATTTACATATGCAAGTTATTTATTTCAGAACCTAAACAAGCATGAGAGGTGTCTAATTATTTTGGCAAAACTCATCAAGTTGTAAATTCTATCCTAAACAAGCAAGCATACATTCATGTTTAATCAACACATTGAAATTAAAGCATTCATCCCATTCACTAATGCATGTATGTACATCTACTCCACCCCCCAAAGGGGATGGAACTACTCACTAAACATTACACTAATTATTAAACTATGGAAAGAAAGCATATTAAAACTAAGCTAGAATTAAGAGACGATTAAACTAAAACATGCACAAACAATAAAAGAAGCATAAAACAAACAATGAAAGAAACACAAAACTTTATTGATAAAATCACTCACATTAAAAGTAGCATCCTCCTACTTTAGTGTGTGCTTCAAGGCCTCACTTCTAGTAGGAAGAATAGCCACTTAAAATATGGAGTGTTTACAAAAGGAGGTGAAGAGTTCTATTTATAGGCATGGAAAAAGGCAAACCGGGACAATCTCCCGATGTGGGACTAAACCGATACCAACAATAGCCAAAACATCCTCTAATACATGTGCTGGAGAAATTTGAACGGATTTGGGCCAAAATGGACCGCCAATTAGCGGTCTTGGACCGCCAATTGGCGGTCTATATGGCTCAGATCCTGCTCATTTTTGTTGTGGGCTTTTCTTTCTGGTATTGTTGGTCTTTGATGCGGTTACTTGACTTGTTGGAGCTCCGACCCGAATCGAATTGGTAAAATACTCCCCATGATGGTGTGGAGTATTCTGTTTTGCTCTTAGGTCATTCGGTCGTGCATTCAGGTCCTTCTTCCTTGCATCTTGGTCCACAGATCTCACAATTCAGTCCTTTTTCCCAGCTTTTGGGTCCTTTTATGCTTCATCTCTTCAAACCTATTTATTCCTGAAAACTAAACATAAAACTCGTAACATAGCATTATTTAGGTGAAAGATAATGGATATAAGATAAAAATATGAGCATGAAATGATGTCAATCAATTGATGATCTGTTTGATCAGTTGCAGACGGCGAGAGTGTTCTCGAAGATTGATCTGCATTCAGGTTATCACCAGTTGCGGATTAGAGAGGCAGATGTTCAGAAGACAACCTTTAGGACGCGGTACGGGCACTACGAGTTCTTGGTGATGCCGTTTGGACTGACGAATGCACCTGCAACATTCATGGACCTGATGAATATGACCTTTCAGCCGTACCTCGATAGATTCGTCGTTGTATTCGTCGACGACATTTTAGTGTACTCGCCTGACAGGGAGCAGCATCGAGAGCACCTGAGGATTGTGCTTGGCATCTTGAGAGATCAACAACTTTATGCCAAGTACAAGAAGTGTGAGTTTTGGTTGGATCGGGTGGCATTTCTGTGGCATATTGTGTCGGCAGATGAGATTTCAGTGGATCCGGCGAAGGTCAAGGTTGTGACTCAGTGGAGGGCCCCGACGAGTGTGACAGAGATCAGGAGCTTTGTGGGACTGGCAGGGTATTATAGACGGTTCATTCAGGATTTTTCCAGACTTGCTTCGCCGCTGACAGCATTGACGCAGAAGGGCGTCAAGTTCATTTAGTTCCAGAAGTGCGAGGACAACTTTCAAGAGCTGAAGAGGCGACTGACGACAGCACCGATTCTGACGCCAACCTTTTTCGTTGTGTTGATTCCTTATAAAATGATCATTTAATTAAAACGAAAATTCTATAAATTAGACATAAGTCTAAATCTTAATTCTAACATTCACGTGATGTATTTTAAAACATTTAAAACTATCAAAAGAATCAATTAGAATTAAACCAACAAAACTATCGAAAACTCGAAAAAGACGTAGAACATGAATTGTTTTGATTGTAGATGGTAAACTAAAATTAATTATATAGTCTAATTGTTGAAAATATGAATTAAAAGCTCTGATACCACTGTAAGATTTCGTGTCCCTATGTATGTATATATTTTAAAAAAATTAATACAACATACAAGATCGATTTTCATATTTTCAGCAATATTATGTACATCTATTTGTGCTTTATTCTAATAACATGCAACCCTACATTTATTAAAATAATCCACAAAGGTAGAATCATACCTAAAGGTTCTCTAAAACCTTTTTGATTATCAGGAGTCACGTTGCCCGTTGAATCGTCCACGGAATTGCCTCCAAGTTTTCACCAAACTCTAAACAAGATTAGAGAGAAAGGAGCTAGCCAATCAATCTCTAACGAGGTTTAGAATCTAGCTAATAACCCCTCTTTAAGATCCTGAGATTCTTATCTCTAAAATTTAAATTTACTAAGAGATTTTCGTGGTGATTATGGAGAGATTAATGAGAGAAGGAATTTTGCATTAGTCATAAAACAAGTAGGAGTAGGGGTCCTTTTATAGTCTCCCAAAACATCCTTATCAAGAGCTATTCTTTAGCCATGATCCCTTATTTATTGTCTCCTAAATTAATCTCTAATTTCCACATAATCACCCACAAAAAATGTTTTAATTAAATCTGGAATTAATCCACCCATGATCTAATTAATCTCTTAATAATTCAGGCAAAATCGTTCTTGTTCGGTAGACCGAGTATTATTCGGTCAACCGAACCATTCGGTTATAACACATGTTCGGTGCACCGTGAGCTAGACGGTCGATCGATTATTTATAAGAAGAATTCCCTGGAAGAATTCGGACGAACCACGTCTTGTAGTCGGTCTACCGTTGACGCACCAGAATCGCTCCTGGGACATTGTCATCGGATGACCGGGTCACCTTCGGTCTACCAAAAATACTACTTCTCGGTTGACCGTTTCCAATCGGTTAACCGAACCCGATTGTCCAGGCACTCTGGGCAATCTCGGTCAACCAATTGCGCTTACCCGTTCCCTTTTCGGTTAACCGATCCGAAGACGCCCCGATCGACCGAACCATGAACGGTTCACCGTGTTTGACCCTGATTTTGCCTTTGTTAAATTTTGGATTTATTTCCAACACTTCCTAACCATCCAAAATCTGAACCATCAGTAACACCAACAATTATAGTACACACTAAATTTATAGCGCACACACAAGAAGGCAACTTTCGAGACTAAACACCAAAAAATTTCATAATTACAAAACCAAAAAGGTGCATGTCGAGCCCTACATGCATGCATCGTAAATCCATATCCAAAACTGTTAAGACCTAGTCTATTTTAGTGGTTAATCATGGGTGGAGGCATGGATGACATGTGGGGGCATGGGTGGTCATACTTGGTTTGCTTTTGTGTGAGTTTTGTGGGAGAAAAAGCACACAACACACTCACTCACCTCCACTCCAACCTTTCTCTTCTCCCACCCAATCTCTCCTACTCCAAGGACTGCTGTGTGAGGAGGTGGGGCCGGCACGAAGCTCGACACAAGGAGGCAACTTGGTGGTTGCTAGAGGAGCTTGGGTGCAAGGGAGGTGGCTGCCGGCGAACTCGAGAAAAAGGTATGCTAAGTTTACATTTTAACTCACACAAGATTTGAAGGGGACTCGCCGCCAGGCGGCCGGAGGCCTCACCGGCGACGAGCGGAGGCCATTGGGCCGTCGGAGTGGTTTGTCCTTGTCGGGCGTTAGGTTAGCCGGTTGTTCGTGCAAGGTTGGCCGGGTGGTGGCATGGTTGGCCACCCGGTATTGCCAGATTTATTGCTTTTCATGTGACACTATACTGCATTGAGACACCCTATGTAGTAGACCTAAGGTATCCCATTGCATTAAGGTTACGCAGCTCCACGGAGCGAGATGACTGTCCGGCCCTTGTGTCGGCGGAGATGGCCATTCGAACTTGTTTCGGCGGGAATGGTCTTCCGGGCTGTGGCACGGCACAATGGGTATGGCCGACCAGAGCGACATCTCTGGCGGGAGTTGTGGCTTGAGGACCATGAGATCATATATGTATCTATGACTCGGAAGTCGAGTGACCCTCACTGAACCCTCATGATTAGTATAGTCGTGAGTGGGTGTGTATCGCGTACTCTCTGTAAGACCGCGTGTGCCTGCGGTGGGTGCCCTCGGGTAACCCGATGTTGTGGGTGGGACTATGGCTTTTTATGCCCCCGGTTAGGGAATATTTCCTGTTTGTACTTTTATCCCATGTTACACTAGTATGATAGGTTCATTGCATTATATATTCATACATTTATGGGTGGACTTGGTATATGTAGTTTTCGTTATGAAAACTCAGGCATTTTGTCATGTTGCATTTCAGCGCCTCGTTACGTGCTAAGTGGGTGGTGACAGGGATGAGTATACACGTAGATTAGATCTTCTAGTCTTATCTCTTTGTTTTTGTCTTTACCTGTATTATGTCCTTACCCCGTCCTTGATGTAATCAGACTTTTTGAATATTTTTGTAAAGGTGCATATTGGTTAAGTGTTTAAGAGTAATTTTCCCATTCTTTCTGGTCTTATATTATTTTGAGATTTCATTTAAATTTTCTACTTTTTCGGGAAGATTGCAAAAACCATCACAATTGACTATTCAATCGAACCCATAACACTTCAAATCATTGAACTTTTAAATCATTACCATATAGACTACTATAAAACACACACTACATCAAGAGTATAAACATGGAAAATTCAATCAACCACAATTACCAAAGTCACTGCATTCAAAGCCAAACTTGAAACCAAAACCTCACAAACCTCGTAAGGTTTCACAATCTTAATGAACAACTTGTTCGATTCTGGATCCAGATTCTTATCAAGATGACTGCAGCAAACCCTTAAAATCCAACTTTTAACCTCCAAACCATAAAAAATCTCAAGATCAAATCTTTCTTAAGCAACTCGTTGTTTAAGGGACAACTTGTATTAATCATTCTTGATCTCTGACGTGTTTGTGCTCTACATAACCCTAGATCTCATAAATCACGTCAGATCTGAAGGGGGAGGGGAGGAGAGAGGAGTTAAACCGGTTACCCGATGAGGTCATAACAATCATCTTCGTCACAGTAGATGGAGAGGGAGGTAGGGAGGAGGAGTAGGGAGAGGAAGATTGGCGCCTCAGATACCATCTCCGCCACGAGTCTCCGGTGAAATTTGAGGGTGTGAAGGGAAAAGGGGGTTGAGGAGTTGGAGGGGCTGGCGGCGGCTAGGGTTTGAGGGGTTCGAGGACCGGGGTTTGGGTTTTGGTTTGGCGTTGGAGTTTGGAAGCATGTGTGGGTTGTGGTAGAGTTCCGGAGTGCTGGGCAATGGTGGAGTTTCGGGCTTGCTGGGTGATTGACATCATATTATGTATATATTTGTGTCTTCTATCCTTTATTTTTAGCCTAAGCAATGCTACGTAACGAGTTTTATGTTTAAGTTTCTGGAATAAACAGGTTTGAGAAGAAGAGGCTCAAAATGGACTGAAAAGCAAGGAAAAGGA
This sequence comes from Triglochin maritima, assembly GCA_963682175.1. NCBI lineage: Eukaryota > Viridiplantae > Streptophyta > Magnoliopsida > Alismatales > Juncaginaceae > Triglochin > Triglochin maritima. The sequence continues at coordinate 21,556,236 of OY821786.1, forward strand.
CTAAGATGCAAGACGTATGGACTGAGATGCAAGAGATAAGGACCCAGATGTAAAACTAAAAGACCCAATGAGCAAATCAAGAAGGTATACACCATCATCAAGAGTATTTTGACAATTAGATCCGGGTCTAAGCTCCATCAACCCCGTCAGGTGCACCAATCATGAAAAAATCAATCCATAAAGTCTCCACCAAAGCACAACCCAGACCGCCAATTGTCGGTCCATTTGGATCCAAACACGATAAGTCTCAGTCGGGTGGTGTATTAGTGTGTATTTAGTCCCATACCAGGGGATTGTCCCTGGTTACCTTTTTCTATGACTATAAATAGAACTCTTCCTCCTCCTTTGCATTCACTCAAAATTTGGTGGTATTCTCCCTACTTAGAGTAAGCCTTGGAGCAAAACTCAAGTGGAGAAGAATGCTACTTGTAATGTGAGTCATGTAAATAAAATAATTTTTTCTTAGTTTGTTTTAATATTTTTTCTTTTAATTCTTGCATGCTTAGTTTAATTTTGTTTTGTCTTATTTTCTTAATGAGTAGTGAGTAGTTCCATCCCCTTTGGGGGTAGAGTTTATGTTTATACATGTCATGTAGTATGGAATGAATGTTATATGTTGTATGTGAGAAATGTGAGTATGCTTGTTTGAATTAAATAGAATACTTAACTTGATGGTTTCTGCCATAATCTTTTGGTACATTCCATGCTTGTTTAGGTTCTTAATAACAAACTTGTTCATGCTCATATTAATCACTTAAGTTAGTGATTTGGATGATAGCTCTTGTGATGTGTTCGTTTTAATACCGCAAGTGCACAACCGTTGGTGAAGACGGGGCAAGTACGGGTCGATCCACAGGGTGGTTGGTCGACTCTAGATAGTTTGAAGGTGAGTGGGAAACAAAAGGAGAGAGATTTGATTATGCTAATCTAAACTACACTCAACTAGTAAGTAAGAAATGCGAAAGAAAGCAACTAATGACTGATTAAAACTAAACTAAGAGAACTTAATACAAGGGTGGAAATCAGGAGGAAACCCCTTAAGGGTGGAGTGTGTGCACATATGTGAAATGAGTGATGAATGACGCAAGTAAGCATGTATGTGTGTGTCATGTGTGTGTCTTCATTCATAGGAAGTATCTAAAGATGTGGCAAAACCTATCAATCCATTCACACAACGTATCGGCAATTATTACTTGATTAGCATAAGACTAGGCTTAGTATGAGTGATGTCTAAATGTTATCGCAAGACTCATCAACAACCATGAACTCATGTGAAGAACAAAGCTAAGCATGGGATGTGTCTAAATGTTATGGCAAAACCCATTAAGGCAAAGTTTCTTCAATCAATCAAGCAAGCAAACACAAATACAAACACATAACTAACATGTAGCATATTCAACGGGAAATTTCTGTCAACAAACATGAAGAAACTAAGTGTGGGAAATGTCTAAATCTTATGGCCAAACCTATCAAAAATCCCCCGACATGTAGATAATTAAAACACCCTTGATGAACATATAAACATGCAAGTCTACACAATCAAAAATTCATCAAATATCCAAACATCACAACATATATGTGCATCATCTCCACCCCCTAAAGGGGGATGGAACTACTCACACATTATTAAGCTAACATTCATGTTAAGGAAAGAAAACATGCTAATTATTTCTACGAAGATTAAAACAAATGAAATTAACTAAACAAGCAAGACTTAAAAGAAACACAAGGAGACTAACAAATCATTTTTTATTACTCACTCACATTACAAGTAGCCTCTCTCCACCAGAGTTTGGCTCAAAGGCTTTACTCCTAGTAGAGAGAATGACCACCAAGAGAGGAGATATATTACAAAAGAGGAGTAAGAGTTCTATTTATAGCCATAAAAAAGGTAACCGGGACAATCCCTCGGTATGCGATTAAACGCATACCAAATATAGCATAAAACACCTTAATACACATCTGATAGAAGATGGGTCGGATACGGAGTCAAATGGACCGCCAATTGGCGGTCTGGATCCCTTGTATCCGGCCTAGTTTCTTAGGACTTCTCAGTAGCTTTGTTTCTTCTCTTGGAGTGCACCCTAATCGGTTGTGTGAGTTGCAACTCGAATCCAATTGCCAAAATACTCCTCATGATGGTGTGGAGTGCTTGATTTCGCTAATTAGTCCTTTTGGGTATACATCCGGGTCATTTTCTCTTACATCTTAGTCCATAAGTCTTGCAACTTAGTCATTTTCCTTGCTTTTAAGTCCTTTTTGAGTCTCTTCTTCTCAAACCTGTTTATTGCTGAAACATAAACAAAAAACTCATTACGTAACATTGATTAGGCTGAAAATAAAGGATATAAGACACAAATATATGCATGATATGATGTCAATCATCTTGCCATGAGGTACTTCTTATGCATAGCAATACTACCTACACTTTTTCTTTATTGAATGCATTCATCACCACTTATTTCATGTGTACACACACTCCATTCCTTAGGGGTTTCCATTCCTGATTTCCAGCTTGCTTTTATTAGTCACTTAGTTTAGTTTTATTTCGTCTCGTGCTTTCATCTTCTTTGATTGTTTCGTGCTAGTTTAGCGTAGTTTAGTTTAGTGTAATCAATTTCTTCTCCCCTCTTTTCCCACTTGCCTTCGAATGAACCAGAGTCGACACACCTCCCTGTTGATCGACCCATATTTTCCGTGTCTTCACCGATGCTGTGCACTTTCGGTAATTAAAACAAACACATCAAGTTTTTGGCACTCGTTGTCGGGGAGGTGCTGTGTCCAGACTCTGGTTTGGACAATTCGAGTGGGTTTAATCTTTTGTTTTTAGTTTTTGTTTATTTCAAGGACATCTCAGCATCTAGGGGAGGCACCAGGAGAAATTGGGAGTAGCGAGAAGCTAATTGGACCACCAATCAGTGGTCTGGGACTGCCAACTGGTGGCCTGGTGAGCTGGGGTTGCTCCACAATTTTTTCTGGTTGTTTTGCTTTCAATCTAGTTGTCTGGGAGCTTAATTTGGCATGTTGTGACCTGTAGTTTGCTCCCAGATCTATTAATAACCAATCCTCTTTCTATACAACTTGGACCTTAAAACTCAAAGGAAAAGATTAGATTGATTGCCATCTAGGTCATGCATCATTTGGTAGACCTTGCACGCACTCGTCTTTTCTTTTCTTCACATTCTTGTTGTTGATTGCTAGCGTATGGTACGCGCACTCATTCTCTCATTCATGCATGGTTAAAGCATGCATTAGTTAGTAAGGTACATCGGGAGAAGAGTGAGGTGAGCGTTTGTTTGGAGAGTTGATTGCTAGATTAAGACTCAAAACGCTACTAACGAGGGGTTGTCTCATACAAGATAAGGTGGGGGATTTCATCACCCATTCCTTTGCCCCAAAAATCACTCTTAATCAGAAGCCTTATTCTAAAATCAAGTATACATTGGCCACTAGGATTCGGGCGCATTAGGAGAGTGATCTGGTCACGACCGTCATAGCCTGATCGGCGTTGCCAACTTTGTCGATAGTAGGAGAGACGAGATCTCTGGATGTTGGCTCACTTGCTGGGCTCTGTGGTCTTCGTTGTAGGGGTTGAGGTGTGTTGAGGCCGTGTGAGCTCGCAGTTAGGCGTCATCTAGCTGTAAGGACCTATAGTGACCGTAGGTTGTGTGAGCATTGTTTGCTAGATAGGCTTCTATCTTCTCCCATTACACACGCTAGATCTAAGGATTTTTCCCTTCTGCTCTGAGTCTTTTGCTTCTCACCTACTTCTACGTTCTAGTCTCCTCCTCTTTACATTCTCTATAAGCATTTAGGGTCGAGTCGAGAACTTTTTGCGAGCTTGGACTCGTGGTGATGAGAGTGGTCGACTCGAGAGTTCTTTGTCGAGATGGGTGGTTACATGGGCGACCATCCATTTTCATTATTGGGACCAGGACTATTCTCTATGGTACTCCGGACACATGCATCCTGGGGTGCCTCAGACCACCACTCCGTATGGTTGGGACAATCTTGATTGTGTGACTGAGCAGTCTTCAAATTTGGGTAATATGAGAGAGGCACCGACTGCTAGACCATCATCTAGTTATGTCGGATCATATGTTTGTCAACAAATTGAGACATCACCACAACCTTTGACATCTTTCATACGTGCGGTAGACGACTTGAGTGCACCGGTGGCTCCAGTAGCCATACCATGTGACTGTTGCGGGTAGAGAAGTCACGTTATTGGGGAATGTCCTTATGTTCCCCTAGAGCCTCAGTATGAGCGTACCTTTTCCCAAAATGGTCAATGTGACCTTTACGCATCTGTGTACAACCCAACATGTATGGATTCATGGGGAGCAAATATTGATTCAATTTTTTATACATTATACCCACCCCAGTATCCTCCTTCCGAATACCTAGAATTATACCAGCCACCACCCATGACCAATCATTGGACTCATTCTTAGCCCATAAACACTCAACCCCGAAACCTCCAAAATTTGGAATTGGACCTCACAGTTGACCACATACTTGATTCCTCGAAACAAACTCTCCTTACATTCATGGAAACCATTCAACAGTCTATGTAAAATATGGAAATACAAGTGAGTCAGATCAGACAGAAATTTCGTGAACGTTGTTGGTTTTGTTGCCTTAATCTATGTTTTGATGATTTAATCAACATAATCTTAATAATAATCCATGTAGGGTAGCACACATTATGCATGACATATATATTTTATTGTGCTAACTTCTACAGGTGATCAAGACTCAAGGAAGAAATGAAATCAAGTCAAGACATGTAATAAAGCTCACTTGAAGACATGTAATCTTAATTTATTTTGAGTCTTAGGAACTATGTGTACTGGAGTATACTTGAGCTAAAATCAACTGAAACACACACTAGGTTTCTTATAGAACTCACACACCAAATTTCACAACATTCGGACTTCAATAGATCACCCAAACTAGGATCGGAAAACACTTAAACCAAACCTGAACTAGCAGTGCCAAATTGGTCGTCCGGAATGAGTTCTTTGTTTGATCGATTGGGTCTTTTAACATTGTTAGCCTAAGTGTTGAACCGGTCGACCATTGCAAGCCTTTAGTTCGACCATCTACACGTGTCAAGTGACTGTTAGACTTGTCGTAGACTACAATGGTCGGATTTCCCAAAACCCCAAATTTACTAAACTTTCGATCGACCGATATTTACCTAGCAATCGACCGATCAAACAATCTTTGGTCGACATGAACACTCTGGAAGTTTCCGATCAAACGTCTCCAAGACCTTGGTCGATTGAAACTCATTTTCTCCTTCAAACCAGAAGTGCCTGGAAGTTTCCGGACGAACATACATTTTCCTTAGTTCGACCATTTAACCTTTGACCAGACCAAAAACCCCAGAACGGTCGACCGATCCCCAATTTAGTTCTACTGTTCACTTAAGTGAACTTATCTTATAGCTAGATTTGACAAACCGGTCGACTAGTATGCCCGATTCGATCGACCGATTTTGTTCTAAAATGCGACCTGCACTTCACTATTTTGTGTTTATTACACAACAACTTCCTATACATGTCCTAACGTCTATAACCCACTTAGAGCTTATAAATATAGTTGCCAAAACCTTGTTTTGATAACTCTCCACTACTATTTATTCTATACACTAGAGAGAAACTCCCAAGCTTTGAAATCAACATTCCTACACTCTAATAAGCCTAAGTTCCACACCTTTGATCATAGTCAAATCATACTCAAAGTGTGCTGAAGATTTAAAGAGTGTTGTCCGACACATTTATTGTTCAAGAAGCAAGGATTTCGGTGAAAGCCCGAAGTGCTCCCTCTCTGGTTGTGAGAGGAAGAAATCAAGCTAGCGAGGGTTGTTCGCGGAGCTTGTTTTGTAAAGGCTTAATCTCGGCCCAGAACGAGATTGATAATGAAGACATAGGCGGAGCTCAAGGGGGATTGACCGGAACTTGCAAGAGATGAAGTAGGCGGGAGGCCGAACCTTTATAAAAATCACCTTGTCTTCATCTTGTGGTTTGCCTATTTCCTTCCCTACTTGCTTGTTTGTTTTAATTTCCGCTGCATCTTTGATTGAGCAGGTATAGGTTAATTAACCCTAAAATTGATTTAGAACTAAGACCATTACATCAATCCCATAAACGTGAGGAGGGTAACCTTTCTTGTCAACATGAGAATTTATCTTCTGATATCAAACCACCACCACATCCACAAATTGAAAGCACAATCTTCCAAAGTCAAACTCCTACTCAGTCTAAGGGACTTTGGGTTTCAATTCACGATCACTTGGTGGAGGATTCGATTCAAAAGATGGACCAGTTTCATTATGACTCAGCACAAGATTGTGCCTTATCTTTTTGTCTCGTGGCCCTTGAGCCACATGATCTTATTATTGTGCCTCTTATGGACTCACCTGTGGTGGAGCAAGAGCTCCCTAGTACCTTTTATCTCATATGACCTGATGAGAGTTTACCTCTCACTATTGTTCGTAATCATCTTGAAAATGATGGGACATCAAACAACTACATTGCCAATGTTGGGAGTTCCTAAGAGGATACCTTGGGTAAGAGACCCACTTTCTGTTCGCATGTTGGATCAGACATGTATAACGAGATACTTGACCTCGTTCCGACCCACCAACCTTTTGGTTGGAGAGTTTGGATTGACGATCATAACTTCAGTTTCGCAACAGGAGAAACTCTTCTTCCGTTGCCCAATATTTTCCATGATCTTGAGAGGTTCGAACTCTTTCAATTTTATCCTTTGAATCAGACACTTTGGCATCAAATTCACGAAACTCTCCTTTCATCTTGTGCTCCTTGTGAGGGGAGACCCACGCATGATTATTTTGGCCCCACATGGTGTCATGTTCCCATTTCAAGTGCATTGACCCACTTTTGAGGTTCTCATTTGATGTCCTTTGCAAATAAAGATGGAAACTTATTTTGTACATATTTATATTTCACCCTATGTACTTATTTTCGTACATTGGTGGTAGGGATCGTCCTATGAAGATTTGGGGGAAGGTGTAGGTGATAGTGTAAGTCCTCACAGGCAATGATGTACGAAACCCGACCCTGGTAGAATCAAACACCAGCTAGTGTAATTCATAATGCTCCAAAAAGAAGAAAAAAATGAAAATAGAAGGAAAAGAAAATAAAGAAAAACGAAAAAAAGAAGACAAATAAGAACCTTAATGGACTTTACACTTTGTATCCCTTGAGGATGTTAAGGTTGCACATGTCTGTCACTTAAGTCCTTAACTAACTTGCATGAATGGTTCATTAGGCTAGGAGTGTGGACTAAATACCTATATAGAGTTGGCCTATAGAATTACCGTGTCCAATGATCGACAAAAATGAGTCTATCTGTGTGATAGGTTGAATAATGCATCTATGTTCGGATTTTGTGGGTGTATCCACTGAAAACTCTCAAGAGACAACACTCATCCTCCTTAGTGACAACGAGGTTTAACGGCTTGTTGCACATGCTAAGTGCAATCGTGATTCCTACGAAAGTGAGTTAGGATTTCCCTATTTTACGTATGATTTTTCTTTTTTCTCATTTTTCCCTTTCTTTGTTTTGCTCGGGACTAGAAAAAGTTAGGTGTGGGGGTATTTGACTGACATCATATCATGCATATATTTGTATCTTATGTCCTTTATTTTTAGCCTAAGCAATGCTACTTAGCGAGTTTTATGTTTTAGTTTCAAGAATAAATATGATTGAGAAGAAGAGACTCAAAAAGGACGTAAAAGCAAGGAAAAGGACTAAGATGCAAGACTTATGGACTAAGATGCAAAAGAGAAGAATCCAGATGTAAAACCAAAAGGACCAATGAGCAAATCAAGAAGCTCCACACCATCATCAGGAGTTGTTTGACAATTAGATCCAGGTCTAAGCTCCAACAACCACTTCGGGTGCACCAGACATGAAGAAATCGATCCACAAAAGTATCCATCAAAGCACAACCCAGACCGCCAATTGGTTGTCCCAAACCGCCAATTGGCGGTCCATTTGGATCCAAACCCGATAAGCCTCGGCCGGGTGGTGTATTAGTGTGTATTTAGTCCATTTATGATATGTGTTTAGTCTCATACCGGGGGATTGTCCCCGCTTACATTTTTCTATGACTATAAATAGAACTTTTCCTCCTCCTTTGTATTCACTCATTGCTTGGTGGCGTTCTCTCTACTTAGAGTAAGCTGTGGAGCAAAACTCAAGTGGAGAAGAATGCTATTTGTAATGTGAGTCATGTAAATAAAATATTTTTTCTTAGTTTGTTTTAATGTTGTCTTCTCTTTTAATTCTTGCATGCTTAGTTTAATTTTGTTTTGTCTTCTTTTCTTAATGAGTAGTAAGTAGTTCCATCCCCCTTTGGGGGTGGAGTTGATGTTTATACATGTCATGTAGGACGAAATTAATGCTATATGTTGTTCTATGTGAGAAATATTAGTATGTTTGTTTGAATTAAAGAGAATACTTAACTTGATGGTTTCTAACATAATCTTTAGGTACATTCCAAGCTTGTGTAGGTTCTTAATAACAAACTTATTCATGCTCATATTAGTCACTTAAGTTAGGGATTTAGATGATAGGTCTTGCCATGAGGTATGTCTTATACATAGCAACACTACCTACACTTGTGCATTATTGAATGCATTCATCACTACTTATTTCATGTGTACACACACTCCAACCTTAGGAGTTTCCATTCCTGATTTCCAACTTGCTTTTATTAGTCACTTAGTTTAGTTTTATTTTGTCTCGTACTTTCATCTTCTTTGATTGTTTCGTGCTAGTTTAGCGTAGTTTAGTTTAGTGTAATCAATTTCTTCTCCCATCTTTTCTTACTTGCCTTCGAACAAAAACACACCTCCCCGTGGATCGAACCGTATTTGCCACGTCTTCACGGACATTGTGCACATGCAGTAATTAAAACGAACACATCATTGGGCTGCGGCGGCGAGGTAGTAGCCTGGGTTGGATGTTTTGGTGGAGGAGATTGATTGACATCATTTCATGTTTATATTTGTATCTTATATCCATTATCTTACACCTAAGCAATGCTACGTGACAACTTTTATGTTTGAATTTCAGAAATAAATAGGTTTGAAGAGATGAAGCATGAAAGGACCCAAAAGCAGGGAAAAAGGACTTAATTGTGAGACCTGGGGACTAAGATGCAAGGGAGAAGGACCTGAACGTAAGACCGAAGGACCAAAGAGAAAAACAAAAAACTCCATCATGGGGAGTATTTTGGCAATTCTATTCGGGTCGAAGCTCCAACAAGTGAAGTAGATGCATCAAAGACCAACAAAGACATCCAGAAAAGCCCAGAATAAAATCCAGTGTGATCTGGACTATATAGACCGCCAATTGGCGGTCCGTTTTGGCCCAAATCCGCTAAGATTTTGGTGGGTCGCGTATTAGTGTGTAGTTAGTCCATTTCTGGTATTTGTTTAATCCCACATCGGGGGATTGTCCCGGATTGCCTTTTTCTTTTGCTATAAATAGAACTCTTCACGTTCTATTGTAAACTACCCATTGCTTGGTGGCATTCTCTCTACTAAGGAGTAAGCCTTGAAGCAAAACTCAAGGTGGAGAAGAATGCTACCATCAATGTGAGTCATTGTTAATAAAATAATTGTTCTAGTTTCTTTTAATCTTGTCGTTTAATTTGTGCATGTTTCTTTAATTTATGTTTCTTTCAATAAGTGTCTTTCATGTTCCTTACTTGCTTAGTTAAACTTCCTTTCAGTATAATGTCTCATTTTGTTAATGTAGGTAGTGTAATGATTAGTGAGTAGTTCCATCCCCTTTGGGGGTGGAGTAGATGTATGTACATGTTATGTATGTGGTATGAATGCTAGATATTATTGTTTGTGAGAGATATTAGTATGCTTGCTTGAATTAATAAGAACTTTACTTGATGGTTTCTGCCATAGTTAGGTACACTCCATGCTCGTTATGTTCTTAATAACAACCTTGCATTACTCATATTAATCACCTAGGTTAGTGTTGTAAATGATAGGTCTTGTCATGAGGTACTTCTTATGCATGAACAAACACTAACCACACTTGAGCTTATTGTATGCATTCACCACACTTATTTCATGTGCACACACACACTCCACCCCTTAGGGGTTTTCATTCCTGAGTTGTATCTTCCTTCATTAGTTGTTTAGTTTAGTTTGTGTTGTGATTTCATTTCAGCTTTTCTAGTTTCCTAGTTTAGATTAGTGTAGTTTAGTGTAATTCATCTTTCTCCCATTTTCTTTCCCACTCGCATTCGCACAAACCAAAAGTCGACACACCTCCCTGTGGACGACCCGTATTGGACACCGCTTCAACGCGGCCGTGCACTTGCGGTTTAATATAAAACGAATCAAACAGAGATGTTTGGCGAGGAGAGGCGACGACGCATGTGGGGGAGGACCGTCGGGCCGGAAGGCCAGGCTGAACTGACGTGATGGACGACGGTCTCCTGTTAGGGTTTGGGGTTGGGTTTTTGTGATTTGGGGTGAGGAGAAAATAAGCAACGAAAAATAAATAAATTCAGGCCTTATCAATTCTGGTTGTTTGAAAACTGACGTGGTAAAGAACATTTACCATGTCCGTTTAAATCAAACAGACGTAGTGAAGTGGATTATTACGTGATAATTGAGATGCCATGTCTGTTTTCGTGTAACCGACGCATTACAGTGGATTATTACGTGATAATTGAGATGTCACGTCTGTTTTCGAATAACCAAGATATCTGATTTTGTAGCAATGTAGGTTGTATTCGGTTACAAATGACACCATAAAAAATATAGTATATTAGTCGCAATACATGGTAGAGTTTTTCCTATTCATGCTTTCTTGTTATTGTGCTCTACTGTCCATGAGAAAGTAAAGGTTGACACTTATTATTTCTTACCACTAGGGGTGAGTAACCGGTCCGACCCAGACCGCACCGATTCTTGACCCCGGACTGAAGACCGGACTGGTTGGGTCCGGTACGGAATCAGATTTTTTAACTTAAATTTTATAATAATAAAAAATCCTGACTGATCCGGACCGGACTGAAACCGAATTTGCTTCGGACCCCGGACCAAAGACTGGACCGGTTGGGTTCGGTCCGGACCGAAACCCGGACGGGACCTTGCTCACCCCTAATTACCACCATGGAGTTTGGCATTAATTGTTTGGACCTTGGGAAAAGTAAAGGGACATTAGGTGTCATCGCTTTTTCTAATATCGCTTCTTTCATTTGGATATCCTTAGTTCCAACTGTTGCACAAAGAGACAACAAATCATCTGAATTATTATATCAAGTTTGTCAAGTGTTGATCTAGGATTATCATAATAAAGTTTATAAGTTTTGAATGCCTAATTCATTATACTTTTATCGTTATTTGTTGTGAATACTTGATTATCTTGTACTATTGTTTTTAATGTTGGACAAATATCTTTGTTTCAAAAGTTCCTTGTACTTTTTCACCAATAAAGATGTATGTTTCATGAAGTAAAATGATGTATGTTTCATGAAGTAAAATGTCACTAAGGTGCTTAAACGATGATGATAGTTGTGAGAAGCAAACCTTCATAGAACTGCCAACACACTTAAACCAGATTAACTCTAACCTCTTAATTTCCTTCGCATATGAAATGAACTTTGACATTTTAAGATTGTAGACTCTTCAATTAAAGTGTATGTTCCTAATAATAGCAAGGTAGTTGTGATGATAACTTAACGTGGCATAAGGAACCGACGTACATTTCAACAGCAACATTTGAATCCATTTAAAATTTCTACCATAAATTTATATCATGCATTTATCATCCCAAACAAAATACGAATACGCATACCAAATCAAATAGAAAACCAAAATGTTAAGTTTAACTCCAAATCACGAAAATATGAATATATTCAAGATTAAAACCAAAAAATCGAAATGTTGCATTCACCAACAATAAACGAGAGGAGAAGTTTACTAACATCGAATACAATCGTTACTACAAGAAAAATCCGAAAATAAACCAACAAAAACGAACTTAACACTTACATTGGTTAGGATGTGGAGGAATACAGAAAGAAGACGGTGGAAGAAGGAGAAGAGGGCCAGAGAAGGGGAGGAGAGGTTGGGACGTCGCTGCGGTGCCAGAGACGGTGCAGATCGGTCGGAGATCGGTCGCAGGACGGCTAGAGATTGGTTGGGTTTTCGTTTGAAATGAATGATAGAAACGCGTGTGTTCGATTTCTTTAAGACCTATAGACGTCGGATATTATATATGTCTGACGTCTATACCCCGACGTCTATATGCAGGGAGTATAGACGTCGGACATATATAATATCCGACGTCTATGGGTTGACGTCTATACCCTATAGACGTCGGATGTACAGGGTATTCAAACAACCGACGTCTATACCCTATAGACGTCGGATAAACACGGTATTCCAATAGCCGACGTCTATAGTACCATATAGACGTTGGTCATGGTAACGATCGACGTCTATTCTATCCTCTCCCTACTAGACATCGGTCGTTATGACGGCCGACGTCTATTGGGCGACAAGTAAAGCCTATTCTGCACTAGTGCTAGTGTTTACTAAAAGGAAGTTCACATTTGATAATTTAAAAAAACAACTTGTCCATTAAGATGCCCACCGAGTTGTACCAACAAGTTCTTAGTTTTCTCGTATTTCAAGCTTACGTGTTGATGAGCTTTTAAATGAAAGAAGTGATGCATTGCAAAACATATCTGTGTTGTTCGTAGTTTTTTATGTGTTAACACTATGTTTTGGTGTTAAAAAATCAAACAATATGCCCCAATATGATATGCTTTCGATCTACTCCAGGTTTGAATTTGTGTTTGAGGGCAATACAAGTGGATGGCTTATTTTAAACCCAATCAATAAGTTTGATATCTTTGATTTTTAATGTCAAGAAAATATATGTAACAATGACAACGGAAGTTGCACCAGAATAAGTCAGCATACTACTCTTTTTTCTAATATTATTTTTTTGTGATTTAAATTATCACTTTTCTATTTCATCTACTAGTCTAGAATACGAAGTGGTGAAATGTTCAAAGTGGTTATTTATATGGGTTGAGAAAAACATAGGGGCCATTATATTTGTTTTTGTAATTTGCATCATTTTTTCTAGCACACATTGATTGCACCAAAAATTTATACCAATAAAATATGCAATATGGCCAAGAAAAAGAGAAGTGAACTCCACTAAAGAATTCTTTAGCATATACAAAAACTTGATAATTGTTATAAAATAATAGAACAAAGAACAAAGAAGATGATTTGAGTGAGAATAATTGTTTGTATTTCCCATTATCAAAGTATTACAATGGTCTCTATTTATAGGGAGAATGTGAGAGGTTGATAGAGTTATGGGAGGAGAAGGTGAATCATCCAAGACCTTTGGATTTCATAACACTCCCCCTTGGAGGATCACCTTTACACGCTCGGGATGTTGCCTCGTTAAAAACCTTACCAAGAAAAACCCGATGGGATAAAAACTTGGTGAAGGAAAAAAGAGTGCAGCGCCTATGATGCTCCCCCTCACTTCAACATACATTCCTCAAACGACGAACACCAATTTTGAAGACAGACTTCTTAAAGACTTTGGTGGGCAACAATTTGTAAATAAATCCCCCAAATTCTCACTGGATTGGATCTAACCAGTTGTCACTTGATTGATCTGCCTCATTAAAAACCTTACAAAGTAAAACCCTGTGGGACCAGAACTTGGTGAAGGAAAAAAGAGTGCACCGTATAATTCTCCCCCTCAATTCAACATACGTTTATAACCCTCCCTTAGATAATACGCGTTATATTTATGTCTCGTTAAAAACATTGCCACAAAACCCTGTGGGAAAAAGTAGCTAAGGAAAAGAGTGGATAACATACGCTAACAAATTGCAGAAGCTGCCTCATTAAAAACTTTTAACCAATAAAACCTTTTAGGACAAAAATTGGAAAGAGGGAAAAAAAGCTGCAACTACAAGCCTCCGGGCTTTGTCCTTCAGGGATATCCGTCCTTCAAGGACGATAAATACAAATCCACTCCCCTTGATTCATTTTTTATCACACTTACGAATATATTTTACAAAGTTCTTAAACACAAAAGTGCATGGGGATCCAATAAATAAATACATGATAGTTCAACAGATTTAGTGTGTGCTTCAAGGCCTCACTTCTAGTAGGAAGAATAGGCACTCAAAATATGGAGTCATTACAATAGAAGGTGAAGAGTTCTATTTATAGCCATAGAAAAAGGTAATCCGGGACAATCCCCCGACGTGGGACTAAACAAATACCAGAAATGGACTAAATACACACTAATACGCAACCCATCAAAATCTTAGCGGCTTTGGGCCAAAACAGACCGCCAATTAGCGGTCTTGGACCGCTAATTGGTGGTCTATATGGTTTGGATCCCGCTGGGTTTTCTTCTGGGCTTTTCTGGATGTCTTTGGTGATCTTTGATGCTTCTACTTTGCTTGTTGGAGCTCCGACCCGAATAGAATTGCCAAAATACTCCCCATGATGGTGTGAAGTATTTTGTTTTGTTCTTTTGTCCTTCAGTCTTACGTTCAGGTCCTTCTCCCTTGCATCTCAGTCCCCAGATCTCACAATTCAGTCCATTTTCCCAACTTTTGGATCCTTTTATGCTTCATATCTTCAAACCTATTTATTTCTGATATTCAAACATAAAACTAGTAAGATAGCATTATTTAGGTGAAAGATAATGGATATAAGATACAAATATAAGCATGAAATGATGTCAATCAAATACCCCCATACCTAACTTTTGCTAGTCCCGAGCAAAACAAAGAAAGAGAAAAGCATACGAAAAATAAGAAATCCTAAATCACTTTTGTAGGAATCACGGTTGCAATTAGTGTTGAACGTTTTCATTAAACCGCAAGTGCACGGCCGCGTTGAAGCGGTGGCAAATACAGGTCGTCCTCAGGGAGGTGAGCAGCCTCTCGTTTGCACGAAATCAAGTGGCAAAATAGGGAACAGAGTTGATTATGCTACGCTACGCTACACTACAAAGTATGAAGTACGAAATGCGAAAGAAAGCAACAAACGATTAACTAAAACTAAACTAAGAACGAAAGACGAGTGCTGGAATTCAGAAAAGGAAAACTCCTAAGGGGTGGAGTGAGTGCACACATGCAAAGAGGTGGGTGTTGAACACATTCTTTAAGCACAATTGAAGGTGGTGTTATCATGCATAGGAAATGTCTAAATGTTATGGCAAAACCTATCAATCTAATCACCAACCTAGTTGATTAACATTGACATATACAAGTTGTTTATTTCAGAACCTAAACAAGCATGAGAGGTGTCTAATCATTTTGGCAAAACTCATCAAGCTATAAATTCTATCCTAAACAAGGGGATGGCACTACTCATTTTGGCATACATTCATGTTTTATCAACACATTGCAAATAAAGCATTCATTCCATTCTCTAATGCATGTATGAACATCTACTCCACCCCCCAAAGGGGATGGAACTACTCACTACACATTACACTAATTATTAAACTAAGCAAGGAAAGCATATTAACAAAGCTACTAAAACTAATGAAAAGAAATTAAACAAAGTAAAGCAAGAAATATGAAAGAAACAACATAATAAAGAAATTTTTATTAACAAATGACTCACATTCCAAGTAGCATCCTCCTACTTTAGTGTGTGCTTCAAGGCCTCACTTCTAGTAGGAAGAATAGCCACTCAAAATATGGAGTGATTACAATAGAAGGTGAAGAGTTCTACTTATAGGTAACGAAAAAGGCAATCCGGGAGAATCCCCCGATGTGGGACTAAACAAATACCAAAAATAGCCTAAGTATCCTCTAATACATGTGCAGGAGAAATGTGAGCGGATCCAGAGTGATCTGGACTGCCAATTAGCGGTCCCAGACTGCCAATTTATGGTCCATAAACTTTGGATCGGGTTGGAATTTGTTGTGGGCTTTTCTTGCTGGTATTGTTTGTCTTTGATGCGGTTACTTGATTTGTTGGAGCTCCGACCCGAATAGAATTGCCAAAATACTCCCCATGATGGTGTGGAGTTTTCTATTTTGCTCTTTGGTCCTTTGGTCTTACGTTCAGGTCATTCTCCCTTGCATCTCAGTCCCGAGATCTCACAATTCAGTCATTTTTCCCAGCTTTTGGGTCCTTTTATGCTTCCTCTCTTCAAACCTATTTGGTTCTGAAATTCAAACAAAAAACTCGTAACATAGCATTGTTTAGGTGAAAGATAATGGATAGAAGGTGCAAATATGAGCATGAAATGATGTCAATCAAATACCCCCACACCTATCTTTTCCTAGTCCCGAGCTAAACAAACAAAGGAAAAAGCATACGAGAAAAACAAGAAATCCTAAGTCACTTTCGTAGGAATCACGGTTGCACTCAGCACGTGCAACAAGCCATTAAACCCCCTTGTCGCGAAGGACGAGGAGTGTTGTATCCAGAGCGTTTTCAGCGGATATACCCACAAAATCCGAACAAGATGCATTAATCAACCTAGCTACATGACTCGTTGGACTTATTTTGTCGATCGTGGGACGCGGTAATACCACGGGTCGACTCTATATATGTAATCGATCCACACACCTAGCCTAATGAGTTATTCGTGAGAGTTAGTTAAGGACTTAAGTGAAAGACATGGGCAACCTTAACTTCTGAATGTGAAACAATGTGTAAAGTCCATTTTGGTTCTTATTTGACACTTTTTTTTCTTTTTCTTTGGATCAGTTTATTGGTTGGTGTTTGATTCTCCCAGGGCCAGGTTTCGTGCATCATTGCCTATGAGGACTGACACTATCACGTACACCTTCCCCCAAATCTCCACACAGGGCGATCCCTACCACCCGTGTAACGGGAGTTCGGTCGGTGCATCCCAAGTCAGATGACTCGAAAGCAGCTGGCACAAAGTCCCCTCATACCTACTTTCCAGAGTGATAGGAGCCGTGCGAGAAGAGAGAACACCACTTATTTATTTATCTACATGGGTACCAAAACCCCTACACTTAAGTTTCACAAAAAGAGATTAAGGGCCCTTGACTACGACAAACTTCCTTATACTAACAAACACGAATTATTTGACTCACTAGGTTCAGGGTGGACTTCTTTAAATATTTGAGTGCTGAAACCCTATGATTACTGACCCCCCGAGGGAAAACCAGGGTGCATCCTAACGACTCGATAACACCCAAAGCCAGTAAACTAGATATCCTAATGCATCAAGTTCAAGACAATTTTGGGAGCTTTCTTTTTTAGTTTGCCTCTCAACGGTTATGCACATGCTAAACACAAGCAAAACCAACAAAAACATTTTCTTTCGCAAACACATGAAGATTTTGAAAGAATTGTGAAAATTTTAAAGCACTAGGCAAGCAAAAGAAGACAAGTCACCCAAGGATCATGGCAAACAGATATATCGATGTTAAATACAGCACACTAACATGACCCTATCAGTACACACAAAAGAAAACAAAATCAAAGGAAAAAGACTCGACTATGTACACACGTAAAGCACCCCCCACACCTACTTCATGCATTGTCCTCAATGAATGTGAACAAGATACTACATGGATTTATGCATGAAAAATATTAGATCTCACCAACATTAAGCACAAAGGGAAGTTCATGGTCATGTTGATGGACACAAACCTGAATTCCCTCAAAACCTGTGGGTTATTGAAGAAGGGAGACAAATACGTGAAAAAATGGGGCACAAGTACACAAGGGTTGGGGGCCACAACAATCAATGCTCGCTCATGGAGTCTTTTATTACGCACTTTTTTTTTAATATAACTATGTACAAACATAAGTTCCCATCTTTATTTGTCAAAATACATCAAATGAGAATCTCAAAAGTGGGTCAACGTACTTGGAAAGGGAACATGACACAACGCAGGGCCAGAATACTCAAGTATGGGCCCCCTTCACAAAGAGCACAACATGAAATGAGAGGTTCATGAATTGGACGCAAATGCGTCTCAATCAAAGGATCAAACTGAAAGAGCTTTAACCTCTCGAGAGTTTGGGAAATAAGGGGCAACGGAAGAAGAGTTTATCCTGTTGCGCTGCTGAAGTTATGATCGTCAATCCAAACTCTCCAACCAACTGGCTGGTGAGTCGGAACGAGGTCCAGAACCTCATTAGGCATGTCCGACTCACCAGGCGAACAAAAAGTGGGTCTCATACCCAAGGTATCCTCTAAGGAACTCCTAATACCCTCATTAGCAATGTAGTTGTTTGATGTTCCATCATTTACAAGATGATCAGGAACAATAGTGAGAGGCAAACTCTCATCAAGTTGTTTGAAATTGAGGGTACTAGGGAGCTCTTGCTCCACCAGAGGTGAGTCCTTAAGAGGCACAACATGAAGATCATGTGGCTCAAGGGCCATGGGACAAGAAGATAAGGCACAATGCTGTGCCGACGCATAATGAAATTGGTCCATGTTATTCTCAATTTGGATCGAATCCCCCACAATGTGATCGTGAATTGAAACCCCAAGTCCCTCAGACTGACTAGGAGTTTGACTCTGAAAGATTGTGCTTTGAATTTGTGAATGTGGTGGTGGTTCGATATCAAAAGATGAATCCACATGTTGACAAGAAATGTAACCCTCCTCACGTTTACTTAATTGTTGTGTAATTTGACTCACATACATTTCCATAGTTTGCAGGGAATCGTGATTGGACTTCAACACATTTTGAGTGGTTTTCATGAACGTTTGGAGAGCTTGTTCCAAAGAATCAAGTTTGGGGTCAACTGTGAGGTTCATGTCAGAATTTGGGAAATGGATGGGTTGGGTGGTGATGGGCTGAGAATGCGTCCAATGATTGGTCGTGGGGTGTTGGTAGAATTCAGGATATTCAGAAGGAGGGTACTGGGGTGGGAGTGATGTATAAGAATTTGAATAAGAATTGTCTCCCCACAAATCCATCCTTCTCAGGTTGTACGTGGATGCGTAATTGTCATATTGAGCATTTTGGGAAAATGTATGCTCATACTCAGGCTCTGAGGGAACAGAAGGACATTCCCCGCAAACGTGACCACTCAACCCACAACAGTGACACAGTACGGCTACTAGAGCCACCGGTGCACTCATGTCTTCTACCACATGCATGAAAGAGGCCAAAGGTTCTTGCAATGTCTCAGTTTGATGACCAACATATGATCCGACGTAACTAGATGGAGATCTAGTAGTCGGTGCCTCTCTCATATCACCCTTATATGAAGATTGCTCAGTTACACAATGAAGATTATCCCAACCATACAGGGTGTTCGTCTGAACCACCGCAGGTTGCATGGGTCCGGAGTACCATGGAGAATTGTCCTGGTCCCAACAATGATATGGATGGTCGCCCATGTAACCATCAATCTCGACAAAGAACTCTCGAGTCGATCACTCTCACCACCACGAGGCCATGCTCGCAAAAAGTGCTCGACTCGACCCTAAAACGCTAATAGAGAGTGTAAAGGGGAGGAGACTAAAACGTAGAAGTAGGTGAGAAGAAGATGACTCAGAGGAGAAGGGATGAATCCCTAAAAACTAGCGTGGGTAAAGGATGAGGGTAGAAGCCTAGTCTAGCAAACACGACTCAAACAAGCTTAGGCTGGCTATAGCTCCTTACAGCTAGACGATGCCTAACTGCGAGGTTACACGGCCTCAACACGCCTCACCTCCCTACGACGAAGACCACAACGCTCAGCAAGTGAGCCAAGATCCGGAGATCTCGTCTCTCCTACTATTGAACAAGGTGGGCGACGCCGATCAGGCTATGACGGTCGTGACCGACTCACTCTCCTAATGCGCCCAAGTCCTAATGGTCAATGTCTACTTGGTTTTAGATTAAGGCTTTACTTGAGTATGCTTTTTGGGGCTAAGGGAGGGGTGATGAAATCCCCCACGTTATCTTTGAAGACTATAGGTGGTGCCCCTTAAGATGTTTTGATCCATAAGCTAGCAAGCAACTCTTCGAGCAAACACTCACCTCACTCTTGTTTCGATGCAAACCTTACGCACTAATGAATGTCCTAATACGTGAATGAGTGTTAAGGAATGCGTACCTCGCTCCAGCAATCAACAACAAAAATTAAAACTAAGAGAAGACAATTAACATGCTCAAGTCTTTACTAGATGATGCATGACCTAAACATAGCAAATGCCTAATCTTTTGCTTTGGGTTTTAGTGTCCAAGTTGATTAAAGGAGGGTTTATTGGTTATTTATTGATCTGGGAGCAAACTATAGGTTCACACATGCCAAATTGGGCTCCTAGATACCTAAAATGTAAATAGAAACAAACAGAAGAAAATTGGGGGTGAACATATCTCACCAGGCCGCAAAATAGCGGTCTCAGACCGCTATTTGGCGGTCTTGAAGGCTTGAAGTACTCCCAACGTTTTCCTGCTTTCTCTTTGAATCTCAAATGTCCTGAAACAACAAAAAACTAAAACAAAAATCAAATCCACTCGAATCGTCCAAACAAGAGTCTGGACTGGCACCTCCCCGACAATGGCGCCAAAAACTTATTGAACGTTTTAATTAAACCGCAAGTGCACGGCCGCGTTGAAGCGATGGCAAAATACGGGTCGTCCTCAGGGCGGTGAGCAGCCTCTTTTTTGCACGAAATCAAGTGGCAAAACTATGTAGAAGAGAGTTGTTTATGCTACTCTACGCTACACTACACTACGAAATACGAAATGCGAAAGAAAGCAACAAACGATTAACTAAAACTTAACTAAGAACAAAAGAAGAGTGCTGGAATTCAGAAGTGGAAGAACCCCCAAGGGGTGGAGTGAGTGCACACATGCAAAGAGGTGGGTGTTGAACACATTCTTTAAGCACAATTGAAGGTGGTGTTATTATGCAAAGGAAGTGTCTAAATGTTATGGCAAAACCTATCAATCTATTCACCAACCTAGTTGATTAACATTTACATATACAAGTTGTTTATTTCAGAACCTAAACAAGCATGAGAGGTGTCTAATCATTTTGGCAAAACTCATCAAGTTCTAAATTCTATCCTAAACAAGCAAGCATACATTCATGTTTTATCAACACATTGGAAATAAAGCATTCATTCCATTCTCTAATGCATGTATGAACATCTACTCCACCCCCCAAAGGGGATGGAACTACTCACTACACATTACACTAATTATTAAACGAAGCAAGGAAAGCATATTAACTAAGCTACTAAAACTAATGAAAAGAAATTAAACAAAGTAAAGCAAGAAATATGAAACAAACAACATAATAAAGAAATTTTTATTAACAAATGACTCACATTCCAAGTAGCATCCTCCTACTTTAGTGTGTGCTTCAAGGCTTCACTTCTAGTATGAAGAATAGCCACTCAAAATATGGAGTGATTACAATAGAAGGTGGACTTCTATTTGTAGTCAAAGAAAAAGGCAATCCGGGACAATCCCCCGATGTGGGACTAAACAAATACCAAAAATAGCCTAAACATCCTCTAATACATGTGCAGGAGAAATTTGAGCGGATCCAGAGTGATCTGGACCGCCAATTGGCGGTCATAAACTTTGGATCGGGTTGGAATTTGTTGTGGGCTTTTCTTGCTGGTATTGTTTGTCTTTTATGCGATTACTTGATTTGTTGGAGCTCCGACCCGAATAGAATTGCAAAAATACTCCCCATGATGGTGTGGAATTTTCTATTTTGCTCTTTGGTCCTTTGGTCTTACGTTCAGGTCCTTCTCCCTTGCATCTCAGTCCCCAGATCTCACAATTCAGTCCTTTTTCCCAGTTTTTGGGTCCTTTTATGCTTCATCTCTTCAAACCTATTTATTTCTGAAATTCACACAAAAAACTCGTAACATAGCATTGTTTAGGTGAAATATAATGGATATAATGTGCAAATATGAGCATGAAATAATGTCAATCACTTAGCACGTGCAACAAGCCGTTAAACCTCCTTGTCGCCAAGGAGGAGGAGTGTTGTCTCCTACGGGTTTTCAGCGGATACACCCACAAAATCCGAACAAAGATGCATTAATCACTTTAGCTACATGACTCGTTGGACTTATTTTGTCGATCATGGGACGCGGTAATACAACGGGTCGACTCTATATATGTAATTGGTCCACACACCAAGCCTAATGAATTATTCTTGAAAGTTAGTTAAGGACTTAAGTGAAAGACATGGCAACCTTAACCTCTGAATGTGATACAATGTGTAAAGTCCATTTTGGTTCTTATTTGATTCTTTTTTTTTTCTTTTTCTTTGGAGCATTTTATTGGTTGGTGTTTGATTCTCCCAGGGTCAGGTTTCGTGCATCATTGCCTATGAGGACTTACACTATCACGTACACCTTCCCCCAAATCTCCACACAGGGCGATCCCTACAACCCGTGTAATGGGAGTTCGGTCGGTGCATCCTAAGTCAGACGACTCGAAAGCACCAGGCACAAAGTCCCCTCAGACCTACTTTCCCGAGTGATAGGAGTCGTGCGATAAGAGAGAACACCACTTATTTATTTATCTACATGGGAACCAAAACCCCTACTCTTAAGTTTCACAAAAAGAGATTAAGGGCCCTTGACTACGACAAACTTCCTTATACAAACAGACACGAATTATTTGACTCACTAGGTTCAGGGTGGACTTCTTTAAATGTTTGAGTGCTGAAACCCTATGATTACATGAGACCTAAAGTCAGTAAACTAGATTTCCTAATGCATCATGTTCAAGACAATTTTGGGAGCTTTCTTTTTACTTTCCCTCTCAACGGTTTTGCACATGCTAAACACACGCAAAACCCACAAACATTTTCTTTTGCAAACACATGAAGATTTTGAAAGAACTGTTAAATGTTTTAAAGCACCAGACAAGCAAAAGAAGACAAGTCACCAAAGGATCATGACGGGCAGATATATCAATATTAAATGCAGCACACTATCATGATCCTAACAATACAAACAAAAGAAAACAACAAACAAAATGAAAAAGACTCGACTCCACATATATACAAACGTAAAGCATGCATTGTCCTCAATGAATGTGAGTACGATACTACATGAATTTTTGCATAAACAAGAAAAGATCCCATCAACGTGAATCACAAGGAAAGTTTCATGGTCATGTTGATGGACATAAACCCGAATTCCCAAGAAACCTGTGAGATACTTAATAAGGGATAGAAATACGTGAAACAAAATTGGACCCAAATACACAAGGGTTGGGGCCCACAACAATCATTGCTCACTGGTGGAGTCTTTTATTGCTCTTTTTTCTTTTTCTTCTTTTTTTCTTTTTGTTTGTTTTTTTTCTTTTTTTTCTAAATAAGATATATACATCAACAAGATATTCTCATAATCATTTGGTCAAGGAACATCAAATGACAACATCGAGTCATGCGGACCGGAGATTTGCCAAGATGAGCCCGCTTCATTAGTACTCTGAGGTGTCATGAGGGTTGAACGGTCAAAGATGAAAGGCTCAAACCCCTCATGATATTGGTTGGGTGTAGGCAACATGAATGAGTGGAGTTGTGTTGCCTCACTAGGGTTTAGTTGCTCATCGAACAAAACCCTCCAACCAGTAGGCAGGTGCTTGGAATAAGTTCCTCAGGCTCATTCGAAGGATGCGGCATACCTGCTTCACTCAGAATGGGGCTTCTCCCCAAGTCATCCAACAAGGATCACCCTGCCTCCTTTGTATCATCAAGCATAAGTTCGATCGCAGGTGGGTCCTTGTTGGAGTCAAAATGAAGCTCAAAAGGCTTAACGATCGTGGGACGTGGGGTAGAGACACCTTCAGGTATGGGCATATGCTGAGGTGTGTCCCCCTCATTTACAGTCTCAAGTGAATCATCTGACAAACACTTCCTTTGTACATTCATGTTTGATGCCAGCTCACTCTATTGCATTGCAATGATAGGCAATGAGTTTTCGTTGGGCACACAAACATTCTCAATGGGTTGCATTGGTGTAAGGGGTATTCGTTGATTTTGTGGTGCTTTATCCAATTGGCGGATGAGGTTGAGATTTAAAGGTTGGTACAAGGGCTCTTGTTGCCGACCAGAGTTGAACACATGAAACTCTGCACTCATGTTACCGGATGAGAGCTTCATGAGACCATTTCTACAATTAATTAATGCATTGGAGGTTGCCAGAAATGGTCTACCAAAAATGAAAGGAACTTGAGAGTGGGTGTTCACAACAGGGTTAGTATCGAGGATGACAAAATCTACAGGAAATATAAAATCTCGAACTTTAATGAGCTTGTCCTCAATAATCCCCTTTGGGACACGGATGGATCTATCCGCCAATTGGAGGGTGATCTTAGTTGGTTTCAATTCTCCCAAGTTCAACTGTTGATAAACAGAAAATGAGAGGAGGTTGACCGCTGATCCTAAATCAAACAATACATTACCCATGCTAGTGTCCCCTATCATACACTGAATAGTATAACAACCAGGATCTTTCTACTTTGTGTACGTGGGATTGTACAAAAGTGAGCTTACACTTGCAGCTAAGAATGCTTTCCTAGGAACATTGGTCTTCCTCTTGGTTGTGCAGAGGTCTTTCAACACTTTGGCATATTGAGGTATTTGTTGGATGACATCCAACAATGGGATGTTAACCTTCACTTGTCTGAAGACCTCTAATATCTTATCCATTGTGTCACTCTGCTTTTTGGTTAACCTACTAGGCTATGGAGTTTTTGGCAGGTAGGTTTTCTGCGGTGCCTGAGAAGGAGGCCTTGGTGTATTACCCTCATCCTCAGCTTCCTCCTCACCATCATTCCCACCGAGGGACTGCACAGATGGTGGTGGTGGAAAGGAAATGTGATTGTCAACCTGCTTTGCTTTCCTTAAGGTTACAATGGCATTAACATGGTGAACAGGTTCCTCCACATGGTTCACTTGTCGCCCCCCAGGTATCGAACTCTTATTTTGCAAGTGTGGTTGTCAGTACATGCGGGGATTAGCCTCAGGCTAGCTAAGTAGAGTCACTCTGTCTGTCTCTCTCTCATGTACAGACTGAGCCAATTGACCCATCTTAAGCTCAAGAGATTTGATGGTCTGCTGATTTGAAGTGAGAACTTGACTTGTGGATGACATTTTGTTTGTTGAGTTCTCGAGTCCACGAGTCAAGGTCTCAAGTGAATTGAATCAGGTTTTCATATTGTTGGAATTTGGGAAACCTTATTGATATGTTATTTAAGCTTGGGGTGGCTGATAAGATGGTGCATGCCTGGAAGGTTGGTTAGGTGAATGAGAGAAATTTGAAGGACCACCCGGGGCATTGTTTTGGTTCCATGAAAAGTGAGGGGGTTCCTCCATCCAGATTATAAGATGACGAGCATGGGTCATTCCTGGACTATCATAGATGGCATTGACATGTTCCATCTCCGGAGGAATGGATGCACACTCGCCTCCTATATGACCTATCCTACCACATAGATGACAGGGAACTGGACCAGATGAAGACACACCTTTCTTGTTTTGGAGCTCAATCGAATCCATGTGGTACCTTAAGGACAACACGCGTGCCTCGGTGGTTGTAGTGGTAGCGACAACAAATGCAGCACCAGATCTAGTCGAGTTTGCGTTTGCGATCCTCTCTCCTATGCTAGAAGGTGGTGATGGTTCCCTCACACTCTCCCACTGCATGGTCTTCTTAGCGAGGTCTTCTAGGAAAGCCCATGCCTCCCTTTCATCCTTTCCTAAGAAATCTCCTTGACACATGGACTCAAGGAGCATTCAGGACGGGATGTGAAGACCCTCGTAGACAATTTGACAAAGGAACCCAAAGTCAATGTCATGGTAAGGGCATGGGGAGAGTAGCTCCTTGAACCTCTCTTTGTATGCATGAAATGATTCGGTCTCATGTTGATAAAACGAATTGATTTCATTCCTCAATTTTTGAGTCTGATGATTTGGAAATACTTCTTGAGGAAAGCATATTGAAATTCATCCCAAGTCCTAAAGGCATTTGTCTGGTTTCTGTACAACCACTTCTTGGCATCATCCTTTAGTACAAAGGGGACAAGCCTAAGATGGATAGAGTCTGTGCTAAGTTGTTGCAGCTTGAACATAGCACAGACCTCCTCAAATTCCGTGAGAAAGATATAGGGGTCATCCTTCCCAGTGAAGTGAGGGAGCATCGAGATAAACTGAGGCTTAACCTCAAAATGGTTCTCATTAGCCTCTGGTAATACAATGCAAGAAGGTAGAGCAGTACGACTCGGGTAGAATCGATCGCGGAGGGGAATGGGAGCCTGGGGAACAAGGTGATGAGATTGTGGATCCCCACCTCCTGGACCAGAAGGTGGTGTGAATCCAAAATCTAGGTCACCCTCGTGTGGTTGACGACCGGTCATGGTCCCGAGACTATGTAGGACACGGGACGGGGATGCGTTCGAAAGGTCAACAATTGAGGATAGATCGATGTCGAATCTCGTCAAAGAATCCACAAAGTCTTGTGACCACACTGGCATGCACAAAGATTGCACACCCACACGGTCAGACAAAAAGAAAGAAAAGTTTGTTTTTGGGTTTTTTTGTAAACAATAAAGGCAGAATGTGTGTAGGGAAGAAGACGGGAAGACACAGATGAGAGGGAATGACTCAGGAGAGAAGGGAAGAAGTCTTTATGCTACGACGGGTAGGTACTGGTAGAAGCACACAAGCAAACAAGGCTCAGACAACTTATGGTCGCTATAGGTTCTTACAGCTAGACAACCCTAACAGCGAGGTCAGACGGCCTCAACATGCCTCATGTCCCTACGACAAGGACTACAAGCCCAGCAAGTGAGGCAATATCTGGAGATTTCGTCTTTCCTACTATCGACGGAGTGGGCGACGCCAATCAGGCCATGACGTTCTTGACCGGATCACTCTCCTAATACGCCAAAGATCCTTAGGGCCAATGTCTACTTGATTTTAAAGTTAGGCTCTTGATTAGTGTGGTTTTTGGGGCGAAGGAATGGGTGATGAAATCCCCCACCTTATCTTATATGGGACAACCCCTCGTTAGTAACATGTTGGAGTCCAAATCTAGAATCAACTCTCCAAACAAACGCTCAACTCACACTTGTTGCAATGCAATTCCTACAAACTAATGCATGGTCATACCAAATGCATGAATGAGTGTAGGAGATACGTACCTCACGCCATTGCTCAACCACTGAAAGTAAAGCTAAAATAAAAGGCAAACTACGTGCCTAAGTCAAGTACATGATGCATGACCTAAACAAGCAAGAATTCCTAATCTTTTTCTTTAGATTTTAGGGTCCAAGTTGCTTAAAAGGGGATTGATTATTGATCTGGGGGCAAACTACAAGTCAAAACATGCCAAATTGAGCCCCAGACCTCTATGTTGAAACACCAAACAACCAGAAGAAGAGTGCAAGCAGAGCTCACCAGGCCGCCAGTTGGTGGTCCACCTCCGCTGAGTGGCAGTCTGTTTGTCTCCATTAGCCTCCAAACTTCTTGTGGTTCCTTTCCTTGATCTTTAGAGCCTCCTGAAAGAAACAAAAATTACAAAACACAAATTAAAATAACTCGAATAATCCAAACCAGAGTTTGGAATTGCACCTCCCCAGCAACGGTGCCAAAAACTTGTTTAAATGTTTTATTAATTACTGTAAGTGCACGGCGTCAGTGAAGACTCAGCAAGTACTGGTCTATCCACGGGGAGGTGAGTAGGCTCTAGTTTGTCAGAAATCAAGTGGCGAAAAAGGGAAAATAGATTTGGTTATGCTAGGCTAAACTACACTAAACTAGTAAGTAATTACCGCAAGTGCACGACGTCAGTGAAGACGCAGCAAGTATTGGTCCATCCACGGGGAGGTGAGTAGGCTCTAGTTTGTCAGAAATCAAGTGGCGAAAAAGGGAAAAGAGATTTGTTTATGCTATGCTAAACTACACTAAACTAGTAAGTAAGAAATGCGAAAGAAAGCAACGAAAGATTGAAAATCAAGAAGAGAAACCCCTAAAGGGTGGAGTGTGCGCACATATGAAGTGAAATAAGTGATGAATGATGCATGTATGTGTGTGTGTCGTGTGTGTGTCTTCATGCATAGGTAGTGTCTAAAGATTTGGCAAAACCTATCAATCCATTCACACAACGTATCGGCAAATACTACTTGATTATCATAAGATTAGGCTATGCATGAGAGGTGTCTAAAGATATGTCAAGACTCATCAAAAACCATGACCTCATGGGATGAACAAAGCTAAGCATGGGAGGTGTCTAAATCTTATGGCAAAACCCATCAAAACAAAGTTTCTTCAATCAATCAAGCAAACAACCACAAATACAAACACATAACTAACATGTAGCATATTCAACAGGAAATTTCAGTCAATAAACATGAGGAAACTAAGCATGGGAAGTGTCTAATTGTTGTGGCAAAACCCATCAAAAATCCCTCAACATGTAGATTATTAAAACAACCCCAATAAACATACAAACATGCAAGTCTACGCAATCAAAAATTCATCAAACATCCAAACTTCACAACATATATGTACATCATATCCACCCCCAAAGGGGATGGAACTACTCACTACACATTATGCTAGCAATTAAACTAAAGAAGAAAGGCATTCTAACTAGTTATACTAAGATTAGGAAATCAAAACTAAGTTAAGCATGCAAGCATTCAAAAGAGAACATTAAAAACAAAACTATGAAAAATTATTTTATTTACATGACTCACATTACAAGTAGCATTCTTCTCCACTTGAGTTTTGATTCAAGGCTTTACTCCATGTAGAGAGAATGCCACCAAGCAATGGGTAAATACAAAGGAGAAGGAAGAGTTCTATTTATAGGCATGAAAAAAGGTAACCAGGGACAATCCCCCGGTATGGGACTGAAACACATACCGTAAATGGACTAAATACAACATAATACACGACCCGACTCAACCATGAAATGTTTGGACAAATTCGGACCGCCAATTGGAGGTCTAGGACAGCCAATTGGCGGTCCAGATAGCTTTGATTGAGTCTGGATTTCGGTGGTTCGTTGCGGGCTTGATTTCTTGATGTTGTATGAACCCGATTTGGTTGTTGATGTTTGGGCCCGGATCTAATCGCCAAAATACTCCTCATAATGGTGTGGAGCTTCTTGATTTCCTCATTAGTCCTTTTGGTTTTACATCCGGGTCCTTCTCTCTTGCACCTCAGTCCATAAGGCTTGCAACTTAGTCCTCTTTCTTGCGTTTAAGTCTTTTTTTAGTCTATTCTTCTCAAACCAGTTTATTCCTGAAATTTAAACATAAAACTCATTACGTGACATTGCTTAGGCTAAAAATAAATGATATAAGACACAAATATATGCATGATATGATGTGAATCAGTAGCAATGTAGTAAAATCTTACCATTACGTCTTCCCAAATGTGGTATTTAAGGGAGCAGTCGACCATGGACCAGTTTTCAACACAGATGTTGATTTTGGTTCCTGCAAGCATACCCAAATAACTTCTCCAGTATATTTGGTTTGGTCTGATTGACTCCAACATATCATCAAACTGAAGAGGTAATGCACCTTCTCTCTTAACCAATAACTGAAACTGGAGCATCAAAGTAGCTCCACATGTGTGAGATGTCATGAAATCCTCATCGTCACTTTCAACTTGTACGTCATCTCCGGTGATAATCTCTGGCCGATCGGCTTTGTTCTTCATACCAATCTACCTGAAATAAGAAGAAGAAAAAAAGTTTATATCAACCAGATAAAGAAGAAAATCATGTAAAAATAACACAAGATATATATTAACATGCAACTTTACTTTCACTTGAACATTTTTTTTTGACTTTTTCGTTTCTTGCTCATAGGATCCTCAATCCATATTCCTTCGTGATGATCATTGCGGATAAGTAAGCTGTCAACAGTTCTATCGTCCTCGAGCGATTTAAGCTTAGGTACTTCTGCAAACGACGAAATTTCTCGAATCTCATTAACATCTTCTTGAGAAACGATTTGCAATTTTCCTTCTAAAACTACCGACCAATCATTAGCACACGGGTTTGCTACATAGAAAATTTGTTTTAATTGAGATGACAGAATGAAAGGATCTTCCTTAAAACCTTCTTTTTTAAGGTTCACCAGAGTAAACCCCAAGTCATCGACTTGAAGACCGCTGTCAATATTTGGTTTGGTCCGATTGGCTCCAACAAGTAACAATTGTTGCATCAACACATGACAATCATGAGACTTCTAACCAATTAGTTTCAAATCTTTCATTGAAACAAGACAGCTAATATTTCACGAATACCCCTGCGGCACTTTGACACCATGTAGACACTAACAAAAAGCTAATTTCTCCTTTCTTCACAAAGTGTAACAAGCTGGTGGTAAATACTTATGAGTACCCTTACTCTCTCGGACTAGTTTTGCTCGAATCCCAAGTTCAAGCAGATCAAGTCTAGCATTATATCCATCTTTAGTCTTACCCGGTATGTTCAAAAGAGTTCCTAACAAATTGTCACAAACATTTTTTTCGACATGTATCACATCAATACAATGTATGATTTCTAAGGTCTTCCAATAAGGAAGGTTTAAAAAGATGGATTTTTTCTTCGAACCACTCTTATCGTCTCCGCGTTTGTAAGTCTTGCTGCATTTGTATTGGATGGTCTTCACCCGCTCAAGAACTTGTCTTACACTGACTTCTATAGGAGGTTCTTTGAATTCATGCTTTCTGTTAAAAGCCCTCTTCATTTTATGGTATGGATGACTCATAGGAAGAAATTTGCGATGACCAAGATACACTATCTTGTTGTCATGCACAAGCTGCAAAGAACAGGTGTTTTATTCACAAATAGGACGAGGCTTTGTGCCCTTTCACAGAATAGCCAAACAGATTTCCATATGCAGGGAAGTCATTAATTGTACAAAATATCATCGCACGCAATGTAAATGACTGTTGACGGTAGGCATCCCACACTTGCTCACCATGATTTCACAATTTCTTCAAGTCATCAATCAGGGGATCCAAATACACATCTATGTCATTGCCTGGTTGTTTTGGATCAGAAATCATTAAAGACAACATCATGTATCTATGTTTCATGCTTAACCATGGACGTAGATTGCACATAACCAATAGAACATGCCACGAACTATGAAGGCTACTCAAACTCCCGTAAGGATTCATTCCATCAGTACACAGACCAAGTCTCAGATTTCTAGATTGTTGACTAAAAACCAGAAAATCTGAATTGATCTTCTTCCACTGCGGAGAATATGCAGCATCTGATCATTCGCTTTATCATGATTTGCGTGCCATGTTAGATTATTTGAATCCGCAGGACAGGCAAACAAACATTTCAACCTTGGAGTGATCGGAAGATACCATAACACCTTCGTAGGTGGCCCTTTTACTGGTATATCACCACTCACATTTTTCTTAAGTTTGTATTGAGACGCATTACAAACCGGACAATAATGCATATTTTCATATTCAACCCTATATAATATGCAATCATTAGGGCATGCATGTATTCTCCTATATTGCATACCCATCGGACACAAGATTTTTTTGGTCTCATATGTACGGTCTGGAAGTTCATTCTTTTCTGGAAGAATTTCTTTGAATAACTTAAGTAAGGCAGTAAAACTGACATCACTTCAATTGTTCATGGCTTTCAAGGTATATAACTATAACACTACATGCAATCTACTGAAATTGGCGCAACCCGGATACAAAGGCTTTTCATTGTCAGACAACAGACTAATAGTTGGGGTTTGTCATCAAACTTATCAGC
This sequence comes from Triglochin maritima, assembly GCA_963682175.1. Classification (NCBI taxonomy): domain Eukaryota; kingdom Viridiplantae; phylum Streptophyta; class Magnoliopsida; order Alismatales; family Juncaginaceae; genus Triglochin; species Triglochin maritima. The sequence continues at coordinate 21,588,045 of OY821786.1, forward strand.
AACATCTCGAATAATATCCTCTAATCGTTCTTCATCATTAACATCTAGATTTGAAGGACTATCACTTTCTTCTTTAGTACGTATTTCATTCTCACCATGCCAAATCCAACGTGTGTATCCTTCATCAAAACCTTTCTCAAACAGATGAACATTTATCTCTTTTACATCTCTTAAGAACTTGTTAAGACATTTCCTACATGGACATAAAACCTTTCCTTCATTTCTAATATGCACATTCTTTTGTGCAAACTCTAAAAAAATTATCAACTCTGTACTCATACGCATCACTCAATCGACTCACAGAAATCCAATTTCAATCCATTTTATCTACACAGCAACACAAATTAACAATCGTAATAAAAAATGAACCCAATATACATGATTTTTTCAAAATTTCGGAAGAACCACCCCTTAAATTTCATAGTAATAAAAAAATTCCTGTGGAAAAAAATTCAAACATATACACAACTATATATCAAAAATGACAATACAAACATTCACTTAAGTAGTTATTTCAACACAACTATATATTGAAGTTGTCATTTAACTAAGTTGGTAAGGATGGATGGATATATAGGTCATAACCATCTACTTAAATAAGGAAATTGAAGTGGGATTGTGGGAAGTAATAGTTGAATGCAATTGATTTAAGCAAGTAATGGAAGAAAGAAGAGCCAAAACCTTTCCTGATGTCTACATCTTAATCATTATCAAAGAAAATAATCAAATCCAAATTAAAAATTCCACAAAAAACCAAAAAATCAGACACAACCGAAATAGATTTATTAATAATAAAAACTAAGGAATGATAAACCTAAATTACAAGTTGCACATTAGAATTAAAACATATATTCAATTTCAAAGATGGAAGATGCTTTGATTAAATAAGTTAGGAATATAATGTTAGTAAAAATTTCAAGTTGAGAGACCATCATATGAAAATAAAAATAAATCAAGTTGAGAGTGGACCTTAATCAAGTTGAGAGTCGAACACGAATATTTTGGAGGAGTCAAGTTCTGAGGAGCACGACAAGGTCAGAGGAGTCAAGGTTGGAGGGGCACGGCAAGGTCGGAGGAGTTCGACATGTTCTTGGTGGCCGGAGGAGTTGTGGTCAGTGGCGCGTCGATTGGGAGGTGGTGCGGGGTCAGGGGTGGTGCTTTGGGTCGGAACTGGTGCGTTGTGGGGGTGGTGTGCAAAGGTGTTGGTGGCGGGTGGGTTGGAATGGAGGTGGTGCGGTGTGGGTTGGATCGACGTGATGCGGAGCATGGGTTGAGGTCGTGGCACGACGAGGTTGGAGGATTCGAGGTCGGGGTGTGGGCTGGCGGCGGAGGCTTGGGTTGTGTTGGACAAAGGTTTGGGTTGTGCTTTTGTGTTAGGGCAGAGTAAACAAGAGGATAGTGGGACGGTTATCTATAACAAAAAACTAAACACATCGGTTTCCATGAAAACCGACGTGTTTAGTTCAACAAAACACATCGGTTTTAATAAAGCCGACATGAATAAGTATTCCAATTTCTTTATCTAAAAAATAAATGTTGTTGAACAATCGGTTTTTTCTTGTATAAACAATTTAATCTAATCAAGTCGGTAGGACAACCGACGTGAAATGACCAATAAAACACGTCGGTTGAACAAAATTGACGTGATATATATATATATATATATATATATATATATATATATATATATGTCACGTCGGTTTTGTTCAACCGACGTGTTAAGGTTGTTTCACGTGGGGTTCTTAATATCCGACGTGACATGGCGACGTCATTACACTTTTCCATCAGCTAGATATCATTGGATGCTTGTCATTCTATGCCCCCAAACTAATTCGGCATATTGGTGATCATTTGGGGTCTACTAAACCAAGGGAATCCATATAGAAAGTTGTTTTAATGTAAGTTCATTTTAATCATCATATTTGTAATTCGTGTATTTTTATTAGTATTATCTACTTCAGTTTGAATAACTTGTGCTACTCAGGACAATGAGGGTTTACAAAGTGTTAGGTGGAGTAAGAACAACAAAAAATACAGGAGTAACATGGCATGGAATGGGAGTAAGTACATTCTCCCATTTTTTGTTATTTTTGTTAAGTAAGGAAACATATATTTAGCAAATTTATATTTTTGTAGTACCGCAAACAGACTGGTAATACGGAATGTGGTTACTACGTTATGAGATATATCGAAGAAATCCTCAAAATTGCACCTCAAAACGTAGCCCTAACTGAGGTAATATAGATCGCTATTCAGTTGTATAATTATAGTTTCATTATTTAGATATTAATATTTTGTACTTGTATTTTTTTTGGTCTTCCCAAATAATAGCGATCCCTACTCGCAACAGGAGCTGGATGATACTCGCGAGCGATGGGCTCGCTCTTTTATTAGAAACATGTTAATGAACTGACAAGTTCTTATATCATGAACACATTCTTTGTAATTAAACATGCAATTTTATTTAACATGTTTCTTTGTATTACCAAAATACAATTTGTTCTTTAATATATTCAAACATACTTGTCAAAGAATGCCAAGTGTTTGTGTATGTATACTTGTGGATGAATGATTGTGTTTGTGTATGCTCGTTGGATGAATGTGTATATGTGGATGAATGTGTATTTGTGGATGAATGTGTTGTGCAGGATGAATGTATTTTTTTAATCAAGTAAGGGTATGGACGTTATCTATTGGGTTAACCCGACGTCTATTCCTCTATTGAAGGGCAATAGACATCGGTTGTATCGTTGAACCGACATATATTCTTAAATATAAACGTCGGTTGGGCCCTAGAACCGACATCTATTTTTAAGTATAGACGTCGGTTGGGCTCTACCAACTGACGTCTATTTGTGATGAATAGATGTCGACCATTAAGTGACCGATGTCAACGTATATACGATGCATAGATAGACATTGGGTCAGAAAAGCCATATATCCGACATATATTCCCTTTTCTGCACTAGTGTAATGAAAATGAGTCTCTTAAATTAAAGTAATTGATAGAGTTACAAATGGAAGCATTGATCACACCTTCGTGAGCAAATGCTGGATTTGGAAGATGGTCGAGGTTGTAGGACCATAATGGCCCCTAATTATTTAATCAAATTACGCTTAATCCCTACTTAAACAAACAACATGTGTAGCGGAAGCAATTTAAACATAGTAGGGAAGAAACAGGCAAACCACAATGGAGACGAGATTTTTACAGAGGTTCGGCCACCCACCTACGTCTTCTCTTGCAAGCTCCACTCGACACTTCGAGCTCCGCTCACATCTTCACTGTCTGATCTCGTTCCGGGATGAGATCAAGCCTTTACATCACGAACAATCCTCGTCGAGCTCGATTTCTTCTTCTTATAATCCGCGAAGGATGCTTCGGGCTTTCACCGAAGCCTTTACTCTTTTGACCAACAAAGAACTTGAGTGGAACAACACTCTCTAGCTTGAGCACACTTTGAGTATGATATTGAATTGATCAAAGATGTGGAAGTATGAGGGTTAGAGTGTAGTATTGGGAGTTTTAGGAGTTGGGGTTCTCTCTAATGTATGAGACAATTGGAAGTGGGAGTGTTGTCTAAACAATGTGTTTGGACCTCTATTTCAAAGCTCCTAAAGTTTTCTATCCGTTGGGGAAGAATTGATTGTTTGGTGTGAAGAACACATCAACAGAAATCAAGGTTTAGTGATTCCGCCCCTCAACGGTCGACCGAATCAGGCAGAACGGTCGACCGTTTCTTTAAGAATAAAGAAACATTCGAACAAACTAGTGAATGGTCGGACCACTTAGAATTTCACTTAAGTCATCAGTCGAACCAAGAAATGGGGCGGTCGATCGATCGAGGAGTTTTGTCCAGGTAAATCGTAATTGGTCAAACGAGAGGCGTATCAACCAAAACCAGGAAGTTTTAGGAACAAGAAACATCTTTATCCGGTCGACCATTCTGGGGCCAACGTTCGACCGGTGGTCAATTGTATAGTAGGGGTGGGTTGAATTTATACGAATACGATCGTTGTATAATACGACAAGTTTAACGCTCATCCTAAAAATACGAGAACGGCCGACCAAAAGGTCAAAAGCGGTCGACCGGTTGAACTAGGAAAATACACATTGAGACTATGTTATAATCGGTCGAACTGAGAACTCGTTCGGTCGACCGATTGGCATAGGATGTTTTGGTTTAGGTTAAGTGATTTTCGGACTATGGTTTGGGTGATCTATTGAAGTCCAATTGATGTGAAATTGTATGTGTGACTTCTATAAGGAACCAAGTGTGTATTTGAGTAAATTTTAACTCTTGTATGGTCAAGATTACACAAGTTCCTAAGACTTAAAATAAAGGCAAATTACATGTCTTCAAAAGCTTGATTACATGTGTTGACTTCAATTCCATTCTTCATTGAGTCTTGATCACCTGTAGATGTTAGCACAATACAATATCTTCCATGCATTATGTGTGCTACACTACATTTGATTGTGATTAAGATTAGGTTAATTAAATCTTCAAAACAAGGATTAAGGTCAAAAAGGCAACAGGGGTTGCCTGGTCGAGTAAGGATGATCGGTCGGGGCTGCTCGATCTGAACGGGTGATCTAACTCATTAGGTTTTTGTGTTTGATTTTGGGTTGAATATTAAATATGATGACGCATTACAATTCTAAAAAATTAGATATCACCATGTCGGTAACCAACAAAATGACGTGGTTAATCCCTATATGGACGTAACATGCTAACCGAACAATCGATCACAATTTGATCCACCGAAATGTCATACCCGATGACCAATCACAATTTGGTCCACCAAAATGTGATACCCGATGACCGATCACAATTTGGTCCACTGAAACATACAACTTGGACGACCAAACACAAATGCTTGGGAAATAGTGTGTTAGGATGGTCAATATACACCATGTCGGTTTCAGGTGCACCGTTTGATAAGCTTAAAACCACGTCGGTGTATTGACCATCGACATGGTATGCCTAATACCGCATCAGACATATTATGCTTGTAAATTGTTCAACGTGGTAGGTCTAATCTCACATCAAATTTTAAGCTACCCGCATGGCGACGTAGTACTCGCGCTTTCCAGTAGTGTCAATACTTAATTGATACATCACATGTACACTTGACCAATCCTTCGTCAGAATGTCATAATGAAACTGAATACATAAAAAACATTCGAACAAATACATGTATAGTAGGTATGCAAAGATTTCATGATATCATGTTTTTGGTAGTTGCCCCTCTTGTTTTTTGATATGCATACTGATTGACATCATTTCATGCTTATATTTGTATCTTATATCCATTATCTTTCACCTAAATAATGCTATGTTACGAGTTTTATGTTTGAATTTCAGAAATAAATAGGTTTGAAGAGATGAAGCATAAAAGGATCCAAAAGCTGGGAAAAAGGACTGAATTGTGAGATCTGGGGACTGAGATGCAAGGGAGAAGGACCTGAACGTAAGACCGAAGGACCTAAGAGTAAAACAGAAAACTCCACACCATCATAGGGAGTATTTTAGCAATTCGATTCGGGTCGGAGCTCCAACAAGCCAAGTAAATGCATCCAAGACCAGCAAATATACCAAGAAAAGCCCAAAACAAAAATGAGCGAGATCCGGATCCTGTAGACCGCCAATTGGCGGTCCGGATCTTCCCGGATCCGCTAAGATTTCTGGATCATATGTATTAGTGTTTTTTAGGCTATTTTTGGTATTTGGTTAGTCCCACATCGGGGGATTGTCCCGGATTGTCTTTTTCTATGGCTATAAATAGAACTCTTCACCTTCTAATGTAACGACTTCACATTTTGAGTGGCTATTCTTCCTACTGAAGTGAGGCCTTGAAGCACACACTGAACTGGGAGGATGGTACTTGAATTGTGAGTCATCTTAATAAAAGTTTCTTCATTATGTTGTTTGTTTCATGTTGTTTGTTTTAATTTGCTTAATTTCATTTCATTATTTTTAATAGCTTAGTTAATATGCTTTCTTTGCTTAGTTTAATAATTAGTCTAATGTGTAGTGAATAGTTTCATCCCCTTTGGGGGTGGAGTAGATGTTCATACATGTAAATGGGAATGGAATGAATGCTTTATTTACAATGTGTTGATAAAACATGAATGTATGCTTGCTTGTTTAGGATAGAATTTATAACTTGATGAGTTTTGCCAAAATAATTAGACACTTCTCACACTTGTTTAAGTTCTGAAATAAACAACTTGTATATGTAAATGTTAATCAACTAGATTGGTGAATGGATTGATAGGGTTTGCCATAACACTTAGTCACCTCCTATGCATGATAACACCACCTTCATTTGGGCTTAAAGAATGTGTTCAACACCCACCTCTTTGCATGTGTGCACTCACTCCACCCCTTAGGGGTTTTTCCACTTCTGAATTCCAGCACTCTTCTTTCGTTCTTAGTTAAGGTTTAGTTAATTGTTTGTTGCTTTCTTTCGCATTTCGTATTTCGTAAGTGTAGTGTAGTGTAGCGTAGAGTAGGATAATCAAACTCTTCCCTATTTTCACCACTTGATTTCTGATAAATAAGAGGCTGCTCACCTCCCTGTGGACGGCCCGTATTTGCCACATCTTCACCGACGCCGTGCACTTGCGGTTTAATTAAAACGTTCAACAAGTTTTTGGCGCCGTTGGCGGGGAGATGCCAGTCCAGACTCTTGTTTGGACGATTCGAGTGGATTTAATTTGTGTCTTGTAGTTTTTCTTTGTTTCAGGAGACTTGGAGTCGCAAGGGGAGGCAGCAGGAGAAGTTGGAGGCCAACCTGGGCACTTTGGACCGCCAATCAGCGGTCTGGTGAGCCATGTTTCCCTTCTTGTTTCTTCAGCTTGAATCCATAATTGATTTAGTGATCTGGGACTTGATTTGTCATGTTTTGACTTATACTTTGTTCCCAGATCAATAATCAAACCTCCTTTAAGCAACTTGGACCCTAAAACCCAAAGCAAAAGATTAGGCATTCTTTTTGTTTAGGTCATGCATCATGTATGTGACTTGGGCATGTAGATTGTCTTTTATTTTAGCTTTATTTTACAACAAGTGTTTTAGTGCTGAAACCCTATGATTACACACCCCCCGGGGGAAAATCGGGGTGCATCCTAACGAGTCGATAAGACCTAAAGCCAGTAAACTAGATATCCTAATGCATCAAGTTCAAGACAATTTTGGGAGCTTTTTTTTTTACTTTGCATCTCAACGGTTTTGCACATGCTAAGCACACGCAAAACCTACAAAAAACATTTTCTTTCGCAAACACATGAAGATTTTGAAAGAAATGTGAAAATTTTAAAGCACTAGGCAAGCAAAAGAAGACAAGTCACCCAAGGATCACGGCAAGCAGATATATCAATGTTAAATGCGTCACACTAACATGACCCTAGCAGTACAACCAAAAGAAAACAAAAACAAAAAACACAAACTATGTACAAACGTGAAAACACCCCCCCACACCTAATCCATGCATTGTCCTCAATGTATGGCAAAATGGTGCCAATGCATGGATAGGGTGTACCGTACTGAAGACGGTGGCCAGAAGTGCCCGAAGAGGCACCTCTTTCGAGAGCCGACAACTTCCTATAGATATTCCGGTTTTACCTTGCTAAGATGGCGTTCTGCTGCTCGACCGCCATCTCAGAAATGTCGGTGTTAAAGAGCGTTCCTGAGCTCACAAACGAGCTTGAGGAACTGGCTTTAACATCCTCCTCCATAAAGTCAGGCACCCATGCCTCAGGAAGGCAATGGCAAAATGACGGGGTCATCTTTGCTACCTCGAGGTCGGTGCGTTGGCGCCTCAGCATGCGCTCAAATCATGGGATGTCCAACATGCCACACAATTTGGGAACCAGAGTCGGCAAATAGTGTATTTCTTTCAGCCTAGCGTTCACCAAAACGTCGAACAATGTTCGACAAATGTAGTGTGGTGAACCGTCCATCAGACGTGAATGGCCTAACGTATTTCGACAACTAGGCGTGAAAAATGTGGAGGTCCGCTCTTGGCCTAACGCATTTCGACACACCCACCTGGCTATAATGTGCACATTGGAGTAAATGTGCACATTAGGTACTCCCCCATGCCCTGATATAGGTTGCCCACACCCAAGCATAGATCGATAAAAATTAATGTCGTGGGTAGGCACGAGCTCATCGACTATGGGGATCCCAGTCGCGTCGGAGATTAATTGGGGTGTAACAGTGTGCTTCACCCCTCTGAGAGTGATACTAAACTCGAGTTGTCCAGTCTGGTCACACTCGAGTTTAGTAAAGAACTCTTCTACGAGAGGCTCTACGTACATGGATTCATCGCCCTCATATAACAAATGGTACCACCCTTTAGCTACAATTCGATCGTAGAAGAGTTCTCCGAATTCACGAATCAGGGAGGCAAAATTTAGTTCTGGAATTAAATGGTTGCTGGCCATACCTGCACCTACCTTGGCGAGCTTTAACGGCGAAGCACACGACGGCGAAGACGAACACGGTGCGAGAGGAGAGGAAACCACCGCACGTCGATCCCTAGAGAAAAATAGACACCCCACCAACGAAAACCACAGAACACACAAAATCACGCCACCCGACGAAGAGAAAACTCAACCCAAGCACAAACGACCGCTGATTACCGGTCCACAACCGCTGATTACCGGTCTGTTGGTGCGACTGGAGGGTGGGATTTGGGTGGTGGCGAAATCAGATCTGAAAGACGCGTTTTATCTCTGGAACGAATGGGTAGGGGTGGAAAATCACGCGTTATTGACAAGGGAAAGGGAAAATATCAAAGAGGCCTTCCAATTTTTTGCTTTTTTTCATTTTGTTCTCTCTTTTTTCTTTTTTTTCTTCTTTTCAACAAAACACTGATGTGTACAAACACATGAAGGGATGGATCACATCAAGTGACCACATCCGTGGGGAGTTCGTGCAAAGACACGACTTCCTCCTCAACCTCTGTCGTGGTCCCTTCCAAGTACGGTTTGAGGCATTGTCCATTAACTTTGAACACGTCCCCATTCCTTGGATTTTGAATCTCAACCGCCCCATGAGGGGAGACGGTTAAAACAATGAAGGGCCCTGACCAACGACTCTGAAGTTTCCCCGGAAACAAGTGGAGGCGAGAATTATACAACAAGACATTTTGTCCCACCTCGAAGGTTTTGATTCGCACCAAGCGATCGTGGAAAATTGTAGTGCGGGACTTGCAGATCTTGGCATTCGCATAAGCTTCATTTCTCAACTCCTCCAACTCGTTGAGTTCTAACTTGCGATTCGCACCGGAAACATCAAGATTCATGTTAAGATGTTTGATTGCCCATAATGCCCGGTGCTCAAGTTCTAGCAGAAGATGGCAAGCTTTGCCATAAACTAGCCGGTAGGGGGACATGCCAAGGTCAGTTTTAAATGCTGTGTGGGAAGCCCACAATGCATCATTAATCTTGACCGACAAATCTTTCCTTGAAGCATTAACCATTTTCTCAAGAATTTGCTTGAGTTGATGGTTGGAAATTTCCACATGGCCACAGGTTTGAGGATGATAAGGTGTGGCCAACTTGTGCGTGATGGAGTATTTCCTCAGCATTGCCTCAAGGGATCGGTTCACAAAGTGTGTCCCCCGATCACTTATGATACAACGAGGTGTCCCAAACCTAGCGAAGATGTGTTCTTTAAGAAATTTGATCACAACCTTGCGATCGTTAGTGCGAGTGGGGATTGCTTCAACCCACTTTGACACATAATCGACCGCCACAAGGATGTAAGTGTGACCATGGGACACGGGGAAAGGACCCATGAAGTCAATTCCCCAAACATCAAAGATGTTGACCACTAAGATAGGATTGAGTGGCATCATATCTCGTCTGCCAATGCGGCCCACACGTTGGCACCTATCGCATCTTTGCAAAATGCAAAAGCATCTTGGAACAACGTGGGCCAGTAAAAACCACATTGGAGTACTTTGGCAACGGTTTTCTTGGCACGAAAAAGGAACGAAGAGGCACCCACCCACCACATGCCTCCTTATGGCAAAAGGACAAGACACTCTGAATCTCGTCGTCAGGAATGTACCCCTTATGATTTGATCAGCACAATACTTAAAGGTAGGGATCATCCCAATATAAGTGCTTGACTAACGACTTGAATTTCGTTGTCTCACTGTGTCTCCAATGAGCCGGCACCTCCCCGGTTGCTAAATAGTTCACAATGTCAGCGAACCAGGGGGTGAGGCTATTGCCATAAGGTTCTCATCAGGGAAAAACTCATTCACCGATGGATCCGATGAAAGATCAATGGGGATGCGAGATAGGTGATCAGCCACGACATTCTCGCATCCCTTCTTGTCCCGTATTTCAAGGTCGAATTCTTGTAACAACAAGATCCAACGCAGGTGACGGGGTTTCACATCCTTTTTAGACAAAAGGTAGCGAAGAGCTAAGTGATCAGTGTAGATGATGACAGGCGACCCTATGAGGTACTGGCGAAATTTTTCCAACGCAAATATGATCGCGAGGAACTCTTTCTCAGTAACGGAGTAGTTGAGCTGGGTGTCATTGAGAGTACGACTTGCATAGTAGATCACATGGGGCAATTTGTCGACCTTCTGACCCAAAACTGCTCCTATCGCGTAATCAGAAGCATCACACATCAGCTCGAACAGTAGAGTCCACACCGGTGCCTTAATAATAGGAGCGAGGTCAACTCACGCTTTAGAAACTCAAATGCAATCAGGCACTCGGGTGTGAACTCAAAGGAGGTTCCTTTAGTAAGCAAGCTCGTCAAAGGGTGAGCTATCTTGCTGAAATCCTTAATAAATCGCCGGTAAAAACCGGCTCCAAGGAATGAATGGATTTCTTTCACCGAGGTGGGTGGCCGAGCTTAGAAATAAGCTCAATCTTTGCCCTATCCACCCGATACCATCACGAGATACCACGTGACCCAACACGATGCCTTTTGTAACCATGAAATGACACTTTTCCGAATTAAGGGCTAAGTTTGTTTCCGAACACCTTTTGAGAACAAGGCTCAGGTGGTGCAAGCACTCATCAAAGGAGGTGCCATGAACCGATAAATCATCCATGAAGATCTCAAGGAAGTTCTCGACCATATCGGAAAAGATACTTAACATGCAACGTTGGAATGTTGCAGGTGCATTGCATAGTCCAAAAGGCATCCGTCTGTAAGCAAACGTCCCAAAAGGACAAGTGAACGTGGTTTTCTCCTGGTCTTCGGGGGCGACTGGGATTTGATTGTACCCCGAATAACCATCAAGGAAACAGTAATAGGCGTGCCTGGCGAGTCTCTCCAACATCTGATCGATGAAAGGTAGAGGGAAGTGGTCCTCACGCGTGACCGTGTTCAACTTCCTATAGTCAATACAAACTCACCACCAAGTTTGAAGTCGTGTGGGTACAAGCTCATTGTTGTCATTCTGGACAACAGTGATAGCCGACTTCTTGGGCACAACCTGGACAGGACTTACCCAAGTACTGTCCGAAATGGGGAAAATGATGTCATGATCTAAACACTTGAATCATTTTCTTAACTACTTCTGTCATGGCTGGATTTAAACGCCTTTGTGGGTCGCGACGTGGTTGTGCCTCATACTCCATAAAGATGTGGTGTTGCACGACGTCGGGACTTATCCCTTTGATGTCCCTCAAGGACCACCCAATGGCTGATTTGTGCTCCTTTAGGACTTGAATCAGACGTTCTTCCTGATCACCAGTCAACGTCGATGAAATAATCACCAGAAATGACCTATTGGGACCAAGAAAAACGTGTTTCAATTCCTTCGGGAGTTCTTTGAGCTCAGGCGTGGGTGGCTCCTCATGGCGAGGAATGATATCTAGGTCGAGATGTAAGATAGGAGGAGCTCGCATGTACTGAACAACATGCACATCATTACTCAACTCACCCCCGTCCTCTTCATGATCGGAGTCATCCATGAAGTAATCATTTAAATTCTCATGAATTAGGGGGAACTCTTCTTAATTTTCGGCGACATTCCCTGAGCGCCTTAAAAACTTGATTGCATGAAATGATTGACATCATTTCGTGCTCATATTTGTATCTTATATCAACTATCTTACATCTAAGCAATGCTATGTGACGAATTTTATGTTTGAATTTCAGAAATAAAGAGGTTTGAAGAGAAGAGCCATGAAAGGACCCAAAAGCAAGAAAAAGGACTTAATCGTGAGATCTGGGGACTAAGATGCAAGGGAGAAGGACCTGATCGTAAGACCGAAGGACCTAAGCGAAAAACAGGAAACTCCACACCATCATGGGGAGTATTTTGGCAATTCGATTCGGGTCGGAGCTCTAACAGACTAAGTAGATGCATCCAAGACCCAGAAATACTTCAAGCAAAGCCCACAAAGAAAACCAGACGGATCTAAAGCTTATAGACCGCCAATTGGCGGTCTGGAACCGCCAATTGGCGGTCTATATAGCCCAGGATCCATTTAGTTTTCTGTAGCACGTGTATTAGTGTATGCTTAGTCTATTTTTGGTATTGGTTTAGTCCCACATCAGGGGATTGTCCCGGATTAGCTTTTTCCATGCTTATGAATCGAACTCTTCACCTCCCATTGTATCCATCTCTCTCTTTGGTGGCATCTTCCCTACTAAGAGTGAAGCCTTGAAGCAAAACTCTAGTGGAGGAAGGGCTGCTTGTAATCTGAGTGAGTTCATAATAGAAGTTTTCATTAGCTTGTTAATTCTTGCTTAGTTAATGTGTTTGCTTTGGTGCTTGTTTTGTTTTATGCTTCTTTAATATTTATTGCTTGATTAGTATAGTTTTATTTCAGTATAATGCTTCATTTTATTAGAGTAGTTAGTTTAAATATGTGTGAGTAGTTCCATCCCCTTTGGGAGTGGAGTAGGTGTGTGTACATGTTATGTAGATGGTTTGAATGCTTAATATGAATGTTTTGTGTTGATATTAGTATGCTTGCTTGAATTATTAAGAACCTTACTTGATGGTTTCTGCCATAGCTTAGGTACATTCCATGCTTGTCTAAGTGTCTTAATAACAACCTTGCATTGCTCATATTATGCACATAAGTTAGTGTTGTAATGATAGGTCTCGCCATAGTTAGGTACTTCTTATGCAGTAACAACACTAACTACTTGAGCTTCTTGTATGCATTTCATATCACACTTATTTCATGTGCACACACACACACTCCACCCCTTAGGGGTTTTCATTCCTGTGATTTTATCTTTTGCATTAGTTGATTAGCTTAGTCGTTTAGTTCATTTTAGCTTGTTTGTTTACTAGTTTAGCATTGTAGTGTAGTTTAGTGTAATACATCCTTCTTCCTTTTCTTTACCTCTCGCCTTCGCACAAACCAAATGTCGACACACCTCCCAGTGGATGACCCGTATTTGCCACCGCTTCAACGCGGCCGTGAACTTGCGGTTAATATAAAACGATCAATCAAGTTTTTGGCACTGTTGCCGGGGAGGTGCTCTGTCCAGATCTTGGTTTGGACGATTCGAGGGGTTTTTGATTTTTGGTTTCCAGTTTTTCTTAGTTTCAGGGAACCATCGGATCAAGGGGAGGCTACTGGACACGTTTGAGGACCAGAAGCTCCAAAAGGGCCGCCAATCAGTGGTTGGAGACCGCCAATTGGTGGCCTGGTGAGGGTTTCCTGCTTTAAAATTTGTTCTGGTAGTTAGTGTTGTAATTTGTGTTATCTGGGAGCCATATTTTGCATGTTGTGACTTCTCTTTTGCTCCCAGATCATTAATCACTCCCCCATTAATCAACTTGGACCATAAAACTCAAAGAAAAAGATTAGACTCCTTGCCATCTAGGTCATGCATCATGTGTAGACCTTGCATGCATTTGTCTTTTCTTTTCTTTACATTTTGTTGTTGATTGCTGGCGTGAGGTACGTGCACCCAAATCTCTCATTCATGCATGTTTCGATCATGCATTAGTTAGTAAGGTGCATCGGGACAAGAGTGAGAGAGCTTTTGATTGGAGCGATTGATTGCTAGATTTAGGATCAAAGCGCTATTAAGGAGGGGTTGTCCCATAAAAGATAAGGTGGGGGATTTCATCACCCTTTCCTTGGCCTCAAAAATCACTCTTAATAAAGCCTTAACTAAAAGCAAGTAGACATTGGCCCTAGGATTGCGGGCGCACTAGGAGAGTAATCTAGTTGAGACCGTCATGACCTGATCGGCGTTGCCTACCTTGTCGATAGTAGGAGGTACTGGATCTCCGGATCTGGTATCACTTGTTGGGCATTGTGGTCCTCGTTGTAGGGAGGTGAGACGTGTCGAGGCTAGTGACCTCGAAGTTAGGCGTCGTCTAGCCTAAGGACCCATTGCCTTACATTGTTTGAGCTGTGCTTGCTAGTTAGGCTTCTTCCTGATCCCCCTACCCACGCTAGCTCTAGGGATTCTTCCCTCCTCACCTGAGTCCTCTCCTCATCTATTCTCTACGTATAGTCTCCTCCTCTAGTACACCTTCTGTTGTGTGTTGTTTAGAGTCGAGTCGAGCATTTTATGCGAGGTTGGGCTTGTTCTGGTGAGAGCACTCGACTCGAGAGAGTGCATTCTTCTGAGATGGACGGTCTTGGTGATCAACCATCTCCGCCTCGTGCTCCTTTGGAGCAAGAGGCCGAGTCGTCTCGTGGTGGCGGGGGAGACCGGGTTCCATACATGGAATACCTCGGTCCGCTTCCGCCACCACGTAGATCTCCTTCTCCTCCTCCTCTGACTCGAGAGGAAGGGAGATTCGGTCAGGATCGAGTTCTTGGTGCACCACCACCTTTAGCTTGACATGATAGACCGATGACTTTGTGGGAGCAGACCCATCCTGTTCGGGCCACGCAGCCTTCTTGCATAGTTGTTCCCCCTGCTCGTGGGAACAACTATGAGCCGAAACCTCAATATGTGAGCATGCTTCCAACCTTTACTGCCAATAAGGAGGATCCGTATATCTTTATACGCGAATTCGAGGAAGTATGCTCCATGTTCAAGCTTCAACAACTTGAAGAGGATTCAGTCCGGTTCAGGATGATTTCTTTCGCATTGAAGGATAGTGCGAAGAAATGGATGTATAGCCTCCCGGCGAGCTCGATGCGGTCATGGGATGACTTTGTAACCGTCTTTCTGAAGAGATTTTTCCCTCAAAGGAAAACTCAACAGATACGGCACAGATACATCAAATGTATCAGACCGAGACCGAATCATTTCATGGTTTCTTTGAGAGGTTCAAGGACCTTCTCCAGCAGTGCCCTCATCATGGATTTGAGTTATGGCAGCTGTGTCAAATTGTTTATGAGGGCATCAACTACAACACCCGCACATTGTTGGAGTCGATGTGTCAGGGTGACTTCCAAATTAAACCAATCGAGGAGGCATGGGATACTTTTGAGTCCATGGCTGAACGTACCTTCGAGTGGGATACCATGGGAGAGCCACCAGCCGCCAGGTGTTCTGGTCGAGCTGGATCCTATCAAGTTGACTCATCGATCGCGTCTGAGGCGAAAATGGCTACTCTCATGCGTAGGATTGAGAGTTTAGAGTTGGACCGAGCTCCTGTAGCTCAGGTCGCTACTCCCGAGTGTGGTAGGTGTGGACTTACGGGCCATGATGACATGGAATGCGCTTACGCTCCAAGGGATACTGAGCATGCGAATGCAATGTATCAACAGAGGCCCCGTAACGACCCGTACAATCAGTCCTACAACCCGAGATGGCGTAACCATCCTAACTTCTCTTGGGGGCCTTGTGGGGGTCACAGTCAGAGCTCGCACGCTCAACCTCAACCTCCACCTTATCAACCTCCACGCCCATCGGTGACCTACCAACCCCCACATCAAAGGTCTCTGCACCAACATTACCGACCTGCTCATGCCTTATCGTCGGGTTATTCCAACCAGACTCCACCACCCCAGCGGGTTGACCCTAAGGACGCTTCTTGTGATCCGACCTTTCAAGTGTTGCAAAGTACAGTCAAGGCTTTGGAAATGCAGGTTAGCCAGTTGGCTCATCAACTCCATGAACGCGAGAAGGGTCAATTCCCGAGTCAACCTGAGGTGAATCCTCGGGGTACCCATTCTCAAGGAAGGACACCTTTACCTCATGCCACCTCTGAACCGACCCATCATCTTAATGTGATTCATACTTTGAGGTCTGGTAAGGAGGTGGATAACCACATTGGGGTACCTTCTTTGTCGTCACCATCTTTGAGTGAGCCGGATCCTGAGGCTCCCTCCACAAATACTTCCAGGAAGGAGCCAGATCCTGTGGTTCTTTCTACATTTCCTTCGACAAAGGGGCCGAACCCTGAGGTCCCCTTGTCTCCTCTTGTGTCGAAGGAACCAGATTCTGAGGTCCCCACTCATGTTTCTTTGGACCTGAATGCTGGGGTGCCTTGGCATCCTTATGCCCCAAAGGCACCATTCCCTGAGCGCCTTAAAAAGAAAACCTCTGATCAGCATGACAAGATGGTTGAGATGTTTAGGCAAGTTAAGGTGAACATCCCTCTGTTGGAGGTGATTCAACAAATGTCACCTTATGCCAAGGTTCTCAAGGACTTATGCACCAAGAAGAGAAAAACTCATGTTCCCAAGAAAGCTTTTCTTGCGGCTAACGTGAGTTCTTTGTTGGCACAACCCATGCAAGTCAAGTACAATGACCGTGGTTGTCCTACTACCTCTTGTGTGATTAGTGATGTGCCCATACATCGAGCCTTATTGGACCTTGGTGCATCTGTTAATCTTCTACCATATTCTGTCTACGTCCACCTCGGTCTTGGAGACCTCAAACAAACAAAGACCACTATTCAATTGGCTGATAGGTCTATGAAGAAACCGAGGGGTGTGGTGGAAGATGTGCTGATCCAAGTAGGAGAGTTCATTTATCCAGTCGACTTTTTTGCCTTGGATACTGAACCTGTGCCAAACCCACTTGGACAAATTCCTGTCATTCTGGGGTGACCATTCCTTGCGACTTCCACTGCATTGATCAATTGTCGCAATGGTCTGATACGCTTGACTTATGGTAGTCAATGCGCTGATTTTAACATCTTCACCATCGGCAAGAAGCCAGGTGCCTTCAATGACCCTGTTGGGGTCAACCTTATCCAGGGTTTGGATGAGATTGAAGTTGAGGGCACCTTCAAGTATTTCAGAGAATTGTTCGATGAAGCTCCTGAAGGTGGTGAAGATGTTTCACCTGGGCTGGCACAAGAAGGTGCCTTATGTTATGATCATGTGGCCTCAGAGCCACATCCTTTTGATCACGTGGCCCTTGAGCCACATCCTTTTGATCATGTGGCCCTTGAGCCACAGCCTTTCGATCATGTGGCTTTTGAGCCACAAGATACCATTTTTATGGCCTCTGGGCCACATGATCTTCATTTTGTATCTGCTGAGGACCCCATGTGGGTTAAGAATCAACCACCTGATAACCTTCAACCTGATAGAGGTTCACATCTCATTCATGCCTCCTATCTTGCTCACTCACAAGAGGCATCAAACGACCACAACGCTTATAAGGGTATCAGGTGGTCAAACAATTCTGATTTGTATGTCACGAGCCCATGCATGTTCATTTTGGCTCGAGTGATGGCGGGTTCCCATTTGATGTCCCTTGACATATGAAGATGGGAGCCCATTTGTTGTACATAAAAAAATAGAAAAAAGAGAAAGAAAAAAAAATACAATAAAAGACTCCTTCAGTGAGCATCGATTGTTGTGGGCCCCAACCCTTGAGTATTTGGACCCCATTTCTTTCACGTATTTGTATCCCTTCCTTAGTATCTCACAGGTTTTGAGGGAATTTGGGTTGTGTCCATCAACATAGCCATAATATTCCCTGTGTCCTTCACATTGGTGAGATCTATTCTTTTTCATGCATAAATCCACATAGTATCTTGCTCGCATTCGTTGAGGACAATGCAAGAACTAGGTGTGGGGGGGTGTTTTACGTGTGTACATAGTCGAGTCTTTTATTTTGATTTTGTTTTCTTTTGTTTGCATTGTTAGGGTCATGATAGTGTACTGCATTTAATATCGATATATCTGCTTGCCATGATCCTTGGGTGACTTGTCTTCTTTTGCTTGTCTAGTGCTTCAAAATTTTCACATTTCTTTCCAAATATTCATGTGTTTGCGAAAGAAAATGTTTTGTGGGTTTTGCGTGCGTTTAGCATGTGCAAAACCGTTGAGAGGCAAAGTAAAAAGAAAGCTCCCAAAATTGTCTTGAACTTGATGAATTAGGATATTTAGTACAGTGGTTTTAGGATTTATCGAGTCGTTAGGATGCACCCCAGTTTTCCTTTGGGGGTGAGTAATCATAGGGTTTCAGTGCTCAAACATTTAAAGAAGTTCACCCTAAACCTAGTGAGTCAATAATTCGTGTTTGTTAACTTAAGGAAGTTTGTTGTTGTCAAGGACCCTTTAAATCTTGTTGTGAGACATTAAGTGTAGGGGTTTTGGTTCATGTGTAGATAAGAAATAAGTGAGTAGGTGTTCTCTCTTCTCGCACGGCTCCTATCACTCGGGAAAGCAGGTCTGAGGGGACTTTGTGCCTGGTGCTTTCGAGTCATCTGACTTGGGATGCGCCGACTGAACTCCCGTTACACGGGTGGTAGGGATTGCCCTATGTGGTGATTTGGGGAAAGGTGTACGTGATAGTGTAAGTCCTCATGGGCAATGATGCACGAAACCTAACCCTGGGAGAATGAAGCTCCAACTAACAAAAAGAAAAAGAAAAAAAATGAGAAAAGAAACAAAAAGAAAAAAAATTGGGAATAAGAACCTTATTGGACTTTACACTTTGTAGCACTTGAGGATGTTGAGGTTGTCCATGTCTTTCACTTAATTCCTTATTTAGCTTGCATGAATGGTTTATTAGGCTAGGTGTGGACTGATTACCTATATAGAGTCGGCCCATAGGATTACCGCGTCCATTGATCGACAAAATATTTCCAACGAGTCGAGGTCTAGATTGAATAATGCATCTTGTTCGGATTTTGTGGGTATATCCGCTGAAAACCCTCAGGAGACAACACTCCTCCTCCTTGGCAACAAGGAGGTTTAACGGCTTGTTGCACGTGCTAAGTGCAACCGTGATTCCTACGAAAGTGAGTTAGGATTTCCTGTTTCTCGTTTGCTTTTCTCTTTCTTTGTTTTTCTCGGGACTAGCAAAAACTTAGGTGTGGAGGTATTTGATTGACATCATGTCTCATACTCCATAAAAATGTGGTGTTGCACGACGTCGGAACTTATCCCTTAGATGTCCCTCAAGGACCACCCAATGGCTGATTTGTGCTCCTTTAGGACTTGAATCAGACGTTCTTCCTGATCACCAGTCAACGTCGATGAAATAATCACCAGAAATCACCTATTGGGACCAAGAAAAACGTGTTTCAATTCCTTCGGGAGTTCTTTGAGCTCAGGCGTGGGTGGCTCCTCAAGGAGAGGCGTGATATCTAGGTCGAGATGTAAGATAGGAGGAGCTCGCATGTACTGAACAACATACACAACATTGCTCAACTCAACCCCGTCCTCTTCATGATCGGAGTCATGCATGAAGTAATCATTTAAATTCTCATGAATTAGGGGGTACTCTTCTTCCAATTCTTCTTCCAAGTCCTTGATAAGATTAACTTCCATGGGGTCCTCGAAAGATGTCAGCTACCTAGTCATATTGAACACATGGAATGTCGCGGTCAAGTTCCCGAACGACAATTTTATGAGTCCGGTACGACAATTGATCAAGGCATTTGACGTCGCCAAAAAAGGTCTACCCAAAATCAATGGAATCTGAGAGTGGATAGTCTTAATTGGTTCGGTCTCAAGGACGACGAAGTCAACCGGAAATATGAAATCACTGACCTTGATTAAGACATCTTCAATGACCCCCAACGAGACTTTGATCGAACGATCAGCCAACTGCAAAGTTGTTTTCATAGGCTTAAGAGTTGCTAGGCTTAATCGTTGATACACAAAAGCATGTAAGAGGTTAACCGCCGACCCTAGATGTAGCAAAACGTTATTAATGCAAGAATCCCCAATGATACATGAAATTGTTGGACTGCCGGGGTCCTTCAATTTCACGTATGTAGGGTTCGAAATGATAGAGCTCACATTAGCCGCTAAAAAGGCTTTGCTAGGGACGTTGGTTTTCCTCTTAGTTGTACAGAGATCCGTCAGGAATTTTGCATAGGGAGGTATTTGTTGAATCATGTCTAACAAAGGAATGTTGATATTCACTTTCTTAAATATCTCCAACATTTTATCCACACTGTCATTCTGTTTCTTAGACAACCCACTAGGATAAGGAGCTTTTGGTAGGTATGTCTTGGGCGGAGCCGGAGAAGGAGGCATTGGTGTATTACTCTCACCCTCGGCCTCTTTCTCACCATCATTCCCACAAAGGGGCTGGACAGATGGATTTTCTGGCAAGGAAACGTGGTTGTTGACCTGCTTCCCATTTCTCAGGGTCACAATGGCATTAACATGGTTCATAGGTTCTTCCACGTAGTTCACTTGCCCCCTGTGGTCTTGAACTTGCATTTTGCATGTTCGAGTGCTGTTGAGCACGGGGGTTAGCCACAGGTTGGCTAGGCAAGCTCCCTCTCTCTCTCTCTCATGTACAGACTGAGCCAACCGACCCACCTGAAGCTCTAGAGATTTGATGGTCTGCTGATTCGAAGTGAGAACTTGACTCATGGACGATATAAAGTTTTTACAGAGTTCGCAAGTCCACGAGTTATGTTCTCAAGTGAATTAAACTGGGTTTCCAAGTTGTTTGAATTTAGGAAACCTGGTTGGTTGGTGTTCTGACTTTGGGGTGGTTGATGAGACTGTGAATGCATGGGAGGGTAGTGTGGTCGGTTAGGTGGTCGAGAAACGTTTGAAGGACCACCTAAGGCATTGTTATGGTTCCATGAAAAATTAGGGTGGTTCCTCCATCCAGGGTTATATGATGATGAATATGGATCATTCCTGGATCTATCATAGATCGCATTTACATGTTCCATCTCAGGAGGAATGGATGCCCACTCACCCCCTATATGACCTATCCTACCACATAAATGACATGGAACTGAACCAGATGCAGACACATGAGATACATCGTACTGGTTTTGGAGGTCAATCTAATCCATACGGCGCATTAAGGCCGCCATGCATGCCTCGGTGGCCGTAGTGGTATCGACGGCAAATGCGGCACCCGATCTAGTCGAGTTTGCATTTGCGATCGTCGATCCTATGCTAGATGATGCAGGTGGTTCCCTTACACTCCCCCATTGGATGGTTGTTCTCAGCGAGGTCTTCTAGGAAAGCCCATGCCTCCCTTTCATCCTTTCCTAAGAACTCTCCTTGACACATGGAGTTAAGGAGCGTTCGGGACGTGATGTGAAGACCCTCGTAAACAATCTGACACAGGCACCACAACTCGATGTCATGGTGAGGGCATGAGGATAATAGCTCCTTGAACCTCTCTAAGTATGCATGGAATGATTCGGTCTCATGTTGATAGAACGAATTGATTTCGTTCCTCAATTTTTGAGTCTGATGATTTGGAAAATACTTTTTGAGGAATGCAGACTGGCAATACGATGCATGAGGGTAGAGTTGTACGGCTCGTGTAGCATCGATCACGGAAAGCTATGGGAGCGACAACTGGAAGAACATGTAGAACAGGTGGGTCCAGCAACTGCTCCTCCTCACGGAAATTAGCAGCCATTGAACCCGGACTGTGTGCGACACGAGAGGAGGAAGGCATCGAGAAATCGACTACCGAAGCATGGTTGACAATGCGCCTCGTCAAACAACCACTCTCGTCTCGTGCCCACGAAAGCATGCACGAAGGTGCACACACACAACCCAAAACTTTTTTTAACAAAGAATGTACGTCGAGGAGAAGACGGGGGAACACAGGAGAGAAAGAATGACTTAAGAGAGAAGAGAAGAAGTCCTTATGCTACGGCGGATGGGTACAGGTAGAAGCACACAAGCAAACAAGGCTCAAGCAATCCTAAGGTCGATATAGGTCCTTACAGCTAGACGACGCCTAACTTCAAGGTCACACGGCCTCAACACGCCTCACCTCCCTATTACGAGGACCACAAAGCCCAGCAAGTGAGACAAGATCCGGAGATCTCGTCTCTCCTACTAGCGACAGAGTGGGCAACGCCGATCAGGTCATGACGGTCGAGACCGGATCACTCTCCTAATGCGCCCGAAATCCTTAGGGTCAATGTCTACTTGGTTTTAAAAATTAGGCTCTTGATTAGTGTGGTTTGTGGGGTGAAGGAAAGGGTGATGAAATCCCCCACCTTATCTTTTATGCGACAGCCCCTCCTTAGTAGTGTTTTGGAGTCTTAATCTAACAATCAACTCTCCAAACAAATGCTCAACTCACACTTGTTTCAATGCACTTCCTACTAACTAATGCATGTTCATACGAAATGCATGAATGAGAGTAGAAGGTGCGTACCTCACGCTAACACTCAGCAACTGAAAATAAAGCTAAAATAAAAGACAATCTACATGCCTACGTCGCATACATGATGCATGACCTAAACAAGAAAGAATGCATAATCTTTTGCTTTGGGTTTTAGGGTCCAAGTTGCTTAAAGGAGGTTTGATTATTGATCTGGGAACAAACTATAAGTCAAAACATGCCAAATCAAGTCCCAGATCACTAAATCAATTATGGAAACAAGCTCAAGAAACAAGAAGGGAAACTGGGCACACTAGACTGCCAATTGGCGGTCTCCGACCGTTGATTGGCGGTCCAAAGTGCCCAGGTTGGCCTCCAACTTCTCCTGCTGCCTCCCCTTGCGACTCCAAGTCTCCTGAAACAAAGAAAAACTACAAGACACAAATTAAATCCACTTGAATCGTCCAAACAAGAGGCTGCTCACCTCCCTGTGGACGACCCGTATTTGACACGTCTTCACCGACGTCGTGCACCTGGTGTATTCACGTTTGTACATAGTTTGTGTTTTTTTTGTTTTTTTTGTTTTCTTTTGGTTGTACTGCTAGGGTCATGTTAGTGTGCCACATTTAACATTGATATATCTATTTGTCATGATCCGTGGGTGACTTGTCTTCTTTTGCTTGCCTAGTGCTTTAAATTTTCACATTTCTTTCAAAATCTTCATGTGTTTGCGAAAATGTTTTTGTAGGTTTTGCGTGTGTTTAGCATGTGCAAAATCGATGAGAGGCAAAGTAAAAAGAAAGCTCCCAAAATTGTCTTGAACATGATGCATTAGGATATCTAGTTTACTAGCCTTAGGTCTTATCGAGTCGTTAGGATGCACCCCGGTTTTCCCTCGGGGGGCGTGTAATCATAGGTTTTCAGCACTCAAACATTTAAAGAAGTCAACCCTGAACCTAGTGTGAGTCAAATAATTCATGTCTGTTAGTATAAGAAAGTTTGTCGTGGTCAATGGCCCTTAATCTATTTTTGTGAACTTAAGTGTAGGGGTTTTGGTTCCCATGTAGATAAATAAATAATTGGTGTTCTCTCTTCTCGCACGGCTCATATCACTCGGTAAAGTAGGTCTGGGGGGACTTTGTGTCTGGTACTTTCGAGTAATCTGACTTGGGATGCACCGACCGAACTCCCGTTACACGGGTGGTAGGGATCGCCCTATGTGGAGATTTGGGGGAAGGTGTACGTGATAGTGTAAGTCCTCATAGGCAATGATGCACGAAACCCGACCCTGGGAGAATCAAACACTAATACAATAAAATGCTATAATGAAAAAAAAGAGAAAAAAAAAAGAAAAAGAAAAAAAACAGTGTCAAATAAGAACCAAAATGGACTTTACACATTGTATCACATTAAGAAGTTAAGGTTGCCCATGTCTTTCACTTAAGTCCTTAACTAACTTTCACGAATAACTCATTAGGCTAGGTGTGTGGACCGATTACATATATAGAGTTGACCCGTAGTATTACCGCGTCCCATGATCGACAATATGAGTCCAACGAGTCGTATAGCTAGATTGATTAATGCATCTTTATTCGAATTTTGTGGGTGTATCCGCGAAAAACCCTCAGGAGACAACACTCCTCCTTGGCGACAAGGAGGTTTAACGGCTTGTTGCACGTACTAAGTGCAACCGTGATTCCTACGAAGGTGAGTTAGGATTTCTTGTTTTTT
This sequence comes from Triglochin maritima, assembly GCA_963682175.1. Lineage (NCBI taxonomy): Eukaryota > Viridiplantae > Streptophyta > Magnoliopsida > Alismatales > Juncaginaceae > Triglochin > Triglochin maritima. Next base: position 21,612,215 of record OY821786.1, read on the forward strand.
TCATGTACTTTTTCCTTTCTTTGTTTTGCTAGGGACTAGCAAAGGTTAGGTGTGGGGTATTTGATTGACATCATTTCATGCTTATATTTGTATCTTATATCAATTATCTTTCACCTAAATAATGATATCTTACTAGTTTTATGTTTGAATTTCAGAAATAAATAGGTTTGAAGAGATGAAGCATAAAAGGAACCAAAAGTTGGGAAAATGGACTGAATTGTGAGATCTGAGGACTGAGATGCAAGGGAGAAGGACCTGAACGTAAGACCGAAGGACCTAAGAGCAAAACAAAAAACTCCATACCATCACGGGGAGTAGTTTAGCAATTCGATTCGGGTCGGAGCTCCAACAAGCCAAGTAAATGCATCCAAGACCAGCAAATATACCAAGAAAAACCCAAAACAAAAATGAGCGAGATCCGGATCCTGTAGACCGCCAATTGGCGGTCTGGATCTTCCCGGATCCGCTGAGATTTCTGGATCATAAGTATTAGTGTTTGTTTAGGCTATTTTTGGTATTTGGTTAGTCCCACATCAGGGGATTGTCCCGGATTGCCTTTTTCTATGGCTATAAATAAAACTCTTCACCTTCTAATGTAATGACTTCACATTTTGAGTGGCTATTCTTCCTACTGAAGTGAGGTCTTGAAGCACACACTAAAGTGGGAGGATGCTACTTGAATTGTGAGTCATCTTAATAAAAGTTTCTTCATTTTGTTGTTTGTTTCATTATGTTTGTTTTACTTTGCTTAATTTCATTTCATTAGTTTTAATAGCTTAGTTAATATGCTTTCTTTGCTTAGTTTAATAATTAGTCTAATGTAGAGTGAGTAGTTTCATCCCCTTTGGGGGGTGGAGTAGATGTTCATACATGCAAATGAGAATGGAATAAATGCTTTATTTACAATGTGTTGATAAAACATGAATGTATGCTTGCTTGTGTAGGATAGAATTTATAACTTGATGAGTTTTGCCAAAATGATTAGACACTTCTCACACTTGTTAAAGTTCTGAAATAAACAACTTGTATATGTAAATGTTAGTCAACTAGGTTGGTGAATGGATTGATAGGTTTTGCCATAACACTTAGACACCTCCTATGCATGATAACACCACCTTCATTTGGGCTTAAAGAATGTGTTCAACTCCCACCTCTTTGCATGTGTGCACTCACTCCACCACTTAGGGGTTTTTCCACTTCTGAATTCCAGCACTCTTCTTTCGTTCTTAGTTAAGGTTTAGTTAATCGTTTGTTGCTTTCTTTCGCATTTCGTATTTCGTAGTGTAGTGTAGAGTAGAGTAGGATAATCAAACTCTCTTCCCTATTTTCGCCACTTGATTATTGATAAACAAGAGGTTGTTTACCTCCCTGTGGACGACCCGTATTTGCCACGTCTTCACTGACGCCGTGCACTTGCGGTTTAATTAAAACGTTCGACACATACATTTGTTTTTGGTCCATTGATTAGGATGTTGACAATGTTGAAGTGTTGATATCCCAACTATAATAGAGTTAGAATTTGAAATGGATTGAGGTTGTCTTTAAATGCCGTGAACATGTTCTCCTAAAAGGTATATACGGGATTGTCCTATGTGGATACGTCATGGCGAAAAATAAACTGGAACATCTAGAAAATTCCAGTCAACTTTCACTTCAACATCAAATTTTATTGACGACATACAAGGAAAGGTTTTAAGACATTTATGAAGATGTTGGAGGTGAAGGAGTTCATGAGGGAGGTGTGTCGACTTTTGGTTTGTGCGAAGGCAAGTGGTAAAGAAAGGAGAGAAATGTTGGTTACACTAAACTACACTAAGATGCAAAAGGAAATGAAGAAAGCAATAAAACTAAACCCCATAAGGCGTAGAGAAATAATGTGAATATAAAGATGTGTGTGTGTGTGTGTGTTCAATTATGCTCCTCACAACATGTAGTGCATGAAATCATAAAACTAAATCCAACTTTGCCTCCACATTAAATAAGATAAGACTATATCATTAAAACATACAAGACAATAATTGGAATGAAGCTAAATGAACTCATGTATAGACTAGACCCTACTATGTCTCCACGTGAATTAAGATAACACATTATCATTAAAACATACAAGACATTAACCAAGGTAAAGGCAACAAGAGTACATACACTACAAATTGTGTTTCCAATATAAATTCCATCCATATCCTCACCTTATCATTTCCCATAAAATAGGTCCACTAATCTAAGCATAAGCTAAGCTTCATTCAAGAGCATTAGCATATCAAATATAACTACTCCAAATGGGGATGGAACTACTCACTAATCATTACACTACCTACATTAACAAAATGAGACATTATACTAAAAAGAAATTCAACTAAGCAAGAAAGGAACATTAAAGAAGCTAATTGAAAGAAACATAAACTAAAGAAACATGCAAGAATTAAAAGACAAGATTAAAAGAAACTAGAATAATTATTTTATTAACAATGACTCACACTGAAGGTAGCATTCTTCTCCACCTTGAGTTTTGCTTCAAGGCTTACTCCTTAGTAGAGAGAATGCCACCAAGCAATGGGTGATTTACAATAGAAGGTGAAGAGTTCTATTTATAGCCAAAGAAAAAGGCAATCCGGGACAATCCCCCGATGTGGGACTAAAAAAATACCAGAAATGGAGTAAATACACACTAATACGCGACCCACCAAAATCTTAGCGGATTTGGGCCAAAACAGACCACCAATTAGCAGTCTTGGACCGCCAATTGGCGGTCTTTATGGTCCGGATCACGCTAGATTTTATTCTGGGCTTTTCTGGATGTCTTTGTTGGTCTTTGATGCATCTACTTCACTTGTTGGAGCTCCAACCCGAATAGAATTGGCAAAATACTCCCCATGATGGTGTGGAGTTTTCTGTTTTGCTCTTTGGTCCTTCGGTCTTACGTTTAGGTCCTTCTCCCTTGCATCTTAGTCCCCATGTCTCATAATTAAGTCTTTTTTCCCTGCTTTCGGGTCCTTTCATGCTTCATCTCTTCAAACCTATTTATTTCTGAAATTCAAACAAAAAGCTCGTCACGTAGCATTGCTTAGGTGTAAGATAATGGATATAAGATACAAATATAAGCATGAAATGATGTCAATCAAATACCCCCACACCTAAGTTTTTGCTAGTCTCGAGCAAAACAAAGAAAGAGAAAAACAAACGAGAAACAAGAAATCGTAACTCACTTTTGTAGGAATCACGGTTGCACTTAGCACGTGCAACAAGCCGTTAATCCTCTTTGTTGCCAAGGAGGAGGAGTGTTGTCTCCTGAGGGTTTTCAGCGGATATACCCACAAAATTCGAACAAGATGCATTATTCAATCTAGACACTCGACTCGTTGGACAAATTTTATCGATCATTGGACGTGGTAATTAGTCCACACACCTAGCCTAATGAATCATTCGTGGAAGTTAAATAAGGAATTAAGTGAAAGACATGGACAACCTCAACATCCTCAAGTGATACAAAGTGTAAAGTCCATTAAGGTTCTTATTTGCATTACCATTTTTTTTCTTTTTGTTTCTTCTCATTTTTTTCTTTTGTTTTTATTAGTTTGAGCTTCATTCTCCCAGGGTCAGGTTTCGTGCATCATTGCCTATGAGGACTTACACTATCACGTACACCTTTCCCCAAATCTCGACATTGGGCACTCCCTACTACCCGTGTAACGAGAGTTCGGTCGGCGCATTCCAAGTCAGATGACTCGAAAGTACCACGCACAAAGTCCCCTCAGACCTACTTTCCCGAGTGATAGGAGCCGTGCGAGAAGAGAGAACACATACTCACTTATTTCTTATCTACACATGAACCAAAACCCCTACACTTAATGTCTCACAAAAAGATTTAAAGGGTCCTTGACCACAACAAACTCCCTTAATTTAACAGACACGAATTATTGACTCACTAGGTTCAGGGTGGACTTCTTTAAATGTTTGAGCACTGAAACCCTATGATTACTCACCCCCAAGGGAAAACTAGGGTGCATCCTAACGACTCGATAAATCTTAAAGCCACTATACTAGATATCCTAATGCATCAAGTTCAAGACAATTTTGGGCATTTTCTTTTTACTTTGCCTCTCAACGGTTTTGCACATGCTAAACACACACAAAACCCACAAAACATTTTCTTTCGCAAACACATGAAGATTTTGAAAGAAATGTGAAAAATTTGAAGCACTAGGAAAGCAAAAGAAGACAAGTCACCCAAGGATTATGGCAAGCAGATATATCGATATTAAATGCAGCACACTAACATGACCCTAACAATGCACACAAAAGAAAACAAAAATCAAAGGAAAAGACTCGACTGTGTACACACGTAAAAACACCCCCCCACACACCTACTTCATGCATTGTCCTCAATGAATGTGAGCATGAAACTACATGGATTTATGCATGAAAAAGAAAATATCTCACCAACATGAAGCGCAGAAGGAAGTTCGTGGTTATGTTGATGGACACAACCAAAATTCCCCTCAAAACCTGTGAGATACTTAAAAAGGGAGACAAAATACGTGAAAGAAAAGGGGCCCAAATACAGTAGGGTTGGAGCCCACAACAATCGATGCTCACTCAAGGAGTCTTTTATTGTACTTCTTTTTTTCTTTTTCTTTTTTGAATATAACTATGTACAAACATAAGTTCTCATCTTCATTTGTCAAAAGACATCAAATGGGAACCTCTAAAGTTGGTCAATGCACTTGGAAAGGGCACATGACACCACGTGGGGCCACAATACTCATGTGTGGGGCCCCTTCACAAATAGCACAAGATGAAATGAGATGTTCATGAATTGGACGCAAAGGCGTCTCATTCAAACGATCAAACTGAAAGAGCTTGAACCTCTCAAGAGTTTGGGAAATAAGGGGCAACGGAAGAAGAGTTTCTCCCGTTGCGCTGTTGAAGTTATGATCGTCAATCCAAACTCTCCAACCAAGAGGCTAGTGCGTCAGAACGAGGTCAAGAACCTCATTAGGTATGTCCGACACACCAGGCGAACAAAAAGTGGGTCTCATACCCAAGGTATCCTCCAAGGAACTCTTAATACCCTCATGAGCAATGTAGTTGTTTGATGTTCCATCATTTCCAAGATGATCAAGAACAACAGTGAGAGGCAAACTCTCATCAGGTTGTTTGAAATTGAGGGTACTAGGGAGCTCTTGCTCCACCAGATGTGAGTCCTTAAGAGGTACAACATGAAGATCATGTGGCTCAAGGGTCACGGGACAAAAATATAAGGCGCAATCCTATGCCGACTCATTATGAATTTGGTCCTTGTTTTTTCTCAATTTGAATCGAATCCTCCACTAAGTGATCGTGAATTGAAACCCCAAGTCCTTCAGACTGACTAGGAGTTTGACTTTGAAAGATTGTGCTTTGCATTTGTGGATGTGGTGGTGGTTCGATATCAAAAGATGAATCCTCATGTTGACAAGAAAAGTTACTCTTATCACGTTCACGTAATTGCTGCGACATTTGACTCACTTGCAGTGCCATATTCCGTATGGACTGTTGAGTGGTTTCCATGAACGTAAGGAAAGTTTGTTTCAAGGAATGAGGTATGCGGTCAACTATGAGGTCCAAGTCAGAGGTTGGGAAATTTTGGGGTTGGGTGTTGATGGGCTGAGAATGAGTCCAATGATTTGAAGTGGGGTGTTGGTAGAATTCAGGGTATTCGGGAGGAGGATATTGGGGTGAAAATGAAGTATAAGAATTTGGATATGAATTGTCTCCCCATGAATCCATCCCTCTCGGGTTGTACGCGGATGCGTAATGGTCATATTGAGCGTTTTGGGAAAATCTATGCTCATACTCAGGCTCTGGGGGAACATAGGACATTCACCGATAACATGACCACTCAACCCACAACAATCGCACGATACGGCTACTAGAGCCACCGGTGCACTCATGTTGTCAACCGTACACATGAAAGAGGCCAAAGTTTCTTGCAATGTCTCAGTTTGATGACCAACATGTTATCCGACGTAACTTGATGAGGATCTAGCAGTCGGTGCCTCTGTCATATCACCCCTAGATGAAGATTGCTCAGTCACACAATGAAGATTATCCCAACCATACGGGTGTTCGTCTGAGCCACCCCAGGTTGCATGGGTTCGGAATCCCAGGAAGAATTGTCATGGTCACAACAATGATATGGATGGTCGCCCATGTAACCATCCATCTCAACAAACAACTCTCGAGTCGACCACTCTCACCACCATGAGGTCGACCACATGGTCCCAACAATGATATGGATGGTCGCCCATGTAACCATCCATCTGAACAAACAACTCTCGAGTCGACCACTCTCACCAGGCTAAGCTCGCAAAAAAGTGCTCGACTCGACCCTAAAATGCTAACAGAGAGTGTAAAGGGGAGGAGACTATAACGTAGAAGAAGGTGAGAAGAAGATGACTCAGATGAGAAGGGAAGAATCCCTAAATTTAGCATGGGTAATGGGATCAGGTAGAAGCCTATTTAGCAAGCACAGCTCAAACAATGTAAGGCAATGGGTCCTTAGGCTAGAAGACGCCTAACTTCGCGGTCACTAACCACGCCTCACCTTCCTACAACGAAGACCACAATGCCCAGCAAGTGATACCAGATCCGGAGATCCAGTAACTCCTACTATCGACAAGGTAGGCAACATCGATCAGGCCATGACGGTCTCAACTAGATAACTCTCCTAGTGCATCCGAAATTCTAGGGACAATGTCTACTTGCTTTTAGTTAAGGCTAGATTAAGAGTGATTTTTGGGACAAAGGAAAGAGAAATGAAATCCCCCACCTTATCTTTTACAGGACAGCCCCTCCTTAGTAGCGTTTTGATCCTAAATCTAGCAATCAACGCTCCAATCAAACGCTCAACTCACTCTTGTCCTGATGCAATTCCCACTAACTAATGCATGGGCATACAAGATGCATGAGTAAGTATAGGAAATGCGTACCTCACGCCAGCGCTCAGCAACTGGAAATAAAGCTAAAAGAAAAGACAACTACGTGCCTAAGTCAAGTACCTGATGCGTGACCTAAACAAGTAAGAATGTCTAATCTTTTGCTTTGGATGTTAAGGCCAAGTTGATTAATGCGGATTGGTTTAATGATCTGGGGGCAAACTAGAAGTCACAGCATGCAAAATAGGGCTCCCAGATAACTACAATGAAAGAATCAACTACCAGAAGAAAACTGAGAGCAAGAAACGCTCACCAGGCCGCCAATTGGCGGTCCCAGACCGCTGATTGGCGGTCCCTGTTGAAGCTTTTGTGCTCCAACTCCTCCAGTATCCTCCCCGTTAGCTCTAGGATCCCTGAAACTAAGAAAAAACTACAAACAAAAAATTAAAACCACTCGAATCGTCAAAACCAAGGTCTGGACAGAGCACCTCCCCGGCAACAGCGCCAAAAACTTGATAGAACATTTTATAATTTAAACCGCAAGTGCACGACCGCGTTGAAGCGGTGGCAAATACGGGTCGATCCACAGGGAGGTGTGTCGACTTTTGGTTTGTGCGAAGGCGAGTGGTAGAGAAAGGAGAGAAAGGTTGGTTACACTAAACTACACTAAGATGCAAAAGGAAATGAAGATAAGCGATAAAACTAAACCCCATAGGGGGTAGAGAAATAATGTGAATATATAGATGTGTGTGTGTGTGTGTTCAATTATGCTCCTCACAACATGTAGTGCATGAAATCATAAAACTAAATCCAACTTTGCCTCCACATGAAATAAGATAAGACTATATCATTAAAACATAAAGGACAATAATTGGAATGAAGCTAAATGAACTCATGTATAAATACTAGACCCTACTATGTCTCCACATGAATTAAGATAACACATTATAATTAAAACATACAAGACATTAACCAAGGTAAAGGCAACAAGAGTACATACACTACAAATTGTGTTTCCAATATAAATTTCATCCATATCCTCACCTTATCATTCCCCATAAAATTAGTCCACTAATCTAAGCATAAGCTAAGCTTCATTCAAGAGCATTAGCATATCAAATATAAGAATAAAATCCCATTAGATGGTTATGGAAATCATATAAGGCTCAAAGGATTAAGATAACACACACCTAATACACTACATGATCATATCACATATTTCTCCACCCCCCAAATGGGGATGGAACTACTCACTAATCATTACACTACCTACATTAACAAAATGAAACATTATACTGAAAAGAAATTCAACTAAGAAAGAAAGTAACATTAAAGAAGCTAATTGAAAGAAACATAAACTAAAGAAACATGCAAGAATTAAAAGACAAGATTAAAAGAAACTAGAATAATTATTTTATTAACAATGACTCACATTGAAGGTAGCATTCTTCTCCACCTTGAGTTTTGCTTCAAGACTTACTCCTTAGTAGAGAGAATTCCACCAAGCAATGGGTGATTTACAATAGAATGTGAAGAGTTCTATTTATAGCCAAAGAAAAAGGCAATCCGGGACAATCCCTCGATGTGGGACTAAAAAAATACCAGAAATGGACTAAATACACACTAATACGCGACCCACCAAAATCTTAGCGGATTTGGGCCAAAACAGACCACCAATTAGCAGTCTTGGACCGCCAATTGGCGGTCTTTTTGGTCCGGATCACGTTAGATTTTATTCTGGGCTTTTCTGGATGTCTTTGTTGGTCTTTGATGCATCTACTTCACTTGTTGGAGCTCCGACCCGAATAGAATTGTCAAATACTCCATATGATGGTGTGGAGTTTTCTGTTTTGCTCTTTGGTCCTTCGGTCTTACGTTCACGTCCTTCTCCCTTGCATCTTAGTCCCCAGGTCTCACAATTAAGTATTTTTCCCCTGCTTTTGGGTCCTTTCATGCTTCATCTCTTCAAACCTATTTATTTCTTAAATTCAAACATAAAACTCGTCTCGTAGCATTGCTTAGGTGTAAGATAATGGATATAAGATACAAATATAAGATGAAATGATATCAATCAATGACAATAGTAATTATGTAAATGTTGAAATGAAGATCTCGTGGACGATGAATATGACATGGAAGAAGCTGAACATGTGGATGTACCAGATTGTCTTTCGAAACTTGTAAGTGATGTTGAGAGCCGTTGTATGCATGTAAGGTGTAAAAAGTTCACAAAGTTGTCGACTTGTCATTCTTAGTTTCCTTTTTTTCTTTTGAAAATCATGAATGGTTGGAGCAATCCTGATGGTTAATAATTTTTTGTTCCTTGTAGAAAAATTCCTTAAGGAACAACATCAATCACAGTTGCAAGAAGATGAACCACAAGACATGATCAAAAACCTTCACCAACAAAACAAAACAAAACCTTATGTAAGTTTTAGTGTTGTTTCATTGTTTTGATTTTTGTGTTTGAATTCGTATTTAGAAAAATGTCATTTAACTTATTAATGGTTTGAATCTTTAGATAAATATTGATTGCCTCCTAATTTAGAATTTTCCACTTTTGATTAAATAATTAGATGGATTAAAGGACATCAGGAGACTTCTCACTAAAATTAAAAAGATGGCTCTTTGTTATATGAACAAACCAGAAATTCTAAGTTTGAACTTTTTAAAAGAAGAAATTAAGTCTTATGTTTATATTTTGATAACTATTACATGTTCGAAATGTTATAGGTTGAGATACAAGAATTAGCCAACCAAAAAAATTAACACAACAGACATTGACCCAAGTGTGAGGTGAGTGTTCAAAGTCAGCCTCAGGATATCATCGAGGACGAGGCGATAGAAGGAATCTTAGGAAAAAAGAAGACATATTAGCTGTGAGGTGCTGGCCTTGGAGCCTACAAGATAGCCAAGACGTCCACCGGTCGACATAGCAGTGTTCATCGAGCATCTTCGAACCAAGTTTTCGCAATCCGTATTGCTTCTAAGTGTCTACTTAACTTCGTAGGTTTATTTTACATGTACAATATATGTAAAAAATATTAAAATGCAGCATAAGAGGATTACGAGAAGTTGAAGGCTCAAGTCGCTAAGTTGATGGCGGCCCAGTTTAGAGGAGATCAGGTATATGTATGATAAATTTGGTTTCTCTAATTTTCTAAAATAATATATGTTTGGTATTTTCCAACTAATCAAAATCTATTTTTTTATAGAGTGTTGACATCGATACATCTTCCCATCATGACGACGACCCATCGACGGGTCCTACTTCTTTTGAGCTTTAGTTGGTACAATTTTGATGGTTTTATCTTTCTATTTTGTGTGACTTATGAATATATGTGAATATTGTATGTAAATAATATATAGACTTGTGAATAATTTATTTTCTTTGTATGACTTACAAATTTTTAATCAATATCATTGTGAATCTATGTCAATGAACTCGTGCCAATTGAAATGGACTTTTATTGTACGTTGTATAAACCCCATATGGGTTATGAATGTTGACTAAGACATTTTTCTATAGCAGATGCTACTATTCCTGATGGAAATTTTGTCAGAATAGTAACATTAAGATTTCGTGCTGACGGACAAAAACAACAAGTTCTGCTATCGACAGAATGTCCATCGACGAAGGAGTATTGTGCACCTTGTTTCAGTGCGAAACGTTAGACGGACCGACAAATTTTCTGTCGGTACTGTTCTTGAATTGCGACGGGTTACTTCCGGCAGACCAATTTCGACGGAATTACCAACAACACCAACCAATGCCGACAGAAGTGACCTTTTTTGCCAAACGAAACCGTCCGTCGCTAAGAGCTATATTTGTAGTAGTAGAGTGGTGATGCCAAGTGTGGGTATAGGATTGAGATTAGGATATGGTTGACGTACGTGGGAAACTTCATGTACGTAAAAAAATGGATTGCTGCATGTGCTTGTGCCCCTTTATTTCCTCTATTTTTATTAGTTATGATTCATAAAAGTGAGCTTTTGTCTATCAGAGTTTGATTATCAGATGGCAACATCTTAACATCCGTGATTTGTTGCTAATGGGATCCTGACCTAAATGTTCAAGTTGTGGGGTGATATCCAAAGGAGAAGGATTCGTATCTTGCTCAGATAATCTGACGCTTTGGCCGTGTCGGATGCGGATCGCAATCAACCTATAATTAAATACTTACCATCTCTCAAAACACCTATGTGACCTCTTAATAGTAACACATGGTGTTGGTTATTTTGTTTATTTAATTACTTTTGAGAAATCGCAAGTTGAGATATTGTAATTGAAAATAGAAACCAATTAATGAACTTTAGATAACTTTGCACTTATCTCGAACCAAAAACAAATCAAGCTTATTCAGATATATATGAACTCAAACATTAGATAAAGCAAGAGCTTATATCCCACAATTGCGATTAGTTTATTGTACTGACATGAGAATTGTGTAACATCCAACGTACACTTATTCGAAATAGACATCATATGACAAAACCAGTACGTTTTATTTGAGATATGGCATGAAAAACCTCAATTAATTAATGTTGTTTTCTGAATTCATTTATAATTTATAACATTTCCTGCGGGAAAGATTAGATGCTTTACGAGAACTGGGTGAGACGAGCTCTCAGGGTTTTATCACTTGGGCAATTTCTGCAGACGATCCGATCGGGACACTTATGGGCGACAGCCACGGATGTGTGACGATGTAGTCTAGCTAGTCTTGTGACCCCCACAAACATGTACAGACCGCGCGAGATGCCATCCCAAGCAAAGATTGAAGATAGATCACAGGTTGAGCAAAATGTTCGACAAGATCAGGAGATGAAGATGATGAGAAATGAGCTAGCGGAAGCTAAAAACAAGCTCACAAACATGCAATCGACCATCAACTTTTTGATGGCGAAAGTGGGTTCTATGGATCATGTTTTTTAATTGCAATTTAATAAGTTGGATTACATTTAATAAGTTAGTTTATACAAATTATAAATGTATAATTTTTCAATCGTGTAAGATATTAATATAACATCTATTTGCACACCGCCACCGCCACCGCCGCTAAGACAAGATGACGATCATAGACCACCGGGCAGAGCAAGCACCGGAGGTTTGGCAGCGTAGTTTTGTTGGTTGTCTACTTTTACCATTATAAAACTTAGTTTTGTACTTTATGAATTTAATACTTCAATTTTAATATAGTTATAACGTTTGGTTGCACTTGTTTATTGTTTGAATGCATGTTTTGTTGTAGATGAATGCATATATGACTTTTGTAGATATATGGTTGTGGATGAATGAATGAATGTGTTGTGGATGAAATATGAAAAATGTTGGAGTTTTTCAATAGGGAAATTGGAACCCAGAAGAACAAATAGATTTTTTCGGGTTATGGACAAGACTTGCACTGACGGTACCTATCCATTGGTGTAAATTTTGACATTTGTAGGGTAACGTACATCGACGGTACCTATCCGTCTCCATCCATCGAGCAGCTATTAGTCGGACACGAACGCATGTTTTCGTCGGTGTAGAGCACCGAGGGATATCCGTCAGTGCTCTTTGATCTGAGGAAAAAAGGTGGATTTTTTTGGTGGAAATTTTGCACTAAAAGTTACACTGACATCCTTTGTCCGTCAGAACTTTTGTCATTGTAATGAAACACCGATGCAAAATACATTGACGGTGGGTATATCGGTTAGTGTTTACCTACACCGACGGATGATGACATACGGCGATGGATGGAGGTCGTCGATGAAACCATGTTTGTTGTAGTGTATGTTCTCATCATATTGCATAGTGAAAAGTTCATATTTATGCATGAGAAGGCTAATTCTTTTATCTTTTGTTCTAGTATCTCCCTCATGATGCATTTGTATGTACTCTATTCCATATGTCATATGCACTCTTACAACCTCTAATCCGGTTATATTCTCCCTCATTTAAGCCATAATAACGAACATTCATGATATTATCTGAGGCTATCACGGCTTCTTTCATTTTGCCTCTAGTCAAGGTGGTTAATTCATCTTCCTTTGGGGTGTGAATGAATTTGAAGGAAGTTCAAATACTTAAATCACTAGATTGTAAGAATATTCTCATTCCATTCTTTCGATAATTATAGTTTGATCCATCTAGCAAACGTATTCTAGATGTGGATGAACTCTCACAATGATTAGATGATGAAGATGTCATCCTAAACTATGATGAAGATGTCTCACTAATTTAATCTCTAAAACTATGTGTAGTGGAAATAAACAAACAAGAGAAAGACAATCAAATCATAGGAAGATCGGAAATTTTTATAAAGGTTCAATACCCCAACTAGGTCTTAATCCTCTATTACACACTCTGCTCAATTACCATGACCCCGCGCACGACTTCATTAATCTGATCTCCATTTCGTGTTAAATCTACCATTTCACAAATTTAGACTCAAGAACCTAGGTGGACCGAAACTTGTCTAACGGTCGACCTGGACCCAAATTTGGATTGTAACTAGTTTGAAATTCGTTCAATTGTGTTACTCTTAATGGTCGCCCAATTTGACTATGTCACTTTCGAATACCAAACAAAACCCTGAACAATCAACCAATTATTCTTTCACGTTCGACTATTGCCCTGTGCAAAAACAATCCATTTGCTTATTTTTCTGTCTAGCCATTCACTCAAGTTTGAGAAAATGGATAAATAGAATTGCCCAAGTGGTCAACCTTTTGGCACCCAGTTGGCAATTCACTTTTGTTATCTTTTATTGATTCCTTCATTATCTCTTGTCTTTTACCCCAACGGCTATATTTTCTCTTAGCCTATTTAAAAGAGAGGTTTAGACCATAATTAAATAATCCCTTACAATCCTAAGCTCTCATACTTGGCAACACTATGGAGGCAACTATCATACTTTTCAAAGTTCAACTCAAGCCATTAATGATGGATGTAGGTGGGAATTTGAGCAAGCTTGGAATTCTCTGACTTGGGATCATTATGATCCATGCTACTATCCTTTGATGTACACGACATATCTGGTTATTCCTGATGACATGGACGATCTTAGCTCTCGGATCCAAAATCTTGAGATGATAGTGGTGGATTTCATCGACTATATCAATTCCTGCATCGACGACTCCAATATTTGTAAGCGAGATTTTTGCCACCACGAGGATCAACAATTTGATCAAGTCACCCCAAAGAAGACCCACTAACTAAAGATTAATTCTATACCCTTCTTACTTAGGCAATTTCTGTATTTGTTATGTCTTTGTGACGTATTTGCTAATGCCTTCGCTTATATACTTGCTTATGTATTTGCTTTGAATTTCCCTTTCTAATGTACTCTTTTCCTTTAATGCAATGAATTTCAATTCCTAAAGTCTACTTGTGCATGTTTGTTCAATATCATTAAAGTGGACCATTTGATGTATGTCAAAGGGGGTCAACTAATCTTGAAAATTGCACTAAGGGGGAGTAATTCACATTCACCAAGAACAAGTTATACATATAGATAGGGGATCATATGTACAATGATATTCTTTATTCATCTCACTCAAGATCAAGGGCTAGAATTTGTCATCATAAAAAAGGGAGATTGTTGGCTTTATAGCCTTAATCCACTATTCGTTTTGATAATGTCAACTCTAACAGTTAATCTTATGAATCAATTCATAGACACACATACAAATTATACACAATACTTGTGCATGTTCTATCTTTTTAGGTGGTAATGACTCAAGGATAGTTGAACTCAAGACAATACATGCAATAATGATCAGGAAGACTTGTAACTTTACCTTTTTATCGAGTCCTGAATCATATGTAATCTTGGGCATAAATTCAAATCATGATCAAACACTCTGAAAATCCATAAGTTTCAAGCACATCACTTTCGGATGACTAAATCATTGTCCAGCTGTCCAAATCATACTTCAACTCTTGACCCATCCAAGTTCGGACGAGTCCTCCCTCTTTTCAGCCGTGTAAATATGTTAACAGTAGAGCTTTGTTGGATCTACCAAATTTCAAAATGATTAATTCTCGATTTAGTTGTCCGAACATTTTCTCATACTCTCCAATCTTTTTCCTAATTTATTTCGGATGACTGGTTCCTTGTTAAGTCTTCAGAACTTCATACGTCGATATAGGCATCTCATTTCATCAAACGAGGGGTTACTTTGTTTAGTCGTCTGAATTTTGTTTGATTAAAGGTGATTATACAAAAAATAGTCATTGTATTATGTTAGATATTTAAAATTTTCCCAACGACTATATCTAATTTTGTCCCATTATACCACCTTTAATTTGAACGACTCATCCTTTATTTGGATGTCTGATGGTCAGAGACTCGGACAACTGGTGAGTCAATTAGTCATACGAACTTGGTTCTAGTAAAAACTTGAAATCTAATGTTTTCTTACTTCAAAGGACTAGCCCATTCGCCAGTCGTCGAATCCTACAATGACCAAATCTCAAATTGTTGACCATTTCAATTTGGACGACCAATGCACTAGTTAGTCGTTTAAATTCTTGAAGCCAATGTTTGACCATCACATTGACCACAAATTCGGATGATTGGTGTTCCTTTTAGACCCAATTCTTGCCCTTCACTTGGTTTTAACCTTATTCTTGTAAGCCTATATATAAATAGCCATCTTAGACCCAAGAGAGAGCACATCTATTACACTTGCTAAATCTCTTATTGCTTTGTGCTTTTTTGCTCACCACTCTAAGCTTCCCCTCTCACTTGATCACCAATACTTAACTCATCATTGTAATTCAAGTGCCCATGTTAGAGTTCCTCACTTCTTGCTGATTCAATGGTTTTAACTCTTGTTGGAGCATCCTCCTCGATTGTGGGAGAAGCTCAAGAATCACGAAGGCGAGTTCTCAACCAAAAATGGAGATCGAATAGTTAAGATGCAAGCGGTGCTCAAAATCGAGCAGGGCTTATAAGAGAGAACTAAGACCTGGTTAAGAGTGTCGAATCCTCTTTTATTGTTCTGACATTGTGGTCTGCGATCTTCTTCGTTATTACTTTTTATTTGCCATTAACATTTCATTTAGTCTATTCACACCCTCTAGACTCATCTAGGTCCATTTAGATCCTACAAATCCGAGATGTAACATTAAAAGAACAACCACCTTAGCCAAATCAAGATTCTCAACAGACTCGAAAGGAGGAGAATAATGATCTTCCAAAGGAATGAACCTCTAAAAAGGACCATCCTAGGTACATAGTGGTAGATGATGTCTCTCGAGGAGTTGTAACATGATTTTGAACTATGGTTATATATGACTTCTATGCTTTTATCTCTCAATTTACAACCTTAGTAAGTTAAACAAGCATGTGAGGATCTATTTTGCGTAATGGCTATGCATTCAGAGCTTAACTAATTTGTACGAAATAATATTTGGGAACTTGTTCCAAGACCCAAACAACAAACCATCATTGACACAAGTAGGTTTTTCGAAACTTAGTTGATGAAGAGAAAACATGTGGTTTGGAATAAAGCCCAACTTGTTGCTCAAGGCTTTAGCCAAGAGAAAAACTTCTTGACTTTGATGAACTGTTTAATTAGAGTATTTTGGTGTTACGAAAACCTATAAAGAATTTAGTTTAGAAATTTGCAACTTAGATCTTTCCAAATAAGAATATCATGTTTAAGTCATGTCATTGTGTCGCTTATTACAATTGTGAGAAACAAAGATAATGAAAACACACTGAACGGAATCAAACATGCTCAATGCCAAATTTAATTAAAATAATTTGGAAAGGGCCTATATGGAAATTCCTAATATTTACTGTTTGTAGTTTTTACATTATTCGGGAAATAATATGTTTTTAAGTGCCAAGATTGACTTTGTTTTATGACCGTATTATAGTTATTAATGTGTATGGCTATTGGACGATTTACTCCTATTACTGTAAAAAAAAATCATCATAACATGGTCAATTTTTCCTCATAATCAAGGAGGTCATTATGTATATGTGATGTGAATATTAAAGTTTAAACGCAAGTGTACGGCCGTCGGCGAAGACGGGGTAAGTACGGGTTGATCCACAGGGAGGTGTGTCGACTCTGGTTCTTTTGAAGACAAGTGGGAGAAGAGGGGAGAAGAAGTGTGGTTACACTAAACTAAACTATGAATGAACTACCAATTAAACTAAACCCCCATGGAATGGAGGTGTGTAGGTATGTGTGTGTGAGTGGGTCTTCATTTCAATTAGGAACAAGTGTAGTTTGTGTGGCATACATGTAGAAGCTAGTGTAGAATCTAAGTGTATGATACACAACACTACATGGCAAACCATGAACATGCATATCTCACATAAAGTTGAGGTGTATTTTAGATTATCAAGCATGCAATAACTACCTAGTGTGTCCATTAGAGCATCAATCAATCCTACATACAACCTAAATCAGTCATGTGAATATGCACCAAACATGGATCCATACATAACAAGTCATTCCCATCAAACCATTACAACTAACAAGATAAACTCTAAAGCTAGCATGAGATAAGTACCTAGTGTGGACATTATCGCATCTAATACAAGTTTAAGCATGCTACAAGTATAGATCTACATTAAGCATATGAAATGACACAAATAAAAGAACTCATCACTATCACATATTCTACATCACCTCCACCCAAAAAGGGGATGGAACTACTTACTACTCATTAAGAAAAGGAGACAAAACAAAATTAAACTAAGCATGAAAGAATTGAAAGAGACAATATAAAACTACAAAACTTTCTTTTATTACTCACTCACATTACAAGTAGCATCTCTCCACTAGAGTTTTGCTCCAAGGCTTTACTCCAAGTAGAGAGAATGTCCACCAAGAGAAGAGTTTATTACAAGGGAGGAGGAAGAGTTCTATTTATAGACATGAAAAAAGGTAATGAGGGACAATCCCCAGATGTGAGACTAATGGACTACTATAAATGGACATAAAACACACTAATACAACACTCAGGTGAACATTATCGGATCTAGAGAAGATCCGACCGACAATCAGCAGTTTGGAACCGCCAATTGGCGATCTACAGTGCTCGAATCACGTCCTGGGTTGGAAGGCGCTTTAGTGGGTTGATTTCTTCATGTGTAGTGCACCCGAGTTGATTATTGGAGTTTAGGCCTGAATCGAATTGCCAAAATACTCCTCAAGAAGGTGTGGAGTTTCTCGATTTGTTTATAGGTCCTTTTGGTTTACATCCGGGTCCTTCACTCTTGCATGTTAGTCCATAAGTCTCATAATTCAGTCCTTTTGGTTTACATCCGGGTCCTTCACTCTTGCATGTTAGTCCATAAGTCTCATAATTCAGTCCTTTTCCTTATGTTCAGGTCCTTTTTGTGTCTCTTCTCTTAATCATGTTTATTCTTGAAACTTAAAAATAAAACTCGTTACGTAGTATTGCTTAGGTTCAACATAGAGGATATAAGACACAAATATATGCATGATATGATGTCATTCAATATGTAGTTTATATATATGGACTTAAGCGGCTTATTACTTTAATTATTCGATGGATTCCATCGTATTATCGAAGTTCAGTCTCTTGCATGGAGGATTAATTTATGTGTATGTATTTGATATAATTGAATGATCATTCTTTTCATAATGATATGTCGTCGTGTTTTGGTTACTTCGCCTTCACAACTTGCAGGAGATATATTTAGTTTCATATAGGTGTGACGGTTCTCACTTTTATTGTTGTAAAAAGATGGTCATATTGTGCCAATTTATACTTCTACTGAAGAATATATATTTGTGTGTATGTTTTCATCATAAAATTTCTTTCTTTCCTATTAGATGATTAGAGAAAGTCCAACGTTGTTGATCAATTTATCATCATAACCTGGAAAGTTTTCTTAATTTAATTAACTTGAATGTTTGTTCGTATTGTTTATTTTGTTGAAAACCATTTAAGTTGTTATAGGAGAAGGAACCCCCATGATCCAAATTAGCGTGCATCCTCTTATAACTACGATTATTACGAGTTAAATTAATTTATATTTTTTGTTGTTGTGACTTGCCCAATAATAAGAAATGGGGAACACAATATCTTGCTTACCTTCCATCTTCCTTACTGACATAGAGAGGGAGAGGAAGTAGGATCATATGCTCCAAAAAGTCGAGAATCCACTCGACGAAGTTGGAATCCACCAACAAAGCGAGAGAAGAAAGAAATGGTTGTTGGAATCCACCAACTAAAGAGAGAAATGTGGCTCAACTCAAAACTATTTTTTTCATATTAATGAAGATTACATCCCTATTTATATAGGGTACAAAAGAGATATCTAGTAGGTTCTAGAAGAGTTACTACTAACCATCTCAACCAACCACATGCCCCACTTCTAACTACTTTATTCAATTAACTAACTAACTCAACCAACCACATGGCCACTTCTAACTACTTTAACCAATTAACGAACTCAACCAACCACATGGCTCACTTCCAAAAACTTTAACTAATTAACTAACTCAACCAACCACATGGCCCACTTCTAACTACTTTAACCAATTAACTAACTAACTAACTCAACCAACTTCCATTCAATGTGGCCCCCACACGTGGAACCTTGGGCTCATGATTGATATCCTATCATGCATATATTTGTGTCTTATATCCTCTATTTTTAACCTAAGCAATGCTACGTAACAAATTTTATGTTTAAGTTTCATGAATAAAACAAGTGAGAAGAAGAGACACAAAAAGGACTTAAAAGCAAGGAAAATGACTGAGTTGCAAGACTTATGGACTGAGGTGCAAAAGAGAAGGACCCGGATGTAAAACCAAAAGGACTAATGAGGAAATCAAGAAGCTTCACACCATTATGAGAAGTATTTTGGCAATTAGATCTGGGCCTAACCATCAACAACCAAATCGGGTTCATAAAACATCAAGAAATCAAGCTAGAACAGAGCCACCAATACCCAGACTCGATCAGACACATTCTGACCGCCAATCAGCGGTCCAAATGTGTCCAAATGCCACATGCATTGGTTGGGGGTGTACTATGTTGTTTTATGAACATTCATAGTATGCAATTAGTCCCATACTGGGGAATTGTCCCGGATTACCTTTATCAATACCTATATATAGAACTCTTCCTCTCCTTTTGTCTTCACTCATTGCTTGATGGCATTCCCTCTACTTGGAGTAAAGGCTTGAAGAAAAACTCAAGTGGAGAAGAATGCTACTTGTAATGTGAGTCATGTAAATAAAATAATGTTTCATAGTTTTGTTTTTAATGTTGTCTCTTTTCAATGCTTGCATGCTTAACTTAGTTTTGATTTCCTAATATTAGTATAACTAGTTAGAATGCCTTTGTTCTTTAGTTTAATTGCTAGCATAATGTGTAGTGAGTAGTTTCATCCCCTTTGGGGGTGGAGACGATGTACATATATGTTGTGAAGTTTGGATGTTTGATGAATTTTTGATTGTGTAGACTTGCATGTTTGTATGTTCATTGGGGTGTTTTCATAATATACATATTGGGGAATTTTTAATTGGTTTTGCCACAACAATTACACACTTCCCATGCTTAGTTTCCTCATGTTTATTGACTGAAATTTCCTGTTGAATATGCTACATGTTAGTTATGTGTTTGTATTTGTGGTTGTTTGCTTGATTGATTGAAGAAACTTTGTTTTGATGGGTTTTGCCATAAGATTTAGACACCTCCCATGCTTAGCTTTGTTCTTCACATGAGGTCATGGTTTTTGATGGGTCTTGACATATCTTTAGACACCTCTCATGCATAGCCTAATCTTATGATAATCAAGTAGTATTTGCCGATACGTTGTGTGAATGGATTGATAGGTTTTGCCAAATCTTAAGACACTACCTATGCATGAAGACACGCACACGACACACACACATACATGCATCATTCATCACTTATTTCACTTCATATGTCCGCACACTCCACCCTTAGGGGTTTCTCTTCTTGATTTCCAATCTTTCGTTGCTTTCTTTCGCATTTCTTACTTACTAGTTTAGTGTAGTTTAGCCTAGCATAACCAAATCTCTTTTCCCTTTTTCGCCACTTGATTTCTGACAAACTAGAGCCTACTCACCTCCCCGTGGATGGACCAGTACTTGCTGCGTCTTCACTGACGTCGTGCACTTGCGGTAATTACTTACTAGTTTAGTGTAGTTTACCCTTTACCCACGCTAGATCTAGGGATTCTTCCTTTCTCCTCAGAGTCATCTTCTTCTAACCTACTTCCACGTTAGTTTCCTCCCCTTTACACTCTCTATAAGCATTTTAGGGTCGAGTCGAGTACTTTTTGCGAACTTGGCCTCGTGGTGGTAGGAGTGGTCGACTCGGGAGTTCTTTGTCGAGATGGTTGGTTACATGGGTGACCATCCATATCATTGTTGGGACCAGGACAATTATCCCTGGTATTCCAGACTCATGCATCATGGCGTGCCTCAGACAAACACCCTATATGGTTGGGACAATCTTCATAGTGTGGCTGAGCAGTCTTCAGATTGGGGTTATATGAGAGAGACACCGACTACTAGACAACCATCTAGTTGTTTCGGATCATATGTTGGTCAACAAACTAAGACATTACAAGAACCTTTGCCCTCTTTCATGCAAATGGTAGATGACATGAGTGCACCAGTAGCTGCACAGTGTGACTATTGCAGGTTGAGTGATCATGGTTTTGGGGAATGTCCTATGTTCCCCCAGAGCCTAAGTATGAGCACACCTTGTCCCAAAATGCTTAAAGTGACCATTACGCATCCGCGTACAACCCGAGAGGGATGGATTCATGGGAAGACAATTCTTATTCAAATTCTTATACATCATCTCCTCCTCAGTATCCTCCTCCTAAATTCCCAGAATTCTACCAACACCCTACTCCCTATCATTGGACTCATTCTCAGCCCATCAAGACCCAACCCCAAAATTTCTTGAAGTCTGACTTGAGCCTCACAGTTAACTCCAGACTTGATTCCTTAGAACAAGCCCTCCAAACGTTCATGGAAACCACTCAAAATGTGTTGAAGTCCAATCAAGACTCCCAGCACACTATGGAAATGTATGTGAGTCAAACTACATAACAATTAAGTAAACGCTAGGATGGTGACATTTCCTGTCAATATGAGGATTCATATTTTGATAGCGAACCACCACCACATTCACAAATTCAAAGAACAATCTTTCAGAGTCAAACTCCAAGTCAGTCTGAGGGACTTGGGGTTTCATTTCACGATCACTTGGTGGAGGATTCGATTCCAACTGAGAATAGCATGGACCAACTTCATTATGAGTCGACACAGAATTGTACCTTATCTTTTTGTCCAGTGGCCCTTGAGCCACATGATCTTAATGTTGTGCCTCTTAAGGACTCACCTGTGGTGGAGCGAGAGCTCTCTAGTACCCTTTATTTCATACGACCTTGATTGAACATTTTAAAATAACCGCAAGTGCACGACTGCATTGAAGCGGTGACAAATACAGGTCAATCCACAGGGAGGTGTGTCGACTATGGTTTATCTGAAGGCGAGTGGGAAAGAAAGGAGAGAAAGGAGTTATGATCAAACAAAACTAAAATGAGAATGGAAATGGAAAATTCAGCAATAAAACTAAACCCTATAGGGGGTAGACAAAGAATGTGAATACAAAGATATGTGTGTGTGTGTTCAATTATGCTCATCACAACATGTAGTGCATGAAAATCATAAAACTAAATCCAACTTTGCCTCCATATAAAATAAGATAACACAATGTCATTAAAACATACAAGACAATAATTAGAATGAAGCTAAATGAACTCATGTATAAAGACCAAACCCCACTATGCCTCCACATGAAATAATATTTACACAATCATTAAAACATACAAGACATCAACCAAGGTAAGGGCAACAAGAGTACATGCAACTACAAGTCATGTTTCCTTTATCAATTCCATCCATATCTTTACATCATCATTCCCCATAAAATAGGTTCATTAGTCTAAGCATATGCTAAGCTTCATTCCAGAGCATTAGCATATCAAAGACAAGAGTGAAATCTCATTAGATGGTTATGGAAATCATGTAAGGTTCAAATGATTAAGATAACACACACCTAATACATTACATAATCACATCACATATTTCTCCACCCCCAAATGGGGATGAAACTACTCACTAATCATTACACTACAACCTACATTAACAAAATAAAACATTCTACTGAAAGGAAATTAAACTAAGCAAGCAAGAAATATTAAAGAACCTAAATGAAAGGAAATTAAACTAAAGAAGCATGCAAGAATTAAAAGACAAGACAATATTAAAAGAAACTAAGAAAATTTATTTTATTAACATGACTCACATTGCAAGTGGCATTCTTCTCCACCTTGAGTTTTTGTTTCAAGGATTTTACTCCAAGTAGAGAGAATACCACCAAGCAATAGGTAGGATACAAAGGAGGAGGAAGAGTTCTATTTATAGTGCTAGAAAAAGGTAATCCGGGACAATCCCCCGGTATGGGACTAATTGCATACTATAAATGGACATACAACATTGTAATACACGTCCGATTGAAGACGGCTCGGATCCGGAGCGAAATAGACCGTCAATTGGCGGTTTGGGACCGCCAATTGGTGGTCTAGATCTCCTGGATCGGGCCCATTTTTGTCTGACTTGTTTATGGCTTTGTTTCTTTTCCTGGAGTGCACCCTAATCGGTTGTGTGAGTTGCGACACGAATCCAATTGCCAAAATACTCCTCATGATGGTGTGGAGTGCTTGATTATGCTACTTAGTCCTTTTGGATTTATATCCGGCTCATTCTCTCTTGCATCTTAGTCCATAAGTCTTGTAACTTAGTCTTTTTCCTTGCTTTTAAGTCCTTTTTGGAGTCTCTCTTCCAAAACCTATTTATTCCTGAAACATAAACATAAAACTCGTTATGTAGCATTGCTTAGGCTAAGAATAAAGGATATAAGACACAAATATATGCATGATATGATGCCAATCAGACCTCATGAGAGTTTGCCTCTCACTATTGTTCCCGATATTCTTGAAAATAATGGAACATCAAATATCTACATTGCCAATGAGGGTACTGGGAGTTCCTTAGAGGATATCTTGGGTGAAAGACCCATTTTCTGTTCACCGGGTGAGTCGGACATGCATAACGAGCTTCTTGACCTCGTTCCGACCCACCAGCCTTTTGGTTGGAGAGTTTGGATTGACGATCATAACTTCAATATCGCAATGGCATAAACTCTTCTTCCGT
This sequence comes from Triglochin maritima, assembly GCA_963682175.1. Taxonomy (NCBI): domain Eukaryota; kingdom Viridiplantae; phylum Streptophyta; class Magnoliopsida; order Alismatales; family Juncaginaceae; genus Triglochin; species Triglochin maritima. Next base: position 21,636,380 of record OY821786.1, read on the forward strand.
TGCGCAATTATTCCCAAATAATTGAGAGGTTCGAGCTCTTTCACTTTGATCCTTTGAGTCTGACACCTTTGCTTCCAATTCATGAACCACTTCTTTCATCTTGTGCACTCTGTGAAGGGGGCCCACACATGAGTATTTGGGCCCCACGTGGTGTCATGTTCCCTTTCCAAGTAGATTGACACACTTTTGAGATTGCCCATTTGATGTCCCTTGACAAATGAAGATGGGAACTTATTTTTGTACATAGTTTCATTTCAAAAAAATTGATGAAGAAAAAAGAATAAAAATAAAAAAGACTCCAAAAGTGAGCACAACTTATTGTGGGCTCCAACCCCTGTGTATTTGGGCCCCTTTCGTTTCACGTAATTGTATCCATTCTTTAGTATTTCACAGATTTTGAGGGGAATCTGGGTTTGTGTCCATCAACATAACCATGAACTTCCCTTTGCGCTTCACGTTGGTGAGATCTTTTCTTTTTCATGCTTAAATCCATGTAGTATCATGCTCGCATTCATTGAGGACAATGCATGAAGTAAGTGTGAGGGGAGTGTTTTACGTGTGTACATAATTGATGAGTCTTTCTCTTTTTCTTTTGTTTGTCTTTCTAGGGTCATGTTAGTGTGCTGCAATTAATATCGATATATCTGCTTGCCACGATTCTTGGGTGACTTGTCTTCTTTTGTTTGTCATTGTGCTTCATTTTCACATTTCTTTCAAAATTTTCATGTCTTTGCGAAAGAAAATGTTTTATGGGTTTTGTGTGTATTTGGCGTATGCAAAACCATTTTGAGGTTATCAAAAGAGAAGCTCCCAAATTGATTTGAACATGATGCATTAGGATATCTAGTATACCGGCTTTAGGTCTTATCGAGTCGTAAGGATGCACCCCGGTTTTCCCTCGGGGGGCGAGTAATCATAGGGTTACAGGACTCGAACAAATAAAGAAGTTCACCCTGAACATAGTGAGTCAATTAATTTGTGTCTGTTAGTATAAGGAAGTTTGTCGTAGTCAGTGGCCCTTAAAATCTTGTTGTCAAACTGTAAGTGTAGGGGTTTTGGTTCCCATGTAGATAAATAAATAAATAAGTGATGTTTTCTCTTCTCGCACGACTCCCACCACTCGGAAAATTTGGTCTGAGGGGACTTAGTGCCTTGTGCTTTCGAGTCATCTGACTTGGGACTCACCGACCGAACTCTCGTTACACGGGTGGTAAGGATCGTCCTATGTGGAGATTTGGGAAAGGTGTACGTGATAGGGTATGTCCTCACCGGCAATGATGCACGAAACCTGACTCTGGGAGAATCAAACACCAACTAGTGTATTCCATAATGCTCTAAAAAGATGAAAAAAATGAAGAAGAAAAAGAAAAAGGAAAAATATAAATAAGAACCTTAATAAACTTTACACAATGTATCACTTTAAGAAGTTAAGGTCACCTATGTTTTTCAGTTAAGTCCTTAATTAACTTTCACGAATGGTTTCCTAAGCTAGGAGTGTGGACTGATTACATATATAGAGTCGGCCTGTAAAATTACCGCGTCCAATTTAGAAAAAATATAAATAAGAACCTTAATGAACTTTACACAATGTATCACTTTAAGAAGTAAAGATCACCTATGTTTTTCAGTTAAGTTCTTAATTAACTTTCACGAATGGTTCCCTAGGCTAGGAGTGTGGACTGATTACATATATAGAGTCGGCCCGTAGAATTACCGCGTCCCATGATCGATAAAAATGAGCTCATCGAGTCATGTTGCTAGATTAAATATTGCATCTATGTGCGGATTTTGGGTGTATCCACTGAAAACCCTCAGGAGACAACACTCCTCTTTGGCGACAAGGGGGTTTAACAACTTGTTGCACGTGCTAAGTGCAACCGTGATTCCTACGAAAGTGAGTTAGGATTTCCCTATTTTTCGTATGTTTTTCCTTTCTTTGACTTTTCTCTTTCTTTATTTTGCTCTGGACTAGCAAAAGTTAGGTGTTGGGGTATTTGATTGACATCATATCATTCATATATTTGTGTCTTATATCCTCTATTTTTAACCTAAGAAATGCTACGTAACGAATTTTATGTTTAAGTTTCAGGAATAAAACAAGTCAGAATAAGATACACAAAAAGGACTTAAAGGCAAGGAAAATGACTGAGTTGCAAGACTTATGGACTGATGTGCAAGAGAGAAGGATCCGGATGTAAAACGAAAAGGACTAATGAACAATATCCAGACTCGATCAGACACATCCAGATCGCCAATCAACGGTCCAAATGTGTCCAAATGCCACATGCTTTGGTCGGGTGGTGTAATATATTGTTTTATGTCCATTTATAATATGTAATTAGTCTCATACTGGGGGATTGTCCCGGATTACTTTTTTCCTTGCCTATAAATAGAACTATTCCTCTCCTTTTGTATTCATCAATTGTTTGATGGTATTCTCTCTACTTGGAGTAAAGTCTTGAAGCAAAACTCAAGTGGAGAAAAATGCTACTTGTAATTTGAGTCATATAAATAAAATAATTTTTCATAGTTTTGTTTTTAATGTTCTCTTTTCAATGCTTGCATGCTTAACTTAGTTTTGATTTCCTAATGTTAGTATAAATAGTTAGAATATCTTTCTTCTTTAGTTTAATTGCTAGCATAATGTGTAGTGAGTAGTTTCATCCACTTTGGGGTGGAGACGATGTACATATAGGTTGTGAAGTTTGGATGTTTGGTGAATACCCATTTCCACATCAGCAGTCTAACTTCTTCTAGAACCTCCCTTAGGCGCTGCCTAGTGCCCTTGGGCGTTGCCCGGTGACACTTGGTGTTTGCCTGGGTGCAGCATAGGCACGGGAAGCGTCGCTTGGGCACGCCTCCTTTTCCTTTCCTTGGACGCGCTCGTGCTTGCTCTTGCATCACTTACATAACTTAGGAATCTACGTACAATCCTTCCATATGATTTCTTTACGCCTTCTACTGAATTCTTTTGTAAGCATGCACACTTACATAACATAGGAATCTAATTGAATCATCAAGAATTATTGGTTTGAGTTGTCCACTGAACGTAGGAGGGAATTATGTAAGCAAGATTAGAAGATTAAGTCACGTCTTGTCTTGTTGTTTAGAATTAATGTTTAGTGATGGTTTAATTTAAGTATAAGATATAATCAGGGTGCCAACTGATCGAATTCTGATACGGATACAAATCACTTCGGATATGAAAAATATGTATACATATCCTTAAAAATTGCGCACGCATATGGAACAAATATTATATAAATGGATATGGACAAAAAAGAATATATACGACGTACATATATAATATAAAATGGGTGTATATCCCGTAATTTTTTAATATAATAAAAAAAAATTTAAAAATTCGAAATTTAGGAATAAAAATTTTTTTTTTCCAAAACTAGGTGGATCGCAGGTGTGACCCGCGATCCGTGTTCCCGCCAAAAAAAAAATTTTTTTTTGATTTTTTGATTTTGTTTTTTCTTTTCTGTTTTTATTTTTTATTGTAATTATTTGTAATCTTTTTTAAATTTTTTTTTTTCAAAATAAGTTTTCTAATTTATATTATTTTTCTAAATTTTTTAAAATTATTTTTAATTTTTCCAATAATCGACCTCTAAATCACGTCGATAACCCGACGTATTGAAATGTTAGGGTATTTTATACAATAAAAAAACAAATTTTTTTAGCCAGATTAATAAATTATTTACAACTGAATATTAAACAAACACTAAAACTAATTAAAACAAAAAATTCGAAACGTTATCAAAAATTAGTAGGGTGTACACACATTGTAAATATTTTTGGAGGTCGATACAGCAAAAAATTAAAAACACAATTAAAAAATTTTAAAAAATAATAACAATTACAAAACATATTTTGAAAATAAATATAATAAAAAACATAGTTAAAACGATTTTAAAAAAATCAAAATCCGTGACTTTTTTATTTTCTTTTATTGTTTTTGATTTTATGTTTTGTTTTTTTACAAATCATTTTAACTATGTTTTATATATATATATATTTCAAAATATGTTTTGTAATTGTTATTAATTTTTAAAAAATTTGAATTTTGTTTTTAATTTTTTGCTGTATCGACCTCCAAAATGTTTGTAATGTGTGTAAACGTTACGAATTTTTGACAACGTTACCAATTTTTTGTTTTAATTAGTTTTATGGTTTGTTTAATATTCAGTTGTAAATAATTTATTATTCTAACTAAGAAATTTTGTTTTTATATTGTATAAAATACCCTAACAATTCAATACACGCCGAGTTATCGACGTGATTTGGAGGTCGTTTCTTGAAAAAATTAAAAACAAAATTAAATTTTTTTAATAAATAATATCAATTAGAAAACATATTTTGAAAAAAAAAGATTTTAAAAAAGATTATAAATAATTAAAATAAAAAAGAAAAACAGAAGAAAAAAAAACTAAAACAGAAAACCGAAAAAATCAAAAACAATAAAAGAAAATAAATAAAATCACGGATTTTAGTCGTAGTGTTTTATGTTTTGAATTTTTTTAAATCATTTTAACTAAGTTTTTTTATTATATTTCTTTCCAAAATATGTTTTGTAATTGTTATTATTTTAAAAAAAAATTAATTGTGTTTTTAATTTTTTGTTGTATCGACCTCCAAAACTGTTTGTAATGTGTGTACACCCTACGAATTTTCGACAACGTTACCAATTTTTTGTTTTAATTAGTTTTAGTGTTTGTTTAATTTTTAGTTGCAAATAATTTATTATTCTGACAAATAAATTTTGTTTTTTTATTGTATAAAATACCCTAACAATTCAATACGTCGGGTTATCGACGTGATTTGGAGGTCGATTTTTGAAAAAATTAAAAACAAATTTTTAAATTTTTAAAAAATAATATAAATTAGAAAACATATTTTGAAAAAAAAATTTTAAAAAAGATTAAAAATAATTATAATAAAAAAGAAAAACAGAAATAAAGAAATTAAAAAAAATTAAAAAAAATTTCACGGATCGCGGTTCAGAACCGCGATCCGTGAAATTTTCAAAAAAAAAAAAAAAAAAAATTTTGGCGGGAGGGACGGATCCACCTAGTTTTGGAAAAAAAAAATTTCCTAAATTTCGAATTTTTAATTTTTTTTTTATTATATTAAAAAATTACGGTGTATATCATGGTAATTGTCAAAAAACTTTTACCTCTCTAATTGGTTTAGAAATATAATAAATTTTATTTGTAGCAGTAAATTTTAAGTAAAAGTAAAAAAGATCATCAAAAAAACCCTAATTTAAACATATATATGAAAAATATTATATTAATCTTATAGATATTTGTATTTGTATCCGACCAAAATATTTATATGGGGTTGTTATACACGAACGCGGCATCCCGGATACACCTGACGTGGTCAGTCCAGTCAGCAAAAGTCAAATGTCTTTTTCTTTCTGAAATTAATTAAACAACATGTTTATGTCACATGCAACTTTTAGTTTTCCAGTGCAACATTACTTTCCTAATGCAACGTTTGGTTTCCTCATGCAACATTTACTTTCTCAACGCAACATTTGTTATCCCCATGCAACCTTCGGATACAAAGGTAAAATGAAGAGTTCATGTAAAATGAAGAAACCTCATAACATGCGTTTTGTCATTTTAAACATATAAGTTTGTCATTTTTTAAATATGGGTTTTTCTTTTTTAATGTATGAGTTTGTCCTTTTTGAGTAATGATTTGTCTTTTTTAAGTTCAGTTTTGTCATTTTTTAACAGTTGGGTCGGTCCTTCTTATATTGAGGGGTTGTCCTTTTTAAGTGAAGGTTTATCATTTTTAAGTACTGGTTTGTACTTTTTAAATATGATTTTGTCCTTTTTAGTGTAGGTTTGACCTTTTAAGTATGGTTTTGTCTTTTTTAACAGTTGGGTCGGTCCTTCTTATATTGGTGAGTTGTCTTTTTTATGTTGAGGTTTCGTCCTTTTTAAGTAAGAGTTTGTCATTTTTAAATAATACTTAAGTATGGTTTTGTCATTTTTAAGTAATAGTTTGTTCTTGTTTAAGTAGTGGTTTGTCCTTTTTAAGTATGAGTTTTTGATTTTTATCACCTGCGTTTATCCTTTTTATGTAGTGATTTTTCCTTTTTTAAGTATGAGTTTGTCATTTTTATCACCTACGTTTGTCTTTTTTATCATATGGGTTTGTACTTTTTAACAATCCAAGTTGAAATTAGCAAACAAGAACACAAAATTAAACTCAATTCCGTGAAAACAAATCAGAAATTCCCAAAAAACTAATATCAATGGCAACCAACTTTAGACAAGAACACCACAAACCGAAATCAAAGAAAAATAACCAAACTTTCAAACAAACACCAACAACCCAAAAAAAACCATCACCACAACACCTAAAATTAGTTACAAAGAACCAAACTTTCCTCAGCAACACCACACAAAAAACCAAAACAACTACAAAGAACAAAAGCTAGAAAGAAACAAACTTTCAAAAATAACATCAAAAAACCAAGATCGATCCATTACAGAAAAAACTGAAACTTGAAATCAGCCACAAAGAACTAAACGTTTCCTTAAATACTCTACACAAAAAATTCAAATCAGCTACAAAAATTTACACTTCCAAAAAACTAAGACCGGTTCATCACAAAACAAAACCAAAAACTTCGAATTAGCCACAAAAAACCAAACTTTCCCCCAAAATTACCACACACAAAACTCAAATCAGCTACAAAGAACCACATTCCTCATCTTCCTCGCATCGAGACGGGCTCCAATGCCGTCCACTTCCTCCTCCTCGCCGAACAACTTCACTGCGACGTCCTAACCAACGTGGTCGGCATCCCCACCGATCTCCCCTTTTACCCCGTCTTCAACCTCTTCGTCGACACATCGTCAAAGGTCGCGGCGGGACTTTGAACCAGGAGAAAATGCTGGAGAATGGACGTTTTTGGGGATAATGAAAGGTTTTGAGGAGATATGTATGGTGGAAACCAATTGTCGAATAGTTTAGCGTGTGCGTGATGTGACACAAAATAAATAAATAAATAATATCTGATTTAATTAATCTTTGATAATAAAAAATATGTGATTTTTGCTGATTTCATTGACCACGTCAGACGGCGTCTGGGACGCACCGCGTCAACAAATCATTTTCCTTATATACGTATTTGTATCCGTCAAATTTCAAAATTTCATATCCGTATTCGTATCTGTATCGTAAAAAATTGAAAACCGATATTTGTATTCCTATTTGGCCGGATATGGAAAAATGATATCCATATCCTATAAAAGCGGATATGGATGCAAATTATTTGCGGGTAGTCCGTTTTGGTTTTAATAACTGATGTTTCAACGAATGTTGATGAATATATATTGAGGTATAACTAGAACTTGCTCTTATATACCTTAAAGTCAACCCAAAATCGGACCTCCTTCACCCAACCCTCTTCACAACCTTCTCTCTCTCACGGCTTCCTTCTTTAACTCTTTCTCTAAGTTGAAAACCAACACCCTCACATGTTTTACCTCATCTCACTGTATATACTCATATTTTCACTTACCACCTCCACAGCCTCCACTCACATGTCAGCACCTCAACCTCTACGATCACAGCAAGCATTTCTCTCCAACCAAAAGATAACCATTAAATCAATTTTAGCATAAATCTTATCTTCCAAAAGCCAAACCAATCCATTAAACTAAAACTCATCCAAAGCATAATTAAATCTTAAGTAGAGTTTAGGATTCTCACACTTTGGCTAGGATGCGGACAATCAACTTTTAATTAAATAATTACCATCTCTCAAAACACCTACGATCACTAGTGCAGAATGCACAATAGACGTCACCGAATAGACGTTGGGTATAAAAACATCCGACGTCTATAGGTATAGACGTCGGATATTTGGTCATTCGACGTCTATGGGTTTGTATGAACGTCGAATTTTTAGTATAACCGACGTCTATACCTCCTGAAAAAGCAAAAAAAAAATTGGGATTTATTTTTTGGAATTTATTTCGTGTAAGAATTTATGTTGATTTAATTTTTGGGTTTTATTTCATATAAGAATTTATGTGGTTTTATTTTGTATAAGAATAATGTGAATTATTTGGATTGTTTTAAAAATAGTTACATCAATGTAACTATCACATGCATGTGTGTTGTATATATGTGTGTGTATGGTCATATGTCTTTAAGTTTAGTCCCACATTGGAGAAAGTTTTTTGTTGGTGAAGTTGAAGTACTCCATCACTTATTAACTTCTAAATGGAAGTTTGGTACCACACTACAAAATACAAGTGAGACATATATATATTTAATGGTCAAAAGTTTGGCACTTGGGGTCTTAGATGATTGTAATTATATTTTTTTGCTATTTACTCGTGTATAGACGTCGGATGTATCGAATAACCGACGTTTATAGGACGTGTATCAATGAAGAAAGACAGCAATTTGCATTTTAGCGAAGTCGGCTCCCGCACATAATCTCAAACACCCACCAAAGGCCATGAAGTTCTTCAATCCATTTGTTGTCGGGGAGGTATCCTACAGTTAAATTGTCATTGGTTATTAATGGACATATATTTGGTTTGTATAAGTATTTTCTATTTATTATTTATATTGAGTTAATCATATATTTTGTTTTCGCAGTATCCCGACTGTCACTAAAAGGTTTATATTGTTTGGTGTATTTAAACAATATTTGTCGTAAAACACAAGTACATCAAATATCCACTTTCATTATATGTCACCAACGTAACATGGCTTTCCCAAATCTCATCAAAATATATGATAAAGTTACTTTCTCTTACCTAATTCCTATTGCAAACTAACATTTTGCAATAACCTTATTCCCAAGACAAAAATTACAATGAAGCCGCACCCAACACTTTCTTGATGTAAAATGTGTATCTAAGTTATTTTGCAAAATCCTTGGGTGGATGAAATAATTTTAGAAATTCTGATGGGTATGCCAAGCAAAAACAAATTTACGATGCTAATATTGAAGATCATATTAATATTAAATTTAACCAAATTGGAATGTGGCTAGTGGCATTAGCCGATCACTAACGTCTAATATGACGGCTTGGTTGAAGAAGCAATTTGGACGTGATATATGTCTATCAGATCAATTTTCAAAAAGTGAGTCAGAAGACCAATTTAAATTATTTATATGGGTATAGAAGCAAAAAACTCAAATTTATACATAACCAGCACATATTATATATATATATATATATATATACATATTATATATATACATATTATATATATATACATATTATATATATATATATATATATATATACACAGAAATTATAGAATGAACTCAGGGCCCAATTATGCTTAAGTGAGTCCCCTAAACATTCAACATCCAAATCAAATCCAACGGTAGATATTAGATCTTCTTACAATTACTCAGAAGTTGGTAAAATTGAAATTCAACTAAACTCCTACTCTCAAACCAAACTCTCTCACCCCAAACCAAACCCACACACCCCATTAGCCCCAAACCTAACCCACACACGTCTCTCAGACCAAACCCTCATCGCCACATTCCCCCACCTCGTCGGAGTTTTCATCGTTGTTCCCAAACCAAACCGAAATCAAGAAATCCCGTGGTAGAGCGAACAAATCCCCAACACCATCCCCCGCGGCGGCAGCACCAATGTCGACCGGTATGATCTTCAAACTCTTTTGGTTTAGTTTGTGTTTCCAAGTTGGTGGTGGTTTAGGGTTTCCTGCACCTCGCGGAGGTGGCCATTGGAAAGGAGAAAGAGATGAGGAGTAGTGGAGTGGATGGGGAAGAGAAGTGTTTTCTAGAGATCATTTTGTGTATGTTGGTTTGATTTCAGGGTATGTTTGGTTGTCATCTGAGATGAAAGGGTTGAATGATGACTGCGAGCATTTTTGAACTCTTCCCTCCTAGGAACTTAATTATACTCCAACAAAACACGCGCATACAAGAGGTGGTATAACCCTCCATGGTTCTCTGAGATTGTTCCCTCTGTGAAATACGATTCCTTGGTCCTAAGGAAGGCCTTTGAAGATGTAAGTTATTGGAACTTAATATTCTTTAATGATATTTTTTTTGTTCCACTTTAATCTTTTTAATATGGTGTATTTTGTAGGCTGCGAAGCAGTGAGGAACTCAACTACATTCCTTCTGTGTGGGCCTACTGGTTAGTAGGATTTTAAGCAGATACACCTCTTTTTTTAGTTATTCAAGTTTAAGTTACTAGTTTTAAAATATGGGAGTATTATGTTATAGTGATCTCCTGATCTGATGGCAGCAAAAGAGGTTGCTGAATATTTGGGAACTGTTCACCATGAGTTCCACTTCACCGTTCAAGTATGTGCTCCAAATGAACGGTTGAAAGAAAATGTTATTGGTTTTTTATGTTTAGGTATTAACTAGATATTTTGGTGGTTGAAACAGGATGGAATTGTTGCCATTGAAGATGTTATCTTCCACGTAGAGACATAGCTTGTTGGATGCGTTTGTACAATCGTTGTAGCATGGATCTGTGGATTCGATAATCGGATTGTAGCTTCAATGTCGTCAACATAGGGTTGATTTGAAGAATAATGGGACGACGGAAATTCAACCAAATTCAACTTTATTTCTCCATTCTAAAAAAAATCCAAAACCAAACAAAAACAAATTAACAAATCCTTTACCAAACCAAATGTCCACAAAACCAATCGATTTTCTCTACAAAAAAAAAATCCAAAATCAAACCAAACCCAAACCAAATCAGCAAATCCAATCCCAAACCAAATATCCACAAAACGAATTGATTTTCTCTAAAAACAAAATCCAAAGCCAAACCAAACCAAACCAAACTAAACCAAATCAGCAAATCTAATCCCAAATCAAATATCCACAAAACCAATCGATTTTCTCTAAAAAACAAAATCCAAAACCAAACAAAACCAAACATCCACAAAACCAACCGAATATCTAAAGATCCAACTATTCACAATGATTCCGACGTAGTGGATGGCATAGGAGGAGATGGTGAGGAGGGGAGATTGACGTGGAGGGTTGGAAGGGAGAGGAGAAAGACAATGACGAAATTGGAAGGGGGAATTTTGGGAGGGAATTTGGGTCTCGTGAAAGAAAAAGGGAGGAGAGATGAGTGAGAAATAATTATAAATTTACTAAAATACATTCACTTAAAGTAAAAGACTCACAACCCTTCACATTGAGATCAATGGTTAGATCTTTGGGGGCTTATTTAAACAAAATGAGCTCATGACTCATTCTATCATTCCTCTCTCTCTCTCTATATATATATATATATACATACACACACACGAAAACAACTACTACTACTTGAAACAAAAGAATTTAGTATTGATGCTAGAGACTCAAAAATAATATTGACCACGACCAATTTGGAAGGTCGGTTTCATAAGGAAGATTATTCTTGGTTTTATTGTTAAAAGTGACTCATCCAAACTATTCATTAACCGCAAGTCAACTTTATTTTTAAACATACTGTGTAGTCATGGGCAGTGGGAACATCATATTCAATTAGGCTTGAGCATCGGTCCAGTTTACACCCCTGTGATCGGTACTAAAGAATCTTAGGTGTCTGAACCCCTACTCCTCAATAATTCCCTTCATTCCTTTAGTTCCAACTTCCAAGTGCACCTTTGAAAAGTTCGAATGTCATTGTATACTATGCATTTTTTTCAAGAATGTGTGGTTTATGGTTGTTACTAAACTAGTCAAGACTAGGGTCATGATCGAGAAGATAATTTGCTGAAACAAAAGTCTATCAAGGTTTGACGTGTAGGAATTTACACTTAAAATATGATGACAATAATATATTCTTATTTATAAATTCAAAATTAATCGAAACAGAAACCAAACTATCGATGGTTGTTAATGAAAAAGGTTAGATATGCATTGCAAATCGTAAAAATCTCGGGGTCAATTAACTTAAATTCAAGAGACTTATTTAGCGAATGTTATGTTTTACTTTTTTCCGTCCAAACTATTTTGATTTTGGACATTGAAAAGGTAAATTGATGTGAATATAGTTTTAGTTTGTTCAATTCCTCATAATATAACATAATATTTTTGGATATCCAGGATAATTTTAGATGTTTAGAGGCCACTCTGCCACTCTGCCACACAAAGCATATATATATATATATATATATATATATATATAAACCAACATGTTGGATGATATTTTTAATATCATTCGGTGATTTTCGAATGGATTATTACCTGGGTAAAATATTTCAAAATAATATGGGTATGGAGAAAATTTCTTGTATATGTTTAGTGGGGAAAAACCGTGTGTAACATCCCGAAACAGCGGAAAATTTAAAAAAAAAATTGTAATCAAGACACAGGAACTCAATAATCAAAGACGAGACTGTTACTTCTCATAAACAAATAGCGGTGCACCAAAATTACATCAGAGTTTGTCAAAATAATACATGATTACAACAAAACGACAACAGAAGATAAAACGTAATCATGCCTACCTCAGCGGTCCGAGAAGAGGATCTGACTCCAAAATGCGCGTGCCCGCCGATCACCACCCAACTGGACCTACTGCGGTCCTGAAAATATATAACAACAATGCCTGAGTTTCCAGAAGGAAACCCCGTATGCCAACTCACCTATATGCATGCATTACACAAATGAACCTATCATACTAGTAGCGTGTCATGACATCGACAGAAATGGAAAGCAGATCCCCCGAAGGGTAAAACAGGACATCAGTCCGACAGTCAACAACGAGTCTCCCGAGCAGACCTACTGCAGGCACATGCAGCCTTACAGCACGCGACATCGCACCCCCCACACGCGGCTACACTACTCAAGGGTTCGGCAGGGAGCCTCTGTCACGCCTGCGTACCGATAGAATACAGATCTGCAAATCTCAGTGGTCGGAGCCACAGGGACCAACGGGGCCGTCGCCCGGAAGGTATAACAACATCATCTCGATAGGTGCCCAGTCGAGGAATCAACATAGCCGGCACAGCCTCGGCCCAACAATCATCATCGCCGGCACAACCTCGGCGGCATCACCGGCACAGCATCGGTGGTCCATCACAACGTCCGGCACAGCATCGGACGGGTCCAGACCGAAGTCTTCCAGGTCATCAGGCTCCTCGAGCCGCAAAAACCAACCGCGCCGCTATAAAAGCAGGGCAGCGACCTCCGTAGCCCGTGGGCCGGTAGTCACCTCACCCAACGCCAGTTGCGTGCCCGCACAAACAACAACATTGGGATCCGCGATCCCTCAGGCCTGCTATACTACAAAGTTCCCAACAATCCATCTCAGGTCACGGTCCATACACGGAGGTGACGCGTCCCGAACACCCACACTCTTCCCAACGGCGGTCCCTGGGCAAACACGCATCACGCGCCCACCGTCACCTCCCGGCTCACGCACAAGGCGAGGACACGGGTTTCCGTGGACAAAGTTGGCGTTCAAAATGGGAACCTGGAATTCTGTTCTGGGCCCAAACGGTCGACCGGAAGAGGTGATTCGGTCGACCGGTTCCAGGAAGGAATCGGTCGACCGTACTCCTAAAACGGTCTACCGCTGCGCTCAAAACAGAACCCCCAACGGTCGAACAAAGGTCTAAAACCGGTCGACCGAACGAGGTCAAAATCCGGAGTCTGGTCAACATTAAATTCAATTCTATCGGTCGACCGACTCAGGGGTCTCGGTCGACCGAAAACAGACAGGGTCAACCTATTATTCTAAGTCATATAATCGGTCGAACGCAAACCTCCAACGGTCAAACAACATACAAACGGTTGAACGCAAAATACAATCGGTCGAACAAACATGAAATAATATCCAGTACACTTAAGTTCCGGTCGAACGACCCAAGGAACCGGTCGACCGAAAACAGATAGAAAGTCCCAACTCACCAGCAAATACGTACTACCGGTCGACCGCCACAAGGCATCGTTCGACCGGTGAAGGTTAAAGTTGTTGGCTTTTTGGCCTTAATCTATGTTTTGATGATTTAATTAACCTAATCTTAATTATGATGAAGTAGAGTAGCACACATATTGCATTGCATGTATATTGTATTGTGCTAACCTCTACAGGTGATCAAGACTCAAGAAGGAAGGAAATCAAGTCAAGATTTGTAATAAAGCTAAATGAAGACTTGTAATCTTGATTTTATTTTGAGTCTTAGGAACATGTGTAAATTGAGCATACAAGAGTTAAAAACATATCACATACACAATAGGTTCCCTATAGAAGTCACACACGAAATTTCACATTATTTGGACTTCATTAGATCACCCAAACCTTAGTCGGAAATCACTTATAAACTTAAACCCAGATTTCCTGTGTGCACCGGTCGACCGAACCAGTTCTCAGTTCGACCGGTTTATAACAGACTCTCCACAGTGATTTTACCGAACTCTACCGGTCGACCGGTTCTACCTTTTCGGTCGACCGATCCCGGATTTTAATATGGCCGTTTTTCTTGTCGTATTCCTATAACGGTCGTATTCGTATAAAACAAACTTAACCCCAAAATACATTCGGTAACCGGTCGAACGAAGACCTTGTTTCGGTCGACCGGTTGAACACATTTTCAGAAACCAAATTCCCTGCTATCGGTCGACACATTTCTCGTTCGACCGATTGACCTTTGTCTCAACCGAATCCCCTTTTCGGTCGACCGCTCCATACTTTGGTTCGACCGATTCACTTAAGTAGAGTTAAGTTCTAGCTCGTTTGTCCGACCGAATATTCTTTTGTTCGACCGTTCTCTTTGAAATCATGTTAACGGTCGACCGGTGTACTAGTTTCGGTCGACCGGTTCTGGACAGATTTGTAGCCCGATTTTCTGCTTTGTGTATCTTGCACAAAACCCAATCAAATCTATCCCCAACGGCTAGAATACCTTAGGAGCTTATAAATAGAGGATCAAGACTTGTTGTTAATACAACTCTCCAACTCCAATTGTCCCAATACATTAGAGAGAAACCTCAATCCTCAAAGCTCCCAATTCTACACTCTTTAAGCCTATACTTCACACACTTGATCATATACTCATCCTACTCAAAGTGTGCTCAATTAGAGAGTGAATCCCACTCAGTTACAAGTGTTGTCAAAAGAAGCAAGGACTTCGGTGAAAGCCCGAAGTGTCCCTCTCGGATTGTGAGAGGAAGAATTCAAGCAAGCGAGGGTTGTTCGCGTTGCTTGTGGTGTAAAGGCGTTCTCTCCCGGCCCGGAACGGGGAGTGGTTAGTGAAGACGTAGGCGGAGCTCGCGGAGTCGAGCGGAGCTTACAAGAGAGGACTAGGACCCGGGTGGGGTGCCGAACCTCTATAAAATCGCCGCGTCTTTTGTGGTTTGCATTGTATTCCTTCCCTACTTGTATTTGTTTTAAATTCCGCTGCATTTACTCGATTGTTTAAACAAGTAGGTGATTAGATTAAAAGTGATTAGTGGACCCATAACCCACACGATCCTACCTACAATTGGTATCAGAGCCTTGTTAGCTAAATTTCATTACTTTACCGTAATTTTTAGCATGGCTTCAACATCTAATCACTTAGAGGGTTTATGCACCACAAGGCCTCCTTTGCTTAATGGGTCAAATTATGATTATTGGAAAAATAGAATGAAAATCTTTTTAATATCAAATGACCTTAAGTATTGGAAGTTTATTCAAAATCCATACATACCCCCAAATGAAGATGATTTAGATTCTCTATCTAGGGCTCAAATGAAAGAAATTGAAATGAATTCGAAAATTATGAATATTCTTTATTGTGGCCTTAATGAGGGAGAATACAATAGAATTAGGGGATGTGAAAGTGCAAATGAAATATGGCATAGGTTACAAATGCATCATGAGGGTGATAGCAAAACCAAAGAAACTAGGATAAGTCTCCTCATGCATAAATATGAAATATTTTCTATGCAAATCGGTGAGAACATAAGCGACATGAACACTCGCTTCACCGATATCACTAACTCTCTTTTGATTCTTGGAAGAAGGATAAATGAAGGAGAGATGACTCGAAAATTCCTCCGGTCATTGAGCAACGATTGGGAAGACAAGGTCGTGGCAATTGAAGAATCGCACGATCTTTCAAAATTGAAGATGGAGGAACTCATTGGAAATCTCATGGCCTATGAGCTCCAATTGAGTCATCGAAGAGAGAAGGAAGCTTCAAAGAAAAACTCCGTGGTGGCATTGCATGCAAATTTTGATGAGCCAAGGAGGGTGGAAGAAGAGGACATTGAGGTCCTTGCCCAAGACTTCTTCAAATACCTCAAGAGAGATAAGAATGAAAGAAGAGGTAGAAGAAGTGAAAAGAGAGAAAAAGAAAAAGAGAGAGAGGAGAGCGAAAATGAGAGAAGAGAAGGGGTAAAGAAAAATGAGAGAAGGGAGAGAAGAAGAGAAAAGGAGAGGAGTAAGAGAAAAGAGAAGAGGTTGGAAGCTCACAAGGCCACTTGGGACGATACATCGTCGTCATCGTCCAAATCAACCGCACCTTCATCAACAAAGGAATATGCGCATATGTGCTACATGGCAATTCAAGATGAAGGAAGTGAGGTATCTTCTAACTCTTACACCACTAGAAGCAATTTATGTTCAAATAAATCATATTCTAGTGCTAGCTCTAATTCTAATGCTAATGATGAATCATATACACATGATGAGCTTCAAAATGCATTTCATGATTTAGTTAAACAATATGAGATCATTTGTGAAAAGAACAAAAATGCTAGAAAAACTATAAATGATCTCAAATGCCAAATTGAATTAATCATGAATGAAAAGAATGAGGTGATTGCTAGACTTGAATCAAATGAATCATCACTTGCTAGTCTAAGTAAAACACCCATTGTTGATGAACATGTAGATCTTAAAGTTTCAAATATGCAATTAAGAAAAGATCTAGAAATGTTCACTAAAGGAACAAAAATGCTTGATATGCTTTTAGGTAGTCAAAGACAATCCTTAGCTAAACATGGTTTAGGATACTATGTTCAATTAAAAAACCATGTATCTCATACTACATTAAATGGCAAGCATTTATTTGTTAAGTCTACTTCCTCAAGTGTGTGGGCTCCCAAAACCAAAATGGTGTGGATTCCCAAAGCTAACACTCAAGGACCCAAAGTTGTTTGGGTACCTAAATCTACTCTTGTAGGAGCTTGAGGAGGAGATTGGTGGTGACCGGGTGAGCTCAAGAGTCAAATTCAAATCCGGTTGCATCACCAAATGAGATTGGAGCTAAATTCGAATTCAACATTGGTATAAATGTCTATCCTTGAAATTTCTGAAAATTTAGCTCTAATCTAGTTTATATGCTTAATTGTCATATCTTTAGAATTTTAATTCATTGCAAATCATATACCCTATTCATTGCAAATCATTTATCACATCCATTGATTTTAAATGTCAATTCTAAATGGATGTTAGAATAAGGCTTAAGAAGAAACTTAATTAAACTTAAATTTCATCATACTCATTGTTTCAATTTAGCCTTATTGATAGGGGGAGCTTAAATGTTATATCTTTTATTAGAGTAATGAAGTGCAAAATTTAGGGGGAGCAACTTCATTACAAGACATCCAAATTCTATGCTTAAAGTCTTAAATAATTATTATTTTTGATGGATGTCAAAGGGGGAGAGATAATTAAGGGGGTAACTTGGAATTTGGCATAAAATTGATCAAAAACTATGCACATCCATAGGGGGAGCATTAATATGCATAGTTTACATATACAAATTCCATGTATTTAGATAGAATTAAGATATAGGTTGCCATCATCAAAAAGGGGGAGATTGTTGGCTTTTTGGCCTTAATCTATGTTTTGATGATTTAATTAACCTAATCTTAATTATGATGAAGTAGAGTAGCACACATATTGCATTGCATGTATATTGTATTGTGCTAACCTCTACAGGTGATCAAGACTCAAGAAGGAAGGAAATCAAGTCAAGATTTGTAATAAAGCTAAATGAAGACTTGTAATCTTGATTTTATTTTGAGTCTTAGGAACATGTGTAAATTGAGCATACAAGAGTTAAAAACATATCACATACACAATAGGTTCCCTATAGAAGTCACACACGAAATTTCACATTATTTGGACTTCATTAGATCACCCAAACCTTAGTCGGAAATCACTTATAAACTTAAACCCAGATTTCCTGTGTGCACCGGTCGACCGAACCAGTTCTCAGTTCGACCGGTTTATAACAGACTCTCCACAGTGATTTTACCGAACTCTACCGGTCGACCGGTTCTACCTTTTCGGTCGACCGATCCCGGATTTTAATATGGCCGTTTTTCTTGTCGTATTCCTATAACGGTCGTATTCGTATAAAACAAACTTAACCCCAAAATACATTCGGTAACCGGTCGAACGAAGACCTTGTTTCGGTCGACCGGTTGAACACATTTTCAGAAACCAAATTCCCTGCTATCGGTCGACACATTTCTCGTTCGACCGATTGACCTTTGTCTCAACCGAATCCCCTTTTCGGTCGACCGCTCCATACTTTGGTTCGACCGATTCACTTAAGTAGAGTTAAGTTCTAGCTCGTTTGTCCGACCGAATATTCTTTTGTTCGACCGTTCTCTTTGAAATCATGTTAACGGTCGACCGGTGTACTAGTTTCGGTCGACCGGTTCTGGACAGATTTGCAGCCCGATTTTCTGCTTTGTGTATCTTGCACAAAACCCAATCAAATCTATCCCCAACGGCTAGAATACCTTAGGAGCTTATAAATAGAGGATCAAGACTTGTTGTTAATACAACTCTCCAACTCCAATTGTCCCAATACATTAGAGAGAAACCTCAATCCTCAAAGCTCCCAATTCTACACTCTTTAAGCCTATACTTCACACACTTGATCATATACTCATCCTACTCAAAGTGTGCTCAATTAGAGAGTGAATCCCACTCAGTTACAAGTGTTGTCAAAAGAAGCAAGGACTTCGGTGAAAGCCCGAAGTGTCCCTCTCGGATTGTGAGAGGAAGAATTCAAGCAAGCGAGGGTTGTTCGCGTTGCTTGTGGTGTAAAGGCGTTCTCTCCCGGCCCGGAACGGGGAGTGGTTAGTGAAGACGTAGGCGGAGCTCGCGGAGTCGAGCGGAGCTTACAAGAGAGGACTAGGACCCGGGTGGGGTGCCGAACCTCTATAAAATCGCCGCGTCTTTTGTGGTTTGCATTGTATTCCTTCCCTACTTGTATTTGTTTTAAATTCCGCTGCATTTACTCGATTGTTTAAACAAGTAGGTGATTAGATTAAAAGTGATTAGTGGACCCATAACCCACACGATCCTACCTACAAAAGTTGGGTAAAACAGTACATTCGGTCGACCGTCCAAGGGGACCGGTCGACCGTTGGTCGTCTTCAACCTCGCACCAGCCGAGGTTTTACGAAGAAACGCGCCGCCGGAGAGGTCTCCGACCCCTCCCCGACCGACCAACACCTCCCCCACACTTGGGGAGCAAGAAAACCACACTAATGAGATGGCATACCTCAACGAACGACGACGAAACGCCGGAGCTCGCTCACGCACGTCACCTCCGGTAGACCTCGAGCACGCGCCTCTCCTCCTCCGGACGTCTGACCTCCTCCCGCACGACGTCCTCACCTCCTCCGATCGGCGCCTCAGCTGGGTGAAGGAGAAGAAAAGGAAATGGAGAGAAATGAGAGAAAGAGAGAAAGAGGAACGAGTTTCTCCTACTTAAACCCAACAAAACGTGTGAACAGTGCCCTACACCACAGACCACACATCCCCCTCACGTCTACAGTGCACGCCCCCAACTCTTCCCAAAGCACCCACTGTGCTGCACCAACTTCCCATGCTAAACACCTTCTAATCCATCATTAACCTCTCTAACCTAGGTTTGGGTCCTAACACCTTGTGTATATGTATAGAAGGCATTTTCTCTGTACTTTTCATACATTAAACAAACTATATACCACTAACCTTCCACCTCCATGGGTTGAACGAAAATGGATGGTCATAAATATCAGGATTCAAGTGAATTGCAAAAGGACATACCATAACCATCCAACCGGTCGGAATAATGTAACCTTATAAAATAAAGGGCAAAGTTTGTTAGTAAAACACTAATTAATATTATATCATCATTATTTGAATCTGCTACCTTTGAATTGTACGTTTTCCATAACTTTTCTAAACATGCATGGTACAATATTTGCTAATCTAACAGTTTCATTGATCACCTGCACCACAAGATTACAATGTTTTTAGATTAATTATTCAAGTTGATTAGTTTTAATTTAAGAAAATAGACTAGGTAAGTTCATCAAAGTTGCCTGGAACGTGAAGCTCATGGATTTTAATTCTGCCCATGTGATCTGAGAATCTTTACTTTTCTTACTCCTGCATATAGTTTCATGCTCCACCTGTAATGTATCCAAACAATATAACTTCCTTGTCATATCATATAAATTTCAAACACTGTAAATACAAATTACCTCATTTATAAAGTAGAATATGTAAATCTCATCAATTACAAATACCACATTCAAATGCAACCTCAAGTAAATTCTAATGTTATCAACTTGAACAATGTATTTCTGAAATTGAAATGCATTTTTCAAATGAATAGGTCAAAAAATTTACCTACCCAAACAAGGCGGGAGACGTGGGTTATGTTCTTAAGTGAAGAGATTTAAGTAATATAAAATTATTACTTGTAGAGCACAATTATTTTGACAATATTTTTTTTCGCAAAGCAAAAGGGAGGCTTAGCCTCTAAATTTGTATTAGTAAAAAAATTATTTACATCTACAAAAACATTTTCGTTTAGTTCGCGGGCGTATGCCACATGCATAACCGGCTTCTCCCTACCACCTATATGTACTCACGTGAAGGTCAAGTAGTATAAGGAAATAATTACATATCATCAAATTTCAGAAGTTGGAATTAGTTCCAAGTATCCTGAAATGTCTCGCTTCTCCTTCATCTTTGGCGAGTTTGGATGCTTGATAGCTCATGCTCCGGATTATATCTTTGGCTACAGCAATGGAAGCTTTCGGTTGCTACCTCTCGCCCTCAAAAATCCTACGGTTCCGCTCATGCCAGCATTCATATATCGTAGCACTTACCACCCACTTCCTGACCACTTTGTCAAGTCGGCTTCCACTCGCATGTGAAAGTCGCAAAACCTCACTCTCTAGGTTTCTTGCTGCAGTTTGGTGGAGCTGCATGAGGTTGAGGAGACACCTCCACACCTCCTTTGTGTATTGACAAAGGAGGCGTGGAGTGGTTTCCTATTGTAATTCAAATCAGGATCTCTGATGGGGCTGAGCACTGGTCCAGAACCGGACCCAATGCTCTCCGAGGCCCGGATCGAAAATCGGACCGGTCAGATCTGGTCCGGACCGAACATGGACTGGTCAGTCCGATCCGGTCCAAAATCCCACACCAGACCGGATTTTTATATCAAAATTTTGGTTTTGGACCAGGTTTGGATCGGACCGAAACCCAAATCCACCTTGGGGTCCGAACCGGAACCCAGACTGATTGGATCTGGTCAACACTGAACCCCGACCGATCAGTCCGGTCTGGTCCAAATTCAGACCAGACCGGTTTGTGCTCACCCCTAATCTCTAACAGCGAGTTGATCCGTAATTTTTTAATATAATAAAAAATAAAATAAAATTTCGAAATTTAGGAAAAAAAATTCGAAAACTATGTGGATCGCGGGTCCCCCCTCCAAAATATCACGATTCTGAACCGCGATCTGTGAATTTTTTTTTAATTTTTTTTTAAAGTTTTCTGTTTTATTTTCTTTATTTCTGTTTTTCTTTTTTATTATAATTATTTTTAAATTTTTTTAAATTTTTTTTCCAAAATATGTGTTCTAATTTATATTATTTTTTAAAAATTTTAAAATTTGTTTTTAATTTTTTCAAAAATCGACCTCCAAATCAGGTCGATAAGTAGACGTATTGAAATGTTAGGGTATTTTATACAATAAAAAATAAAATTTCTTAACAAGAATAAGAAATTATTTACAAATGAATTTTAAACAAACACTAAAACTAATTAAAACAAAAAATTGATAAAGTTGTCGATAATTCGTAGGGTGTACACACATTACAAACAGTTTTGGAGGTCGATACAGCAAAAAATTAAAAACACAATAATTTTTTTTTAAAATAATAACAATTACAAAACATATTTTGAAAAGAAATATAATAAAAAAACTTAATTAAAATGATTTAAAAAAATTCAAAACATAAAACACTGCAACTAAAATCTGTGACTTTATTTATTTTCTTTTATTGTTTTTGATTTTATGTTTTGAATTTTTTAAAATCATTTTAACTATGTTATATATATATACTTCAAATTATGTTTTCTAATTTTTATAAAATTTTAAAAAAAATTAATTGTGTTTTTAATTTTTTGCAGTATCGACCTTCAAAAGTGTATGTAAAGTGTATTCTCCCTACGAATTTTTGACAACGTTACAAATTTTAAAAATTTAGAATATAGTATTAACTTGGTACATTTTTTATCTAATAAAAAAATTAAATTTCGAATACCAATATATGTACATTTTAAAATTGGTAACGTTGTCAAAAATTCGTACAGTAGATACACATTACAAACTGTTTTCTAATACTTCAAAAAATTAAAAACACAATTAATTTTTTTTAAAATTTTATAAAAATTAGAAAACATATTTTGAAGTATATATATATATATATATAACATAGTTAAAATGATTTTAAAAAAATCAAAACATAAAATCAAAAACAATAAAAGAAAATAAATAAAGTCACGAATTTTTGTTGTAGTGTTTATGTTTTGATTTTTTTTAAATCATTTTAATTTAGTTTTTTTATTATATTTCTTTTCAAAATATGTTTTGTAATTGTTATTATTTTTTTTTAAAAATTCATTGTATTTTTAATTTTTTGCTGTATCGACTTCCAAAATTGTTGTAATGTGTGTACACCCTACGAATTTTCGACAACGTTATCAATTTTTTGTTTTAATTAGTTTTAGTGTTTGTTTAAAATTTATTTGTAAATAATTTCTTATTTTTGTTAAGCAATTTTATTTTTTTATTGTATAAAATACCATAACATTTCAATACGTCCAGTTATGGACGTGATTTGGAGGTCGATTATTTAAAAAATTAAAAACAAATTTAATTTTTTAAAAAAATAATATAAATTAGAAATCATATTTTGAAAAAAAAAGATTTTAAAAAAGATTAAAAATAATTATAATAAAAAAGAAAAACAGAAATAAAGAAATAAAGAAAATAAAACAGAAAACTTTATAAAAAAATTAATTTTTTTTTTTGAGAGGGGGGGGCGGATCGCGGGTGGGAACCGCGATCCGTGCCGTGACCCGCGATCCACCTAGTTTTCGAAAAGAATTTTTTTTTCCTAAATTTCGAAATTTTAATTTATTTTTTATTATATTAAAAAATTACGGCAGGTGATTCATTTTCTAATTTTAAGAATAAATTTTCATTTCACTATAATCAATAAACTATAATACTTTCACCAATCCGGATAATAACTTCTTTCCGAAATAATGAATCAAACGGAGGTTGAATTCGCTTCAAGTTTGAGTTGGCATTTTTCTACTAATATGACACAAAGTCGAACCTAATTGGACCTCAAACTTGATTTGAAGTATATCATATAGTAATAGGACTTACGAGTGTTTGCAAGACAAAATAAAAAACTTAAAACACTAATAGTGAATATATATGTTGTAAACTAACGGATACTTAAGTTTCAATGGGTAAAATCTTACAAAACAAAAGTATACGAAAAATCATTGACATGTTTTAAAATCAAAGAGGCAAAGTATTATCCACCCATGTATCTGCGGGTATATTTTAATTAATTCTTTTCTAAACATCAAAGGTATAAATTAAGTTGTATGGTTTTTTGATAGATGTCAAAATAAATTTGCAGTCGTCTCAACAAATCCACGAATAAAGTTTTTTTTTGACACTCAACTCGATTAACACATCAATTTACTCTTAATTGATGATAACTTAAAATTTAAACTTCAGATTAATTATCCAAACTGTATATTTTTTTATATCGTAATATAAGTATGTACGCCAAAAATCATAAACCTGAAAGTTGTTTAACATTATATTCAAGGATTAAAAAAATGAATGCACAAGATTCGTTGAAAATTCAATATTACTTCAACTTATATATAAAAAAATTAAATTTTTTTATGAGTTTTGACCATACTATTATTGTGTTATAAAATAACTTGAACAATAATGTATTTTTAAAATTAAAATTATGGTCAAAAGGCTTTTACCTACCCATGCAAGGTGTGAGCAAAGTGTCGTCTATGTTCGTAAGTGGGAGAGGTTTTGGTAATATAAAATAAATACTAGTGTAGCACAATTATTTTGACAATGTTAAATGTGGTTTCCTATTCTAATTCAAATCAGGATCTCTGATTAGGGCTGTAAATGGGTTCACATTTACCCGCAACCCGCCCCGCCCCGCCTAACGCGGGTTGCGGACAAAAAATTACTACCCGCCAACCCGTCACCCGCACAACCCGCATAATAAGCAGGACGGGTTGCGGTTTTCTCCCAACCCGTCCCGCATAACCCACAACCCGCATAAGCCTTACATGTTTTTGATTTTTTTGTATTTAGTTATGATTTAGTTTGTATTTAGCTTTAAATTTTTTATATATAGCTTTAAAAACATACATTGATTGATTTTTTCCTTCATTTTTGTACTTAACTTTGATTAAAAAAGATAATATTAAAGAAAATAAATTGATTTTTGTATTTAGCTTTAATAAAAAGATTAAACCCGCCAACCCGCCCCACATAGCCTAGTCCATCCTTACGCGGGGTGGGTAGCGGAATTTTTTTGACCCCGCCCCGCCTACCCACTTAACTTTGGCGGGGCGGGTAGCGGTGGGGCGAAAACCCGCCCCGCCCCGCCCTGCTTACAACCTTATCTCTGACGATAAGTTAACTTCATTTTTTATTTTAAAAACAAAATTTCTTTTCACCATCTATATCTCCTAGAACAAATTTCAATAAGAGAAACTACAATACTTTGATAAATTAGGATAACTTTTCCCCCAAATAACGAATCAAATTCGAAGTTGAATTTGCTTCGTTATTTGGGTTGAATTTTTTACCAATATGACAAAGCCGAAAGTAATTGGACCTCTAATTTGATTTGAATTATCTCACGTAGAATTAACAAATAGGAGTGTTTGCAAAACTAAAAAGTCGAAAATTAAAAGTGAATATGTTCAAAACTAATGAATACTTAAGTTTCGATAGGGAAAAATGTTACAAAATAAAAGTATATATATATATAAGGAAAGTGATTGACATGTTTAAAATTCAAAGGGCTAAAGTGATGGTTGATACATATTTCAAAGGGTAAATTTTAATCAACCCTTTTTCTATACATCAAAGGTGTAAAGTTGTATGGGGTTTTCATAGATGTAAAAATAGATTTGCAATTGTCACATCAAATGGGAAACTAATGAATAAGAAAAAATTGATTTTTTTTTACTCCTCAAGTCAGTTAATATCAATTTATCCTTAATTGCTAATAACTTAAAATATAAATTTCAAATCTAATATTCGAACTAGATATTGTTTTTGATATCACAATAAGAATATGTACGTTGAAAATCATAAAATTGAATGTTGGTCAATAGATATTTCAAGGACAACAAAAATCAATGCACGAGATTCGTTGGAAACTCTACATCACTTGATTTTATATAATGCTTTATAGAAATGTCATGATTTTGACGTTAATAGTGATATTGTGTTATAAAATAAGATTTGTAATTTAAATTCTCGATTTGGACTTAATTGTTGTAAGTTATCAACGAGTACCAAATTTGTGTTAAACACTTTTAGAGGGCAGTGATCCCTTCTCTTATATATATGTGAGCAAATTGAGTAATTCATTGTGGTTTTTATTGCAAAAAAGCGTAATCATTGGTTCTAAATCTTTGATCTCATCAAGTGATAAGAGGGACTATATGGAAGAAAAAATAAAATAATAATATAGTTCATGATGCTATTTTTTCTTTACGTAATCCCAGCACCATATTATACCTAGAAATAATATAATGTTCTATTACATTAGTGCGTCGTGAAGATTAATCGGTAACACATGCAGTGACGCAGGTATACGGGCGTGACACAGAATTGTTGGGACACTAACATTTCTACGGTAGTTATGCATCAGGAATTTTAAATATTGTAAGGACTTATTACCTATTTGATTATTGGTATTGGTAAGACTAAAAGGTCGAATTTGTAAAGACAAACGGGCCTCTCTAATTAATCTCGGATGATCGGGTTTAAAAGTTAGTGTACCTTTTTAATTCTCAGCATTTGAGAAATTTCGAAGAGATTGATATGGAAATGAGTTACAGTCTATTGGCGTTGAAATACAAATGACCTTCAAATTTGAACTAGGTGAAAGTAATAAGAGTAATTACTAACAAAGTAATTTCAAAATCAAAAGGATTCCCCCCACTCTCTAGGCCTAGTCCCTTGTGGACGTTTATATGTCTTATCCATAATCCTACAGTCTAATTAAACAGTTCGTAAATTGGTTAGAAATCTGTTTATTTTTACCTATATCCATAACTATCATTCCCATTTAAGTAAATGGTGTTGGGCAGTTAAATTGTTATATGAGTAAAAATCTATTACATAGATAAATGGATAAGTAGTTCAAACTTATAATACCTACAACATTTAACATCAATTATCAAAAAAATTATAATCAAAACTCCCACAAATTCATAATCAACACATCCACAAAAATGTTCAACATTGAAACATACATAGAAACATCGTAAGTAAAATGAAATTGGGGTATCTTAGAAAATCAGAATAACAATAAATTATATGTATATTACAAATAATATATATATATATATTAATTATACTTCACGGTTAAATGGACGGGTGAACTTTCGTACAATTACCCGTGCATTCATTAAATGATTATACGTTTCATATCTTTACCCGTCTCGTTTATTAAACAGTTAGAAATTTTTTACCCATACCTTTACCTGTGTGGTTAAACGTTGTTTACCCTACTCATTACAACCCAGTCCCAAGGTTTGAGGGAATCCGATCCAATCTCAGTTGGTCTAGTCCAAACTCGGTTTTGTAATTAATATTTAGTTGTTTTATGATTTTTTTTCCTTCATATTGTACGGTATTATAAAAAATATAACACTAAATTAAACTTAATTTACGTATAAATTAATAACAAATTACTTTTATAATATATTAACCATAAACTACAACTAAATTACCCTTATATGTTAGAATTTTGTATCAAAAATTAATATATATAGAAAATGGTCAATCGGTCCAGTGTGGTCCAGGCCCGGACCGAACTGGTCCGACATGGTCTCCATATATCTGAATTTTTAGACCCTCAGGGTTCTATCCACGTCGGTTTGGTTTTGACAGGTGTACAACCTTACCTGGTCCAAGTAAAAAAATTCCGTTGACAAAATATTGATAATTAATTTTTGTTGAACATTATTATACTTACCGTCATTTCTTCTAAAACTCTGGGATTGTCGGCTAATAACTTGAATGCCAAAGTCAGGGTTGTTGAAGTCGTCTCGTGGGAAGCAAAAAGTAGTATGAACTATGAACAACAAGTCGAGTGCAGGTTCCTCTGTAAGGTTTCCTTTATTCGTCTCTTCAATGACAACATGAAGGAAATCATCACGTTGGTCATTTCTTTCCTCATTTCTTTGCTTCAACATGCTTTTTAGCACCATCATAACATTTTGTCGTCCCCATGGATGGTAAATATCAATGATCTGGGAACGCCTAGGCGACAGGGGGCGTCCGGTCGCCTGGGCGGTTGTGCGACTGTCCAAGTCTGGGCGGTCTTTTTTTAAAATTTAATTCAATTAAATTTTATAAAATAGATAAAAAATCGGGAAAAATAGGAAAAAAATCACAAATATTATCTAAAAATACCATACATGTTTAGGCTTCGAAAAGACACCTAGTTCCTCGACCAAGGTCTCACTAGGCACTCCCTCTACCCACCTAAATACTTAGGTATACAATTTATTGCTTAGTAGTACAATTACAAAGGTAACTCAGATTTCATACAATAGCAGATAAGAGAGAAATAGAATTACAAGCTAACTAACTAATTCCATTGGACACATTGATCTAATGTCCAACTAGGAACCATATCATATCCTCCACCACCATCAGAGTCGTCGGAGTGGTTCTCGTTCGGATTGTCAACGTAGACATCATCTTCTTCAATTTCTTCATCATCAGATTGGACATATTGCTCGTCGATGTCCATCGGTGGTTGAGAACTCGATGCACCTGGATCTCTAGAACTAATGTGAACGATGACATCATCCATGCCAACACCTAATAATGGCGCGTCGGGTGCAGTGGAACACCGCGCGTCAGATGCAGTGGACATGGATCGAGCAAAGCGTCTCCCTGAAGAAGAATGACCTAAAGCTGCTTCCTCGGCATCAGCCCATGTAAGCTCCTCTCCAGGGAAGACCGGATCTTCAGTTTCTACCAACCATGGATGCTCGTCGAAGAGATCGTAGTCCACACTGATGGGGTCATAAAATCTGGGCTTCTCCATCCTTTGCTGAAACATTTACCTTAACTTTTGGTTGTAGTTCACATACACCAAGTCATTCATCTTCTTCACAGCCAACCTGTTCCTTCTCGTTGAGTGCAACTGCTCGAAGACACTCCAATTCTGCTCACAACCTGATGCCGAGCATGTCAATCCTAACACCCTCAGGGCCAACCTATGTAATGCGGTCTATCCCATGTCTGCTCTATAAGATTGTCACCAATCTATAGGTCTTCTTTCCGTCCTTTGTCTGACGACCATATCCCTCGAGAATATTCCGAGGGAGTTCTTGTAACGATCAAGTAGACCGCAAATCTTGTCTTGTTCTGCAGGAGTGGGGACGAGCCCTCTACGACATCCATTAATCCAGGCATATGCTCATTAGAAGCTAAATTTTGATCCTGAGGTGGGACGGAGAAGAAGGTACCAGGGTTGAGTAAGAAACCAGCTGAGTGTAGCGGTGAGAATATCATCTTCCCTGGACCCCACCTGGTGTCGATGAGGTTGATGACTTGCTTGTACAACCTCGGGTTTCCGTCAAAGTTCCTTATGATTTGTTCTTTGACTTTCTCCATTGCGTCACACAGATATCCCATCGGTGGTTTCTCCTCGCCGTCAACAAGTCTAAGAACCTGGACCATAGGTGGTGAGGCATTTAGTGCCTTCACGACGTTGGTCCAGAAGCCACTTTGTAGAATGGTCTCGGCAACTTTAATAGAGATCTCCTTCTTTTTCTTGTTCTTTATCCAACATGCATTAGGATCGTTGTACTCCGGGGAAACAACAAAGGCTCGGAGTTTGTCTTTCTTAGAAACAACCTTTGCAAAGTCAGAAAGGCAGTGGCAAATCTCGTGACAGCAGGGCCTAGCAGGTTCCCTTCAATGGCAATTCACATCCTCTTCAACAACATGGCAGAGTTGTTGAAATGTTTGATGATCTTACGAGCTAAAGCAATAGTCTTCAAAAACAACTTGCCAATATCCTCCAAGATGAGATCGATGCAATGTGCTGCACAGGGAGTCCAAAACAATCTTCTTCTTTTTTGCTGCAACATCCTACCGGCAAGTACGTACGCGACGGCGTTGTCGGTGACCACCTGAACAACGTGTTCTTCGCCAATCTCGCCAACTACCTTGTCCATCAGCTTGTACAGGTAGTCTGCGGTGTGAGAGTGACTGGAAGCATTTAAAAACCTCATGAACATGGTACCTGTTGGACAATTTACTAGAAAATTGATTATATTCCTACCGGACCTATCAGTCCAGCCATCTGTCATCAACGTGCACCTGTATGTTGCCCAATATTGTCTGTACGACTGTAGTATACCTCTAGTGTAGTCAATTTCCTGTTTAAGGCACGAGTCACTAACTTCATGATATGTCAAGGGTTTAAGTCCGGGACCGTAAGTACAAGTAGCGGATATTGCTTCCTTCCACTCAGGTGTCTTTACAGTGTTGAATGATATACCACATCTATAGAAAAGCCTAGACCATTTTTGATTAATTGTTTTCCTATCTTCTTTTTTAAAGGTTCTTTCGATGGTTGTTTGTTGGGCGCCGGAAACCACGTCCGCAAAATGGTCCTCACAAACATTTTTTTGTCTTTTTCGACCAGGAACGGAGCGACGACGGGAGGTTGGGGTCCGAGCAGAACCGGAACCTGATCCGGTTTCCAGATCAAATTCTATGTTTTCTCTGTCTACATAATCATCAAGACATACATTTTCGTTTTGTAATGTCCTACTGTTTCTAATCATGTATGCAGTTATGTCTTGTTTAACAGATTGATGAACTTTATCACAAGGTCTAGCATTGCTACCGGGTGTTTGTGCAAGATGTTGTTTGTGACGGGCTATACCACCTCTAGTTTCCTTAACACATAACTCACAAACAATGCAGTTTTATCATTAGCACTAATGTAATGGGCAGTATTCCAACCGGGGTCATTTGTACGGGTAGGTCTTAGGTCATCGTAACTCTCGTGATGCATGGGGAGACTAGTGCCGGGTACGTAGGCCATATCTTAAAACTAGACTAATATAAAAATTTAGACTAATATGAAAATGAAATACTAATTAATTTAATTCTAAAGAGAAGTTAGAAAGAGTGCACTTGATTTTGGCGGTTGAAGAATGAAGAACCAAATCGGAGACTTCACTTTCCAACTTCAAAACTAAGCACCAGACCGGAGACATAATCACGAAAACTTGATGATTAGGAAACTTGATGATTAGAATAGAATTATGAAGAAGAAGAGAATGAGAGATGTGTGAAAAATGAAGAGCTTTGGAGGGGTTTATATAGGATTTGGGGGTAGTTACAAACTTGTAATTTTTGAAATAAAAATAAAAAAAAATCAAAAGTTGATAGCCGTTGGAGTGCCCCCGTCGCGGTGGTCGCCCAAGCGACCACCGCGACGGGCGATCGTCTACGTGAACATTGGTAAATATTATAATGTAACAGCGAGAGTGGGCACAAAATTGTCTAGTTTTATTAGTAACGGTAGGCTTGTCAGTAGGTATGATAGAAAACTTTGCAAGGCATTTCCTTCCTGCATCTCATAACTTGGAATGTTTAAGCGAAAAGGCTATGGTACAGTATGGACAAATCTTTGTCCATACCCTATTTATTAGAGTCCTTATACACGGACGCGGGCGTCACGGACGCGCCCTACGTGGCTTCAAAAAGTGGCTGAGTCAGCGTCTACTCGGATTGCCATGTCACGCTTTCCTTCCGAACGCGCCTCAAATTGTTTTAAATTTTTTTTTGACGGTTTTCGAAGAAGGACGGTTCGTTTCCAGATTAGACAGCGGCAGACACCCTACGAACGACGATTCGGATACCGAGGAAGATAACATATCCAGAACAAAAGGGAGACTCTCGCTTTCTTTCTTTCTTACCTGTGAACGTAGGAAGCGCACCTGTGAAGCTTTCCCGACTTTCTTTCCCTGTGAAGCGCACCTTGTAAACGATAATGGAATCTTCAACTCCGGCCGTCGATATCGAACACGTCCCAGAACCGGTGGGTCTCTAATTTTTTCTTTCCCTGGGTCGTTATTTTTTTTGATGAACTTCCGTTTATTAAATTATTGGTTTTAGGGAACCACGTACTACTTCCGGGAATCACGATGCTCCTGGAAGGCCATCCGAAAGCAGTTTGACCGGATGAATAAGGTGGAGAAGGAGGCTTTCCGTAGCACCCCATTCGGTCACTTCCTAAACCTTCCTAACATTACGACGGACAACGAAATAGTCGGTTGGTTCGTCGAGCACTACGATACGGAGGAGGTGGGGCTGAGAATAGGATCAGGGGTAGTTCCCCTTACACCGGAAGACATCGCCCTAATTTTGGGGTTACGTACGCATGGGAAGGCCGTGGTGATGGAACCATTGCGCGTCCAGAAGCGAGAGGGGGTGAACCTTGACAACACCCAACTTTTAGTTCATCTCATGGCAAACAGTACCATGGGCGAGACGGAGGAGTACGTTCGTCTCCTGATTTCTTTCATCTTCAACAATTTTTTGTTCTATGATGGAACGCTGCGACCGAAGGAATGGTTCATGCACCCTCTGAGGAACATCAAACGCCTAAGCAGCTACGCATGGGCAAGTGCAGTTCACAAAACCCTGGTTGGAGGCCTCGAGAAAGCAAGTTTAGAACTGCAGGAGAGGAAAAAGGCAGGGAATTTCATAATGCGGCAGGGGAACGTCGAAGGTTGTGTTGCCATACTACACGTAAGTTTTTGTTCCTGCTTCACACTTCCTCTCTTCCTCTTTTTTTGTTTTTGTTCTTTTCGGAAGACGATGTGTGTCTGTTCGGAATACGTTGTGAGTCTGTTCGGATTAAGTGGTGGGTCTGTTCGGATTAAGTGGTGGGTCCGTTCGGATTAAATGGTGGGTCTGTTCGGGTTAAGTGGTGGGTCTGTTGGGGTTAAGTGGTGGGTCTGTTCGGATTAAGTGGTGAGTCTGTTCGGAATAAGTGGTGCGTCTGTTCGGATTAAGTTGGGTGTCTGTTCGGATTAAGTGGTGCGTTTGTTCGGATTAAGTGGTGAGTCTGTTCGGATTAAGTTGGGTGTCTGTTCGGATTAAGTGGTGCGTCTGTTCGGATTAAGTGGTGCGTCTGTTCGGATTAAGTGATGCGTCTGTTCGGATTAAGTGGTGCGTCTGTTCGGATTAAGTGGTGCGTCTGTTCGGGTGAGGTGGTGCGTCTGTTCGGATTAAGTGGTGGGTCTGTTCGGAATACGTTGTGAGTCTGTTCGGAATATGTTGTGAGTCTGTTCGGATTAAGTGGTGGGGCTGTTCGGAATATGTGGTGGGGTTGTTCGGATTAAGTGTTGGGTCTGTTCGGAATACATTGTGAGTCAGTTCGGAATACATTGTGAGTCTGTTCGAAATACATGGTGAGTCTGTTCGCATTAAGGGGTGGGTCTGTTCGGATTAAGTGGTGGGTCTGTTCGGAATAAGACGTGTGTCTGTTCGGAATAAGAAGTCCGTCTGTTCGGATTAAGTTGGGTGTCTGTTCGGTTTACGTTTAATGTATGTTCGGATTCAGTTGTCTTTCGAATATGAAGGTACGTTGGTATAGTAGTTCTCATTTTTTTCCTTTCCATTTGAAGGTGTGGCTTTGTGAGAAATTTAAATTGGGGGAGCCCAGAACTGGAGTTTTCCCACGGATGAAAAGATGGACGGAGATGTTTGGGAAACGATTAACCCTGAGGAAATGGGAGGAACGTGGAATTACCTTACATCGGATTTACGACGGCACGTTCGACCTGATGGGGGCTCCATCAATGAGTGAAAGGGAGCTGCAACTTATTGGTCCTGTTCGAAAGAGCTCAACTTCAACTGTCAGTTTGCCAAGGCTCCAACTGGCAGACTGCAGCATTCCATGCGACCCGCTGCTCCAAGAATTGGAGCTGAGTGAGGTGAAGACAAAATGGCTGAGGGCCGAAGCTGCCCTTAAGAAGGCCACAGAACAGGTACACGACCTCAGGGAAGAACTGAGGATTTCCCAGGAAGAGTGTGGGAGGCTCAGGAAAGATATTATATATCTTCGAGGGACAGGGACAACTGGAGTCCCTGGTGGGGAGAACGAGCGAGAGCAAGAGGAGGAGAATAGGAAGAAGAGGGAGGCGGAGGAAGAAGAGAATAGGAAGAGGAAGGAGGATGAAGAAGAAGAAGAAAAAAAGAGGAAGGAGGAGGAAGAAGAAAAGAGGAGGGAGGAGGAGGAAGAAGAAAAGAGGAGTGAGGAGGAGGAAGAAGAAACTATTTACATGTACAAAATGTTTACATATTCAGTTCACAAACTATTTACATGTAAAAATACAAACATTACCAATGTCATTCTTAAGCTAACTTTATTCCGAACAGACAGTCTTCTTATTCCGAAAAGACCCAACACTTAATCCGAACAGACGCAACACTTAATCCGAACAGACTCACAACTTAATCCGAACAAACGCAACATTTAATCCGAACAGGCTCACTACTTATTCCGAACACAGTCTTCTTATTCCGAACAGACCCAACACTTATTCCGAACAGACCCAACACTTAATCCGAACAGACGCAACACTTAATCCGAACAGACGCAACACTTAATCCGAACAGACTCACAACTTAATCCGAACAAACGCAACATTTAATCCGAACAGGCTCACTACTTATTCCGAACACAGTCTTCTTATTCCGAACAGACCCAACACTTAATCCGAACAGACGCAACACTTAATCCGAACAGACTCACAACTTAATCCGAACAACCGCAACATTTAATCCGAACAGGCTCACAACTTATTCCGAACACAGTCTTCTATTTCCGAACAGACCCACCACTTATTCCGAACAGACCCAACACTTAATCCGAACAGACGCAACACTTAATCCGAACAGACTCACAACTTAATCCGAACAACCGCAACATTTAATCCGAACAGGCTCACAACTTATTCCGAACACAGTCTTCTTATTCCGAACAGACCCACCACTTATTCCGAACAGACCCAACACTTAATCCGAACAGACGCAACACTTAATCCGAACAGACTCACAACTTAATCCGAACAAACGCAACATTTAATCCGAACAGGCTCACTACTTATTCCGAACACAGTCTTCTTATTCCGAACAGACCCAACACTTAATCCGAACAGACTCACAACTTAATCCGAACAACCGCAACATTTAATCCGAACAGGCTCACAACTTATTCCGAACACAGTCTTCTATTTCCGAACAGACACAAGTAAATCTGAACTGAACTTGTATAACAACCATTTACAGATCACAACGTATCAACAATTACAAGTTTCTTGGTTTTACAAGAACGGGAAAAAACAAAAAAATGTAAATTAAGGAGGAAATTCCTCGTAATACAAACTCATGTCCCAATCGGAGAAATCAGGATCCGCGGGTTTTGGTGCTACTTCGTGAAGCGGCGAAGTAACCTTCATCTTCCACTTTCCCTTCTCTTGTTGGGCGTGTTTTTTATGGCTCTTTTTAATTATCTTCTCAGCTAAAGACACTCGACGTCTAGTCGGCGGTCTTCCTATACGTCTGACCTTTTCCGGATTAAGGACCGATGTACCCGAAGACTCAGGTTCATCAGGTCGAACCAAGTTTTGTGTAGTGTGCATACGTGCCTTAAGCATTTCAATACACTGCACGGCCTCAATATACCTTTTGTGGGAGATGAAGGCTTCCTGTGCGATCCAAACGGCACGACCCATGATGTCGTCGTGACGACGTAGCGCATCCTTCGCCATTACACCATCATCTGGGTACGTCTTATCTCGATAGCTCCTTCGAATATCCTTCCGCCATCGATTAAGGATGTAAGAGTCTGGAAGCAATGCATTAGGATTCAAGCGTGCAAGTACAACAAAAACGTGGCAGCATAGAAGCCCAACGTGCTGAAACATTCTGCATCCTAATGAAATAGTCCTGAAGAGCTTGTGCATCACCAGGTCCCATCTTCAAATTTCTGACTTGGTTTACAACATTCCTGCAAACAGGAACCAGTAAGACCAGGCGCAAAATGTTCAACTTCAATTATGTTAGACGGAAAGAACACAAACATTAAATCCCTTTCGTTGAAAGTCAATTTGTCATAACCTCCAGCCTCGACCACAAGAGATTGCATGGTCTTAGCAGCCGATATCCCAGCTTCATCATTAACCGATATCCGTGCTACGACGGCCTCAGGGACGGTTCGTTTTTGCCTGAGAAATCGCATTTGCTCCGGGT
Source organism: Triglochin maritima (assembly GCA_963682175.1). NCBI lineage: Eukaryota > Viridiplantae > Streptophyta > Magnoliopsida > Alismatales > Juncaginaceae > Triglochin > Triglochin maritima. The sequence goes on from OY821786.1 coordinate 21,672,278, forward strand.
CAAGCATGGGATGGTTATGGTTAAGATCCACAAAGTTAACGTTGTAACCCCTTGCTGTGTTTCCGGATACCCTTATCCGAGCAGTGCATTGTACTCTGCTGGATAACCTAGGCTTCAATTTTCCTTGCCCTTGGTCCGTTGGTGCGGTGCCCTCCTTGGAGCAAGTCAGCGTGGCCCGTATAACAACACCACGATCGTAATGAGATTGTCTTGTCTTAACGCCAAAACCACAATGATCGGCATAGGCTACGTAAAATGCTTTGGCTTCTTCGAAAGAGGGGAAAAACATCCCCTCATGGGGAACGTTTGATGGCTGCTCCACTAGGGAAGGCACGGGAACGATTTCCATTTGAGTACAGAGGAATGACCACAGAAGAGAAGGGAAGGAAAAGGAAGAGGCATCTTGAGATTGATAACAAGTCTTCTGTGCCGTGTAGGAGCGCCGAGCGCCAAAATGATGAAGGAAGAGAGTGATTTGAGTCGCATTAATGAGGGATGGAGGGAAGGATGGTGGAAATGATGAAGGTACGAAAATAGAGGAATAAAAAAACAAAAAACTTTTCATATCCCATCGCGCCAACTAAGCAGCGTCTGCTGAGTGGACTGGCCACATCAGCGCGCGTCTTTGACGCGCGCGTCCACTAAACATTTTCCTATTTATTAGTCATTACCCAATAATCGGCGGGTAAAGGGCAACTTTTCAGAGTCCTTATACACGGACGCGGGCGTCACGGACGTGCCCTACGTGGCTTCAAAAAGTGGCTGAGTCAGCGTCTACTCGGATTGCCATGTCACGCTTTCCTTCCGAACGCGCCTCAAATTGTTTTAAATTTTTTTTGACGGTTTTCGAAGAAGGACGGTTCGTTTCCAGATTAGACAGCGGCAGACACCCTACGAACGACGGTTCGGATACCGAGGAAGATAACATATCCAGAACAAAAGGGAGACTCTCGCTTTCTTTCTTTCTTACCTGTGAACGTAGGAAGCGCACCTGTGAAGCTTTCCCGACTTTCTTTCCCTGTGAAGCGCACCTTGTAAACGATAATGGAATCTTCAACTCCGGCCGTCGATATCGAACACGTCCCAGAACCGGTGGGTCTCTAATTTTTTCTTTCCCTGGGTCGTTATTTTTTTTTGATGAACTTCCGTTTATTAAATTATTGGTTTTAGGGAACCACGTACTACTTCCGGGAATCACGATGCTCCTGGAAGGCCATCCGAAAGCAGTTTGACCGGATGAATAAGGTGGAGAAGGAGGCTTTCCGTAGCACCCCATTCGGTCACTTCCTAAACCTTCCTAACATTACGACGGACAACGAAATAGTCGGTTGGTTTGTCGAGCACTACGATACGGAGGAGGTGGGGCTGAGAATAGGATCAGGGGTAGTTCCCCTTACACCGGAAGACATCGCCCTAATTTTGGGGTTACGTACGCATGGGAAGGCCGTGGTGATGGAACCATTGCGCGTCCAGAAGCGAGAGGGGGTGAACCTTGACAACACCCAACTTTTAGTTCATCTCATGGCAAACAGTACCATGGGCGAGACGGAGGAGTACGTTCGTCTCCTGATTTCTTTCATCTTCAACAATTTTTTGTTCTATGATGGAACGTTGCGACCGAAGGAATGGTTCATGCACCCTCTGAGGAACATCAAACGCCTAAGCAGCTACGCATGGGCAAGTGCAGTTCACAAAACCCTGGTTGGAGGCCTCGAGAAAGCAAGTTTAGAACTGCAGGAGAGGAAAAAGGCAGGGAATTTCATAATGCGGCAGGGGAACGTCGAAGGTTGTGTTGCCATACTACACGTAAGTTTTTGTTCCTGCTTCACACTTCCTCTCTTCCTCTTTTTTTGTTTTTGTTCTTTTCGGAAGACGATGTGTGTCTGTTCGGAATACGTTGTGAGTCTGTTCGGATTAAGTGGTGGGTCTGTTCGGATTAAGTGGTGGGTCCGTTCGGATTAAATGGTGGGTCTGTTCGGGTTAAGTGGTGGGTCTGTTGGGGTTAAGTGGTGGGTCTGTTCGGATTAAGTGGTGAGTCTGTTCGGAATAAGTGGTGCGTCTGTTCGGATTAAGTTGGGTGTCTGTTCGGATTAAGTGGTGCGTTTGTTCGGATTAAGTGGTGAGTCTGTTCGGATTAAGTGGTGCGTCTGTTCGGATTAAGTGGTGCGTCTGTTCGGATTAAGTGGTGCGTCTGTTCGGATTAAGTGGTGCGTCTGTTCGGGTGAGGTGGTGCGTCTGTTCGGATTAAGTGGTGGGTCTGTTCGGAATACGTTGTGAGTCTGTTCGGAATATGTTGTGAGTCTGTTCGGATTAAGTGGTGGGGCTGTTCGGAATATGTGGTGGGGTTGTTCGGATTAAGTGTTGGGTCTGTTCGGAATACATTGTGAGTCAGTTCGGAATACATTGTGAGTCTGTTCGAAATACATGGTGAGTCTGTTCGCATTAAGGGGTGGGTCTGTTCGGATTAAGTGGTGGGTCTGTTCGGAATAAGACGTGTGTCTGTTCGGAATAAGAAGTCCGTCTGTTCGGATTAAGTTGGGTGTCTGTTCGGTTTACGTTTAATGTATGTTCGGATTCAGTTGTCTTTCGAATATGAAGGTACGTTGGTATAGTAGTTCTCATTTTTTTCCTTTCCATTTGAAGGTGTGGCTTTGTGAGAAATTTAAATTGGGGGAGCCCAGAACTGGAGTTTTCCCACGGATGAAAAGATGGACGGAGATGTTTGGGAAACGATTAACCCTGAGGAAATGGGAGGAACGTGGAATTACCTTACATCGGATTTACGACGGCACGTTCGACCTGATGGGGGCTCCATCAATGAGTGAAAGGGAGCTGCAACTTATTGGTCCTGTTCGAAAGAGCTCAACTTCAACCGTCAGTTTGCCAAGGCTCCAACTAGCAGACTGCAGCATTCCATGCGACCCGCTGCTCCAAGAATTGGAGCTGAGTGAGGTGAAGACAAAATGGCTGAGGGCCGAAGCTGCCCTTAAGAAGGCCACAGAACAGGTACACGACCTCAGGGAAGAACTGAGGATTTCCCAGGAAGAGTGTGGGAGGCTCAGGAAAGATATTATATATCTTCGAGGGACAGGGACAACTGGAGTCCCTGGTGGGGAGAACGAGCGGGAGCAAGAGGAGGAGAATAGGAAGAAGAGGGAGGCGGAGGAAGAAGAGAATAGGAAGAGGAAGGAGGATGAAGAAGAAGAAGAAAAAAAGAGGAAGGAGGAGGAAGAAGAAAAGAGGAGGGAGGAGGAGGAAGAAGAAAAGAGGAGGGAGGAGGAGGAAGAAGAAACTATTTACATGTACAAAATGTTTACATATTCAGTTCACAAACTATTTACATGTAAAAATACAAACATTACCAATGTCATTCTTAAGCTAACTTTATTCCGAACAGACAGTCTTCTTATTCCGAAAAGACCCAACACTTAATCCGAACAGACGCAACACTTAATCCGAACAGACTCACAACTTAATCCGAACAAACGCAACATTTAATCCGAACAGGCTCACTACTTATTCCGAACACAGTCTTCTTATTCCGAACAGACCCAACACTTATTCCGAACAGACCCAACACTTAATCCGAACAGACGCAACACTTAATCCGAACAGACGCAACACTTAATCCGAACAGACTCACAACTTAATCCGAACAAACGCAACATTTAATCCGAACAGGCTCACTACTTATTCCGAACACAGTCTTCTTATTCCGAACAGACCCAACACTTAATCCGAACAGACGCAACACTTAATCCGAACAGACTCACAACTTAATCCGAACAACCGCAACATTTAATCCGAACAGGCTCACAACTTATTCCGAACACAGTCTTCTATTTCCGAACAGACCCACCACTTATTCCGAACAGACCCAACACTTAATCCGAACAGACGCAACACTTAATCCGAACAGACTCACAACTTAATCCGAACAACCGCAACATTTAATCCGAACAGGCTCACAACTTATTCCGAACACAGTCTTCTTATTCCGAACAGACCCACCACTTATTCCGAACAGACCCAACACTTAATCCGAACAGACGCAACACTTAATCCGAACAGACTCACAACTTAATCCGAACAAACGCAACATTTAATCCGAATAGGCTCACTACTTATTCCGAACACAGTCTTCTTATTCCGAACAGACCCAACACTTAATCCGAACAGACTCACAACTTAATCCGAACAACCGCAACATTTAATCCGAACAGGCTCACAACTTATTCCGAACACAGTCTTCTATTTCCGAACAGACACAAGTAAATCTGAACTGAACTTGTATAACAACCATTTACAGATCACAACGTATCAACAATTACAAGTTTCTTGGTTTTACAAGAACGGGAAAAAACAAAAAAATGTAAATTAAGGAGGAAATTCCTCGTAATACAAACTCATGTCCCAATCGGAGAAATCAGGATCCGCGGGTTTTGGTGCTACTTCGTGAAGCGGCGAAGTAACCTTCATCTTCCACTTTCCCTTCTCTTGTTGGGCGTGTTTTTTATGGCTCTTTTTAATTATCTTCTCAGCTAAAGACACTCGACGTCTAGTCGGCGGTCTTCCTATACGTCTGACCTTTTCCGGATTAAGGACCGATGTACCCGAAGACTCAGGTTCATCAGGTCGAACCAAGTTTTGTGTAGTGTGCATACGTGCCTTAAGCATTTCAATACACTGCACGGCCTCAATATACCTTTTGTGGGAGATGAAGGCTTCTTGTGCGATCCAAACGGCACGACCCATGATGTCGTCGTGACGACGTAGCGCATCCTTCGCCATTACACCATCGTCTGGGTACGTCTTATCTCGATAGCTCCTTCGAATATCCTTCCGCCATCGATTAAGGATGTAAGAGTCTGGAAGCAATGCATTAGGATTCAAGCGTGCAAGTACAACAAAAACGTGGCAGCATAGAAGCCCAACGTGCTGAAACATTCTGCAATCACATGTAAAATTCATGGATGTGTTTTGTACTAGGAAACGTTTCGACAGTAGCTGCTCACCAGCCAAAACACGTTCAGATACCTTGTACTGGAATGTTTCATTCGTATTGAACTCCTCCGTTATATCGCAGTATATCATCTTCCCAATTTGTAACTGCACTTTTTTGAAGACCCCTACGGTATACAACTCGCTCAACTGACTCTCGAATGGATAAATTGAAACCAACTGGGGTTTTTTATGAAGACAATCAAATTCTGATTGAGCTTCCTTCTCGTACTTGTGGCGGAGCGCAAGTTCGTATTGTTGAACAAACTGCTTAAGGGTGGTCTTCGAAGTAAGATACTTGTCGAAGAAGGCGTTCATACTCTCGCTCCTCTGAGTAGATGCCATTCCCGCGAAAAAAAAATCACCAATAAATGCAGGGATCCACGACTCTCGGATTGCATAAATGGATTTGAGCCAGCTGTGGTTCTGCAGGTCAAAATCAAGAAGGAAACCCTGCCAATTACGATCAAATTCTGCTGGGGTTTTGGAATCATATACAATCAATTTCAGATCAAATAATATGTGATCCCGATACTGCGTCGGCAACTTCACGGGAGCTTTGTTCATTATGTGCCATATACAGAATCTGTGTCTTGAATCTGGGAAGACATTCCTTACAGCAGCAGTAATGGCACCACATTGATCTGTTATTATAGATGGGGGGGGGGGGGGTATATCTGCATAAGGGACCCAATTAGAAAGGAGTGAGACATTATTCCGAACACAGACTTCTTAATCCAAAACTGACAGTCTTCTTATTCCGAACAGACACAACACTTAATCCGAACAGTCAGGCCACTTATTCCGAACAGACACAACACTTAATCCGAACAGTCAGACTTCTTATTCCGAACAGACACAACACTTAATCCGAACAGTCAGACTTCTTATTCCGAACAGACAGACTACTTATTCCGAACAGTCAGACTTCTTATTCCGAACAGACACAACACTTAATCCGAACAGTCAGACCACTTATTCCGAACAGACACAACACTTAATCCGAACAGTCAGACTTCTTATTCCGAACAGACACAACACTTATTCCGAACAGAACGAACACTTAATCCGAACAGACTCACAACTTAATCCGAACAGAACCACCACTTATTCCGAACAGACCGAACACTTATTCCGAACAGACCCACCACTTATTCCGAACAGACTCACAACTTATTCCGAACAGACACAACACTTAATCCGAACAGACACAACACTTAATCTGAACAGTCCGACCACTTATTCCGAACAGACACAACACTTAATCCGAACAGTCAAACTTCTTATTCCGAACAGACACAACACTTAATCCGAACAATCCGACTTCTTATTCCGAACAAACGCAACACTTAATCCGAACAGAGAGACTTCTTAATACGAACAGACAGACTTCTTATTCCGAACATACACTCTTCTTATTCCGAACAGACAGACTTTTTATTACGAATAGACAAACAAAAAAGAGGAAGATATGAAGAGGGAAGAAGGAAAAAAACTTACCGTTCATGCACGACAACCAGGTTTGGAACAACCATATGTAATTTTCAGTAGTCTCATAGGACAGCAAAGCGCAACCGAGCAAAACTGATTCGAAATAGTGATTGACTCCTACAAATGGGGCGAATGGCATGTCGTATTTGTTGGTAATGTAGGTTGTGTCGAAACATATTGCGTCTCCAAAGTATGAATATGCAGCTCTAGAACGACTGTCAGCCCAAAAAACGTTGCGTAGTCTTCCTTCGTCATCCATATCTATTACATAAAAAAACATGAAATCAATCTTCTGCATCCTAATGAAATAGTCCTGAAGAGCTTGTGCATCACCAGGTCCCATCTTCAAATTTCTGACTTGGTTTACAACATTCCTGCAAACAGGAACCAGTAAGACCAGGCGCAAAATGTTCAACTTCAATTATGTTAGACGGAAAGAACACAAACCTTAAATCCCTTTCGTTGAAAGTCAATTTGTCATAACCTCCAGCCTCGACCACAAAAGATTGCATGGTCTTAGCAGCCGATATCCCAGCTTCATCATTAACCGATATCCGTGCTACGACGGCCTCAGGGACGGTTCGTTTTTGCCTGAGAAATCGCATTTGCTCCGGGTCAAGCATGGGATGGTTATGGTTAAGATCCACAAAGTTAACGTTGTAACCCCTTGCTGTGTTTCCGGATACCCTTATCCGAGCAGTGCATTGTACTCTGCTGGATAACCTAGGCTTCAATTTTCCTTGCCCTTGGTCCGTTGGTGCGGTGCCCTCCTTGGAGCAAGTCAGCGTGGCCCGTATAACAACACCACGATCGTAATGAGATTGTCTTGTCTTAACGCCAAAACCACAATGATCGGCATAGGCTACGTAAAATGCTTTGGCTTCTTCGAAAGAGGGGAAAAACATCCCCTCATGGGGAACGTTTGATGGCTGCTCCACTAGGGAAGGCACGGGAACGATTTCCATTTGAGTACAGAGGAATGACCACAGAAGAGAAGGGAAGGAAAAGGAAGAGGCATCTTGAGATTGATAACAAGTCTTCTGTGCCGTGTAGGAGCGCCGAGCGCCAAAATGATGAAGGAAGAGAGTGATTTGAGTCGCATTAATGAGGGATGGAGGGAAGGATGGTGGAAATGATGAAGGTACGAAAATAGAGGAATAAAAAAACAAAAAACTTTTCATATCCCATCGCGCCAACTAAGCAGCGTCTGCTGAGTGGACTGACCACATCAGCGCGCGTCCCGGACGCGCGCGTCCACTAAACATTTTCCAATGGTAAATTTCCCTCTTTCGCAAAAAGAAAAAAACATAAACATTCCCACGATATCTTTATAATTTCTGTAAGTTAAAGCTTTATTAATTTAAAAGTTTGCAAAATCAGTAATTTTAACAGATATCTGTAAAATCTGATCTTATCATCGAAAGTGTCACATTTATTTAACATAAAAAAGACATCCATAGTATACAATGGCAAGGCAACTGGCATGATGAAATTGAATGAGCAACAACGGAAAAGTAACAAGTAGTGACAAGAATATGCGTTTCGGACTATGGGTTGGGATTTGATGTGTTGTATTGTTGTGTGTAACCGTAGTGGAGTTTACTTGGGTATTTTGCACCCTACATATCATTAACTATTAAATGAAATTTTAGTTGCCCAAATTAGTAGTTGTAGTAATAACAACAACAATAATAGAGCTAAGGCCAAGGGTGTAAGAGGGTAATCATAAATTGTTCATTATTACCTGAAAAAATAATGTAATGAAATGGGCCAAATGGTTAAATTATTTGGCGGTTAAAAAGATAACCAAAAGATAACCATTAAATCAATTTTAGCCTAAATCTTATCTTCCAAAAGCCAAACCAATCCATTAAACTAAAACTCATCCAAAGCATAATTAAATCTTAAGTAGAGTTTAGGATTCTCACACTTTGGCTAGGATGCGGACAATCAACTTTTAATTAAATAATTACCATCTCTCAAAACACCTACGATCACTAGTGCAGAATGCACAATAGACGTCGGATATAAAAACATCCGACGTCTATAGGTATAGACGTATGATATTTGGTCATCCGACGTCTACAAGTTTGTATAAACGTCGGTTTTAGTATAACCGACGTCTATACCTCCGGAAAGAAGTAAAATATTTTTTGTTTTTTTGGGATTTATTTCATAAAAGAATTTATGTGGATTTATTTTTTGGGATTTATTTCGTGTAAGAATTTATGTGGATTTATTTTTTGGGATTTATTTCGTGTAAGAATTTATGTGGATTTATTTTGTATAAGAATAATATGAATTATTTGGATTGTTTTAAAAATAGTTACATCAATGTAACTATCACATGCATGTATGTTGTATACATGTGTGTGTATGGTCATATGTCTTGAAGTTTAGTCCCACATTGGAGAAATTTTTTGTTGGTTGAGGTTAAGTACTCCACCACTCCTTTACTTCTACATGGGAGTTTCGTATCATACTACAAAATACAAGTCAGACACACACACACAGATATATATATATATATATATATATATATATATATATATATATATAATGGTCAAAAGAATGACACTTGGGGCCTAAGATGATTGTAATTATATTTTTTACTATTTACTCGTGTATGACGTCAGATGTATCGAATGACCGACGTCTATAGGACGGATTTTTATTATTATTGTTATATAAATGTATAGATGTCGTATGTATGACGTGGCCGACGTCTATCAGTCGTACTGTATGTATAGACGTCGGTCACCCCATATATCTGACGTCTATAGGTCGTAAAAGTTTAGTCCAACATCGACCAATTTTTTTTGCTACGGTGGTTGAAGTACTCCACCTCTCCTACACAGGTGAATACGAACGAGATTGGTCACTTAGGTGACTTGGGTTTGCTCTACGTTGTTATTGGTTTTGATGTGCACTTGGGGGCACTTGGACGACTTGGGCTTGATTAATGTAGAGGTTGGGTGCCTGTTATAGGTCGTATAACAAGCCTAATATTTTTGTTGGTAAATTAAAGGTATAATAGACGTCGGCTATATATGACCGACGTTTATACACTGTACATTGTATAGACGTTGGTCGTATATAGCCGCTGTCTATACACAAGGGTATAGATGTCAGTGGAATATACGTCAGACACTTGGATGGCAAAAATGTGTCGTACATACCATTGTATATCCGACGTATATGACACTTTTTCCACTAGTGTAGGAGTGTGTCAAGTGGGATGGCTGAAGGTGGTGGGTAGGGGTAGCAATGGGTATCTTGAACCGGTCAAACCGAACTGGATCTGGTGGAACTGAATGTAACATCCCGAAACAGCGGAAATTTAAAAAATTTAAACAACCAAGAGATCACCAGATAAAACTCATCAACAGGAATGTTACTCATACAAATCAACAGTCGGTGCACCAAAATACAACAGAGTTTGTCAAAAGACATGATTACAACAATACAACGAAAGACATGTACAAGTAATCATGACGACCTCGAAGTGTTCGAAGAGGATCCTAACCCCAAAACGTGTGCGCCCGTTGTCACCACCCGACAGAACCTACCGTGATCTTGAAACATGAATCAAACAACGATGCCTGAGTTTTCCAATAGGAAACCCCGTATGCCAAGCTCGCCTAAATGAATGTAACAGTACAATAAATGAACCTATCATACTAGTAGCATGTCATATCAACATCTGCAATGCCACAAATTCCTCCAAGGGTAAACGGGACCTCAGTCCAACAACACAAGTACCATCAAAGGGTCAACAAGGACATCAGTCCAGCAACAACAACGGGTCTCCTTCGGAAACCTACCGTAGGCACATACGGTCTTACGGACAGTACACGACGCACCCCCATACGCGACTACTCGAGCCAAGGGATCGGTGAGGAGAGTCCGCACTTCCCCGCAATGTCACCACGTGATCTACACCACCCCAACGGAGTCGTAGCCCAGTCGGTCAACATCCCAAGATAAGTGCCCAATCAGGGATCATCGCCGGAACAACATGGCCGGCATCGCCGGCACAACATCGGCGTTACAACATACGTCCGGCACAACATCGGATGGTACAACCACAAGACGGAACATCGTCGGCACCATCATCGCCGGCAAAACCCTCGGCGGTACAACGTACGTCCGGCACAACATCGGACGGGTCCAGACCGTAGTCTGCGGGGTCATCATACTCAACGAGCCATGCATCAACATGCATTGGGATCCGTGATCCCTCAGGTCAGCTACTCTACAGAGAGTTAAGCAACAACACGTCACACCAATGTCCATCAATGGAGGTGGCGCGACCCAAGTGCCCACACAGTTCCACACGGCGATCCCTGGGCAACCACGAGCAACGTACCCGCCGTCACCTCCGGACTCACACTCTGAGCGAGGACACGGGTTTCCGTGGACAGTGTTGACATAACACAAGGACCAGGAATTCAGTTCTGCGTGCAAACGGTCGACCGAAAAAGCCTAACCGGTCGACCGTTCTTAATAGGTTCGGTCGACCGAAAGTCTGCAACGGTCGAACTCTCTGCGCATCACTTAAGTCCAAACAGTCGAGCAACAATCTAAAACCGATCGATCGAATACGAGGTCAAAATCCAGAATTGGTCAAAATCACACAAGACTATTCAGTCGACCGACTCAGGGGTCCCGGTCGATCGAAAACTAACAGGGTCATCCTAATAGTCTAAGTCATATAACGGTCGAACAATATATCAAAGTTGGTCAAACAACATGCATAATAATCAAGTACACTTAAGTTCCGGTCGAACCAAAAGCTAGGAACTGTCGGCCGAAATCCAACAGAAAGTCTCCAACCCGCCAGCACACATGCAACCGATCGACCGCCACACGGCAACGTTCGACCGGTGTTCGTTAAAGTTGGGCAAAATAGTAAAACTGGTCGACCGCCCAAAGGCACTGGTAGACCGTTGGTCGACAGCAACCCCCGCCTGCCTAGGATTTTATGTCGCTTCTCATCGCCGGCAAGGTCTCTGACCTCCCACGACCGACCATAAAACTACCACGACATGGGTGTGCAACAAAATCAAACTAAAACCGGCATACCTCTCGCTAGACGAAGCGCGTCGGAGTTCCGCTCGACGTCGTCTCCAACAACCACAGTCAGTGTGTCCTTCTTCGCGCACCTCACTCCTTGTGGTCACGCACGGCACCCACCACCGGAGCTTCTTCCACCACTTCTGGACGTCGGAAAAGAAAGGAGAAAGGAGAGATGAGTGCTGGCAAAGAAAAGAAAGAAGAAGAAATGGGGGAAAACTTTTTGGTTTTTAAAACCAAAACTCAGCTCAACATTTACCCTCTCCCTCATCCACAACACCCTACACACCTCAACCCATCACTCTCCACGCCTCCACTGTTCACGTTCCCTTCCCCATGAAAAGCCTTCCACTAAACAAGGGATTATCTCCCTAAATAAGGTTAGGGTCCTAACAATCCACCCTCCTTAAAAGGATTTCGTCCTGAAATCAACAAGCAACTCACTGAAAAGGTCTGGGTATTGCTTCTGAACCTCCTCCTCGATGTCCCAAGTGGCCTCGCGCTCACTATGATGCGGTCATCGGACCTTCACCATCGCAATGGTCCTCCTCTTGAGCTGGTGATCCATGCGATCAACGATCTCGACTGGTCTCTCCTCAAGCGACAAGTCCTGCTAGATCTCTGGCACTACAATCTCAATCACGTGTGCCGGATCTGCAACGTACTTCCTCAGCATCGACACGTGGAAGATGTTGTGAAGACCCGAAAATTGCGGTGGCAATGCATTTCGGTAGGCAACCTCTCCAACTCGGTCAAGGATCTCAAAATGCCCGACATACCTCGGACTGAGCTTCCCCTTCATCCCGAACCTCATCACTCCCCGAGTTGGGGAGATCTTAGGAAACACATGGTCGCCTGCGTCTGTCGGCATAACTCTTCTGCTTGCTCTGTGTTGTGGCCAATCTCCTCCTGATCACATCTACCTTCTCTGCATACATCTGCACGAGCTCTGGACCCACTAACTGCCTCTCGCCTACATCACTCCAGCACACCGGTGATATGCGAGGCCTCCCGTACAAAGCCTCGTATGGTGTCATCCCAATACTCGAATGATAGCTGTTGTTGTAGGCGAACTCTATCAATGGCAAATGCTCATCCCAATGCTCTGCCCAATCCAGCGTGCATGCTCTCAGCATATCCTCCAAAGTCTGGATCGTCCTCTCTGATTGACCATCTTTCTGTGGGTGAAACGTTGTACTAAACCTCAGGTGTGTCCCCAAGGCCAGCTGCAGACTCCCCCAAAAGCTGGATGTAAACCTGGGATCTCGATCAGAGATGATGCTCACTGGTACTCCGTGCAACCTGACTATCTCCTCCACGTACAACTTAGCTAGACCCTCTAGAGGCAACGTGGTCGTGATCGCTAAGAAGTGCGTCAACTTGCTCAGTCGATCGACTATCACCCAAATCGTGTCGTGAAATCTCCTCGTCTTCGGTAGCCCCATGACAAAATCCATCGTCACGTACTCCCACTTCCACTCAGGAAGCTCAATACACTGCATCGGTCCTGCTGGTCGCTGATGCTCAATCTTCACCTGCTGACAGACTAAGCACCATCCCACAAACTCTGCAATATCTCGCTTCATGCTCTTCCACTAGAAGTTCCGCTGCAGGTCCTTATATATATTCGTACTCCCTGGGTGAATGGTATATTGATTGATTCGTTTTATATTAACCACAAGTGCATGGCCGCATTGAAGCGGTGGCAAATACAGGTCGTCCACTAGGAGGTGTGTCGACGTTTGGTTTGTGCGAAGGCGAGTGGTAAAGAAAGGAGAGAAAGATTGATTACACTAAACTACAATAGAATGCAAAAGGAAATGAAAGATAAGCAATAAAACTAAACCCCAAAGGGGGTAGAGAATTAATGTCAATATAAAGATGTGTGTGTTGTGTGTTCAATTATGCTCCTCACAACATGTAGTGCATGAAATCATAAAACTAAATCCAACTTTGCCTCCACATGAAATAAGATAAGACAATATCGTTAAAATATACAAGACAATAATTGGAATGAAACTAAATGAACTCATGTACAAAGACTAGACCCTACTATGCCTCCACATGAAATAAGATAACCCAATATCATTAAAACATACAAGGCATTAACCAAGATAAAGGCAACAAGAGTACATACACTACAAATCATGTTTCCAATATTAATTCCATCTATATCCTCACCTTATCATTGCCCATAAAATAGGTCAACTAATCTAAGTATAAGCTAAGCTTCATTCAAGAGCATTAGCATATCAAAGATAAAAGTGAAATCCCATTAGATGGTTATGGAAATCATATAAGGCTCAAAGGATTAAGATAACACACACCTAATACACTACATTATCATATCACATATTTCTCCACCCCCCAAATGGGGACGAAACTACTTACTACTCACTACTCATTACACTAACTACATTAACAAAATGAAACATATTACTGAAAAGAAATTTAACTAAGCAAGAAAGGAACATTAAAGAAGCTAATTGAAAGAAACATAAACTAAACTAGCATGCACAAATTAAAAGACAAGATTAAAAGAAACTAGAACAATTATTTTATTAACAATGACTCACATTGAAGGTAGCATTCTTCTCCACCTTGAGTTTTGCTTCAACGCTTACTCCTTAGTAGAGAGAATGCCACCAAGCATTGGGTAGTTTACAATAGAAGGTGAAGAGTTCTATTTATAGCCAAAGAAAGAGGCAATCCGGGACAATCCCCCGATGTGGGACTAAACAAATACCAGAAATGGACTAAATACACACTAATACACGACCCACCAAAATCGTAGCGGCTTTGGGCCAAAACAGACTTCCAATTGGCGGTCTTGGACCGCCAATTGACGGTCTATATGTTCCGGATCACGCTGGATTTTATTCTGGGTTTTTCTGGATGTCTTTGTTGGTCTTTGATGCATCTACTTCACTTGTTAGAGATCCGACCCGAATAGAATTGCCAAAATACTCCCCATGATGGTGTGGAGTTTTCTGTTTTGCTCTTTGGTCCTTCGGTCTTACGTTCAGGTCCTTCTCCCTTGCATCTTAGTCCCCAGGTCTCACAATTAAGTCCTTTTTCCCTGCTTTTGGGTCCTTTCATGCTTCATCTCTTCAAACCTATTTAATTCTGAAATTCAAACATAAAACTCGTCACGTAGCATTGCTTAGGTGTAAGATAATGGATATAAGATACAAATATAAGCATGAAATGATGTCAATCATATATCTCGCTTGGTGAGCCTCCTCCATGATGTCATCTCTCAGCCCATCTACCTTTGGCACCTAGATCCGACTCCTGAACCTCAGACCACCATCAACCCCCACACTCAAGTCTGATCCATCTCTGGCTGCCAACTGTAGTAGACCAGTTAACTCTTCATCATCATGCTGAGCCTACACCACTCGCAAGACGGTCTGCGGCTCCACCCGAAGCCCAGCTATCACTGCCCTCTCAGAGCCCTCTGTGAACGACCTCCACTTTGACAACGTCTCGAGTAGCCTCCATTCCTGAATGCATAAACTCTCAACTGTCACCTCAACCTTCCTGCTCAGGGCATCTGCAACCGAATTCGCCTTCCCCGGATGATAGGAGATGGTGAAGTCGTAATCCTTACTAAACTCGAGCCATATGCGCTGCCTTATATTCAGCTCCTTCTGCGAGGATAAGTACTTCAGGCTCTGATGATCTGTGAAGACCTCAAACTGCTCTCCATAAAGATAATGCCGCCAGGTCTCATGGTCATTATCATGAGACATTGATTACCGAGTTAAGATTGTTATGTTGGTTTAAAAAATATTTGTAGCTCTACAAATATTTAACAACATGAGTATGTGAAATAGAAAATGTTTCTTTCATATATTGAATTGACCTAACAAATAAAACATTATGGAATTGTGTTTGTGTCATTAATGTTTCATTCTGTCTTTTAATCCTAAGATATGAGACCTATATCTTTTCACATAAGGAGTGTATGATTTGATTATTATCAAAACTATCATTGCGTATAGTGATAAAGGTATTAGTTAGTTATACATAACTTGTGATGGAAAATGTGATATGTCAAAAGATTAGCATTGCCCCTCTTGACTTGAGTGATGATATTGTTAGCCCCTTGATAAAATGAAATTATAATGTGCACAATGTAACTTATATATAGTTACATATTACAATTAGCATGAGAGATCAAGAAATGAATATGTAATACAAAGATGACACATTTCTACTTTGTATAATATTCTCAATATCATGAGGCAAAAGATAGACACAAGTGATATTACATATCACTAAATGGATCGTGTTTAGTTCGAGTGAACAAAACATCTTTGTTATTTGGGTGACTATAATGTGTAGCTAGATACTGCTTATAGTTTATGATATAAAGTGTTTTATATCATTGCCAGCATAACTTAGATCCTCCTATAGGTCACACAAAAAAACTGAGAAACAAGGAATTAATTTTACATTTTATATGATGTATTGAAATCATGTGTTAAAAATATTAAAATCAATATGTCGTGATTACGACATGGTTAGAATAATCAATAAATTTATATGAGATGTAAATATATTATGGGGTATAACGTTTAACATTATATATGATAATATGTTGTATTTTATAATGTGGTTTGTAACATTATAAAATATAAATTTGCTGAAGGCATAAATCGGTCAACTGTTTCACAAACTTGGTTCGACCGAAATTAGGGACTTTACCCGATTAAGAAACGGTCGACCGTTTGCCAAACATGTTTCGACCAAAATCAGGGATTTTCCTGATTGAGAGACGGTCGACCGTATTCGCTCAACCGTTTGGACATGTCGCTCGACCAAAACTAGGGATTTTTCGTTGTGGCGAATCGGTTTACCGGCTGGACGTGTTGTCCGACCAAAATTGACGATTTGTAATCAATCGGTCGAACAATTGACTATTTCGGTCGAGCGTTCACGTGCGGTTTTGCCTGAATTAATAAGAGAATTTCATTGATCATGAGTTGGATTTATTCCAATTTGGTCAAAGGAGGTTATGGGATGATTACATGTCGAAATATGATTGGTTCAGAGGAGCTATTAACAAGAGATAATGTGTAAGTGAGTTACACATGATGTGGGATGGAGAAAGCCCTGTAAATAGGTCCTTCATCTCCTCCATGTATATATGAATGCAAAAATTCTCCTCTCCAATATTTTCTCCACCTAATCCATCCGAAAATTCTCTTGTTAGTTTAGTGTTTGAGAGATTAAAGTCTCTGGAGTATTGAAGTATTATTATCTAGATTCTAACCTCGAATTAGAGATTTATTGACTAGCTCCGATCTCTCTAATCTTGTTTAGAGTTTGATGAACACTTGGAGGAATTCCGAGAGGATCCGACGTCAAAATCATCTTCCTATTGGTAAAAAAGATTCAATAATCCTCTAGGTACGACGTATTTCAATATTAAATAGTTTATTGTATATGTTGAAATACAATTAGGAATTTTGTACATAAAATTGTTGAAAAATATGAAAACCGATCCTAAATGCTTGTAATTTTTTTAAAATATACACAAGTATACGACACGAAATCCTTCAGTAGTATCATGGATAGGTATGAATAGTCACAAGCACTTGGCCTTATATTTAATGTTGACTTCAACATGACACATGTTTAGTCATACTAATAGATTCTCATGAAGATCAAAATATAATGAATGACTTATTAAATTTGTTGCAACTTTTCTCTTGTAGGTAGAAGTACATAACTTGTTCTATCTAGAAGATTAATTAATTGTATTCATGTCCTTAATGAACTTGTAGTATGTTTCTTGATACACTACCCATCATGCACCTTTATACGGATATTAGTTGTAGTTTTATTATTTTTTCATGATTCATGTTATCGTGGTGAGTGGACCACGTACTGATGCGCGTGATACTCGGAAACTCGTGTCCTCGCCTTGTGCGTGAGCCGGGAGGTGATGATAGGTGCAATGGTTGCGCCTGCCTAGCGACCACGGAGTGGAAGAGTGTGGGCACGGTGATACCGCGTGCCACATGTGCAGTCACGCATGTGGACATGGATGGTTTTGGGATGCGACAATGTCGGTGTCAGCACTTGGTGCACGACAAGGTTGCATGGCCACTTGAGGTGGGTGCACGCTTGCATAGGACCTTCGAGTGTTAGAGTGTATGTTGGAGTTAGCCAGCACTTGTGAGTAGATGACCCTTAGGTGAGGCACTGTGGAACGGCCACTCGACCAACTCTTGTCCCTTGAGGCCATGCGGCAGGTACGGGTCGTACCACAAGGAGTTGTGCGCGTTGTTGTTATTACCCTACTTGAGTGGGAAATGAGAGGAGAATGAAGGGATTATGCTAAACAAACTACTAAATGATGAATTAATAAACTATTAAACTAAACCCCTTGGAGTTGCGGTGCAATAGTGAGGTGTGTGTGCATGAGTGAGTCTTCATTTCATTAAGTACAAGTGTGTGAAGTATGTGACATCAACTACAAACTAGTGTGTAGTGTAATTAACATCAACTACATTTACATAAATACATGACTAATATAGTTAGACATGAAGTTAAGATGCACTTTGGGTTCTCAAGAATGAACTAAGTACCTATTGTGGCCATTAGGAGATCAATTAACCATCCATACAACTTAATACATCCATCCATTCTCTACTAATCAAGCATTCATACATAACAAACCACTTCCATACAAAGATAAATCATGACAAGCAACAAGATAAACTCTACATCTAAAATGAGACAAGTACCTAGTGTGACCATTATCCCATCTAATGAAAGCTTTATCAAGTTACAAGTATATATCTACATTAAGCACATGAAATGACACAAAATAAGAAGAACCCATCATACACTTCACCATCAACTACATTTCCTCCATCCCAAATGGGGTGGATCTACTCACTATTCATAAGAACAAGCATGGAAAGCAAGACATTAAGACTAAATATGACATAAAACTCTAACTAGAAAACTAACCAACAAAATCAACAACAAATTGCATAGAAAGAAATTAAATGGCAAGAGGAATCAAAATATACCTTTAGATTATCAAAGAAGTAACATTACAAGCTTCCAAGCCCACCTTCTCTGCTACCCAAAATGGGTAAACCTAAGCTATTCTAATGGTGGAGGCTGAGAAGAGGGGATAGGAAGAAGAAACATTGCTATTTGTATAAGAAAGAGTGGTATAGATGAATCTGGGAGAAATCAGACGACTCTAATCGCTTTCTTTGTAGTCTGATGCACCCAAGTAAACACGCTCCAGCCACGGGAGAAATTTGGGGCAAATTGGGCAAAAATGATCAGCCAGTGGTGGATCTTTTGTGCTCGATCATCCCTGATTAGTAGCATATCATGCATTAAATTCATGATATATATCCTTTATTTTACCCCAATATTGTGCTACTCGAGTTGATGTTTGTAGCGTTTCAGGAGTTAGGTAATAAAGAAGAGGAAATGAGCAAAAATGACCTAAATGTAGCAAATATGGACTGATTTGGAATGTTCTGGACCTATTTGTTAGGCATAAGGATTGGATCGTAAATCAGGAAGGACCCAAGTGCAAACCCGGAGGGACCTGATTGTGAAGTGCAAAATATGGTGACACATTACTTGAATCAAATCATTATTTTGTCAATTCAACTCAAAGTGATTCGAGCGAGAAGACCAGGACTTCACCCCACGTGCCAAATGACGAAATAAAGTGTGTCGCAAAATTTCATCCCGATCGGGCGCATTTGATCTGCCACTGGCGGATCAAAATGCTTCAATTGATCTGAAATTTCAATCGTGGTTCGGGTTGTCAGGTTAGAGCACGCCTGAACTATCAGATATAATTTAGAGTCGTCCGATTATTTCCAGATTGATCCTAACCATGTATTAGTCTATATAAACCATTGTAATCTCTCCTCCCACCTCTTCTTCCTCCTTCCCCCATTAGAGTAGGTTTTAGTTTCCTGTTTTAGTAGTGTATTAAGGGGGTTGGAGAGGAGAAAACTTTGTATTTTTGTTTCTTAATCTACTTAAAATTTAATTTGGCTTGCATTACCCCTTCTTAATACAACTTGGACCATAAAACTCAAAGCAAAAGATTAGACTTATTGGCATCTAGGTCATGCATCATTTGTAGACCTTGCATGCATTTGTCTTTTCCTACCTGTAAATTCTTGTTGTCGATTGCTGGAGTGAGATACGTGCACCCGATCTCTCATTCATGCATGGTTAAAGCATGCATTCGTAAGTAAGGTGCATCGGGACAAGAGTGAGTTGAGCGTTTGTTTGGAGAGTTGATTGCTAGATTAAGACTCAAAACGCTACTAAAGAGGGGTTGTCCCATACAAGATAAGGTGGGTGATTTCATCACCCCTTCCTTTGCCCCAAAAATCACTCTTAATCAAAGCCTTAATTCTAAAAGCATGTAGACATTGACCCTAAGGAATTGGGAGGCACTAGGAGAGTGATCGAGTTGAGACCGTCATGACCTGATCGACGTCGCCTGCCTTGTTGATAGTAGGAGGTACTGGATCTCCGGATATGGTATCACTCATTGTGAACTGTGGTCTTCGTTGTAGGGAGGTGAGGCGTGTTGAGACTAGTGATCTCGAAGTTAGGCGTCGTCTTGCCTAGTGACCCATAGTCATAAGTTGTTTGAGTCGTGCTTGCTAGATTAGGCTTCTACCCTCTCCATTTACCCACGCTAGTTTTTAAGGATTCTTCCCTTCTCCTCTGAGTCATCTTCTTCTCACCAACTTCTACGTTCTAGTCTCCTCCCCTTTACACTCTCTGTTAGCGTTTTAGGGTCGAGTCGAGCACTTTTTGCGAGCTTGGTCTCGTGGTGGTGAGAATGGTCGTCTCGAGAGTTTTTTATTGAGATGGATGGTTACATGGGCGACCATCCATATCATTGTTGGGACAAGGACAATTCTCCCTGGTATTTCGGACCCATGCAACCTGGGGTGGCTCGGATAAATACCCTGTATGGTTGGGACAATCTTAATTGTGTGGCTGAGCAATCTTCAGATTGGGATAATATGAGAGAGACACCGACTGCTAGACCACAATCTAGTTATGTCGGATCATATGATGGTCAACAAATTGAGACATTATAACAAACTTTGGCCTCTTTCATGCATGCGGTAGACGACATGAGTGCACCGGTGACTCCAGTAGCCGTACTATGTGGCTGTTGTTGGTTGAGTGGTCATGTTATCGGGGAATGTCCTTATGTTCCCTCAGAACCTGAGTATGAGCATACCATTTCCCAAAATGCTCAATATGACCATTACGCATCTGCGTAGAACCCGAGAGGGATGGATTTGTGGGGAGACAATTCTTATTCAAATTCTTATACATCATTTCCATCCCAGTTCCTCCTCCCGAATGCCCAGAATTCTACCAACACCCTACTCCAAATTATTGGACTCATGCTCAGCCTATCAACACCCAACCCAACAATTTCCCAAATTCTGACTTGACCCTCACAGTTGACCACAGACTTGATTCTTTAGAACAAAATCTCCAAATGTTCATGGAAACCACTTAGAATGTAATGAAGTCCACTCAAAATTCCATACAAACTATGGAGATGCAAGTGAGTCAAATTACACAATAGTTAAGTAAACGCGAGGAGGGTGACATTTCTTGTCAACATGAGGGTTTATCTTCTGATATCAAACCACCACCACATCCACAAATTCAAAGCACAATCTTTCAAAGTCAAACTCCTAGTCAGTCTGAGGGACTTGGAGTTTCAATTCACAATCACTTGGTGGAGGATTCGATTCCAATTGAGAAAACCAGGGACCAACTTCATTATGAGTCGGCACGGGATTGTGCCTTATCTTTTCGTCCCGTGGCCCTTGAGCCACATGATCTTCATGTTGTGCCTGTTAAGGACTCACCTCTGGTGGAGCATGAGCTCCCTAGTACCCTTAATTTCAAACGTCCTAATGAGAGTTTGCCTCTCACTATTGTTCCTGATCATCTTGGAAATGATGGGACATCAAACAATTACATCGCCAATGAGGGTATTAGTTCCTTGGAGGATACCTTGGTTATGAGACCCACTTTATACTTGTCTGGTGAGTCGGACATGCATAACGAGGTTCTTGACCTCCTTCCGACCCACCAGCCTGTTGGTTGGAGAGTTTGGATTGATGATCATAACTTCAGAACCACAACGAGAGAAACTCTTCTTCTGTTGCCCCATATTTCCCAAACTCTTGAGAGGTTCAAGTTCTTTCAGTTTGATCCTTTGAATGAGATGCCTTTGCATCTGATTCATGAACCTCTCCTTTCATCTTGTGCTCTTTGTGAGGGGGCCCAAACATGAGTATTCTGGCCCCGCGTGGTGTCATGTTCCCTTTCCAAGTGCATTGACTCACTTTTGAGGTTCCCATTTGATGTCCTTTGACAAATGAAGATGAGAATTTATTTCTGTACATAGTTATATTCAAAAAAAAGAAAAAATACAATAAAAGATTCCACGAGCGAGCATTGACTGTTGTGGGCCCCAACCCTTGTGTATTTAGGCCATTTTTCTTTCACGTATTTGTTTCCCTTTTTTAGCATCTCACAGGTTTTGAGGGAATTCAGGTTTGTGTCCATCAACATAACCATGAACTTCCCTTTGCGCTTCATGTTGGTAAGATCTTTTCTTTTTCATGCATAAATCCATGTAGTTTCATGCTCACAGTCATTGAGGACAGTGCATGAAGTAGGTGTGTGCGGGGGGGTGTTTTACGTGTGTACATAGTCGAGTCTTTTTCCTTTGATTTTGTTTTCTTTTGTGTGCATTGTTAGGGTCATGTTAGTGTGCTGGTTTTAATATCGATATATCCACTTGCCATGATCTGTGGGTGACTTGTCTTCTCTTGCTTGCCTAGTACTCGATCGATCGAACGAAGAACTCGTTTCGGTCGACCGATTTGGTCCAGATAGTTCAGGTTAGGTTAAGTGTTTTCCGGTTCAAGTTTGGGTGATCTATTGAAGTCCAAATGTTATGAAATTTCGTGTGTGACTTCTCTAAAGAACCTAGTGTGTGTTTAAGTTGATTTTAGCTCAACTATGCTCAATTACACAAAGTTCCTAAGAATCAAAGAAATACAAAATACATGTCTTCAAATAAGCTTGATTACATGTCTTGGCTTGATTTCCTTTCTTCCTTGATTCTTGATCACCTGTAGAGGTTAGCACAAAACAATTTATATGTAATGTAACATGTGTGCTACTTTATACGATCACAATTAAGATTAGGTTGATTAAATCATCAAAACATAGATTATGGCCAAGAAGCCAACAATCTCCCTTTTTTTGATGATGACAACCTATATCTTAACTATATCTTAATACATGGAATTTTTATATGTAAACTATGAATATTAATGCTCCCCTTATGGATGTGCATAGTTTTTTTTCATTTAGTAATCAAATTCCAAGTTACCCCCTTAATTATCTCTCCCCCTTTGACATCCATCAAAAAAATGATATTTATCAAAAAAATTATACGATTTAAGTTTAATGTGGATGTCTTGTAATGAAGTCGCTTCCCTTAAATTTTGCATTTCATTACTCTAAGAAAATGATATTCAATAAGGTCCCCCTATCAATATGAATATGATTTTTCAATAAAGTTCAATTATATTTCTCCGCTATTAACATCAAGCGATTTTTCAATATAGCATGTGATATTTTCATTTACCTATTTTTAACATCCATTTACAAAATATTTGACTCTAAAACATTGGATGTGATTCAAATTTAATGATTTTCAATGAATGAAATAAAAAGATATGTCAATTAAGTATATAACCTCTAGATTAGAACCAAATTATTCAAAAATTTAGAGGATAAGAAAATTATACCAACTTGAAGCTTGAATTGGTTCTATCCTTCATTCGGTGATGCAACCGGCTTTGAATTCAACTCTTAAGCTCGCCCAGGCACCACCGATCTCCCATCTTCTAGGTACCTACACGTGTAGATTTTGGTACCCATTTTTGTTTGGGTCCATTCAATTTAGCTTTTGGCACCCAAATCCAAGTTGATTTAGGTACCCAAACGCTTGAGGTTCTTTTCATGGCAATATGATGCTTTCCATTTATGTTATCTTGAACAAGATGATTTTTCATATAGAAGACATTAAAGCCTAAACCATGCTTGTCTAAGGATTGTCTTTGATTTACTAAAAGCATATCAAGGTTTTTCTTGCCATTTGTGAACTTATGCAAGTCATTAATCAAGGTTTTATTAGATGCATTTAGTTCACTATTTTTAAGCACAAGAAATTCATTCATGCATTTTAGATTTTGAATCAAAGAAATGTGCTTTTCATTTATTTGATGCATGTGAATCTCTAGTTCGACACATTTGTCGATCATGCAATTTAAGTCATTCAATAATCTCTTGCTTTCAAGTGAAGATTTGTCAATTTTCTTAAGCAAGTCATTCTTATCGCATTCAAGCATATGACTATCAATTGCAATAGATGAGTTAGGTTTATCTTTCAATTTTTCATTCTCATCTTTTAAACATGCATTCTCCAAAATGAGCTTATCAATTTTAGCAAGCAAATCATTTTTCTCAATCAATGTTGATTCATTTAGGCAATCAAGATCATGATTTACTTCTCTAGCTAACTTGTTCTTTTGACAAAGAAGCTCATATCTTTCAACAAGTTCATGGAATGCATTTTGTAGTTCTTTAAAAGAATATGATTCATTCTTAGAACTAGAACTAGATGAGCTAGATGTAGATGGTACCTCACTTTCTTCATCGATTGTTACAATGAGGCATGTGTGAGCATATTTTCCCTTGGATGAGCTTGATGAGGAATATGATGTAGATGTGTTGTTGTCGCATCTTTCATGAGCTTCATCCATTTGTCTTGAGTCTCCCTCTTCCCCGGTTGGTGATTCTTCCTTGTCACCATACTTAGCTTGAAGAACTTGCCAAATCTCATGTGCACTTTCACAATAAGACACAAGGTCAAAAAGTTCATACTTAAGTGCACAATGTAATACATTCATAACCTTGGCATTCAAGCAACCTAATTTCTCTTCTTCTAAACCCCATAGATTATGATCAACTATAGGCAAATTATATGGAGTTGAGATTATGGACCACATATCTAATTTAGTCATGAATTTCAAGTATGTTTTCATTTTACTTCTCCATGAACAGAAATTAGTTCCATCAAAAAATGGTGGTCTAGAAGAGCATGTAGGTGATTCCAAATCATAAGATGTGGATGTGGATGCAATTTCGACCATGCTTACTACGATTAAGTAGATGATTTAAGCACCTATGCTCTGATACCAAATGTAGGATCGTGTGGGTCTACAATTCTAATCACTTTTAAGCTACTTACCTACTCGTTTAAGTATCAAAGATATGCGCAGCGGAATTTAAACAAACAAGCAAGTAAGGAAGGAATATGCAAACCACAATGGAACACGGGTGTTTTTACAGAGGTTCGGCCACCGCCTACGTCCTCTCTTGCAAGCTCCGCTCGACACTTCGAGCTCCGCTCACGACTTCACTATCCACTCCCCGTTCCGGGCCGGGAGATAATGCGTTTTACAAAACAAGCACCGCGAACACCCACGCTTGCTTGACCTTCTTCCTCTCACAATACGAGAGGGAACACTTCGGGCTTTCACCGAAATTCTTGCTCCTTGAACAACAAATGAGTGGGACAACACTCTCTAAATATTGAGCACACTTTGAGTATGATTTGACTATGATCAAAGGTGTGGAATTTAGGCTTAGAGTGTGTGATTGAGGAAATTTGAGCTTGGGAGTTTCTCTCTAATGTATAAGACAAGTATGTGTGGGAGAATTGTGTTAAAATGTGTTTTACAACTCTATTTATAAGCATTAGAGAGAATATAGTCGTTGGGGATGAATTGGGATGAATTGTGTAAGATACACTAAACAGATACCTGCAGGACCCAATTCTGCTTAAAATCGGTCGACCGAAACGGGTATACCGGTCGACCGATTGGTCAAATTATGGCTATCACTTAAGTTCACTTAAGTGAACGGTCGATCGGGCTCAGGGGATTGGTCGACCGTTCTAGGGTTTCTGGTCTAAGAAAATGGGATCGGTCAAACTAGGCAAGAGGTTGGTTCGACCGAATACGTCCAGGCACTTCTGGGTTTGGGAAGAATTGAGTTTCGTTCGACCGGGGTCAAAGACACGTTCAACCGAATTAGTCCAGAGTGTTCAGGGTGACCAAAAATATGTTTGATCGGTCGACCGCCAGAAAGGTTTCGGTCGACCGGATGTTTGGTAAGTTTGGGGTTTTGGGAAATCCGACCGTTGTAGAAAAACGACAAATCAAACGGTCATGTGACACGTGTGATCGGTCGAACAAATATGTTGAAACGGTCGACCGGTGTTAACAATTAATCCTATAACAGAATTAACAACCCGATCGGTCGAACGAAGAACTCGTTTCGGTCGAACGAAGAACTCGTTTCGGTCGACTGATTTGGTCCAGACAGTTCAGGTTAGGTTAAGTGTTTTCCGGTTCAAGTTTGGGTGATCTATTGAAGTCCAAATGTTGTGAAATTTCGTGTGTGGCTTCTCTAAGGAACGTAGTGTGTGTTTAAGTTGATTTTAGCTCAAGTATGCTCAATTACACAAAGTTCCTAAGACTCAAAGAAATACAAAATACATGTCTTCAAATAAGCTTGATTACATGTCTTGACTTGATTTCCTTTCTTCCTTGAGTCTTGATCACCTGTAGAGGTTAGCACAAAGCAATATATATGCAATGTAACATGTGTGCTACTCTACACGATCACAATTAAGATTAGGTTGATTAAATCATCAAAACATAGATTAAGACCAAAAAGCCAACAATTTCCATTCCGCGAAAAAGCTGAGGGTCATTAATATATACCCTCCAAACATTTGGGTGCACATGGATCATTTCATCCACACTAAGTGACACCTTGGACTTATTACCCAGATGGTGAAGTCCGGAAACAGAATTGCTTGACCACCGGACACCCTTATAAGCATTGTGGTTGTTTGATGCCTCTTGAGAATGAGCAAGATAGGAGGCATGTATGAGAAGTAAATCTCTGTTCGGTTGTTTGAAGTGTAGGGTATCAAGTGGTTGATTCTTAACCTACATTGAGTCCTCAATAGATACAGAGTGGAACAGGTGGCCCGGAGGCCACAAAAATGGTATCTTGTGGCTCAACACCCACATGATCAAAAGGATGTGGCTCAAAGGCCATATGAGCACTAGATAAGACACCTTCTTGTGCCAACATAGTTGAAACATCTTCACCACCAACAGGATCTTCATCGAACAACTCTCTAAAATACTTAAAGGTGCCTTCTACTTCGTTCTCATCTGTGTCCTGGAGAAGATTGACCTCCATAGGTTCATCAAAGGCACCTGGCCTCTTTCCGATGGTGAAGATGCTGAAATCAGCGCATTGACTACCATATGTCAAGCGCATCAGACTATTACGATAATTGATCAAGGCATTGGAAGTCGCAAGAAATAGTCGCCCTAAAATAACTGGAATTTGTCCAAGTTGGTTTGGCAGAGGTTGAGTATCCAAAACAAAGAAATTGAATGGATAAATGAATTCACCCACTTTGATAAGAACATCTTCCACCACGTCCCTCAGTTTCTTCAATGACCTATCAGTCTGTTGAAGAGTGTTTTTTGTATGTTTGAGGTCTCCAAGATTAAGGTGGACGTAGACAGAATACAACAAAAGATTGACAGATGCACCTAGGTCCAATAAATTTTAATCAACCCTTTTTCTATACATCAAATGTGTAAAGTTATATGGGGTTTTGATAGATGTAAAAATAGATTTGCAATTGTCTCATCAAATGTAAACTAATGAATAAGAAAAAATGTTTTTTTTACTTCTCAAGTCGGTTAATATGAATTTATCCTTAATTGCTAATAACTTAAAATATAAATTTCAAATCTAATATCTAAATAGATATTGTTTTTTATATCACAAAAAAATGTACGTCGAAAATCATAAAATTGAATGTTGCTCAATAGATATTTCAAAGACAACAAAACTCAATGCACAAGATTCGTTGGAAACTCTACATCACTTGATTTTATATAAAAATATTTTAGAAATGTTATGATTTTTGACGTTAATATTGATATTGTGTTATAAAATAAGATTTGTAATTTAAATTCTTTGTTTGGACTTTAATTTTTAAGTTATCAACGAGTACCAAATTTGTGTCACACCTTTAGAGGGTAGTGATCCGTTCTCTTATATATATGTGAGCAAATTGAGTAATTCATTGTGGTTTTTATTGCAAAAAAGCGTAATCATTGGTTCTAAATCTTGGATCTCATCAAGTGATAAGAGGGACTATATGGAAGCCATAATAAAATAATAATATAGTTCATGATGCTATTTTTTCTTTACGTAATCCCAGCACCATATTATACCTAGAAATAATATAATGTTCTATTACATTAGTGCGTCGTGAAGATTAATCGGTGACACATGCAGTGACGCAGGTATACGGGCGTGACACAGAATTGTTGGGACTAACATTTCTACGGTAGTTTTGCATCAGAAATTTTAAATATTGTAAGGACTTATTACCTATTTGATTGTTGGTATTGGAAAGACTAAAAGGTCGAATTTGTAAGGACAAACGTGCCTCTCTAATTAATCTTTGATGATCGGGTTTAAAAGTTAGTGTCCTTTTAATTTTCAGCATTTGAGAAAATTCGAAGAGATTGATATGGAAATGAGTTACAGTCTATTGGCGTTGAAATGACTTACAAATCTGAACTAGGTGAGAGTAATAAGAGTAATTACTAACAAAGTAAAATTTCAAAATCCAAAGGATTCCCCCCTCTCTAGGCCTAGTCCCTCTGTGGACGTTTATATGTCTTATCCATAATCCTATAGTCTAATTAAACGGTTCGTAATTTGGTTAGAAATCTGATTATTTTTACCTATACCCATGACTCTATCATTCCCATTTAAGTAAATGGTGTTCGGCGGTTAAATTGTTATATGAGTAAAAACCTATTACATAGATAAATGGATAAGTAGTTCAAACTTATAATACCTACAACATTTAACATCAATCATCAAAAACATTATAATCAAAACTCCCACAAATTCATAAT
Source organism: Triglochin maritima (assembly GCA_963682175.1). Lineage (NCBI taxonomy): Eukaryota > Viridiplantae > Streptophyta > Magnoliopsida > Alismatales > Juncaginaceae > Triglochin > Triglochin maritima. The sequence continues at coordinate 21,701,008 of OY821786.1, forward strand.
CAACTCATCCACAAAAATGTTCAACATAATCACAAACATACATAGAAACATCGTAAGTAATACGAAATTGGGGTATCTTAGAAAATTAGAATAACAATAAATTATATGTATATTACAAATAATATATTTATATATTAATTATACTTCGCGGTTAAATGGGCAGGTGAACTTTTGTACAATTACCCGCACATTCATTAAACGATTATAATTTTCATATCTTTACCTACCTCGTTTATTAAACGGTTAGGAATTTCCTACCCATACCTTTACCTGTGCGGTTAAACGTTGTTTACCCTACTCATTTACAACCCAGTCCCAAGGTTTGAGGGAATCCGGTCCAATCGTAGTTTGTCTAGTCTAAACTCAGTTTTGTACGTAATATTTAGTTTTTTTCTTTCTTCATATTGTGTTGTATTATAAAAAATATAACACTAAATTAATCTTAATTTGTGTATAAATTAATAAAAAATCTTTTATACAGTATATTGACCATAAACTACAACTAAATTACCCTTATATTTTAGAATTTTGTATCAAAAATTAATATATATAGAAAATGGTCAAATCGGTTCAGTGTGGTCGAGACCCGGACCGAACATATCTGAATTTTTAGACCCTCAGGGTTCTATCCACGTCGGTTTGGTTTTGGACAGGTGTACAACCTTACCTGGTCCAAGTAAAAAAATTCCGGTGACAAAATATTGACAATTAATTGTTGTTGAACATTATTATACTTACCGTCATTTCTTCTAAAACTTTGGGATTGTCGGCTAATAAATTGATTGCCAAAGTTAGGGATGTTGAAGTCGTCTCGTGGGAAGCAAAAAGTGGTATGAACAACAAGTTGAGTGCAGGTTCTTCTGTAAGGTTTCCTTTATTCATCTCTTCAATGACAACTTGAAGGAAATCATCACGTTGGTCATTTCTTTCCTCATTTCTTTGCTTCAACATGCTTTTTAGCACCTTCATAACATTTTGTCGTCCCTATGGATGGTAAATATTATAATCTACAATGAGAGTGGGCACAAAATTGTCTAGTTTTATTAGTAACGATAGGCTTGTCAGTAGGTATGTTAGAAAACTTTGCAAGGCATTTCCTTTCTGTATCTGATAATTTGGAATGTTTAAGCGAAAAGGCTATGGTATTGTAATGTCCCTAACTCTCATTAGAGGTTAAGTGCTGGTTAGAGGAGGTTTGACTTTGGTGGCTTGAGGAGAGAGTTGATGGGGTAGGGGATGGGTGGAGGTATGGGCTAGGAGTGTAGGGGAATGGTGGGGGGTGTTGCTTGGGGTTTAGTTTTGTTTAAAAGCAAAAACCATTCCACCTCCATTCTTCTTCTTCTCCAAATTCTTCTTCCTCACTCATCTCGTCTCTCACTTTCTTTCCTCTTTCCCCTGACGCAGAGGAGGCGGAAGCTGGTCCAGCATGAGGGTGCGGAGGTCGTTGCAAGGAGGCGGTCGTGCGTGGAGGCGACGTCGCGCGAGCGAGGCTCCGGCGGATTCGTCGTGTTCGAAAGGTATGTCGGCTTAATAGTGTGATTTTGTTGCTCACCCACGTTGGCGTGTTATGGTGGTCGGTCGCGAGAGGTTGGAGAACTCACCAGCGGCGTGAAACGACGTAAAATCCTTAGCTGGTGCAAGGTTGTTGTCGACCAATGGTCGACCGATTCCTTCGGGTGGTCGGCCGGTTTAGTGTAATTGCCCGACTTTAACCAACACCGCTCGAACGATGCCTTGTGGTGGTCGACCGGTAGTGCATGTGCTGGTGGGTCGGGGGTTTTCCTGTTGCTTTTCGGTCGACCGTTTCCTTGGTTGGTTCGACCGGAACTTAGGTTGCATTATGTATGGTTCGACCGTTTTTATGCTTTGTTCGACCGATTGATGACTTAATCTACTAGGATGTCCCTAGTAGTATTTGGTCAACCGGGACCCCTGAGTCGGTCGACCGATTAGACTTATATCATTTTGACCAGACTCCAAATTTTGACCACGTTTCGGTCGACTGGTTTTAGACTCTTGTCCGACCGTTGGGACTTAGGTTTTACGCAGAGAGTTCGACCGTTGCAGACTTTCGGTCGACCGAACCCCATTGGAACGGTCGACCAGATTGCCTCTTTTGGTTCACCGTTTGTGTGCAGAACCGAATTCCCAGTCCTTGTATGATGCCAACTCTGTCCACGGAAACCCGTGTCCTCGCCTAGTGCGTGAGCCGGGGTTGACGGCGGGTGCGTTACGCGTGCCTGCCCAGGGACCACCGTGTGGAAGAGTGTGGGTATTCGGGACGTGTCATCTCCGTGTATGGATCGTGACTTAATGTGATGGATTGATGGACTCATTGTAGAGTAGAAGACCTGAGGGATCACGGATCCCAATGTATGATGATGTGCGGCTCGTGAAGCCTGATGACCTGGCGGACTTCGGTCTGGAACCGTCCGATGTTGTGCCGGACGTATGTTGGACCACCAATGCTGTGTCGGTGATGTCGTTGATGATGTTCCGACGATGACGGGCCGATGTTGTTCCGACTATGATGTTTGATGGGTCGATGTTGTTCTGGCTATATTTTCCTCAGCTGGGAACCTACTGAGATGATGATTGATGGACCAACCGAGCGACGGCTCTGTCGGGGTGGTTTGACCATGAAGTTACAGATCTGTTTCTTATGGCGCGGACCTGGCAGTTGCTCCCTGCCGAACCCCATGTATTGTGTAGCTGTGTGTGGGGAGTGTCACGTTTTGTTCTGTTATACCGTATATGCCTACGGTAGGTCTCCGAGGGAGACTCAATGATGATTGTCGGACTGATGTCTTGTTTTACCCTTCGGGGGAACGGTTTTCCTTACTGTTGATGACATGACATGTTACTAGTATGATAGGTTCATTTGTATTATTGCATGCATATAGGTGAGCTTGGTATACAAGGTTTCCTTATGGAAACTCAGGCATTGTTGCATGTTTTATTTCAGGACCACATTAGGTCCAGTTGGGTGGTGACGGCGGGCGCACGCATTTTGGGACTGGGATCCTCTCGTTCGGACCATTGAGGTCGACATGATTACTTTTACTTCCTTTTGTTATATCTGATGTAATGTTATAGCTTTTTTACGAACTCTTATGTAATATGGTGCACCGTTTGGATGTTTTATTGGAAGTAACAGTCCCGTCTTTTGATTACTGATATCTGGTATCTTGATGATAAATTTTAAATTTTCCGCTATTTCGGGATGTTACAGGTATAAATTGTTACAATCCAAAAAAATTAAATTTTCCGCTGTTTCGGGATGTTACAAATCTTTGTCCATACCTTACTTATTAGTCATTACCCAATAATCGGCGGGTAAGGGAAACTTTTCAGTAAAATGGTAAATTTCCCTCTTTTGCAAAAAAGAAAAAACATAAACATTCCCACGATATCTTTATAATTTCTTTAAGTTAAACCTTTATTAATTTAAAAGTTTGCAAAATCAGTAATTTTAACAGATATCTGTAAAATCTGATCTTATCATCGAAAGTGTCACATTTATTTAACATAAAAAAGACACCCATAGTATACAATGCCAAGGCAACTGGCATGATGAAATTGAATGAGCAACAAGGGAAAAGTAGTAAGTAGTGACTAGAATATGCGTTTCGGACTATGGGTTGGGATTTGATGTGTGGTATTGTTGTGTTTAAGGGTAGTGGAGTTTACTTGGGTATTTTACAGCCTACATATCTTCAACTATTAAATGAAATTTTAGTTGCCCAAATTAGTAGTTGTAGTAATAACAACAACAATAATATAGCTAAGGCCAAGGGTGCAAGTTGAAAATGAACCGTTAAATGGTCATACATTGCCAACGTTAGGTAACAAGATGATATACCTTCACACATTTGCAGTAACCAGTGCCTCGTATGAGTATCGGAACAGAAAACAATCCGTTGAGAAAGTGTGCGAAATTTTGATGAAGATCTTCCGGCAGCTTATTTGCGTCGGAACTAAATGTCATTTTTGTGCCAAGCGAAATATCATCTATTCCAACCAAAAGGGTTAAAATGACCACTAAACAATATATCACAAACAGAAAGGAAACAAGAATATACCTTAGAAGTTGCTTCCTTCACATCGACGGACGGCTTGGTTTCCCACGACCTAATATAGTCCCACGCAGCATCCTCAACTTCATGAATCATCTTGTTTTTTATATTCTCTACACCAAAAAACTTCTCAAAACTAAATTCCTAAGATATTTGTGCACTGAACTGTGCTTTGATGAGATGCTTTCACTGCCAAAAATATCCATGAAACTTTTTGGGTATAAAAATTGGAATTTCCTCTCTTCTTCTTGGATGAAGTAGTTGTTAAGTTGAACATCAGTGGATACTACCGTAGCTTGGCCGAGAAAGTGTCTTAAATATTGGCCCATACCTACAAAAAACAATACAAAACCAAAACCTGAATGGATTTTAAAATTAACTAGCCAGATCTAGCAACCAGACGACAGGCAGACTAAGAGAATAACAAGACCTTCGAGTCCTTTCATAGATAAATGGAACAATATCAATATTTCTTTGTGGAGAGAAAAATTGAAGGGTCTCCCCTATAAGTGAAAGTCCCATTGAGCCTGGCGGTAACACACCCTCGACAACCGGATCCCTCCTACTAATCATCAAGTTTACGACATGTACAATGACCAAAACGGAAAAAGCAAGAACCTGTGATTCCAACATGGTTATTGTCATTCAATGAATTTGAGATCCAAACAATTCAAGTCCATTAATATAGGTGTTCCAAGATAAGTGCTGCAATTAGTGAATTTGAGGTCCACTAATATTCAAAGTGGACATGTGATACATGCCTACCAGATTCAAACCACCAGGCACCAGGTACCCAGCTTTATCGGGTGGGGTGGGGGAAACAAAAAAAACAATACTACATAATTGAAAACATAAATTTCTATGTTACTCATACATTCAAAACAAACTAATAACATTCTACTTGAGCTCGGGTAGGGGAGTGGTTGGGCTGGTAAGTGACTATGGGGTTGGCGAAGGGGTCCGGTTGGTGGCTATAGGGTGGTGGGAGTGCGTCGAGTGGGGTGGCTGGAGGTGGTGAGTCTTGTCTACTAACTTCCTCTCCTAAGTCTTCTCCACGTGGCCCCTCCGATCTTCTCCATGCGGCCCCTCTAGTCTTCTCCACGCCTCTTCGATCTTCTACACGCCCCTTCGATTTTCTCCACGCGGCACACCTCTCCGATCTTCGAGATCTCAGAAAAGGCTTTGGTTAGGAAGGTTTGAGTTAGTTTAACAATCTATTGGTGTAGGGCAATTGATTTCTTTTTGCTTGCTTATTGATTCGAGATCTCAGAAATGGCTTCGGTTAGGAACTAGGATGGTTTCTAGTTTGAAAGTGCTTGCTTGATTTTCTGGATTTCTATTTCAACCTTAGTTGTGTTCTACAGATGTGACTTAAGCTCGGGCAGATTTTAGACCAAGTTCGGTCATGAAGGGAATGTGTTCTAAAAGTTTACTTTTATATGTCAATTATTATGAATTGGATGTGCAAACATTTTGTTCATTGATTAATGTATTCGTCTTTTGTAAGTGTTAAGAAAGAGACACTTAGTCCTTAACCGTAGAGATTTAAAAGATAATGATTTACATAAATAAAAAGTTATTCACAATCATGGTAATTAACATAAAACATTAATTACTGAGATAAGATTGTCGTGTTGGTCATCGATTATTGTAGCTCTACAAATATTTGACGATACGAGTATATAAAAGAGAAAAAATTACTTTTATATATTGAATAGACCTAGCAAGTAAAACATTATGAGATTGTGTTTTGTGTCATTAATGTTTTTACTGTGTCTTGGGTCCTAAGATATGAGACTTATATCTTTTCACATAAGGAGTGTTTAATTTGATTATTGTCCAAAGCTATCATGGAATATAGGGATAAAAGCAATAGTTGGTTAAACATGACTTATGCTGGAAATGATAGTTCGTCAAAAGATTATCATTGCCCCTCTTTACTTGAGTGATGATATTACTGGGCCCTTGAGAAAGCGAAATTATAATGTTCACAATGTGACTTATCTTAAGTTACATATTTATAATTAGCTTAAGAGATCAAGAAATGAATATAAAATTCAAAGGTGACACATTTCTAAATATCATGAGGCAATGAATGAACACAAGTGATGTCCTTACATCACTAAATAGATCGTGTTTAGTTCGAGTGAACAAAGACATCTATGTTAATTGGGTAACTATAATGTGTAGGCAGATACAACATATAGTTTATGATATTAAGTGTTTAATATCATTGCCAATTGACTTAGATCATCTTATAGGTCGCACCACAAAACTGGGAAATAAGATGGTTGATTTTATATTCATATGATGTATCGAATTTCGTGTGAAATAGTATATATGTGGTGAATCGATAAAATCAATGTGTCATGAAAATGACATAGTTAGAATCATTTATAAGTTCATATGAGATTTATGTATTATGGGGTGTAATGGTTGACATTACATATGATAATATATTACATGATATATATATATAAATTTGCTAAAAACCCCAAAGATCAAATTTTGTTGAATATAAATCCAAAATTTGGTAAAAGGCAAAAAACGGTTAATACAGTTTTGCTCGAATTAATAAGAAATTAATATTAATCATGTATTGGAATTATTCCAATTATGGTTAAATGTGGATGTGGATGATTATGTGTCAAATTGTGATTGATTTTAGGAAGAGAAAAATAAGAGATCATGGGTTAGTGGTTAGCTCATGACGTGGGTGTTGGGAGACCCTATAAATAGGTCTTCTCTTCCTCATTGTTTTAATTAATGCAAAAATTTCTCTCTCCCTAACCACCCTATTAATCCATCCGAAAATTCATTAATTATTTCAAGTGTTTGGAGATTAAATTCTCAGGGAGCATAAAAGGGTTCTTAGCTAGATTTTAACCTTGATTTATAGATTGAATTTGCTAGCTCTTTTCTCTCTGATCTTGTTTAGAGTTTGATGAACACTTGGAGGCGAATCAGAGGGCGATTCGATGAGTGACGCAACTCCGGATCTTCATAAAGGTTTTAGAGAACCCTTTGGTATGATCATTTTATATTTGTTTTAACATATATTGATTATATGATTTTAGAATAAATATAAACCGATGTACATGAAATTGTTGAAAATATGGAAATCGATCATGTATGCATGTATTAAAATTTTAAAATATACGCATACATAGGGGCACAAAATCCTACAGGTCGACCGTTCAAGTAATTGTAGTTCAAGACACAAGGGTTTGATTGGTCTGAATTAAGCATACGGTTGACCGAATAAGGTTCGGATCATCGTTCACCAGCTTCCAATAACTATTATCAATTTAGCCCTACTTAAGTTCGGTTAACCAAATTCCAAATTCCAATTTAGCCCTACTTTAGTAGGATTGGTTGAGCTCTGATCCACTCAAGTTTGGTTAACCGTGTATACTTCAGTAGACCTAAGTTAGCTCGGTTTTTGCGTTGAAAGTTAAGGCTCAAATAGTCGTTAGGTACAAGGGTCAAGTGTCACGTGTAAATAGTCGTTGGGGCCTAAAGACAATAAGAACTCGGTTGACCGATAAGTATTCGGTCGTCCAAATTAGGATAACTCAATTGGGCTCTAAGGGCTTGATTCAAATGCGACCATTGGAGCCAAGTCCAAAACCGATCCAGGGCTATTCGGTTGACCGAAGGTGGTTCGACCTTCCGACAGGGCAATTCCAAAGAACAACCTAATGTTTACTGGTGGGAAGTATTCGGATAAACGATAGGTGTTCGGTGGACCGAATAAGAAGGGTTTTGGTGGACCGTGAGGGGTTCGGTTTACCGAATGTTGATGGGACAAAATCCTAGTGCTCAAGTTTCATTAAACCAATGGACTCAATAAATATAAGATTACATGTCTTGGTCCAAAGCTTTGATTACAAGTCTAGATACTTGATGTCTTTGTCTCAATGCTCCTTTCCTTAACTGTCTTGATGAACCTATTAAGATTATTGCAAGTATACAAGTATGTATGCAATGCATGTAATCGTGTTTGCTCACTTTGATTGATTAGGTTGATTGATTAAGATGAGTTTGATTAATCATCATAATTAATATAGATTACGGCCAAAAAAGCCAACAATTTGTAATACGGGCAATGATTTATTGCATGATTAATGACTTTCCAGCTAATGGTAATTTGTCTGGATATTCTGTCAAAGGTTATAAAGCTTGTCCTATTTGCGAAGAGAATACATGCTCCTTGTAACTAGTTAATGGTTCTAAGACAGTCTATCTTGGTCATCGAAGATTTTTGGAAAGTTCTCATCCTTATCATAGGTTGAAGAAGGAATTTAAAAGAAAACAAGAGTTTCAGAATCTGCTAGTTGAAATCAATGTCGATAAGGTGTATGAAAGTGTAATGAACGTTGAATGTGAATTTGGAAACCGTACAAATTAGCAAATGACAAAAGTTCTTGGAAAAAAGATATAATTTTTTTGATCGTCCTTACTGGACAACTTTAGAAGTTACACATTGTATTGATGTGATGCATGTAGAGAAAAACGTTTAGGATAGTCTTGTTGGCACTCTGTTAAACATACCTGGTAAGACAAAAGATTGATATAATGCTAGACTTGATCTTGTTGACCTTGGTATACGTGCAAGGGTAGTCAGAGAAGAAGGGAGACTGGAATTACTTACCTCAAGGTTGTTATACATTGTGTAGAAAGGAGAAAATCATTCTCTGGCAGTGTTTGCACGATGTAAGGGTTCCACAAGGTTATTCTTCAAATATTAGCAATCTTGTTGTTATGAAGGATTCAAAACTTGTGGTGATGAAGTTTCACGATTGTCACACTTTAATGCAGCAGTTGTTACCTGTAGCACTGAGATCCATATTACCAAAACATGTTAGACATGTCATAGTAAACATGTGTTCCTTTTTCAACAAGATTTACAGTCAAGTGGTCGATTCCGTGCAGTTAGATGAGTTGCAGAATGAAATTGTGGTCACATTATGTTAGTTGGAGATGTATTTTCCACATGATTTTTTTGACATTAGGATTCATCTAGTTATTCATTTGATTATAGAACTTAAATTGTGTGGACGCATTTTTTTAAGGTGGATGTATCCTTTCGAGCGCTATATGAAAGTGTTGAAATGTTATTGTAAAAATCGTCAAAGGTCATATACTAGAATTGTTGAAGGATACATAGCTGAGGAGGTTGTCGAATTTTGCACTGGATACCTAGCCAACACCAAAAGTATTGGACTTTCTAGCAATCGTCGTGATGAATGTTCCGATGGTAAAGGGACACGTGAGATGAAAATGTTATATCCAAATGACGATAACTTAATGACAGCATATTTCTATGTGTTGTGCAATTGTAATGAAGTTCAGCCTTATCTAAATGAACACATGGAACTTTTAAAAGAAAGAAATCCTTTATGGAGTGGTCAACACGTAATTAATAGTAATAATAGGAATTTCATCTCTTGGTTCAAAAAGGTGGCTTACAAGCGTCATGTTTCGGAGACGGTAAAGTGGTTGTCCTACGGTCCGCATTCTGCTGTTACAAGTTACAGTGACTATGATATCAGTGGATATTCATTCTACACTGTTCGTGAAGATGCCAAAAGTATTGCTCAGAATAGTGAGGTCACTTTAATAGCAGAGTCTCTGCATGTGTCTGGTTCTAAAGACAAGAATCTTGTATACGTCGACATGCAATACTAGAAATATGGGAATCACCGATGGATATATATCTGTTGGTGGTTCATCCGTCGGTGCAGGGTATGTAACACTGACGGATAAACCCTTCCATCGGACGTTCGTTACATCGACGGAACGTAATAATAACACCGACGGATAACTTTGGTCGGACTAAAAAAATTCATTTGAGGGTCCTACATCGACGGATAGAACCCATCGGTGTAGGTTTTTGCTAAAGAAACACGCGGGCTTCAAAAACGTTTTGCGCAAGAACGTACTCTGACAGACGAGTTTGTTAACATCGACGGATAATGGTCGTCGATGTACTTGTTCTTCATACCACCGACGGATTCTATCCATCGGAATTAACATTGAAACCCGAGCATTTCAAACCCAAATGTCGACCATTACATCGACGGAAATTAATAATAACACTGACAAATAACTTTGGTCAGGTCAAAATTTTCCATTTGAGGGTTTTATACCGAGGGATAGGAAACCGTTGGTGTAGGTTTTTGCTTAACAAACACGCAGATGTCTAGAAATTTTTGCGCAAGAATGTATTCCGATGAAAGAGTACATTAACACCAACAGATTATGGTCATCGGTGTACTTAGTGTCCAGAACTTTTCGTGCAAGAACGTATTCCGACAGAAGAGGTCGTTAACACCAACAGATAAGGGCATCGTTGTATTTGGTGTTCAGAACTTTTGCTACTCCGACGGATCGTAACCATTCCGTCGGTGTAGGTTTTTATTAGGAACCTGAGTCGGGCAACCCTTCCATTTCCTTTCTTCTCCAACACAAAAAAAAAACTAACTGCCACCGACCCACACCCGCAGCCACATGCAAGCCGCGCTCACCTCTACTTGTCGCTCCACCGCCGTCAGTCGTCTCCTCCGCACGCGCCTCCTCCTCGCCGCACCTCCACGCTCGCCTCCTCTCTTGTAATGCCTCCCACCACAGCCAACCCTCCTACCCACCACCACCCCGACCTCCTCCTCGTCCCAATCACCTTGACCCTCCTCCCACCAGCGCACGTCCCCCACCCGCCCTGACCCTCCTCCCACCTGCGCACATCACCCTCCCAACCCGGCCCTAGCACCTCCCTAATGCCCAACCCTAGCCCCTCATCCCCAGCCCTACCCCCACCCGACCTAGTGCCTCATCCACCACCCCTACCACCAAACCCAAGCCTGACTCGCTCCACCACCAATCTGATCCACCACAAAGAAACCCTGACCACCACAACCCCCACCTCCCCCACAACCGCCTCACCTCCCCCCTCCACCATGACAAACCACTCCACACAACCACCAAAAATCACCATATACCACTCCAACAACTCACTTAATTGTTTTTTTTTATTTTTTGGAATTTTTTCTGATTTTTTGAATCTTTTAATTTTTTAATCGTAATCGATATATATATTTCAAATTAAATTCATATATATATATATGAATGTAATTTGTATAATTTAATGTATATTTTTATCATTAATTTGAAATTTTATATGACTTGATGCTAGATTGAAATGAATGTCAAATTTTATTGGTTTAGAAATTGTATTTTGTCGACAATTTGTTAGATCTATATGATTTGAATTAGGTTGCATTTACGTTTGTATGATTGATTTAATGTTATATTAAACTTAATGTGAAGCTTGATTTGGGATTGACATCACATCATGCATACATTCGTGCCTTATATCCTTTATTTTGAACCTAAGCAATGCTATGTAATGAGTTTTATTTTTAAGTTTCAGGAGTAAACAAGTTTGAGAAGAAGGGACACAAAAAGGACCAAAACGTGAGAAAAAAGACTGATCGGTGAGACTTATGGACCGATGTGCAAGAGGGAAGGACCTGAATGCAAGCCAAGAGGACCAATTAGCAAATCGAGAACTCTACACCATCATGAGGAGTATTATGAAAATTCTGCTCGCATCTAGATCCTCATGGCCAAACCGGGTGCACCTAAGATTAATAATTGAAGATGGTAAGGAACCAGATGAATACTAGTTGGATCCGACATTTTATGACCACCAATCAGCAGCCATGGACCGCCAATTGGCGGCCCATTATGATCCAAATTCAACAATCTTTGGCTCAAATGTTGGTTATGTTGTTTATATCCATGTCTGGAAGGTTTAATTAGTCCCACATCGGGGGATTGTCACCGGTTACCTTTTTTCATGCCTATAAATAGAACTTTTCTTCCTCCTTTGTATTTACTCATTACTTGGTGGCATTCTCTCTACTTAGAGTAAGCCCGTGAGCAAAACCCAAGTGGAGAAGAATGCTACTGGTAATGTGAGTCATGTAAATAAAAAAAAATCTTAGTTTGTTTTAATGTTGTATTTTCTTTAATTCTTGCATGCTTAGCTTAATTTTGTTTTTTCTTAGTAGAAGTAATTAAAATGTTTCTTTTTCTTAATATCATTTGTAGTTTAATGAGTAGTGAGTAGTTTTACCCCCTTTGTAGGTGGAGTTGATGTTTATAAAAGTCATGAAGAATGGGATGAATGCTATCTTTTGCTTTATGTGATAAATAGGCGTTGCCTAGGTGACCGCTCCCTTGGGTGGTTGCTTATGCGACCACACGTACACCGTACAAAAGGGTGTGAGGTATGCGGTGTCTCCTGGGCGATATGTGATGTTGTGTACAACACAGCAACGGCTAGATTTCTAACCGTTGCTTGTTGCTACTGTAGCAACGACTATATTTCTAGTCGTTGCTACAGTAGCAACGAAAAAAGTTTTTAATTTTTTTTAACCCCCCTCCTTCCTACTTTTTTCCTATAAATACCCCTCCTCACCCATTTCATTTCACTCACTCCTACAACTCTTTCATTCTCTCAACTTGTAATCACAATTCTCAAGCTCTCAACTTTCAACTCCGCTACTCTAGTGCTCAAGAATTCCGGCATCAAGAATTCTGGCGTTCAACAATTCCGGCGTTTGAAGTTTTCGTTTTCTATTCCATCAAATCAAGTGCTCACTTTTTACATCTTTCCTTTAGCTTAATTTTTTGGTTAATTTAGATTTTAGAATCGCAATCAATGTCCTATTTACCTGGACCAATTTTGCCAATGACACACGAAGATTATGATCATTTAAGACCTAGTAGAAGTAATGTCCCTGGTTGGAAATTTGCCCACTATTTAGATTTAAAAGAAAAAATTCCTTAGTTTGTGAATTATGTGGTAAAGTAACTAAGGATTGTTTTGCCCACCAGAAACAACATATTGCACACACACCGGGCAGTAATGCACGACCTTGTGATAAACCCCTGACACGTTAAGAGCCAAAATAGTTGCTTACATGACAAATACTAGTAGAATACAAATGAATCAAAATGCATGCTTAGATGATTATGTTGATTTAGTAGATGACGTACCTACGGGGCGGTCGGGTACCGGTTCCGGCACAACCCCAACATCCCAACCTCATTTGCCTCCTCGAAAGAGAAGGAAGCAAAATACTTGGGGACCAATGGATCGATTTTGTGGTCGTCCCGGAACCGATGCTAACTGAAGCCAACAAACCACACTTGAATGACATTTTAAGAAAGAAGAATGTGAAACAATTAATCAAAAATGGGCTAATTTATTTTTATAGATGTAGAATTCCTTTTAAAGTTGTTAATACAACTGAATTTAAGGAAGTCATTGACCGAAAACCAATCACTTATCATGAAGTTAGTGATACATACCTTAAAAAGGAAATTGAAATCACTAGAGGTGTTGTAACAACATATAGGCAATATTGGAAATTATGTGGATGTACAATCATGACGGATGCGTGGATTGATAAGTCTGGTAGGAGTTTAATAATCTTTTTAGTGGATTGGCAAACAGGAACAATGTTTTTACGTTCAGTTGATGCTTCGGGGCAGTCACACGCAGCTTACTACTTGTTCAAGCTGATTGACAATGTGTTTGAAGAAGTAGGGGAAGAGAACATGGTGCAAGTTTGTTACCAACAACCCCGCCGCCTACGTAGCCGCTGGGAAGATGTTGATGCGGAAGAGGGACAATCTTTTCTGGACTCCTTGCGCCGCACACTACATCGACCTCATCCTCAAGGACATTGGCAAGTTATTTTTGAAGACCATCACCTTAAGTCGACGGATCGTCAGGCATTTTAACGACCACGCCTTACTACTCTTGCGGATGCGAAAATCAATCGGAGGCAACTTGTTAAGGCCAACAGTCACCCGATTTGCTACAGCTTTCTTGACATTACAGAGACTCTACTTCAAAAAGGAACAACTGTGATCTTTTGTGGTCTCTTCCGACTACAACGACCCGAATGCTATGTGGATAAAGAATAAGAGGTTGAAGGAAACCTCCAACCAAGTGACTGAAGCCATTCTTTTACAATGCTTCTAGGCCAACGTTGTGAAAGTACTCAAAGCCTCACAACCAATGGTCAGCATTCTTAGGTTGGTGGACGACGAGAAACCAGCAATGGGTTATCTTTATGACGTAATGGAGAAGGCTAATGAGACCATCAATCGAAACTTTTGGGGTAACCCAAGGCATTATCAGAAGATTGTCGACTGCATCGACAAGAGATGGGGAAAGGAAGAATGAGGAGCTCTCTCCTGCACTCAGTTGGATTCCTACTAAACTCGGACCTTCTTCTCAACTCTGATAGATAAACGAACCATAGCCATGAACGAGCATATGCAGGGCTTCTTAGACGTCATTTACCATCTTGTTCGTACTCATGAAGGTCATGACAAGTGTTCATATTTGCTGGATCGTTACACCTCTGAACTAGGAATGATTGGGAAGGACATTGTGAAGAGACAATGCACCGAAAGAAGACTGATTGATTGGTGGCATGCGTACGGGGCGGACTAGAAGGATGAGACATTGCAGAGGCTGGCACTAAAGGTTCTCGGCCTAACGTGCTCGGCTTCCAGTTACGAGCGTAATTGGAGTGTGTTCGAGCAAATGCACACAAAGAGAAGAAACAGATTATCGACGAAGAAGTTGAATGATTTGGTCTTCATGAACTACAACCAGAAGTTGCGGCAAAGATTTCAAGCAAGAATGAAACGTCCCAGTTTCTTCAATCCTATCAGTGTGGACTACGACCTCTTGGAGGAACACTCTTGGTTAGCAGAAACTGACGATCCGGTCTTTGCTGGGGAGGATCTAACGTTGGCTCAGGTGGAGGAAGCTGTCTTAGGACCTCCATCTTCATGAAGACGGGCTCGTCGATCCACAACGTCCTCAACTACACCTTTCTTAAGTGAATGATTAAATGAACACATCAACATAATTTCTTATAGTTATGGAGATCCAGGTGCATCGAGTTCTGAAGCTCCCCGGGATGTCGATGAAGAGTTCATTACGACTGATGATGAAGAAACTGACAAGGAGGACATCTACGTTGACTATCTGAACAACTCAGAGTAGACGACGATACTAAAGTTCCTAACTGGACTTTAGAACAAGGTGTCACATTGAATGAGTAGTTTAGGACACTTGTATTGTGATTTGTTTGCTTTCTAAAATGTATCCCAAACTCTAGCATTAATAAAATAAAAAACCGAGTGTTTGGGTGGGTAGAGGGGTACCTAGTGAGGCTTTGGTTGGTGAAGTAGGAGTCTTTTTTAAGCCCAAACATGTTAGGTTTGTTTCTATAATTTTTTGGGCATTTTTTCTGATGTTTCCTGATTTTTTATAATTAAAACAAAAATAATTAAAAAAATTAAAATTTGGTTCGCCCAACTCTGGGCGACTGCACAAACACCTAGGCGTTTGGGCATGCCCAGTCGCCTAGGGTTGCCTAGGCGTTCCCTAAGCATTGCTTTATGTGATGAATGTGGGTATGCTTGTTAGAATAAAAGAGAATACTTAACTTGATGGTTTCTGCCATAATCATTAGGTACATTCCATGCTTGTTTAGGTTCTTAATAACAAACTTGTTTATGCTAATGTAATCAACTGGGTTAGTGATTTGGATGATAGGTCTTGCCACAACCATTAGGTAATTCCTATGCATAAAAACACAACCTTCACTTGTGCCGTATTGAATGCATTCCTCACCACTTTATTTCATGTGTACATACACTCCACCCCTTGGGGACTTCTCTTCCTAAATTCCAGGTTGCTTTTATAGTTACTTAGTTTAGTTTCATTTCTTCTCGTGCTTTCATCTTCTTTGTTTGTTGCTTGCTAGTTTAGTTAGTGTAATCACACTTCTTCTCCTCCTAATTTTCCACTTGATTTCCGACGAACTAGAATCGACACACCTCCCTGTGGATCGACCCGCACTTGCGGTTAAACTAAATTTCAATCAATTTGTTAGAATATGCAGTACTAAAACAATGTATTGGATATATATGATGTGTGTGATGTGTATGATGTGATTTTGTATGCTATTGTTGTGAACCATACGTATTGTTTTCTTGTCAATACAAGATTTAAAAAAATTCAATACCAAAATTATAGGGGTGGTTTTCCCCAAATTCTTGTAATATTCTGGGTTTATGATTGACATCATTTCATGCTTATATTTGTACCTTATATCCATTATCTTACACCTAAGCAATGCTATGTGACGAGTTTTATGTTTAGTTTTCAGAAATAAAGAGGTTTGAAGAGAAGAGCCATGAAAGGACCCAAAAGCAGGAAAAAAGGACCTAATTGTGAGACCTGGGGACCAAGATGCAAGGGGGAAGGACCTGATCGTAAGACAGAAGGACCTAAGAGCAAAACAGGAAACTCCACACCATCATGAGGAGTATTTTGTCAATTCGATTCGGGTCGGAGCTCCACTAAACCAGCTAGATGTATCCAAGACCAAGAAACAAACCAAGGCAAGCCCACCAGAAGTCCCAGCCGGATCTGGGCCTTATAGGCCGCCAATTGGCGGTCTGGAACCGCCAATTGGCGGTCTGGTTAAGCCCAAATCAGCCAAGATTCTTCCTGGACTTGTATTAGCATGTGTTTAGGCTATTTTTGGTATTGGTTTAGTCCCACATCGGGGGATTGTCCCGGATTAGCTTTTTCCATGCTTATAAATAGAACTCTTCACCTCCCATTGTATCCATCTCCCTCTTGGTGGCCATCTTCCCTACTAAGAGTGAAGCCTTGAAGCAAAACTCTAGTGGAGGAAGAGCTACTTGTAATTGAGTGAGTTAATAATATAAGTTTTCTTTTAATGATGTTGTTTCTCTCTTAGTTTAATTTCCTTTCCTTTGCATGCTTGTTTGTTTGTTTAGTTTTATGCTTCTTTAATATTTCTTGCTTAAGTAGTATAAATTTCATTTCAGTATTATGCTTTCCTTTGCTAAATTAGTTAGTGTAATGAGTAGTGAGTAGTTCCATCCCCATTTGGGGGGTGGAGAAATATGTGATATAATAATGTAGTGTATTAAGTGTGTGTTATTTTTATCCCTTGAGCTTTATATGATTTCCATAACCATCTAATGGGTCTCCACTCTTATCTTTGATATGCTAATGCTCTTGAATGAAGCTTAGCTTATGCTTTGATTAGTGGACCTATTTTATGGGGAATGATAAAGTTAGGATATGGATGAAGTTAATGTTGGAAACACAATTTGTAGTGTATGTACTCTTGTTGCCTTTTCCTTAGCTAATGTCTTGTATGTTTTAATGATGTAGTCATCTTAATTCATGTAGAGGCATAGTAGGGTCTAGTCTTTATACTTGAGTTCATGTAGCTTCATTCCAATCATTGTCTTGTATGTTTTAATGATGTAGTCTTATCTTAATTCATGTAGAGGCAAGATTGGATGTAGTTTTATGATTTCATGCACTACATGTTGTGAGGAGCTTAATTGAACACACACACACACACATCTTTATGTTCACATTATTTCTCTACCCCCTTTGGGGTTTAGTTTTATTGCTTATCTTCATTTCCTTTGCATTTCATTTCAGCTTTGTAGTTTAGATTAGTGTAATACATCTTTCTCCCTTCTTTTTACCTCTCGCCTTCGAATAAACCAAGTGTCGACACACCTCCCAGTGGACGACCCGTATTTGCCACCGCTTCAACGCGGTCGTGCACTTGCGGTTAAATATAAAACGATCAATCAAGTTTTTGTGGGTTTTGCGTGTGTTTAGCATGTGCAAAACCGTTGAGAGGCAAAGTAAAAAGAAAGCTCCCAAAATTGTCTTGAACTTGATGCATTAGGATATCTAGTACGTGGCTTTAGGATTTATCGAGTCGTTAGGATGCACCCCAGTTTTCCTTTGGGGGTGAGTAATCATAGGGTTTCAGTGCTCAAACATTCAAAGAAGTCCACCCTGAACCTAGTGAGTCAATAATTCGTGTTTGTTAATTTAGGAAGTTTGTTGTAGTCAAGGACCCTCTTAATCTTGTTGTGAGACATTAGTGTAGGGGTTTTGGTTCATGTGTAGATAAGAAATAAGTGAGTAGATGTTCTCTCTTCTCGCACGGCTCCTATCACTCGGGAAAGTAGGTCTGAAGGGACTTTGTGCCTGGTGCTTTCGAGTCATCTGACTTGGGATGCGCCGACCGAACTCCCGTTACACGGGTGGTAGGGATTGCCCTATGTGGAGATTTGGGGAAAGGTGTACGTGATAGTGTAAGTCCTCATGGGCAATGATGCACGAAACCTGACCCTGGGAGAATGTTGCTCCAACTAATAAAAAGAAAAAAAAGGAAAAAAATGTGTGAAAAGAAACAAAAAGAAAAAAAAATGTTAATGCAAATAAGAACCTTAATGGACCTTACACTTTGTATCACTTGAGGATCTTGAGGTTGTCCATGTCTTTCACTTAATTCCTTATTTAACTTGCACGAATGGTTTATTAGGCTAGGTGTGGACTGATTACCTATATAGAGTCGGCCCGTAGGATTACCGCATTCCATGATCGTCAAAATAAGTCCAACGAGTCGTGTAGCTAGATTGATTAATGCATCTTGTTCGGATTTTGTGGGTATATCCGCTGAAAACCCTCAGGAGACACCACTCCTCCTCCTTGGCAACAAGGAGGTTTAACGGCTTGTTGCACATGCTAAGTGCAACCGTGATTCCTACGAAAGTGAGTTAGGATTTCTTGTTTTTTTCGTATGCTTTTTCCTTTCTTTGTTTTGCTCGAGACTAGCAAAAACTTAGGTGTGGGGGTATTTGATTGACATCATTTCATGCTTATATTTGTACCTTATATCCATTATCTTACACCTAAGCAATGCTATGTGACGAGTTTTATGTTTAGTTTTCAGAAATAAAGAGGTTTGAAGAGAAGAGCCATGAAAGGACCCAAAAGCAGGAAAAAAGGACCTAATTGTGAGACCTGGGGACCAAGATGCAAGGGGGAAGGACCTGATCGTAAGACAGAAGGACCTAAGAGCAAAACAGGAAACTCCACACCATCATGAGGAGTATTTTGTCAATTCGATTCGGGTCGGAGCTCCACTAAACCAGCTAGATGCATCCAAGACCAAGAAACAAACCAAGGCAAGCCCACCAGAAGTCCCAGCCGGATCTGGGCCTTATAGGCCGCCAATTGGCGGTCTGGAACCGCCAATTGGCGGTCTGGTTAAGCCCAAATCAGCCAAGATTCTTCCTGGACTTGTATTAGCATGTGTTTAGGCTATTTTTGGTATTGGTTTAGTCCCACATCGGGGGATTGTCCCGGATTAGCTTTTTCCATGCTTATAAATAGAACTCTTCACCTCCCATTGTATCCATCTCCCTCTTGGTGGCCATCTTCCCTACTAAGAGTGAAGCCTTGAAGCAAAACTCTAGTGGAGGAAGAGCTACTTGTAATTGAGTGAGTTAATAATATAAGTTTTCTTTTAATGATGTTGTTTCTCTCTTAGTTTAATTTCCTTTCCTTTGCATGCTTGTTTGTTTGTTTAGTTTTATGCTTCTTTAATATTTCTTGCTTAAGTAGTATAAATTTCATTTCAGTATTATGCTTTCCTTTGCTAAATTAGTTAGTGTAATGAGTAGTGAGTAGTTCCATCCCCATTTGGGGGGTGGAGAAATATGTGATATAATAATGTAGTGTATTAAGTGTGTGTTATTTTTATCCCTTGAGCTTTATATGATTTCCATAACCATCTAATGGGTCTCCACTCTTATCTTTGATATGCTAATGCTCTTGAATGAAGCTTAGCTTATGCTTTGATTAGTGGACCTATTTTATGGGGAATGATAAAGTTAGGATATGGATGAAGTTAATGTTGGAAACACAATTTGTAGTGTATGTACTCTTGTTGCCTTTTCCTTAGCTAATGTCTTGTATGTTTTAATGATGTAGTCATCTTAATTCATGTAGAGGCATAGTAGGGTCTAGTCTTTATACTTGAGTTCATGTAGCTTCATTCCAATCATTGTCTTGTATGTTTTAATGATGTAGTCTTATCTTAATTCATGTAGAGGCAAGATTGGATGTAGTTTTATGATTTCATGCACTACATGTTGTGAGGAGCTTAATTGAACACACACACACACACATCTTTATGTTCACATTATTTCTCTACCCCCTTTGGGGTTTAGTTTTATTGCTTATCTTCATTTCCTTTGCATTTCATTTCAGCTTTGTAGTTTAGATTAGTGTAATACATCTTTCTCCCTTCTTTTTACCTCTCGCCTTCGAATAAACCAAGTGTCGACACACCTCCCAGTGGACGACCCGTATTTGCCACCGCTTCAACGCGGCCGTGCACTTGCGGTTAAATATAAAACGATCAATCAGTTTACGAATTAATTTAGGATTCGTAAATTATGTGTTTACTTTAGAATTCTGGGTTTACTCTAGATTAGATTTTGGTTACAATTTAGATTTATGAATCGATATTAGATTTATGGATTGATATTGGATTTGAGATTCGAGTTTGAATTTAAGATTTAAAATTATACAATGTATTTGATTAGAATTTAGGCTTTGATATTGGATCTAAGTTTTGTTTGTTTGTTGGATTAAACAAAAATATTTTTACAAAAAGTGCAAGATTATTCAAGCACTTTTGTTAACTAATGTTTGATGAATTGAATGTTTGTCGTTCAAATAAATTTTGATGTGTTTGTGGTTTAGTAAATTGATTGGAATTTAAGATTTGAAATTGAACTACGTATTGGATTTTGCCTTAAGGATTTAATTTCAATTTTAGGATTCACTTTTGGATTTGATTTTGGATTACAGATTCTATCCTGAATTAAGAATTTCATTTTGTGTTATAATTTAAAATTATGAACCGATATTAGATTTAAGGATTGATCTTGGATTTTGGAATCAAGTTTGGATTCAAGGATTGTAATCGATTTGGGATAACAATTTTCTTGTCTTGTATTATTAGAATCATGACTTCAGACAGAAGTTGGATGTATGACCAAAGATTTAGTTGGACATTCGTCGATAATTTTGAGGCATTCCTGAAACTAGTGTTTAGTCCGAAGAACCAATACATTCAAGATGGAAGGATCTTGTGCCCATGCAAAAAAGGTTTTAACGACAAGTGGGCAACCGGAGGGGACGTATCGATGATGTTGTCATTAACGGTTTTGCTCGAAATTAGGAGCAGTGGGTTTTCCATGGAGAATCATTTTCTAGTACAAGTGCCCAAATAGTATACCTGACAAATGTAGCTCCTACATTTGGAAGGAAGGATTCACTTTAGTTGATTTTTCGAAAGAATGTTTAAGGAGAACTTTTTGATTTTGGCTTTCCAAGCGAAACCAGTCTTCTATGTGGTTGATCCATCTGATAAGAAATGGTTAGTAATTTTTGAAGGAAAGAAAAAAATTGTATCAGATGATGGTCTCATCGAGTATGAAGAGACACTACCTTTCTTTAAGCAATCACCTGAGTTGAACTCACTAAATGACGAAATACATGTTGAGACTTGGTTTATAGATGACCACGATGAAGGTATATGGATTGAAAATCAGTTACCAAAAAATAAATCGAAAAGGTGCAAAATGTTCTATCGAACATTATAATAACCATTTAATGTCTTGATTTTACTTGTTAATGTCTTGATTTTACTTTTTATAGTATCATGGCTCCAAAAAAGAAACCTACTCAATTAGAGTCTGAGGTCTCGAAGACTTACAGTTCATGATGTCCTACACTCATGAACGAATTCTTAGGGAAAAGGAATAGAGATGGTAGACTTCCAATCTAGTTTGATGGTCGTCTTGAGCCGATAGGCATGATGTCTGATAACTGGAACAGTTATCTGGGAAGCCTAGCGAGGTCCAAACTTGACATATGTTTGTCGAGTTGGGCCAAAGTTGATGAGAAGCTGAAAGACACAATCTGGGATGACGTGTAGGTAACGATTCCATTATAATGTTCTTTAGTTTTAGTCAAACTTTTAATTTATAGAAATTGAAAATGTTAACGTGTTATAGGCAAGTTTTGAGTTCCCATCCACTGACAAATTGAAGAAAAAGTGGACGACGTACATGTCGGCTCGTTGGAGGGACTTCAAGACAAAGTTAGCCAACAAGTACATATTCGGAGACCATCAGGACAGAAATCCATGCGATTACTATAACTTCATCACTCCGAATACATGGGATAAATTTAGAAAATCAAGAGAAAACCTGGAATTTCAGGTAACTGAGTTTAATTTAGAATATGAACTTATTGAGTTATTAATTTAAATGATAATCTAATAAAGATTGGTCTAGGCAAAAAACCAAGAGCGAAGATCTTCTAATAAGTATCTCCATCATATGTCTTAATTAGGATACCGAAAATTAGAAGACCAAATGATGGTTGAAAAATGGCCTTGAAGAAACAAGAGGCAATTGACTCCGGTATGAGTGAGGAGCAAGCAAGCAACTTGTCTTTTCCTTCCCCTGTAGCTCGATGTGATTCTTGGACGAGAGCGAGGGTGAAGTCCAAAGGGGAGTACGTCACGGACGAGTCACAAGCGATCAGCTCGAAGAAAGTAAGTTGTATCACTTGTCTGTTATTAAATCACATTCAATAATTTTATATTTTTTAATTGTTTGTAAAACATTTCTTTAAACTTTAGGACTCTCTGAAGTTGAGACAATCCCAAGGCGAATTTGTTTCATATGGTCGGAATGATATTCTACATGAAGCCTTGGCCAATGACGAACATCCTGGTTGTGTAGGGAGTAGGGATGGACTACGACAATATTATGGAAAGACTAATCGGTCAAGTTCATCGACAGTTCATACCAAATGTGAGCAACAAATTTTAGATTTGCAAAATAAATTGCAACTTGTTATGGAGAGATTGGATCGTGATTTGCCTACTTCTCCTACCCATCGTAGGATGGCTTCTTCCCTGGTAACCACTCCTACGATGCAGCCAGTGGTCAACCCCGACTGACAATATGATTTCGCAGCTCATTCTCGAAAATTGGACCTCGTAGGTGGTCCCTCGTTTGGTAAATTTGAGGATGGATCTAGATGTTGTTTATTTGTTGAAGACCATAATAGAAGATTGGTGGGACACGACAAAGTTTATAAAATCTCTAAACACCACTTCAAAGAGGTGGAAGAGGGAGAAGTGAAGGTTGCAGTGGGGAGTTGCTTAGATGTTGGTGTGATTGAATCAGTTAAAATACCGCAACTGTACGACTGCGTTGAAGCGGTGACAAGTACGGGTTGGTCCACAGGGAGCGCGCGCGAGTCGGATTTAAGATTGACTGGGGGAGAAGAAGAGGGAGAGAGATGCAACCGAAATTACACTACGACGCATAGGAAATCGGAAAACAACACAATAAAAACTCAATCGCTTAGGGGGTAGACAAAGAATGCGAATACGAAAATATATGTGTGTGTGTGTTCATTTGTGCTCGTCACAACATGTAGTGCATAAAAACCATAAAACCAAATGCAACTTTGCCTCCACTTGAAATAAGATAAACATTATCATTAAAACATACAAGATAATAACTGAAATGAAGCTAAATGAACTCACGCATAAAGATCAAACCCCACTATGTCTCCACATGAAATAAGATTTACACAATTATTAAAACATATAAGACATTAATTAAGATGAGGCGAACAAGAGCACATGCTCCCACATGTTATGTTTCATTCTTCCACTTCATCCTTATCCTAACCTCATCATTCCCCCCATAAAATAGGCTCACTAATCTAAGCTTGCGCAAAGCATCACTCAGGAGCATTAGCACATCAAAGATAAGAGTGAAATCTCATTAGATGATTATGGAAATCATGTAAAGCTCTAAGGATTAAGATTAACACACACACACCTGAGACATCACATAATCACATCAACTTCTTGTCCACCCCCCAAATGGGTATGAACTACTCTCTACTCATCTCCAAACAAAGAAAGCATGAAAAGAACATAAACCCATAATGGAAAATAAAGGAAAACAAGATTAAGCAAACAACAACATAAAAGAAATTGCATCAAAGGAAAGATATGTAATTAAAGAACAACACTAACACTTGATTGAAAAGAAAAGATTACAAAGTTTCTCCTTCTTCTCCTCTTACACTAATCAGCAGCTAAATAAACCTAAACTAATGAAGGAGCACGAACAAGTGGGAAAGGAGGGATTACAATGGTATATATAGACTAATATATGGTTAGGATTCATCTGGAAATAATCGGACGGCTCTAAATCACATCTGATGGTCCTGGAATGCTCTGACCCGAATACCTAACCCACAACCAAAATTTGAGAACTTGTGGACCATTTTGATCTGCCAGTGGCAGATCAAGTAGGTCCGATCAGGTTGAAACTTTGGCTGATGTTGTATTTCTTTGATTGGCACATGCGGTGAATCTCTGGTCCACTATCTCGACCCGATTTGGTTTTAATTGGAGAAATATTGATATGATTCAAGTCATGTGGCACAACATTTTGTTCTTTACCATCAGGTCCCTTTGGGTTTTCACTTGGGTCCTTCCTGATTTGCGATCCAGTCCTTGTGCATTACGAATGGGTCCAAAAGTCTTCAATTAAGTCCATTCTTATTACATTTAGGTCTTTTTTTCTCTCTTCCTCTTCTTTATTACCTAACTCCTCAAACACTTCAGCAAACACTCGAGTAGCACAATATTGGGGTAAAATAAATGATATATAGCATGAATATGTTGTATGATATGCTACTAATCATGGTGCTCTGGTGCCAATTCCCGAAGAAGATGTTGTTGCCCTCGGCGATGCTATCAGTGGGTTCCTGAGGTGGCCTCGTCATTTAGTAGAGGTAAATGACACACATGAGGTATACTTTAATTTTGAAAACAAATAAATTTCAATTTTGTTAATATTTGTATTTTTAACGTTTGCATATATATATATATATATATATATATATATATCGGTAAGGTTTCAAGTCCCCGGAGCAAAGGGTCAAACAACCAACCTCCGATCAACATTAATTTGCTACCAAATATGTGCAAAAATGTTGTATCAATTAATGGTAGTTAGGGAATCACAAGCCTTAACTACCTGTCATTTGAAGGATGGGGTTAAATGGTTTCCTTCGGATTTATACGTCGCTAAAGAGGATGTTATGTAGTTCTTGGCGATGGATCAATTGTGCAAGACAATTATCGACGTGCAAGTGAAGTAAGTGCTTTCTTGTGTATAAGATGAAATGTATTGAATAATTTTATCGTAATTATAACATAATATAATTTTTACTCTTGTAGACACATTTATGACACCAGAAGGTCAGTCTTCCCCGGTGATAAAGTATTTGGATTTGTGTGTCCATCTACTTATATATACAAGAATGACGATAAATCGGGTGAGCTTGCGGGTCTTATGAAAAAATAGGGCATGCAATATTATATGCTCCCTTATCATGAGAGGTAAATTTGTTAATTAAAAGTAATTAGAATTTGATTTTGTAATAAACTTCTAATTATATATATATAAACAGAGCTCATTGGATGCTTGTCGTTCTATGCCCCAAAACGAATTCGGCATATTGGTTTGATCCTTTGGGGTCGACTAAACCAAGTGAATTAATAAAGAAACTTGTTTCACTATAAGTTCATTTTAATCATCGTATTTGTAATTCATGTATTTTTATTAGTATTGTCTACTTTATATTGAATAAATTGTGTTACTCAGGACAATGAAGGTTTACAAAGTGTTAGGTGGAATAAGAACAAACAAAAATGTAGGAGTAACCTGACATGTAATGGGAGTAAGTACTTTCTCCTATTTTTGTTAATTTTGTGAAGTAATGAAACATATTTTTAGCTAATTTATATCTTTGTAGTACCGCAAGCAGACTGGCAATACGGAATGTGGTTACTACGCTATGAGATATATGGAAGAAATTATCAAAATCGCATCTCAAACCATAGCCCTATTTGATGTAATATTACTATTATAGTTTCATTCTTTATATTGTGTACTCGTATTAATGTTGTGTACTTTTATTTTCATAGGTCTTCCAAAAGAATAGCGATCCCTACTCGCAACAGGAGCTTGATGCTACTCACGAGCGATGAGCGCGTTATTTTTTTACCAACATGTTAATGAACTAACAGGTTCTTATATCATGAATCACATTCTTTGTAATTAAACATGCAATTTTATTAAACTTGTTTCTTTGTATGACCAACATGTTATTGGATAACATTTTTACTTTAATATAATCAAACATCTTTGTGAATGAATGCCAAGTGCTTGTGTATGTATGATTGTGTTTGTGTATGCTCATTGGATGAATGTGTATGATTGTTCCATTTAGTATTTTATGCAGGATTGTACGATTGTTCCATTTAGTTTTTTAATCTGGTAAGGGAATAGACGTCGGTTATTACGCTAATACGACGTGTATTACTTAATTCGAAGAATATAGATGTTGATCGTATCATAGACCGACGTCTATTTTTAAGACTAGACGTTGGTTGCTAGCTTATGACTGACGTCTATTTGATAAGACTAGGTGTCGGTTGTTAGCATATGACCGACGTCTATTTGTTAGGAATAGATGTCAGCCGTTTAGTGACTGATGTCTAGGTATATACGACACATAGATAGACATCGGGTTAGGGAAGCCGTATATCTGACGTATAGAAGCCATATATTCGACGTATATTCCCTTTTTTGCAGTAGTGTACACCACATGCTAGGCCGCCTCTGATAGATTCTAGTAGTGTCCATACTAAGAAGTTGAAATCAAATGTTTGGCTTGAATTTGATAAAAAAAACTAATTGATGGCAAAGATGTATTATACATACTGAGGTTTAATTTGCTTAATTTCTCTTGTATAAAATATAGTATGATGTATATTATTCAAATTCTTCTATGTTGAGTTTTTACAGGCTTGATCATTAGGAGAACGTGGGGTGACCAGGTCCTCATGGCAATTGGCATGGCTTGTTGTTGTTCTTTTGTAATTTGAGACCAAGTGAGCTATGTTTTTTTTCTTTTAATTATGGTTCAGAACTCTTTTAAGATCTCACCAGCCACAATTGAAGATGTATGAAGTAGGGTCTCTTTCAACATGTTTTGGTTGTATAAATTGAAGATGTATAAAGTACGCTATAAGTTTGTTGTTTAGAAACATGTTGTATTTTAAAATTAGATAAATGGAGTGGTTACTTGCTTTGGAAATGAAAAAAAATACACTTGAGCTATTGAATTTTTTCAGGTTTGTATAACTGGAATGGAGTCAAGGTACAATATTGTGATGCAGCATCTTTTTCTGGATATGTTGAAAACACTATACAGGTAAAACATCAAAACATGGTACTTGTTTGTTTTGTTTTATTTAATTTATGTTAGATGGTTATTGTGAATTTCAATATCTAAGTTTTGCTATCAGAATTGGTACGTGACAGGGATATTAATAACAGGGTCTATATTGTACATGTAAATTCAAAAAACATGTTTTGTACCACATTCGGTTCTGGGTACCCAAGTTGGGAACCGAACTGTATCCGGTTCGGTTCTGGGTCCCAAAAAATAAAATGGATTCGGTTTCAATTCTTCTAGTACCTGAACCAGAACTGATCCGTTGCCACCCCTAGTGGTGGGTCAAAGGAGGTGGTGTGGGGTTGTGGGTGCTAGTGGTAGAGGGTTGTGGGTGTGGCTGGGAGTGGTGGTGCAGCTGAGGTAACAATTAAAATATAGATTATTTTCAATCGTCAAATAAATTAATGAATTCTTCTTTAGGTTATTTGCTTGGGTGCACCTCTGCGGATGTGTAATTGGGGTTTTGCATCAGGATTTCGTATATTTTCTTGTGTGTGGCTCTAGGTCCAATATAATTGTTTGGGTGCACTTATCCGGTCAATGGGTCACATTTTGTATGCCTTTGACATCCCGTTACGTCATGTTACATCTTGTTACCCCGTTAACCCTCCCGTTAGACCGACCCTTCTCAAACTAAGGTAATAAAATGCCTGACCAGTTAACCTTAATTCCCGACTCTGACCAATTAGCCCACCCTAACCAGTTAACCCTAAATCCCGAGCCAAGTTGAACCACCTGACCCCAACCAGTTAACCCTAAATCGAGAGGCAAAGTCTAACCACCCGACCCCTACCAGTTAACCCTAAATCAGAAGCCACTCTAAATCTATCCAATGCCCAACGAAATCGGCAAGTCTGAAATCCCCAATCGGTAAAAAATCAAAATCGATCGGCAAGGTGGTCGAACTCGGTAGAACCGCGAGATCGAGGTGATTGTCCATCATGGAGTATGACTGACTTGGTTGAGGTAAAGTATATGATTCCTAGCAATGTTAGGAAATATTTCAAAACTATAGTTGTTGATGCAGACATAGAGGAAGTTGTTAGGTTTCCTAACCCTAAACATGAGTTGCACATATACTATAACTTAAGCAATAAAGAGATAGTAGGGAGTGTTGTTGCAAGTGTAGGCTCAGAACCTCAACCACTTATGGAATGTAAGCCCAACCTTGTGATCTGCAGGCTAGTGTAGGGCCAAAACCGCAACCACCTTTGGAATCTGACCCCCAATCTTGTGATGTCTAAACAAGTTACACACTACCCTGTCATTCTGAACCTACCGAAATAAGCTCCTTACCCCCAGAACAACACCCCAGTAAGGATGTATGCATTGGAGAAGTTACCACCCAGGATAGAGGATGAGCTTTGCAGTGATAGTAGTGATTCAAATCCTGGTTATGCAGACCACCAATTAGTATGGAGAATTTGATGGTTGTGATGGAGTTGATTTTGAGGAGGAGCTAGATGGTTGGATGGATTTTGTACCTGTTGCCGATGATCCCATGCATATGTTTGTGAACCCCTCCAACCTAGAAATAGATGTTAAGAAGAAGTTTCCCAATGTACAATCGTTTAGGATGACCTTGATAACAAACTGCATTTTAAGTGAGTGTGAGATTATATATTTAAAAAGCCAACCAGATAGAGTGGCAACTGGATGTAGAGGCACAAATTGTAAGTGGAGAATCCATGCCTTAAGGTTAAATGATGGTAAATTTTTGAAATAAAGAACCTTAGTTTGCCACATTCTTGTTCATCATTTAACAAGTGTGCCTCTAAGATAGCCACCAAGAATTGGATTTCTCATCAATGCCTACAATGGCTTAACCAAGATGATGGAGTCACTCTAAAGAGTATTAGTGACCAGTTGAAAAGAAGATTTCATCTAAGCCTACCATATCACAGAGTTTAAAGGAGTAGACAGATTGCAATTAGAAACCTATGGGGTGGTGAGGAACAACAATATCAATGGATGTTATCTTTCATTGCAGAGTTAGAGAGAACAAACCAGAATAGTGTATTAGGTATGAAGTTAAAGCTAAGGATGGTTCATTCCTTAGAGTTTTTGTGTGCCTTAGGGGATGTAGAGAGGGGTTTGTGAGGGATTGAATACCATTAATTGGATTAGATGGATGTGATCTAAAGGGCAAGTACAAAGAGACTCTTTTAATAACCACTTTAGTTGACAGGAATCACAAACTATTCCTAATAGCCTATGGAGTGGTAGACTCTGAGAATTATGAAAATTGGAAGTGGTTTCTAGAGCTTGTAAAGGAGGTTGTTGGTCATAGAAATGGCTTAGTCTGATACGTGACGGGTGCAAGGGATTGGAGGAGGGAATGCCTAAGGTGTTTAGTGGATGTGAGCACAGAGTTTGTGCTAGACACCTCTACCAAAACTTCCAGAAGAAGTTTAAAAGTGCTTTGTTGTAATCTTTGATGTGAGTTGCTTCCTGTAGACCATAACAAATGTGGATGAGGTAGCATACCACTAATTGGATTAGATGGATGTCATCCACAGTCAATGAGTATAGTGGAAAGATGTAGACCATAACAGATGTGGATGAGGTAGCACACAAATGGTAGGTCAGAGTTCAAATCAATGTAGGCATGCAACTGCTTTTATTGGTACCATAAGAGAGGCTATGTAGGAGGATTAGATTCGTTAATGGTTCACAAAGGCAGCATACATCAGAGCTTATGAATCAGCCATCTACCCAATGCTAGATGGAACATAGTGGCAAGTTGTGGAAGGTCCTGCAATCATGCCTCTTGCTGTAAAGAGACTAGCTGGCAAACCAAAGATGAAGAGATATAAAGGGTCAATGGATCTGGGTGGCATTAATAACAAAAGGAACCAATAGGGTCCCATACAGACTAGCAGAAAAGCTCAAGCTATATAATCCACTGCATTTAATTTCAAATGACTTTGCATTTGTTGAATCCTTTCCTATATTTGTTTGTTAAATTTGAAGGGACACTCAGACCAACAAAAGGAAGAGAACCACCAAATCAAAGAAATCTCAAGGAAAGGCAAATGAGGTAGGTCAGCCAGAACATGAATTTTCTGTTGACCTCCAATCTAGCCAGAGTAGTCAAGGAATACAACCACCATATGGGTCAATGTTGAACCTCTTGGATTCAGTGAGCGGTGGTGGGCAAGGCGGGATGGTTGACTTGTAGTGGCCATGTTTCAATTTATCACTCTTGTGTATCAATTGTTGTATCCAATTGGAACGTAGTCTTCATTAAATAAATTATAGGATATGTTCAAAAGGTGCTCATCTTGATTTGTTTTTTCTTTCATTCGTTTTGCGGGGATTATGTTAATGTTCATATATTGTTATTATTTGTCTTACTTGAGAAGGCAAAGAAAGGATTGGATGTAAGTACTTTGTGTTGATTTTTGTATGATTTCAATTGTTTCTTTGCTTGTCTTTGCTCATATTCGTTGGCATTTTTAATGTTGCCTTTGCTTGTTGTGATTCATGGACGTTAAATCCAAACATTCACACAAAACATACACACAAACCACGAATGTTGTTGTTACGCACAAAGCTATATCCAAACATTCACTTAAACCCTCAACCAAAACATACACTCAAACCATACACTTAACATACACATAACATAAGTTTGGTTTCAAATCCCACATCTCCAACCCGCCTCCATCTGATCGATCTGGTAGTTAATCACCGTTATTTTATCCTAGAGTAAGCTCCGGAACAGCTCTTACTGGTCGTTGTCCTCCGCAATGGGTGCCAGCGGTGGCTCTAATACCAAATTGTTAATCCCCAGATCAATGTCGGCGGCCGCAGTGTAACGTCACATCCCCGAACCCGCATCGAGCCCGGGTCCTGGTCCGTCACCCATGTGCCCACTGGCCCACAACACCCACCTATTGCCACAAAACTTAAGTTGGTAATTGTTATGGAAGTGAGCTCATGTCTTTATATCCCACCCCAACATTCTCATGTTAAGCAATGTGAGACTAAACTTGGGAGTTTTACAACCTACCCCACTTGAACACCTGACGTCCTCGTCAGGGTCAAGTCACTCAGTCACCAGGCGTTGTGGGATTCTAGAGGTGGCTCCCACCCTTTAGGTGTAGCACTTAATTCCCACAATTCCGGCTGGTTTAGGCTCTGATACCATCTGTAACGTCCCATCCCCGAACCCGCATCGAGCCCGGGTCCTGGTCCGTCACCCATGTGCCCACTGGCCCACAACACACACCTATTGCCACAAAACTTAAGTTGGTAAGTGTTATGGAAGTGGGCTCATGTCTTTATATCCCACCCCAACATTCTCATGTTAAGCAATGTGAGACTAAACTTGGGGGTTTTACACGCAGGGTTTGCTCGACCACGAAGGCAAGTGTAATGAACCATTGTGGATGG
Organism: Triglochin maritima; assembly: GCA_963682175.1. Classification (NCBI taxonomy): domain Eukaryota; kingdom Viridiplantae; phylum Streptophyta; class Magnoliopsida; order Alismatales; family Juncaginaceae; genus Triglochin; species Triglochin maritima. The sequence goes on from OY821786.1 coordinate 21,732,856, forward strand.
AATTGGGACAGTAAGACCCTGCGAGTTTCGAGCACTCGTCGAGCTCCAACTTCAAAATCCTAACTTTTGTTTGAAAACCAAATCCAACCCAAATCGGGTTGTAACATCATAACCACAAAGGAAAGTTTGTTACAATCTATCTGACGTGTATACCACATCAATTGCAAAATCTAACCAACACAACAGAAAATCTCTAAAATCCTTCCTTCGTGGAGAAGATGATGAACATTGGATAATGATCCCCTTCCAGTGGTGGTGGTAGCCAGCCCCACTTGCCTTTGGCTCTATTTCTCAACCGTTAAATCCAAACTGCCCCAGAAAGCTTGATTAAAATGCACTCGTTGGATAGTTCTTAAGTCAAGTGCCCAGGACAATCTGATTATCCCTGGTTCGGGTTAAGTTACGGTGCATGGATCTGACCTGATAAGTAACGGTTAATTCAGTTGTTGCTATCAAGATTGGAGTCGGAACTCAAAGCTAGGGTTCGTTGGGTTTGACTTTAGAGTGGGGGTTTCGCATTGTAGCCCCCTTCTTTTTACGTATTGCATAGAAGTGATTTGGTTTGGGCTTTTGTTCGTTTAGCTTACTGTTCTTATAATTGTGTTTTTCACCTAGACTTTTAAGTTATTAGGAGATTCACTTGATTGTCATAATTGTGGTTTCTAAGGTTACAGTACAAGAGGGGGCGAAAAGAGGCAAATAGAGTATTTTTAAATTTAACTAGTTAATTAGGTGTTTGTTTAGTCATAAAAAAATATAACAAAAGACAAAAACTGGTCGTGCAGAACAGGTTGACTAACATCGTCGACCGGTCGTCCGGTTTTGATATTGACAAGTTGAGTAACTAAGAGCATCATTAGCGACGCCCACGCAGTTTTCGGGCGTCCTGGTTTCTCTTTCCGCCACGTTAGCTCAAACCAACCACCTAAATTTTTCTTAATCATACCCAAAAATACTTAAAGCGCCCTACATTCTCTCCCCTACACGTCATTTCGGGATCAATTCTAGGCAAAACACGAAAAATTATCAAAAAATTCTAGAAAATATAAACAAATAAAAAACTTGTTTTCATTAAAAAAAATTGAAAAAACGATTTTAAATAAATTTTAAAACTTTTTCTAAACACAAAAAATAAAAAAATAGTGACCAATGGGGGCACGTGCCCCCCACCCAACCAACCGAACCATTCGCCCAGGCGGTGGGTGGAATAATTTTTTAATGTTAAAAAGTTGAGGTGTCGGGCAATTGGTTAATTCGCCCGAACCGTTAAGGATACTCTAAACTGGTCGTTCGGTTTGACCTGAAGGATACTCTAAACTGGTTGTTCGGTTTGACCGTTGAGAGGTCAAACGTGTTTGAATTCTTGCTTAAAGAGACTAAATACTTGTGTGATGTAATAAGATTCTAATGAAATGTAATTAGACATGAATTCTAGTTATCGTAACCTAATTAGTCATGAATAAAGCTTGATTGAGCCTAGATGAGTCTAATTGAATGGACATTGAATCTAATTGATCTTGACATATAGGACATAACTGGATTTAGATTGAATGCAACGTATCTAAGTGTGTCCTAATAGATTCTAGATGGATGCAAAATGTATGGAGTTTGCTTTGCATCAATCGCATCTAATCCTATTCTACCCTTTAAACGAAAGAGAGCAATTACAACATCTTGATTTGATTCTTTCTTTGCACGTTCACGTCGATTCATGCACACGACATTTGAATTCTTTTTGAAGACATTTTGAATTTGAATTGTGGTAAATTACAGATGTTGCCCCATAGTATAATTTATTTTCTCTTTTTATATATAGATACCTGCATAATTGATATATTCTGATATTTGTAGATAGGTCCCTAGACAAATTGAAATTTTCATTAGACCAGTAATTTGTTGTCATTTATCAAAGCTTTGAATTTTTTGAAATGCGGGATGCGGATGCGATGCGGCGAGGCACCGCATCCGACATATACGGTATGCGGATAAGATGCGGGTGCATATGCGATTTGCGATTTAATAATTAAATAATATAATATAGATATATTAATTATAAATTATATACATGTAACTAAAAATTTAGATAATTTTTTGAATAATTTCTAAGATAAACAAGTTAATATTAAATAAATTAGAATAAAAAAACCAAAAAATAACAACAACAAAAAAACAAAAAATAGGTGTTCTGAAATGTGATTGCATCTACCTGCATATGTGGCCGCATCTACCCACATAAGCGGGTCAAGTTGCGGGCCGCATCTGGAGGGCCGCATCGAGGAGATGCGATGCGCCTCTCCCGCGCATCGCGACCGCATCTGCATATGCGGTCGCATCTGGCCGCATTTTAGAAAAAACTTTTTTCTAACATTCTCCTTCTTTTTTATGATGACAATAATAGCAATATATAAGAGCAAGACACTACTACAGAAAAGGGAATATTCGTCGGATATAAGGGCTTATACACGTCGGATATAAGCACACCCCTATCCGACGTATATGTGTGCGTCGTCTATACATAGACGTCGGCCATCGTATAGCCGACGTCTATACCTAACGAATAGACGTCGGCCTTAATTAGACTCCGACGTTTATTCTTTAATGTATAGACGTCGGTTAACTAACATACGACGCCTATACTTTAGGGCTAGACGTCGGGTAACTAACATACGACGCCTATACTTTAGGGATAGACGTCGGGTAAATAACATACGACGCCTATACATTAGGGATAGACGTCGGATTACATATAAAGCCGACGTCTATTCCTTTCTTCAGAGGAATAGACGTCGGCTTATAGAGACAGCCGACGTCTATTCCCAAACCTGGACAAAAAAAATAAATAGGATCCGACGAAATTGTTTTTAGTCATCGTCGTCGTGTACATACAACTGCACCAAATTCGTTCACCTATAAATTTCATCCACATACATCCATATACATCCCACATACATCCATACAATTGACATTCACAAGCATACATCCACATACATCCACAAGCATACATGCACAAACACAAACACAAAAATACAACCACACAATTGACATTCAACACACTTGCAATTAATTCATTCTAAAATTAAGGCGATTATATTAAGACATAAAGTGTAGGTTTGTAATACAAGTGCACTTGTTAACTAAATTACAAAAAATACAATTGGCAGTAGAACCTCTTAGTTCGTCAGCATGTTTCTGATGAAATAGCGAGCCCATCGGTCGCGAGTTTCATCGAGCTCTTGTTGCGAGAATGGATCACTACTTTTTGGGAAAACCTATCAAAAAATTACAAGTGTGTTGAATATTAATAACTAAATATTGAAACTACAATTGAATATACAATTGAATAACGATCTACATTACCTCGGTTAGACATACGTCTTGAGTTGCCACATCGAGGATTTCCTCCATGTATCTCATCACGTAGTAACCGCATTCCGTATTTCCAACCTGCTTCCAGTACTACAAACATAGGAATTCGCTAAATATTTGTTCCTAACTTAATTAACAAAAATGGGATAGAACGTACTCTCATTCCATGCCATGTTATTCCTGATTTTGTGGTTGTTCTCCTACCACCTAAAGCTCTGTAAACCTTAATTGCCCTGAGTAGCACAAGTTAAAATATCAATCAATAATACTAATAAAAATCCACGAATTACTTTATTCACGACTAAACGAACTTACATATTTAGAAGTTTCTTTATTGAGTCCCTTGGTTTATTCGACCCCAACGGATCAAACCAATATGCCGAATTAGTCGTTGGGCATACAACGACAAGCATCCAATGAGCCCTGTGTTATATATATAATTAGAAGTTTATTACAAAATAAAATTTCACTTTGAATTACAAAGTTTACCTCTCATGATAAGGGAGCAGATAATATTTCTTGTCTTCTTCTTTAAAGAATGTCCCTAGTTGACCCGATTTATCGTCATTCCCGTATATATATGTAGATGGACTGATAAATCCAAATACTTGATCCTCGGGAAAGATTTACCTTCTGGCGTCGTAAAGATGTCTACAAGTATAAAAATTATAATTTATTACAGTTTTGATAAAATTATTCAATACTTTTCATTGTATACAAAAGAACACTTACTTCACTTGCACGTCGATAATCATGATACACAACGAATCCATCGCCATGAACTGCATGATATCCTCTTTGGTGACGTACAAAGCCGGAGGCAACCCTTTATCCCCCTCCAACTCCAAGGTACTTAACGATTGTGCCTCCCTACCTACCATACATTGATACAACATTTTGCACCTACTTGGAAGCGAATTAATGTTGATCGGAGATTGGTTGTTTGACCCTTTGCTCCGGGGGCTTGACACCTTACAAAGATGTATAGAACCGTTAAAATACAATTGTTAACAAAATTGAAGTTTAAAGTCTTTCAAAGTTAAACTATACCTCATGTTTGTCGTTTAGCTCTACTAAATAACTATGCCAACGCACGAACCCACCGATAGCATCGCCGAGAGTAACAATCTCTTCTTCCGGAAATGGCACAAAAACACCAGGATCTAAGCAACTCTCAACTGCAACCTTCAATTCTCCCTCTCCTACCTCTGTGAAGTGGTGTCTGGAGATGTTATAAACTTTCTCGTGTCCCACCAATCTTCGATCAGGGTCTTCGACAAATAAAGCACATCTAGATCCATCCACGAACTTTCCAAACGAGGGACCGTCGACGAGGGCCAATTCTCGAGAATGAGACACGAAATCATCATGTCGATGATGGTGGAACACTGGCGGAACTGGAGTAGTCTCCGTGGAAGAACCGGTCTTACGACGGGTAGGAGAAGTAGGCAAAGCACGATCCAATCTCTCCGAAAGAAGCTGCAAAGACTTCTTCAAATCTGCAATCTCCTGCTGGCATTTGGTATGACCAGTCGTCGAAGTAGACCGTTGAGTCTTCCCAAAATATTGTCGAAGTCCAACTCTACTCCCTACCCCTCGCACACGACCGGGGTGTTCGTCGTTTCCCAAGGCCTCGCGTAGAATATCATTCCGACCATCGGAAGCAAATTCGCCTTGAGATTCTCTCAACTTCAGAGAGTCCTAAGTTTAAAACAATATTTACTATCATTTGAGCAATATAAAATTAATGATTCTGAATTAATAACATATATATAAATGATGCAACTTACTATCTTCGAGCCGATAGCTTGCGACTCGTCTGTGACGTACTCCCCTCTGGAGTTTACTCTCGCTCTCTTCCAAGAATCACAACGAGCTATGGGAGAAGGAGGAGATAGGTTACTTGCTTGCTCCTCACCCATACCGGAGTCAATTGCCTCCTGTCTCTTCTGAGCAATTTTTTCAGCCATCATTTGTGCTTCCAACTTGTGGTACCCCGCTTGAGACATACGATGGGTATACTTGTTAGAAGATCTAATCTTTTGGTTTTTTGCTCGGATGGCCTAAAATCAAGTTTATTAGATTGTCACTAAAATCAATAACTAACAAGTTTGTTTTGAAACTCAGTTACTATATTATAAATTAAACTCAGTATACCTCAAACTCCGGGCTATCTCTGGATTTTCTGAATACCTCCCATTGATTCGGAGTGATAAAGTTATAGACATCGCATGGATTTCTATCCTGGTAGTCTTTGAATATGTATTTGTTCGTTAAATTTGTTTTGAAAGCCCTCCAACGAACTGACATGTATGTCATCCACTTCTTCTTCAACTTGTCAGTGGATTGGAACTCAAAAGATTCCTACAACACGTTAACTTTATATATATCAAAACTTCAACTAAAACTATAGAAATCTATAATGGAACCATTACCTGCACATTATCCCATATTGTGTCCTTCAACTTCTCATCTACATCAGCCCAACTGGATAAACAAATGTCAACTTTGGCCCTCGCTAAGCTACCCAGAAAACTTTTCCAATTATCAGACAGCATGCCTAAGGGCTCAAGACGGTCATCAAACTGGATTGGAATTCTACCGTCTCTAGTTCTTCTGCCCACGAATTCTTTCATGAGACAAGGACCTCGTGTACTGTATGTCTTCGAACCTTCAGACTCGGAGGAAGTGGGTTTCTTTTTCGGAGCCATTATACTATAAAAGATAAATTCAAGTAATTAAATAAGGTAAAGACATGGATTAAATGTCTATTACAATGTGTTACAACAGAAAATTTGCACCTTTACTGTTTTTTTTCCTTAATGGATTTTCAATCCATATACCTTCACCGTGGTCATCTCTAAACATACAAGTCTCAACATTTATTTCTTCATCTACTGAGTTCAACTCAGGTGCTTGCTTAGAGAAAGGTGGTGTTTCTTCATACTCGATCAGACTATCATCTGATACAATTTTTTTCTTCCCTTCCAAAATTACTGCCCATTTCTTATCACACGAATCAGCCACATAGAAGACTTGTTTCGCTTGGGAAGCTAGAATAAAAGGTTCTCCTTTATACCCTTGTTTTGAAAAATCAATTAAAGTGAAGCCATAGTCATCCACTCGAACTCCTGTTTTATTATCAGCCCACTTGCATCTAAATATAGGTACTTTGAATTTAACAAAGTCTAGCTCCCATATATCTTCAATTACACCGTAATAGGACATGTCGGCGTATACAGGATTCTTGTCTATAGAACTAGACACATGCAAAGACTCTGCTATTAAGGTGACGCCACTGTTCTGAACAGCACTTTTCGCATCTTCACAAACTGTGTAGAAAGAATATCCATTGATATCATAACCACTGTAACTTATAACAACAGAATGCGGACCGTAAGCCAACCACTGTATTGTCTCAGAAACATCACGCTTGTATGCTAGATTTTTGAACCAAGAGATGAAATTCTTATTGTGACTATTAATTACTTGTTGATCACTCCACAAAGGATTTCTTTCCTTTAGAAACTTCATGTGTTCATTTAGGTATGGTTGAACTTCATTCGAATTGCACAACACATAAAAATATGCTGTCATTAAGTCATCGCCATTTGGATTTAACATTTTCATCCCCCGTGTCCCTTTACCATCGACACGATTATCATGACGATTCTTCGGAAGTCCAACAGTTTTGGTGTTTGCTAGGTATCCAGTGCAAAACTCGATAACCTCCTCAGCTATGTATCCTTCAACAATACTAGCATCTGGTCTTTGACGATTTTTGCAATAACCTTTCAACACTTTCATATAACGCTCGAAAGGATACATCCACCTTAAGAAAACTGGTCCGCACAATTTAACTTCTCTAACCAAATGAATAACAAGATGAACCATAATGTCGAAAAAAGGCGGGGGGAAGAACATCTCCAACTGACATAATGTGACCACAATTTCATTCTGTAACTTGTCTAACTGCACAGGATCGACCACCTTACTGCAAATCTTATTGAAAAACGAACACAACTTTATTATTGCTTGTCTAACATCTTTCGGTAATATGGATCTCAGTGCTACAGGTAACAACTGCTGCATTAAAGTATGACAATCGTGAGACTTCATCCCCACAAGTTTCAAATCCTTCATAACAACAAGATTACTGATATTTGAAGAATAACCTTGTGGAACCCTTACATCGTGCAAACACTGACAGAGAATTTTTTTGTCCTTTCTAGACAATGTATAACTAGCTGGAGGTAAGTAATTCCGATCTCCTTTCTTCTCTGGTGCCAACATTGCTCGTATACCAATATCAACAAGATCAAGTCTTGCATTATATCCATCTTTGGTTTTACCAGGTATGTTCAACAGAGTGCCAACAAGACTATCACAAACATTTTTCTCTACGTGCATCACATCAATACAATGTCTAACTTCTAAAGTTTTCCAGTAAGGGAGATCAAAAAATATTGATCTTTTTTTCCAACTACTTTTGTCGTTTGCTCGTTTGTACGGTTTTCCAAATTCACATTCAATGTTCCTTACACGTTCATACACCTTTTCGACGCTGATTTCAACTGGCGGATTCTGAAACTCCTGTTTTCCGTTAAATGCTTTCTTCAACCTACGATAAGGATGAGAGTTCGGCAAAAATCTCCGATGACCGAGATAGACAGTCTTAGAACCATTAACTAGTTGCAAAGAACATGTATTTTCCTCGCAAATTGGACAAGCTTTATGACCTTTAACTGAATATCCAGACAGATTACCATAAGCTGGAAAGTCATTAATCGTGCAAAATATCATTGCCCGCATTACGAACGACTCCTGACGATAAGAATCAAAAACTGACTCTCCGTCACCCCACAATTTCTTTAGGTCATCAATTAAAGGTCTTAAATACACATCGATGTCGTTTCCAGGTTGTTTCAGACCAGAAATCATTAAGGACAACATGATATATTTGCGTTTCATGCATAACCACGGGGGTAGATTGTAAATTACAAGCAGAACGGGCCAAGAACTGTGAATGCTACTCAAACTACCAAAAGGATTCATTCCGTCAGTACAGAGCCCAAGTCGTACATTCCTCGATTCTTCACCAAACACAGGAAAGTCGACATTTATTTTTTTCCACTGAGGTGAATCTGCAGGGTGACGTAGCAACTGATCATTTGGTTTCTCACGATCAGCATGCCATGTCATGTTCTTGGAATCCTCTTTACCCGCAAACAAACGTTTAAGCCTTGGTATTATCGGAAGATACCACAAAATCTTAGCAGGAGGTCCTTTGATTTTCATCTCATCAGCCTCTTCATTGTGGTTTGGTCCACTACGTTTCATTTTGTATCTTGACACATTACACCTGGGACAGGAATGTAAGTTTTCAAACTCACCCCTATACAATATACAATCGTTCGGGCATGCGTGTATCTTCCTATATTCCATTCCCATAGGGCACAACACTTTCTTTGCATCATAAGTTCTATCTGGCAACTCATTGTCATCTGGAAGCATCTCTTTCACTAACTTCAACATTGATGTGAAACTCACATCGGACCAACCATTTCCAGCTTTTAAATTGTACAACTTCAACACCGCTGACAATCTAGTGAATTTGGTACAATTCTTATACAACGGCTTCTCATTGTCACTCAACAAATTACCAAGTAAATCGGGGTTGGACGAAAACTTTTCAGCCATATCCTGAACCATTTCCTCTAAGTGATCTTCCACACTAACATCTTCTCCATCATTCTTGGAACGACTACATGATTCATTTTCGCCGTGCCATATCCACCGTCTGTAATTTGGGTCGAAACCTTTCTGAAACAAATGATCTTTCATTTTCCGAAAAGTCAACACTGACATATTATGACACTTATTGCACGGACAATACGCCATGTCGCTGTCTTTCATTTTCTTAGAATGTTTTTTGGCAACCTCTAAGAACATATTCACTCCGTTCTCATACTCATCACTCAATCTGTTTGAAACTATCCACTCTCGATCCATTTCAATCTAAACAGAGGCAAAAATGATAGTTATTATTGCAGAACATAAATAAAATTTCAATTTAAAAGAATGTGTACGTAGATGAGAAGATTCGGAGACATTAAGATGAGAAAAGAATGACTCAGAGGAGAAGAGATGAAGTCCTTAATCTAGCGTGGAATAAGGAAGGTTAGAAATCTAACTAAACAATCAAGGCCAAAACAAACCTAAAGTCCACTATAGGTCCTTAGTAATAGACGACGCCTAACTTCGAGGTCCCACCGAGGACCACTAGTCTGTAGGAAATCAAGAACCCAGAGGTCCCTAATATCTCAGGGAGACTAGATGGGCAACGACGTTCAGGCCGAAAGGGTCTTAAACATCGAGGACCACTAATCTATAGGAAATCAAGAACCCGGAGGTTCCTAAAATCTCAGGGAGACTAGATGGGCAACGACATTCAGGCCATAACGGTCTTAAACGGTTTCCTCTCCTTAATGCGTCCGAAAATCCTAGGGGCCAACGTCTAATTGATTTTATTAAGGCTCTTTTATTAAGTGGTTTTTGGGCCAAGGAAAGGGTGATGAAATCCCCCACCTCATCTCCTATAGGTGACTGCCCCCTAAGTGTTTTTCATACCTTAATCTAACAAACAACACACCAAACAAACACTCACCTCACTCTTGTTACAATGCAAGTCCTACTAACTAATGCGTGCTTTCTAATGAATGATGAGTGAAAGATAGTACGTACCTTACGCCAGCAATCTACGACAGAAAGCGTAAATAATAGAAAATACAATGCATGCAAATCCTATATGATGAATGACTTAACAAATATTGTCTAATCTTTTGCTTTGGGTTATTAAAGGCCAAGTTGTTTAAGGGGGGCAATGAGTTATTATCATAATATTAAAAATTCAATAAATTAAGGCAATAAACATTTAAAATATTAAAATCAAGTATTAAAACTAATTACTTGAATTGACAGAAAAACATTTTAAACACAAACTATCATGTTATTAATAATAATTGGGAATAAAATTTTATTGAAATTTTGGCAGAACCTCCACTTAAAATTTAATATGTAAAATTCTTCAAATCCTGAAATCAACAAGAAAATCCTAATATCTAGTTATCTAATCACATTCACATCTAGTTATCCACTTAAATTTTATTCAAATCCTAATATCTAGTTATCTAATCACATTCACATTATGTATTTCTCTACTCAATCCAAACCAAATTCTTAACATAATCCAAACCAAATCAATACAATGAAAACAAAGTTTGGTTAAATCATCCAACCAACCCAACTCAATCCAAACTAAATCAATCCAATGAATATGTTTATCAAATATCAACACATAACACACATGCAAAAAAACTCCGAGAAGAAGTTGCTTATCACGTCTACATGTCAAGAGTGTACATCCACATTGAATCGTTATCTAACCAATATTTGCACTAATCCTAATTTGGCGTTGGATTCTTGGTCTAAACTAATCCTAAATTAAGAATCTAAAATTGAGCACGAACCAGAGGAGGGAAAAGTTGTATTGCCGGAGGAGCTCTTTGTGGTTCCCGAAGACGTCGCGGAGGAGACGGCTGTAAACGACACGATGAAGCTACATGCGGAGGAGGCTAAGTTAGAGAGAATATGTGGAGAAAGACGAACTTAAAACAAGAAAAAACGAACTTAAAACCTACATGTGGAGAGAGACGGAGGAAGAAGGAGAAAAGGACCGGAGAAGTGGAGGAGCGCTTGGGAGCTCGCTGCGGTGCCGGAGACGGTGCGGATCGGTCGGAGGATGGTCGCGGAGGAGAGTTCGGTCGCGGGACGGCTAGGGTTTGGGTGGGTTTCGACTGAAAAGAATGAAAGAAAACGCGTCTGTCCGATTTCTTTAAGACCTATATACGTCGGATGTTCCATAACACCGACGTCTATACCTCGACGTCTATGTGGATAGACTATAGACGTCGGTCTTACATTACGTCCGACGTATATAGTCCGACGTCTATACCCTATAGACGTCGGCTTCACAAGGTACTAAAACACCGACGTCTAAATGTCGACATCTATACACTATAGACGTCGGTTAAATGTGTTATTCCTACAGACGACGTCTATAGTGTCACATACACGTCGGCTTCCATTTCAGCCGACGTCTATGTTGTCCTCTCCACAATAGACGTCGGCTGTTGTAACGGCCGACGTCTATTGGGCGACGAGTAAAGCCAATTCTGCACTAGTGAGAGTAATAATGCAAAGTCGAGTTGATAAAATTTTAGTACGTAAGAATGTGCGCTCCCCCTTAATATATGGATTATTTTCTTAATGATTCATAAATAATTTTCAATTGTTGTTCCCCTTTAATGTATGCAAGTGTTATTATTGTTACCTTTTATTTATGTTTACTATATTATTACTTTAAGCGTAGATTAAGATTGATTTAGTATTATATTCCTTATAACACAACACTAATATGTTAAAAATAACTTACACAAAAAAAATTAATTAAAAAATAAAAAAAAGGTTTGAACCGGATCGACCCAGATCAGGCTGGGACCGAATTTCCACAAACTTCGGGACTACGGACCGGACCTGATCCAATTTGGTCCAGAGCAGTCCATTTTTTCGGTCCAAACCGAATCATTAACACCTCTACTCATCATGATCATTAGAATTTTTACTAGACCACCCGTGTAGCAGGAATATGTCATAAATGTGAACGAGGCAAGCACACATTTAATCGTTACCGTAGCTGGAGGAAGAGACACCATATCCTCGAATTTGTTGAAGAGAGGTGGATGGCTAGCTAGTTTATTGTAAGAATGTCTAGACTTGTATGTACTCAATTGCAGCTTAATTTGGTGCATACTAGACGTTGTTTATGTTTGAGTTGTTACTAAATAAGAAAATATTTCTTAAACTTCCTTTCCTGCCTTCAAAATGGCCATGCCAACTTCTTAACCGTATAGACGACAATAACACTTCTGTGGGTGCCCTTGTGTGGATGTATAGGGCAAAAAATTAAGTGGGTGAATCGATTAGCCATATACGGGTAATCCATTTCACCCCTCCCTTGTGGGCTAAAAATTATTAGGGAACACTTCTATTTGTTAGTAATATATTTTTACGTCGACTAAAATCGAAAACTAAACCAATCTGTACTAACTTGGTCGGGTCGGTTAGAATTTTCAAGTTTGAAATTATTACTTCTTGGAAATTTCGCTTAACATACCATAACTACTACCTTGTTAAAAGTAATCATTACCTCCTTAACAAACTACTTTCCTCATAGTTACCCCAGAATCCTTCACACCCTAATAGTTCCGGCAAACCAAGCGCACCTTATGTGTTTATTGTAAACATTATGACGTACAAAACGACGTCTTCCCTAGATTTTGAAATTTTATGTAGTTAACCAACATCATCGTTTGGGTTTTTTTATCATTTGAATTTTGACTCCTTTTGGTTTTTTTTCCTACATTGATAATAAGATAATAGATGAAATTTCGTCTAATATATGCAATATAAGAGTATCTAATTACCTACTTGTAAAACAAAAGGACCTAAATAGATTTCAAATAAACCCAAATCAAAACTAACTAACTAGGGTTGTCAGTTTCTACTCGCACACGCTAACTTACTAAAGACTCACTCAGTTTCGCTCGTTCAACAGCTCAACTCGATTGTTAACAAGTCAAGACGAGACAAAAAATCTACTCGAGGAAATAAATGAGCCGAGCTGAGCGAAACCCTACTCACTCGGTGCTCGCTCACTCACTCGACTCAGTTGTTCGTATATACGCATACAAACATACATACACAACATGTACATTACAAATATACATCTCTCCACTTTATATTGTCTTTGTTTACACGAAAATACACGATATACATGATAATATGTCATACTAAAAGAACATGTTCATGTAATATTGTAGTGGTTGGGAGCTTGTTTTGTCGTTAGGGTTACAAGTTCCAAACCCATCTGGGCTTCAACATTTTTCAGATTATATATTATTACGTCCAATAACATGTAAGTTGCAAATTATATGGATCTCAAAGTACTCAATTATTCATTATCTTAGTGCATTACGTATTTAACCCCACAACTCACCTTGTTATTGTTTTATTTGGTATATCGTATTAAAAAAAAGAGAGGTAGGTAGACTCAAACATTAGTAATGTGAATGTATGTCAAAATTTCAATCATTTTACTAAAAGTGATTAAAGATTGTGTGTATTGTGAAAAACATTCAACAACACAAAACATATTGCACATTTGCTATTTTTTGTGTAGTCACTATGATACGAGGTGTCGGAGTGTGACATTAGTCCCACATCGATGGTGTGTGAGTTTCAAACCATTTCTAGGCTAATGAATACGAAGTTGAGTTATTCGACCTAGAAAATGGTTGTCGGGGGTAGGGGTGAGCATCCGGTCTGGATCGGACCAGATTTTTATCCGGAGTCCGGACCGAAGACCAGACCGGACCAGATGCCCTCGGACCGAAGACCTGACCGAACCGAATCGGTCTGGTCCGGTCAAAAACCGATTTTTTAAAATAAAAAACAAAAAAAAGACCGGTACGGACCGAACCGAAATTTTAAAATTTTGACGGACCGAAACCCGGACCGGACCGAACCAAATCTTCCCGGACCGGTCCGGGTTTTGCTCTGCCCTAGTCGGGGGAATCAATACTTGGTCAAACCGGTACTGACCAATTGGTTCAAGTCCTAATGATTTTAGTTAAGTATTTGGTCATGAATTAAAATAATTACTGAGTCAACAAACCGAGAAACCTCACGAGCTGAGTCGAGCATAACTTTTATGCTCGAATCAAACATCGAGCACGAGCGGAACAAAAAATAAACTAACCGCGGTTCGAGTAAATCTCGTTCCCCTCGAACTCGGTGATTCTCATTGTTTTGATTTCGGAACGTCAGATAATCCCAATTCTAAAAGTCGGACACGGTTTCAATGTTTTTTTTCAAGGATAGAAAAATCAGATTTTTTGATCCACCAAAAACTTAGCAAGAAACTCACTCCCCACTGACAACAATCGCCCTTCGTGTCACTAAGAGCATCATTAACGGCGCCCAGGCAGTTCCCGGGCGCCCTGCTTTCTCTCTCAGTCACGTCAGCTTCTCTCTCTGCCACGTCAGCACAAACCAACCCCCCTACAAAATCCTTAACCATTACCCAATCCACCCAGTCACGCTACAGTATTTGTTGCCACGTCATTATTTTTATTCTTCTCTCCAAAACTCTTTCAACAATCAACAAAATATATTAATAATCATTATCGTAATTATTTAACATCAACAATTCATTCGTTTTTAATTAACATTTAATTAAAAAACACGAAAATATTATTAAAATTAAGAAAACCACAAATTAATAAATCTAAAATCTAAAATTTAAAATTTAGGACCTATAGTATGCGCGTGACTCAAAAAAGACGAGATGATTGGATCGAGGCTTGGACTTCTCAGTCATCGAGGAGATACAGTATGCGCGTGACTCACAAAAGACGAGACGATTGGATCGAGGCTTGGACTTCTCAAGCATCGAGGACCTACAGTTTACGCGTGACTCACAAAAGACGAGACGATTGGATCGAGGCTTGGACTTCTCAAGCATCGAGGATCTACAGTATACGAGTGACTCACAAAAGACGAGACGATTGGATCGAGGACCTACAGTACGCGCGTGACTACTTCAATATATATACCACAACCACCTCTATTCCAATCTTACTTCTTCCACCATAATTCTCTACTCACCTCTACTCTCTACTCACAATGTCATCTTCAGAAGGCAATGGTTCACCAGATTACCGACGATCTCCACGTCGTCCACCCCCAAGCCAACACTTTTTCCCTTACCAAAATGTTCCACAACCAGGATTCCACCCGTTATACCAAAGCCAATTTACCCCACAACCAGGATTCCACCTGTCCCACCAAAACCAATTTTTACCACACCCAGGGTTCTACCCACACAATCAATACCAACCGCCAACTCAGGAAGAAGGGCAAACCCAATTCCCAATGGGTATGTATACTCGCCTCCTAAGTGGCGAAAGTAGTGGAAATGCAAGCCGCTATACAATTGATGTGCATGACGAAACCGCGACCCAGGGAACACGCAAAACCGCGACGACGAGGTCGCAAAAAACGTGGTCCGCACAAGAGGATCAACGACTTGTCTCGACTTACATGGTTGTTAGTGGCGATGCTGTGGTTGGGACAAACCAAAAAATGAAGTCCTTCTGGAAACTAGTGGAGCGCATCTACAATGACTCAAGCGAGTCAGGTGTAGTAGAGCGTAACGATGAATCATTGAAGGGGCGATGGAGGCGTACATTGCCATCTGTGAACCAATGAGTCGGTTGCTTCGACCAGGCGGTGCGGAGGAAGAGAAGCGGTTACAACGAGGACGATATCATCAATGAAGCGCACATCATCTTAGAACGAACACACAACGCCAAATTTCAGTTCATGCATGTTTCGCTTTCGTTACGCAGGTACCCTAAATGGGAGTCTGTTGGGCTTGGAAATACCACCGGAAACGTCGCTGCAGAAAGTCCGGAGAGTTTTACCAGTGGGAAAAGAAAAAGCACTGACGACGATGGGAGTAACGCAACACCGTCAGCAGATGAAATGGTGTTCGAAACATGTGCTCGTCCTGAAGGTGTTAAAAAGCCAAAAAGAAGAAGGGGAAACAACCATTTCAGGCACAACTTGATCCTGAGATGTTAGAACTGAGGAAACAAATTGAATATAGCGCAAAAGTAAAAGAGGAAAAATATTTGCGTTACGAAGAACGACTGGAGAGGAAACGCATCGAAGCTGAGGCGAATTTCCCTAGGGAACTGAACAACAAGAAACTTGATATCCTCTTCGCTCTAATGAAAAAGGAAAACAAGGACGAATTCGATAAAGAAACACTTGCTGAACTCAAAGAGTGGGCTAAAGCACAAGGATATCTGTAGGTGCTTATGTTTTCAATATGTCTGTGGTAGTTTAAAAGTATTTCGTATTATATATTTGTATCCGTAGGAGGACTGTATTTCCTTTCTTTATTTCTGTTGTATTTCGTATTATGTATTTGTATTGTATTTTGTTTCCCTAATGTACGAGTATTGTTCTATTATTTCTTATTTTTTTATTTTTTTATTTTTAAGTAAGTCAAAAAAAAATTATAAAAAAATTCTAATTATTTTATAATACCTAATTAATTAAAATCTATTTACCTATTTAATACATTATCCTAATTATATATAAATAATCTTTATTTTTAAAACAAAAACAAAAAAAATAAATAAAAAGAACTGGATGTAGAGGCACAAATTGTAAGTGGAGAATACATGCCTTAAGGTTAAATGATGGCAAATTTTTGAAATAATGAACCTTAGTTTGCCACATTCTTGTTCATCATTTAACAAGTGTGCCTCTAAGATAGCCACCAAGAATTGGATTTCTCATCAATGCCTACAATGGCTTAACCAAGATGATGGAGTCACTCTAAAGAGTATTAGTGACCAGTTGAAAAGAAGATTTCATCTAAGCCTACCATATCACAGAGTTTAAAGGAGTAGACAGATTGCAATTAGAAACCTATGGGGTGGTGAGGAACAACAATATCAATGGATGTTATCTTTCATTGCAGAGTTAGAGAGAACAAACCAGAATAGTGTATTAGGTATGAAGTTAAAGCTAAGGATGGTTCATTCCTTAGAGTTTTTGTGTGCCTTAGGGGATGTAGAGAGGGGTTTGTGAGGGATTGCATACCATTAATTGGATTAGATGGATGTGATCTAAAGGGCAAGTACAAAGAGACTCTTTTAATAACCACTTTAGTTGACAGGAATCACAAACTATTCCTAATAGCCTATGGAGTGGTAGACTCTGAGAATTATGAAAATTGGAAGTGGTTTCTAGAGCTTGTAAAAGAGGTTGTTGGTCATAGAAATGGCTTAGTCTGATACGTGACGGGTGCAAGGGATTGGAGGAGGGAATGCCTAAGGTGTTTAGTGGATGTGAGCACAAAGTTTGTGCTAGACACCTCTACCAGAACTTCCAGAAGAAGTTTAAAAGTACTTTGTTGTAATCTTTGATGTGAGATGCTTCCTGTAGACCATAACAAATGTGGATGAGGTAGCATACCACTAATTGGATTAGATGGATGTCATCCACAGTCAATGAGTATAGTGGAAAGATGTAGACCATAACAGATGTGGATGAGGTAGCACACGAATGGTAGGTCAGAGTTCAAATCAATGTAGGCATGCAACTGCTTTTATTGGTACCATAAGAGAGGCTATGTAGGAGGATTAGATTCGTTAATGGTTCACAAAGGCAGCATACATCAGAGCTTATGAATCAGGCATCTACCCAATGCTAGATGGAACATAGTGGCAAGTTGTGGAAGGTCCTGCAATCATGCCTCTTGCTGTAAAGAGACTAGCTGGCAAACCAAAGATGAAGAGATATAAAGGGTCAATGGATCTGGGTGGCATTAATAACAAAAGGAACCAATAGGGTCCCATACAGACTAGCAGAAAAGCTCAAGCTATATAATCCACTGCATTTAATTTCAAATGACTTTGCATTTGTTGAATCCTTTCCTATATTTGTTTGTTAAATTTGAAGGGACACTCAGACCAACAAAAGGAAGAGAACCACCAAATCAAAGAAATCTCAAGGAAAGGCAAATGAGGTAGGTCAGCCAGAACATGAATTTTCTGTTGACCTCCAATCTAGCCAGAGTAGTCAAGGAATACAACCACCATATGGGTCAATGTTGAACCTCTTGGATTCAGTGAGCGGTGGTGGGCAAGGCGGGATGGTTGACTTGTAGTGGCCATGTTTCAATTTATCACTCTTGTGTATCAATTGTTGTATCCAATTGGAACGTAGTCTTCATTAAATAAATTATAGGATATGTTCAAAAGGTGCTCATCTTGATTTGTTTTTTCTTTCATTCGTTTTGCGGGGATTATGTTAATGTTCATATATTGTTATTATTTGTCTTACTTGAGCAGGCAAAGAAAGGATTGGATGTAAGTACTTTGTGTTGATTTTTGTATGATTTCAATTGTTTCTTTGCTTGTCTTTGCTCATATTCGTTGGCATTTTTAATGTTGCCTTTGCTTGTTGTGATTCATGGACGTTAAATCCAAACATTCACACAAAACATACACACAAACCACGAATGTTGTTGTTACGCACAAAGCTATATCCAAACATTCACTTAAACCCTCAACCAAAACATACACTCAAACCATACACTTAACATACACATAACATAAGTTTGGTTTCAAATCCCACATCTCCAACCCGCCTCCATCTGATCGATCTGGCAGTTAATCACTGTTATTTTATCCTAGAGTAAGCTCCGGAACAGCTCTTACTGGTCGTTGTCCTCCGCAATGGGTGCCAGCGGTGGCTCTAATACCAAATTGTTAATCCCCAGATCAATGTCGGCGGCCGCAGTGTAACGTCACATCCCCGAACCCGCATCGAGCCCGGGTCCTGGTCCGTCACCCATGTGCCCACTGGCCCACAACACCCACCTATTGCCACAAAACTTAAGTTGGTAATTGTTATGGAAGTGAGCTCATGTCTTTATATCCCACCCCAACATTCTCATGTTAAGCAATGTGAGACTAAACTTGGGAGTTTTACAACCTACCCCACTTGAACACCTGACGTCCTCGTCAGGGTCAAGTCACTCAGTCACCAGGCGTTGTGGGATTCTAGAGGTGGCTCCCACCCTTTAGGTGTAGCACTTAATTCCCACAATTCCGGCTGGTTTAGGCTCTGATACCATCTGTAACGTCCCATCCCCGAACCCGCATCGAGCCCGGGTCCTGGTCCGTCACCCATGTGCCCACTGGCCCACAACACACACCTATTGCCACAAAACTTAAGTTGGTAAGTGTTATGGAAGTGGGCTCATGTCTTTATATCCCACCCCAACATTCTCATGTTAAGCAATGTGAGACTAAACTTGGGGGTTTTACACGCAGGGTCTGCTCGACCACGACGGCAAGTGTAATGAACCATTGTGGATGGAATTGGGACAGTAAGACCCTGCGAGTTTCGAGCACTCGTCAAGCTCCAACTTCAAAATCCTAACTTTTGTTTGAAAACCAAATCCAACCCAAATCGGGTTGTAACATCATAACCACAAAGGAAAGTTTGTTACAATCTATCTGACGTGTATACCACATCAATTGCAAAATCTAACCAACAAAACAGAAAATCTCTAAAATCCTTCCTTCGTGGAGAAGATGATGAACATTGGATAATGATCCCCTTCCAGTGGTGGTGGTAGCCAGCCCCACTTGCCTTTGGCTCTATTTCTCAACCGTTAAATCCAAACTGCCCCAGAAAGCTTGATTAAAATGCACTCGTTGGATAGTTCTTAAGTCAAGTGCCCAGGACAATCTGATTATCCCTGGTTCGGGTTAAGTTACGGTGCATGGATCTGACCTGATAAGTAACGGTTAATTCAGTTGTTGCTATCAAGATTGGAGTCGGAACTCAAAGCTAGGGTTCGTTGGGTTTGACTTTAGAGTGGGGGTTTTGCATTGTAGCCCCCTTCTTTTTACGTATTGCATAGAAGTGATTTGGTTTGGGCTTTTGTTCGTTTAGCTTACTGTTCTTATAATTGTGTTTTTCACCTAGACTTTTAAGTTATTAGGAGATTCACTTGATTGTCATAATTGTGGTTTCTAAGGTTACAGTACAAGAGGGGGCGAAAAGAGGCAAATAGAGTATTTTTAAATTTAACTAGTTAATTAGGTGTTTGTTTAGTCATAAAAAAATATAACAAAAGACAAAAACTAGTCGTGCAGAACAGGTTGACTAACATCGTCGACCGGTCGTCCGGTTTTGATATTGACAAGTTCAGTAACTAAGAGCATCATTAGCGACGCCCACGCAGTTTCCGGGCGTCCTGGTTTCTCTTTCCGCCACGTTAGCTCAAACCAACCACCTAAATTTTTCTTAATCACACCCAAAAATTCTTAAAGCGCCCTACATTCTCTCCCCTACACGTCATTTCGGGATCAATTCTAGGCAAAACACGAAAAATTATCAAAAAATTCTAGAAAATATAAACAAATAAAAAACTTGTTTTCATTAAAAAAAATTGAAAAAACGATTTTAAATAATTTTTAAAACTTTTTCTAAACACAAAAATAAAAAAATAGTGACCAATGGGGGGCACGTGCCCCCCACCCAACCAACCGAACCATTCGCCCAGGCGGTGGGTGGAATAATTTTTTAATGTTAAAAAGCTGAGGTGTCGGGCAATTGGTTAATTCGCCCGAACCGTTAAGGATACTCTAAACTGGTCGTTCGGTTTGACCTGAAGGATACTCTAAACTGGTCGTTCGGTTTGACCGTTGAGAGGTCAAATGTGTTTGAATTCTTGCTTAAAGAGACTAAATACTTGTGTGATGTAATAAGATTCTAATGAAATGTAATTAGACATGAATTCTAGTTATCGTAGCCTAATTAGTCATGAATAAAGCTTGATTGAGCCTAAATGAGTCTAATTGAATGGACATTGAATCTAATTGATCTTGACATATAGGACATAACTGGATTTAGGTTGAATGCAACGTATCTAAGTGTGTCCTAATATATTCTAGATGGATGCAAAATGTATGGAGTTTGCTTTACATCAATCGCATCTAATCCTATTCTACCCTTCAAACGAAAGAGAGCAATTACAACATCTTGATTTGATTCTTTCTTTGCACGTTCACGTCGATTCATGCACACGACATTTGAATTCTTTTTGAAGACATTTTGAATTTGAATTGTGGTAAATTACAGATGTTGCCCCATAGTATAATTTATTTTCTCTTTTTATATATAGATACCTGCATAATTGATATATTCTGATATTTGTAGATAGGTCCCTAGACAAATTGAAATTTTCATTAGACCAGTAATTTGTTGTCATTTATCAAAGCTTTGAATTTTTTGAAATGCGGGATGCGGATGCGATGCGGCGAGGCACCGCATCCGACATATACGGTATGCGGATAAGATGCGGGTGCATATGCGATTTGCGATTTAATAATTAAATAATATAATATAGATATATTAATTATAAATTATATACATGTAACTAAAAATTTAGATAATTTTTTGAATAATTTCTAAGATAAACAAGTTAATATTAAATAAATTAGAATAAAAAAACCAAAAAATAACAACAACAAAAAAACAAAAAATAGGTGTTTTGAAATGTGATTGCATCTACCCGCATATGTGGCCGCATCTACCCACATAAGCGGGTCAAGTTGCGGGCCGCATCTGGAGGGCCGCATCGAGGAGATGCGATGCGCCTCTCCCGCGCATCGCGGCCGCATCTGCATATGCGGTCGCATCTGGCCGCATTTTAGAAAAAACTTTTTTCTAACATTCTCCTTCTTTTTTATGATGACAATAATAGCAATATATAAGAGCAAGAGTAATAATGCAAAGTCGAGTTGATAAAATTTTAGTACGTAAGAATGTGCGCTCCCCCTTAATATATGGATTATTTTCTTAATGATTCATAAATAATTTTCAATTGTTGTTCCCCTTTAATGTATGCAAGTGTTATTATTGTTACCTTTTATTTATGTTTACTATATTATTACTTTAAGCGTAGATTAAGATTGATTTAGTATTATATTCCTTATAACACAACACTAATATGTTAAAAATAACTTACACAAAAAAAATTAATTAAAAAATAAAAAAAGGTTTGAACCGGATCGACCCAGATCAGGCTGGGACCGAATTTCCGCAAACTTCGGGACTACGGACCGGACCTGATCCAATTTGGTCCAGAGCAGTCCATTTTTTCGGTCCAAACCGAATCATTAACACCTCTACTCATCATGATAATTAGAATTTTTACTAGACCACCCGTGTAGCAGGAATATGTCATAAATGTGAACGAGGCAAGCACACATTTAATCGTTACCGTAGCTGGAGGAAGAGACACCATATCCTCGAATTTGTTGAAGAGAGGTGGATGGCTAGCTAGTTTATTGTAAGAATGTCTAGACTTGTATGTACTCAATTGCAGCTTAATTTGGTGCATACTAGACGTTGTTTACGTTTGAGTTGTTACTAAATAAGAAAATATTTCTTAAACTTCCTTTCCTGCCTTCAAAATGGCCATGCCAACTTCTTAACCGTATAGACGACAATAACACTTCTGTGGGTGCCCTTGTGTGGATGTATAGGGCAAAAAATTAAGTGGGTGAATCGATTAGCCATATACGGGTAATCCATTTCACCCCTCCCTTGTGGGCTAAAAATTATTAGGGAACACTTCTATTTGTTAGTAATATATTTTTACGTCGACTAAAATCGAAAACTAAACCAATCTGTACTAACTTGGTCGGGTCGGTTAGAATTTTCAAGTTTGAAATTATTACTTCTTGGAAATTTCGCTTAACATACCATAACTACTACCTAGTTAAAAGTAATCATTACCTCCTTAACAAACTACTTTCCTCATAGTTACCCCAGAATCCTTCACACCCTAATAGTTCCGGCAAACCAAACGCACCTTATGTGTTGATTGTAAACATTATGACGTACAAAACGACGTCTTCCCTAGATTTTGAAATTTTATGTAGTTAACCAACATCATTGTTTGGGTTTTTTTATCATTTGAATTTTGACTCCTTCGGGTTTTTTTTCCTACATTGATAATAAGATAATAGATGAAATTTCGTCTAACATATGCAATATAAGAGTATCTAATTACCTACTTGTAAAACAAAAGGACCTAAATAGATTTCAAATAAACCCAAATCAAAACTAACTAACTAGGGCTGTCAGTTTCTACTCGCACACGCTAACTTACTAAAGACTCACTCAGTTTCGCTCGTTCAACAGCTCAACTCGATTGTTAACAAGTCAAGACGAGACAAAAAATCTACTCGAGGAAATAAATGAGCTGAGCTGAGCGAAACCCTACTCACTCGGTGCTCGCTCACTCACTCAACTCAGTTGTTCGTATATACGCATACAAACATACATACACAACATGTACATTACAAATATACATCTCTCCACTTTATATTGTCTTTGTTTACACGAAAATACACGATATACATGATAATATGTCATACTAAAAGAACATGTTCATGTAATATTGTAGTGGTTGGGAGCTTGTTTTGTCGTTAGGGTTACAAGTTCCAAACCCATCTGGGCTTCAACATTTTTCAGATTATATATTATTACGTCCAATAACATGTAAGTTGCAAATTATATGGATCTCAAAGTACTCAATTATTCATTATCTTAGTGCATTACGTATTTAACCCCACAACTCACCTTGTTATTGTTTTATTTGGTATATCGTATTAAAAAAAAGAGAGGTAGGTAGACTCAAACATTAGTAATGTGAATGTATGTCAAAATTTCAATCATTTTACTAAAAGTGATTAAAGATTGTGTGTATTGTGAAAAACATTCAACAACACAAAACATATTGCACATTTGCTATTTTTTGTGTAGTCACTATGATACGAGGTGTGGGAGTGTGACATTAGTCCCACATCGATGGTGTGTGAGTTTCAAACCATTTCTAGGCTAATGAATACGAAGTTGAGTTATTCGACCTAGAAAATGGTTGTCGGGGGTAGGGGTGAGCATCCGGTCTGGATCGGACCAGATTTTTATCCGGGGTCCGGACCGAAGACCAGACCGGACCAGATGCCCTCGGACCGAAGACCTGACCGAACCGAATCGGTCTGGTCCGGTCAAAAACCGATTTTTTAAAATAAAAAACAAAAAAAAGACTGGTACGGACCGAACCGAAATTTTAAAATTTTGACGGACCGAAACCCGGACCGGACCGAACCAAATCTTCCCGGACCGGTCCGGGTTTTGCTCTGCCCTAGTCGGGGGAATCAATACTTGGTCAAACCGGTACTGACCAATTGGTTCAAGTCCTAATGATTTTAGTTAAGTATTTGGTCATGAATTAAAATAATTACTGAGTCAACAAACCGAGAAACCTCACGAGCTGAGTCGAGCAAAACTTTTATGCTCGAATCAAACATCGAGCACGAGCGGAACAAAAAATAAACTAACCGCGGTTCGAGTAAATCTCGTTCCCCTCGAACTCGGTGATTCTCATTGTTTTGATTTCGGAACGTCAGATAATCCCAATTCTAAAAGTCGGACACGGTTTCAATGTTTTTTTTCAAGGATAGAAAAATCAGATTTTTTGATCCACCAAAAACTTAGCAAGAAACTCACTCCCCACTGACAACAATCGCCCTTCGTGTCACTAAGAGCATCATTAACGGCGCCCAGGCAGTTCCCGGGCGCCCTGCTTTCTCTCTCAGCCACGTCAGCTTCTCTCTCTGCCACGTCAGCACAAACCAACCCCCCTACAAAATCCTTAACCATTACCCAATCCACCCAGTCACGCTACAGTATTTGTTGCCACGTCATTATTTTTATTCTTCTCTCCAAAACTCTTTCAACAATCAACAAAATATATTAATAATCATTATCGTAATTATTTAACATCAACAATTCATTCGTTTTTAATTAACATTTAATTAAAAAACACGAAAATATTATTAAAATTAAGAAAACCACAAATTAATAAATCTAAAATCTAAAATTTAAAATTTAGGACCTATAGTATGCGCGTGACTCAAAAAAGACGAGATGATTGGATCGAGGCTTGGACTTCTCAGTCATCGAGGAGATACAGTATGCGCGTGACTCACAAAAGACGAGACGATTGGATCGAGGCTTGGACTTCTCAAGCATCGAGGACCTACAGTTTACGCGTGACTCACAAAAGACGAGACGATTGGATCGAGGCTTGGACTTCTCAAGCATCGAGGATCTACAGTATACGAGTGACTCACAAAAGACGAGACGATTGGATCGAGGACCTACAGTACGCGCGTGACTACTTCAATATATATACCACAACCACCTCTATTCCAATCTTACTTCTTCCACCATAATTCTCTACTCACCTCTACTCTCTACTCACAATGTCATCTTCAGAAGGCAATGGTTCACCAGATTACCGACGATCTCCACGTCGTCCACCCCCAAGCCAACACTTTTTCCCTTACCAAAATGTTCCACAACCAGGATTCCACCCGTTATACCAAAGCCAATTTACCCCACAACCAGGATTCCACCTGTCCCACCAAAACCAATTTTTACCACACCCAGGGTTCTACCCACACAATCAATACCAACCGCCAACTCAGGAAGAAGGGCAAACCCAATTCCCAATGGGTATGTATACACGCCTCCTAAGTGGCGAAAGTAGTGGAAATGCAAGCCGCTATACAATTGATGTGCATGACGAAACCGCGACCCAGGGAACACGCAAAACCGCGACGACGAGGTCGCAAAAAACGTGGTCCGCACAAGAGGATCAACGACTTGTCTCGACTTACATGGTTGTTAGTGGCGATGCTGTGGTTGGGACAAACCAAAAAATGAAGTCCTTCTGGAAACTAGTGGAGCACATCTACAATGACTCAAGCGAGTCAGGTGTAGTAGAGCGTAACGATGAATCATTGAAGGGGCGATGGAGGCGTACATTGCCATCTGTGAACCAATGAGTCGGTTGCTTCGACCAGGCGGTGCGGAGGAAGAGAAGCGGTTACAACGAGGACGATATCATCAATGAAGCGCACATCATCTTAGAACGAACACACAACGCCAAATTTCAGTTCATGCATGTTTCGCTTTCGTTACGCAGGTACCCTAAATGGGAGTCTGTTGGGCTTGGAAATACCACCGGAAACGTCGCTGCAGAAAGTCCGGAGAGTTTTACCAGTGGGAAAAGAAAAAGCACTGACGACGATGGGAGTAACGCAACACCGTCAGCAGATGAAATGGTGTTCGAAACATGTGCTCGTCCTGAAGGTGTTAAAAAGCCAAAAAGAAGAAGGGGAAACAACCATTTCAGGCACAACTTGATCCTGAGATGTTAGAACTGGGGAAACAAATTGAATATAGAGCAAAAGTAAAAGAGGAAAAATATTTGCGTTAGGAAGAACGGCTGGAGAGGAAACGCATCGAAGCTGAGGCGAATTTCCCAAGGGAACTGAACAGCAAGAAACTTGATGTCCTCTTCGCTCTAATGAAGAAGGAAAACAAGGACGAATTCGATAAAGAAACACTTGCTGAACTCAAAGAGTGGGCTAAAGCACAAGGATATCTGTAGGTGCTTATGTTTTCAATATGTCTGTGGTAGTTTAAAAGTATTTCGTATTATATATTTGTATCCGTAGGAGGACTGTATTTCCTTTCTTAATTTCTGTTGTATTTCGTATTATGTATTTGTATTGTATTTTGTTTCCCTAATGTATGAGTATTGTACTATTATTTCTTAATTTTTTATTTTTTTTATTTTTAAGTAAGTCAAAAAAAAATTAATTATAAAAAAATTCTAATTATTTTATAATACCTAATTAATTAAAATCTATTTACCTATTTAATACATTATCCTAATTATATATAAATAATCTTTATTTTTAAAACAAAAAAAAATAAAAAAAAAATAAAAAAAATTCTCGGACGAATGGGGGGGCACGTGGCCCCCCGCCCGGGCGCCCAGGGCGGATTCCCGGGGGGCCTGCCACCCGGGAATCCACCCAGGGCGCCCCGCCCTGGGTGCGCCCTCCCGTTAAGGGAGGGCTGTCCGGGCGCCCGGGCAAAGAGCACCCGTTAAGGGTGCTCTAACGCGAACATTTTTGGTTCTCCGACTGCTAGCTTTGACACTGCGATCTCCTATCTTAGGAGAATCACACCAGGTTAGTTATCACGTCTTCTGTCCAAGCTTCGGAAGATTTTCCCCTTTTTTCATCTTCTGCATTGCCCAGAGTAAGTAATCGAGAACACACATTTTTTGTGTGTGTGGGATTTGTGATGTGCGAACGAAATCTGTAATTACCTTCGAAATTTAGGTGCCATTGACGAATTGTGGTGTTTTGGGTAACTTTGGAGTGATATTCTGTTATTGTAATGAAAGTTAGTATGTCTTTAGGCACATATAAATTGAATAAAATACGGTTCTACTCCATTCAATTATGGGTCATCATCTTAACATCTTATTGATACTATGTCTATGGGTAGATTTTCATTCGGGTGTGATTGGTAGGAAGGGTTGGCTTTTTAGTCTTAATCTATATTAATTTTGATGATTAATTAAACTAATCTTAATCAATCAACCTAATCAATCAAAGTGAGCAAACACGATTACATGCATTGCATATATATTTGTATACTTGCAATCATCTTAATAGGTTGATCAAGACAATCCAGGAAAATGAGTATTGAGACAAAGTGTTAAGTCCCTAACCCATTTAGTGCTAATGAGGATTAGATGAGGGGTTTAGCATGGGGAATGGAGGATCTACAGTGGGATGTGATGGGTGAGGGGGTAGGGGGTGCGAGTTACTGTTGGTGAAGAGATGGGGGGGTTTTAAGAAGAGAAATCTCTATTCTTCTCTCTCTCACTCTCCTCTTTTCTTGTCCGGCGTGCAGCAGAGGAGGAAGCTCCGGCGAAGGTGGACGAGCTCCGTGTGGCGGTGGCGCGGTCGTGAGGTGCGTTGGAGCGGAGGTTGTGGTCGCGGATCGACGTTGAGCGGATCTCCGGCGCGCTCCGTCGTCTCTTTGAGGTATGCCGGTTCTTAGTGTGTTTTGGTTATCCACCCTCGCGTGAGGGTTTTGTTGGTCGGTCGTGGGAGGTCGGATGCCTCCCCGGCGACGAGATGTGCGTAAATCCTCGGCTGACGCGAGGTTGAAGACGACCAACGGTCGACTGGGTCCTTATGAACGGTCGACCGATGTAGTGTTTTGCCTTATTTTAACCATCACTAGTCGAACGATGTCTTATGGCGGTCGACCGGTCAGGTATTGTGCCGGTGAATCTGGACTTCCTGTTGTGTTTCGGTCGACCGGTTCCTTGGGGTCCTTCGACCGGAACCTAAGTGTACTTAATGATTTTTGCATGCTGTTCGACCGATTCATATATATTGTTCGACCGTTATATGACGTAGACTATTAGAATGACCCTGGTAGTTTTTGGTCGACCGGGACCCCTGAGTCGGTCGACCGAATAGCCTTTGGTGATTTTGACCAACTCTGGATTTTGACCCCGTATTCGGTCGACCGGTTTTAGACTTCTGTTCGACCGTTTGGACTTAAGTGACGCGGAGAATATTTCGACCGTTGTAGACTTTCGGTCGACCGAACCTATTGGGGACGGTCGACCGGTTAGACTTTTTTGGTCGACTGTTTGTGTGCAGAACCGAATTTCTGGTCTTGTGATCGTGTCAACTCTGTCGACGGAAACCCGTGTCCTCGCTTAGAGCGTGAGCCCGGAGGTGACAGCGGGCACGTGCTCGTGCCGCCCAGGGACCGCCGTGTGGAAGAGTGTGGACACTTGGGCCGCACCACCTCCGTGTTGGACGTGGTGTGATGTGTTGTTGCCTTACTCTCTGATGAGTAGCAGACCTGAGGGATCGCGGATCCTAATGCGTGTGACGCATGGCTCGTGGAACATGATTACCCTACAGACTACGGTCTGGACCCGTCCGATGTTGTGCCGGACGTATGTTGTACCGTCGATGTTGTGCCGGCGATGCCACCGAGGTTTTTGCCGGCGATGATGGTGCCGACGATGTTTCGGCTTGTGGTTGTGTCGTCCGATGTTGTGCCGGACGTATGTTGTACCACCGATGTTGTGTCGGCGATGTCGCTGTTGTTGTGCCAGCGATGATCCCCGATTGAGCACCTAACCTGGGATGTTGACCGACTGGGCTACGGCTCCGTCGAAAGTGATGTAGACCACGTGGTTCCTTACGCGGAAGTGCGGACGTTCTCACCGATCCCTTAGGCTCGTGTAGTCGCGTATGGGGGGACGCGTCGCGTGCTGTTCGTAAGATCGTATGTGCCTATGATAGGTTTTCGAGGGAGACCCGTTGTTCTTGCAGGACGGATGTCCTTGTGGACGTTGTTGAGGGTCGTTGTTGTTGGACTGATGTCTCGTTTACCCTGTTGAGAGACTTGATGCATTGCAGATGTGTTATGACATGCCATTAGTATGATAGGTTCATTTACCGTACTATTGCATGCATATATGTGAGTTTGGCATACGGGGTTTCTTAATGGGAAACTCAGGCATCGTTGTTTGATTCATGTTTCAGGACCGCAGTAGGTTTTGTCGGGTGGTGACAGCGGGCACACACATTTTGGGGCAAGGATACTCATCGGACTCTTCGAGGTCGTCGTGATTGCTTTACCTGTCTTTTCAATGTATTGTTGTAATTACGTCTTTTGACAAACTTTGTTGTATTATTGGTGCACTGACTGTTGATTGTTTAAATTTTTAAAATTTCCGCTGTTTCGGGATGTTACACAAAAACATCAAGACTCAAGACTTGTAATCAAAGCTTTAGACCAAGACATGTAATTTTGTATTTATTGAGTCCATAAAGTTTAATGTAAACTTAATTACTAGGATTTTGTTTCGTTCATCATTGGTAAACCGAACCCCTTTCGGTTAACCGAATCTTGTCTAGTTCGGTCCACCGAACACCTTTCGGATACCAAAATACTTCACACCAGTAAAACTTAGGTGTTCTCTGGAATTACCCCAATGGAAGACCGAACCACTTTCGGTCGACCGAATAACCTTGGACCGGTTTTGGACTTTGCTCTAACGGTCGCATTCGAATCGAGTCCCTAGAGACCAAATGACTTGTCCCACTTCGGACGACCGAATACCTATCGGTCTACCGATTCGTTATTGTCTTTAGGTGCACAACGACTATTTACACGTGACACTTAACCGTTGTACCCAACAATTATTTGAGCTATTACTGTCATCGCAAAACCCGCGTTAACTTCGGTCTACCGAAGTGTATACGGTCAACCGAACTTGAGTACATCAGAGTCCAACCAATTCTACTGTCCACCTTGGAACGGTGAACCGAATGAACTTCGGTTAACCGAGTTTAATTAGGGTTAAATAGATAAAAGCTACTAGAGGTTGGTGAACGGTGATCCGATACATAATCGGTCAACGGAGTTCTTAATTCAGACCAATTCTTCGGACTACCGTTTGGATAACGATCGACCGAATATGCCTCGATTTCTGACCGAGTTTAAGTCACATCTTGCATTTCTATTGGTCCATTTCCCCCACCAACACTCAAACGGCTAGTTGAGCTTGAAGGCTTATAAATAGGACATCATTTGTTGGTTTTGGATCTTTTGAACACTTCCTATCTATCCAATACTTAAAGTCAAATCCTCTCCATCTTCAAGCTCTCAATCCACAACACTCAAGCCTAAACTTCACAACTTGCATATCCAAGTCCATATCAATATCCAAGTGTGCTCACGTATAGCGTGTTAGTTAGATTGTGATTCCATCCCCATATTCAAAGAATCACCAAGTTGTAAAGCTTCGAGGAAACTCTCTCTCTCAGATTGTGAGAGGAGACTCGAGCGAGACGGGGTTGTTCGCGAGGCTCGGAGTTGTAAACGGCGTTGATCTCGGCCCGAACGGAGATCGGTTAGTGAAACCGTAAGCTAGCCTCGGGAGATCGAGCGAGGCTTGCGAGGAGGATTAGGAATCGGGTGTGGGTGCCTAACCTCTCGAAATTCCGGTGTCGACGAATTTGGGGGTTGCGATTGTCTTTTCCTTAATCTTTCGATTATTATTTTTAATTCTGCATTTATCTATCGATTAGAGAGTCATAGATTCTAACATGAAGGAAGTAAAGGGAAGTACTAAATTTCACATTCATTGATTTCCCTCATTTTAGTGTTGGAGAATGGGAACTCTCTCGAAGTATAATTTTTTTACTGGTACTTGTAATTTGTAAAGATTTCCTGACTATCAATTTTCAGAAGTCATTTTAGAAGTCTAATTCCCACTCTTCCTTAAAGTTTTCCTGCAAATCCATCAAGCCCTTAGAGAAGCTCTTTTCAATTTAAAATTTAAGTGGATTTATGGTATAATAATTTTTTTCTAACTTCCTTTGTTAACATTGTATTTGGATATTTGGATGGAACTATAAGAGCTCTGAGGCCCAATGTCTATTATGCCAAATGACTCAAATGCAACAAGATAACTGTGCCTAGCTCTGGGGAAGGTGAAGGGTAATAATTATGTAAAGTGAGGTGGTGATGGTGTTTTGGTATTGGTTGAGGGAGGAGACGTGATAATGGGGAGAGAGAGGAGGTTAGCGTATTTAGAAGAGGAGATTAGAATAAGAGAATAGAGTAGAGGGAAATTAAGAGAGAGACAAGACAATAGAAAGGATTTGGAAAATAGAAATATGCTTCTTCATATCATTCAATGTTAAGGGACTCCTTATATAGAGTATACAAATTCATAAAATAGGAAATACATCTAATATTGATATCTCTAATTAATTGGAAATACGTTTTCCATTATTGCAAGCAATCTACTTTCCATAATTATAGAGCTACCGAAGGGGAACTACAATTAACCATAGAACGACAATCAACTCATTGGGTTTCAAAATATTGTATTTTTTCTTATCATGGTTCATTTCGTGTGTTACATCCTAACCCTTGATTTTGGGTTTAATTGTGATTAGGTGGTGGATTAGAAGAGAAGGAGATGGAGGGCTGAGATGGATTGGGTGGTGATGAGGTGGAGGGTGGGGATTGAGGGGAGGTGTTGCTTAGGTGAGTGCTCTCTCCCTCTCTCTCTCTCACTCGTGCATTTCTCTCTCTCACTCAAGTCTCTCTCTCTCTCTCGCGTGATCAACAGCTCTCTGAGGTGAGGAGGAGCTCGAGGTACGCCGGATCGTGTGATTCGAGGCTCGCCGGATCGTGTGGCCGGAGGAAAAGGATCGGGTTCGGGTTTTCGCCGGAGAAGAGGAGATTTGCGAGGAAGCGCTCGCCGGGGTTCTTCAAAGGCTTCTTCAAGCCTTAAGGTATGCCAAACTTTAGTGTAGATCTCCTTTTAGCCTTTGCGAGGGTTGGAGTGGCCGACGGTAGGCCGGAAGGCTTGTCGAGAACATTGCAGCAGCATTTCTGCTATGCAACGGTCGACCGGCGGGATGGCGCGGTCGACCGGTCGTAGTGTATTTTGGGCGGAAAACCCTTGCACCGGTCGAACGATACTCTTCGAGTGGTCGACCGGTGGTGCGTTTTACCAAGGGAGAAATGCTCTGTGTGTTTTCGGTCGAACGGGTCCCCTTTGCCGGTCGACAGAAAAGCACTGTTGAAGGTCGGTTGGGGGCGTTGACCATCTAAACGGTCGACCGCTCATTGACTTCGTCCGACCGGAGTTTAAGTTAACTTATTGGTCGGTCGACCGGGAGTGTGGTTTCGGTCGACCGTGTAGTGCGGTTTTGTTGGGATATTTCCCTGGTTGTTTTCGGTCGACCGTGACCTGAGGGTCGTTCGACCGTTGGTGCTTTTGAGCGAGAGAGGATTTTCCCTGTTGGATTTCGGTCGACCGTGATTTGAGAGTCGTTCGACCGGTTGGGCGTTATTTCGGTTATTCTGAGGAATAGTTGTGGTGTTCGGTCGACCGGTTGGGGTCTTCCGTTCGACCGTTGGGCACTGTTTTGCATATAGATGCTTGTGCCGTGTGTTGTTGGATCCGCCTCGAGGGCAACGGGTCTCCGGCCTTTTTTGGGGCGACGGTACAGACATTGCCGGCCTGAGAGGAGGGTCGTGTTGTGGCTCTGAGGAGCGGGTGCCTTGTGTGCACGTTGTTGTTGTGGCTCTGAGGAGCGGGTGCCTTGTGTGCACGTTGTTGTTGTGGCTCTGAGGAGCGGGTGCCTTGTGTGCACGGTGTTGTGGTGGCTTTGAGAAGCGGGTGCCTTGTGTGCACGTGTGATTGAGGGGTTGGGGTGAGAGGACCCTTGAGACCCGGGGCCGATGTGTTCGGTTGTGCCTGGTGTGCACGGGAGACTGTTGTGTTTTACTGCATTTCATTTCATTTCATGTTTCATTACGCATTTTATGTTCATAATTTAGGGGTTTGGCATACGGGGTTTCCCACGGGAAACTCAGGCATATTCATGTTTTATGTCAGGTCGTACGCGTCAGTAGGAGGTGGTGACTACGGACAGGAGTGCCCAGACCAGATCCTGTCTCTTTTGGTTCTTCGAGGTGGATGATCTTCCCTTGTACATGTGTTGTATATCTTTTGTGTTGGGTTGTAATCATCCTTGACTCTTGTATTGTACAGTTTCCCTATTATATATATCTGTACTTGTGGTTTGGTGACGACCCCTGTGTTAATTCTTTATCTGTTTAAAGTTTTAAATTTTCCGCTATTTCGGGGCGTTACATCGTGTCTTCAATCCGAGCTCTAATTCATGTTTTCTTGAAATCAGGTGTTGTTTCAAATAGATTTTTCAGTTGCAATGAGGAGTGAATCTTAAAATGGTATACCAAAGATCAGGTCTAATCTATTTAAGTGAAATTTCAAAATCTTTGTGAAGTCCATTCCATGTGGTTGTGACCAATAAATAGAAGCACATTTTCGGTTTTCCAACAATTTACATATTTTACTTTTTCAACATGTAAGTTTATCATGTCGAAGTTCGTAATCGGCTCGCCCTTATATAATTTTATGATATGATGTCTTTTGTTCTCATAATTTTTGCTCAGTACCTACAGTCATTTCAGTCATCGTGTGCTCTTGATATTCTACACAAGATGGGCAAATATTCATCTGATGCACCACATTCGCATACGCCGTAGCAAGGCCAACAAGGATACGAACACAGTATAGCAGTAAAGTATGCGTAACAGTAAAATATGTTCAAATTTCATACTAGCAGTATGTCTGGTATGCAAATCTGATAAGCACAGAGGTGTACCATTATTTCTAGTGACTTGCTATAGCCAACTTACAGGTTTTTTCCTTGTGCTCAAAAGGTCAAAATGACTGATCAGGTAGAACAATATTTAGGATTTAGCAATGTATGAAGTCTTTCTTGTAGGTATAAGTAAAAATAATTTGCAGAAACCATACTATGGAATTGGTCTAATGTCTAAATGTGAAAAACATTGGCAAAATGTTTATCAGATAATCAAAACAGATATGTCAACAGCGGGAATTGTTTTTCACATATCCTCCTTTTAACAATTACCTCAAATCAAAATTCCAAATAGTGCCATAACTAATTGTTTAAAATTCCTATTTTTATTCTGTAATATTTTTTGATAGGGTGTTATGTGAAGAAAATTGTTCTTTTGCAAACATATTTGGTGTTTGTATCATGAATTCAGTGATTGTACAATGAACTTGATATGCAAACAGATTTCTTAATTTTGTCTAAATTCATGGTTTAGGCATGTGGATTTTACAATTTTGTGTCTATCATTGAAAGGAAAGATCATTGTAATGCATGTGGGTTTATAAAGGAAGAAGAAATTACTACACGTTTTGTGAAATAATTACACAATTTGGGGCCTTTCTTGGTAGTAATATTTTTTGTTGTTTCTTTGGATTGAAAAATCACGCAAACTATTGATATTTTTATTTATTGTCTTGTTCGAGCATATTTGAGGTGAGAAGTTGCCAAGTCAAGTGATCATCCTTGTCCACTAGTTCACTTGAGGTGATCTTTAGCATGACAGAACTTGCTTGAAATTGACCTGTCTACACCCCAATCCTTTTATTGGAGCAATCTTGTCTAGCAAAATATTTGCCTTTTTGATGTCAACCCAGCAACCAACATGGAGTCTCTCCCCTTCCAATGGACAAAATCTCTCTTTTGGATGAACCAAACAGTGACCCAATCTTGCATTCAGACAGGTGAGTATATCTCCTGTGGTTGTTCAAATTTGTTATCTTCTTTTAGCCTTTTGTGTCATCAATGCAATTAAAACTCAAAGACTACAGAGTACAAGTTTGAAACTTCTAAATTTGATGTTTGAAAATTCCTCTGGTTTAGGAAAACAGGATATGTTGTTGGTGTTGATGGGTAGTTTCAATCCTCCAACCTATATGCATTTACGGATGTTTGGTCAGCTCTTTTGGACAAAAATTTCACAGTTGGTTGTGATATTTAGACTTAATTTTTCCTTCGTATATTTATGAGGGATAGTGAAAATCATTCAAAATTATAGGTACAGTATGTCAGGAAATTGTATCCATGTTTAGCGTGTTGTATCTTATCCAATATGACCAAAATTTATCGAATGCAAAATTGCAAATACTTGTGTTTGCAGTTCATTCAGAAACTTCTGTTATTCTAAGTGCTAAGTTGCAACAAGAACACTAAAGCCTTTATTCTCAAACTAGAAGTTGGTCAGTGAAACTCTTGTTTGTGCTTCATTGTTAGTTTGTTTATTGTTGAATACTCAGTCTCAAGAATGAGCATAATTTTGCAAGACAGTTTGCCTTCGAAACATTTTGCCAATGTTTTGAACTGTTTCCCTCTATTAAGTTTCTGATTTTTGGTAGAGTTGGCCAAGGATGCATTGAGTTCAGAAGGATAATTGGTACTAGGTGGATGCATACATGAAAAGGGTATCTATATGTGACAACTTCAGCTATTTATATTTGATAAAGGTTAAAAAGCACTTGGCTTTGTCCAAGGCTTGCTAGTAGTGGCATCTACTTTTTCATTACTCTTCGTTTTTTAAAATTGTACTCCTGCATTCACATGTTATTTTCTTAAAGAATTATCGTATAAAGAATTCAGCATTTTTGTGTTGAAAGAAGACGAGAAACACAAAAAACATACAAAAATTGAAAAATATATTTTGTTGGTCAAGAAAAAACCAAATAAATGGGCTATATTTCTCAAAGCATTTCATGAAATGGGTTATATATTTAGTGACTAAACATTTCTAAAGCTTTCTTGTGGAATGCTAACCTCAAAAACAAAGATAATCATTTCATTCTATTTTTTTAATTTCGTATCATTCTATTCTTTGCCTTGTTCATTTTCACACAGTATTATTTTCACTAACCATACTATTTTACATATGTTTGCAGGGAAAACAAAGTACCTATCAATGCAGTTTTGTTGTTCTAATTAGAATTAAAGGATGCTTATCTGATAGCAGGGTGGAATTAGGAGGTGCGTAACCTAAAAAGTTTTTTTCAAAACTTGATTGGAGCCATTCGGGTGTCAAACTGGCTTTACTTTACTTATTATTCTTGAACAGTTGGACTTCTGGTTAAGTGTGTGCTAATTTGTGCAAACCTAACTTAGAATATAATAGAGTTAGATGCATTGTGGTTTAACGATCACTAGCAACTTTCATTAATCTGATAATAGAATTTAAAGATTTATATGAAATCATATTATTTAAAAATTGTTGTACCATACTAGAGACTGTACTAAGTTGAAGTTTGTTGCCTCAATGTGATTGTCGTTTTCCTTTTCTGGAAAATGGAAGCTCACCGTCGTTTGAAACCATTGTCAATTTTAAACAAGTTTTTTTTCTTTCTGAAATAATGGTTAGTAGAGCTAGTGAGGTACAACCTATAATTCTTACTATCTGTTCAAAAAAATTATTTGCAACATGGAGAGGCCTCAGCCGTGACATTCTAACTATTTCTGCATTACTTATCTATGCACATTTTGGTTTATTATAACTTTCTAGTACCATGCACTGGCACTCTGGGGTCTTCTGCTGTTTGACACTTAGCATTCACCGTCATGTGTTGATTATTGTTGTACTGCAAGAAATCTTATCATGTTTTCTTGCTAGTACTAGATTAAATATAAAAAATGGGATTACAAGCTTTGTGGTTGTTTTAACTTGAACCTCAACATTCCAATTGCAGTCTGAGCTACCACAAAATTGCAGCTTAGTTCGTCTTTATATATTTAAAAGTTTAAGGGCATATTCTTTTTTGGCAGATTCATTAAAGGTGATGCTTTTGTGTGGTTCTGAACTTCTGATTTGCTAGAATCCTTTACCAAGAAAGGAGTGTGGATAAGTGATCAGGTACTTCTATTCTCAGGTTTTATGTCCTGATTCATATTAAAAAAATCTTTTACATTAAACATGTGGTAGATTAAAGACATTTTGTTTAGGTTTTTTTTTGCTGTTGCGCTACTTACATTCAACATCAACATCATCAACATAACCCCAATGCCTCAAAAGAGGCTCCCGTCTAAGCGAGGTAAGGGGGGTCGGATGTACGCAACCTTACCACCGTAAAACAGTGATGTTGTTTCCAATTGACCCAAACGATGCAAATGCAACCGACCATCTGCGATTCCACAATAAAAGAAATGCAGATCGTTTAAATAGCCCTTTGATATAGTCCATGATGCTCTAAATGTCAAAAAACAACTTAATCTTTGACACAGTGGAAATGGACACATGTTGTTGTGCTACTTACATTCGATTTCCCACAATGTCATCTAGTTACAACTATTGTCTAATTTGTCTTAGAGGTCACTAAAAAACATGGTTAACATCTAGAATACCATTGTGTTTTCAGATGGGTGCAAATTTGCGACTCCGTTAACTTTTTTGTTACTAACGTCATTATTATGTTAACGACGTTAAAAAATTAATATTTAATTGTAAATTTTACAAATTCACCATGAATAACTTAACAAACATTTCCTTCTTCTCTCTTCTCACATTATTCTCTCTCTCCCCTTCCTCTCTCTTCTTTGTCCTCTCTCCCCTTTCTATTGTTCAAAGAGAGAGAGACCACAGAAGAGGGAGAGAGGAGAGAAGAGAGAGACAAAATGAGAGGAGAGAAGAGAGAGGAGTGATAAGAGAGAGAAGAGAGAGGAGAGAGAAGATAAAGGAGATAGAGAAAAGGGAAAGAGGAGAGAGAGAGAGGAGAGAAGAATGAAGGAGGGGAGAAGAAAGAAAAGTTAATTAAGTTTTTAAGGTTTAATTTGTAAATTTTATTTTAAATATTAATTTTTTTAACGCCGTCAATGAAATAGTGACAGTTATTAACGAAAAAAGTTAATGGAGTGTCAAATCCGCACCAATCCGAAAACGTAATGGCATTTTGGATGTTAACCATATTTTTAAGTGACATTTAAGACAATAGTTATAGCTGGATGACATTTTGGGAAATCAACTGTTTTTGAGCGGTACACCATCAAAAAAATCCTTTTGTTTATATGCCACAATCTTTTTGAACTTAGAAGTATTATCGTAACGTTCCTAAAATAATTTTTTTCGTGTATTTGGTTTGGTTTTGCCGTTTTACTTTTCTTGGAAAGATTGTTTTGATTGAATTGACATTCAACATGGAACTTAAAAGAGTGATTGTTTCTCCTTCCTAGGTCAAAACTATATGTAGAGACTTCGGTATTGTGTGTATTCACAGAGGGGAGGGGCATCGAGAAACTCTTCACCAATGATCAAATCTTACGTGAACATAAAGGGTTTTTTTTTCTTTCAAAAGGTTTCTAGCATTAATAGTGAGAAATTTGTACTTGCAGTTCTAGGCGAGCAGAAAATGTTTGCATCTACGAAATAAAGCTCTCTAGATTTTTATCTTGTAGATTTTCAAAACGGGATTAGTCCTATTTCCTTTTATTTCTCTGTACATTGTTGATTTAACCTTCTTGTCATTTTTCTGTTTCAAATTTGTTAAACCAGGACAATATTATTCTTGTGGATGCGCATCCAAACCAAATCAGTTCAACTCGAGTAAGGTAATTAATCGTTATTGATTAGGTGTTTCACTAGTTACATTTCGGCTTCTCTTAGCATGCTAAAATATTTCAGGGACTGGATTAAGAGAAGACTGTCAGTTATGTATCTTACATCTGATACTGTTGACTACATAAAGGAACACAAGCTATACTCTGAGTAAGATTTGATGTTGCTGCTTAACTTTTCACAGTTAAAGAGTTTCTTGACTTTTACTCTGCCTACGAATTGCATCGCCACTTCTCTTGCACCAGGTCATGCTGGTATAAATGTAACTGCCATTCTTTCAACTTGAAGCTGAACATCATTATGTAACTTCCTTGATTTGTGTGATCATGATGTAACGATGTTTCATGGCTTCTTTGTCTAATTACATAATTGAAGCACTTTGAAGGACATCCAAAATGGAGTCTTCGGAATGGTTTCTTTTCTTTTATGTTACGTTATTGAAAGCATATTTAACCACTAGAATTTTAGTTGTATTTTTAAAGAGAAAAGAGTAGAATCTTATGAGAGATGTTTGCTAATTGCCTAGCAAAGTGGACAGGAGGACCGGCTTTACCTTGACCACCAGGACTTTTGTTCAATTGTCATATTAACAAAAGAGTTAATGGACCTTTACAGCAAACAGAATAAAGTAATCACTTTTCTTTGCAAACATAATAAGTTTCATACTTATTATTTACCGGTCAATTTAAGAAATTAGTTACATGGTCGATTGAAAGGAAACCAAATAAACTCAAAGCACTTGGATATGATTGTTCTACATCTAATGTAAGACTACATTTTCAGAAGTTGTCTACATCACTGTTTTCCTCATTTTTGAATTTAGTAGTGTGTTTCAACCTTTGCATACTCTGTTCCATGCTTCACAGGAAAGAGAAGTAAATATCACTGCTTTCATTTAATTTAGATCAAAAGTCAATTTAGTATTCAAGCACCATGAAAATATTGCACGACGTTAGAGACCTCAACTGGTATTTCAAAATAAGTACCAAGTATTCAGAAGTCATTTTGATAAAGAAGTCAGAATTGTTACAGATACTAAAATACCAGTGGCATAAGTTGAACCCAGAGTCCAGAACACCACCCTCTT
Organism: Triglochin maritima; assembly: GCA_963682175.1. Lineage (NCBI taxonomy): Eukaryota > Viridiplantae > Streptophyta > Magnoliopsida > Alismatales > Juncaginaceae > Triglochin > Triglochin maritima. Next base: position 21,773,003 of record OY821786.1, read on the forward strand.
GTGGGTGTTCTATATTTTTTGTTAATCCAGTTGAACTCAAAAGTCAAAATAGTCAAAACTTTGTCAAAGAGATATTTTCTTTCTGAAAAGAAAATGGATCAGGACATACTGTAAATAAAATAATTCATACATGAAATCAGATCTCCCTAGGCAGTAGCAGGTTCTCTATCTAAAACAAGTTTGGCAAAAAATAATAATTAGAGTTGCAGAACTCACGTTACATTACTTATTATGCCAAACAAAATCCGCAGATTTATCTAGTTCTTGTGCTGCTGAAAGAGTCAAATTCCGTAAATGACATTTAAGCCGATGTTAACCATGTAATCACGATTGGGCTCCTGACGGCATGAACACCGTCTTTCCAAATCAAATGACCGAATTCCGGCTGCCGCTGCCTAGCCTTTGTTGTGAAGGTAACCTGGTAAGAGAGTTTCTGATATTTCCTTGTGAAGTGTAGCTTCCTTGGCTCTACCACAACTGATGCTCCTTTGAAGGGAGACACCACCACATGGTAATTCGAGGTGGGCATGCCAATGTTCGTCACTGTTCGGTGCAATGTCAGGCTTGAAACTGAAGATGTCTCTGGGAAAACGGCAGATATGGCTGGGTAGTTAAGATCCCCAGGTGAGGCCAATGTGTGTTTGCACGTCCGGTTCGCTGTGAACACTTTAAGCTGTGTAGGCGTCAGCTTCTGAGTGCAGAGGAACTCGAAGTACTCCACTGTGTCAATGTCGTAAACTAGACCGGGGTCGAGCGCTTTTACCGGCTGTATATGTCCTGCACCATGGTCGTAATGGTTTGAACCACGCTGGTCTGCGGCATCTTTAAGAGGCTGCAACATGTTGTCGTGAACGTAGGCAGTAGTCATCAAAGCAGACTTGATGGCTGCCGGGCTCCACTCCGGGTGGACGGACTTCAGCAATCCTGCCACACCAGCGACATGCGGGCACGACATCGATGTACCAGAAAGTATATTGAACTCAAACCGCCGGAGATCAGTGCTCAAGCTCGAGGGGCTATTGGCCCCAGTCCAGGCAGCCAGAATGTTAACCCCTGGCGCCACCATGTCTGGTTTCAAAATCTCGAGCGTGAGCGAATCCGGCCCTCTAGATGAGAATGCCGCCACAACTGGAGATGGCCTAATCCCCAATTTAGTCCCTCCGAACGTAATTGTGGCAGTCGCCCGAGGGTTCATTACAGCATACTGTTTGATTTCTTTCCCTTCCAACACTCCGACTGCAAGAGCCGGAAGAAGGTGGCTATCGGCCACAAGCTCCTCCCCATTCGCAGCCGTGTTAGCCAACACCATCCCCAATCCACCAGCATCCTTAACCACCTGCCCTTTCTGAACCCGCGGAGTGATCCCACGGTCACACAACACAATCTTCCCGGCCACCACCTTCCGATCCAAAGATCCCTCCAAGCAAAGCGATCTCGGATCGGCAATGCTCCGGTTCCCACCCGCATACACAAGCGGATACTGCTTATCCCCCAACAACTTCCTCCTACCCCGATAAACAGAAACCCCGGAAAATGTCCTCCCATTCCCTAGCCTCACATAAGCCGGGAAGTCCCGATCCATCGTACTAGCACCCACAGTGGTGATCCAAGGAGACACATTCGTCAAGCTATTCGCATCCGGCCCGCTATTCCCCGCCGAACACGCAACGAAAATCCCCTTCTCCATCGCCGCAAACGCCGCCACCGCCAAAGTATCTCTCGAGTAAGACGAGACACCACCACCAAGCGAAATCGACAGCACATCGACCCCATCCGCAATCGCCCGATCGACCGCCGACAGAATATCGGAACTGAAACACCCCCCAGTCCAGCACACCTTATAAGCAGCCACCCTTGCATGCGGCGCCATCCCGCGAGCGGTACCGGCGGCGTAACCGAGCAAATTCGCATCCGCAACCGGAACGCCGGCAGCGGTGGCAGCGGTGTGGGTCCCATGACCGTCCTGGTCTCTCGGAGACTTATACTCCGCCTTCTCATCCATCCCACCCATCGCCGCCTCATAACCTCTATAAAAAATCCTCGCGCCGACGATCTTCCGGTTGCAATGCTTTCTTGAAAACCCCCGGCCTACCTCGCAGGATCCCTTCCACCTCGGCGGGACCGGACCCATCCCGACGTCCCTGAAGCTCGGGCTCTCCGGCCAAATTCCGGTGTCGAGAACGCCGATAATAACGTCGCCGTTGGGTCCAACGGAGGTGTGGTTCATCATCTCCTTACCGTCGAGCCCCAGGAACCCGGGGCTCCTGGTGGTGTGGAGATGGTAGACGGTGTCGGGGTAGATCGCGGTCACCCCAGGGTGGGACTGGAGATACTCGGCCTCGGAGGCGGTGAGTCGGGCCGCGAAACCTTCGAAGGCAGTTTCGTAGATGTAGAGAATGGTAGAGTCGGAGCTGGAGACGGAGTCGGAAAGAGTTGATGCTGAGAGGGACTTAAGCGTGGATGAGTACCAGTCAGCGTGATGCGAGAAGCTTGACGGCATCGAGGTTCTCGGCATTTGGATAATGTACGTCTTCGTCGGAGTTGAAGATGAAAGTATTGGATGGAGAAAGCATAGAGAGAGGCAGAGGAGGAGGCATCTCCCACCTCCCGTCATTTCTCGTGGGGGCGAAATGGGAATGCAATAGATCTCTTGGGTTTAGTAGACGGGTAACGGTAAGTAGCGGTAGTGAGTGTAACTGCTGGGAATTGAATTGAGGGTTTCACAGGGGCAGTGTGATGGGTGGGTGGGTGGGTGGGTTGGTGGTGGTGTTTATTAGGGTCTGTGGTATGGTATGAATGAATGCCATGGCATCTATCTTTTTCATTAAATAGGGTAGTTGCCATTAATGCGAAGCGTAAGATATTTGTAAAAAATGTTAAGAGTGCCGTTAGAGATTCCATGTGTAATGTTGCATTTAGTGTGTCGTTTGGTGGGCGATCTTGCTTCAATCACTCTCCTTTTCTATATGTGTTTTACGTTTTTCATTCGTGATGTTTAGCTGGTTTATAACTATTGTATTTTTTTTAAAAAGAAATTGACAAATCACCGAAAAAAAATTATGTGGAACAACTCAACCACCAACACAAAGGTAAAAAACCTAGTGAGATGAAAAAATGTGGGTAGACCTAAAAAGGAATTTAATCTAAAGGCACAATCTTCCCCCTAGGACTAAAACTAAGGTTGTTAAGTTCTGATTGGGATCGGTAGATTGTTCGATGTTCGCTCGAATCGTGGCTCGGATTGGTTAGTAACGAGTCGAGCACGAGCAAGGAAATCCACTCGACAAGCTAAACGAGCCGAGCACGAGCAGACCGCGCTCGCTCGGTGCTCGCTCAATTATCGCTCGCTTGTTCGCTCGAATCCAATACACATATCTACTGCTTAATTATTCAGACCGAATTACTTTATCGACTATGTATATGCTCATTTCCTGTGAGCTTACCCCTACTATCGGGCATGTGGGCCCATCCAGCATGTAGAACTAAAACAAAAAAATAAAAAAAAACATATGAAGACAAATAATAGCCCAACCCATCCCAACCTAGTCCACACACGATGATCCTCTACCCCCATTTCGTTCCCAAGACACCTACAAACACCTAAACCCATTGAATCCCTAACCCACTCTGTTCCCTTCATCTCCAAACTCTTTCAAGAATGTCAAGGTCCCTTGCGGCAGCACCTTCGGCCTTGCCAAGCTGGTTGTCGGTGGCGGCAGTGTCCTCTACGTCGCCCTCAACAACCTCTACAATGTCGACATTGGTCACCACGCCATCGTCTTCAACTACCTCTCCAGCGTCAAGGAGAAGGTCCTCTTCAATTTTCTCCTTTCTTGGTTTGAGTGAATGGACTTGTGATGGGCAATGAAGGTGACTTAAAGGTGGAATTTTTATGGTGTTCTATCACCCGCACCTGAAAGGAATGTGTTCTAAAAGTTTTACTTTTATATATCAATTATTATGAATTGAATGTGCAAACATTTTGTTCCTTGATTATGGTATTCGTCTTTTGGAAGTGTTAAGGAAGATGCGCTTGATCCTTAACCGTAGAGCTCTAAAAGATAATGGTTTACATAAATCAGAAGTTGTTCACAATCATGGTAATTAACATGGAACATTAATTACCGAGATAAGATTGTCGTGTTGGTCATCGATTGTTGTAGCTCTACAAATAATTGACGACACGAGTATATAAAATAGGAAAATATTACTTTTATATATTGAATAGACCTAACAAGTAAAACATTATGGAATTGTGTTTCATGTCATTAATGTTTTTACTGTGTTTTGGATCCTAAGATATGAGACTTATATCTTTTCACTCAAGAAATGCTTAATTTGATTATTGTCAAAAGCTATCAATGAGTGTAGTGATAAAGGCAATAGTTTGTTGAGCATGACTTGTGCCTGAAAAGATAGCTAGTCAAACAATTATCGTTGCCCTTCTTAATTGAGTGATGATATTAGTGGGCCCCTTGATAAAGCAAAATTATAATGTGCACAATGTAACTTGAGTTAAGTTACATAGTTATAATTAGCTTAAAGAGATCAAGAAATGCATATAATACAAAGATGACACATTTGTACTTTGTATATATTCTTAATATCATGAGGCAAGGGACGGACACAAGTGGTGCACTTACATCACTAAATGGATCGTGTTTTGGTTCGGGTGGAACAAAGACATTGATGAGAATTTTATTTATACCGCAAGTGCACGGCGTCGATGAAGACGCGGCAAGTACGGGTCGAACACAAGGAGGGAGAGATACTGTTATTTTTGTGATTTTCGATTAAGGAAAGAAAGAAAGAGAAATAAGGTTGGTTTGAGATTTTGGATTTTTAATTTTATAAAGCAAGAACAACAAAAACAAACTAAGAATAAAGTAAATATGAATAAGAGTCCAGCAGGTGGGGGTTTAGATATCGGGTTTTGTTTAGAGAAATCTAAAACTTATAATAAATCACATTAGTTATAAAGCATTACATGATAAATGATTCAACATAAACTCAAGTAATCAAAATATACTAACACGAAATTAAAATAATAATATCATTCTTCTTCTCATCACCCTAAATCCGTCACCCCCACCCTTTGGAGAGAGTTAGAAACTCATGGATGGAGGGAAGGAGAAGGGGTCCAAGAGAAACTACGAAAGAAAACTAAAAACACAAAATAAACCAACAAAATTTTATTGCTAAAGAATGGAATAAAACAAGTTCTCTCACAACATAATCTCTGGGCTATTTATAGCCGATACAAGGGACCCTAGTACAAAATAGGAACGTACACGCGTCAACACGCAACTGGACAAAAGCGCGACCCGTGGATCGAAAGGGGTGCGGCGGAATCGCCGTAATTTTGGCTCAGATTTGATCCAGATATTTCCTGTGTGTTTATGGTATGATTTAGCAGTCATTTGCGCGTCCGGATTGATTTCTTTCCTTTCTTTTGAGCTCCGAATTAATTTCTTCATATATTTGGAGATCCAAATTGATTTTTCTTCAAAATAATATTTTGGTACTCGTAATTTGCAGTTGGGTCCTCGGCTTTTTTCAATTAAGTCCCTGGCCTTTTTGTACTTAAGTCCTTGGCCTTTTTGTAATTAGGTCTTTGAATGCTTTTATGCTTGGATGGACTTCAATTCGAACCCCGATAATCTTGAACTTGGTCTTTATGACAGAAATGAGTCTTGCACGCGTTTATACTCGGGATATGGATAATTTGCATTCAGGTCCCTGTATTCTGTAAATAAGACTAAACACATACCTTAGTAGCATTTATTGATATAAAGTTAATCTAAATGAACGACATATGATGCAATGTATGCAATGCATCAGACATCTATGCTAATTGGGTAACTGTAATGTGTAGCTAGATACCGCTTATAGTTTGAGATATTAAGTGTTTAATATCGCTGCCAATTTGGCTTAGATCCTCCTATAGGTCACACCACAAAACTGGGAAACAAGAAGGTTGATTTTAAGTTCATATGATGTGTCAGGTTTCTTATGAAAATGTGACACATGTGGTGAATGAATGAAATCAATATGTCATGAGAATTGACATAATTGGAATCATAATAAATTCATATGAGGTGTATATATTATGGGGTGTAATAATTTAATATTACATAGGATAATATTACATAAGATGTGAATTTGCTAAAAACCCCAAAAGGTCAAATTTTGATGGAAATAAATCCAAAGTTTGACAAAGGCAAAATCGGGTTGAACACGGTGAACCGTTCAGGGTTCGGTCGACCGAGGTATCTTCGGATCGGTTAACCGAATGAGGAACAGGTAAGCGCAATTGATTGACCGAGATTGTCTAGAGTGCCTGGATAATCGGGTTCGGTTAACCGATTGGAATCGGTCAACCGAGAATTAGTATTCTCGGTAGACCGAAGGTGACCCGGTCATCCGATGACTATGTCCCAGGAAAGATTCTGGTGCGTCAATGGTAGACCGATTGAAAGACGTGGTTCGTCTGAATTCTTCCAGGGAATTTTTCTCACAAGGAATCGGTCGACCGTCTAGCTAACGGTGCACCGAACACGTGTTATAACCGAATGGTTCGGTTGACTGAATAATACTCGGTCTACCGAACAAGAACGATTCTGCCTGAATTATTAAGAGATTAATTAAATCATGGGTGGAATAATTCCAGATTTAATTAAAACGTTTTTTTTGTGGGTGATTATGTGGAATTTAGAGATTAATTTTAGGAGAGAAAAACAAGGGGTCATGGCTAAATAATAGCTCTTGATGAAGATGTTTTGGGAGCCTATAAAAGGGCACCTATTCATACTTGTTTTAAACTAATGCAAATTTTTTCTCTCATTAATCTCTCCCTAATCACCACGAATTTTCTCTTAGTAAAATTAAGTTTGGAGATCAGAATCTCAGGAGACTTAAAGAGGGCTAGATTCTAAACCTTATTAGAGATTGATTGGCTAGCTCCTTTCTCTTCAATCTTGTTTAGAGTTTGGTGAACACTCGGAGACAATTCCGTGGATGACTCAACGCGCAACGCAACTCCGGATCATCAAAATGTTTTAGAGAACCTTAGGTATGATTCTCCTTTGTGATTTATTTTAATAAATGTAGGATTGCATGTTATTAGAATAAAACACAAATAGATGTACATAAAATTGCTGAAAATATGAAAACGATCTTGTATGTCGTATTAAAATTTTAAAAATATATACATACACGGGGACACGAAATCTTGCAGTGGTATCAGAGCTTTTAGTTCATATTTTCAACAATTAGACTATATAATTAATTTTAGTTTACAATCTACAATCAAAACAATTCATGTTCTATGTCTTTTTCGAGTTTTCGATAGTTTTGTTGATTTGATTCTAATTGATTTTTTTGATAGTTTTAAATGTTTTAAAACACATCATGTGAATGTTAGAATTAAGATTTAGACTTATGTCTAATTTATAGAATTTTCGTTTTTAATTAAACGATTATTTTATAAGGAATCAACAAAACGAAAAATGTATATGTTTATCTTTCTTTAAATGTTTACTTTTGAAATTGGATAAACAAGCGGTTCAAATGTTTTATGTTTTGAACTATGGATGGAAAAAATTATTTTTAATGGATTTCAAATGATTTTAGAATTGTTTGATTTAGAGATGCATGATAAACTAAAACAAGTAATATATAGTATATGTACATGCGTTGCTCGAGTTCTCTAATGCAGGGATATATGAGTTTATATGTTCCATCGAAGCCATGTGTGAATTAATGAATGAATGAATGTGTATGTTATTATTATTCAATCACAGGGGCTTATGTATGTAAAAGCCAAATTTTATTTCTATGTATATGCATGCATATGAGAGGATTTTTACATAGGACTTGCACTAGACAATTTTCAAAATTGAGAGATGCATGTTTATATTTTTGCGATATCAACATCCATGGTGCAAGACGAAGACGCTGAAGAAGCACAATGATCGAGGATCAAGGATCAAGGACGCGGGAACATATAAACTCACACAATGTTTGTGTGAATGGATTTATTTATGTTTGTGTGCTTGATATATATGTGATTGTGTGGATGAATGTTAGGATGTGTATAGATGATAAATATGCATGATCACCTAAATTCTAAAATCACATAAATGTTTAAATTGTCCAACCAAAAATTAAGAGTATCTTTCTTTCTTATTTCATCCACTAGCAGCCATCGATCGAGGGATATTCTTCTCGCCCTTAGCGGGAGATAGCTTCCTCCATCTTTGGGAATAGTGGGAGATATAAGGTTGTCTGTTGTTGTGCCACGAATAGATGTACGAGGTGCGATTCGCCCTTAGCGGACACCGAGTATATTTGTTTGTGAATACAATGGATAAACGTATCTCGTAGCAAATGAAATAAGTTTTCTTAACAAGACCTGGAGCCCTAGCTCGGTTTTGAGAAAAAGAGTTTTTCTTACGAGGATTAGTCATATTCCCTCCTAATTAAAACGACAAGAGTCATAAGAGTTTGAAAATGCAAATGTTGCGATATTTTGAAATGGTTATGATTAGAAAATGTTTTCTTACCTTGATTTTATAATATATCTGATAGCCCTTGGCTAGTTTATATTATAATTGATAGGATCTTGGATTGCTGCATTTATGGACAATTTTTTTTTATTTGCGGTATTGTTTTTTAAAACATAAAATTGACATTAAATCCCATATAATTTATTTTGTAGAAATGTCGAATATTCAACCTATTGTGCGATCAATGATTGAAAAACATCCTTTGGCAAATGATGCCTCAAACTTCATAAGCTGGCAACTCAAGCTCAATATCGTGTTGAAGTTTGAGAAACTATCTCATGTTTTGGATGGTGAAATCCCAAAATTAAATGAGAGGGCAACCGATAGCGAGAGAGAGGCAAAAGCCAAGTGGGAAGACCAAGAGAACCAGTTTCACGATCTAATGTTAGCCTCCATGGGTGACTCGCTTCAGGCAAAATACTTGGATTCAAAACCCAAGAAGACCATGGAAGCTTTAACAAAGATGTTCATGGATAGTGCTAGAAAATAGCGCTATAAGACCACCATCGCACTCACAAGGTGCCACATGGCGGAGGGAACATCGGTATCCATGCATTTTCTCACGATGCAAGGATACCTTGAGAAGTTGTCGAAACTCTCTTCCCCGATGCCCGATGATAGGCCTTAGTGATAGGGGGATCATATAATGTTATATCATCTAATTAAGGGAGAGAATTATGCAATCCTATACCTTTACATCATATGTTTGTATTGTTTGTATTTGATTGATGTCAAAGGGGGAGAATGATAAGGATTGAGCTTCAATTTACTCATACTATGCATATTGTTAGGGGAAGCATCTTATACATGCATAGTTTACATATATGAAGGGGGAGCAATCATATAGAATAGGGGATAACTTAAATTGAAACTCAAGCATTAAGATATAGATTTGCCATCATCAAAAAAGGGGAGATTGTGGGCTTTTTGGCCTTAATCTATATTAATTTTGATGATTAATTAAACTAATCTTAATCAATTAACCTAATCAATTAAAGTGAGCAAACACGATTACATGCATTGCATATATATTTGTATACTTGCAATCATCTTAATAGGTTGATCAAGACAATCAATGAGATGAGCATTTGGACAAGGACATCAGGACTCAAGACTTGTAATCAAAGCTTTGGACCAAGACATGTAACTTTATATTTATTGAGTCCATAGGATTTTATGTAAACTTGAGCACTAGTATTCTGTCCCGTCATCTCTCGGTAAATCAAACCTATTTCGGTAAACCGAAATCTACCAAGTTCGGTCCACCGAACACCTATCGGATAGTCGAATACTTCCCAACAGTGAAACTTAGGTGTTCTCTGGAATTACCCCAACGGAAGACCGAAACACCTTCGGTCGACTGAATAGCCCTGGACCGGTTTTGGACTTTGCTCCAATGGTCGCATTCAAATCAAGACCCTAGAGCCCAATTAACTTGACCCACTTCGGACGACCGTACACACTTCGGTCTACCGAATCCAAATTGGCTTTAGGATCCCAACGGCTATTTAACTGGACCGTTATCGATATAACAATTTTCCACGCATTGTCAGCGCAATTCCCGCGCTACTTCGGTCTACCGAAGTATACACGGTCAACCAAACTTGAGTAGATCAGAGCCCAATCAATTCTACTGTCCACCTTGAAATGGTAAACCGAATGGACTTCGGTGAACCGAATTTAATTAGGGCTAATAGACAAAAGCTACTGGAGGTTGGTGAACGGTGATACAATACTTAATCGGTCAACCGAGTTCATAGTTCAGACCAATGTTTCGGACTACCGTGTGGATAACGGTCGACCGAATCTGTCTCGATTTCTGGCCGAGCTTAAGTCACATCTTGCTTTCTCATTGGTCCATTCCCTACCAACTCCCAAACGGCTATATGAGCTTGAAGGCTTATAAATAGGACCTCATTTGGTTGCTTTGCAGATCTTGAACACTTCCTATCTATCCAATACTCAAAGCCAAATCATCTCCATCTTCAAGCTCTCAATCCACAACACTCAAGCCTAAACTTCACCACTTGCATATCCAATTCAATATCATATCCAAGTGTGCTCAAGTATAGAGTGTTAGTTAGAGTGTGATTCATCTTCCACATCAAAGAATTAAAGAGTTGTAAAAGCTTCGAGGAAGCTCCCTCTCGGGTTGTGAGAGGAGACACGAGCGAGGCGAGGATTGTTCGCGAGGCTCGGTGTTGTAAACGACGTTGATCTCGGCCCGGAACGGAGATCGGCTAGTGGAACCGTAAGCGAGGCTCGGGGGATCGAGCGAGGCTTGCGAGGAGGACTAGGACCCGGGTGTGGGTGCCGAACCTCTCTAAACTCCGGCGTCGTCATTTTTGTGGTTTGCAATTGTCTCTTCCGTAATCCTTCAATAATTATTTGTAATTCCGCATTTATCCATCGATTAAAGGGCCATTAATCTCTCCCTAATCACCACGAAAATCTCTTAGTAAATTTAAGTTTTAGAGATAAGAATCTCAGGAGCTTAAAGAGGGGTCATTAGTTAGATTCTAAACCTTGTTTGAGATTAATTGGCTAGCTCCTTTCTCTCTAATCTTGTTTAGAGTTTGGTGAACACTCGGAGGCAAATCTGTGGACGATTCAACGGGCAACGCGACTCCGGGTCTTCAAAAAGATTTTAGAGAACCTTTAGGTGTGATTCTACCTTTGTGGTTTATTTTAATAAATGTAGGGCTGCATGTTATTAGAGTAAACACAAAGTTATGTACATAGAAATTGTTGAAAATATAAAAATCGTTCTTTTATGTTGTTTTAATTTTTTTATAATATATACATACATAGGTACATGAAATCCTACAGTGGTATCAGAGCATTTAGTTCATATTTTCAATAATTATACTATATAATTAATTTTAGTTTACCATCTACAATCGAAACAATTAATGTTTTATGTCTTTTTCGAGTTTTCCGATAGTTTTGTTGATTTAATTCTAATTGATTCTTTTGATAGTTTTAGATGTTTTGAAACACATCATGTGAATGTTAGAATTAAAATTTAGACTTATGTCTAATTTATAGAATTTTTCATTTTTAATTAAATGATTATTTTATAAGGAATCAACAAAACGGAAAAAGGCATATGTTTATCTTTCTTTAAATTTTTTATTTTTGGAAATTGGATAAACAACGGTTCAAATATTTTATGTTTTGAACTATGGATGCATAAAATCATTTTTAATGGATTTCAAAGGATTTTAGATTTCTTTGATTTAGAGATGCATAATAAACTAAATCGAGTAATATATAGTATATGTACGTGCCTTGCTCGAGTTCTTTTATGCAGGGATATGTGAGTTTATATGTTCCGATGAAGCTATGTGTGAATGAATGAATGAATGTGTATGTTATTATTATTCAATCACAGGGGCTTATGTATATGTAAAAGCCAAATTTCTATTTTTATGTATTCGCATGCATATGAGAGGATTTTTACATAGGACTTGCACTAGACAATTTTCAAAATTGAGAGATGCATGTTTATATTTTTGCAACATCAACATTCCTGGTGCAAGAGGAAGATACTGAAGAAGCGCAATGATTGAGGATCAAGGATCAAGGTCGCGGGAACATATAAACTCACACAATGTGTGTGTGAATGGATTTATTTATGTTTGTGTGCTTGATATATATGTGATTGTGTGGATGAATGTTAGGATGTGTATAGATGATAAATATGCATGATCACCTAAATTCTAAAATCACATAAATGTTTAAATTGTCCAACCAAAAATTAAGAGTATCTTTCTTTCTTATTTCATCCACTAGCAGCCATCGATCGAGGGATATTCTTCTCGCCCTTAGCGGGAGATAGCTTCCTTCATCTTTGGGAATAGTAGGAGATATAAGGTTGTCTGTTGTTGTGCCACGAATAGATGTACGAGGTGCGATTCACCCTTAGTGGACACCGTGTATGTTTGTTTGTGAATACAACGGATAAACGTATCTCGTATCAAATGAAATAAGTTTTCTTAACAAGACCCGGAGCCCTAGCTCGGTTTTGAGAAAGAGAGTTTTTCTTACGAGGATCGGTCAAATTCCCTCTTAATTAAAAGGACAAGAGTCATAAGTGTTTGAAAATGCAAATGTAGCGATATTTCGAAATGGTTATGATTAGAAAATGTTTTCTTACCTTGATTTTATAATATATCTGACAACCCTTAGCTAGTTTATATTATAATTGATAGGATCTTGAATTGCTACATTTATGGACAAATTTTTATTTACGGTATTGATTTTTAAAAACATGAAATTGACATTGAATCCCATATAATTTATTTTGTAGAAATGTCGAATATTCAACCTATTATACGATCTATGATTGAAAAACGTCCTTTGGCAAATGATGGCTCAAGCTTCATAAGCTTACAACTGAAGCTCAATATCGTGTTGAAGTTTGAGAAACTGTCTCATATTTTGGTTGGTGAAATCCCAAATTTAAATGAGAAGGCAACCGATAGCGAGAGAGAGACAAAAGCCAAGTGGGAAGACCAAGAGAACCAGGTTCACGGTCTAATGTTGGCCTCTATGGGTGACTCGCTTCAAGCAAAATACTTGGATTCAAAACCCAAGAAGACCATGGAAGCTTTAACAAAGATGTTCATGGATAGTTCTAGAAAAGAGCGCTATAAGACCACCACCGCACTCACAATGTGCCACATGGCGGAGGGAACATCGGTATCTATGCATTTTCTCACGATGCAAGGATACCTTGAGAAGTTGTCGAAGCTCTCTTCCCCGATGCCCAATGACATTGCGGAAGATTTGATTCTTGGCTCTCTAGCCCCGTCCTAAAAGGACTTCATTATGCACTATCATGTGCGTGAGAAAAGGGTGTGTCTTGAGGAACTTCACAACGCTCTCAAAACGGGTGAAGTTGACATGGGCAAGGGTTGGGACAAGCACGTCCTAGCCGTCTATGGAGGGAGCAAGAATATCACCAAAGGTAAAGGCAAATTCACCAAGAATACGTCAATCAAGTGCAAAGGGAGTAGGAGGTGCTCCTTGGAGTGCCTCAAGGGGAAATCTTTGAAATCTCCGACTCCCAACATGGAGTGCTTTCACTGCGGTGAAAAGGGACACATCCGGCCAAATTGCCCCAAGTACAAGGAAGACCTTGACAATGGAATGATTGAACGTAAGCGCCCCAAAAAGGCCAAAGGTATATTTGTTAATGAGATAAATTTAGCCACCTCTGTCCATGATTGGGTAATTGATACCGGATCTTGTGCTCACATAATTTCTAATGTGTAGCTACTAAAGGATAGGAAGGAACTCGTAAAGAACGAGATGATTTTGAAGGTCGAAAATGGTGCGAGCGTTGCTGCGATTGCACAAGGGTCTATGGAGCTTCAATTATCTAGTGGTTTAAATTTATGTTTAAAGAATGTTTATTATGTGCCTTCGATTAGCAAGAACATTATTTCTGTATCATGTTTGGATATGGATAATTATAATATAAATATTTCAAATTCTTGCTTGTCTATATCGAAGAATGGTATTTTCTATGCAAATGCATTCGTGGGGAATGGTATCTATTTACTTGAATTGAATAATAAACAAATCTTAAACATCAATAACAAAAGACTTAAAACTACTCACGTGAATGATATACTCTTGTGGCACTATCGTCTTGGTCACATAAATGAAATATGCATCAAGAAATTGCAAGAAGCTAACCTTCTTGGTCAACTTGATTTTAAATCATTGGAGACGTGCAAACCTTGCCTAATGGGCAAAATGACAAATAGGGCTTTCAAGAAAAAAGGACCGAGAGCGAATGACTTGTTGGATTTAATACATTCTGATGTATGTGTTCCGATGAGTACTAGTGCAAGAGACGGTTTTAGGTACTTCATTACGTTCACGGATGACTATAGTCGTTATGACTTTATGGTAAAGTTGGAATTAAGTCAGATGTCAAATTTGCTTCAAATGTTAGTCAGATTTTGTATCAATAAATTCAAAATTCGACTGAAATCTAACATCCAATTTGATTCAGATTTTACCATAGGATACAATAGAAGAATGTTTTCCAAAAATACAAAAAAGAGAGTAAATAAGACGAATATATTGAAAAATAATAGTTTTATGATGGATGATGGTCAAAGTGTTAGACAAATCACATTTTAAAGAATATAGGTGTAACGTTCTATAAATAAGCAGGTCAAATAATTACTCAGTCCTACTTTAAAGAGAGAAAATGTAATTTAACCTATTTTCTAACTTCACAAAAATCCAACCCACCGGAGCAAAACGCAGATGCTTTGATGTGTGTGTCCCGAGGCACACATGGCTGGCTTCTGCTAGTCAGATTGGGCTCTGCACATTGCATGTGGCTTCTAATTGGTGCTTCCCGTTCTTATCCGATGTCAAAATAAAAAAAAGTTACCTCTTACCTCAGATACCTTTTGGAATATTTTTTTTGAAAATTGGTTTCATACCTTTTGGAAATTGTAGACTCGTAGTTTGTTTGATATCCCAAACACTAGCACTTATATTTATGGTAGCTATGGGATGGAACCAACAGATTTGTTCCTACAAAAACGAGCCGTTACGCATGGCTGAACAAGTAGCTAGCCGTAAGCCCGTAACATATGTAATGGGAATCTGGGAAAGTATGTTACTTTGTTTTAAAGTTTACTTTACGTTACTTTGTTTTTTTCTTAAGAAACGGAAATGGGACACATGTAGGTGGCACCCTTATTATTATATCTATTCTGGTACAGTTGATTCCTAAGTAATCAATTTAACACTTTATAGATTAATATAATGTTTGACATCATATCATGTTTATATTAGTGTTTTATATCATTTATTTTGAACATAAGTAATACTACGTAACGAGTTTTATGTTTAAGTTTCAGAAATAAACATGTTTGAGAAGAAGAGACACAAAAAATACCCGAATGCAAGAAAAAAAACTGAATTATGAGACTTATGAACTGATATCCAAGAGAAAATTACCCAGATATATACCAAAAAGACCAATAAACAAATCGAGAAACTCCACACCATCATGAGGAGTATTTTGGCAATTAAATTCGGGTCTAGACCCAAACACACGTGGAGAATTGAAGCAATAAAGAAGACAACCAAAACCGGGTCGAATCCAACCAAAAGTGATAGCCAATTGACGGTCCAAAATGCTCAGGATCCGACCTGACTTCTCGTGGTTGTTTAATATGTTGTTTGTATCCATTTTAGAAGTTTCATTAGTACCACATCGGGGGATTGTCCCCGATTATCTTTTTTCATGACTATAAATAAAACTCTTTTTCTTATTTTGTAATTACCCATTATTTGGTGGCATTCTTTCTACTTATAGTAAGCCTTGGAGCAAAACTCAAGTGGAGAAGAATGCTACTTGAAATGTGAGTCTTGTAAATAAAATAATTTTTTTAGTTTGTTTTTAATGTTGTTTCTATTTTAATTCTTGCATGCTTAATTTAATTTTGTTTTGTCTTCTTTTCTGAATGAGTAGAGAGTAGTTTCGTTCCCCTTTAGGGGGTGGAGATGATATACATATATGTTGTGAAGTTTGAATGTTTGATGAATTTTTGATTGCGTAGACTTGCATGTTTATATGTTCATCAGGGGTGTTTCAATCATCTACATGTTGGGGATTTTTTGATGAATTTTACCATAAGATATAGATACTTCCCATGCTTAGTTTCCTCATGTTTATTGACTGAAATTTCTTGTTGAATATACTACATGTTAGTTATGTGTTTATATTTGTGTTTGATTTCTTGATTTATTGAAGAAACTTTGTTTTGATGGGTTGTGCCATAAGATTTACACATCTCATGCTTAGCTTTGTTCTTCACATGAGTTCATGGTTTTTGATGAGTCTTGTCATATTTTAGACATTTTTCATGCTGAGCCTAGTCTTATGCTAATCAAGTAGTAATTGTCGATACATTGTGTAAAATGATTGATAGGTTTTGCCACATCTTTAGACATTTTCTATGCATGAAGACACACACATGACACACAGACATACATGCTTACATGCGTCATTAATCACTTATTTCACTTCATATGTGCACACACTCCACCCCTTAGGGTTTTCATTCCTGAATTCCATCTTGTTATCTTAGTTAGTTTAGTTTCATTGTTGCATACTTTCATTTCCTTGTTTGTGCTTAGTAGTTTAGTCTAGTTTAGCGTAATCAACTTCTTCTCTTTTATCTCACCTACCTTTGAACGAACCAGAGCAGACACACCTCCCTGTGGATCGACCCGTATTTTTCACGTCTTCACCGACACCATGTATTTGCGGTATTTGAAACGAACGCATTATATAACAATTAATAGTTGAGCTTGCAACATTAGATACTGGATTAAAAGAGGATATCATAAGACGTCATGAAGTCGTTGCAAAGTAATCAGAATTAAACATCCAATTTCTTTGACTTAGGTCTTCAGTTAATTTAATACCGAATATGTAATGTAAAAATGTAAACTCATCATTGTGTAGCAAAAAGTCGATCAGTATACTTTGTCTAAAGCTCTGACCACCACTAATATTTTTTATTGAAAGTTTGACTACCGATACTATTAGCCAAGCAAAGTAGCAATAGATAGCAATCGAATTGCTGTTCAAAATCACGCCGCTATCTTATCTACTTCTTATGGTCCATTAGTTGAATCATTGAGTAAAAAACTTGTACGGTCGACTTTAAATCCCAACAACTTGTATCTAAACAACTTATGGTCCGTTTGGAATCATGGAAGTAAAGCTTGCAGTTTATGTTTTTTGCAAACAAACCCAAATGCAAACTCAAGTCACACAGATAACATTTTTGCGATTGAGGTTGGATTTAGAGGTAGCGGTTTGGCCTAGTTTTTTGTTAAGAAAATAGTCTTTTGCGAAGTGAGAGTTTTGCAAAACCCATGTCCTGTCATTTGTATTATCAATTTTGCCCATCGAACCATAAATGTATTTACATTCTCATATCCTTGATTATTTACCTTAGTAGTCATTAATGTATATATTTGCTTATGAGTTTTTATATTCTTACCAACCATATTAATTTCTTTCCTTTTGTATTACAACTATTTATTGTATTTTAGCAACGACAATAGTTTTATTATTATTTTACTAACCACATTAACCTTTTGTATTTTTTACCAACCGTATTAAATTTTTGTATTTTTTGTACCACATTAATTTCTTGTATTGTATTAAATATAACTTATAACTTCCTTAGGTCATGTATAGTGTAGCTAATTTTTTAAGTTTAAACATTTGCAAATAATTTCTTAGGTCATATATATCCCAAGTAACTATTTTTTAGAAGATCCGATTGTCATGTCTAGTTTAATAGAAATTATTTTGTAGGTTGGACCTACAAGAGTTATATAGGGCCAACCAATGGAGACGTGACATGTGGTAAGAGAAGTGAATGAATTTTATAAAAATGAAATATGCTTCTTTCAAAATCACCATGACATTTTTAAGCATTTATCGTAGGAAAATGTCTATGATGAAAGATGTCATAATACAAGACAATAAAATCTCACATTAACAAATGACCAAATAGATTAACATCTTCTAATTTTTCTTTCAAACAAATATTTTTATTTAAATAAACCTTAACAGGTTTGGATTTATAATAAGATTTGCAAAAAATGTTTACATTATATGTATGATCGTTTGTTGTGGTATGTCGTTGGAGGTATATTACAAATGTTGTTTCATGACACTTAGTATTTTTTTTAAAAACTTATTTTAGTTTAAAAAATCAGAGATTTCAAAAAGAGCGTAAGTAATATTTCATAATACGAAAAAGAATATTGCAAAAACAAAGCAAAGAATTTAATCTTACAATGGGCAATGGATAAAAAAAAGGGAAATAAATTATAAGGCCAAAACATAGGTTGCCATATGTTTCACAAGGCCAATCGGTGTAGGTTTTTTTTAAGGCAACAAATTTAATATTTTTTAATACATCTAAACTTTTTAAGTCCAAAATACCCCCACGGCCTCCAAACAAAAAAACCCCAGATCCTTTAATCAACCACAAAATCCCCAACTCCCACCCTAAGACGACCCAAACTCTGGCGAGGAACAACCTCCTACCTCCAAGCTCCAGGTTGTATATGAGTTGAAAAAACACCAAATAAGCTTGCTCATTTGACACAACAAACTGGGCTATCCGGTTGAAACAACCCGAGTCGTTTCTAAATATGGTATGTCTTGATACACCCTCGTATCGTTGGAATTTGGCAAGTTGTAAGAAAAATGAATATGTGCTTCTTTCAATTGTTTTTCCAATGGATTTGGAATTATCAAATTCCGTATTAGGATGTTATGAATAAAACAAGTGGCATGTGCTGACAATCCAGACTTTTCCATCTCTGCTCGGGATGGTCCTTGCCGTGCCACGGACGGGACCTGTCCCGCAAGTGACGTTCCATGCTCAAGACGGTCCCTGTCCTGCCCGGGACAATCCCTTCCATTCCAGGGAAGATCCATTCCCTTCCATGGATGGTCTAAAGAAATGACCCAACTTTTTATCTCAAGAAAATGACCTAGCTTATTTATCTCAAGAAAACGACCCAACTTATTTACCACAAAAAATGACCCAAGCTTATTTATCTCTAGAAAACGACTCAACTTATTCAGCTCAAGAAACGACCCACTTATTTAGCTTAAGAAAACAACCTAGATTATTTAGTAATAAAAAAACGACCCACCTTATTTAGCTCAAGAAAATGACCCAGGTTATTTAGTATTAAAAAATGACTCAACTTATTTAGTTGTAGAAAACGTCCCCCATCTCAATGTCTTGATTGAATTTGAATCTAACAAGGTGCCAAAAATTGGTACACATATATTAATATTTTTTTAAAACGAGTCAGGTTGTTAATTAAGATGCACCTTTGTTCTTGTAGTAAGTTAATTAAGTTGCAGGTCATTTGGTGAAAACGACCCAGCTCATTTGGTGGAAACAAGTCAACTCGTTTTGTGAAAATAAGCTAGGCCATTTAGTAGAATAACACAACTGTTGGCTTTTTGGCCTTAATCTATGTTTTGAAGATTTAATCAACCTAATCTTAATTATAATCAATGTAGAGTAGCACACATATTGCATTGCATATATATTGCTTTGTGCTAACTTCTACAGGTGATCAAGACTCAAGAAAGAAAGGATTCAAGTCAAGACATGTCATCAAGCTCATTTGAAGACATGTAATTTGCATTTATTTTGAGTCTTAGGATCTATGTGTAGATTGAGCCTACTTGAGCTAAAAACTACTCAAACACACACTAGGTTCCTTATAGAAGTCACACACAAAATTTCATATGATTTGGACTTCAATAGATCACCCAAACTTAGACCGAAAAACACTAAACCAGAACCTGAACTGTCTGCCCACATTCGGTCGACCGAAACAGACCGTTCGTACGACCGAGTGATCAATTACGCAGCTGATGTTTTACCGCCCACATTCGGTTGACCGTCCAGACCTTTTCGGTCGACCGAGTTAACATATTTATCCGACGTTAGATTTGTCGTATTATACCCAACGGTCGTATTCGTATTATCTCCATATACCCCAAAATACATTTAGTGTATCGGTCGACCGAACGTATGATAACTCGACAAACCCAAAGTGTCTGTCGGTTTTCGATCGCGTATTCCTTGTTTCGGTCGACCGAATATGATCTTGTTTGTCAACCTCGTAGAGCCTGTTATAAATCGGTCGACCGAACCTATCTCGGTGTTCGACCGATAACATAAGTGAACTAAAGTCATAGCCAAAATTGACCAACCGGTCGACCGACATTCCCGATTCGGTCGACCGATTTTGTTCTGAAATGTGACCTGCACTTTTCTGTTTTGTGTATCTTACACAAACATCTTCTAAACTTGTCCCAACGGCTATAACTTACTTGGAGCTTATAAATAGAGTTGTAAAACACATTTTAATACAACTCTCCTTCTACTATTTGTCCCCTACATTATTGAGAAAGCACCACACACTCAAAAGCTCAAAACCTTCCGCACTTAGTAATCAATTCCATATTCTACTCAAGTGTGCTCAAGATTAGAGAGTGTTGTTCCACCCCATTGTTGTCAAAGAAGCAAGGGTCTTGGTAAAAGCCCAAGACAAGAGTATAGACTTTGGTGAGAGCCCGAAGTGTCCCTCACGGATTGTGAGAGGAGGATCCAAGCTCGGAGAGAGTTGTTCGTGAGCTTGAAGATTGTAGAGGGCGTTCTCTCCTGGCCCGAAACGGGGAGTGGTTAGTGAAGTCGTGAGCGGAGCTCAGTGGTCCGAGCGGAGCTTGCAAGAGAGGACTAGGACTCGGGTGGGGTGCCGAACCTCTATAAAAGTCCCCCGTCTCATTGTGGTTTGCATTATTTCCTTCCCTTTACCTTGCTTGCTTGTTTATTTGTTTCAATTCCGCTGCATATACCTGATCGATTAAACAAGTAGGTAATTAAGCCTAAAAGTGATTAGAATTAGAGACCCTCACGAACCCACATTTGGTATCAGAGTCTTGTGAGCTAAATCACATACTTAATCGTATTTTTAGCATGACTTCTACATCATCTAATCACATAGAAGGATTATGCACAACTAGACCTCCATTACTTAATAGGTTAAACTATGATTATTGGAAGAATATGATGAAAATTTTCCTAATCTCTAATGACCTTAAGTATGGGATTTTCCTCCAAAATCCTTACACATCCTCAAATGAAGATGATTAGATTCACTTTCTAGGGCCAAAATGAAAGAAATCGAAATGAATTCAAAAATCATGAACATCTTGTATTGTGGCCTTAATGAGGGAGAATATAAAAGAAGTAAGGGTTGTGAAAGTGCATATGAAATATGGCATAGATTACAAATGCATCATGAGGGTGATAGCAAAACTCAGGAAACTCGCATTAGTCTCCTCGTGCATAAATATGAGATTTTTTGTATGCAAATTGGTGAGAACATAAGCGAAATGAACACTCACTTCACCGATATTACTAACTCTCTTTTGGTTCTTGAAGAAAACTAAATGAAGGAGAGATGACAAGGAAATTCCTCCAGTCGCTAAGCAACGATTGGGAAGATAAGGTGGTCGCGATTGAAGAAGCACACGACCTTTCCCAACTCAAGATGGAGGAGTTAATTGGAAATCTCATGGCTTATGAGCTCCAAATTAATCATCGAAAGGAGAAGGAAGCCTCCAAGAACAAACCAACCTTGGGATTACATGCAAATATTGAGCAACCAAGGAGGAGTGTAGAAGATGAGGACATTGAAGTCCTAGCCAAAGACTTCTTCAAATATCTCAAGAAGGATAAAGAATAAAAGAATGATAGAAGAGGTAGAAGAAGTGAAATGAGTGAAAAGAAGAAGGAGAAGGAGGAGAGTGAAAATGAGAGAAAGGAGAAGGAGAAGAAAAATGAGAGAAGGGAAAGAAGGAGAGAAAAGGAGAGGAGTAAGAGAAAAGAGAATAGGATGGAAGCTCACAAGGCTACTTGGGACGATTCATCATCTTCATCATCATCCCAATCAACCACACCTTCATCAACAAAGGAATATGCACATATGTGCTGCATGACAATTCAAGATAAAGGAAGTGAGGTATCCTCTAACTCTTGTTCTATTAGATCATGCTCAACTAAGTAGTATTATAGTGACAACTCACATTCTAGTGGTAATGAAGAAACTTATGTAGGATTTCGTGTCCCTATGTATGTATATATTTTAAAATTTTAATACGACATACAAGATCGATTTTCATATTTTCAGCAATTTAATGTACATCTATTTGTGTTTTATTCTAATAACATGCAATCCAACATTTATTAAAATAAATCACAAAGAAGAATCATACCTAAAGGTTCTCTAAAACCTTTTAATGATCCGGAGTCACGTTGCACGTTGAGTTGTCCACGGAATTGCCTCCGAGTGTTCACCAAACTCTAAACAAGATTAGAGAGAAAGGAGCTAGCCAATCGATCTCTAATAATGTTTAGAATCTAGCTAATAACCTCTCTTTAAGTCTCCTGAGATTCTAATCTCCAAACTTAATTTTACTAAGAATATTTTCGTGGTGATTAGGGAGAGATTAATGAGAGAAAGAATTTTGCATTAGTTTAAAACAAGTAGGAATAGGTGCCCTTTTATAGGCTCCCAAAACATCCTTGTCAAGAGCTATTATTTAGCCATGACCCCTTGTTTTTCTCTCCTAAAATTAATCTCTAAATTCCACATAATCACCCACAAAAAACGTTTTAATTAAATCTGGAATTATTCCACCCATGATTTAATTAATCTCTTAATAATTCTGGCAGAATCGTTCTTTTCGGTAGACCGAGTATTATTCGGTCAACTGAACCATTCGGTTATAACACGTGTTCGGTGCACCGTTAGCTAGACGGTCGACCGATTCCTTGTGAGAAAAATTCCCTGGAAGAATTCGGACGAACGTCTTTCAATCGGTCCACCGTTGACGCACCAGAATCGCTCCTGGGACATAGTCATCGGATGACCGGGTCACCTTCGATCTACCGAGAATACTAATCTCGGTTGACCGATTCCAATCGGTTAACCGAACCCGATTGTCCAGGCACTCTGGACAATCTCGGTCAATCAATTGCGCTTACCCGTTCCCCATTCGGTTCACCGATCCGAAGATACCTCGGTCGACCGAATCATGAACTGTTCACCGTGTTTAACCCGATTTTGCCTTTGTCAAATTTTGGATTTATTTCCAACAAAATTTGACCTTTTGGGGTTTTTAGCAAGTTCACATCTTATGTAATATTATCCTATGTAATATTAAATTATTACACCCCATAATATATACACCTCATATGAATTTATTATGATTCTAATTATGTCAATTCTCATGACATATTGATTTCATTCATTCACCACATATGTCCCATTTTCATAAGAAACACGACACATCATATGAACTTAAAATCAACCTTCCTGTTTCCCAGTTTTGTGGTGTGACCTATAGGAGGATTTAAGCCGAATTGGCAGTGATATTAAATACTTAATATCTCAGACTATAAGCGGTATCTAGCTACACATTATAGTCACCCAATTAGCATAGATGTCTTTGTTTCACCCGAACTAAAACACGATCCATTTAGTGATGTAAGTGCACCACTTGTGTCCGTCCCTTGCCTCATGATATTAAGAATATATACAAAGTAGAAATGTGTCATCTTTGTATTATATTCATTTCTTGATCTCTTTAAGCTAATTATAACTATGTAACTTAACTCAAGTTATATTGTGGACATTATCATTTTGCTTTATCAAGGGGCCCACTAATATCATCACTCAATTAAGAGGGGCAATGATAATCGTTTGACTAGCTATCTTTTCAGGCACAAGTCATGCTCAACCAACTATTGCCTTTATCACTACACTCATTGATAGCTTTTGACAATAATCAAATTAAGCACTTCTTGAGTGAAAAGATATAAGTCTCATATCTTAGGATCCAAGACACAGTAAAAACATTAATGACACGAAACACAATTCCATAATGTTTTACTTGTTAGGTCTATTCAATATATAAAAGTAATATTTTCCTCTTTTATATACTTGTGTCGTCAATTATTTGTAGAGCTACAACAATCGATGACCAACACGACAATCTTATCTCGGTAATTAATGTTCCATGTTAATTACCATGATTGTGAACAACTTTTGATTTATGTAAACCATTATCTCTTAGAGCTCTACGGTTAAGGACCAAGCGCCTCTTCCTTAACACTCCCAAAAGACGAATAGCATAATCAGGGAACAAAATGTTTTCACATTCAATTCATAATAATTGACATATAAAAGTAAAACTTTTAGAACACATTTCTTTCAATCTCCCACTTGTTATCAAAGTTTTCTTTCACATACATTCTCATTGTATAAAACAATAAGAACTAGGGTAACCCTCTCTAATCACTCATCAAGCCAATCTACATGGTTCCTCAGACCCATGGACTCGAAATGCATTTCGCCCTTGGCTTGGGATAAGGGTTTGGTGAAGGGATCAACTGTGTTGCTGTTTGTGTCGACCCATAACAGATTTATTTTGCCCTCGTCGATGAAGTCACGTGTGATAAAGTACTTACGATCCATGTACTTCACTTTGTGGTGTGATTTGGGATCCTTGATTTGCGAGATAGATGCACTATTATCGCAAAACAGCTCTATGGGTCCCTCGCACGAGGGAACTACTCCAAGCTCTTCAAGGAACTTCTTAATCCACACTCCTTCCTTGCTCGCTTCAGCGACAATCATTACTTCGGAAGCAGTGGTTGAGTCGGCCGTAGTGCTTTGCTTCCAACTACGCCAACTCACAACTCCACCATTCAGAAGGAAGACGTATCCTGATTGTGACCTTTTATCGTCGGGATCACTCATGAAACTCGCATCCGAATAGCCCTCAGCTATTAACTCCCTTTGTCCTCCATAAACAAGAAACTTATCTTTGGTCCGGTTAAGGTATCTCAGAATATTCTTGATCGCAGTCCAATGTTCAGGACCTGCGTTGGATTGGTGACGACTTGTCACACTTAGAGCATACGAGATGTCAGGTCTTGTGCAAGTCATCGCGTACGCGATCGATCCTATTGCCGAAGCATAAGGAATATCTTTCATGTACTCGAAGTCTTTGCGTGATTCAGCACGTTGAGACTTCTTTAGTTGCACACCCATACTAATTGGCATACTGCCCTTTTTGGAGTTGTTCATGCTGAACCTTTCCAAGACCTTGCCAATGTATGTACGTTGACTTAGGCCAAGGAGTCTACGAGATCTATCTCTATATATCTTGATTCCCAAGATGTATTGAGCCTCACCCATATCTTTCATCGAAAATGCAGATTTCTATGAACTTCTCGTTTGCTCAAGCAAAGGTATATGATTTCCCATGAGGAGTATGTCATCGACATATAAGATCAAGAACACTATGTGGCTCCCACTAACCTTCTTGTATATACAAGGTTCTTCCTTACTTTGGACGAAGTGAATCTTTTTGACTTCTTCGTCAAAGCGCTTGTTCCAACTCCTTGATGCTTGCTTCAATCCATAAATGGATCTTTGAAGCTTGCATACCTTCTCGCTATTCTTTGGATCTTCAAAACCTTGAGGTTGTACCATGTACACATCCTCCTCCAAGTTCCCATTAAGGAACGCCGTTTTGACATCCATTTGTCATATCTCATAATCATGAAATGCGGCAATAGCGAGCATAATCCGAATAGACTTGAACATGGCAACTGGTGAAAAAGTTTCATCATAGTCAATTCCTTGAACTTGAGTGAAACCTTTTGCTACAAGCCTCGCTTTGTAGGTTGTCAAGTTTCCATCCATGTCCATCTTCCTCTTGAAAACCCATTTATTTTGAATGGCCTTTTTCCCTTGAGGAAGGTCAACCAAGTTCCACACTTGATTATCATACATGGATTCTATTTCGGATTCCATGGCCTTAAACCATAGTTTGGAGTCCTTTCTTTCCATTGCTTCTTGAAAGGTCGAGGGATCATCGATATCTAGTACCATGATCTCATGAAGTCCCAAATACATATCGGGTTTCTTCCTTTCCCTCGTTGACCTTCTAAGTTCTTTTGGTTCTACGTGTACTTCTCGAACTTCTTCCACAATTTCTTGCGGAATTGGTTTGTGTTCGATTCTCGAACGTACACTTGGTGGGGAAGATTGAGTTTCTCCCACAATTTCTTGCGAGGGTCTCTCACTCAGGCTCCCACTAACCAAAGGAACTTCGGTTGGGCCTTCATGATCTTGAATGTCACCATTTATATCATGATCTTGTAGAATATCTTGAGTCTCCTCAAGCACAACCCTACTCCCACTACTTTTTATTCTTTCCAGAAATTCCTTTTCTAGAAATACAGCATCCCTCCCTACAATCACTCGATTGGAGGTTATATGCCAAAAGTAGTATCCTCTTGTCTCACGAGGATAACCTATAAAGAAGCATTTATCTGCTTTTGGTTGAAGTTTGGTCGACATTAATCTCTTGACGTAGGCCTCACAACCCCAAATCTTGAGAAAATTGAGCTTAGGTGTTTTACCACTCCATACGTCATAAGGCGTTTTCTCTACGGATTTGGATGGAACATTATTTAGTGTGTAAGCCGCAGGTTTTAGTGCATAACTCCAAAAGTAAAGCGGCAATTCAGCATGACTCATCATTGATCGAACCATGTCTAGTAATGTCCTATTCCTCCTTTCGGATACCCCATTCCACTGAGGTGTACCGGGAGGGGTGAGCTGTGGTACAATACCACACTCCTTTAGGAATGAGTCAAATTCGGCACTTAAGTACTCACCTCCACGATCCGTTCGTAGAGACTTGATTTTCTTGTTCAGTTGGTTCTCTACTTCATTCTTGAATTCCTTGAACTTGTCAAAGGATTCACTTTTGTTTCTCATTAGATAAATATAGCCATAACGACTATAGTCATCCGTGAACGTAATGAAGTACCTGAAACCGTCTATTGCACTAGTACTCATCGGACCACATACATCGGAATGTATCAAATCCAACAAGTCATTCGCTCTCGGTCCTTTCTTCTTAAAAGGCCTCTTGGTCATTTTGCCCATTAGGCAAGGTTTGCACGTCTCCAATGATTTAAAATCAAGTTGACCAAGAAGGTTAGCTTCTTGCAATTTCTTGATGTATTTTTCATTTATGTGACCAAGACGATAGTGCCACAAGAGTGTATCATTCACGTGCGTAGTTTTAAGCCTTTTGTTATTGATGTTTAAGATTTGTTTATTATTCAATTCAAGCAAATAGAGACCATTCCTCACGAACGCATTTTCATAGAAAATTCCATTCTTCGATATAGACAAGCAAGAATTTGAAATATTTATATTAAAATTATCCATATCCAAACATGATACAGAAATAATGTTCTTGCTAATCGAAGGCACATAATAAACATTCTTTAAACATAAATTTAAACCACTAGATAATTGAAGCTCCACAGAACCTTGCGCAATCGCAGCAACGCTTGCACCATTTCCGACCTTCAAAATCATCTCGTTCTTCACGAGTTCCTTCCTTTCCTTTAGTAGCTGCACATTAGAGATTATGTGAGCACAAGATCCGGTATCAATTACCCAATCATGGACAGAGGTGGCTAAATTTATCTCAATAACAAATATACCTTTGGCCTTTTTGGGGCGCTTACGTTCAATCACTCCATTGTCAAGGTCTTCCTTGTACTTGGGGCAATTTGGCCGGATGTGTCCTTTTTCACCGCAGTGAAAGCACTCCGTGTTGGGAGTCGGAGATTTCAGAGATTTCCCCCTTGAGGCACACGCACGAGTACCTCCTACGCCCTTGCTCTTGATTGACATATTTTTGGTTAATTTGCCTTTACCTTTGGTGATCTTCTTGCTCCCTCCATGGACGGCTAGGACGTGCTTGTCCCGACCCTTGCCCATGTCAACTTCAGCCATTTTGAGAGCGTTGTGAAGTTCCTCAAGACTCACCCCTTTTCACGCACATGATAGTTCATAATAAAGTCCTTGTAGGACGGGGCTAGAGAGCCAAGAATCAAATCTTCCGCAATGTCATCGGGCATCGGGGAAGAGAGCTTCGACAACTTCTCAAGGTATCCTTGCATCGTGAGAAAATGCATGGATACCGATGTTCCCTCCGCCATGTGGCTCCTTGTGAGTGCGATGGTGGTCTTATAGCGCTCTTTTCTAGCACTATCCATGAACATCTTTGTTAAAGCTTCCTTGGTCTTCTTTGGTTTTGAATCCAAGTATTTCGCCTGAAGCGAGTCACCCATGGAGGCTAACATTAGACCGTGAACCTGGTTCTCTTGGTCTTCCCACTTGGCTTTTGCCTCTCTCTCGCTATCGGTTGCCCTCTCATTTAATTTTGGGATTTCACCATCCAAAATATGAGACAGTTTCTCAAACTTTAACACGATATTGAGCTTGAGTTGTCAGCTTATGAAGTTTGAGCCATCATTTGCCAAAGGATGTTTTTCAATCATAGATCGCACAATAGGTTGAATATTCGACATTTGTACAAAATAAATTATATGGGATTTAATGTCAATTTTATGTTTCTTAAAAAAAAATACCGCAAATAAAAAATTTGTCCATAAATGCAGCAATCCAAGATCCTATCAATTATAATATAAACTAGCTAAGGGCTATCAGATATATTATAAAATCAAGGTAAGAAAACATTTTCTAATCATAACTATTTCGAAATATCGCAACATTTGCATTTTCAAACTCTTATGACTCTTGTCGTTTTAATTAGGAGGGAATATGACCAATCCTCGTAAGAAAAACTCTCTTTCTCAAAACCGAACTAGGGCTCCGGGTCTTGTTAAGAAAACATATTTCATTTGATACGAGATACATTTATCCATTGTATTAACATACAAATATACTCGGTGTCCGCTAAGGGCGAATCGCACCTCGTACATCTATTCGTGGCACAACAACAGACAACCTTATATCTCCCACTATTCCCAAAGATGGAGGAAGCTATCTCCCGCTAAGGGCGAGCAGAATATCCCTCGATCGATGACTGCTAGTGGATGAAATAAGAAAGAAAGATACTCTTAATTTTTGGTTGGACAATTTTAAACATTTATATGTGATTTTAGAATTTAGGTGATCATGCATATTTATCATCTATACACATCCTAACATTCATCCATACAATCACATATATATCAAGCACACAAACATAAATAAATCCATTCACACAAACATTGTGTGAGTTTATATGTTCCCGCGTCCTTGATCCTTGATCTTTGATCCTCGATCCTTGATCCTTGCGCTTCTTCAGCGTCTTCCTCTTGCACCATGGATCTTGATATTGCAAAAAAATAAACATGCATCTCTCAATTTTGAAAAATTGTCTAGTGCAAGTCCTATGTAAAAATCCTCTCACATGCATGCATATACTTAGAAATAAAATTTGGCTTTTGCATACATAAGCCCTGTGATTGAATAATAATAACATACACATTCATTCATTCATTCATACATGGCTTCGATGGAACAAATAAACTCACATATCCCCGCATTAGAGAACTCGAGCAACGCATGTACATATTCTATATATTACTCGATTTTGTTTATCATGCATCTCTAAATCAAACAATTCTAAAATCATTTGAAATCCCTTAAAAATGATTTTATGCATCCATAGTTCAAAACATAAAACATTTGAACCGCTTGTTTATCCAATTTCAAAAATAAACATTTTAAAAAAATAAACATATGCCTTTTTCGTTTTGTTAATTCCTTATAAAATAATCATTTAATTAAAAACGAAAATTCTATAAATTAGACATAAGTCTAAATCTTAATTCTAACATTCACATGATGTGTTTTAAAACATTTAAAACTATCAAAAGAATCAATTTAGAATTAAATCAACAAAACTATCGAAAACTCGAAAAAGACACAGAACATGAATTGTTTTGATTGTAGACGGTAAACTAAAATTAATTATATAGTCTAATTGTTGAAAATATGAACTTGGCTCTGATACCACTGTAGGATTTTGTGTCCCTATGTATGTATATATTTTAAAATTTTAATACGACATACAAGATCGATTTTCATATTTTCAGCAATTTAATGTACATCTATTTGTGTTTTATTCTAATAACATGCAATCCTACATTTATTAAAATAAATCAAAAAGGAGAATCATACCTAAAGGTTTTCTAAAACCTTTTGATGATCCGGAGTCGCGTTGCACGTTGAGTCATCGACGGAATTGCCTCCGAGTGTTCACCAAACTCTAAGCAAGATTAGAGAGAAAGGAGCTAGCCAATCGATCTCTAATAAGGTTTAGAATCTAGATAATAACCCCTCTTTAAGTCTCCTGAGATTCTAATCTCCAAACTTAATTTTACTAAGAATATTTTCGTGGTGATTAGGGAGAGATTAATGAGAGAAAGCATTTTACATTAGTTTAAAACAAGTAGGAATAGGTGCCCTTTTATAGGCTCCCAAAACATCCTTGTCAAGAGCTATTATTTAGCCATGACCCCTTGTTTTTCTCTCCTAAAATTAATCTCTAAATTCCACATAATCACCCACAAAAAACGTTTTAATTAAATCTGGAATTATTCCACCCATGATTTAATTAATCTCTTAATAATTCTGGCAGAATCGTTCTTTTCGGTAGACCGAGTATTATTCGGTCAACTGAACCATTCGGTTATAACACGTGTTCGGTGCACCGTTAGCTAGACGGTCGACCAATTCCTTGTGAGAAAAATTCCCTGGAAGAATTCGGACGAACGTCTTTCAATCGGTCCACCGTTGACGCACCAGAATCGCTCCTGGGACATAGTCATCGGATGACCGGGTCACCTTCGATCTACCGAGAATACTAATTTCGGTTGACCGATTCCAATCGGTTAACCGAACCCGATTGTCCAGGCACTTTGGACAATCTCGGTCAATCAATTGCGCTTACCCGTTCCCCATTCGGTTAACCGATCCGAAGATGCCTCGGCCGACCGAATCCTGAACGGTTCACCGTGTTTAACCCGATTTTGCCTTTGTCAAATTTTGGATTTATTTCCAACAAAATTTGACCTTTTCGGGGTTTTTAGCAAATTCACATCTTATGTAATATTATCCTATGTAATATTACAGCTAGCCGACGCATAACTGCGAGGTCACACGGCCTCAACACGCCTCACCTTCCTATGACGAGGACCACAAAGCCCAGCAAGTGAGTGAAGATTCGGAGATCTCGTCTCTCCTACTATCGACCGAGTGGGCAACGTCGATCGGGTCATGACGGTCGGGACCGGATCACTCTCCTAATGCGTCCAAGATCCTTAGGGCCAATGTCTACTTGATTTTAAAAATTAGGTTCTTGATTAGTGTGGTTTGTGGGGGCGAAGGAAAGGGTGATGAAATCCTCCACCTTATCTTTTATGGGACAGCCCCTCCTTAGTAGCGTTTTGGAGTTTTAATCTAACAATCAACTCTGCAAACAAACACTCAACTCACATTTGTTTCAATGCCTTTCCTACTAACTAATGCATGTTCATACGAAATGTATGAATGAGAGTAGAAGGTGCGTACCTCACGCCAGCACTCAGTAACTGAAAATAAAGCTAAAATAAAAGACAATCTACGTGCCTAAGTCGCATACATGATGCATGACCTAAACAAGAAAGAATGCCTAATCTTTTGCTTTGGGTTTTAGGGTCCAAGTTGCGTAAAGGAAGTTGATTATTAATCTGGGAGAAATCTAAGAGTCAGAGCATGCAAAATTGAGTCCCAGATTCCTAAATCAATTATGGCAACAAGACAAAGAAAGGAGAAGGCAAACAGGGCTCACCAGGCCGCCAATTGGCGGTCTCCGACCGCTGATTGGCGGTCCAAAGTGCCCAGGTTTCCTCCAAACTTCTCCAGCTGCCTCTCCATGCCATTCCAAGTCCCCTGAAACTAAGAAAAACTACAAAACACAAATTAAATCCACTCGAATCGTCCAAACAAGAGTCTGGACTGACACTTTCCCAACAACGGCGCCAAAACTTGTTGAACATTTTATGAAATCATACTACAATGTTTTATGAAATCTAACAATAAAACTAAATCCCATAGGGGGTAGAGAAAGAATGCGGAAATGACGATATGGGTACGTGTGTGTGTTCAATTATGCTCATCACAACATGTAATACATAAAACCAAATCCAACTTTGCCTCCACATGAAATAAGATACAACATTATCATTAAAACATACAAGACCATAATTGAAATGAGGCTAAATGAACTCATGCATGATTTTCATGCACTACATATTGTGATGAGATTAATTGAACACACACACATACACATATCTTTGTATTCACACCCTTTTCTCTACCCCCTTTGGGGTTTAGTTTTATTGCTTATTTTCCATTTACTTTTGTATTGTAGTGTAGTGTAGATCGTAACTCCTTTCCCTCCTTTCTTTCCCACTCGCCTTCGAACAAACCAAAAGTCGACACACCTCCCTGTGGATCAACCCGTATTTTCCACCGCTTCAACGCGGCCGTGCACTTGCGGTTAATTAAAACATATCAATCAAGTTTTTGGCACCGTTGCTGGGGAGGTGCTTTGTCCAGACTTTGGTTTGGACGATTCGAGTGGTTTTAATTTTTCTATTTTAGTTTTGGTTTGTTGCAGGTGTTGTAAGAAGCAAGGGGAGGCTACTGGAGAAACAGTGGGAGCAATTGTGCAACAGGGACCGCTAATCAGTGGTCAGAAACCGCCACGGCCTGGTGAGTTGTTTTCTTCCCAAATTTTGTTGTGGTAGTTTATGCTTTCATATTAGTGGGCTGGGAGTTCTATTTTGCATGTTTTAACCTGTAGTTAGCTCCCAGATTAACAATCAATCCCCTTTAATCAACTTGGACCATAAAACTCAAAGCAAAAGACTAGACTTCTTGCCATCTAGGTCATGCATCATTTGTAGACCTTGCATGCATTTGTCTTTTCTTTGCTTTACATTTTTGTTGTTGATTTCTGGCGTGAGGTACATGCACCCAAATCTCTCATTCATGCATTAGTTAGTAAGGTGAATCGGGACAAGAGTGAGTTGAGCGTTTGATTGGAGTGTTGATTGCTAGATTTAAGATCAAAATGCTACTAAGGAGGGGTTGTCCCATAAAAGATAAGGTGGGGGATTTCATCACCTTTTCCTTGGCCCCAAAAATCACTCTTAATAAAAGCCTTAATTAAAAGCAATTAGACATTGGCCCTAAGGATTTTGGACGCACTAGGAGAGTAATCTAGTTGAGACCGTCATGGCCTGATCGGCGTTGCCTACCTTGTCGATAGTAGGAGGTACTGGATCTCCAGATCTGGTATCACTTGCTGGGCATTGTGGTCTTCGTTGTAGGGAGGTGAGGCGTGTCGAGGCTAGTGACCTCGAAGTTAGGCGTCGTCTAGCCTAAGCACCCATTGCCTTACATTGTTTGAGCCGTGCTTGCTAGATTAGGCTTCTACCTTCTCCCATTACCCACGCTAGCTGTAGGATTCTTCCCTCCTCATCTGAGTCCTCTCCTCATCTATTTTCTACGAGTAGTCTCCTCCTATTAGTACACCTCTTGTTGCGTGTTATTTTAGAGTCGAGTCGAGCATTTTATGCGAGGTTGGGCTCGTTCTGGTGAGAGCGGTCGACTTGAGAGAGTGCATTTTTCTGAGATGGACGGTCTTGGTGATCGGCCATCTCCGCCTCATGCTCCTTTGGATCGTGAGGCTGAGTCTTCTCGTGGTGACGGGGGAGACCGGGTTCCATACATGGATTACCTCGGTCCGCTCCCACCACCACGTAGACCTCCTTCTCCTCCTCCTCTGATTCGAGAGGAAGAGGGATTCGGTCAGGATCGAGTCCTTGGTGCACCACCACCTTTAGCTTGACAGGATAAACTGATGACTTTGTGGGAGCAGACCCATCATGTTCGGGCCGCGCAGCCTTCTTGCATAGTTCTTCCCCCAGCTCGCGGGAACAACTATGAGCTGAAACCTCAATATATGAGCATGCTTCCGACTTTCACTGCCAATAAGGAGGATCCGTATATTTTTATATGTGAATTCGAGGAAGTAGGCTCCAACAGCTTGATGAGGATACAGTCCGATTGAGGATGATTTCTTTCACGTTGAAGGATAACGCGAAGAAATGGATGTACAGCCTCCCGGCGAGCTCTATTCGGTCTTGGAATGACTTTGTGACCGTCTTTCTGAAGAGATTTTTCCCTCAAAGGAAAACTCAACAAATACGGCACCAGATACACCAAATATATCAGACTGAGACCGAATCTTTTCATGGTTTCTTTGAGAGGTTCAAGGACCTTCTCTAGCAGTGCCCTCATCATGGAATTGAGCTTTGGCAGCTGTGCGAGATTGTTTATGAGGGCCTCAACTACAACACCCGCACATTGTTGGAGTCGATGTGTCAAGGTGATTTCCAAATGAAACCCATCGATGAGGCATGGGACACTTTTGAATTAATGGTTGAACGTACCTTTGAGTGGGACACCATGAGAGAGCCACCAGCCGCCAGGTCTTCTAGTCGAGCTGGATCATATCAAGTTGAGTAAACTATCGCGTCTGAGGTGAAAATGGCTGCTCTCATGCGTAGGATTGAGAGTTAAGAGTTGGACCGAGCTCATGTAGCTCATGTCGCTACTCCCGGATGTGGTAGTTGTGGACTTACGGGCCATGATGACTTGGAATGTGCTTACGCTCCAAGGGATACTGAGCATGCAAATGCGATGTATCAACAGAGGCCCCGTAACGACCCGTACAGTCACTCCTACAACCCGGGATGACGTAACCATCCTAACTTCTCTTGGGGACCTAGTGGGGGTAACGGTCAGAGCTCGCACGCTCAACCTCAACCTCCGCCTTATCAACCTCCACGTGCATCGACGACCTACCAACCTCCACATCAAAGGTCTCAGAACCATAATTACCAACGTCGTCAGACCTCGTTGTCGGGTTATTCTAACCAAACTCCACTACCCCAACGGGTTGACTCGAAGGACCCCACTCTTGAACAAACCCTTCAAGCATTCATTCAGAGCACACAATCCATGTTTGCGGCAAGCAACAATTCGGTCAAAGCATTGGAAATGCAAGTTAGCCATATGTCTCATCAGCTCCATGAACGCGAGAAGGGCCAGTTACCGAGTCAACCCGAGGTGAATCCTTGGGGTACCCATTCTCAGGAAGGTAGACAACCACATTGGGGTGCCTTCCTTATCATCACCATCTCTTGGTGTCACCAGACCTGCGGTGATACCTGCATCTCTGAGGGAGCCGGATCTTGAGGTTCCTTCTACATTTCCTTCGATAATGGGGCCAAACCCTGAGGTCCCATTGTCTCCTCTTGAGTCGAAGGAATCAGATTATGCGGTCCCCACTCTTTGGACAAAAATTCTGAGGTTCTTTCGCAACACCCTTATGCCCCGAAGGTGCCATTCCCTGAGCGCCTTAAAAAGAAAACCTCAGATCAGCATGACAAGATGCTTGAGATGTTTCGGCAAGTTAAGGTGAACGTCCCTCTGTTGGAGGTGATTCGGCAAATGCCACCTTAAGCCAAGGTTCTCAAGGACCTATGCACCAAGAAGAGAAAAACTCATGTTCCAAAGAAAGCTTTTCTTGCGGCTAACGTGAGTTCTTTGTTGGCACAACCCACGCAAGTCAAATACAAGGACCATGGTTGTCCTACTATCTCTTGTGTAATTGGTGATGTGTCCATACATCGAGCCTTATTGGACCTTGGTGCATCTGTTAATCTTCTGCCATATTCTTTCTACGTCTACCTCGGTCTTGGAGACCTAAAACAAACAAAAACCACTCTTCAATTGGCTGATAGGTCTATGAAGAAACCTAGGGGTGTGGTGGAAAATGTGCTGATCAAAGTGTGAGAGTTCGTTTATCCAGTTGACTTCTTTGTTTTGGATACTGAACCTGTTCCAAACCCACTTGGACAAATTCATGTTATTCTGGGGCGACCATTTCTAGCGACTTCCAATGCCTTGATCAATTGTCGCAATGCTCTGATGCGCTTGACTTATGGTAATCAATGCGCCGATTTCAACAACTTCACCATCGGCAAGAAGCCAGGTGCCTTCAATGACCCTGTTGGTGTCAACCTTATCCAGGTCATGGATGAGATTGAAGTTGAGGGCACCTTCAAGTACTTCAGAGAATTGTTCGATGGAGATCCTGAAGGTGGTGAAGATGTTTCACCTGGGATGGCACAAGAAGGTGCCTTATCTTCTTATCATGTGGCCGTTGAGCCACATCCTTTCGATCATGTGGTCGTTGAGCCACATCCTTTCGATCATGTGGCTCTTGAGCCACAAGATACCATTTTTATGGCCTCTGGGCCACATGCTCTTCATTATGTATCTGCTAAGGA
Organism: Triglochin maritima; assembly: GCA_963682175.1. Taxonomy (NCBI): domain Eukaryota; kingdom Viridiplantae; phylum Streptophyta; class Magnoliopsida; order Alismatales; family Juncaginaceae; genus Triglochin; species Triglochin maritima. The sequence goes on from OY821786.1 coordinate 21,809,532, forward strand.
TCCCATGTGGGTTAGGAATCAACCACCTGATACCCTACATTTCAAACAACCAGACAGAGGTTCACCTCTAGTTTATGCCTCCTATCTTGCTCACTCTCAAGAGGCATCAAACGACCACAACGCTTATAAGGGTATCAGGTGGTCTAGCAATTCTGCTTGGTATGTTGCGAGCCCATGCATGTGCATTTTTGGATGGAGAGATGGCAGGTTCCCATTTGATGTCCCTTGACATATGAAGATGAGATCCCATTTTTGTACATAGTTAAAAAAAGACTCTTTCAGTGAGCATAGATTGTTGTGGGCTCCAACCCTTGAATATTTGGGCCACATTTCTTTCACGTATTTGTATCCCTTCTTTAGCATCTCACCGGTTTTGAGGGAATTCGGGTTTGTGTCCATCACTATAACCATGAACTTCCTGTTGCGCTTCATGTTGGTGAGATCTTTCCTTTTTCATGCATAAATCCATGTAGTATCTTGCTCACATTCATTGAGGACAATGCATGAAGTAGGTGTGGGGGGTGTTTTACGTGTGTACATAGTCGAGTTTTTTCCTTTGATTTTGTTTTCTTTTGTGTGTATTGATAGGGTCATGTTAGTGTGCTGCATTTAATATCGATATATCTGATTGCCATGACCCTTGGGTGACTTGTCTTCTTTTACTTGCCTAGTGCTTCAAAATTTTCACATTTCTTTCAAAATATTAATGTGTTTGCGAAAGAAAATGTTTTGTGGGTTTTGTGTGTGTTTAACATGTGCAAAACCGTTGAGAGGCAAAGTAAAAAGAAAGCTCCAAAAATTGTCTTGAACTTGATGCATTAGGATATCAAGTACAGTGGCTTTAGGACTTATCTAGTCGTTAGGATGCACCCCAGTTTTCCCTCGGTGGTGAGTAATCATAGGGTTTCAGTGCTCAAACATTTAAAGAAGTCCACCCTGAACCTAGTGAGTCAATAATTCGTGTCTGTTAATTTAAGGAAGTTTGTTGTAGTCAAGGACCCTTTAAATCTTGTTGTAATTTAAAGTGTAGGGGTTTTAGTTCATGTGTAGATAAAAAATAAGTGAGTAGGTGTCTCTCTTCTCGCACGGCTCCTATCACTCGGGAAATTAGGTCTGAGGGGACTTTGTGCCTGGTGCTTTTGAGTCATCTGACTTGGGATGCGCCGACCGAACTGCCGTTATACGGGTGGTAGGATTGCCCTATGTGGAGATTTGGGGAAAGGTGTACGTGATAGTGTAAGTCCTCATGGAAAATGATGCACGAAACCAGTCCCTGGGAGAATGAAGCTCCAACTAATAAAAAGAAAAAAAATGGTAATGCAATGATGGACTTTACACGATGTATCACTTTAAGAAGTTAAGGTCGCCCATGTCTTTCACTTAAGTCCTTAACTAACTTTCACGAATGTTTCATTAGGCTAACTGTGTGGACTGATTACTTATATAGAGTCGGTCCGTATAATTACCGTGTCCAATGATCGACGAAAATGAGTCCATAAAATCGTGTTGCTAGGTTGAATAATTATCTATGTTCCGATTTTGTGGGTGTATCCGCTGAAAACCCTCAGGAGACAACACTCCTTCTCTTTGGTGACAAGGAGCTTTAACGGCTTGTTGCACGTGCTAAGTGCAACCGTGATTCCTACGAAAGTGAGTTAGGATTTCTTGTTTTTGGTATGCTTCTGTTTCTTTGTTTTGCTCGGGACTACCAAAAGTTAGGTGTCGTATTTGATTGACATCATTTCATGCTTACATTTGTATCTTATATCCATTATCTTTCACCTAAACAATGCTACGCAACGAGCTTTATGTTTGAATTTCAGAAATAAAGAGGTTTGAAGAGTAGAGGTATGAAAGGACAAAAAAGAATGAAAAATGACTGAGTTGAGAGACTAGAGGACTAAGATGCAAGATCGAAGGACCTGAATGCAAGATAGAAGGACCAATGAGCAAACAAGAATACTCCACACCATCATGGGGAGTATTTTGGCAATTCTATTCGGGTCGGAGCTCCAACAAGCGAGGTAGATTCATCAAAGACCAACAAATCCATCCAGAAAAGCCCAGAACAATAACCAGACGGATCCAAACCCTGTAGACCACCAATTGGTGGTCTGGGACCGCTAATTGGCGGTCCGGGTTGCTCCGGATCAACTAACATTTCGGTGGCTTATGTATTAGAGTGTGTTTAGTCTATTTCTGGTATTTGTTTAGTCCCATACTGGGGGATTGTCCCGGATTACCTTTTTCTATGGCTATAAATAGAACTCTCCCTCATCTCTTGTACCCCATCTCTCTCTTGGTGGTCATCCTCTTTACTAGGAGTTAAAGGCTTGAAGCAAAAAGGTGGAAAGAGGCTACTTGTAATTGAGTGAGTAATAATAGATGTTTTCCTTTAGTATGTTGTTTCTTTCTTAGTTTAATTTCCTTTCATATGCTTACATGCTTCTTTTGTTTTATGTCCTTTTAGTTTCTTTAATATTTCTTGTTTGCTTAGTTTAGTTTCATTTCAGTAGAATGTTTCATTTTAATGTAGGTTGTAGTGTAATGATAAGTGAGTAGTTCCATCCCCATTTGGGGGGTGGAGAAATGTGTGATATGATCATGTGGTGTATTAGGTGTGTGTTATCTTAATCCTTTGAGCCTTGTATGATTTCCATAACCATCTAATGAGATTTTACTCTTGTCTTGGATATGCTTAAGCTCTTGAGTGAAGCTTAGCTTATGCTTAGATTAGTGGACATATTTTATGGGGAATGATAAGGTGAGGATATGGATGGAATTGATGAAGGAAACATGATTTGTAGTTGCATGTACTCTTGTTGCCTTTACCTTGGTTAATGCCTTGTATGTTTTAATGATAATGTGTTATCTTATTTCATGTGGAGGCATAGTAGGGTCTAGTCTTTATACATGAGTTCATTTAGCTTCATTCCAATTATTATCTTGTATGTTTTAACGATATTGTGTTACCTTAATTCATGTGGAGGCAAAGTTGGATGTAGTTTTATGATTTTTATGCACTACATATTGTGATGAGCTTAATTGAACACACACACACATATCTTTGTATTCACACCCTTTTCTCTACCCCCTTTGGGGTTTAGTTTTATTGTTTATTTTCCATTTCCTTTCGCATTGTAGTGTAGATCGTAACTCCTTTCTCTCCTTTCTTTCCCACTCGCCTTCGAACAAACCAAAAGTCGACACACCTCCCTGTGGATCGACCCGTATTTGTCACTGCTTCAACGCGGCCGTGCACTTGCGGTTAATTAAAACATATCAATCAATTAGTGAGCCTATTTTATGGGGAATGATGAGGTTAGGATATGGATGGAGTGGAAAAGGGAACAAGGCATGTGCATGCATGTGCTCATGTTGGCTTTATCCAAATTAATGTCTTGTATGTTTTAATGATTGTGATAAATCTTATTTCATGTGGAGACATATTTGGATTTGAGTCATGACGCATGTCAACATATTAGCTTCATTTCAATTATTGTGTTGTATGTTTTAATGCTAATATCTTATCTTATTTCATGTGGAGGCAATGTTGGAATTGAGTTTTATGGATTTCATGTATGACATGTTTTGATGAGCACAAATAAACACACACTACACACATTTTCATTCCGCATTCTTTCTCTACCCCCCGAGGGGTTTAGTTTTATTGCTTATTTTCCAATTTTCATTGTAGTGTAGTTTCAATCACATCTCTCTCTTCTTCTCCCCCTCTCGAGTATCGTGAATCCGACTCACATGCTCTCCCTGTGGACCGACCTGTATTTGTCACCTCTTCAACGTGGTCGTGCACTTGCGGTATTTTAACTGATTCAATCAGTCAGCTATACATAACTATAGGCGTCGGTTGTAGTACAACCAACGTCTATAGTTATGTATAGGTGTTGGCCTCCCTTACATGCGACGTAAATACCTATAGACTCGTGTTTACGGGAGACCAACATATATTTGGCGACGTTTATTCCCTATTCTGCACTAGTGTGTGTTCAAAACATTAAGAACTCTACATAAACCCAAAATTATTCATAAATTCAATATAAAATAACAAAGGCGATGTACTTTAAATTAGATAATTAAGACATTATTGAACCTTGATGTGGAATAGAAATTCGAGATTATATATGTCCAAGTTCGTATTCCTTTTATCCAAGAATTGTGTCAGTATTTATATCAAATTCTTGGAAAGCTTAAACTGATAGATTGGTTGATCAGTCATGCCTACAGTGATTGTTAAAGAAAGTTGATTCTTGACATGCTTGATTTATGTACATTTGTTGGGCAAGTATTTTATGAGCCAAGACCAGAGGTCTACAAATCTTGAAAAGCTTAAGGACATCGTCGTCGAAAACAAACAAGAGCCTATCTATTATCGTATTTATTAAATAATAAATTAGAAAACCATTTGCCAAATAAATATCATTTTAAGTTATTTTTCTCCTTCCAACGCTTTGATCGACATCTAACTACTAGTGGACGTTATTAACATGCTACATTTTTAGACTTCAAAATCATTACCCAATGCTATGTCCTACTTTTCGTGGTGAAAAAACCATATTTCTTCCTTTCTCCTTCAATATGTCCTACTTTTTAGATTTTCCTTGCATTTCGTATTGCAAGCTTTCAAGTCGATCTTGCAGTGGATTCGACATTTAGATGGAGGCGACCCACGAGGAAGCTTTCGACAATCTTTGCCCTCTCAATAGTTGTAATTCATCTTGCACTCGTGCCTGCACTTTTTGAAATCTTTGCTCTCGAAGGCCAGTGTTGGTGAGAGCAAAAGTAATACCATGAACATAGCTCCGAGGCGAGTTGTCGATGATACCATTGTCGAGGACGTTGCTTTACTCCAATGACTTTGGAATCATTGATTTCTACCTTATATAAACCCATGAAATTGATTGGTATTGGTCAACTGTTAGTTTTGCTCATGTAAAGGGTGCAATCGCTATAGCATGTCTATATCATGAGAAGCAAATGTTGTAACGAATTAAGATTTAAAAAGTGTAAATGGGATTACTTGGATATGTCTAACCGTTTGTTTTCTTGCTTTTTTTAGTTGGTATATGTATATTTATGTGTTTGGAAATTATCTTTGTTTAAAATTTTGAACGATTTTGTATATTACCAATTTTTAACGTGTATCATGTTAAATTTATAGAGGTCATTTGGCTATAAGTCTACAGAGCGAGTAGGAAATGGATATGATTTTCAAATTATGAGTTCACATCTTCACCGTTGTCCATTTAATACATTCTGTATATGTAATGTTTGCACACTAATAGTCGTTGTCTTTTGAAATAGTCTGTAATGTTTGCACACTAATAGTCGTTGTATTTTGAAATAGTCTAGCATAGAGGGAGTCCATGAAAGGCTATCGGATCACGAAAAACAACAACTAATCAACCAAATTAATTACATAGGAAAAACACTTACTGATAAACTCCAATCAATTGAGCAAAATAGTAAAGATAGTTAATTAATTGTCAAATTAAACCAAACCATTTTTCTTATTTATGATTTGAATTCTATCACGTTAGATTAGCTTTCCGAATTGTAAACAACACACCTTTCATCTTAAGAGTTCTTTAAATTTACTTGATTGAACGTTTTAAAATAACAGCAAGTGCACGGCCGCGTTGAAGCGGTGACAAATACGGGTTCATCCACAAAGATGTGTGTAGACTCTGGTTTGTTCGAAGGCAAGTGGGAAAAGAGAGGAATAAGTTGTGATTACACTAAACTAGACTAACTACACTAAATGAGTAAGCATCAAATAAGTAAAACGAAAACGAGGAAAATTGAAAGCTGGAAATCAGAAATGAAAAACCCCTAAGGGGTGGAGTGTGTGCACACATGTAAAAAGATGGTGAAGAATGCATTCTATAGGCACAAATGTAGGTAGTGTTTTCATGCATAGGAAGTGTCTAAAGGTTATGGCAAAACCTATCAATCCATTCACTAACCTAGTTGATTAAATCATATACACAAGCTGGTTATTTCAGAACCTAAACAAACATGGGAGGTGTCTAAGATGTGTGGCAAAACCCATCAAGTGTAGTATTCTACTCTAACAAGAAAGCATACATTCACATTTATCAACACAATCAAAATATAAAGCATTCATATCCATTCTTTAATGCATGTATGAACATCATCTCCACCCCCAAAGGGGGATGGATCTACTCACTACACATTACTCTAACAATTAAACTAATGAAGGAAAGAAACATTCTAACTACTTTAGCCTAGAATCAAAGAAATAAAAATAAGCTAAGCATGCATAAAGAAACAACATAAGAACAAAATAATGGAAAAATTATTTTATTAGATGACTCACATTGAAGTTAGCATTTTTCTCCACCTTGAGATTTTGCTCCAAGGCTTACTCCAAGTAGAGAGAATGCCACCAAGAAATGGGTAATTACAATAGAAGGTGAAGAGTTCTATTTATAGCCATAGAAAAAGGTAATCCGGGACAATCCCCCGGTATGAGACTAAACAAATACTAGAAATAGACTAAATACACACTAATACACGCTCCACATAAATATTAGCGGATCCGGACCGAAAGTGACAGCTAATTGGCTGTCTACAATGTTTGGATCACTCTGGATTTTCTTGTGGGCTTTTCTGGAAGACTTTGTTTGTGTTTGATGCATCTACTTCTCTTGTTGGAGCTCCGACCCGAATAGAATTGCCAAAATACTCCCTATGATGGTGTGAAGTATTCTTGTTTGCTCATTGGTCCTTTGATTTTACGTTCAGGTCCTTCGATCTTGCATCTTAGTCATTGAGTCTCTCAACTTAGTCCTTTTTCATGCTTTTAGGTCCTTTTCTGCCTCTTCTCTTCAAACCTATTTGTTTCTGAAATTCAAACATAAAACTCACCACGTAGCATTGTTTTGGTGAAATATAATGGATATAAGATACAAATGTAAGCATGAAATGATGTCAATCACAACCAAATATGTATTTATCTTAAAGAATTGTGAATTTAGTTAAGAACTATGAAATGCAACCAAGTTTGGCAACATCAATGATTTGCCATTAGCTGAACACGATGAGTACAAAACATGGTTACAAACTTAACTAAGAATGATAGATCCTATTCATTGACCGAATGTAAGGTGAATCATTGTAATCTATTTCCAAATGATCAACAATATTAATATGAAATAGTCTCCTAAAATTAAGGAAGACCTTCTGGACAGGGTCTAACAACCAGAGTCCAGATACAACTCAATCCCCTGAATTTAGCAACTACATTAACCTTTAATTCAAAGTTAAATGGTAGTTAATTTTATATTGAATGGTAACTAACTTTTCTAATAAAATTGATTTTAGTGTATTGAATGAGCCAATTTTTTGAAATGGAATGATAACTAATCTGACCTAGTCTAAGTTAGTTACCTATTTAGTAGGAATTAGTCTGACGAATTTAAATTTGATGTTTGGAAACTTGGGGTTATAAATTGTAATATCATTAATCCTTGCTTTGCACTAATCGTGTTTTGGGCTTGATTAGTGGTTGTTTAGGAAGGATTAAGAGTTGGTGAGATGTACGGCTGAGATTGAATGGAGGTTTTATATAAGGTTTGGGGTTTTCTCTCTCTCTTTTCTCTTGTTTTCTCTCTCTCCCGCTCGTTCCCTCTCAAACTCTTTCCCTCTCAGACATCGGAAGCTCCGGTGAAGTGTGGATCGGCGAAGAAGGAGGAGCTCAGACTGTTGCCGGAGTAGAGGTGATCGTTGCTCGGAGGATTTCGCCGGAGGTAGCTAGTTGGCATGGAAAAGCTCACCGTTGGATCTTCAAAGGCTTCTTCAAGCCTTAAAGGTATGTCAACCTTTACTTTTATGCTCACCTAAGCTAGCGTGAGTGTTTGAGTAGTCGACGGTAGGCTGAAAGGCTCGTCGGAGGCTGTGTAGCAGATTTCTGCACTCTAACGGTCGACCAGTGCTTGATTCGTTCGACCGGTCGTAGTGTAATTTTGGCGTTTATATCTCGCACTGGTCGAACGATACCCTTGGGTGGTCGACCGTTTATGCATTTTGAGCGAGGAGATGGAGGTCTGGTGGGTTTCGGTCGAACGAGCCCCCTTTGTCGTTCGATCGAAGCACTAATTTAAGTCGGTTGGGGGTGTAGACCACAAAACGGTCGACTGCCCCTGAGATCTCGTTCGACCGATAACTTAAGTTTAACTTAAAGTTTGTTTGACCTCTTTGTTGTTTAGGACAACCGGTATAATTCGTTCCAAGTATGAATTTACTGACTTGTTTTGGTCGACCGTTATTTATGTTGTCGTTTGACCATTGATATTTTTGGTGAGTGATGTGGTTTTTACTAGTGGCTTTCAGTCGAACGGGTCCCGTTTTCCGTTCAACCGCTTGGCGGGTTTTTCGGTAGGATCAGTCATCTGGATGGGGATTTGGTCGACCGGTGAGGTGTTTTTGTCCGATCGGTTCGGGGTAGTTTGGTGTTGTTGTGGAACATGTTGGTTTTTTGTCCTTAATCTATGTTTTGATGATTTAATAAAGCTAATCTTAATTATGATCATGTAGAGTAGCACACCTAATGCATTGCATATATTGCTTTGTGCTAACCTCTACAGGTGATCAAGACTCAAGGAAGAAAGGAAATCAAGTCAAGACATGTAATCAAGCTCATTTGAAGACATGTAATTTGTATTTCTTTGAGTCTTAGGAACTTTGTGTAATTGAGCATACTTGACATAAAAACTACTCAAACACACACTAGGTTCCCTATAGAAGTCACACACAAAATTTCATATAATTTGGACTTTAATAGATCACCCAAACGTAGACCGGAAAACACTAAACCAAACCTGAACAGTCTGCCCACATTCGGTCGACCAAAACAAACCGTTTGGTTGACCGAGTGATCATATATCCTGTAAATGTTTTACTACCCAAGTTCGATCGATCGAGTTAACATATTTTTCCGACCATTTGTTTTGTCGTATTATACCTAACGGTCGTATTCGTATTATCTCCATATACCACAAATACATTTAGTGTATCAGTCAACCGAGGACCTTGTTCGGTCGACCGAACTTATGTTCATTGACAAACCCAAAGTGCATGTTGGTTTTCGGTCGACCGTGGACCTTGTTTCGGTCGACCGAATTTGATCTTGTTAGTCAATGATTGACATCATTTCATGCTCATATTTGTATCTTATATCCATTATCTTACACCTAAGCAATGCTACGTGACGAGTTTTATGTTTAGTTTTTCAGGAATAAAGAGGTTTGAAGAGAAGAGCCATGAAAGGACCCAAAAGCTGGGAAAAAGGACTGAATGTTGAGATCTAGGGACCAAGATGCAAGGGAGAAGGACCTGAATGTAAGACAGAAGGACCTAAGAGCAAAACAGAATACTCCACACCATCATGGGGAGTATTTTACCAATTCTATTCGGGTCGGAGCTCCAACAAGTCGAGTAACCGCATCAAAGACCAATAATACCAGAAATCAAAGCCCACAACAAATTCCAACACGATCCGACAATTTTGAACCGCCAATTGGCGGTCTTGGACCGCTAATTGGCGGTCCATATTGCTCAGGATCCGTCGAAATTTCTCCTGGACTTGTATTAATGTTCGTTTAGGCTATTTTTGGTATTGGTTTAGTCCCACATCGGGGGAGTGTCCCCGATTAGCTTTTTCCATGCTTATAAATAGAACTCTTCACCTTCCATTGTAATTACCCATTGCTTGGTGGCATTCTCTCTACTAAGGAGTGAGCCTTGAAGCAAAAACTCAAGGTGGAGAAGAATGCTACCTTCAATGTGAGTCATTTGTTAATAAAATAATTCTTCTAGTTTCTTTTAATCTTGTCTTTTAATTTGTGCATGTTTGTTTAGTCTTTCCTTTCCTTTTATGTTTCTTTAATGCTTCTTGCCTTCTTAGTTAACTTTCATTTCAGTATTATGCTTTCTTTTTCTAGTATAGTTAGTGTAATGAGTAGTGAGTAGTTCCATCCCCATTTGGGGGTGGAGAAATATGTGATATAATCATGTAGTGTATTAAGTGTGTGTTATCTTTATCCCTTGAGCTTTATATGATTTCCATAACCATCTAATGGGTTTTCACTTTTATCTTTGATATGCTAATGCTCTTCAATGAAGCTTAGCTTATGCTTTGATTAGTGGACCTATTTTATGGGGAATGATAAGGTTAGGATATGGATGAAGTTAATATTGGAAACATAATTTGTAGTGTATGTACTCTTGTTGCCTTTACCTTAGCTAATGTCTTGTATGTTTTAATGATGTAGTGAAATCTTAATTCATGTAGAGGCATAGTAGGGTATAGTCTTTATACTTGAGTTCATGTAGCTTCATTCCAATTATTGTCTTGTATGTTTTAATGATGTGGTTTTATCTTAATTCATGTAGAGGCAAAGTTGGATGTAGTTTTATGATTTCATGCACTACATGTTGTGAGGAGCTTTATGAACACACACACACTTCTTTATGTTCACATTATTTCTCTACCCCCTTTGGGGTTTAGTTTTCTTGCTTTTCTTCCATTTCCATTTGCACCTTAGTGTAGTCTAGTGTAACCAACCTTTCTTCCCTTTGTTTACCTCTCGCCTTCGCACAAACCAAGTGTCGACACACCTCCCAGTGGACGACCCGTATTTGCCACCGCTTCAACGCGGCCGTGCACTTGCGGTTAAATATAAAACGATCAATCAAGTTTTTGGCGCCGTTGCCGGGGAGGTGCTCTGTCCAGACATTGGTTTGGACGATTCGAGGGGTTTTTAATTTTTTGTTTTCAGTTTTTCTTAGTGGCAGGGAACCTGAGGATCAAGGGGAAGCGACTGGAGTAATTGGAGAGCAAAAGACCCCAAAGTGACCGCCAATTAGCGGTCTGGGACCGCCAATTGGCGGCCTGGTGAGCCTCAATTGCTCTCAAATTTGTTCCAGTTGTTATGTTGTTCACTTTAGTTATCTGGGAGGCCAATTTTGCATGTTGTGATCTTTAGTTTGCTCCCAGATTTAATTTCAATCCCCTTTAATCAACTTGGACCATAAAACTCAAAGCAAAAGATTAGACTTCTTGCCATCTAGGTCATGCATCATATGTAGACCTTTCATGCATCTTTCTTTTCTTTGCTTTACATTTTGTCATTGATTGCTGGAGCGAGGTACGCATTCCTTATCACTCATTCACGCATTAGGACATTCATTAGTGAGTAAGGTTTGCATCGAAACAAGAGTGAGGTGAGTGCTTGTTTGGTGAGTTGCTTGCTAGCCTAAGATTTCAAAACATCGTTAAGGGGCATCACCTATAGACTTCAAAGATAAGGTGGGGGATTTCATCACCCCCCCCTTAGCCCCAAAAAGCACCCTCAAGTAAAGCCTTAACTAAAAGCAAGTAGACATTGGCCCTAGGAATTCAGACGCACTAGGAGAGTAATCTAGTTGAGACCGCCATGACCTGATCGGCGTTGCCTACCTTGTCGATAGTAGGAGGTACTGGATCTCCGGATCTGGTATCACTTGCTGGGCATTGTGGTCCTCGTTGTAGGGAGGTGAGGCGTGTCGAGGCTAGTGACCTCGAAGTTAGGCGTCGTCTAGCCTAAGGACCGATTGCCTTACATTGTTTGAGCCATGCTTGCTAGTTAGGCTTCTACCTTCACCCTGTACCCTCGCTAGCTCTAGGGATTCTTCCCTTCTCCTCTGAGTCATCTTCTTCTCACCTTCTTCTACGTTATAGTCTCCTCCCCTTTACACTCTCTGTTAGCGTTTTAGGGTCGAGTCGAGCACTTTTTGCGAGCTTAGCCTCGTGGTGGTGAGAGTGATCGACTCGAGAGTTTTTCTTGAGATGGATGGTTACATGGGCGACCATCCATATCATTGTTGGGACCAGGACGATTCTCCCTGGTACTCCGGACCCATGCAACCTGGGGTGGCTCAGACTAACACCCCGTATGGTTGGGATGATCGCAATTTTGTGACTGAGCAGTCTTCATATTGGGGTAACATGAGAGAGGCACCGACTGCTAGACCACAATCTAGTTATGCCGGATCATATGCTGGTCAACAAACTGAGACATTACAACAAACTTTGGCCTCTTTCATGCGTATGGCAGACGACATGAGTGCCCCGGTGGCTCCAGTAGCTGTACCGTGCGACTGTTGTGGGTTGAGTGGTCATGTTATCGGGGAATGTCCTTATGTTCCCCCTGAGCCTGAGTATGAGCACACATTTTCCCAAAATGCTCATTATGACCATTACGCATCCGCGTACAACCCGAGAGTGATGGATTCATGGGGAGACAAATCTTATCCAAATTCTTATACCTCATTTTCACCCCCGTACCCTCCTCCCGAATACCCAGAATTCTACCAGCACCCCACTCCAAATCATTGGACTCATTCTCAGCCCATCAACACCCAACCCCAAAATTTCCCAAGCTCTGACTTGGACCCCATCGTTGACCGCATACCTGATTTCTTGAAACAAACTCTCCAAACATTCATGGAAACCACACAAAATTTATTGAAGTCCAACTTGAATTCCTTGCAAACCATGGAAATGCAAGTGAGCCAGATGACACAGCAATTCCATGAACGTGAGTAGGGTAACTTTTCTTGTCAACATGAGGATTCATCTTTTGATATCGAACCACCACCACATCCACAAATTCAAAGCACAATCTTTCAAAGTCAAACTCCTAGTCAGTCTGAGGGACTTGGGGTTTCAATTCACGATCACTTAGTGGAGGATTCGATTCAAATTGAGAATAACTTGGACCAGTTTCATTATGAGTCGGCACATGATTGTGCCTTATCTTTTTGTCCCGTGGCCCTTGAGCCACATGATCTTCATGTTGTGCCTCTTAAGGACTCACCTCTGGTGGAGCAAGAGCTCCCTAGTACCCTCAATTTCAAACAACCTGATGAGAGTTTGCCTCTCACTATTGTTCCTGATCATCTTGGAAATGATGGAACATAAAACAACTACATTGCTCATGAGGGTATTAGGAGTTCCTTGGAGGATACTTTGGGTATGAGACCCACTTCCTGTTCTCCTGGTGAGTTGGACATGCATAACGAGGTGCTTGACCTCGTTCCGACCCACCAGCCTGTTGGTTGGAGAGTTTGGATTGATGATCATAACTTCAGTTCCGCAACGGGAGATATTTTTCTTCCGTTGCCCCTTATTTCCCAAACTCTCGAGACGTTCAAGCTCTTTCAGTTTGATCCTTTGAATGAGACGCCTTTGCGTCCAATTCATGAACCTCTCATTTCATTTGGTGCTCTTTGTGAAGGGGCCCACGCATGCGTATTCTGGCCCCGCGTGGTGTCATGTTCCCTTTCCAAGTGCATTGACCCACTCTTGAGGTTCCCATTTGATGTCTTTTGACAAATGAAGATGGGAACTTATGTTTGTACATAGTTATATAAAAAAAAAGAAAAAAAAAGGAAAAAAAAAGAAAAAGAAAAAAAGAAGTACAATAAAAGACTCATTCAGTGAGCATTAATTGTTGTGAGCCCCAACCCTTGTGTATTTGGGCTCCATTTCTTTCACGTATTTGTATCCCTTCTTTAGCATCTCACAGGTTTTGAGGGAATTCGGGTTATGTCCATCAACATGACCTTGCACTTCCCTTTGTACTTCATGTTGGTGAGATCTCTCCTTTTTATGCATCAATCCATGTAGTATCTTGCTTGCATTCATTGAGGACAATGCATGAAGTAGGTGTGGGGGGGTGTTTTACGTGTGTACATAGTCGAGTCTTTTTCCTTTGATTTTGTTTTCTTTTGTTTGCATTGTTAGGGTCATGATAGTGTGCTGCATTTAATATCGATATATCTGCTTGCCATGATCCTTGGGTGACTTGTCTTCTTTTGCTTGCCTAGTGCTTCAAAATTTTCACATTTCTTTCAAAATCTTCATGTGTTTTCGAAAGAAAATGTTTTGTGGGTTTTGCGTGTGTTTAGCATGTGCAAAACCGTTGAGAGGAAAGTAAAAAGAAAGCTCCCAAAATTGTCTTGAACTTGATGCATTAGGATATCTAGTACGTGGCTTTAGGATTTATCGAGTCGTTAGGATGCACCCCAGTTTTCCTTTGGGGGTGAGTAATCATAGGGTTTCAGTGCTCAAACATTCAAAGAAGTCCACCCTGAACCTAGTGAGTCAATAATTCGTGTCTGTTAACTTAAGGAAGTTTGTTGTAGTCAAGGACCCTCTAAATCCTGTTGTGAGACATTAGTGTAGGGGTTTTGGTTCATGTGTAGATAAGAAATAAGTGAGTAGGTGTTCTCTCTTCTCGCACGGCTCCTATCACTCGGGAAAGTAGGTCTGAGGGGACTTTGTGCCTGGTGCTTTCGAGTCATCTGACTTGGGATGCGCCGACTGAACTCCCGTTACACGGGTGGTAGGGATTGCCCTATGTGGAGATGTGAGGAAAGGTGTACGTGATAGTGTAAGTCCTCATGGGCAATGATGCACGGAACCTGACCCTGGGAGAATGAAGCTCCAACTAATAAAAAGTAAAAGAAAAAAAAAATTGTGAAAAGAAACAAAAAGAAAAAAAATATGATAATGCAAATAAGAACCTTAATGGACTTTACACTTTGTAGCACTTGAGGATGTTGAGGTTGTCCATGTCTTTCACATAATTCCTTATTTAACTTGCACGAATGGTTCATTAGGGTAGAGGTGTGGACTGATCACCTATATAGAGTCGGCCCGTAGCATTACCGCGTCCATTGATCGACAAAATATTTCCAACGAGTCGAGGTCTAGATTGAATAATGCATCTTGTTCGGATTTTGTGGGTATATCCGCTGAAAACCCTCAGGAGACAACACTCCTCCTCCTTGGCAACAAAGAGGTTTAACGGCTTGTTGCACATGCTAAGTGCAACCGTGATTCCTACGAAAGTGAGTTAGGATTTCTTGTTTCTCGTTTGTTTTTCTCTTTCTTTGTTTTGCTCGAGACTAGCAAAAACTTAGGTGTGGGGGTATTTGATTGACATCATTTCATGCTCATATTTGTATCTTATATCCATTATCTTACACCTAAGCAATGCTACGTGACGAGTTTTATGTTTAGTTTTTCAGGAATAAAGAGGTTTGAAGAGAAGAGCCATGAAAGGACCCAAAAGCTGGGAAAAAGGACTGAATGTTGAGATCTAGGGACCAAGATGCAAGGGAGAAGGACCTGAATGTAAGACAGAAGGACCTAAGAGCAAAACAGAATACTCCACACCATCATGGGGAGTATTTTACCAATTCTATTCGGGTCGGAGCTCCAACAAGTCGAGTAACCGCATCAAAGACCAATAATACCAGAAAGCAAAGCCCACAACAAATTCCAACACGATCCGACAATTTTGGACCGCCAATTGGCGGTCTTGGACCGCTAATTGGCGGTCCATATTGCTCAGGATCCGTCGAAATTTCTCCTGGACTTGTATTAATGTTCGTTTAGGCTATTTTTGGTATTGGTTTAGTCCCACATCGGGGGAGTGTCCCCGCTTAGCTTTTTCCATGCTTATAAATAGAACTCTTCACCTTCCATTGTAATTACCCATTGCTTGGTGGCATTCTCTCTACTAAGGAGTGAGCCTTGAAGCAAAAACTCAAGGTGGAGAAGAATGCTACCTTCAATGTGAGTCATTTGTTAATAAAATAATTCTTCTAGTTTCTTTTAATCTTGTCTTTTAATTTGTGCATGTTTGTTTAGTCTTTCCTTTCCTTTTATGTTTCTTTAATGCTTCTTGCCTTCTTAGTTAACTTTCATTTCAGTATTATGCTTTCTTTTTCTAGTATAGTTAGTGTAATGAGTAGTGAGTAGTTCAATCCCCATTTGGGGGGTGGAGAAATATGTGATATAATCATGTAGTGTATTAAGTGTGTGTTATCTTTATCCCTTGAGCTTTATATGATTTCCATAACCATCTAATGGGTTTTCACTTTTATCTTTGATATGCTAATGCTCTTCAATGAAGCTTAGCTTATGCTTTGATTAGTGGACCTATTTTATGGGGAATGATAAGGTTAGGATATGGATGAAGTTAATATGGGAAACATAATTTGTAGTGTATGTACTCTTGTTGCCTTTACCTTAGCTAATGTCTTGTATGTTTTAATGATGTAGTGAAATCTTAATTCATGTAGAGGCATAGTAGGGTATAGTCTTTATACTTGAGTTCATGTAGCTTCATTCCAATTATTGTCTTGTATGTTTTAATGATGTGGTTTTATCTTAATTCATGTAGAGGCAAAGTTGGATGTAGTTTTATGATTTCATGCACTACATGTTGTGAGGAGCTTAATGAACACACACACACTTCTTTATGTTCACATTATTTCTCTACCCCCTTTGGGGTTTAGTTTTCTTGCTTTTCTTCCATTTCCATTTGCACCTTAGTGTAGTCTAGTGTAACCAACCTTTCTTCCCTTTGTTTACCTCTCGCCTTCGCACAAACCAAGTGTCGACACACCTCCCAGTGGACGACCCGTATTTGCCACCGCTTCAACGCGGCCGTGCACTTGCGGTTAAATATAAAACGATCAATCAGTCAACTCCAAAGAGCATGTTGTGAATCCGTCGACCGAACCTATCTCGGTGTTCGACCGATGACTTAAGTGTACCTGAGTCAAAGCCTTTGGCGGTCGACCGTTCCTTAGCCGGTCGACCGAACCGAGTTCTAAATTGCCAAACGGTCGACCGTTCAGCCCGATCCGGTCGACCGAACTTACTCAGAATTAGGTCCTATTGATTGACATCATTTCATGCTCATATTTGTATCTTATATCCATTATCTTACACCTAAGCAATGCTACGTGACGAGTTTTATGTTTAGTTTTCAGGAATAAAGAGGTTTGAAGAGAAGAGCCATGAAAGGACCCAAAAGCTGGGAAAAATGACTGAATGGTGAGATCTAGGGACCAAGATGCAAGGGAGAAGGACCTGAATGTAAGACAGAAGGACCTAAGAGCAAAACAGAATACTCCACACCATCATGGGGAGTATTTTACCAATTCTATTTGGGTCGGAGCTCCAACAAGTCGAGTAACCGCATCAAAGACCAACAATACCAGAAAGCAAAGCCCACAACAAATTCCAACACGATCCGACAATTTTGGACCGCTAATTGGCGGTCCATATTGCTCAGGATCCGTCGAAAGTTCTCCTGGACTTGTATTAATGTTCGTTTAGGCTATTTTTGGTATTGGTTTAGTCCCACATCGGGGGATTGTCCCTGATTAGCTTTTTCCATGCTTATAAATAGAACTCTTCACCTTCCATTGTAATTACCCATTGCTTGGTGGCATTCTCTCTACTAAGGAGTGAGCCTTGAAGCAAAAACTCAAGGTGGAGATGAATGCTACCTTCAATGTGAGTCATTTGTTAATAAAATAATTCTTCTAGTTTCTTTCAATCTTGTCTTTTAATTTGTGCATGTTTGTGTAGTCTTTCCTTTCCTTTTATGTTTCTTTAATGCTTCTTGCCTTCTTAGTTAACTTTCATTTCAGTAATATGCTTTCTTTTTCTAGTATAGTTAGTGTAATGAGTAGTGAGTAGTTCCATCCCCATTTGGGGGTGGAGAAATATGTGATAAAATAATGTAGTGTATTAAGTGTGTGTTATTTTTATCCCTTGAGCTTTATATGATTTCCATAACCATCTAATGGGTCTCCACTCTTATCTTTGATATGCTAATGCTCTTGAATGAAGCTTAGCTTATGCTTTGATTAGTGGACCTATTTTATGGGGAATGATAAGGTTAGGATATGGATGAAGTTAATGTTGGAAACACAATTTGTAGTGTATGTACTCTTGTTGCCTTTTCCTTAGCTAATGTCTTGTATGCTTTAATGATGTAGTCATCTTAATTCATGTGGAGGCATAGTAGGGTCTAGTCTTTATACTTGAGTTCATGTAGCTTCATTCCAATCATTGTCTTGTATGTTTTAATGATGTAGTCTTATCTTAATTCATGTAGAGGCAAGATTGGATGTAGTTTTATGATTTCATGCACTACATGTTGTGAGGAGCTTAATTGAACACACACACACACACATCTTTATGTTCACATCAGTTCTCTACCCCCTTTGGGGTTTAGTTTTATTGCTTATCTTCATTTCCTTTTGCATTCTAGTTTAGCATTGTAGTGTAGTTTAGTGTAACCAACCTTTCTTCCTTTTCTTTACCTCTCGCCTTCGAACAAACCAAGTGTCGACACACCTCCCAGTGGACGACCCGTATTTGCCACCGCTTCAACGCGGCCGTGCACTTGCGGTTAAATATAAAACGATCAATCAAGTTTTTGGCGCCGTTGCCGGGGAGGTGCTCTGTCCAGACCTTGGTTTGGACGATTCGAGGGGTTTTTGATTTTTTGTTTTCAGTTTTTCTTAGTTTCAGGGAAGCATTGGATCAAGGGGAAGCTACTGGGAAAGTTTGAGCAAACGAATCCACAGATGGACCGCCAATCAGCGGTTGGAAACCGCCAATTGGCTGCCTGGTGAGGTCTGCCTGCTCTCAAATTTCTTCTGGTGGTTAGTGCTTTACTTTAGTTATCTGGGAGCCCAATTGTGCATGCTGTGACTTCTACTTTGCTCCCAGATTTAATTTCAATCCCCTTTAATCAACTTGGACCATAAAACTCAAAGCAAAAGACTAGACTTCTTGCCATCTAGGTCATGCATCATTTGTAGACCTTGCATGCATTTGTCTTTTCTTTTCCTTACATTTTGTTGTTGATTGCTGGCGTGAGGTACGTGCACCCCGATCTCTCATTCATGTATGTTTCGATCATGCATTAGTTAGTAAAGTGCATCGGGACAAGAGTGAGTTGAGTGTTTGATTGGAGTGATTGATTGCTAGATTTAAGCTCAAAACGCTACTAAGGAGGGGCTGTCCCATAAAAGATAAGGTGGGGGATTTCATCACCCTTTCCTTGGCCCCAAAAACCACTCTTAATAAAGCCTTAACTAAAAGCAAGTAGACATTGGCCCTAAGGAATTCGGACGCACTAGGAGAGTAATCTAGTCGAGACCGTCATGACCTGATCGGCGTTGCCTACCTTGTCGATAGTAGGAGGTACTGGATCTCCGGATTTTGTATCACTTGCTGGGCATTGTGGTCCTCGTTGTAGGGAGGTGAGGCGTGTCGAGGCTAGTGACCTCGAAGTTAGGCGTCGTCTAGCTTAAGGACCCATTGCCTTACATTGTTTGAGCCGTGCTTGCTAGTTAGGCTTCTTCCTGATCCTGTTACCTACGCTAGCTTTAAGGTTTCTTCCCTTCTCCTCTGAGTCATCTTCTTCTCACCTTCTTCTACGTTATAGTCTCCTCCCCTTTACACTCTCTGGTAGCGTTTTAGGGTCGAGTCGAGCACTTTTTGCGAGCTTAGTCTCGTGGTAGTGAGAGTGGTCGACTCGAGAGTTTTTCTTGAGATGGATGGTTACATGGGCGACCATCCATATCATTGTTGGGACCAGGACGATTCTCCCTGGTACTCCGGACCCATGCAACCTGGGGTGGCTCAGACGAACACCCCGTATGGTTGGGATAATCCTCATTGTGTGACTGAGCAATCTTCATATTGGGGTAACATGAGAGAGGCACCGACTGCTAGACCACCATCTAGTTACGTCGGATCATATGTTGGTCATCAAACTGAGACATTACAAGAACATTTGGCCTCTTTCATGCATGTGGTAGATGACATGGGTGCACCGGTGGCTCCAGTAGTCGTACCGTGTCACTATTGTGGGTTGAGTGGTCATGATTTCGGGGAATGTCCTTATGTTCCCCCAGAGCCTGAGTATGAGCATACATTTTCCCAAAATGCTCATTATGACCATTACGCATCCGCGTACAATCCGAGAGTGATGGATTCGTGGGGAGACAATTCGTATTCAAATTCTTATACTTCATTTCCACCACAGTATCCTCCTCCCGAATACCCAGAATTCTACCAACACCCCACTCCAAATCATTGGACTCATTCTCAGCCAATCAACACCCAACCTCAAAATTTCCCAAGCTCTGACTTGGACCTCATCGTTGACCGCATACCTGATTCCTTGAAACAAACTTTCCTTACGTTCATGGAAGCCACTCAACAGTCCATACAAAATATGACACTGCAAGTGAGTCAAATGTCGCAGAAATTACGTGAATGTGAGGAGAGTAACCTTTCTTGTCAACATGAGGATTCTTCTTTTGATATCGAACCACCACCACATCCACAAATTCAAAGCACAACCTTTCAAAGTCAAACTCCTAGTCAGTCTGAGGGACTTGGGGTTTCAATTCACGATCACTTAGTGGAGGATTCGATTCAAATTGAGAATAACTTCGACCAGTTTCATTATGAGTCGGCACATGATTGTGCCTTATCTTTTTGTCCCGTGGCCCTTGAGCCACATGATCTTGATGTTGTGCCTCTTAAGGACTCACCTCTGGTGGAGCAAGAGCTCCCTAGTACCCTCAATTTCAAACAACCTGATGAGAGTTTGCCTCTCACTATTGTTCCTGATCATCTTGGAAATGATGGAACATCAAAAAACTACATTGCTCATGAGGGTATTAGGAGTTCCTTGGAGGATATCTTGGGTATGAGACCCACTTCCTGTTCTCCTGGTGAGTTGGACATGCATAACGAGGTGCTTGACCTCGTTCCGACCCACCAGCCTGTTGGTTGGAGAGTTTGGATTGATGATCATAACTTCAGTTCCGCAACGGGAGATATTTTTCTTCCGTTGCCCCTTATTTCTCAAACTCTCGAGAGGTTCAAGCTCTTTCAGTTTGATCCTTTGAATGAGACGCCTTTGCGTCCAATTCATGAACCTCTCATTTCGTCTGGTGCTCTTTGTGAAGGGGGCCCACACATGAGTATTCTGGCCCCGCGTGGTGTCATGTTCCCTTTCCAAGTGCATTGACCCACTCTTGAGGTTCCCATTTGATGTCTTTTGACAAATGAAGATGGGAACTTATGTTTGTACATAGTTATATAAAAAAAGAAAAAAAAAGAAAAAAAAGAAAAAAAAGAAAAAAAAAGTTCAATAAAAGACTCCTTCAGTGAGCATCGATTGTTGTGCGCCCCAACCCTTGTGTATTTGGGCTCCATTTCTTTCACGTATTTGTATCCCTTCTTTAGCATCTCACAGGTTTTGAGGGAATTCGGGTTATGTCCATCAATATGACCTTGCACTTCCCTTTGTACTTCATGTTGGTGAGATCTCTCCTTTTTATGCATCAATCCATGTAGTATCTTGCTTGCATTCATTGAGGACAATGCATGAAGTAGGTGTGGGGGTGTTTTACGTGTGTACATAGTCGAGTCTTTTTCCTTTGATTTTGTTTTCTTTTGTTTGCATTGTTAGGGTCATGATAGTGTGCTGCATTTAATATCGATATATCTGCTTGCCATGATCCTTGGGTGACTTGTCTTCTTTTGCTTGCCTAGTGCTTCAAAATTTTCACATTTCTTTCAAAATCTTCATGTGTTTTCGAAAGAAAATGTTTTGTGGGTTTTGCGTGTGTTTAGCATGTGCAAAACCGTTGAGAGGCAAAGTAAAAAGAAAGCTCCCAAAATTGTCTTGAACTTGATGCATTAGGATATCTAGTACGTGGCTTTAGGATTTATCGAGTCGTTAGGATGCACCCCAGTTTTCCTTTGGGGGTGAGTAATCATAGGGTTTCAGTGCTCAAACATTCAAAGAAGTCCACCCTGAACCTAGTGAGTCAATAATTCGTGTTTGTTAATTTAGGAAGTTTGTTGTAGTCAAGGACCCTCTTAATCTTGTTGTGAGACATTAGTGTAGGGGTTTTGGTTCATGTGTAGATAAGAAATAAGTGAGTAGATGTTCTCTCTTCTCGCACGGCTCCTATCACTCGGGAAAGTAGGTCTGAAGGGACTTTGTGCCTGGTGCTTTCGAGTCATCTGACTTGGGATGCGCCGACCGAACTCCCGTTACACGGGTGGTAGGGATTGCCCTATGTGGAGATTTGGGGAAAGGTGTACGTGATAGTGTAAGTCCTCATGGGCAATGATGCACGAAACCTGACCTTGGGAGAACGAAGCTCCAACTAATAAAAAGAAAAAAAAATATGTGAAAAGAAACAAAAAGAAAAAAATTATATATATGGTAATGCAAATAAGAACCTTAATGGACCTTACACTTTGTATCACTTGAGGATCTTGAGGTTGTCCATGTCTTTCACTTAATTCCTTATTTAACGTGCACGAATGGTTCATTAGGCTAGGTGTGGACTGATTACCTATATAGAGTCGGCCCGTAGGATTACCACGTCCCATGATCGACAAATTAAGTCCAACGAGTCGTGTAGCTAGATTGAATAATGCATCTTGTTCGGATTTTGTGGGTATATCCGCTGAAAACCCTCAGGAGACAACACTCCTCCTCCTTGGCAACAAAGAGGTTTAACGGCTTGTTGCACGTGCTAAGTGCAACCGTGATTCCTACGAAAGTGAGTTAGGATTTCTTGTTTCTCGTTTGTTTTTCTCTTTCTATGTTTTGCTCGAGACTAGCAAAAACTTAGGTGTGGGGGTATTTGATTGACATCATTTCATGCTCATATTTGTATCTTATATCCATTATCTTACACCTAAGCAATGCTACGTGACGAGTTTTATGTTTAGTTTTCAGGAATAAAGAGGTTTGAAGAGAAGAGCCATGAAAGGACCCAAAAGCTGGGAAAAATGACTGAATGGTGAGATCTAGGGACCAAGATGCAAGGGAGAAGGACCTGAATGTAAGACAGAAGGACCTAAGAGCAAAACAGAATACTCCACACCATCATGGGGAGTATTTTACCAATTCTATTCGGGTCGGAGCTCCAACAAGTCGAGTAACCGTATCAAAGACCAACAATACCAGAAAGCAAAGCCCACAACAAATTCCAACACGATCCGACAATTTTGGACCGCCAATTGGCGGTCTTGGACCGCTAATTGGCGGTCCATATTGCTCAGGATCCGTCGAAATTTCTGCTGGACTTGTATTAATGTTCGTTTAGGCTATTTTTGGTATTGGTTTAGTCCCACATCGGGGGATTGTCCCCGATTAGCTTTTTCCATGCTTATAAATAGAACTCTTCACCTTCCATTGTAATTACCCATTGCTTGGTGGCATTCTCTCTACTAAGGAGTGAGCCTTGAAGCAAAAACTCAAGGTGGAGATGAATGCTACCTTCAATGTGAGTCATTTGTTAATAAAATAATTCTTCTAGTTTCTTTCAATCTTGTCTTTTAATTTGTGCATGTTTGTGTAGTCTTTCCTTTCCTTTTATGTTTCTTTAATGCTTCTTGCCTTCTTAGTTAACTTTCATTTCAGTAATATGCTTTCATTTGCTAATTTAGTTAGTGTAATGAGTAGTGAGTAGTTCCATCCCCATTTGGGGGGTGGAGAAATATGTGATATAATAATGTAGTGTATTAAGTGTGTGTTATTTTTATCCCTTGAGCTTTATATGATTTCCATAACCATGTAATGGGTCTCCACTCTTATCTTTGATATGCTAATGCTCTTGAATGAAGCTTAGCTTATGCTTTGATTAGTGGACCTATTTTATGGGGAATGATAAGGTTAGGATATGGATGAAGTTAATGTTGGAAACACAATTTGTAGTGTATGTACTCTTGTTGCCTTTTCCTTAGCTAATGTCTTGTATGCTTTAATGATGTAGTCATCTTAATTCATGTGGAGGCATAGTAGGGTCTAGTCTTTATACTTGAGTTCATGTAGCTTCATTCCAATCATTGTCTTGTATGTTTTAATGATGTAGTCTTATCTTAATTCATGTAGAGGCAAGATTGGATGTAGTTTTATGATTTCATGCACTACATATTGTGAGGAGCTTAATTGAACACACACACACACACACATCTTTATGTTCACATCAGTTCTCTACCCCCTTTGGGGTTTAGTTTTATTGCTTATCTTCATTTCCTTTTGCATTCTAGTTTAGCATTGTAGTGGTGTTTAGTGTAACCAATCCTTTTCTCCTTTCTTTACCCCTTGCCTTCGCACAAACCAAGTGTCGACACACCTCCCAGTGGACGACCCGTATTTGCCACCGCTTCAACGCGGCCGTGCACTTGCGGTAGAAATATAAAACGATCAATCACCTATCAGTTTCTATTTTGTTTATCTTACACAATCTTTACCCAATTCATTCCCAATGGCTATAACTCTTTAGGAGCTTATAAATAGAGTTGTAAAACACAGTTTAACACAACTCTCCCACTACTATTTGTCTAATACATTAGAGAGAGCTCCAAACACTCTAAGCCTCAAACCTTCCATACTTTAGTCTTAAATCCTATTCTCACTCAAGTGTGCTCAAGATTAGAGAGTGTTGTTCCACTCATTGATTGTCAAAGAAGCAAGGATCTTAGTGAAAGTCCAAGACAAGAGTATAGACTTCGGTGAGAGCCCAAAGTGTCCCTCTCGGATTGTGAGAGGAGGAGCCAAGCTCGACGAGGGTTGTTCGCGAGTTTGAAGACCGTAAAGGCATTTTCTCCAAGCCCGGAACGGGGAGTGGTTAGTGAAGTCGTGAGCGGAGATCGGTGATCCGAGTGGAGCTTGCAAGAGAGGACTAGGACCCGGGTGGGGTGCCGAACCTCTGTAAAATCCCCCGACTCTTTGTGGTTTGCATTTTCCATTCCTTTACTTGCTTGTTTAGTTTTAAATTCCGCTGCACATCTTTGATCGTTAAACAAGTTGGTAATTAGGGTTAAAAGTTAATAGAATTAGAGACCCCCACGATCCTACAGAACCAGCTTTATGGCAACGGGTCCCGGGCCTTTTTGGGGAAAGGGTACGGACATTGCCGACCTGAGAGTGGTTCGTCAGATCAGCTTTGAGGGCAACGAGTTCCCGGCCTTTGAGGGCAACGGGGCACGTGTGAGGGTTGGGCTAGAGGACCTTTGAGACCCGTCACTGTTTTCGTGTATGCTGAGGCCGGGAGAGAGTTCCCCAAGCCCCAGTGCGACGATGATAGTTTGTTTACTGCATTTCATACCATACATGCTTGTAGTTGTGTGGTTCATTTATGTGATAGAAGTTTGGTATACAGGGTTTTCTTATGGGAAACTCAGGCATAGTTCATGTTTTATTTCAGGCCATGAGCGTCGCGAGGAGGTGGTGACTGAGGAGGAGCGTCTCTGGAGCTAGATCCTGTTTTTCCCTTATTTTGAGGTTTTAGTGATTACAAGTATCTTTTCCTTTAGCTTTTGTTGTAATCACACTCTTGAACTCTCAGATATATATTATGTATATATGTTGGTGCACTGTTTGTCTGTATTTTTCCGTAATATCCTCATGTTTGATTTTATGTTAAAATTTTGAATTTCTTCCGCTCGGTATCAGAGTGGTCAGTTCCGACACACTTGTCCAAAGAAACCACCTCAGATGTCATTTAGATAGTTTGCATTTGTAGAGCATGCATGCGTAGTCATCTGATTTCTGTTCTGATATCTCGTGTGTAGATGCCTCCAAGACGCGTGAGACCTCCCCCAGGTGGCTAGAGTACCTGTGAGGAGACTAGAGCCACAGATTGGGGTGAGAAGCGGCGGATGCTCTACGACACTGTCAAGAGGTTGGGCATTCTTTTAGAGCGTCAGTCAGGCAGAGAGGAGACAACAGGGGTGGGAGCGGTGCACGAACGTTTTATGCACCAACATTAACCTGCATTTGATGGCAGAGGAGATTCAGAGGCTGCCAAGGACTGGGTCTTTAAGATCCAGGAGATCTTCTAGGCGATTGGGAGCCCGCCGGAGAGGATGGTGGGTTTAGCCACGTATGTGTTGGGCGGCGAGGCGTCCAACTGGTGGAGGACCACTACTGTAGTGGTGTTTCCTGGCAGAAATGATGTTAGCTGGGATGAGTTCCTCGGGGAATTCACTGAGCAGTACTTCCGGGAGCATGTCAGGGATGGGAAGAGAGAGGAGTTGGCGGCCTACGTCCGGAAGTTCAACGCCTTGGAGCATTATTGTCCTGAGATCTCTGTGACACCGGTTCAAAGAATGAGGAAGTTTATTCGAAGGCTTCGGAAGCAGCTCCGTACTCACATGACTTACAGTATGCCGCAGACTCTGGTGCATGCTATGAAGTTTGTGACTCTCATAGACCAGGACTATCAGAAGAACTATGCGGAGTCCAGGAGGTCACAGGGGAAAATTAGTGGATGCCCAAGAGTTCGACTAGCAGGGAATCCAGGGAAGATGCCCCGGATAGAGGGGAGCGGTGCACGCTAGCCGGAGCCGTGTAGGAAGTATGGCAGGACCCACCCAGGGTGAGAGTGTGGGACCCGTTCTCGGGTTTATTTCAGTTGTGGTCAGCTGGGTCATTATGCATGAGATTGTGTGAGTGGATCAGGCGAGTCTAGTGCCCGAGCGAGACCCCCAGCAGCGAGTAGAGACGGAGGTCATCGTCCTTTTGCACCACCTCAGCAGGGACAGAGGACCGGGCCAGTTTTCACCATCCAGGCAAAGTAGGTGAGGGACGTCAACACTGTGGTGGAAGGTACACTCTTTGTTGATGATTTGGTAGCCAGAGTGCTTTTTGATTGTGGGGCCACACACTCGTTCATCTCGAAGCGATTTTCGAGCGTGTTGGGACATACCCCTGCGATGTTGACTATCACTTTGGAAGTCAGCACACCCTTGGGTAAGGTGGGCACTGTGGGGAGCTTCCTCCCCGACGCCACGATTGTTTTGGGAGACTAGGAGTTTCCGGCAAACCTGGTCTTATTACCGATGGAGGACTTCGACGTCATACTGGGGATGGATTGGCTGTCGCAGTATGATGTGCGAGTCTTGTACTGGGAAAAGAAGATTCTTATCCCAAGGAAGGGTCTACCTGATGTGCTAATCAGGGGGATGAAGGACAGAGGAGGTCGAGTAGTGCTGTCAGCAGTGAGGGCACGGAAGTTGATTGAGCAGGGTTGCAGAGCTTTCGTGGCCACCTTAGTAGTTCCAGATCTGGAGACGAGGCCATTGGAGGACATATGGATTGTCCTGGAGTTTGCAGAGGTATTTTCGGATGTCACTGGTCTGCCGCCTCACAAGGAGTTGGAGTTCCGTATTGATTTGCTGACATGGACCACTCCGCAGTCGAAGGCTCCATACAGGATGGCACTTGCTGAGTTAGCCGAGCTGAAGAAGTAGTTACAGGATTTGTTGGATACTAGGTTTATCCGACCTAGTGTCTCACCCTGGGAGCTCCGGTACTCTTCATGAAGAAGAAGGATGGGGCATTGCGGATGTGTATCGATTACAGGATGCTGAACAAGGTTCCGTGAGGAATCAGTATCCTTTACCCAGGATTGAGGAGTTTTTTGACCAGTTGCAGTCAGCGAAGATATTCTCAAAGATTGATCTGCGATCCGGTTACCATCAGTTGAGGATCAGAGAGGCAGATGTTCAGAAGACCCATTTAGGACGACGTACGGTCACTATGAGTTTCTGGTGATGCCGTGTGGATTGACGAACTTTCCTGCAGCTTTCATGGATCTGATGAACATGACGTTCAGCCAGTACCTCGACCGATTTGTGATTGTCTTCGTGGACGACATTTTGGTATACTCACCAGATACAGAGC
Source organism: Triglochin maritima (assembly GCA_963682175.1). Taxonomy (NCBI): domain Eukaryota; kingdom Viridiplantae; phylum Streptophyta; class Magnoliopsida; order Alismatales; family Juncaginaceae; genus Triglochin; species Triglochin maritima. The sequence continues at coordinate 21,837,167 of OY821786.1, forward strand.
AGCACAGGGAGCACTTGAGGATCGTACTTGGCATTTTGAGAGATCATCAGCTATACGCCAAGTTTTCGAAGTATGAGTCTGGTTAGACAGTGTCTCATTTCTTGGACACATAGTATCAGGAGCTGGGATATCAGTAGATCCAGCGAAGGTGGAGGCAATCACTTAGTGGAGAGCCCTAACGAGTGTGACCGAGATTAGGAGCTTTGTTGGACTGGCGGGTTATTATCGTCGGTTCATCAATGACTTCTCGAGGCTTGCTTCACCTCTGACGGCACTGATACAGAAGGGAGTGAAATTTGTTTGGTCTCAGAAGTGTGAGGACAGTTTCAAGGAAGTCAAGAGTCGGTTGACGACTGCTCCAGTTCTGACCCTTCCCAGTGGCATTGGAGGTTTCGTGATTTATAGCGATGCTTCTGGTGTGGGGCTGGGTTGTGTACTGATCCAACACAGTCAGGTGGTTACGTATACTTCGAGGCAGTTGAAGGTGCACGAGAAGAACTACCCCACTCATGATTTGGAGTTGGCAGCAGTGGTTCACGCACTGAAGACCTGGCGTCATTTTCTGTATGGAGAGAAGTTCGAGGTCTTCACAGATCACCAAAGTCTGAAGTATCTGTTTTCGCAGAAGGAGCTGAATATGAGGCAGCACAGGTGGCTCGAGTTGATCAAGGATTATGATTTCACCATCTCTTACCATCCGGGGAAGGCAAATACAGTTGCAGATGCCTTGAGTAGGAAGGTTGAGATGTCAGCTGGTAGTCTGTGTATTCAGGAGTGGAGGCTACTCGAGACATTGTTGTAGGATATCGTGTCCCTATGTATGTATATATTTTAAAAAAATTAATACAACATACAAGATCGATTTCATACTTTCAACAATTTTATGTACATTAGTTTGTGTTTAGTCTAATATCATGTAATCCTACATATATTAAAATAAATCAGAAAGAGAGAATCATACCCAAAGGTTCTCTAAAACCTTTCAATGATCCGGAGTCACGTTGCCCTTTCAATCGCCATCCGATTCGTGTCTAAGTGTTCACCAAACTTTAAACAAGATTAGAGAGAAAGGAGCTAGGCAATCAATCTCTAATTAGGCTTAGAATCTAGCTAATAACCCCTCTTTAAGCTCATGAGATTTCTATCTCCAAAACTTAATTTTATTAAGAGATTTTCGTGGTGATTAAGGGAGAGATTAATGGGAGAAAGAATTTTTGCATTAACATAAACAAGTAGGATGAGGGGTCCTTTTATAGGCTCCAAAAACATCCTTATCAAGAACTATTCTTTAGTCATGATCTCTTGCTTAATCTCTCCTATAATTAATCTCAAATTGCCACATAAGCACCCATAAAAATGTTTGATTAAATATGGAATTAATCCAACCCATGATCTAATTATTCTCTTAATAATTCAAGCAAAAATCACACTGTTCGGTTGACCGAGAATTTTTCTCGGTTAACCGAACCATTCGGTTTTAACACATGTTCGGTGGACCGTGAGCTAGACGGTCGACCGAATATGCATGAGAAAAATTCTCTGGAAAAATTCGGACAATCCGTGTCTTCCTCGGTCGACCGTTGACCCACCAAAATTTCTCCTGATGAGCATTCATCGGACGACCGTGTCACCTTCGGTCTACCAAAAATATTCTTTCTCGGTTGACCATTCACGCTCGGTTAACCGAACCCAACTGTCCAGGCACTCCAGACAATTTTGGTCAACCAATTGTGTTTACCCGTTCCCCGTTCGGTTGACCGTTCCGAAGTCACACCGGTCGACCGAACCCTAAAGGGTTCACCGTGTTTGACCCCGATTTTGCCTTTGTTAAATTTTGGATTTATTTCCAACAAAATTTGATATTTTGGGGTTTTTAGCAAATTCATATCTAATGTAATATATTATCTTATGTAATATTAAATTATTACACCCCATAATATACACACCTCATATGAATTTATTATGATTCTAATTATGTCAATTCTCATGACATATTGATTTTATTCGTTCACCACATGTGTCCCTTTTTCACTTGAAACCCAACACATCATATGAACTCAAAATCAAACTTCTTGTTTCCCAGCTTTGTGGTGTGACCTATAGGAGGATCTAAGCTAAATTGGCAGTGATATTAAACACTTAATATCTCAAACTATTAGCAGTATCTAGCAACACATTATAGTTACCCAATTAGCATAGATGTCTTTGTTCCACCTGAACCAAAACACGATCCATTTAGTGATGTAAGTGCACCACTTGTGTCCGTCCCTTGCCTCATGATATTAACAATATATACAAAGTAGAAATGTGTCACCTTTGTATTATATTCATTTCTCGATCTCTTTAAGCTAATTATAACTATGTAACTTAACTCAAGTTACATTGTGCACATTATAATTTTGCTTTATCAAGGAGTCCACTAACATCATCACTCAATTAAGAGGGGCAACGATAATCGTTTGACTAGTTATCTTTTCCAGCACAAGTCATGTTCAACCAACTATTGCCTTTATCACTATACTCATTGATAGCTTTTGACAATAATCAAATTAAACACTTCTTGAGTGAAAAGATATAGGTCTCATATCTTATGATCCAAGACACAGTAAAACATTAATGACACGAAACACAATTCCATAATGTTTTACTTGTTAGGTCTATTCAATATATAAAAGTAATCTTTTCCTCTTTTATATACTCGTGTCGTCAATTATTTGTAGAGCTACAACAATCGATGACCAACACGACAATCTTATCTCGTTGATTAATGTTCCATGTTAATTACCATGATTGTGAATAACTCTTGATTTATGTAAACCAATATCTTTTAGAGCTCTACGGTTATGGACCAAGCATCTCTTCTTTAACACTTCCAAAAGACGAATACCATAATCAAGGAACAAAATGTTTGCACATCCAAGTCATAATAATTGACATATAAAAGTAAAACTTTTAGAACACATTTCTTTCAATCTCCAAGTTGTTATCAAAGTTTTCTTCCACATACATTCTCAATGTATAAAACAATAATAACTAGGGTAACCCTCTCTAATCACTCATCAAGCCAATCCACATGGTTCCTCAGACCTATGGACTCAAAATGCATTTCGCCTTTGGCTTGAGATAATGGTTTGGTTAATGGATCAGCTGTGTTGCTGTTTGGGTCCACCCATAACAGATTTATTTTGCCCTCGTCGATGAAGTCACGTGTGACAAAGTACTTACGATCCATGTACTTCACTTTGTGGTGTGATTTGGGATCCTTGATTTGCGAGATAGATGCACTATTATCGAAAAAAAGCTTTATTGGTCCCTCGCACGAGGGAACTACTCCAAGATCTTCAAGGAACTTCTTAATCTACATTCCTTCCTTGCTCGCTTCAGCGACAGCCATTACTTCGGAAGTGGTGGTTGAGTCGGCCGTAGTGCTTTGCTTCCAACTACGCCAACTCACAACTCCACCATTCAGAAGGAAGACGTATCCTGATTGCGACCTTCTATCATCGGGATCACTCATGAAACTCGCATCCGAAAGCCTTCAGCTATTAACTCTCTTTGTCGTCCATAAACAAGAAACTTATCTTTGGTAAGGTTAAGGTACCTCAGAATATTCTTGACCACAGTCCAATGCTCAGGACCTGCGTTGGATTGGTGACGACTTGTCACGCTTAGAGCATACGAGACATCGGGTCTTGTGCAAGTCATCGCGTACAAGATCGATCCTATTGCCGAAGCATAAGGGATATCTTTCATGTACTCCAAGTCTTTACGTGATTCAGCACATTGAGACTTCTTGAGTTGCACACCCATACTCATTGGCACATTGCCCTTTTTGGAGTTGTTCATGCTGAACCTTTCCAAGACTTTGTCAATGTATATACGTTGACTTAGGCCAATGATTCTACGAGATCTATCTCTATATATCTTTATTCCCAAGATGTATTGAGCCTCACCCATATCTTATTGGATTAATCTGGGATTAATAAGCTATTTGCCCAAAGCACTGACACATGGCACGTCCCTATTGGACTACACATTAGGGTTTCGGGAGGGGCCATCTATATAAGGAGGGGAGCCTCCCATTGGATGGATGTTCTTGTGTGCAAACCCTAGCCCCCACCAACCCTAGCCGCCACCTCTCTCTCTCTCTCATTCGTCCCTCCACCTCCACCAAGTCAATCCGTGGACTCTTGGGTTGTGGACTCGTGTTTCTTCTCAAAGAGAGTAGAAGACCGACCGGTGCTCCAGAGGATTCCGTGAGGTGATCGCCGATCCCTTCCGCTGCCACAGGTTCTCTCCAAGAAAGGTACTCCTGAACCTGTAGATCGTTATAAACTAACATTGGTACCAGAGCCAGGTTGGTCACCTTCGAATTTTTTTTAGCACTTTCTTATTTCATATATGATGAAATAATTTCGGTAGCTTTCATATATGTGTGGGTTGTTTTTCTCTTCATCATGCGCCTATGGTTTGATGGCATATTTCCTCACCCTTGCGCATGTTTTCTTGATTCATTTCATTACATGCGAATTGTATTACAAGTTTCATCATTATTTCATTCTTGCGCATAGCTTAGATTTCATTTTATGCATGTACCTAGGGTTACATGTTAATCTATGTTTGTTGCGCATATTTCTTTCATCCTTCAAGCTTGCGGCAAGAGTTTGTTTGTTCTTGATGATATGCACATATATGTTGTTTGAAATATGATGATAATTTTACAAGAGTTAATTATTGCATGTATCATATAATGTGATCATACATTTCGGATTGTATGATTTGATTGTGCATTTTTTTCTTTCTAAACTCTTGTACATACATCTAAGGTTAGATGCTTGTTGCCTTATTCATGTATATGTAATTTTTAATCACATGTGCATGCATCTAGGATTAGATGTTGATTGCAAAATCATGCACATACATGAATATTGAGTTACCATATTGTATAATTCGGAAATATTTTTTTTTGGAATGATAGCATGCATTTCATTTGAAATATTTCCTTTATGACTAAATGCACATATATGTTGATCTCATTGAGGATTTTCGGATTTTTTGGAATGATAGCATGCATTTCATTTGAAATATTTCCTTTATGATTAAATGCACATATATGTTAATCTCATTAAGGATTTTCGGATTTTTTGGAATGATAGCATGCATTTCATTTGAAATATTTCCTTTTCATCATATGTGCATATATGTGTTACCCTCCACCAAAGAATTTCGAATTTTTCTTTCCAATACTAGTAACATAATTATTGTTGATTGCATGCTTATATTGATTAAGGAAAGATTGACTAATTCTGAAAATTTTGAGGGGATATTATGGGCTGGAGTTTTATTGCCTTAAAAGTATTTTTGAATGCTTTCCTTTGATGCACAAATATGTGTTGCTCTCCACCATAGAATTTCGGATTTTTTCTTTCCTAATCAAAGTAGGATAATTTTTTGTGCTATCATGATTATATTGATTAGGGAAAGAAGAAAAAAAAATTGTTTTGAGAATGATTATTGTGGAGATTGGTTGTTATTACCTAACACGTTTTTTACCAATATTCGTGCACCATAAATGCATTGTTTCCTTATGCATAACTTCCTTCTAGATTGAAAGAGGTGCACACTTTATGGTATTTTTTTCATACGTCGGATTGTGCTAACGTATGGAAAGATTGTGCTCGTATGGAATGAATGGTTGCTGATTTTATTTACTGCCTTATTGAGAGTTGAGCGTAATTTCATTCATTCATTTCCATTTGCAATAGATATCGCAATGGGTTGTAATATTTATGGACTGTGGACTGTTTATTGCCCTAAGGAGACGAGGGGCTCCTTTATTTTTATTATTGCGATATTATTGCTATAAGGCTCATGCAGGTTCCCGTCAAAGAGGCTAAATCCCTATGGGGGATCCTTAGCTTGATATGGAAGTAATGTAGCAATCGATTTCTGTGTGATCTTGATTGATTTTTTTTGAAAGGAAACATTTTTTTGGAACCTACATGCCTAGTGGGAGTTGCAAGGTAGAAGTGTTTTGTGTAAACCACCTTGCAACCGGCGGCAATACTTTCTTTATTTGCTGATTTGCCATGATTTAAACGTTTTTTTTGGGTCACTAAATCATGATGGAGCTCAATATATAGATTAGTAAAATGGCTTTATTAACTATTGCATGAGGATTTGATCGAATGCTTTATGTTTTCCTTTGGTCTGAATGCTATAGCTATTAAGTCAGTTTATTTTTTTATGACTATTGTAGCTCGTTGTATTTTATGCTAGAACTCATGTATCGCTATGTGTTTTTGTCCTAGATTCTTTATGGCTGCTTCCAAAAGCATTGTCGCTGATCTGACTCGAGGAGATAAACTCAATGAAAGAAATTACGATCTGTGGCATCGTAAAATTGAGTATCTCTTAGAGGATCAGGACATGTTAGAAAATATAACCCAAACTATGTCTCCCCCCGAGGAGGGGAACACTGCGCAGCATCGCAGAAATATGGATGTCTATAATGCATGGAAAAAGAAAGACCGTATTGCTCGCATTACAATTCTGAGTTCAATGCGAGATAATCTGTTACTGCGGTTCGAAAAATTGCGAACTACAAAGGCCTTGTGGGAAGCTGTGAAGTTTCAGTACGGAGTGACATCCGTCACAAGGGCCCGCCAGCTTGGGCTCATGTTTGATGGGTATAAAATGCGCCAAGGTCACACAATGAGGCAGCATATTACCGCAATGTCAAACATGATTAGCGAGCTGAGCGCTGCCGGTCGTGATAAGACCGATGAAGAGCAAGTGTCTACTTTCATCAGATCATTGCCTTTGAAGAGTTGGGAGCATATGAAGGTCTATCTGACCCATGCTGATGACATCAGGACATTTGACCATGCCGCAAAACACCTAGAGCTGGAGGAGGACCGCATGCTTGCGGAAGCCCCTCTAACTGAAGTGTTTGCTGCTGAAGCTGGCGTTTCTCGGAGGAGTGCAGGTTTTAAGCGCAAAAGAGATAGAGCTCAGGGTTTTAAAGGCAAGAAGGGTGCAAATAAGAACAAAACAGAAAACAAAGCTGGAAAGAAACGACCTCGAGGATCCAGAGGTGGGAAAGATAAGTCTAATGTGACTTGTTTTAACTGCCGAAAGATTGGACATTTTGCTCGTGAGTGCACTGAGCAAAAGGTAATTACTGTGTGTAATCCCTCGAATTGTAACGTGACTAGTTCTGTGATGCTCACTGATCATTCTCCTGTGTGGATTGTGGATTCAGGTTCCACGGACCACGTAACAAAGGATCGTTCTGCCTTCGTGGAATATCGCCGTGTTCCAAGTGGGAGGCGAATAAACATGGCGAACAACACTAGCATTGAAGTTCTTGGAGTTGGCACATGCAAAGTGGCTTTGCGAAGTGGCCGGATCCTATTACTTCACGACGTGTTGTATGCACTAGCTATACGGAGAAATATTATTTCTGTTGTTGTTTTGATGAGACATGGTTTTAAAGTTGTTTTTGAGAACAATGATATGGGTTTATACCTTGCTAACATTTATTATGGACGTGCCTTTCTTTCAAACGGTTTTATTGTGTTGGACGTAATTTATGATTTCAATCGTAATACTAGTGCCTTTATGAGCCAAAGTTCCATGAATAATGATTCAGTTATGTGGCATGCTAGACTAGGTCACATTAGTGTTGACCGGATGAAAAGGTTGGCAAAGGAGGGGGTATTAGGAGAATGCTCCAAATTTGAATTGCCAACCTGTGAATCTTGTCTAGCTAGAAAGGCAACTAGAAACCGTTCGGAAAAGCCATTAGGGCTACTTCTCCTTTAGAACTAAATCACTCGGATATTTGTGGAGCTTTGAATGTGCGTACTAGACATGGACAAAGTTACTTCATCACATTTATTGATGACTACACTAGATATGGTCATATTTATCTTATTTCTCACAAGTCAGAAGCTCTAGAATGCTTTAAGAGATTCATGAGCTTGGTAGAGAATCAATTGGATAATAAGATAAAAACTCTCAGAACGGACAGAGGTGGGGAGTATCTCTCCATAATGTTTAAGGAGTTATGTGATGAAAAGGGAATATCTAGACAACTCACTATGCCTTATACTCCTCAGCAAAATGGTGTTGCCGAGAGAAGGAATAGAACGTTGCTAGACATGGCTAGATCCATGATGGCGCATGCGAGCTTGCCAATTTCGTGTTGGGGAGATGGTCTAAGGACTGCCGCCTATATCCTCAATAGAGTTCCAACAAAATCGGTTCCCTGAACTCCATATGAGTTATGGATAGGATGGAAGTCTGATTTTAGTCTGCTGCATCCTTGGGGACGCGCGGCATACATTCATTCTACTAGTCACCGATATGGAAAACTAGGACCTAGAGGGAAAAAGTGTATCTTTGTAAAATACAGTGATCTCTCCAAAGGTTATGTTTTTATCGGGTTAGACGAGAATGAAAGAAGGACGGAACTGGAGTCTAGGGATGCCACATTCTTGGAAAATGATTTTCCAACTCTTGCTGGAGTTGTCAAAGAGTCAGTGGACTTCTTTGAACAACAAGATGAGGACATTGCCACTCCACGGGATCAGGATCTGGAAGTTGAACATGAGGTTCCACCAGTCAATCCTAGTGGGAGCAGCAATGCTGAGGATCCGATAGCTCTAACGGATGATGAGCCATCAGATACCCATCTACGTCGAAGTAAACGTGGGCTCATTCCTCGTAGGCGATTTCGCTTAGAGGAAGAGGCCCTCATGATAGCTCAAGAAGAAATTGATTATGAATCATCTGGGATGACAGTAATCGATGAGCAAGAACCGGAGACCTTGAAAGAGGCTTTGGAAGGTCCAAATGCTAAAGAGTGGTTAGAAGCTATAAAGGAAGAGTTGGAGTCGAAGAAAGTTAATCGAGTCTGGGACTTGGTCGACTTACCACCGAACTGAAAGGCCATTGGGGCCAAGTGGATCCTCAAGATTAAGAGGAAGGTGGATGGATCTATTGATAGATTCAAGGCTAGACTGGTAGCTAAAGGCTACACCCAAAGAGAAGGCGTGGATTTTGAGGAAACTTTTTCACCCGTGGTTAGGTTTGCCTCCATCCGCCTTCTACTAGCTATTGTAGCTCAGGTGGTCTTAGAGCGTTACCAAATGGATGTAAAGACTGCTTTTCTCAATGGAGAACTTGAGGAGGAGATCTATATGGATGAACCTCAAGGTTTTGAAGTCAAAGGACAAGAGCGCAAAGTGTGCAAGCTCAATAAGTCCTTATATGGCTTAAAACAAGCGTCTAGACAGTGGAACATTTGCTTCCATCAAGCTATATCAGAGAATGCATTCTCTATGCTTGAGGAAGATCAGTGTGTGTACGTTAAGAGATCCAATGGTAAATTTGTCAATCTGACCTTGTATGTTGATGACATACTCATGGCTGGCAATAGCAAAGAGTTGCTGAAATCCACTAAAGAGTGGTTGTCCTCCACGTTTTATATGAAGGACATGGGTGAAGCTAGCTACATCCTTGGTGTCAAGATAGTTAGAAATAGGTCCAAGAGACTTCTGGGATTGTCTCAGGAGACTTATATTAACAACATCTTGAAGAAATACCATATGGACAAATACAAACCAATCGACACTCCTGTTGAGAAGGGTTTGCACTTGAGCCTTGATAAGCATCCTGAGACTCCTGAAGAGAAGGCCAAAATGAGCAAGGTTCCATACTCCAATGCCGTGGGAAGCCTTATGTACGCTATGATGTGTACTAGGCCAGACATTTGTTATGCTGTGGGCATGGTGAGTCGATACCAGTCCAACCCAAGCATGGAGCACTAGAAGGCGGTCAAGAGAATCATGAGATACCTCAGAGGAACGAGTAACTACATGCTGTGTTACCAAGCATCAGATCTCCGCCTGATTGGCTATAGTGATGCTGATTGGGCTGGAGACATTGTTAAAAGGAAGTCTACCTCTGGTTATGCTTTCTTGCTGGCTAATGGGGTCATCTCATGGTCCAGCAAGAAGCAAACCTGTATAACCCTGTCGACTATGGAAGCAGAGTATGTTGCATGCTCTGCAGCAGTACAGGAGGCAGTTTAGTTGAGGAGGTTCTTACAACATACTGGGCTAGTAGAGACATCTGATGAGCATGTTGTTGTCTATTGTGACAACATGGCTGCCCTTTGTTATGTGAAAGACCCCAAATATCATGGAAAGACCAAACATATACAGGTTAGGTATCATTTTGTGAAGGACATCATAGCGAGAAAGGAAGTTGTGTTAAGACATGTATCTACTAGTCTTATGGTAGCTGACCCTCTTACCAAGGCTATAGCTAAGGACTCGTTTGTGTCTCATGTGAAGTCCTTAGGCTTACGCAGACTTTGATGTATTGGCATGTCTAACTTCCTTTTATGAGTGAATGTTTTTTTTCGACTATATCTATTTGGTTGATGTAGTTGTTCTAGCATAAAATATTATTCTGTCAATAAGCTGAAGAATGCTCACTCACACGAGCATTCGCCTCTGGCACTTTTGATAGCGAGTAGAGATGAGACTGATCATGAAGAGATCTTGCATGATAGATCCAGAGAAGTTCACGATAGGATAGTCGCCTTGATTAGGAATCAAGATGAGATCCTCTATGTTGGTGAGGATTGACATGAATGTTCCCACGATTCGTGTGACCTGTAGAAGCCAAGTGCGAGCATCACATGTGGCACCAGGTGGCACCTGTATGGTGTTAAGGCGACAATGATGAAGCTCGGGTCAGGCGCAGAGGGGGTGCGACTGGACTAAGACTTGTATGGTGTTGAGAGACAAACATACTGTTGTGTACAGTATGATCCACCATAACATGTTTGTCATACAACATGTGCTGAGCGACCATTGGGAAGTGAAAGGATGGATCCCTGCTCCTTCACTGTGTGAGTCCAAAACTTGATTGTCATTAGTTACCCTCAGTGACCTTCGATGACACCATGAAGCAAAGAGTTGATGTGGCTACTTTGGGATGTTATCTATGACCATGAGAGATTCGGTCTAAAGAGGCATCTTCGGGAAAGGAGTCAACTCTGAGTGTGATGGTGGTCTGCGGCGAAGGGAAAGGTTTGACTCGACTGCACTAAAAGTATTTGCTGGGCCCAACTGTATTGGATACAGTAGCAAGTACCTTGAGGACAAGAAGGTATTCTTTCTGAGGGATCGAGATACCGTTCATGTCAAGTGAGTTTCTGAGTAAACCTTGGGAACAGTGATGTGCATTTGACTACTTAATTATTATTTTTGTGAGGGTGTTGTCATTCTGGCCGTCTAGTAAGGTTTCTAGTTTGAGACTCCAAATTGCAGGTGCATCACCGGTCGCAGGACTCATTTGTCTGTATGATCGGAAGAGTGCATGTGTTGGGGACACAGATGGTCGTGTATCAAGGATACATGATCAGAGACTTGCGTATTGTGGATGAGTACTTGGAGAGAGGAATAGTTGTATATATCAGGGATATATACATATGTGTCAGGGACACATAAAGAGGTGACATATTGCCATCTTGTGATTGTATGTATCAGGGATATATACTTATGTGTTGGGGACACAAAAGGAGATGACATGTTGCTATTGTGCTGTTGTGCAAGTGGGAGATATTGGATTAATTTGGGATTAATAAACTATTTGCCCAAAGCACTGACACATGGTACGTCCCTATTGGACTACACATTAGGGTTTCGGGAGGGGCCATCTATATAAGGAGGGGAGCCTCCCATTAGATGGATGTTCATGTGTGCAAACCCTAGCCCCCACCAAGCCTAGCCGCCACCTCTCTCTCTCCCATTCGTCCCTCCACCTCCACCAAGTAATTCTGTGGACTCTTGGGTTGTGGACTCGTGCTTCTTCTCCAAGAGAGTAGAAGACTGACCGGTGCTCCAGAGGATTCCGTGAGGTGATCGCCGATCCCTTCCGCTGCAACAGGTTCTCTCCAATAAATGTACTCCTGAACGTGTAGATCGTTATAAACTAACATATCTTTCATCGAAAATGCAGATTTCAATGAACTTCTCATTTGCTCAAGCAAAGGTATATGATTTCCCATGAGGAGTATGTCATCGACATATAAGATCAAAAACACTATGTGGCTCCCACTTACCTTCTTGTATATACAAGGCTCTTCCATACTTTGGACGAAGTGAATCTTTTTGACTTCTTCGTCAAAGCGCTTGTTCCAACTCCTTAAGCTTGCTTCAATCCCTAAATGGATCTTTGAAGCTTGCATACTTTCTTGCTATTCTATGGATCTTCAAAACCTTGAGGTTGTACCATGCACACATCCTCCACCAAGTTCCCATTAAGGAATGCCATTTTGACATCCATTTGCCATATCTTATAATCATGAAATGCAGCAATAGCGAGCATAATCCGAATAGACTTGAACATGGCAACCGGTGAAAAAGTTTCATCATAGTCAATTCCTTGAACTTGAGTGAAACCGTTTGCTACAAGCCTCACTTTGTAGGTTGTCATGTTCCCATCCATGTCCATCTTCCTCTTGAAAACCCATTTATTTTGAATGACATTTTTCCCTTGAGGAATGTCAACCAAGTTCAACACTTGATTATCATACATGGATTCTATTTCGGATTCCATGGCCTTAAACCATAGTTTGGAGTCCTTTCTTTCCATTGCTTCTTCAAAGGTCAAGGGATCATCGGTATCTAGTACCATGATCTCATGAAGTCCCAAATACATATCGGGATTCTTACTTTCCCTCGTTGACCTTCTAAGTTCTTTTGGTTCTACGTATACTTCTCGAACTTCTTCCATAATTTCTTGCGGAATAGGTTCGTGTTCGATTCTCGAACGTACACTAGGTGGAGAAGATTGAGTTTCTCTCACAATTTCTTGCGAGGGTCTCTCACTCACGCTCCCACTAACCAAAGAAACCTCGGTTGGGCCTTCATGATCTTGAATGTCACCATTCATATCATGATCTTGTAGAGTATCTTGAGTTTCCTCAAGCACAACCCTACTCCCACTACTTTTTACTCTTTCCAGAAATTCCTTTTCTAAAAATACGGCATCCCTCTGTACAATCACTCGATTGGAGGTGATATGCCAAAAGTAGTATCCTCTTGTCTCACGAGGATAACCAGTAAAGAAGCACTTATCCGCTTTTGGTTGAAGTTTGGTCGACATCAATCTCTTGACGTAGGCCTCACAAGCCCATATCTTGAGAAAATTGAGTTTAGGTGTTTTACCACTCCATAGCTCATAAAGCGTTTTCTCTACGGATTTGGATGGAACATTATTTAGTGTGTAAGCCGCAACTTCTAGTACATAACTCCAAAAGTAAAGAGGCAATTCAGCTTGACTCATCATTGATTGAACCATGTCGAGTAATGTCCTATTCCTCCTTTCGGATACCCCATTCCACTGAGGTGTACCGGGAGGGTGAGCTGTGGTACAATACCACACTCCTTTAGGAATGAGTCAAATTTGGTACTTAAGTACTCACCTCCACGATCCGTTCGTACAGACTTGATTTTCTTGTTGAGTTGGTTCTCTACTATAGTCATCCGTGAACGTAATGTAGGATTTCTAGTTTAATTGCACATATATATTTTCAAAATTTTTATGCACAATAAGGATCAATTACAATTTTCTATGATTTGTTTCATGTATGCTTCAGTTTGTTTTAATAACTAGTTTCAAAACTTTATTAAAACAAGCACAAGGGACTCCGAAACTCATACCTAGAAGTTCTCTAAAACTTGATGATCCGAAGATGCTGAGGAAGACGATCGTCGCTTCCCGTTGTGCCGGATGCCTCCGAGTGTTCACCAAACCCTAAACAAGGTTGGAGAGAAAGGAGCTAGCCAATCAATCTCCGAACTAGCTTAGAATCTAGCTACAAACACCTTCCTTAGTCTCTGAGATTTCTCCTTCCAAAGACTTAGAAACTTAAGAGAATTTTCGTGGCTTTTGTGGTGAATTAGGAGAGAAAACAATTAGCAAAAAACTTTTTTTTAATTAAGGAGAATAAGGACCTATTTATAGGATCCAATCTTACTCTCAATCATGGCTATTCTTAAGCCATGTTTTCTTGACATTTTCTCTCACAAACTAATTCCATAATGTATTACATGCATCCACAAAACGTTTGACCAAGTTTGGAGTAAATCCAACCATTGATCAAATTAATCTCTTAATTATCAAAGGCAGAAAATCAATCGGGCTTCGGTTTACCGAGACATACGCGGTTAACCGAATATCACGTTCGGTTTCTCGTGCATTAGACGGACGACCGATTTTTAAGGAGAAAAATTCACCTTAACCGATCGGACGAACCCGCGTCTAAAACCGAATGTCATTCGGTTAACCGAAAATATCGGAACTGGACATTGTTCGGTCGACCGTTCCTGGTTCGGTATATCGAACCAGAATTCCAGGCACTTTGGTCAAGTTCGGTCAATCAACTCTGATCATCCGTTCCTCGTTCGGTTCACCGATCCACAGAACCTTCGGTCGACATAACCATAAACGGATTACCGAACTTTTACCCGATCTTGCCTTTTCAAATTTTGGATTTATTTCCAACAATATTTGAACTTTAGGGGGTTTTAGCAAATTCTTAACTTATGCAATATATTATCCTATGCAACAATAAAATATTGCACATCATAATTTATGCATCTCATATGAATTTATCATGATTCTAATTATGTTATATCTCACAACATAATTGATTTTACTTGTTCACCACATGTGTCATATTTTCTATAAGAAACCCGACACATCATATGAACCAAAAATCAAGCTTCTTGTTTCCCGGTTTTTGCGGTGTGACCTATGGGAGGATCTAGACTAAGTTGGCAGTGATATTAAGAGCTTAATATCACAAGCTATAAGCGGTATCTAGCTACATATTATAGCTTCCAATTAGTTAGATGTCTTAATTCCACTCGAACCAAAACCCGATCCATTTAGTGATGGAGTGCACCACTTGTGTCCGTCTCTTGCCTCATGATATTAAGAATACACACAAAGTAGTATTGTGTCATCTTTGTATTAGTATTCATTTCTTGATCTCTTTAAGCTAGTTATAAATATGTGACTTAACTCAAATCACATTGTGCACATTATAACTTTGCTTTATCAAGGGGCCCACTAATATCATTACTCAATTAAGAGGGACAATGATAATCTTTTGACTCACTATCTTCTCCAACAAAAGTCATACTTAACCAACCAATGTCTTTACACTACACGTATGGATAGCTCAAGACACTAGTCTAATCAAGCATTTCTTAAGTGAACGGATATAAGTCTCATATCAAAGGACCAAGGACACGGTAAAACATTAATGACACAGAAAACACAATTCTATAATGTTTTACTTATTAGGTCTATTCAGTATACAAAAGTAGTATTTTCCTCTTTTATGTACCCGTGTTGTCACTCACTTGTGGAGCTACAATGATCTATGACCAAACGACAATCTTAACTCGGTAATTAATGTCCTATGTTAATTACCATGATTGTGAATATCTTTTGTTTTATGTAAACAATTATCTTTAAGAGCTCTACGGTTAAGGACCAAGAGCCTCTTCTTAACACTTCTAAAAGACTAATAACATAAACAAGGAACAAAATGATTTCTCATTCAATTCATAATAATTGACATTATAAGTAAAACTTTTAGAACACATTCCTTTCAATCTCCCACTTGTTATCAAAGTTTTCTCTCACATACATTCTCAATGTATAAAACAATAAAAACTAGGGTAAACCGCATTACATATCAATCATCAAGCCAATCTACATGGTTCCTTAATCCCATGGACTCGAAATGCATTTCGCCCTTGGCTTGGGATAAGGGTTTTGTGAATGGATCAGATGTGTTGCAGTTGGTCTCCACCCATAAAAGATTTATTTTGCCTTCGTCGATGAGGTCACGTGTCACGAAGTACTTTCGATCCATGTACTTCACTTTGTGGTGTGATTTGGGGTCCTTGATTTGCGAGATAGATGCACTATTATTGTAAAATAGCTCTATTGGTCCCTCGCTCGAGGGAACTACTCCAAACTCTTCAAGGAACTTCTTAATCCACACTCCTTCCTTGCTCGCTTCAGCGACAGCCATTACTTTGGAAGCAGTGGTTGAGTCGGTCGTAGTGCTTTGCTTCCAACTACGCCAACTCACAGCTCCACCATTCAGAAGAAAGACATATCCTGATTGTGACCTTCTATCGTCGGGATCACGCATGAAACTCGCATCCGAGTATCCCTCGGCTATGAACTCCCTTTGCCCTCCATAAACAAGAATCTTATCCTTAGTCCGGTTAAGGTACTTCACGATATTCTTGACCGCAGTCCAATGCTCAAGACCTGCGTTGGATTGGTGACGTCTTGTCACACTTAGAGCATACGAGACATCGGGTCTTGTGCAAGTCATCATGTACATGATCGACCCAATTGCCGAAGCATAAGGGACATCCTTCATGTACTCTACGTCCTTACGTGATTGCGCACGTTGAGACTTCTTGAGTTGGACACCGATACTCATTGGCACACTGCCCTTTTTGGAGTTGTTCATCTTGAACCTTTTCCAAGACCTTGTCAATGTATGCACGTTGACTGAGGCCAATGAGTCTACGGGATCTATCTCGATATATCTTGATTCCCAAGATGTATTGAGCCTCACCCATATGTTTCATTGAAAATGCAGATTTCAATGAACTTCTCGTTTGCTCAAGCAAAGGAATATGATTGCCCATGAGCAATATGTCATCGACATATAAGATTAGGAATACTACATGGCTCCCACTAACCTTCTTGTATATACAAGGTTCTTCCTTACTTTGAATGAAGTGAAGCTTCTTCACTTCCTTGTCAAAGCGTTTGTTCCAACTCCTTGATGCTTGCTTCAATCCATAAATGGATCTTTGAAGCTTGCATACTTTCTCGCTATTCTTTGGATCTTCAAAACCTTGAGGTTGTACCATGTACACATCCTCCTCCAAGTTCCCATTAAGGAATGCCGTTTTGACATCCATTTGCCATATCTCATAATCATGAAATGCGGCAATAGCGAGCATAATCCGAATAGACTTGAACATGGCAACCGGTGAAAAAGTTTCATCGTAGTCAATTCCTTGAACATGAGTGAAACCTTTTGCTACAAGCCTCGCTTTGTAGGTTGTCAAGTTCCCATCCATGTCCATCTTCCTCTTGAAAACCCATTTATTTTGAATGGCATTTTTCCCTTGAGGAAGGTCAACCAAGTTCCACACTTGATTATCATACATGGATTCTATTTCGGATTCCATGGACTTGAGCCATAGTTTGGAGTCCTTTCTTTCCATTGCTTCTTGGAAGGTCGAGGTATCATCGGTATCTAGTACCATGATCTCATGAAGTCCCAAATACATATCGGGTTTCTTCCTTTCCCTCGTTGTCCTTCTAAGTTCTTTTGGTTCTACGTGTACTTCTCGAACTTATTCCACAATTTCTTGCGGAATTGGTTCGTGTTCGATTCTCGAACGTACACTTGGTGGGGAAGATTGAGTTTCTCTCACAATTTCTTGCGAGGGTCTCTCACTCATGCTCCCACTAACCAAAGGAATCTCGGTTGGGCCTTCATGATCTTGAATGTCATTATTCATGTCATGATCTTGTAGAGTATCTTGAGTTTCCTCAAGCACAACCCTACTCGCACTACTTTTTACTCTTTCTAGAAATTCATTTTCCAGGAATGTGGCATCCCTCTCTACAATCACTCGATTGGAGGTGATATGCCAAAAGTAGTATCCTCTTGTCTCACGAGGATAACCAATAAAGAAGCACTTATCCGCTTTTGGTTGAAGTTTGGTCGACATCAATTTCTTGACGTAAGCCTCACAACCCCAAATCTTGAGAAAATTAAGCTTGGGGGTTTTACCACTCCATAGCTCATAAGGAGTTTTCTCCACGGATTTGGATGGAACATTATTTAGTGTGTAAGCCGCAGTTTGTAGTGCATAACTCCAAAAGTAAAGAGGTAATTCCGCATGACTCATCATTGACCGAACCATGTCGAGCAATGTCATATTCCTCATTTCGGATACCCCATTCCACTGAAGTGTACCGGGAGGCGTGAGTTGAGGTACAATACCAAACTCCTTTAGGTATGAGTCAAATTCGGCACTTAAGTACTCACCTCCACGATCCGTTCGTAGAGACTTGATTTTCTTGTCGAGTTGGTTCTCTACTTCATTCTTGAATTCTTTGAACTTGTCAAAGGATTCACTTTTGTTTCTCATTAGATAAACATAGCCATAACGACTATAATCATCCGTGAACGTAATGATGTACCTGAAACCATCTCGTGCACTAGTACTCATTGGACCACATACATCAGAATGTATCAAATCCAACAAGCCACTCGCCCTTGGACCTTTCTTCTTGAAAGGCCTTTTGGTCATTTTTCCCATTAAACATGATTAGCATGTCTCCAATGATTTAAAATCAAGTAGACCAAGAAGGTTAGCTTCTTGCAATTTCTTGATGCGCTTTTCATTTATGTGACCAAGTCGATAGTGCCACAAGAGAGTATCATTCTCGTGAGTGGTCTTAAGTCTTTTGTTTTTGATATTAAAGATTTGTTTATTATTCAATTCAAGCAAATATAGACCATTCCTTATGAATGTATTTGCATAGAAAACACCATTCTTCGATATAGACAAACAAGAATTTGAAATATTTATATTAAAATTATCCATATCTAAACATGATACAGAAATAATGTTCTTGCTAATCGAAGGCACATAATAAACATTCTTTAGACATAAATTTAAACCGCTACATAATTGAAGCACCACAGAACCTTGTGCAACTGCAGAAACGTTCTCACCATTTCCAACCTTCAATTCTACCTCGTTCCTTACGAGTTCCTTCCTATCCATGAGTAGCTGTACATTAGAAACTATGTGAGCACAAGATCCGGTATCAATTACCCAATCCTGGACAGAGGTGGCAAAATTTATTTCAATAACAAATATACCTTTGGCCTTTTTGGGGCGCCGACGTTCAATCATTCCGTTGTCAAGGTCTTCCTTGTACTTGGGGCAATTTGGCCGGATGTGTCCTTTTTCACCGCAGTGAAAGCACTCCGTATTGGGAGTTGGAGATTTCTGAGATTTCCCCCTCGAGGCACTCTTATGAGCACCTCCTACTCCCTTGCTCTTGATTGAACCACTTTTGGTTGATTTGCCCTTTCCTTTACCAATCTTTTGGCTCCTCCCATGGACGGCAAGGACATGCTTATCCCTACCCTTGCCCATGTCAACTTCAGCAGTTTTGAGAGCGTTGTGCAGCTCCTCAAGACTCACCACTTTTTCATGCACGTGATAGTGCATCACAAAGTCCTTAAACGACGGGGCTAGAGAGTCAAGAATCAAATCTTCAGCAATGTCCTCAGGCATTGGTGAAGAGAGTTTTGCCAACTTCTCAAGGTACCCTTGCATCGTGAGAAAATGCATGGATACCGATGTTCCCTCCGCCATATGGCACCTTGTGAGTGCGATGGTGGTCTTATAGCGCTCCTTTCGGGCACTATCCATGAACATCTTAGACAAAGCTTCCATGGTCTTCTTGGGTTTCGAATCACCCAAGTATTTCGCTTGAAGCGAGTCACCCATGGATGCTAGCATATGACCGTGAACTTGGTTCTCTTGGTCTTCCCACTTGGCTTTAGCCTCTTTGTCTTCATCGGTTAATCTCTCATTCCATTTTGGGATTGGACCTTCCAAAATGTGAGACAGTTTCTCAAACTTTAACACGATATTGAGTTTGAGTTGCCAACTAATGAAGTTTGAGCCATCATTTGCTAAATGGTGTTTTTCTATCATGGATCGTACGATAGGTTGGATGTTCGACATTTTCTACAAAATAAATCATACAGGATTTTAATGCCAATTTTATGTTTATTATACATACATACAAATGTAAATGCTGCAAATAAAATTTTTGCCCATAAATGCAGTAATCCAAGATCCTATCAATTGAAATATAGACTAGCTAAGGGCTATCGAATACATTACAATATCAAGGTAAGAAAAAAACATTTTCTAATCACAACCTTTTTGAATTTTAGCAACATTAGCATCCTCAAACTCTTGTGATTCTTGTCATTTTAATTATGAGGGAATGCGACCTATCCTCGTTAGGAAAAACGTTTTCCCAAAACCGAGCGAGGGCTCTAGGTAATGTTAAGAAAACTTACTTTCATTTGATACGAGATACGTTTATCCATTGTATTCACAACTAAACATACATGGGGTTCACTAGGGTGAAACACACCTCATATATCTAATCGTGGCACAACAATAGACAACCATTATATCTCCCACTATTCCCAAAGATGGAGGGAGCTATCTCCCTCTAAGGGCGAGCAGAGTATCCCCCGATCGATGGCTGCTAGCGGATGAAATAATAAGGAAAATTACTCTTAATTTTGTTGGAAAATTTAATATATTAACATGTGATTCAGAATTTTAGGTTATCATGCATATTATCATTCATACACATCCTAACATTCAATCACATTCATCACATGCATAGCAGAAATTAAACCATTCACACAATCCACATCGTGTGAGTTTATATGTTCCCTTTGATCCTTGATCCTCGATCCCTGATCCTCGATCCTCAATCGATGCGCTACAGCGGCGACTTTATCTTGTACCGAAGATGTAGATTTTACAGAAAATAAACATGCTCCTCACATTCGATAAAAACGACTAGTGCAAGTCCTATGTAAAACCTCTCAAATGCAATGCAATTATCTAAAGATAGAAAGAGAGAATTTGGCTTCTACATATAAATAAGCCTTTGTATAATAATAATTACAAATATTCATAGGCACTGATTTGGAACATATAAACTCACAATTCCTGCAAAGACAACTCGAGCATTCATGCACGCAACATTGCTATAAACTATACAACCTAGTTTATCAATCATCTAGAATCCCAAGTAATTCTTTGAAAAACATTTTGAAATCCATTTAAAACGTTTTTCATCCATCCACAAGTTCAAAAACAATTTTGAACCGCTGTCCATCCAATTTCCTAAAAGGAAAGACGAACTGCAGTTTTTAGGTTTTGTTGATTCTCTTACAAAACAATCGTTTATGCTTAAAACGAAATTATTGCAAATTAGACTTATGTCTAAATCATAATCATAATAATTACATGGCATGTTTTAAACCACTTAAAACATTCAAAACGAATTATTACAAACAATTATTCCAACAAAACATTTAAAGACCGAAAAACCGGAAAATCGAATTGTTCGAACCCTAGATGGTAAACTAAATTTGTTTATAGTTTCAAATCATTAGAAAATTGAACCCTAAGCTCTGATACCACTGTAGGATTTCTAGTTTAATTTCACATATATATTTTCGAATTTTTTATGCACAATAAAGATCAATTACAATTTTCTATGATTTGTTTCATGTATGCTTCAGTTTGTTTTAATAACTAGTTTCAAAACTTTATTAAAACAAGCACAAGGGACTACGAAATTCATACCTAGAAGTTCTCTAAAACTTCTTGATGATCCAGAGATGCTGAGGAAGACGATCGTCGCTTCCCGTTGTGCCGGATGCCTTCGAGTGTTCACCAAACCCTAAACAAGGTTGGAGAGAAAGGAGCTAGCCAATCAATCTCCGAACTAGCTTAGAATCTAGCTACAAACCCCTTCCCTAGATGGTAAACTAAATTTGTTTATAGTTTCAAATCATTAGAAAATTGAACCATAAGCTCTGATACCACTGTAGGATTTCTAGTTTAATTTCACATATATATTTTCGAAATTTTTATGCACAATAAAGATTAATTACAATTTTCTATGATTTGTTTCATGTATGCTTCAGTTTGTTTTAATAACTAGTTTCAAAACTTTATTAAAACAAGCACAAGGGACTACGAAATTCATACCTAGAAGTTCTCTAAAACTTCTTGATGATCCAGAGATGTTGAGGAAGACGATCGTCGCTTCCCGTTGTGCCAGATGCCTTCGAGTGTTCACCAAACCCGAAACAAGGTTGGAGAGAAAGGAGCTAGCTAATCAATCTCTGAACTAGCTTAGAATCTAGCTACAAACCCCTTCCTTAGTCTCTGAGATTTCTCCTTCCAAAGACTTAGAAACTTAAGAGAATTTTCGTGGCTTTTGTGGTAAATTAGGAGAGAAAACAATTAGCAAAAACGTTTTTTTAATTAAGGAGAATAAGGACCTATTTATAGGCTCCAATCTTACTCTCAATCATGGCTATTCTTAAGCGATGTTTTCTTGATATTTTCTCTCACAAACTAATTCCATAATGTATTACATACATCCACAAAACGTTTGACCAAGTTTGGAGCTAATCCAACCATTGATCAAATTAATCTCTTAATTATCAAAGGCAGAAAATCAATCGGGCTTCGGTTTACCGAGACATACGCGGTTAACCGAATATCACGTTCGGTTTCTCGTGCATTAGACGGACGACCGATTCTTAAGGAGAAAAATTCTCCTTAACTGATCGAACGAACCCGCGTCTAAAACCGAATGTCATTCGGTTAACCGAAAATATCGGAACTGGACATTGTTCGGTCGACCGTTCCTGGTTCGGTATATCGAACCAGAATTCCAGGCACTTTGGTCAAGTTCGGTCAATCAACTCTGATCATCCGTTCCTCGTTCGGTTCACCGATCCACAGAACCTTCGGTCGACATAACCATAAACGGATTACCGAACTTTTACCCGATCTTGCCTTTTCAAATTTTGGATTTATTTCCAACAATATTTGAACTTTAGGGGGTTTTAGCAAATTCTTAACTTATGCAATATATTATCCTATGCAACAATAAAATATTGCACATCATAATTTATGCATCTCATATGAATTTATCATGATTCTAATTATGTTATATCTCACAACATAATTGATTTTACTTGTTCACCACATGTGTCATATTTTCTATAAGAAACCCGACACATCATATGAACCAAAAATCAAGCTTCTTGTTTCCCGGTTTTTGCGGTGTGACCTATGGGAGGATCTAGACTAAGTTGGCAGTGATATTAAGAGCTTAATATCACAAGCTATAAGCGGTATCTAGCTACACATTATAGCTTCCAATTAGTTAGATGTCTTAATTCCACTCGAACCAAAACCCGATCCATTTAGTGATGGAGTGCACCACTTGTGTCCGTCTCTTGCCTCATGATATTAAGAATACACACAAAGTAGTATTGTGTCATCTTTGTATTAGTATTCATTTCTTGATCTCTTTAAGCTAGTTATAAATATGTGACTTAACTCAAATCACATTGTGCACATTATAACTTTGCTTTATCAAGGGGCCCACTAATATCATTACTCAATTAAGAGGGACAATGATAATCTTTTGACTCACTATCTTCTCCAACAAAAGTCATACTTAACCAACCAATGTCTTTACACTACACGTATGGATAGCTCAAGACACTAGTCTAATCAAGCATTTCTTAAGTGAACGGATATAAGTCTCATATCAAAGGACCAAGGACACGGTAAAACATTAATGACACAGAAAACACAATTCTATAATGTTTTACTTATTAGGTCTATTCAGTATACAAAAGTAGTATTTTCCTCTTTTATGTACCCGTGTTGTCACTCACTTGTGAAGCTACAATAATCTATGACCAACACAACAATCTTAACTCGGTAATTAATGTCCCATGTTAATTACCATGATTGTGAATATCTTTTGTTTTATGTAAACCATTATCTTTTAGAGCTCTACGGTTAAGGACCAAGAGTCTCTTCCTTAACACATCTAAAAAACGAATAACATAAACAAGGAACAAAATGATTTCTCATTCAATTCATAATAATTGACATTTAAAAGTAAAACTTTTAGAACAGATTCATTTCACGTAATGAAGTACCTGAAACCGTCTCTTGCACTAGTACTCATCGGACCACATACATCGGAATGTATCAAATCCAACAAGTCATTAGCTCTCGGTCCTTTCTTCTTGAAAGGCCTCTTGGTCATTTTTCCCATTAGGCAAGGTTCGCACGTCTCCAATGATTTAAAATCAAGTTGACCAAGAAGGTTAACTTCTTGCAATTTTTGATGTGTTTTTCATTTATGTGACCAAGACGATAGTGCCACAAGAGTGTATCATTGTGAGTAGTTTTAAGTCTTTTGTTATTGATGTTTAAGATTTGTTTATTATTCAATTCAAGCAAATAGAGATCATTCCTCACGAATGCATTTGCATAGAAAATATCATTCTTCGATATACACAAGCAAGAATTTGAAATATTTATATTAAAATTATCAATATCCAAACATGATACAAAAATAATATTCATGCTATTCGAAGGCACATAATAAACGTTCTTTAAACATAAATTTAAACCACTAGATAATTGAAGCTCCACAGAACCTTGTGCTATCGCATCAACGCTTGCACCATTTTCGACCTTCAAAATCATATCGTTCTTCACGAGTTCTTTCCTATACTTTAGTAGTCGCACATTAGAAATTATGTGAGCACAAGAACCAGTATCAATTACCCAATCATGGACAGAGGTGACTATATTTATCTCAATAACAAATATATCTTTGGCCTTTTTGGGGCGCTTACGTTCAATCACTAGATTGTCAAGGTCTTCTTGTACTTGGGGCAATTTGGCCGGATGTGTCACTTTTCACCTCAGTGAAAGCACTCCGTGTTGGGAGTCAGAGATTTCGAAGAATTCCCCCTCGAGACACTCACACGAGCACCTCCTACTCCCTTGCTCTTGATTGACGTATTTTTTGGTGAATTTGCCTTTACCTTTGGTGATTTTTTTGCTCCCTCCATGGATGGCTAGGACGTGCTTGTCCCGACCCTTGCCCATGTCAACTTCATCCGTTTTGAGAGCATTGTGAAGTTCCTCAAGACTCACCCCTTTCTCACGCACATGATAGTGCATAATGAAGTCCTTGTAGGATGGGGCTAGAGAGCCAAGAATCAAATCTTCCGCAATGTCATCGGGCATCGGGGAAGAGAGCTTCGACAACTTCTCAAGGTATCCTTGCATCATGAGAAAATTCATGGATACCGATGTTTCCTCCGTCATGTGGTACCTTATGAGTGCGATGGTTGTCTTATAGCGCTATTTTCTAGCACTATCCATGAACATCTTTGTTAAAGCTTCCATGGTCTTCTTGGGTTTTGAATCCACGTATTTCGCTTGAAGCGAGTCACCAATGGAGGCCAACATTAGACCGTGAACCTGGTTCTCTTGATCTTCCCACTTGGCTTTTGCCTCTCTCTCGCTATCGGTTGCCTTCTCATTTAATTTCGGGATTTCACCATCCAAAATATGAGAGTTTCTCAAACTTCAACACGATATTGAGCTTGAGTTGCCAGCTTATGAAGTTTGAGTCATCATTTGCCAAAGGATGTGTTTCAATCATAGATCGCACAATAGGTTGAATATTCGACATTTCTAAAAAATAAATTATATGAGATTTAATGTCAATTTTATGTTTTTAAAAAAATCAATACCGCAAAATGAAAATTTGTCCAAAAATGCAGCAATTAAAGATCATATCAATTATAATATAAACTAGCTAAGGGCTATCAGATATATTATAAAATCAAGGTATGAAAACATTTTTCTAATCATAACCATTTTGAAATATCTCAACATTTGCATTTTCAAACTCTTATGACTCTTGTCGTTTTAATTAAGAGAGAATTTTACCAATCCTCATAAGAAAAACTCTCTTTCTCAAAACCGAGCTAGGGCTCCGGGTCTTGTTAAGAAAACTTATTTCATTTGATACGAGATACATTTATCCATTGTATTCATAAACAAATATACTTGGTGTCCACTAAGGGTGAATCGCACCCTGTACATCTATTCATGGCACAACAATAGACAACCTTATATCTCCCACTATTCCCAAAGATGGAGGAAGTCATCTCCCGCTAAGGGCGAGCGGAATATCCCTCAATCGATGGCTGCTAGTGGATGAAATAAGGAAAAAAAATACTCTTAATTTTTGGTTGGACAATTTAAACATTTATGTCTGATTTTAGAATTTAGGTGATTATGCATATTTATCATCTATACACATCCTAACATTCATCCATACAATCATATACATGTCAAGCACACAAACATAAATATAATACACACACATTGTGTGAGTTTATATGTTCCCGCGTTCTTGATACTTGCGCTTCTTCAGTGTCTTCCTCTTGCACCATGGATGTTGATATTGCAAAAAATATAAACATGCATCTCTCAATTTTGAAAATTGTCTAGTGCAAGTCCTATGTAAAAATCCTCTCATATGCATGCATATACATAGAAATAGAAATTTGGCTTTCACATATACATAAGACCTTGTGATTGAATAATAATAACATACACATTCATTCAATCATTCATTCATTCATTCACACAAGGCTTCAATGGAACATACAAACTCACATATCCCTGCATTAGAGAACTCGAGCAACGCATGTACATATACTATATATTACTCGATTTAGTTTATCATGCATCTCTAAATCAAACAATTCTAAAATCATTTGAAATCCATTAAAAATGATTTTATGCATCCATAGTTCAAAACACAAAACATTTGAACTGCTGTTTATCCAATTTCCAAAAATAAAAATTTAAAGAAAGATAAACAAATGCCTTTTTTCGTTTTGTCTATTACTTATAAAATAATCATTTAATTTAAAACGAAAATTTTATATATTAGACATAAGTCTAAATTTTAATTCCAACATTCACACGATGTGTTTCAAAACTTTTAAAACTATCAAAAGAATCAATTAGAATTAAATCAACAAAACTATCGGAAAACTCGAAAAAGACATAGAACATGAATTGTTTCGATTGTAAATGGTAAACTAAAATTAATTATATAGTCTAATCATTGAAAATATGAACTGAATACTCTGATACCACTATAGGATTTCCTGTCCCCATTTATGTATGTATTTTAAAAAATTTAATACAACATACAAGATCGATTTCATACTTTCAACAATTTTATGTACATTGCTTTGTGTTTATTCTAATATCATGTAATCCTACATATATTAAAATAAATCACAAAGAGAGAATCATAGCCAAAGGTTCTCTAAAACCTTTCGAAGATCCGGAGTCGCGTTACCCGTTGAATCGCCCGCTGATTCGCCCCCAAGTGTTCACCAAACTCTAAACAAGATTAGAGAGAAATGAGCTAGGCAATCAATCTTTAATTAGGATTAGAATCTAGCTAATAACCCATCTTTAAGCTCCTGAGATTTCTATCTCCAAAACTTAATTTTATTAAGAGATTTTCGTGGTGATTAAGGGAGAGATTAATGGGAGAAAGAATTTTTGCATTAACATAAACAAGTAGGATGAGGGGTCCTTTTATAGGCTCCCAAAACATCCTCATCAAGAACTATTCTTTAGTCATGATCTCTTGCTTATTCTCTCCTAAAATTAATCTGAAATTGCCACATAAGCACCCATAAAAATGTTTGATTAAATTTGGAATTAATCCAACCCATGATCTAATTATTCTCTTAATAATTCAGGCAAAAATCACACTGTTCGGTTGACCGAGAATTTTTCTCGGTTAACCGAACCATTCGGTTTTAACACATGTTCGGTGGACCGTGAGCTAGACGGTCGACCGAATATGCATGAAAAAAAATCTCTGGAAAAATTCGGACGATCCGCGTCTTACTCGGTCGACCGTTGACCCACCAAAATTTCTCCTGGCGAGCATTCATCGGATGACCGTGTCACCTTCGGTCTACCAAAAATATTCTTTCTCGGTTGAACGTTCACGCTCGGTTAACCGAACCCAATTGTCCAAGCACTCCAGACAATTTTGGTCAACCAATTGTGTATACCCGTTCCCCGTTCGGTTGACCATTCCGAAGACACCCGGTCGACCAAACCCTAAACGATTCACCGTGTTTGACCCCGATTTTGTATTTATTTCCAACAAAATTTGATATTTTGGGGTTTTTAGCAAATTAATATCTTATGTAATATATTATCTTATGGAATATTAAATTATTACACCCCATAATATACACACCTCATATGAATTTATTATGATTCTAATTATGTCAATTCTCATGACATATTGATTTTATTCGTTCACCACATGTGTCCCTTTTTAACATGAAACCCGACACATCATATGAACTCAAAATCAAGCTTCTTGTTACCCAGTTTTGTGGTGTGACCTATAGAAGGATATAAGCTAAATTGGCAGTGATATTAAACACTTAATATCTCAAACTATTAGCAGTATCTAGCAACACATTATAGTTACCCAATTAGCATAGATGTCTTTGTTCCACCTAAACCAAAACACGATCCATTTAGTGATGTAAGTGTATCACTTGTGTCCATCCCTTTCCTCATGATATTAACAATATATACAAAGTAGAAATGTGTCACTTTTGTACTATATCCATTTCTTGATCTCTTTAAGCTAATTATAACTATGTAACTTAACTCAAGTTACATTGTGCACATTATAATTTTGCTTTATCAAGGAGCCCACTAACATCATCACTCAATTAAGAGGGGCAACGCTAATCGTTTGACTAGCTATCTTTTCCAGCACAAGTCATGTTCAACCAACTATTGCCTTTATCACTATACTCATTGATAGCTTTTGACAATAATCAAATTAAGCACTTCTTGAGTGAAAAGATATAAGTCTCATATCTTAGGATCCAAGACACAGTAAAACATTAATGACACGAAACACAATTCCATAATATTTTACTTGTTAGGTCTATTCAATATATAAAAGTAATCTTTTCCTCTTTTATATACTCGTGTCGTCAATTATTTGTAGAGCTACAACAATCGATGACCAATACGACAATCTTATCTCATTGATTAATGTTCCTTGTTAATTACCATGATTGTGAATAACTCTTGATTTATGTAAACCATTATCTTTTAGAGTTTTACGGTTATGGACAAAGCGCCTCTTCCTTAACACTTCCAAAAGACGAATACCATAATCAAGGAACAAAATGTTTGAACATCCAATTCATAATAATTGACATATAAAAGTAAAACTTTTAGAACACATTCCTTTCAATTGTCGGAGTGGAAGCCATTCATCGAGGACTCTGAGGGTGTCATGATAGCTGGACTGAGAGTCGAGCCTTAGATGATCACGAGTATTGTCCAGGCTCGGAGGTCTGATGATGACTTAGCTGGGTTGTTGTTGTTGACTGCCAGAGATGATCAGATTTCAGTATAGGAGTTGATGGAGGTCTGAGATTCAAATGTCGTGCCTGGGTACCGAAGGGAGGAGATCTGAAGAAGGAAATCTTGGAGGAGGCACACAGGTCCAGTTATTCTATCCACCTAGGCAGCAAGAAGATGTATAAGGACCTTTAGAGGAATTTATGGTGGAAGAGGTTGAAGACGGAGATAGTGGAGTTTGTTGATAGATGTCTGGTTTGTCAGCAGGTGAAGATTGAGCACCAGAGACCCGCGGGACCGATGCAGAGGATCGAGCTTCCAGAGTGGAAGTGGGAGAATGTGACTATGGATTTTTTTCACCGAGCTGCCGAGGATGAGGGGATTCCATGACGCGATTTGGGTTATAGTCGATCGACTGACCAAGTTGGCGCACTTCTTAGCTATTCGGACCACTTTACCTCTGGAGGGTCTAGCTAAGTTTTACATTGAGGAGATAGTTACACTTTATGGTGTGCCAGTGAGTATTATTTCTAATCGAGACTCCAGGTTCAATTCCAGATTTTGGGGGAGTCTACAACAGGCTCTGGGGACTCGGCTGAAGTTCAGTACAACATTCCACCCACATACAGATGGTCAGTCTGAGAGGACGATCCAGACTCTAGAGGATATGCTGAGCGCTTGTGCTCTGGATTGGGCAGGACAATGGGATGAGCATTTACCATTGATAGAGTTCGTCTACAACAACAGGTACCATTTGAGAGACCTTGCAGATCACCGGTCTGCAGGAGTGATGTAGGTGAGAGACAGCTGGTTGGGCCTGAGATTGTGCAGATGTATGCTGAGAAGGTCGACATGATCAAGCAGAGATTTGCGATATCTCAGAGCAGACAAAAGAGTTACGCTGATAGGCGTTGGCGTGCACTGATGCTTGAGGTAGGCGATCACGTTTTCCTGAAGATTTCACCATCTCGAGGAGTGATGAGATTCGGGAAGAAGGGGAAGCTCAGTCTGAGGTTCGTCGGGTCGTTTGAGATTCCCGGTCGTATCGGAGATGTTGCCTACAAGATTGCGCTGCCACCGTAATTTTTGGGTCTTCACAACGTCTTACACGTTTCAATGCTGAGGAAGTACGTAGCAGATCATTCCCACATGATTCAGTTAGAGGTTCCAGAGATCCAGCAGGATTTGTCTCTCCAGGAGAGACCTGTGGAGATTGTGTATCAGATGGAGCACCAGCTCAGGAGGAGGATCATTCTGATGGTGAAGATTAGGTGGCAGCACCATAGTGTGCGAGAGGCCAGTTTGGAGATCGAGTAGGAAGTCCAGAAGAAGTTCCCAAAACAGTTTGGTGAGTTTCTGTTCTAATTTTGTGGACGAAATTCTTTTAAGAATGGTGGATTGTAATATCTTAAATCCTTGCTTTACACTAATTGTGTTTTGGGCTTGATTAGTGGTTGTTTAGGGAGGATTAAGAGTTGGTCAGATGGACGACTGAGGTTGATTGAAGGTTTTATATAAGGTTTGGGTTTTTTCTCTCTCTCACACTCTCTCTCTCTCTCTCTCTCTCTCTCTCTCTCTTCTCTCTTGTTTTCTCTCTCTCCCGCTCATTCCCTCTCAAACTCTTTCCCTTTCAGACATTGGAAGCTCCGGTGAAGTGTGGATCGGCGAAGAAGGAGGAGCTCAGACGGTTGCCATAGTAGAGGTGATCGTTGCTCGAAGGTTTTCGCCGGAGGTAGCTCATTGGCGTGGAAAAGCTTGCCGTTGGATCTTCAAAGGCTTCTTCAAGCCTTAA
Organism: Triglochin maritima; assembly: GCA_963682175.1. Classification (NCBI taxonomy): domain Eukaryota; kingdom Viridiplantae; phylum Streptophyta; class Magnoliopsida; order Alismatales; family Juncaginaceae; genus Triglochin; species Triglochin maritima. The sequence goes on from OY821786.1 coordinate 21,868,223, forward strand.
AGGTATGTCAAGCTTTACTGTTACGCTCACCTAAGCTAGCGTGAGTGTTTGATTAGTCGACAATAGGCTGAAATGCTCATCGGAGGTTGTGCAACAGATTTCTGCACTGTAACGGTCGACCAGTGCTTGATTCGGTCGATCGGCCGTAATGTAATTTTGGTGTTTATCTCTCACACCGGTCGAATGATACCCTTGGGTGTTCGACCGATAATGCATTTTGAGAGAGAAGATGGAGGTCTGGTGGGTTTCGGTCGAACGGGTCCCCTTTGTCGTTCGACCGAAGCACTGTTTTAAGTCAGTTGGGGGTGTAGACCACAAAACGGTCGACTGTCCGGAGATCTCGTTCGACCGATAACTTAAGTTTAATTTAAATTTTTTTGACCTCTTTGTTGTTTAGGACGACCGGTATAATTCGTTCCAAGTCTGAATTTTCTGACTTGTTTCGGTCAACCGTTATTTATGTTGTCGTTCGACCGTTCGTATTTTTGGTGCGTGATGTGGTTTTTACTGGTGGTTTTCTGTCGAACGGGTCCCTTTTGCCGTTCGACCGGTTGGTGAGTTTTTCGGTTGGGCCAGTCCTCTGGATGGGGATTCGGTCGACCGGTGTGGTGTTTTTGTCCGACAGGTTCGGGGCAGTTTGGTGTTGTTGTGGTGTTGAGGGCAACGGGTCCCCGACCTTTTTGGGGCAACGGTACAGACATTGTCGGCCTGAGAGTGGTTTGTCGAATCAGCTTTGAGGGCAACAGGTCCCCGTCCTTTGAGGGCAACGGTACGGACATTGTCGTCCTGATAGTGATCCAGGGGTTGTGTTGTTGTCGAGGATGTTTCCGGCTGTGGTGCCTGGGGCACGTGTGAGGGTTGGGCTAGAGGACCCTTGAGACCCGTCACTGTTTTCATGTATGCTGAGGCCGGGAGAGAGTTCCCCGAGGCCTAGTGCGACGATGATAGTTTTTTAACTGCATTTCATACCATACATGCTTGTAGTTGTCTAGTTCATTTATGTGATAAAAGTTTGGCATACGGGGTTTCCTTATGGGAAACTCAGGCATAGTTTATGTCTTATTTCAGACCGTGAGCGGCACTAGGAGGTGGTGACTGAGGATGAGTATGTTTGGAGTTAGATCTTGTTTTTCCTTATTTTGATGTTTTAGTGATAAAAGAATCTTTTCTGTTAACTTTTGTTGTAATCACATTGTTGAACTCTCGGATATATATTATGTATATATGTTGGTGCACCATTTGCCTGTATTTTTCCGTAATATCCTCATGTTTGATTTTATGTTAAAATTTTGAATTTCTTCCGCTGTTGAGGATGTTACATAAATAGAGCCATATGTTAACGACTTGCATTCTCATAACACACATTATCATCCTAATTAGTTGCTCATCGGGTTATACCTTGCATTACAATGATCAGTAGTGATTACTCCCCTTGTTAATTATATCTTACTTCGGTTGGATAAATGGGGTGAAATGCTACTGCTCTTTGTCTTGCGAGGTGTGATGTGAGCAACAACTATCGTTTCATGTATTCAGTTTAGTTTTTAATTACGTTCGACGACTAGCATTCCCACAACACACATTCTTCTCATCCTAAATATATAGTTGTTCATTGGGTTGCACCTTGCAAGCCAGAGAGCAGTAGAGAACTTCGTTCCTTAAGAAATATATGCATTAATAAAGGGATGAAAACTCTCTACTGCTCTTTATCTTGCAAAGTGTGACCTGAACAACAACTAGAGAATGTATTTCAGTTTGTTGGTTTGAGCTTTTAGTTACGTTCGATATGTGATGGCTAAAGTTTGCTATAGTGAAATTAAGAAATTGCGTAAGTAGAGACAATTCCCACGTCATATGCCTATAATTTAAATCTATACAACTAATTGTTTTTCCATGTAGTTCTTGAGTATCAGTTCTTGTTGCTATTTAAATCTAATTACAAAAGCTATTATCTAGTTGGTGACGATTCTTGGCACATAAATGCCACTAACTCGTAGCTGAATTAGTTCAACCATTTGTTAGAAAAAAAGAATAGAATTCGTTTTTATTTTCTAACAGAAGATAAGAGCTGAAATTATCAGTTGCAAATTCTGAAGGCTTTTGTGGGATCTTGAGCCTAATCCTATCCTAATTGAGTTTTGATGTGTTTAGGTGGTGATTAGGGGGAGATGGAGATGGACGGCTGGGGTTGGAAGTTGATGGATGGAGGGTGGAGATTGAGTGGAGATGGATGAAGGGATGGGATGATTTGGTTTTGAGATGGATGGTTGAGATTGGAGGAGGAGGAGATATTTAGGTGAGGTTTTCCCTCTCTCTCTCTCACTCTCACTTCTCCCTCGTCTCTCTCTCATGTTCCCTCTCCCGTAGGTTGAGCTCCGGCGTGAAGAAGAGGTGTTCTCCAGCGAAGGGAGGATCGACACGAGTGGTTGGTGGTTGGAGGTGAGTTCCTTGTTTTGCCAACTCGTCCCTTTGCTTCATTTCTGTCTCTCAACCTAACTCGTGCGGTGGTCGTGGTTGGTGGTTGGAGGTTGCCAGAGGTGGAGTGGTGGCGGTGGATCGTCGAGGAGGTGTTGATCGTCGTTCGAGCGAGGGTTTTGTTGACGGATCGTGATTTTGGGAGGCGTGCTCGTGGAGGCATCGTCGTGGTTCTTCTAAGGTTTCTTCAAACCTTCCGGTATGTCAACCTCGCTCACTTAAGTAGTGTGAGTATTTGGAAGTCGACGGTAGGCCTTCTGGCTCATCGCAAGTAAACGTGCAGCAGATTTCACTGCCTGATTGGTCGACCGGTTGGTGCAAACGATCGACCGTTCGTGAAGAGAATTCGGGTTCTGCCTCACATCGGTCGAACGATGCCCCAAGGGCGGTCGACCGATTGTGCGTGGGAGGCAAGCCTGGTGATTTTCGGTCGAACGGGTCCCCTTTGCCGTTCGACCGTTTGCACTGTCATAGGTCGGTTGGGGGCGTTGACCATCTAAACGGTCCACCGCTCGTTGACTTTGGTTCGACCGTGACTTAAGTTGGAATAGTGGTCGGTTCGACCGAAGGTGGCTTCGGTAGACCGTACTTGATGAGGAGTGTGGGGGAATGCTCTGGACGAATTCGGTCGACCGAGAGTGCTCTGGCGTTCGACCGGATTTGTGGTGAGAGTTGGGGGAACTTCCTGGTGGAATTCGGTCGACCGAGAGTCCTCGGTTTCATCGAATTCGTTGTGGAGTTGAGGGATTTTGTCCCTGGTGACTCTCGGTCGAACGGGGCCCCTTTGTCGTTCGGCCGATTGGTCGTTTTGTTCGTTGAACCTGGGAGTTGACCATCTAAACGGTCGACCGTCCCTTGACTTTGGTTCGACCGAACGAGTACTGTTGGTGGGAATCGGTCGACCGAGGGAGTTCCAGTCGAGGTGATTGCCCTGTATTTGCTTGATTCGGTCGACCGGGACTTTTGGTTCGGTCGACCGTTTGTTTCCAGTTTTGAACTATGGAGGTGCGGTTGTTGTGGTCGTCCGTGTGGGCGAGTTGTGGTGCCGATGTTCTTCCGGCGAGTGTGCTAGGGTGCACAAGTGTTGTGGTGGCTGGTTGAAAGAGACCTGGAGCCCCGTAACTGTGTGAGAGCTTGGGTTGGCTGAAAAAGGCCTGGAGCCCAGCTTAGAATGTGGTGTTGCGGTGGTTGGTTGAAAGATACCTGGAGCCCCATAACTGTGTGAGAGATGTGGTTGGTTGAAAGAGACCTGGAGCCCAGCTAGTCTGTGCGGGGTTGGTTGAAAAAGACCTGGAGCTCCGTAGTGCGTTCAGGTTGGCTGAAAAAGGCCTGGAGCCTGAGCAGGGACCGCGTGTTAAGGGTTGGCTGAAAAAGACCTGGAGCCCATGGACGTTTGGGTTAGTTGAAAAAGACCTGGAGCCCTTGGTCGTGTCGTGGTAGCTGTGGTTGGTTGAAAAAGACCTGGAGCCCAGCTTGCCGACGAGTGTGTGTTGCGGTGGTTAGGTGGAAAAGCCCTGGAGCCCCGTGACTGTGGTGCGTGCTGTGGTTGAGTGGAAAAACCCTGGAGCCCAGCCTGTTGAGATGCTTTTCTTGTTTAGTAGAATTGCATGCTAGGGTGCCTTTCATTTCATGCATTGTAGAGTTTGACATACGGAGTTTCCTTCTGGAAACGTAGGCATTGTTGCATGTTTACTTTCAGGCCGTGATCGGCGATAGGGGTGGTGACCGAGGAGAGGAGCACCGCTACCGGATCCAGCTTTCTCTCAGTTGAGGTCGGGTGATTACTGTACTCGTTGTATAGCCTTTTGATGTAATCACAACTTTTGAAATACTTTGATGTACATATATTTATGATATATGTTGGTGCACATGTTTTTCTTATTTGAGTAATATCCTCTGTTGATTGTGTGTTATTTAAAATTTTAAATTCTTCCGCTGTTTGAGGATGTTACAGCTTTTACTACTAACGACGCTTTGAATGTCATGAGTTGGTTGAAGTTAAGTCATTGAATTGCAGACGTAGGTTCCGGGTGGTACTTATAAAATCATAACTACCACCCTAACTAAATGGACTCGAAGAATAGATAAAATCTGTAAGGATCTCCAAACTGAATTTGCCCACTTTGCCTGACAATATCACAATAGCTCATAGTCTTGTGAGACTTGTTCAAAATGCACAAGTCAACATCAAATACACAAATTTAATTATCTCATTGCTTTGGGAGCTCCCGGAAAGATTTATATATAGTTCCAATACATCATCATAATTCTCATCAGTAACATTTTTTTCATAGAAGTTCAATACTTCATAATGGCTTCTCGATTAAGGAAATGAGAGGACAAACTTCGCCAGATGACAAAATAATGGTCAAGTAGTCTAATACCTGCAATTTTGTAACAGACGTGGGGCCTTTGCAAATTGTGCTAAAGCATGGTAAGTCTAAGTCACGTAAATGTTTGATCAAACAAAGAATTCAACATACAAAAAAGTGTGTTTGTCAGAAATCGTGCTGCCTTCTTTATGGACATTGCGAGACAGATGTTTCTCCAACTGTGGAACATCCCGCTGATTCAGAGACATGACGGTGATATAGCTTATTAGTACCACAGACGGCAACCTTTAAGAAAATAACCATTAACCGTCTTTTAATTTTAAAATTCACTAGATACAATCCTAATCGTCCCATATCGAAAGTTATAATTGCCCGAACTTCCAAACAGAATTAAGTTTTCTAATCTAGCAGTGTTAGAGCAAAATGGGTTCAGTATATATACCTTGCAGAACAAAGAGCTGTAGAGAATCCCTTCTGGTATGAATCTCATACATCTCTCACTCTTGCACTTAACCTTCCCATTGACGTGTTTGATGTCGCACGGTGGTTTCACGAGTATAACATCAGCACCATAACTCTTACGTGTCTGTTTAAGTAATAAAAAAAGAAGCTTTATTGATGAACTTATGGAATCATGGTTTGAATTATATATATTGTTTCAATACCTGACCTGAATGTTAGAGCAATCTATCAGGTTTTCCATCTCACAGACTTGAAAGGCCGACTGTTTGCTGCTTATTATTTAGTGAAAGAACTTGTGGTTTGGGTGGTTCTCCAGATGATCCGAGAAACAGCTTCGACACAGCACTAGTTTGAAATCAATGCAATAAATGATGTTCTTGTTATTTGGCAATTGTGCATGTATTTTCCAGATGTCGTTCAAGTTCGCATCCAGTAAGCTTTGCAACCAAGTTTGTGATTCTACGATTTGCTTGTGTAATTGAGACACCACGCCGATATATGTCACAAAATTTACATTTCGATGCCTAAAACAAAGACATGATAGACCATTCTTTAGTGTCACCAGGAGATGTTCTTAACTGCCGAATCAATTTTTTTGTACTCCAGCAGTGAAGTGAATTAGTAGTTGTTTGATCGTATTATACCTTGCACGCCAAAGAACAGTAGCGGTTCCCTGATGGTCTGATCTTGCCTTCGGCACCTTTTTCGGGAGACTTGACTTCAGCACAACTCCGATCACAGATGTTCTGTGACTTGAGGTATACAATAGGAGCATGACTTTTCTTATACACCTATTTAAAGAAGAAACCTTTAGTGATTGTCTTATTTAATTAAACATCAAACATGAAAAAGAAAAGAAATGCAACTCAAGAAATTAGGGGAAAAGTCTATGAGAATTTCAATACCGGAATGGACATGCAAGACAATAATCTCTTTGTCAACCCTCACTGCCTGCAAGAACTTGTGGAATGGGTGGCACAACTTCTGATATTGAAAATGACAGCGCGTGCACATCGTCATTTTGCAATTGATGAAATAAATCGATTCCATGTTATGTGGTGATTCATTGTGTATCTCGCAGGGAACGTACAAGTCTGCATCCAATAACATATCTAACCATGGTTACACCATAGCAAATTCTGTCTATCGGTGTACCACCAAGCATCTGCAGAAGACAGTTTTTCCAGTAAGAAACTGCAAAATTGAATTCAAAGATATGATGTAAAAGGTTCAAAGATAGAGCCATTAAGTCACTTCTATCTTCCATTTCTAGTGGAAATCTAAGTCTTCAGTTCAAAACTCAACTGCAACTCAAGATTGAAGATCGACTAACTGATACAAACGACTATAAATTAAGAACACTGAATTGAACTGCAACTTAACTGCAAAAGTAACAGAAACTAAGAGGGAAATATTGCAAAGAATGCTGGAAAGTGCAATAAGAGGATATGTGATTAGTGGATACCTGTTAGACACCCCCCCTCCTTCTTCACGACCCAAACCCTCAACCCACCTAATTCAACCTAACCCGACTTCTTCCTAGCGCCGGCGATGACGAGGACAACGACGAGAGCTCCGGTGACGTCGTGGGGGCGAATTACAGCAAAGTACGCCACCCACCTCCGTATTTTGGGTCCAAGGGGTAAGGGGGTGAACCATGGCAGCCAGCAGCCGGCCGGTCTGGGGTGGTTTACCAACATGTTGACGAGTGGCCGTTGGAGCTAGACTTGTGGGCTCGGGCGTGTGGTTGGATTCTCGGAGCCGTGTTTTCCCCTTTGTTTGTGGTGGTCCGAGATGGTTTACCAGCGTTGTGACGAGTGATCGCTGGAGTTGAGCTCGCAGGCTCGGGCGTGTGGTTAGATTCCCGGAGCTGGAGGCGGATTGATCAGCTCACCAGTGTTGTAACGAGTGACCGTTGGAGTATGGCTCACGGGCTTGGGCGCATGGTTGGAGTAGAGCGTTGCATTGTGAATCGGATGCGTGGTCTTGTCGAGGGTGCACACTCAGCCTAGCTTGGACGCGTGATTGCCTTGGACGTGTGACAGTTCTGTCTATAGAGCGGGTTGAGTGTTGCCTTTTGGATCGGATGCGCGGTAACGTCGAGGTGCACGCTCGGGCTTCCTGGGACACATGGTCGTCTTGGGACACGAGACCAGTGTGAGCCGTACGGACCTTGTTCAGTGTCAGGTTAGGGTAGTGTACGAAATCTTGTTTTCGAGCTTCATGTGTGGTTTGTGTGTGTGCAGGTGAGACGCGGTAGGAGGTTGAAGACGACTTGGGCTTGAGACACGTGGACTGGATCGGTCGAGCTCGGTTGTCATGTATCATTTTTTTCTCCTCTTAGTAATTATGTTGTAGGAGTCTAGAATTACTTGTATTTCCGTTCCGCATTTAATCTAAAATTACATTATGTTATGTTTTTAATTGAGACCTCGATTTGATTATTTGTAGTTAATATCCTTTTTTCGCTTGTTTAGTTATGATTGATTGCCGTATCCGAGTGCGGATTAGGAGTGTTACAGTACCTTTTGAGAGAGGAGTTGAAACAATAATTGCAAGCGTAAGAAGTTGTTGATAATGGGATAAGGGAATGTTAAGAATAAACTTGATCTCCCTTTTTTGGGTCTGTTAAAGAGCTTTCTTGTTTGATTTCAGTTAGTCATGGTAGTTGGTGAAGACCATCTAATAAAAAAGTCCAAATATTTCGACAACCCAACCCAATCTTCTGAAAATTTATTTCTCAATTATTTGCAAAAGACAATTATCTTGTGTTTAACTTTTCTTTCAGGCCCTTAAAATTCAGTTGGTAGTCAGAAATGAAAAACTATAACATCATTACCGACATTTCATTCTGGTTTTTTATATCCGTAACTGTTTCTTTCTTTTCAAATTCTTGCAAGGCTGAAATGAGAGATTGGATCAATACCCATGTCTAGTGTCACTGTGAAATAAAGTTGATTATTGACAAGCTTAACTTAACCAAATTCCTTGAACCAAGACTAGTCGAGGGTCGGTTTGCCTCGGCAGGATATCTCTAAATTAAAGACCCCATCTATGTTAAGGTCCATGGATCCACTTTTACCTTTTTTGTATCTGATCTTGATAGCTTAATCTTAAGTTTAGTTTGTTACTTCATGGAATCACGGCACGTTCTCTGTTATAGTTATAGCGATGTTCTTGGTCCTAGTTTCTAGAAGTTTTCTTAATTAAAACCATGATTCTAATCTTTTTTTATGATTAGTGACAATCCATGATTCTTTGCACCATTTTTCATAGTTTTATAATATTTGTGTGCAACGGTCGGTGAACTCTTCCTTGACGCATCACTTGCTTTGGCTTCACTTTGAACGGCAAACTAAACCTGTGGTCCTAGTACAAATGCCGAAAGTTTTCTCCACGTTAATGGGCATTTGGAGAACTACTTTATTGCACAAGAGAAGTTTCCGTCATGGATTGACGGTGAGACAACGAACGGTGGTGTTGACCACTCATTACCGTTCATTACCACATTCATATTCTAAAGCTCAGCAAGAGAAAAATTGTCGTGCAAGAAAGTAGACCCCGAAGTACCTGTTAGAAACTAGTTCCCAGGGCACTAGCTTGTTCAAGGTTTCGGATTCTTCGAGGGCGAAAAAGTTTTGTACAGTATTTTAGATTAGAATGTGATATACTTCTTGATATTTCTTAATATTTTATATTATTTTCTTTCAATAAATGTATGGTATTCAAATATTACATACTTAAGGTCCGTTTGGCAACAGATTTTCCGATGAAGTTTTTATGAAAAATATGATATTTCTCAAAATCTCCAAAAAACATATTTTTGAGCAAAATATTTTGGTTTTTTGTTTTGGCCATCTAGATTTTTTTTCAAAGATTACTAAAATACCATTTTAACCTAAAGCTGACCTTTTATTAAATATAACAATTATGATATAAAAGCTTTTTGCTAGTAATGGTAATTTTTTCTTATATTTCTCTCAATATTTATTCTCAACACAAAAAATCTTCAAGTTTAGCACTTAACCAGGACATCAATTTTAACAAAATTAAGACATTGAAGATGACTAATTTTTTTAACAATCTTCCATGAAATGACTACACATGAAGAAAAAAAATTAAAATTTACTTGTAAAATCAGCTTTGGTGACATTATTATTAAAACCACCTCCAACAAAAAAACTTAGTATCATATAATTGCTAAATGAGCCAATTATTGTATGCTTAAAATTTTAAACAACGTACTTCGTAATCAATAATCAACTTTACCAACGTTATATATTAATTAAACTGTAATGCTGAATGGAAGCAAACCAAAACTCTCTTTAGAATAATATTGCTTTATTATATCGTTAATTATTAATATTTTAACTAATATTCTTTTGTAAGAATAGTAAGGGAAATGGAGTAAATTAAAGAGGTGACAATCAAAAAGTAACAATAAGCAGCATCAAATAAGCTTTTTTGAACGAGAGAAATGTATAGGAATTGAGGGTTTCAAAAATAATCTTTATCCAAAAATCTCTTCATCCATTTTATTCGTTTGGCAATTGTTTTTCAAAATCGCAATAGATTTTCAAAAATGAACCCAAAAAGTTGTTGCCAAACTGACTCTTACTGTCGTTCATGAATCTTTTCTCTCAACTTTTTGTTAATTTTGTTAAAATTAAGATTCATGAACGACAGTAAGAGTTTAGGATTCCAATTTCTCTGGATTTTAGCATTGTTAATTCGACTGATTTGAAATTTTTTCTTACCAATAATTAGATACATAGATGAATTTCTGACACCGTTGGAATATCTCTACATACTACAACTAGGGGTGCAAATGGTTACCAACTATCAGAGTATTCAATTCGAAAATTTCTATTTAGTTGGTATTTGGTAAATTCAATGTTACCAATTTAATTTCGGATACGAATTTGGTTTAAAAAAAATTACCAATTAGAATTCGGATACGAATTCGGATACAAGCTATTTAAAATTCGAATTATCCGAATTATTCGAATACATGGTCAAATACACAATTTAGTATTCCAAAATTTTAATACGAAAATTTAGTATTCGAAAATTTTAATTCGAAAATTAATTACAATATATATATATATATATATATATTCAATTTCGGATAATATCCGAATACCAATTTGTATTCGAAAATTTTGAAGTTTCGGATTCAGATAGTTCTACTGAATTCGGATTCGAATTCGAATTTGGTAATGGAATATGGTATTCGGATTCGAATTCGGATACAGTAGGTATCCGAGTCATATTATCCGAGTTGCACCTCTAACTACGACCCTCTGACTTAAATTTCTAACAACGTCCCTGCAAGTAAGCAGCTCGAGAACAAATGTTAGAATAATTAATGGCATTTTTTTGAGTAAGGAGAACATATTCGTTATTTAAGGGGACTACTATTCATCGTCGGAAAACTACTTAAATCGCCCCAACAATTACTATTTTGGCCTTCACAATTCATTTAATATCAATTTCGTCCGGTCTCTTAAATTAAGGTTTCTGCCTACGTTTTCCTCATTTTCCAATACAAACACCACAAAAATGTCTTGCAAAGCGCTTGGATTCGGTGAAGTAAGCCCAGCAAAAAAAATCGGGTCGGGCGTCTGGGTAAAACGCCCCCATGGTGGGGGCGTCTTAGTCAGACGCCACCCCCAAGGCAGGCATTTTACCCAGACGTCTCACCCAATTGGGGGCGTCTGGTTAAGACGCCCGTCCAAAAAAAACTTAAATTTATACGTTATGTTATATCAAATTATTTGAAGTTACGTTGCAAGTTTTTCGGTGGTAACGGGTCGGATTACAATGAGTTTTTTTTACAAGTGATGAAGATTCAAAAATTTCCAGATCTAACAATTTAAAGATCCCAAAATTCGGGTGGTAAAACTTCCCGACTTACAAATACCACCTCGACAAGTCGTTCGGGGGTCGTTTGGATTTTGAAATTGTTGAATCTGGAAATTTTTGAATCTTCGTCACTTGCAAAAACTCGTTGTAATCCAATCCGTATAATTAACCACGGGCGCATGATCTGGTGAGGTGGTGAGGTGTCGGATGGTCGACCGTTTGCTTCTCGGTCAACCGAACATGTTCCATGCAGATGACCGAGTTTCAATCGGTCCACCGTGATCGTAGAGACAGTAAATTTTTAATCTTCCTAGAATCCTTGGGTGGGTTTACCGATCTCTACCCGGTCATCCAAATTATAATCAATTTATAATCAATTATCTTTTTAATAAAAAAGAAAAAGAAAAAAAGATGAAGAGAGATGGGGAGGTGGCTCCGGCGGGCGCCTGCTAATTTTTTTTATTTTTAAAAAGAAGTTGGACATTTTACGAAATTCGAGTACATCAGGACGCCTGTTGGCTCATTACTGACCTCCGAAACATTATTTTTTATGATTATGAGAGGAAGATGAAGAGAGATGGGTAATAGGAGGGTGAAATGTCGTGATATATAAGTAGAAATGAGAGATGGGCAAAATGGTAATTCGTTGGGACGATTTAAGTAGTTTTCCGACGATATTTCTTATTTAATACTACCTTAAATTAATAAACATATTCCTTATTTAATACATAGACAACCATGTGAAAGTTTATTGTTTTTTAACCTCGACATCCCGTTAGTCCGACATCGATCGCTAAATAGAATTTCCTGTGGACTACATTGGATTTATAAAAGTTGAATATACATCACTCTCTCTCCATGGACGTGTAAAAGCTGGTCCTGGTTGGCCTTAACTTTTGGAGTCTGCGACTCGACTCCGAGCGAAGTCCTATTTTTGGCTGGATGCAACATGTACGTGTGCGGGAAAATTTGAGATGTTTTATCGCGGCTGATTGATTTTTTAGATGTGTCGAAATGATTGCTTGTATGATTCCTTTTTTTTTGGCGGGTGTTTCCACTAAACTTGGTTTGAAAGAATTTAAGTGGCATATGAATTTGAGGTAATTGGTTTAATAAACTGAATTGTTATTCATCGTCGAAAAACTACTTAAATTACCGTGCGAATTATCATTTTGTCTTTCTGTCCTTTCTACTTATATAACTCTTAATTTCACTCTCTTAACACAACACTCTCTTCATATTGCTCTCATATTCATCAAAAATAATGTCTCAGAGGCCAAGAAATGAGACAGCAGACGTCCCGACGTACTCGAATATGGTAAAATGTCTCGTTTAGTTTGTTTTTTTTAAATAATTTTTTTGAGTCGGTCGTCTGCCAGAGCCGCCTCCTCGTCAGTTAGGGTACGTTCAGGTGATCCCGTTTGACATCCCGACGCCAGAGCATGTAGCGCGGTCTGCGATTGAGACGACGTACGACGTCAGGCACAACGCTTCGAGTGCGGAATCGGTTTGGATGACATTTCCGAGAGTAGGCCGACTTCACCTGGACAATCTGAGACGTAGCCGCGATCCCTCCACTTGTGATGCAGATTATTTGCAGTGGTTCGGTAGATGCTCACATCCAGTTATCGTGAGCGGTATCGTCCCGAGACCAGAGAAACCACTACATAGGACATGTGGCGATGCGGTAAGTTTATCTAATTTAATTTTAATTTGTAATGTATATTTTGTTTTTGTTCTAAATGTACGCTAATTTATACGTTACATACAGTGGATGAGTATGGCGATACGGGTTATCAGCCGTTCTTGCGACACAGGGATTGGATGCCGAACAAGGAGACAAGAGCTGAATGTACAAATTAGGATGACCTCATTGAGGAGTGGAACAGTCAGTTGGGCATTTCAGACCAGGATTTGGATGATGAGTTGTAGTTGGCTTGCACATTATTTATTTTATTATATGTTGAACTGTTACTACATGTGTTGGTATTTGCTTATCTGTTGTACTTTTATTATTTATTTCTGACGAACATATCTTCTCCCTATTTGATTCTCTGTCGTATTTGTAGTACTTATTTCTCACGAGCATATCATAGACCTATTTGGTATATGTAACGTAATTTAAATTTAAAATCTAATAAAAGAACAACACGATATAAGTACAAATACACGATATAATCGTGGATATATTATACATTACAAATGCATTACAAATTACAATCAAAATGTACAACGTAACTGGTCCCAATACGCTCTCCTACTTTCGTACTTCCTCCATCCAGCAACACTCTCATCTCGTATTTGATACCACAGGGTCGTTATAGGAGGTACTGGGAATCCCTCAGCTAATTCCAAGCGATTAAAATGTATGTAACTCCCTAAATGAGCAATGACCAACTATCTGAATGACTTCATCATGGAAGACGGACTCTCCCAAGGTAGCACAGTAAGACACAGGTACAACGAACCATCCCTTCTCACAGAGAAATACATAACTGGACACTTGTAAAAATTGGCAATCGGGAACAAGTCGGCCCAAACCTCCATATAGTGATCCTCGTCACAAGGTCGCCCGCCCCCAATCAATTCGTTGACGAGCTTGTACCACATTTCCGTAACAGACGTGCTAATGAATAGGATGCACACTTATCTCATTAGAAATCGCACGACGGACGTACAACCAATTGTCTTGACTACCATGGAAGACATCGGCAACACATTGAAATCTACAGTTGTCATCAGCACGTACGTCATTCCACCTCTCTAGAAATGGTAAAATGATTCCTGGCAGTCTATCAACATATGGGAAGTTATCAACGTCAATCCGTCCGGACACTATAAAATGTAAAGATAGTAAAGTTATATATATTAATAACAACAAACAACTAAGTGATAATAGTAACAACAAAGATATCGTCATACCAGATCCTGCACCAGTGATTACAGACGATCGAGACGAATTGGAAGACCGACCACGACCCCTGCTCCCACTACTATAAGACCGACTACGACCTCGCTCAGCATACGGAAAGGCACTCGGGTCCCGACGTGTCGACTTTCCCCTTGGTCGACCTTGTACCTTAGTATTTTCAGTGGGTTCTTGATAGTTCAACTGATTCGGGTGTAACTGTGCGTATAAAATACGAGAGTCACTACGAATTATTGCAGCACGCTCCCCGAAATCTCATCAACGAGCTTCCAAAAATGCTCAAGGTCTTGTGCTGACTGATCCACAAACTCTGACATCTGGACTCCTTCTCCAATGACAAGTGTTTTCCAGAATGGATGAATCTGCTCTAAATAAATTCCAACACCTGACTCAATACAATCGTGCATGGTAAAGGCACAAGGAATCCCATGTGATGTCAGAAAAACACACCCACAGCGATATTCAACTTGATTGCTGAAGTCATGCATTCTCTTCAACTCCTGACTCAATAATGACAAGCAGTGATGCGAAACTCGACCATTTATATGCTGATACAAAGCACCTATGCAGTTAGTCAAATTTTGACGTCTCGACTCTTCAAGAAAGTTCCAAATATTCGTCAGCTACATTTAAATAGTCGCGTTCATGCGGTCGAAAAGAGTGTCCAGAGCTGCAGTGGTGTAGTAATTCACACTTTCATAGCCGAATGAGCGTTTTCCACCCTACATTTCGTAGTGTTGCCGAAATGAAAGACTTTATTCGTCCAATTCAACACAAACTTTTCTTTATGCACTAACCACGTGTCTTCCAGATACTCTGTGAGAACTGGCCAAGCCTGAAAAGTATCTTTCAGATTACGGACTGTTTTATCGTACTCGGTCTGTGAAACAGAAAGCATGACTTTCCTCTACTTTCCACACTTCAAATTGTCTACAAACTTCTTGTTCTTTCCGAATACGTGGTATGCGTTGTTGTACACGTCTTTGTTGATATGTCAGGTGCAAAGTAAATGAGCAGACACAGGAAAAATATCTCCCACTGGTCGCATCAGGCATAACTCCCAGTCCATTATTATTGCAGTCGCACTGACAGTATCCAATAACATATCTCGCAACTTCTCCAACACCCACTGGTAACTAGACTAGGTGTGTCATCCTTCATAATTGCATATCCGACGAGGAAGTTCATGTTTGTTGGAGTCACCCCAACCATCTCGAACAAAGGTATTTTGTACTTGTTCGTTTTGTATGTTGAATCCATGCAGATTACGAAAGGATATATGAGCAACAACTAAACTGCCATCGGATGTGCCAAAAATGCGTGAGTGAGGACATTAGTTTCTTCATCCACCATAATCCAATGTAAGCACGTACTGATACTGCACCGCCTGATTCAGAAACTGCTGAGCGGGATTCCTGTCTTCAGATTTCGTCCTCCTTATGTACTCTCTGAAGTTATAAATGTGTCTCTAATTGGGATTATCATCCGGGAATTTCTCCTCTACTGCAAACAAGATGTTACGTTGTCTCGCTTGTGCCTTAGTCATATCATGAACAATTTTCTTGGCCCCAAAACTAAAACCGTTGATCTGTCGGTAACCCTCTGGACAAACTGCAAGTCTGTGGTTGTGCTGCCCATGAGTACTATTAGAAACTACGACTCATCCATCACGATCACGTCGCTCGACTACCTTTATCAAAAAACGACAACTGCAACACTTTCTTTTCGTGTTCTTCCGTAGTGCAATATCCATATCACGAGAACTCATTTTATTTCTGCGATTGCATCTCAGGTAACAATCCATCTGATTATCTGCTTTTGATATGAACGATGATATTACGGAAAAAATCTGGTTCTGATGGCAACTTGTTTCGCCCATTTACACGTGTTCTCGATTGTTGGAAATATTTGTTTACTATCAAAAAGCTCATTATAATCTACTCCATCACCACCAAAATCTTGCAATGGAATTGGAAATAATTTAAAATAACACACCATAAATAAATTTAAAATCAAAAAAATAAAATTGGGGCGTCTGGCTGGGACGCCCCCACCTTGGGCACGGCGGCTTAGAGAGGCGCCGCCCCCGTCGATTGGGCGTCTGGCTAAACCGTCGCCCCGAAGGATGGGGCGTCTGGCTGGGACGTCCTCTCCAAGGAGGCGGATTAGCGAGACACCCGAGACGTCCTCTCCAAGGAGGCGGATTAGCGAGACACCCGAGACGTCCTCTCCAAGGAGGCGGATGTCCAAGGAGAGGACATCCCAGCCAAACGCCCCATCCTTGGGGGAGGCGGATTAGCGAGACACCCGAGACGAAAAAAGAATTTCCCCCGACTTACCGCACCAGATCCATGCGTTTCGTTAGACCTTTTTGTGGTGTTGTTTCATAGTTTCATCATATTTGTGTGCAACAATCGAGAACTCTTCCTTGACACATCACTGACTTTGACTCCACTTTGAACGATGAACTAAACATGTGGTCCTAATACAAATGCCGAGAGTTTTCTCCACATTAATGGGCATTGGGAGAACTACTTTATTGCACGAGAGAAGTTTCCATCGTGGATTGACGGGGAGACAATGCACTGTGGTGTTGACCATTCATTACCGTTCATTATCACATTCATATTCTAAAGAGTCCTTACTCAGATGCTCCTTACGTGTTAGTCCAGTCAGCACGTCACGTGATTCCCCAACAACGTGTCATTTTTTCGAAAAAGAAAATAATTGCCGATTTCTTGCATGCGACGGTTCTTTTTCAGCCACAGAGATAAGACATGGAATGGACAACAAACCGGTGACGATTCGTAAACCGAGGAATGAAAGAAATCAAAGGCCAAAAAGCAGCAGAAATCTTCTGTCAGAGTATCTCCTACCTTTTCCAAAATCTGTCGCCCGTTCAGGAGTCTTTTTTCTTCCATCTTTTTCCCTCTTATAATAGATTCTCCGCGTCGTGCTTTCTCCAGCGAAGTGGTGATGCATCAGGTTTGTTGATGTAACTGATTTTTCTTTGTTGATTTGATTTTACGAACTTGTTGAAGTTTGTTTGTGTTTTTTTAGGACTCTACCCACTACTTCCAGCCGTCGAAATGTGGCTGGACACCGATAGAGAAGCAATTGGCAAAGATGACGGATGCCGAGAAGGATGTATTCTGAGGGACCCCTTGGCTCACTTCCTAAAGCTGACTAACGTTCCGGTTGATACTGACATTGTCAATTTTTTCTTCGAATACTATGACACTAAAAAGGTGGGGTTGAGGATCGGATCTGGGATAATCTACTTCACAGCAGAAGACGTTGCCCTAATTTTGAACCTAAAACTGCATGGCAAGACAGTACAAATACAACCAACAAACGTCGCAAGGCGAGAAGGCGAGACCCTTGTCAACGTTTAGCTCCATGCTCAGATGTTAGCTACCAGTCATACAGGGGAGTGATTGATACGTTTTAATTAACCACAAGTGTACGACCGCGTTGAAGCGGTGGCGAATACGGGTCGATCCACAGGGAGGTGTGTCAACTTTAGTTTGTTTGAAGGCGAGTGGAAAAGAAAGGAGAGAAAGATTGATTACACTAAACTACACTAAAATGCAAAAGGAAATGGACAATAAGCAATAAAACTAAATCCCATAGGTGGTGTATGTATGTGTGTTCAATTATGCTTTTCACAACATGTAGTGCATGATAATCATAAAACTAAATCCAACTCTGCCTCCACATGAATTAAGATAACACAATATCATTAAAACATACAAGAGCATAATTGGAATGAAGCTAAATGAACTCATGTATAAAGACTAGACCCTACTATGCCTCCACATGAAATAAGGTAGTACATTATCATTAAAACATACAAGGCATTAACCAAGGTAAAGGCAACAAGAGTACATGCAACTACAAGTCATGTTTCCAATATTAATTCCACCATTATCCTTACCTCATCATTCCCCATAAAATAGGTCCACTAGTCTAAGCATATGCTAAGCTTCATTCAAGAGCATTAGGATATCAAAGACAAGAGTGAAATCCCATTAGATGGTTATGGAAATCATATAACGCTCAAAGGATTAAGATAACACACACCTAATAAATCACATAATCATATCACATATTTCTCCACCCCCTAAATGGGGATGAAACTTCTCACTAATCATTACACTACAACCTATATTAACAAAATGAAACATGCTACTGAAAGGAAATTAAACTAAGCAAGCAAGAAATATTAAAGAAGCTAATTGAAAAGACAATAAAACTAAAGAAGCACGCAAGACATATGAAAAGAAATTAAACTAAGAAAGAAGCAACATTGAAAGAAACTAAGGAAAATTATTTTATTTACATGACTCACATTACAAGTGACATTCTTCTCCACCTTGAGTTTTTGCTTCAAGGCTTTTACTCCAAGTAGAGAGAATGCCACCAAGCAATGGGTCAATACAAAAGGAGGAGGAGTTTTATTTATAGCCATAGAAAAAGGTAATCCGGGACAATCCCCCTGTATGAGACTAAAAACATACCCAATACGCACTAAATACAATGTAATCTACCACGCGACCAAATCATGTGTGTGTTGAAGCAATCCAGACCGCTGATTGGCGGTCTGGGACCGCGAATCAGCGGTCTATATTCTTCTGATCAGGTCTGGATTTGCTTGGCTTGATTCTAGCTAGATGTCTTGGTGTTTGGTGTGTCTGATTGGGTTATTGATGGTTGGGCCCGGATTTAATTGCCAAAATACTCCTCATTAAGGTGTGGAGCTTCTTGATTTACTCATTAATCCTTTTGGTTTTGCATCCGGGTCCTTCTCTCTTTCATCTCAGTCCATAAGTCTTGCAACTTAGTCTTTTTTCTTGCATTTGAGTCATTTTTGAGCCTCTTCTTCCTAAACCAATTTATTCCTGAAACATAAATATAACACTCGTTACATAGCATTGCTTAGGCTAAATTAAAGGATATAAGACACAAATATATGCATGATATGATGTCAATCAAATACCCCCACACCTAACTTTTGCTAGTCCCGAGCAAAACAAAGAAAGAGAAAAATGAAAGAAAGGAAAAAGCATACGAAAAATAGGGAAATCCTAACTCACTTTTGTAGGAATCACAATTGCACTTAGCACGTGTAACAAGCCGTTAAAACTCCTTGTCGGCCAAGGAGGAGGAGTGTTGTCTCCTGAGGGTTTTCAACGGATATACCCACAAAATCCGAACATAGATGCATTATTCAATCTAGAAACTCGACTCGATGGACTTATTTTTATCGATCATTGGACGCGGTAATCCTATGGGCCAACTCTATATAGGTAATCACTCCACACACCTAGCCTAATGAACCATTCGTGCAAGTTAAATAAGGACTTAAGTGAAATACATGGACAACCTCAACATCCTCAAGTGATACAAAGTGTAAAGTCCATTAAAGTTCTTATTTGCATTACTATTTTTTTCTTTTTGTTTCTTTTCTATTTTTTTTCTTTTTTTCTTTTTATTAGTTGGAGTTTCATTTTACCAGGGTCAGGTTTCGTGTATCATTGCCTATGAGGACTTACACTATCACGTACACCTTTCCCCGAATCTCCACATAGGGCAATCCCTTCCACCTGTGTAACGGGAGTTCGGTCGACGCATCCCAAGTCAGATGACTCGAAAGCAACAGGGACAAAGTCCCCTCAGACCTACTTTCTTGAATGATAGGAGACCTACTCACTTATTTTTTATCTACACATGAACCAAAACCCCTACACTTAATGTATCACAACAAGATTTAAAGGGTCATTGACTACAACAAACTTCCTTAAATTAACAAACACGAATTATTGACTCACTAGGTTCGGGGTGGACTTCTTTAATTGTTTAAGTACTGAAACCCTATGATTACTCGCCCCCGAGGGAAAGTCGGGGTGCATTCTAACGACTCGATAAGACCTAAAGTCGGTCTACAAGATATCCTAATGCATCAAGTTCAAGACAATTTTGGGAGTTTTCTTTTTACTTTGCCTCTCAACGGTTTTGCACATGCTAAACACATGCAAAACCCACAAAACTTTTTCTTTCGCAAACACATGAAGATTTTGAAAGAACTGTGAAAATTTTAAAGCACTAGGCAAGCAAAAAAGACAAGTCACCCATGGATCATGTCAAGAAGATATATCGATATTAAATGCAGCACACTAACATGACACTATCAATGCACACAAAAGAAAACAAAATCAAAGGAAAAGACTCGACTATGTACACACGTAAAACACCCTCACACACCTACTTCATGCATGGTCCTCAATAAATGTGAGAAAAATACTATATGGATTTATGCATGAAAAAGAAGAGATCTCACCAACGTGAAGCGCAAAAGAAAGTTCATGGTTATAGTGATGGACACAAACCCAAATTCCCTCAAAACATGTGAGATGCTAAACAAGGGATACAAATACGTGAAAGAAATGGTGCCCAAATACACAAATGTTGGAGCCCACAACAATCGATGCTCACTGAAGGAGTCTTTTATTGTACTTTTTATTAAAATATAACTATGTACAAAAATAAGTTCCTATCTTCATTTATCAAATGACATCAAATGGGAACCTCAAAAGTGGGTCAATGCACTTGGAAAAGGAACATGACACCACGCGGGGCCAGAATACTCATGTTTGCCCCCCCCCCTCGCAAAAAGAACAAGATGAAAGGAGAGGTTCATGAATTGGACGCAAACGCATCTCATTCAAAGGATCAAACTGAAAGAGCTTGAACCTCTCAAGAGTTTGGGAAATATGGGCAAGGGAAGAAGAGTCTCTCCCGTTGCGGTGCTGAACTTATGATCGTCAATCCAAACTCTCCAACCAACAGGTTGGTGGATCGGAACAAGGTCAAGAACCTCGTTAGACATGTCTTACTCATCAGGCGAACAAAAAGTGGGTATGTTACCCAATGTATCCTCCAAGGAACTCCTAATACCCTCCTTAGCAATGTAGTTGTTTGATGTTCCATCATTTCCAAGATGATCAGGAACAATAGTGAGAGGCAAACTCTCATCAAGTTGTTTGAAATTGAGGGTACTAGGGAGCTCTTGTTCCATCAGAGGTGAGTCCTTAAGAGGCACAACATAAAGATCATGTGGCTCAAGGGCCACGGGACAAAAAGATAAGGCACAATCTTGTGCCGACTCATAATGAAATTGGTCCATGTTTTTCTCAATTGGAATCGAATACTCTACCAAGTGATCGTGAATTGAAACTCTACGTCCCTCAGACTGACTAGGAGTTTGACTTTTAAAGATTGTGCTTTGAATTTGTGGATGTGGTGGTGGCGGTTCGATATCAAAAGATGAATCCTCATGTTGACAAGAAAAGTTACTCTCCTCACATTCACGTAATTACTGCGTCATTTGACTCACTTGCAGTGCCATATTTTGTATGGATTGTTGAGTGGTTTCCATGAACGTCAGGAAAGTTTGTTTCAAGGAATCAGGTATACGGTCAACTATGAGGTCCAAGGCAGAGCTTGGAAAATTTTGGGGTTGGGTGTTGATGGGCTGAGAATGAGTCCAATGATTTGAAGTGGGGTGTTGGTAGAATTCTGGGTATTTGGGAGGAGGATACTGGGGTGAAAATGATGTATAAGAATGTGAATAAGAATTGTCTCCCCACAAATCCATCCCCCTCGGCTTGTACGCAGATGCGTAATGGTCGTATTGAGCATTTTGGGAAAAGGTATGCTCATACTCAGGCTCTGGGGGGGCATAAGGACATTCCCGATAACATGATGACTCAACCCACAACAGTCGCACGGTACGGTTATTGGAGCCAGCGGTGCACTCATGTCGTCTACCTCACGCATGAAAGAGGCCAAAGTTTCTTGTAATGTCTCAGTTTGTTGACCAGTGTATGATCCGACGTTACTAGATAATGGTCTAGCAGTCGGTGCCTCTCTCATACTACCCTAATATGAAGATTGCTCAGTCACACAATTAAGATTGTCCCAACCATACGGGGTGTTAGTCTGAGCCACCCCAGGTTGCATGGGTCCGGAATACCAGGAAGAATTGTCCTGGTCCCAACAATGATATGGATGGTCGCCCATGTAACCATCCATCTCAACAAAAAAAACTCTCGAGTCGACCACTCTCACCACCACGAGGCTAAGCTTGCAAAAGTGCTCGACTCGACCCTAAAACGCTACCAGAGATTGTAAAGGGGATGAGACTAGAACGTAGAAGTAGGTGAGATGAAGATGACTCAGAGGAGAAGGGAAGACTCCCTAGAAACTAGCGTGGGTAGTGCGAGAGGGTAGAAGCCTAATCTAGCAAGCACGGCTCAAACAATTTATGGCTATGGGTCCTTAGGCTAGACGACGCCTAACTTCGAGATCACTAGTCTCAACATGCCTCACCTCCTTACAATGAAGACCACAATGCCCAGCAAGTGATACACCAGATTCGGAGATCCAGTACCTCCTACTATCGACAAGGTAGGCAACGCCGATCAGGCCATGATGGTCCCAACTAGATCACTCTCCTAGTGCGTCCAAAATCCTTAGGGCCAATGTCTACTTGCTTTTAGTATTAAGGCTTTATTAAGAGTGATTTTTGGAGCCAAGGAAAAGGGTGATGAAATCCCCCACCTTATCTTTTATTGGGACAACCCCTCCTTAGTAGCGTTTTGATCATAAATCTAGCAATCAACTCTCCAATCAAACGCTCAACTCACTCTTGTCCCGATGCACCCTACTAACTAATGCATGATGTAAACATAAATGAATGAAAGAATTGGGTGCACGTACCTCACGCCAGCAATCAACAACAAAAAAGTAAAGCAAAGAAAAGACAAATGCGTACAAGGTCTACAAATGATTAATGACCAAGATGGCAATTAATATATTAATTTGCTTTGAGTTTTAAGGTCCAAGTTGATTAACGGGGATTGATTATTAATCTGGGAGCAAACTAAAAGTCAGAACATGCAAGATTGCGCTCCCAGACAACTAATATGAAAGCACAAACTACCAGAACAAAAATGGAAGCTAAAGACGCTCACCAGGCCGCCAATTGGCGGTCCCAGACCACTGATTGTCGGTCACTGTTGAGTGTTTCGCACTCCAACTCCTCCAGTCGCCTCCTCTTGATTCTCAGGATCCCTGAAACAAATCAAAACTAAAAAAGAAAAGTTAAAACCACTCGAATCGTCCAAACCAAAGTCTGGACAGAGCACCTCCCTAACAACGGCGCCAAAAACATGATTGATACGTTTTAATTAACCGCAAGTGCACGGCCGCGTTGAAGCGGTGGCAAACACGGGTCGATCTACAGGGAGGTGTGTGGACTTTAGTTTGTTCGAAGGCGAGTAGGAAAGAAAGGAGAGAAAGAATGATTACACTAAACTACACTAAAATGCAAAAGGAAAAGGAAAATAAGCAATAAAACTAAACCCCATAGGGGGTAGAGAAAAGAGTGTGAATACAAAGATATGTGTTTGTGTCTGTTCAATTATGCTCATCACAACATGTAGTGTATGAAAATCATAAAACTAAATCCAACTTTGCCTCCACATGAAATAAGATAAGATCATATCATTAAAACATACAAGACAATAATTGCAATGAAGCTAGATGAACTCAAGTATAAAGACCAAACCCCATTATGCCTCGACATGAAATAAGATTTACCCAATCATTAAAACATACAAGACATTAATAAAGGTAAGGGCAACAAGAGCACATACACTACAAGTCATGTTTCCTTTATCAATTCCATCCATATCCTCACCTCATCATTCCCTATAAAATAGGTCCACTAGTCTGAGCATAAGCTAAGCTTCATTCAAGAGCATTAGCATATCAAAGACAAGAGTGAAATCCCATGAGATGGTTATGGAAATCATATAAGGTTCAAAGGATTAAGATAACACACACCTAATACATCACATAATCGCATCACATATTTCTCCACCCCCTAAATGGGGATGAAACTACTCACTAATCATTACACTACAACCTATATTAACAAAATGAAACATACTATTGAAAGGAAATTAAACTAAGCAAGCAAGAAATATTAAAGAAGCTAATTGAAAAGATAAGAAAACTAAAGAAGCATGCAAGACATATGAAAGGAAATTAAACTAAGAAAGAAGCAACATTGAAAGAAACTAAGGAAAATTATTTTATTTACATGACTCACATTACAAGTGACATTCTTCTCCACCTTGAGTTTTTGCTTCAAAGCTTTTACTCCAAGTAGAGAGAATGCCACCAAGCAATGGGTCAATACAAAAGGAGGAGGAGGAGTTCTATTTATAGTCATAGAAAAAGGTAATCCATGACAATCACCCGGTATGGGACTAAAAACATACCAAATATGGACTAAATACAACCTAATCTACCACCCGACCAAATTATGTGTGTGTTGAAGCAATCCAGACCGCTGATTGGCGGCCTGGGACCGCGAATCAGCGGTCTATATTCTTCTGATCAGGTCTAGATTTGCTTGGCTTGATTCTAGCTAGATGTCTTGGTGTTTGGTGTGTCCGATTGGGTTATTGATTGTTGGACCCGGATTTAATTGCCAAAATACTCTTCATTAAAGTGTGGAGCTTCTTGATTTACTCAATAATCCTTTTGGTTTTGCATCCGGGTCCTTCTCTCTTTCATCTCAGTCCATAAGTCTTGCAACTTAGTCTTTTTCCTTGCATTTGAGTCATTTTTTAGCCTCTTCTTCCTAAACCAATTTATTCCTGAAACATAAACACAACACTCGTTACATAGCATTGTTTAGGCTAAATTAAAGGATATAAGACACAAATATATGCAACTTATGTTTGGGCCTGGATTAACAAAATGAAATATTGTACTGAAAGGAAATTAAACTAAGCAAGAAAGGAATATTAAAGAAGCTAATTGAAGGGAAAATAAAACTAAAGAAGCATGCAAGAATTAAAAGACAAGATTAAAAAAAACTAAGAACAATTATTTTATTAAAATGACTCACATTGAAGGTAGCACTCTTCTCCACCTTGAGTTTTGCTTCAAGGCTTACTCCAAGTAGAGAGAATGCCACCAAGCAATGGGTGAATACAAAAGGAGGAGGAGGAGTTATATTTATAGCCATAGAAAAAGGTAATCTGGGACAATCCCCCGGTATGGGACTAAACAGATACCAAAAATAGACTAAATACACCCTAATACACGACCCGCCAAAGTTTTAGGGGATTCAGACCCAAACCGGCCGCCAATCAGTGGTCTATATTGTTCGGATCCGGCCTGGATTTGGTGTGTGGTCGTTTGGCTTCATGTCTTTATGTTTGATGCATCCGAGTAGGTTGTTGGAGCTTAGGACCGAATCGAATTGCCAAATTACTCCTCATGATGGTGTGGATTTTCTTGATTTGCTCATTGGTCCTTTGGGCTTACATCCGGGTCCTTTCCTCTTGCATCTCAGTCCCCAAGTCTTGCAACTCAGTCTCTTTCCTTGCTCAGAGGTTCTTTTATGCATCTTCTCATCAATCTTGTTTATTCCTAAAGCTCAAACATAAACCTCGTTACGTAGCATTGTTTAGGTTCAAGATAATGGATATAAGACACAAATATATGCATGATATGATGTCAATCAGGGAGCATGAGGAGTACGTTCGTTTCCTCATTTGTTACATCTTCAACCATTTTTTGTTCTGTGATGACACGCTTCAAACAAAAGTTTGGTTCATGGAGTATTTGGCTGACCTCAGACACCTCCACAAGTATGCCTGGGCAAAGGCCGTTCACGAAGCCCTTCTGCTGGGGCTGGAGAAAGCAAGTGGGGATCTCCAGGAAAGGAGATCATCAGGTAACTACGCTAACAAAAATGGGAACGTCAATGGTTGTGTTGCCATACTACAAGTAAGGGTTTGTGTTTTTAACGTAGGGGTTAAAAAGCACCAAACCCAGGGTGCAATTGAGAGATTGCAACATCCCTAAGGACCCACTATTTCAAGAGTTGGAACTCGCTGGGCTGAAAACAAAATGACTACAAGCCAAAGTTGCCCCGAAAGAACCAACTGAAGAGGTTAAGAGGCTCAGGGAAGAACAGAGGAAATCTCGGAGGAGACTGGGATACTGAGGGAAGAGATTGCATCTCCTCTAGAAGAGAATGCAACTTAGCAGAACTATGGGGAGAAAGAGAGGGAGAGAGAAGAGAGGAAGAGAGAGGAGGAGGATAAGATGAGGGAGGAAGAGAAGTAAAAAGAGAGGGAGAGAAGAGCGGAAGAGAGAGAGGAGGAGAAGATGAGGGAGGAAGAGAAGGGAAAAGAGGGAGAGAGAAGAGAGCAAGAGAGAGGAGGAGAAGATGAGGGAGGAAGCGAAGGAAAGAGAGAGGGAGTGAGAAGAGAGGAGGAGAAGATGAGGGAGCAAGAAAGAAGGAAAAAAGAGGAAAAAAGAAAGAAGAAGGAGAAGGACAAGCACACGATGAGGAAGCAAGAAAGAAGGAAAGAGGAGGAAGAAAGAAAGGAGGGGGAAAAGGAGAATAGGAAGAAGAAAGAAGAAGAATTTAAGCAACAGCAAGAGGAGGAGAAAAGAAGAGCAAACTGGGGGTCCAGAAGACATCGTTCAATGGACTCCGTGGAGCACAAGAGGAAAGAAGAAGAAGAAGAAGAAGAAGAAGGAAGAGGAAAGAAAGAGTGCTCCAAAGGAGCCTAAATAAAAAGAGAAAGAGGGTAGATGATGATTTCAGGTTGGCACATCACTCACGAGAGACAATGCCAGACATAGACATGGATACGTTTGCCACGTTGAGCAGTGATGAGGTGAACATATTATTGAACTTGACCGCAAAGAGGTGATCTGGAGAGGTGATTTGTGCAATTTCACACGTTCTGACCTGAAGGAGCTCATCACGAATGGGATAGATATGACAAATGAGATGGTCAACAATATGCTTTCTGTACTGGAAGACTGACACAAAACAAAAAAGCTACCCGCAGGAGGTACTTTGAATTTGAAGCTTCTGTTCAAAGCGCAATGTGAATGGCCAAAGCCAATCCATTGAAGAGTTGCTCGCCCCTCGACTCCAAGGCATGGATCCTAGAAGGAATATCATCGCACAATTAATGCTACTGATCCAACATTGGACTTTGTTGGTTGTTAACGATTTGTCTGAGGAGATTCTGCAGTTGAACAGTTGCTCTAAGGAGCTAGTTCCAGATGAGGATCGACTGAAGGTGGACTAACCAGTGAGATACCTTAGGGAGACGTGCGAACGTCAAATGCCAGGGAGCAACGATAGCGGTGCTTATGTGTTATACTGGATAAGGTGTCTCATGCAAAGGGTTTCGCAGACGAATGAGATTGACCCCAAGATACTTCACTCATTCAGAGGTGAATTGACGATGTATTTACTGAGGGACTCCCATGCCTGTGTTAACTTTTGAAGGACAAATCTTCTCCTCCCTTTTGTTTTTTTATTTATGTCTTGTTTGTACTCGTGAGGAGTGATCTTTATACATGTATAATTTACATACTCAATTTTCCATATTTTTCCCTTACCATGTATACTTTTTTTTCTTTTTGGACGCAAGTAAATTCATCCATACGTGCATTTAAAATTGAAACGATTTCCTTTTTAACTTTTTGGACGTAAGTAAATTCACCCATTAGGTTAAAAAGGACAAACCATAGGTTAAAAAGGACAAACATATTTCTTAAAAAGGACAAACCCATAGGTTAAAAAGGGCAAACCAATATGTTAAGCAGGCCAAACCCATGTATTAAAAAGGGCAAACACATTTATTAAAAAGAACAAACCCATAGGTTTAAAAGGACAAACTCATGTATTAAAAGAGGCAAACAAATATATTAATAGGGACAAACCCATGTATTAAAAACAACAAACCATACGTTAAAAGGACAAACCAATGTGTTAAAGAGGACAAAAAAACAAGTTAAAAAGGACAAACTCATGTATTAAAAAGGGAAAACCAATACCTTAAGAAGGACAAACACATTTCTTAAAAAAGACAAACTTATAAATTAAAAAGTACATACCCATATGTTAATGGGTACATTCCCATATTTTAAAAAAGACAATCACATGGGTTAAAAAGGACAAAATCATAGGTTAAAAAAGACACACCACATTCTAAGGTTTCTTCGTACTACATGAACTTTTTAAAGTTAACAATGCAAGCTTAGGGTCCTAGTTCGTCGTAATACAACTTCATGTCCCAATCGCCGAAATTATGATCCCCTGGTTTTGGCACGATCTGGTGTAGTGGTGATTTACCCTTCCTCCTGACCTTGCTCTTCTCTACCGTGACGTACTTTTTTTGGCTTTTTTAAATTATCTTCTCAGCTAAATAAACCCGACGTTTGGTGGGGCGGTCTTCCAGGACGGGTGACTTTATCTGGATTGCGCGCATATGTACCTACGGTCCTAGCTTCCTCAAGTATAGGAGGGACCTGGGTAGTGTTCATACGTGACTTAAGCCAGTCCATACACTTCATGACCTGAAGATACCTTTCGTGGGTAATGAATGCTTCCTGTGCGATCTAAACGACACGACCCATGATGTCGTCATGACGACGCAGCACATCCTTTACCATTATGTTATCGTCTTGGTACATCTTATCTCAATAGCTCCGACGAATAGCCTTTCACCATCGATTAATAATGTAAGATGGCGGGAGCAATGCATTAGGATTTAGGCGTTCAAGTACAACCAACACGTGGCAGCACAGAAGACCAACATGCTGAAATATTCCACAATCACATGTGAATTTCAGACTTTTGTGTTGTACCAGGAAATGTTTTGACAATAGTTTATCACCACTCCATACATGTTCAGTTACTTTGTAATGCAACCCTTCATTCGTTTTAAACTCCTCAATTAGATTGCAGTATATCTTATTCTCAATTTCTAACTGGACTTTCTTGAAAACTCCTACCATATACAACTCGTTGATCTGCCTCTCGAAGTGATATATTGAAACCAATTGGGGGTTCTTATGAAGACAATCAAAATCAGATTGAGCTTCCTTCTCGTACTTGTGGTGGAGCGCGAGTTCGTATTGTTGAACGAATTGCTTAAGGGTGGTCTTCAAAGTCAGGTACTTGTCGAAGAAGGCGTTCATACTTTCGCTTCTTTGGGTAGAAGTCATTCCCGTGAAAAAACAATCACCAACAAAAGCAGGTACCCAGGACTCACGGATTGCATAAATGGATTGGAGCCAATGATTAGTAGCATATCATACATTGCATTCATGCTATATACTTTATTTTACATCATATTTGTGCTACTCGAGTGTCTATTTGATGTGTTTCAGGATTTAGGCAATAAAGAAGAGAAAGGAAGAGAAAAACACCAAAACGCAAGAATAATGGGCTGATTTGGAAGGTTCTGGACCTATTTGTAATGTCAAGGACTGGATTGTAACTCAGGAAAGACCCAAGTGAAAACCCAGAGGGACTTAAGTGTAAAGAAAATATGTTGGTTGGAAATGTCCAAAATCTCCTGAACCTGAGGAGTAATTCGACAATTAAAACCAAATGGGATCGAACCAACATCTCCGGGCGCACCCCACATGTTTATTATGTTAACCGAAAAAAATGATCCACCATTGCCAGATCCGGTTAAGAGTTTGGCCTCAAAGTTTGGCCGTGGGTCGGGTTGTCAAGTCAAAGTATTCCAGGACTTCTAGATCTTATTTACAGTCGTCTGATTATGCCCCAATTCATCCAAACCCTCTAATCTTCTATAAATAGACTTGGAATGCCTCTTCTCCCTCTTCTTCCTCCTTCCCCACATGAGTTCCATAACCATCTAATCAGATTTTCACTCTTATCTTTGATGTGCTAATGCTCTTGAGTGAAGCTTAGCACATGCCTAAATTAGTGGACCTACTTTATGGGGAATCATGAGATGAGGATAAGGATGGAGTGGCAGAAGGAAACATAACATGTGCATGCATGAGCTCATGTTGGCCTCATCCTAATTAATGTCTTGTATGTTTTAATGATTGTGTTAAATCTTATTTTATGTGGAGACATAGTGGGGTTTAGTCATTATGCATGAGTTCATTTAGCTTTATTTCAATTATTGTCTTGTATGTTTTAATGTTCATATTTTATCTTATTTCATGTGGAGTCAAAGTTTGATTTGGTTTTATGGTTTTCATGTACTACATGTTGTGACGAGCACAAATGAACACACACATACAAACACATATTTTCGCATTCGTATTCTTTCTCTACCCCTTCAGTGGTTTAGTTTTATTGTTTGTTTTTCCTATTTCATACGCATCGTAGTGTAATTCCAACCTCATTCCTCTCTTCTTTCCCTACTCGAGTATGGTTGATTTTAACTCACACGCGCTCCCTGTGGACTCGACCCGCTTGTCACTGCTTCATCGTGGTCGTGCACTCGTGGTATTATAACTGATTCAACAGTTAGCTGTGGTTCTGAAGCTCAAAATCACCAAGGAAACCCTGCCAATTTCGATCAAATCCTACTTGGTTTTTTGAGTGGTATAGAATTAATTTTAGATCTAATAACATACGCTTCCTATACTGCGTTGGCAACTTCAAGGGAACTTTGTCCATTATGTGTCATATACAAAATCTGTGCATGGCGTTTGGGAAGACATTCCTTGCAGCAACAGTAATAGCGCCACATTGGTCCATTATGATCACTGGTGGAGGGATATCTGTAGGATACAGTTAATTAAAGAGGACAAACCCATATATTAAAAAGAGTAATCTCATATCTTAAAAATGACAAAACCATATCTTAAAAAGCACAAACTCATGAATTAGAAAGAACAAATCCATATATTAAAAAGGACAAAGTCATAATTTAAAAAGGAGCCATGTATTAAAAATGAAAAACCCATATTTTTGAAAGAACAAAGCCATATATTAAAAATGACAACGTCATAATTTTAAAAGGGCAAACTATGTATTAAAAAGGACAAACTCATATGTTAAAAATGACAAACTCATAGGTTAAAAAGTGTAGGATCGTTATGGTTGTATAATCTAATCACTTTTAAGGTCAATTACCTACTTGCTTAAACAAACAATAATGCACAGCGGAATAAAAATAAGCATGCAAGTAGGGAAGGAAACTTATGCGAACCACAAATGGACACGGGGGATTTTACAGAGGTTTGTCCACCCGCCTACGTCCTCTCTTGCAAGCCCCGCTCGAATCACCGAGCTCCACTCACGACTTCACTATCTGCTCCCCGTTCCGGGCCGAAAGACAACACCTTTACAATCTTCAAGCTCGCGAACAACACTCGCCGAGCTTGGATCCTCCTCTCACAATCCGAGAGGGATGTTTCAGGCTTTCGTTGAAACCTTTACAACTTCTTGAAGGCAACAAGTAACCAAGAGTATGACACTCTAATCTTTGAGCACACTTGAGTAAGATAGGAATTAAGACTAAAGTGTGGAAATGAAGGCTTTGAGTATTTGGAATGATCTCTCTAGTATGGGAGGCAAATAGTAGTAGGAGAGTTGTGTAAATAAGGTTAGGGAACCTCTATTTATAAGCTCTAAGAGAGTTATAACCATTGGGGCTAAATGTTGTAAGAGGACGTGCAAGAAACACAAAATAGAAAACTACAACACACTTTTCTGGTAAGTTCGGTCGACCGGAAGTCGTCTGAAAATGAAGTCCAGGAAAGTCCAGACAAGAAACGGTCGGCCGAAAGGGAACGGTCGAACGAAAACAGGCTATAACTTAAGTTCCTTTAAGTTAATGGTTGACATAAAAGGTAGAACGGTCGACCGAAATCTAACAAGCACTATGGGGTTTTATGTTCGGTTGAACAAAGAGGTTTGGGCGGTCGACTGAAAAACGACAGGAACTCTGGGGTTCAAGTAAAAGTCTAGGATCGGTCGATCGGGGTCTAGGTAACGGTCAAATAGAGGCCAACGTATTTTGGGGTTTCGTTAGGTTTATACAAATACGACCGTTGGTATAATACGACAAGTCTAATGGTCAAATTACACGTGTAGATCCGAGCCGTTGCTCCTCTTGGGAAGACGTAGGTACAATTTCCATTGTAGTTGATGGTAGAGAAAAACCTACGCTCAAAAGGAAGAAAGAATATACGAAAGAGAAAGTAAGACAAAAGGTTGTGATTCTAGGGATTATCACAGGATAGAGCGCCAAAGAATGGAACATTCGCACATGGGATTGAGCGCCAAAATGATTGATTTGAGAAACTTTAAATGAGAGTTTCATTGGGTAGAGAGCTAAAAAAAGGAAAAATAAAAAACCCCAAAATCTGCTGATGAGCTGGACTTCTACATGTCAGCAACGTCACAAAAAGGGGTCCTTAAGAGCGGACACAAATGATTTTCCTATTCTAAAGCCCAGCAAGAAACATTTTCCGTGCAAGAAAGTAGATCCCCAAGTGCCTGTTAGAAACTAATTCCCACGGCCCTAGCTTGTTCAAGGTTTCAGATTCTTCAATGGCGAAAAAGTTCTGTACAATATTTTAGATTAGAATGTGGTATACTTCTTGATATTTCTTAATATTTTATATTATTTTCTTTCCATAAATGTATGGTATTCAAATATTTCATACTTAAGGTTTGTTTGGCAACAGATTGTCCAATGAAGTTTATGAAAAATTTGATATTTCTCAAAATTTCCAAAAGGCATAGTTTTGAGAAAAGTGATTTTGGTTTTTTGTTTAGGCTATCTAGATTTTTCTTTTTCAAAGATTACTAAAATAACCTTTTTAAAGTAAACTGAACTTTTATTAAATATATCAATTATGATATAACCATTTTTTGCTTGTAATGGTAAAACATTTTTTCTTCTATTTCTCTCGGTATTTATTCTCGACACAAAAAATCTTCAACTTTCGCACTTAACCAGGATATCAATTTTAAAAAAAAAATTAGATTCTCAACCACGCTAGAAACCTCCATTGTTACAAATTTATCAGGAATTTGAAAGACTAACATTACTGCGTCATTTGAGAACATGAGTATTGTATCAAATAGCAACACATATATAGCTAAAGTTAACAGAACAAGAAATCCACGAATTTGTCATACGTCTTAAAAAATTTATGCATGCGACTGTTGAATGGATATATATTAATCTAAATTAAAAGATCAATAGGAAACAAATAACAATTCATTTAGAACATGTTAAGAAGACCAAGGTCTATTACCATAATATACATGCATTTCAGTTTTATCAAGAAAATGAAAGAACCGACGAAGCAGAAACCTTTCAACTTGAATTTTTTAACTTCGTCGTCATCAAACAGACAAACACTATCTTGGAATCACACGAGCAAACAAGACAAGAGAAAATGTATGTTGGGGGAAGACTAATGTTTCATTCTCTTCTATTTCCATTACATGACACAACCTCATATAGATACTCATAGAGGTGTGTGTATTTTACAAGCATTTACATTCTATACTAATTGAGATGCAAATAAGGATGTAAATACAAGAGATGTTACAATACTCAGAGAACTTACAATAAGTTATAATGGTTAGAAGGTGAATCATTCATCACATACATAATATTTTCTTTTTTGGTTCTTCAAGCAACTTCTCAACGTAGTCAAGTAAGGAGGGACGGTGCCACCTTATCACATGGGATCGAGCGACCCTTTTCAATTTTTTACATCTTTGGAGTTTGACCGCAATTTTTTGGAATTTTCTCTTTATTTTTAAGACCTTACGTGATTTCGACCCCCTTGAATTTCGGAATTCAGAACTAACCTCCATATATGCCGACACGAGTCGCTCGTCCTCATGTATGGTCCACATCTTCGGATTGCTTTTGACGGCTTGGACTTTGCGGCGTTGTTGTGGACGTAGGGATGGTGGTGAGACGGTCTGGCTTGGTGGGGACTCATCGTCGTTTTGGTCGTCTTCTTGAGTGTCCTTCATACTAGGAGTACTTACTTGTGACATGTTGCGGCCAAACATATGAAATTGGGGTTGATTTTGTGGGAATGATGGTACGTATTGCGGGAGTTGTGGAAATTGTTGGTTTTGGTCTAGTGGTTGGAATGATGATGCGTATTGGGAGAAGTCTGGTTGTTGGAATGGTTGTTGGAATGACTGAGCGTAATGAGAGAAGTCTGGTTGTTGGACTGGTTGTGGGAAATATAGACGGGGGTATCCTTGTGGATAGTGTGGACGTGGATTTGATTGGGAACGACGGGGAGAACGATTGTGATCTGGAAAAGACATTGCGAAGTTGTGTGAAGTTTATGTTCTGTTTGTATAAGGTATATAGAGGGAAAATCAGACACTGTGCATTCACGCGTGTACTGTACATTCACGCGGACTACTTTTTTGCATGCTTGTACTGTACGCGCATGCAGATACTATGCACTCACGCGGACTTCTTTCTTTGCACGCGTGTACTGTGCATTCACACATTTAATGTGCATTTAATTTTAATTACTAAAATTCCCCGTGGTTTAATATTAATTATTAATGTTAATTATTAATATTAATCATTTGGACAATAAGAATTATAACCTAATTAGAATAGAATTATGTAAAATGTAATTTGCTAATTGTGGTGTAAGAATTAAAATTGTTTAATTAAGAAATGATGTGGAGGAAAGAGAGTGTAGGGTGGGTTTGGGTAGCCCGGGCGTGGTTAATGTTTTTTTATTAGATAAAAATAATGTACCTAGTTAATACTATATTCTAAGTTTTTAAAATTTGTAACGTTGTCAAAAATTCGTAGGGAGAATACACATTACAAACAGTTTTGAAGGTCGATACTACAAAAATTTAAAAACACAATTAATTTTTTTTAAAATTTTATAAAAATTAGAAAACATATTTGAAGTATATATATATATAACATAGTTAAAATGATTTAAAAAAAATCACAACATAAAATCAAAAACAATAAAAGAAAATAAATAAAGTCACGAATTTTAGTTGTAATGTTTTATGTTTTGAATTTTTTTAAATCATTTTAACTAAGTTTTTTTAATTATATTTCTTTTCAAAATATGTTTTGTAATTGTTATTATTTTAAAAAAAATTAATTGTGTTTTTAATTTTTTGCTGTATCGACCTCCAAAACTGTTTGTAATGTGTGTACACCCTACGAATTTTCGACAACGTTACCAATTTTTTGTTTTAATTAGTTTTAGTGTTTGTTTAAAATTTAGTTGTAAATAATTTATTATTCTGGTTAAGAAATTTTATTTTTTTATTGTATAAAATACCCTAACATTTCAATACGCCAAGTTATTGACTTGATTTGGAGGTCGATTTTTGAAAAAATTAAAAACAAATTTTAAATTTTTTAAAAAATAATATAAATTAGAAAACATATTTTAAAAAAAGATTTTAAATAAGATTACAAATAATTACAATAAAAAAGAAAAACAGAAAAGAATAAAACTAAAACGGAAAAAAAAAATTCCGACGGATCGCGGTTCACACCTGCGATCCGTCAAAAAAAAATTTTTTTTTGGGGGACGGATCGAGGGTCACACCCGCGATCCGACTACTTTTCGAAAGAAAAAAAAAATTCCGAAATTTCGAAATTTGTATTTATTTTTTATTATATAAAAAAATTACGGTCTTGGACATTATATTATAAATGACTTTAAATAACTGTAATAAATTTGATTTATTTTCCATGTCCAGTAACAGAGAGATTGTCGTCTGATTCTTTCTTTATTCTAAAATCAGTACACCACTCAAATCAGATTAATGATTTTTTCCCTTGAATGCCTTGGCCTTCTAGCTTTCATTAAAGTTTAGCAATGAAAGCATTAAGATCTTATTAAAACAATGTTGTTAAAAAATTGTTAAAATCTTATTTATATGTTTGGGCTAATTGGAGAAGATTGGTCTAAGTACTTGAATTATTGCTTCTTCCATTGCATATTTCAGAGACATGCCTTGTTAGTTTAGTTAATGAGTAACAAAACCATTTCTGTTCTATTCTTTATTATTGATTCTACGTATATTCAAGGTTCAGAAATACGGGATGCGCGGGATGCAGATGTGATGCGGTGAGACACTGCTTCCGACATATTTGGATGCGATGCGGGTGCATATGCGGTTTGCAATTTAATAATTAAATAATATAATATATGTGTATTAATTATAAATTATATACATGTAACTAAAAATTTAGGTAAGTTTTTGAATAATTTTTAAGATCAATAAGTTAATATTCAACAAATCAGAGTAAAAAACCCAAAAAAAAACCAAAAGTTGGTGTTCTGAAATGCGACCGCATCAGGCCGCATCGGGAGATGCGATGAGCCTTTTCCCCGCATCACGCCCGCACTACATATGCGGCCGCATTGGGCCGCATTTCATAACAGACCATATATTAACATCCCATTTATTAGTCTGTATCTTTATGTAGGATTTCGTGTCCCCATGTATGTATATATTTTAAAAAAAATAATATAACATACAAGATCGATTTCATATTTTCAACAATTTTTATGTACACAACTTCGTGTTTATTCTAATATTATGCAACCTACATTTATTAAAATAAACCACAAAGATAGAATCATACCTAAAGGTTCTCTAAAACCTTTTTGAAGATTCGGAGTCGCGTTGCCCGTTGATTCGTCCACGGATTTGCCTCCGAGTGTTCACCAAACTCTAAACAAGATTAGAGAGAAAGGAGCTAGCCAATCAATCTCTAACAAGGTTTAGAATCTAGCTAATTATCCATCTTTAAGCTCCTGAGATTCTTATCTCTAAAACTTAAATTTACTAAGAGATTTTCGTGGTGATTAGGGAGAGATTAATGAGAGAAAGAATTTTTCATTAGTATTAAACAAGTAGGATTAGGGGTCCTTTTATAGTCTCTCAAAACATCCTTATCAAGAGCTATTCTTTAGCCATGATCCCTTGTTTATTTATTCATAAATTAATCTCTAATTTTCATATAATCACCCACAAAAAACATTTTAATTAAATCTGGAATTAATCCACTCATGATCTAATTAATCTCTTAATAATTCAGGCAGAATCGTTCTTGTTCGGTAGACCGAGTATTATTCGGTCCACCGATCCGAAGATACCCCGGTCGACCGAACCATGAACGGTTCACCGTGTTTGACCCTGATTTTACCTTTGTCAAATTTTAGATTTATTTCCAAAAAAATTTGATCATTTGGGGTTTTTAGGTAATTCACATCTTATGTGATATATTATCCTATGTAATATTTAATTATTACACCCCATAATATATACACATCATATGAATTTATTATGATTCTAATTATGTCAATTCTCATGACATATTGATTTTATTCATTCACCACATGTGTCCTATTTTCACATGAAACCCGACACATCATATGAACTTAAAATCAAACCTCTTGTTTCCCAGTTTTGTGGTGTGACCTATAGGAGGATCTAAGCAAAATTGATAGTGATATTAAACACTTAATATCTCAGATTATAAGCGGTATCTAGCTACACATTATAGTCAACAAATTAGCATAGATGTCTTTGTTCAACCCGAACCAAAACATCATCCATTTAGTGATGTAAGTGCACCACTTGTGTCCGTCCCTTGCCTCATGATGTTAATAATTTATACAAAGTAGAAATGTGTCACCTTCGTATTGTATTCATTTCTTGATCTCTCTAAGCTAATTATAACTATGTAACTTACTCAAGTCACATTGTGCACATTGTAATTTTGCTTTATCAAGGGACCCACTAATATCATCACTCAATTAAGAGGGGCAATGATAATCGTTTGACTAGCTATCTTTTCCAGCACAAGTCATGTTCAACAAACTATTGTCTTTATCACTATACTCATTGATAGTTTTTGACAATAATTAAATTAAGCACTTCTTGAGTGAAAAAATATAAGTCTCATATCTTAGGATCAAAGACACAGTAAAACATTAATGACACGAAACACAATTCCATAATGTTTTACTTGTTAAGTTTATTCAATTTATAAAAGTAATCTTTTCCTTTTTTATATATTCGTGTCGTCAATTGTTTGTAGAGCTACAACAATCGATGACCAACACGACAATCTTATCTCGGCAATTAATGTTCCATGTTAATTACCATGATTGTGAATAACTTTTGATTTATGTAAACCATTATCTTTTAGAACTCTACGGTTAAGGACCAAGCGTCTCTTCCTTAACACTTCCAAAAGACGAATATCATAATCAAGGAACAAAATGTTTGCACATTCAATTCATAATAATTGACATATAAAAGTAAAACTTTTATAACACATTCCTTTCACTTTACACGTATTATTCCTTTCAGATTTTTGAGTTAATTACTAATCGAATTATACGTGCATGTTTGATCAAACAAAGAATTCAACATAAAATTTTAATAATAAAGTCCATTATTCGAAAATTTTCTTTCAACAATGCAAAATAGGATCTGAAATTCATATTCTCACTGCAAATATCTTATGTTACTCGATTCTATTGTAAGTGGATAACAGGATGAAGAATTGAGCTGCGTTGAACGTTTGAACAAGATATCAACATATGGCTATTTAGTACCTCTATCTTGAATTGAACGGGTATGAGAATGAAATATGACTTTTTTTAAGGAAAACAAACAAGAGCATATCTATTATCTTATTTACTAAATAATAAATTAGAAAACGTTTTGCCAAATAAATATCATTTTAACTTATTTTTCTCCTTCGAATGCTTTGATCGACATCTAACTACCAGTCGAAGTTATTAACATGCTACATTTTTAGACTTCAAAGTCCATACCAAATGCCATGTCATACTTTTTGTAGTGAAAAACCATATTTCTTCCTCTCTCCTTCGGGATCCAATTTTCCATGCATTTGGCATTTGCAAGCTTTCAAGTCGATCTTGCAGTGGATTTGGTATTTAGATGGAGGTGACCCACGAGGAAGCTTTCGACAATCTTAATTTGCTCTCGCAATAGTTGTAATTCATCTTGCACTTGTGCCTGCACCTTTTGAAGTCTTTGCCCTTGAAGATCAGTGTTGGTGAGAGCAGAAGTAATAAACATAGCTCCGAGATGAGCTGTTAATGATATCATTGTCGAGGAAGTTGCTTTACTCCAATGATTCTGGAGCTTGAAATCATTGATTTCTACCTTTATATAAAGCCATGAAATTGATAGGTGTTGGTCGACTGTTTAATTTTGCTCATGTAAAGGGTGCAATCGCTAAAGCATGTCTATCATGAGAAGTGAATGTTGTAACGAATTAAGATTAAAAAGTGTAAATGGGACTACTTTGATATGTCTAACCGTTTGTTTGCTTGCTTGTTTCAGTTGGTATATGTATATTTATGTGTTTGGAAATTATATTTGTTTAAAATTTGAAATTTTTTGTATATTACCAATTTTAAACGCGTATCGTGTTAAATTTATAGATGTCATTCGGCTATAAGTCGACGGAGCTAGTAGGATATGGATATGATTTTCAAATAATGAGTTCACATCTGCACCGTTGCCCGTTTAATACATTCCGTATCCATAATGTTTGCACACTAACAGTCTTTGTCTTTTGCACACTAATCAACCAAATTAATTACAAAGGAAAAACACTTACCGATCAACTCCAATCAATTGATCAAAACAGTAAAGATAGTTGATTATTTGTCAATTGAACCAAACCGTTTTGCTTATTTGGGGTTGAGTTCTATCATGTTACATTAGCTTTTTGAATCGTAAACAACACACATTTCAGCTTAAGAGGGTGTTAGTAGCGTGAAAAGTTCCAAAAGATGATTTTCTGAGTCAAATGAAAAGCATAAGAAAACAAAATCCATTGAAAAATAATTTTGGAACTATGATCCATACCTTCTCTTAAAAAGAGTCCTAAATAATTATAAATCTTAAGAAGGGTGGAAGAACAACATGCAGAACACTCTCTCCTCCCATGGAAGGAGTCATTATTTCTCTTTGATGGCATGTGGATGATTCGTGGAAGTACTTATTCGTGTTCAAATCCAAGAAGTTAATTTATTTCTTTCGCTTTTCACCGCATCTTGTTTATGCTACTGAGATTTTATCAATTATAGTTTTCGAATCAATCAGATTTTATTAGTTTTTTTATAAAATAATTATTTCCAACGATCTTGATATTTCTTAATATTTTATATTATTTTCTTTCAATAAAGATATGGGTATTCCAATATTTCAGACTTGTGGTATGTTTGGCAACAACTTTTCCGATGAAGATTTTATGAAAAATCTGATATGTTTTAAATCTCCAAAAAGCATAATTGTGAGAAAAACGATATCAGTTTTTTTAACGATCAAGATTTTTCTTTTTCAGAGATTACTAAAATACAATTTTAACCTAAATCTGACCTTTTATTTAATATAACAATTATGATATAACAGTTTTTTGCAAGTAGTAATGGTAAAGCATTTTTTCTCATATTACTAATACTCTCAATATTTATTCTCAACACAAAAACTCTTCAACTTTATCACTTATCCACGACATCAATTTTAACAAAATAAGAAATTGAAGATGACTAATTTTATTAACAATCTTCCATGAAATCATAACACATGAAGAAGAAAAAAAATTAAACTTACTTGTAATGTAAAATTTGATGACATTATTATTAAAACCTCGTACCACATTACAAACACATAAGAAATCTATATTATTGAATGAGACAATTATTGTATGTTTAAAATTTTAACAACTTACTTTGGTAATCAATAATCAACTTTAACAACGTTATTAATTAAACTATATTGCTGAATAGAGGCAAACCAAAACCCTCTTTAAAATAATAGTGCTTTATAATATTGTAAATTATTAATATTTGAACTAATATTCTTTTGTAAGATAGTAAGGGCAATCAAAAAGTAAATTGAACGTTGAAAATCAAAAAGTAGCCTCAAATTATCTTTTCAGATGGGAGAGAAACGTGTAGAAATTAAGGGTTTTAAAAATCAGTTTTTCCAAAAATTTCTCCATCTATTTTTCGTTTGGCAATTATTTTTCAAAATAACAATATATTTTCCAAAATCAACCCAAAAATTTGTTGCCAAATTGATCCTTTGATTGTACTTATTACTGTTAGGAAAATTTGACACATCTGGATCACCCACCCGCCCAACATTGAAACAACATGAACAAAAGAACTACCGGTGGGGACACATCTCTAACGAACAAAACCAAAAACAGCAATCATATAAAACAAATATTTACTTGGGGTCCAATGAAACCATGCCTCCCGACAGGACTCCCAACACTATGAAAAATAAAAGTACAATGAGCAACTCAAACACAAGTCTCTCAACTCTCTATTTTTCTCTCTAAAACTCTCTCCAAAATTCACACTAATAAAAACCCACAAAAATAATGCAAAAGAAAACTTCCCAAATTAATAAATAATAGATCCCTAAAATTGGTAAAAAAATATATCCAATATTTCTTTTGACGTTGTTTCCTTTTGTGTTCATTGTCTCGTGTTCTTTCCTTTTGTGTCATTCGTAAGTCATTTCTCTCAACCCTTTTGTCGCCCACTCAAAGAAGTTGAACCCGGACAATCAACATTCGAGCCACAATTGTTACAAAAAGCCATCTATGCAAAACCTACTTGCTTGAGTTAAAACAAATTATCTTGGAATCTCTACAAGACGTGTATTTGCAAAATTTATATATTCATTTTTGGTTGTTCAAGCAACTTCTCAACGTAGTCAAATAAGGAGGGAATGTGCCATCTTATTGAAGGGATTCGAGCGACCCTTTTGGATTTTTTACATCTTTGGAGTTTGACCCCAATTTTTTGGAATTCTCCCTTTATTTCTAAGACCTTACGTGATTTCGACCCCCTTGAATTTCAGAATTCAGCTTGGTTTGTAATAAGTTTTTAGATTCTAACACTTATATTGTTAATATTTTTGGATTCCACTCCCTCTCGATTTTAGTTTTTTTTATTTTGACCAATCTTGATTTTTTTTATCAATAATTAGATACGTAGATGAATTTCAGACACCGTTGGAATATCCCTACAAGCGGCGGCACTCCTAACTTAAATTTTTGACACCTTCTCTATAAGTAAGGAGTTCGAGAACTAATGTTAGAATAATTAATGACATTTATTTTGAGAAAAGAGAACACATATTCGTTATTTAATACTTCGTCGAAGAAACATATTCCTTATTTT
Source organism: Triglochin maritima (assembly GCA_963682175.1). Lineage (NCBI taxonomy): Eukaryota > Viridiplantae > Streptophyta > Magnoliopsida > Alismatales > Juncaginaceae > Triglochin > Triglochin maritima. Next base: position 21,910,412 of record OY821786.1, read on the forward strand.
ATACATAGACAACCATGAAAGTTTATTGTTTTTATAACTCTCCATCCCTTTAGTCCCACATCGCTCAATAGAGTTTTCTGGGGACTACATTGGATTATAAAACTGGAATATACATCACTCTCTCAATATGGCAGATAATTTGGGTTGTTAAATTGTGGGTTGTTATTTGTTAAATCGTGGGTGATTGAATGTTTTGATGTCTTGAAATGTTTCCACAAAACTTGGTTTCAAAGAATTTAAGTGACTTACGAATTCTAGGTAATTGGTTTAATAATACTTACATTATTACACCTTTGGAACTAGTTTTGTGATTTTGGAAGTTCAGTTTCTTATAATTAGAAGGACTATACTTCTAAATTTTCTATGACTTCCTTCAATCAATCACACACCTCTAGAGAAACAAAGAAGATAATAGATATAATTTTTTTTATTAGTATTAGATAAAAAATAATGATAAAAATGGAGTTGTGCACCTATTCATTTTGTCAGACAATTGTTTCCGATCAAGTAGTCTTTGTTGGTAAAAATTTCTGTTTGTTGACTTTTTCTTTGGGAAAGAATTTTCTAATTTGGGTTAAGTTCCTGATTCAACTCACTTATTTCTAATAGAGTTGTTTTACCAAAATACTTTTATTTAAAAAATGGGCCACTGGTTTAATTCACTCTTTTGTTTAATTAGGATGTCAAAAGTGCAACTATTTCATCTTTTTTCTATTGGTCAACTATTAAATTTTCAAATAACTTGGATTATTTTAGTGTCCATTCCAAAAAAAATGCAAACATTTTGGTTGTCTTGTTTGCACCTTTTTTCATGGTTTTTCTATATTTGTGTGCGGCAGTCGGTGAATTCTTCCTTGACACCTTACAGGCTTTGGCTCCACCTTGAATACGGAACTAAACGTGTAGAAAGGTTGAGAGTTTTCTCCACATTAATGGGCATTTGGAGAACTACTTTATTGCATGACAGAAGTTTCCATCGTGGATTGATGCGGAGACAAGGAACGGTGGTGTTGACCATTCATTACCACATTCCTATTCTAAAGCCCAGCATGAAACATTTGTCTTGCAAGAATGTAGTCCCCAAGTGCCTGTTAGAAACTACTTTCCCAAGTGTGTGTTCTGTGTGGCCCAAAATAACATTCCTTGAAGTACCACAGGTTCAATTCCTTATCCAAGGCCTCCAACACATCGCGTGGTTTATCATATGGAAAATGTTTAGTAGCCGCTCTCCGAGACGCTGTTGAGTTGGACAAATCCAGCTCAGCCAAAGTTTTAATATTTTTGGCGGGCAGAGGGGGCAACCGCATTTAATGCATCTCAAATCAGACGTGCTCCAAATCATATCATTTCTTTTGGCGCTCCAACCTGCTCCATACCTCTTTTTGACGAAGATGCACGGAATGGCCACCGTCACTTCTTCCTTTCTTTTTCATTTTCGTTCATTTCTCTTCGTTTTGAGAGAAATCTTCACTCAAATGGAAATGACGTTAAAAGTTCCTAAGGAGAAGATGATTTTTCCCTCTTTCGAAGGAGCAAGAGCCTTTTACAACGACTGTGCTGATGCTTGTGGTTTTGGTGTTAAGCTACGACATACTCATTACGACGCTGGTGTGGTTACCCGGGCTACTCTTACTTGTTCCAAGGAGGGTAAGGCACCAACAGACCAAGGTCAAGGCATAATGAAGCCACGTTTATCTAGTAGAGTTCAGTGCACGACTCGCATCAGGGTTTCTGGAAACCCAGCAAGGGGATACCAGATTAACTTTGTTGATCTCAATCATAACCATGAAATGCTGCAGGAGCACCAGATGCGTTTTCTAAGAAACGATTTGTACCTGAGGCCGCCATAGCACGAATAGCGTGCAATGATGTTTCCGGGATCTCTGCTGCTAAGACCATGCAATCGTTTGTTGTTGAGGCTGGGGGGCATGACAAACTTACTTTTAACAATAGAGACCTAAGGTTTGAAGACTTTTGTACGTTATTTTGTTTGTAGAAATCTGCGGCCTTAATATTTTTTGTGTGTGCAGGAATCTTATAACCAAAGTAAGGAATTTGAAAATGGAACCCGGCGATGCACAAGCTCTTCAGAACTATTTCATTAAGATGCAGAAGATTGATGCAATGTTTTTCTATGTTGTGGATATGGATGACGAGGGAAGACTAAGGAACGTTTTCTGGGCTGACTGCCGTTCCAGGGCTGCCTATTCATACTTTGAGGATGTTATATGTTTCGACACTACGTACCTCACAAACAAATACGACATGCCCTTTGCACCATTTGTGGGAGTTAATCACCATTTCGAGTCTGTGTTGCTCGGTTGCGCTTTGCTGTCTTCCGAGACCACTGAAAACTACATATGGCTCTTTCAGACGTGGCTTTCGTGTATGGGAGGTACGTATGTAGAGTTCGTACTCGCTTTGATTGGGTTGTCCTTTATGATTGTTGAGTTATTGGTTTTTCTTTTTAAGTGATGTGTGTTCCTTTTTAAGTGATGTGTGTTCCTTTTTAAGTGTTGTGTGTTCCTTTTTTAGTTGTGCATGTTCATTTTCAACTTCTTTCTAAAACCTTTTGAGTGACTGTGTGTTCCTTTTTAACTTATGTCTGTTCCTTCTTAAGTGAAGTTTGTTTCCTTTTTAACTGATGTTTGTTCCTTTTTAGTGTTGTCTGTTCCTTGTTAAGTGATGTCTGTCCCTTTTTAAGTGAAGTCTGTTCCTTTTTAAGTGATTTCTGTTCCTTCTTAAGTGTAGTCTGTTCCTTTTTAGTGTTGTCTGTTCCTTTTTAAGTGATGTCTGTTCCTTTTTAAGAGATGTCTGTTCCTTTTTAAGTGATGTCTGTTCCTTTTTAAGTGTAGTCTGTTCCTTTTTAAGTGATGTCTGTTCCTTTTTAAGTGATTTCTGTTCCTTCTTAAGTGAAGTATGTTCCTTTTTATTGTTGTCTGTTCTTTTTTAAGTGATGTCTGTCCCTTTTTAAGTGAAATCTGTTCCTTTTTAAGTGATTTATGTTCCTTCTTAAGTGAAGTTTGTTCCTTTTTAAGTGATGTCTATCCCTTTTTAACTGATTTCTGTTCCTTTTTTAGTGTTGTCTGTTCCTTTTTAAGTGATGTATGTTCCCTTTTAAGAGATGTCTGTTCCTTTTTAAGAGATGTCTGTTCCTTTTTAAGTGATGTCTGTTCCTTTGTAAGTGATGTCTGTTCCTTTTAAGTGATGTTTGTTCCTTTTTAAGTGATGTCTGTTCCTTTTTAAGTGAAGTTTGTTCCTTTTTAATTGATGTCAGTTCCTTTTTAAGTGACCTCGTTTCCTTTATAGCAATTTTTCTTTTTCCTTGCAGATATCCCTCCACCAGCTATCATAACGGACCAATGTGGGGCCATTACTGCTGCTGTAAGGAATGTCTTCCCAAATGCCAGACACCGATTTTGCATTTGGCACATAATGAACAAAGCTCCCGTGAAGTTGCCGACGAAGTATCGACAACACATGTTATTTGATCTAAATTTGATTGTCTATGACTCAAAGAACCCAGCTGAATTTGAGCGGAATTGGCACGGTTTCCTGGTTGATTTTGACCTTCAAGAACATAGTTGGCTCCAAACAATTTACGGTATCCGTGAGTCTTGGGTACCTGCTTACTTGTGTGATTGTTTTTTCGCTGGAATGGCTTCTACCTAAAGAAGCGAAAGTATGAACTCCTTCTTCGACAAGTACTTATCTTCTAGAACCACCCTTAAGCAGTTCGTTCAACAATACTAACTTGCTCTACGTCACAAGTACGAGAAGGAAGCTCAATCGGATTTCGATTGCCTGCATAAGAAACCCAAATGGTTTCAATATATCCCTTAGAGAGTCAAATGAGCGAGTTGTATACCGTAGGGATTTTCAAGAAAGTACAATTACAAATTGGTAAGATGATGAAATGCGACCTAACCGAGGAGTTGCAATCAGCCGACGCGTTTCATTACAAGGTGACTGAACGTGTACGGGTCGGTGAGCAACTATTATCGAAACGTTTCCTTGTACAGAGGACAGGTCTGAACTTGACATGCGACTGTAAACTGTTTAAGCGTGTTGGTATTCTTTGCTGTCACCTCCTGGTCGTATTTGCACGGCTAGATCCTAATGCATTACTCCCGCCGTCTTACATCACAAATCGATGGCGGAAGGATATTCGTCGGAGCTATGGAGATAAGATGTACCAAGCCGATGGTGTATTGGAGAAGGATGCGCTGAGTCGTCACGCCGACATAATGGGCCGCGCTCTTTGGATTGCACAGGAAGCATTCATTTCTCATGAAAGGTATCTTAAGGCCGTGAAGTGTATGGAGTGGCTCAGGTCTCGTATTAACATTCCCCACGCCCCTCTCATAGTTGATGAAGTTGTGGCCGGCGGTACCTCTTTGCGCAATCCAGACAAAGTAACCCGTCCAGGAAGACCGCCTACTAGACGTCGGGTTTCCTTAGCCGAGAGAATTCTTCAAAGAAGCCAAAAAAGGGCCTCACAGCAGAAAAGAGCAAGTATCGAAGGAAAGGCAAATCACCTATGCACCAGGTCGCACCTAGACCAGGGGATCCAGATTTTGACGATTGGGACATGAAGTTGTATTACGACCAAATTGCTCCTTAATTATGCACCAAGGCTTGGTCTTTGAATTTTGTACTTTTTTGTAAGACAACAGTTATTTTTAAGTGTAAAGTTCCCTTTTAATTGTGAGTGTAAAGTTCCCTTTTAAGTTTACGGTTCTCCTTTTTAACTCTGACTTGTATCTTTTTAAGTGATATATGTTCCTTTTTATGAATTGCTTGTACCTTTATAAGTTAGCGGTTCTCCTTTTTAACTGTGAGTTGTAGTCTGTTCCTTTTTAAGTGCGTTTACCTTTTTAAGTGTGAAGTTTTCCTTTCTTGTTTTTTTGGTTCCTTTTTAAGTGAAGTCTGTTGATTTTTTGTGTTGTCTGTTCCTACTTAAGTGTTTTTTGTTCCTTTTTAAGTGAAGTCTGTTCCTTTTTAACTGATGTATGTTCCTTTTTAACTGATGTATGTTCCTTTTTATGTTATGTCTGTTCCTTTTTAAGTGGTGTATGTTCCTTCTTAAGTGAATTTTGTTCCTTCTTAAGCGATGTCTGTCCATTTTTAAGTGAAATCTGATCCTTTTTAAGTGATCTCTGTTCCTTCTTAAGTGAAGTCTGTCCCTTTTTAACTGATGAATGTTCCTTTTTAAGTGATGTCCGTCCCTTTTTAAGTGTAATATGTTCCTTTTTAATGGCAGTTTGTTCCTGTTTAAGTGATGTCTGTTCCTTTATAGCGATTTCTCTTTTTAAGTGAAGTCTGTTCCTTTTTAAGTGAAGTCTCTTCCTTTTTAAGTGACCTCGTTTCCTTTTTAAGTGAAGTCTGTTCCTTCTTAAGTGAAGTCTGTTACTTTTTAACTGATGTCTGTTCCTTTTTATGTTATGTGTGTTCCTTTTTAAGTGTTGTCTGTCTCTTTTTAAGTGAAGTCTGTTCCTTTTTAACTCACCTCGTTTCCTTTTTAAGTGACCTCGTTTCCTTTTTAAGTTAAGTTTGTTCCTTTTTAACTGATGTGTGTTCCTTTTTAAGTGATGTTTGTTCCTTTTTAAGTGATGTCTTTCCCTTTTTAAGTGATGTTTGTTCCTTTTTAAGTGATTTCTGTTGCTTCTTAAGTGAAGTCTGTTCCTTGTTAAGCGATGTCTGTCCCTTTTTAAGTGAATTCTGTTCCTTTTTAAGTGAAGTCTGTCCCTTTTTATGTGAAGTCAGTTCCTTTTTAAGTGACCTCGTTTCCTTTTTAAGTGAAGTTTGTTCCTTCTTAAGTGACATCTGTTCCTTTTAAGCGATGTTTGTCCCTTTTAAGTGAAGTCTGTCCCTTTTTATGTGAAGTCTGTCCCTTTTTATGTGAAGTCGGTTCCTTTTTAAGTGACCTCGTTTCCTTTTTAAGTGAAGTCTGTTTCTTTTTATGTTCAAGTTTTTCCTTCTTAAGTGAAGTCTGTCCCTTTTTATGTGAAGTCTGTCCCTTTTTATGTGAGGTCGGTTCCTTTTTAAGTGACCTCGTTTCCTTTTTAAGTGAAGTATGTTTGTTTTTATGTTCAAGTTTTTCCTTCTTAAGTGAAGTCTGTTCCTTTTTAACTGATGTATGTTCCTTTTTATGTTATGTTTGTTCCTTTTTAAGTGATGTCTGTCTCTTTTTAAGTGAAGTCTGTTCTTTTTTAAGTGAAGTCTGTTCCTTCTTAAGTGAAGTCTGTTCCTTTTTAAGCGATGACTGTCCCTTTTTAAGTGAAAACTGTTCCTTTTTAAGTGATTTCTATTCCTGTTTATGTGAAGTCGGTTCCTTTTTAAGTGACCTCGTTTCCTTTTTAAGTTAAGTCTGTTCCTTTTTAACTGATGTCTGTTCCTTTTTATGTTACGTCTACCTTAAATCTTGGAGCTATTACTTTGGAGTATGGAAAAGTTTTAATTACAACAACTATAAAATGTATTTGTTCCTATTTTAATTTACAACTATGCACTACTTGAATTCGACACAACAGCGGGAGTCCCTCAATAAAGTAATGGCCATTTCAACCGTGATGGAGTGAAGTGTCTTGGGGTTTTTCGTTTCCGTTGGGTTGACCTTTCGCATGAGACATTTGATCCAGTAGTATAGAAAAACACCGCAGTCGTTGCTTCCCGGCATTTGCCTTTGGCACGTTTCCCTCATGTATCTCAATGGCCAGTTCACCTTAAGACGGTTTCTCCAGAATTCACCCACATGTTTGGCCAAACATTCATGTACCCCTACCGCATTGTCAGGATCCTCATCTGGGACCAGCTCCCTACTGCAACTGTTGTAATGCAGGATCTCCTTGTCTAAGCCATTAACAACTACAAGGGTCCAGTGTTCTGACACCAGCAATGGTTGTGCAATGACGAGGCTTCCCGTTTCCTCGCCTTGTAATTTGGGCGCCAGCCACTCTTCAATCATGGTATTCCCTTGATCGATCATAATTCTTTCCGAATAGAAGTTTGGAATACAAATTACCTCTTGGGGGTAGTTTTCTGTTTTTTGGCGCTCTTCAAGTACACAAAGCATACTGTCTATCGCCTCGTTGGTCAAATCCATCCCCTTCTTCATTAGCTCCTTGAGGTCGGAACGTGTGAAGAAACAAGAATCACCTCTCCAGATCACCTCCCGTTGGTTATGTGTAGATGCGGTCACCTTCAGTACAATGTTCAGCTCATCGGGGCTCAATGTGGCCAATGCATCCATGTCAACGTCTGGCCTATTCTCTCTCCCGTGATGAGCCAACTTGAAATCGTCATTCCCATCCCGCTTTCTTTTTTTGTTCATGCTCCTCTGGAGCCTTCTTTCTCCCCTTTTCCGCTCCTCTTCTTTTTTCTTCCTTTCTTTCACCTCATCTTCTTGTTTTTTGGACGTTGAGCGTGATCCTTTGGCCCCCCAGTCTGCCCTGAGGGGTTTTTCCTTTCCCTCATCCTCCTTTTTCTCCTTCTGCTTATCCCCCTCTCTTCTCTCCTGTGTTCGTTTCTCATCTTTCTCCCTCTCCTTCTCTTTCTCATTTTCCTCCTCTACCCTCTTTCTTTCTACCTCTTCCCTCAACCTCTTCTTTGAAGCTTCGGCCTCCCTCCTTTTATCATCGGCTTTCCTCTTCTCTCTTCTCTCCATGTCTCTCTTCTCGTCTTCTTTCCTCTCTCTTTCCTCTTCCTCCCTCCTCTTTTCCTTTTCTATTCTCTTCTGCTCTCTCTCCCTCTTTTTCTCCTCCTCTTTCCTCTTCTCTTCTCTTTCCCTCTCCTCTCTCCTTTTCTCCTCCTCTTTCCTCTTCTCTTCTCTTTCCCTCTCCTCTCTCCTTTTCTCCTCCTCTTTCCTCTTCTCTTCTCTTTCCCTCTCCTCTCTCCTTTTCTCCTCCTCCTCTTTCCTCTTCTCTTCTCTTTCCCTCTCCTCTCTCCTTTTCTCCTCCTCCTCTTTCCTCTTCTCTTCTCTTTCCCTATCCTCTCTCTTTTTCTCCTCCTCCTCTTTCCTCTTCTCTTCTCTTTCCCTCTCCTCTATCCTTTTCTCCTCCTCTTTCCTCTTCTCTTCTCTTTCCCTCCCCTCTCTCCTTTTCTCCTCCTCCTCTTTCCTCTTCTCTTCTCTTTCCCTCTCCTCTCTCCTTTTCTCCTCTCTCCTGCTCTCTTCTTTTTCTCTTTCTCTATTTCCCTCCTATTCTACTCCTCTCTTTCCTGCTCTTCATCCCTCCTTTCATCCTCTGTTCCTTCCTGTCCACCTTCTATACAATATCCTCGAAGAGATGGAATCTCTTCCCTTAGGGTCTCATTTTCCTTCCTGGACTTCCTAAGTTCCTCATTCAGCCTTTTAACCTCTTCATTTGCCTCATTCAGTGCAACTTCTGCTTGAAGCCATTTTGTCTTCAACATTGCAAACTCCAATTCTTCCCGTAGTGGGTCCCGAGGGATGCTACAGTCCCTCAATTGCAGCCTAGGTTCGTTACTTGTTGACTGGCAATCACTATTGGTTCGTAGGGTTGGTTGAGTTTTTTCAGCCTGACCAATGATTTCCCTCTCTTTCTGAGTCAGGGTCGTCGACTGAGTCTGATTGAAGTCTCCCTCGTAAATTTTTGAAAGGGTGATGCCCCTTTCCTCCCATTTCTTCAGGATAAGCCGTTTTCCAAACATGCTCGACCAACGATTCCACCTAGGATGGCCTCCCATTTTAGGCTCTACCAGGTTGAACTTCTCGCACAGCCATACCTAATAAGGAACAACTTCAACATAAAAAGGAACAAACGAAACATAAAAAGGAATAAGCGAAACTTAAAAAGGAACAACTTGAACTTAAAAAGGAACAACTTCAACATAAAAAGGAACAAACGAAACTTAAAAAGGAACAAGCGAAACATAAAAAGGAACAAGCGAAACTTAAAAAGGAACAACTTAAACTTAAAAAAGAACAACTTCAACATAAAAAGGAACAAACGAAACTTAAAAAGGAACAACTTGAACTTAAAAAGGAACAACTTCAACATAAAAAGGAACAAACGAAACTTAAAAAGGACAAACGAATCTTAAAAAGGATCAACTGTAACAGAAAGGAAATTCTTGAACATAAAAAAAACAAACGAAACATAAAAAGGAACAAGCGAAACTTAAAAAGGAACAACTTAAACTTAAAAAGGAAAAAACTTCAACATAAAAAGGAACAAACGAAACTTAAAAAGGAACAAACGAAACTTAAAAAGGAACAACTTGAACTTAAAAAGGAACAACTTCAACATGAAAAGGAACAAACGAAACCTAAAAAGGAACAAGCGAAACTTAAAAAGGAACAACTTGAACTTAAAAATGAACAACTTAAACATAAAAAGGAACAAACGAAACTTAAAAAGGAACAAGCATAACATAAAAAGGAACAAGTATAACATATAAAGAAACAAACCAAACTTAAAAATGAACAACTGCAACAGAAAGGAACTGTAACATAAAAAGCAACAAACGAAACTTAAAAAGGAACAAGCGAAACTTAAAAAGGAACAACTTGAACATTAAAAGGAACAACTTCAACATAAAAAGGAACAAGCAAAACTTAAAAAGGAACCAATGTTACCTAAATACGAACAAACAGAAACTTAAATAGGAACAAACGAAACTTAAAAAGGAACAACTTTAACATAAAAAGGAACAATTTGAACATTAAAAGAAACAACTTCAACATAAAAAGGAACAAACGAAACTTTAAAAGGAACTATCATAACATAAAAAGGAACAAATCAACTTTAAAAAGGAACATACAGCAACTTAAAAAGGAACAAAGCAAATTTAAAAAGGATCAAGTATAACCTAAAAACAAAAAATCATAACTTAAAAAGGAAGAAGATTAACTTAAAAAGGAACAACCGAAAACCTTAAAAGGGAAGAACCATTACCTGTAGTACAGCAACACACCCCTCGACGTATCCCCTTCTTAAAATAGAAGAACCGGTAGATCTCCTATCGCGTAGATCCCGGTTTTCCTTCTTCAAGCCCGTGACAAGTGCCTCGTGAACAACCTCGGCCCACGCGTACTTGTGTAGCCTAGTGAAGTCGGCTAAGTGGTAGAGGAACCAAATTTTGGTTCGATGGGTGCCATCGCAGAACAAAAAATGGTTGAAGATGTAACAAATGAGTAGCCGGACGTACTCCTCCTCCTCATCAACCAAATATCTCGTAGCCATCATCTGGGCAGATAGTTGAGTGTTGTTCAGAATCTCCCCTGTCGGGTTGCGACTTCCTTCGGATGCATTCTGACAGCCTTCCCATGTAATCTGAGCCCCAAAATTAGGACAACGTCTTCGGCAGTGAAGTGTACTACCCCAGAGCCGATCCTCAACCCCACCTCCTCGGGGTCATAGTGTTCCACGAACCAGTCGATAATGTCATTATCGACAGAAACATTGGAGAGGTTGATGAAGTGACCGAAGGGGGTAGCCCGGAAGACATCTTTCTCTGCGTCCCTCAATTTCCCAAAGACCTTCTCTATTGGGGTCCACGAACATTTGGAGGGCTGGAAGTAATGCGTAGAAGCCTAGGAAGACATCAACCGTATGAGAACATTCCTTTTTAGAGTATCACAATTCAATGTTACGGTAAAAACGACAAACATGGTGCACCACAACCCCCGAAATAGAAGTTTGAAGTGTAGAATCCATTTGGTCGACGGATATCTAGGGTTACGGTGAAGAACTGGGGTGATGAATCGGAGAAAAGTTGAGAAAGGGAATGTGAGAAAGATCAGAAACGTTTTTGGTTTTCTTTCGCAAGTCGGGATGTGAACAAGCACGTCTGATGTCCCTTCCTGGTCTTATAGATACGTCAGAGAGGGAACCGTCGCACGAAAGCCGCAGTTGTTTTTTCATTTTTCGAAAAAACGCGCGCTTTAATTTTCGCTGATTGGGCAGCTGACTGGACTGCTGACTAGATGCCATGTAAGCCGCGTCCTGGACGCGCGCGGCCGTGTATAAGGACTCGAAATAACGTTTCTTGGAGGCAACGTCCAACAAGTACCATAAGAGGAGTACTATCAAGAAAGGTATTAACATTCTATCCATGTGTAAAATGATTTTGTCGAACGAATTAATAACATTTTTGTTATTCTTAGGGTCTTTTATACAAGAAAATATGTGTTTTGTATTACATTTCTTACTCAATCCTGAGTTGGGTATCGTATATAGAAATGTAATTTATCGCTAGCATGTTCAAGATTTCTGGTTCTTTTATTTTACATATATTTATTGTTATAATTGCAATGTTTTAATGGATGTACCGAATTCTTTTTATGGTTTTCACATGATTCTACGTAGTATATAAGCTTGTGATTTACAACATAAAACTTCAAAATTGTTTTTTAAGTTACGCTAAATTATTTTCAAATTTAGACATTAGTGAAATTCACGAAGATGGTCTGTCTAATTAACAACATATGTTTTTGCTTGCATACCCATCTAAAATAGTGAAGTTGGTTTTTTGCCTATCGATTTCTGAAAATTGGTCCAATGACCAGGCTCACACCTAAATTCTTTATATACACACACCGTAAGTCTTCCATTAATGTTGTTAGTTAAGTTTCAAACAATACCAACTTCATTTTAAAATAATATTAACTGTAAATATCTGAAATAGTTTTTCCTTGATACCCATCTAAAATTTTAAAATTACGAATTCACCCGTGATTTTTATAAAACAACATAGATACACCTCTTACGTAAATAAAATGTTTGGGTAGGGTTCTTTAGTGTGGATCCTATTTTTTTGAGTTTTAGTTTATTTTGTTAGATATTTCTTTGGTGTGGGTAAGTGGGTAACAGTAACACTCTTTAAATTTTAATGATTTTTATTAGCATACGTTAAAGCTCGAATTTTTTTCTTCCAAACTTTTAAATTTTATTTGAAGAAACTTTGACAAAAATAATATTTGATTGAAATAATTAAATTTTATGAAAAAGTTAATTAATGAATGAAGGTTACTAATTGCATTATTAATGCTAATTAGAATAATTAGAAAATATCGTCAAAAAACTAACAAGTAAATCAAGTCTCTACACTATGAAGTTGTAAAAGTATTTTTGATACAAAATAAGTATATTTAAGTCATTTTAAGAAGGGTTATTTTCTTGGGTATACATATTTGGAAAGTCAATGACTGTTTTGGAACATATCCTTTCAATAAAAATTGGTCTAATACACCTAAGTTAAAGCGGATCCTAGAAACTCTTAACTCCATCATAATACCATAAATTTTAATATTATTTTGATGATTTGTTTGGAACATTTAACTGTAAAAACTCAAAATTATACAAATATATTAATTTCTTCTTCCTTAGATTCTAAATTGATCCACACAAAGAGTAAAATTAGAAGTCAATCCTTGGGTCGACATCTAAGGCGGTCTTTTGTGGTTCCTAGAACGCGATAGAATTAGGTGGTCGAACTCGAATCAAATTAGATTTTCGCAATTGGGAATTAATTATGATCCAAAACGAGATTGATTATTTCCTATGTTACTATTTAATGTGTTAACAAACAAAACAAAAAATGTTTTTTTTATTTAGAAATAAATTTGTTGATATTAGAGTGCCCCCCACCTTTGGACAACAATATTTCAAAAATTAAAATTACGATTTAAACATATCAGACCTGAATTTTTCATATTCCTAGACACGCACACAACGTAGGTTAAACCAGCCAAATCAGGAACAACACTATAGAATTTAATGAAGAAGAATATAATGAACTTGTGTAATTTTTTAATATCTTAGGGTTAAATGTGCAAAATGATCGGAAAAAAATACTAAAACTAACCGGTCATAACATAGATGTAAAGGTGTTGTGGGTTCCACTTTAATGGAAGTATATCAAATTAATTTTTATTGAAAACATGTGTATGAAAGTATTAAGTGACTTTTCATGTGTACACTACAAGAATTCAGGGCTACAACAACGATAGGTAGGTCTATCCGTTGCTAATTCGGAATGACTAGCTACTGGCTTAAAATTCCTGTAATCGAAAGAAAACGTTCAACCCTAACTATTCCAAAACCCCCAAATTTCCTCCACCAAAAAACCACCTCCACGTGATCCTCCCTCTCTTTGTCCTCCATCAGTAAAAAAACGTAAATTCTTGTAGTGGAAGGAATCCGATATCTATACTATGCATGTATACTGAAACCAATAATGCTTGTAAGAACCCAGGGCTAAATGTGTAATCATTCATTTCTGGATGGTCTCTAAGAAAAATAAATAAATTAGATATTGATATAAAATATTATGTAAATATTAAACTTAACGTAGTTTGACATGTTACTAACGGCTCACAAACGTCATAGGTGTATAAGCAAGGACAGTGCCAGGAAATAAGATCATGGGGGTCGGAATGTAAGGCAATCCAAAATGAATTGGGATTGAGTTCCTATGATTGGTTTAATTTGAAGTTTGATTAGGTATTTTACCCATAAGTAGCTAAACAGACACTTCGTAAGATATCGGATTCCAAGGGATCCAATTTGGAAACAAATTCAAAACAAATAAAAATCAGATTTTGATTGGGAAATTGATTTGCATTTAGGAGTTTCCTTTTTAGTGGGAAGCATTTATCTATTTAAATGGCAGGTAGAGAAAACCATACCCTTTCACACCCTAAAAAGTTCACGTGGACGACGATGACGGCGGAGCGAGGCAGACACAACGAAATGTTGGAGGAGCGAGCCAACATATTTGCATATTGTGATGAAAGGATTTAAGTTTCTTTTGTTTTGCATATTGGTTTGTGGTTTTGATAATTGTGTTTTCCACCTAGACATTTATGTTATTGAGGAATCCTTTCTTAATTGATAGATTTACATTTTCTACCTGGACTGTTAGTTATTGGGCATTTTAAATTAAATTATATAATTGCATTCTCTACCCTAGATTCGTATGTTATTGTTATAAGTTTTGGGTTGGGACAATTGCATTTCCACCCTGATTTCCTATGTTATTGTTTTACAGAAAATAGATGTATTTGCGTCACTTAATTCAATTGGAAAGAACATTGTTAAGTAATAATAAATGGATTATATTGGCACTACTGGATCTTATGAGCAATACTGACATGTCGAGGCAATGGTCTCTGAGGAGACGTGTGACAACAATAAGTCCACAGAATCAGTTCTGATTTCTACCGTACTAACACAAATTGGTGTATGTGATACTCACGTAATTAATTGAACTTATTTCATATTGTTTGTTGTAATGGTTGATGTACTGAAGTGAGAATGAGTCATGCAGCAATGTGAAGACCGCATGTGCCTGCGGTGGGAGATCCATGGGATTCTCGTACTGTTATTATTATATCGACTGGTCTAATTTATAGATGTTAATGTTGATATTTAATGTTTATTGGGATTTTTCCCGTATTTTATTGACTGTACCGATTGAAGTAAATAACTGATAGTATGTGATATTATTATTTTTTGGATTTCCTCTATTTTAATTGATTGTATTGATAACTTGTTTGGTCATTATGTCTTGTATGTTTTAATGATTGTGTGAAATCTTATTTCATGTGGAGACATAGTGAGGTTTGGTCTTTATGCATATGTTCATTTAGCCTTATTTCAATTATTGTCTTGTATGTTTTAATGATAATATTTTATCTTATTTCATGTGGAGGTAAAGTTGGATTTGGTTTTATGGTTTTCATGTACTGCATGTTGTGATGAACACAAATGAACACACACATACACATATTTTCGTATTCGCATTCTTTCTCTACCCCTTCAGGGGTTTAGTTTTATTGTTTGTTTTTCCGATTTCATACGCATCGTAGTGTAATTCCGACCTCATTCCTCTCCTCTTTCCTCACTCGAGTATGGTTGATTTCAACTCGCAAGCGCTCCCTGTGGACTCGACCCGTACTTGCCACCGCTTCATCGCGGTCGTGTACTTGCGGTATTATAACTGATTCAATCAGCCAGCTATGGTTCTGAAGCTCAAAATCACCAAGGAAACCCTGCCAATTTCGATCAAATTCTGTTGGATTTTTTAAGTCGTATACAATTAATTTTAGATCAAATAACATGCACTTCCTATACTGTGTTGGCAACTTCAAGGGAGCTTTGTCTATTATGTGTCATATACAAAATATATGCATGGCATTTGGGAAGACATTCCTTACAGAAGCAGTAATAGCGTCACCTTGGTCCATTATGATCACTGGTGGAGGGATATCTGCGAGATACAGTTAATTAAATAGGACAAACCATATATTAAAAAAGCAATCTCATATCTTAAAAATGACAAAACAAAATCTTAAAAAGGACAAAGTCATGGATTAGAAAGAACAAAGCCATATATTAAAAAGGACAAAGTCATAATTTAAAAAGGAAAAAGCCATGTTTTGAAAATGACAAACCCATAGATTAGAAAGAACAAAGTCATATATTAAAAAGGACAAAGTCTTAATTTTAAAAGGAGAAACTATGTATTAAAAAGAACAAACTCATATGTTAAAAAAGACAAACTCATTGGTTAAAAAGTGTAGGATCGTTATGGTCGGATAATCTAATCACTTTTAAGGTCAATTACCTACTTGCTTAAACAAACAAGAATGCGCAGCGGAATATAAATAAGCAAGCAAGTAGGGAAGGAATTTTATGCAAACCACAAATGGACACGGAAAATTTTACAGAGGTTCGGCCACCCGCCTACGTCCTCTCTTGAGCTCTGCTTACGACTTCACTATCCGCTCCCCGTTCCCGGCCGGGAGACAACACCTTTACAATCTTTAAGCTCGCGAACAACACTCGCCGAGCTTGAGTCCTCTTGAAGGCAACAAGTAACCAAGAGTATGGCAATCTAATCTTTGAGCACACTTGAGTAAGATGGGAATTAAGACTCAAGTGTGGAAGGAAGGCTTTGAGTGTTTGGAATGACCTCTCTAGTATGAGAGACAAATAGTAGTAGGAGAGTTGTGTAAATAAGGTTAGGGAACCTCTATTTATAAGCTCTAAGAGAGTTATAGCCATTAGGGTTAAGCGTGGTAAGAAGATGTGCAAGCAACACAAAATAGAAAACTACAACACACTTTTCTGGTAAGTTCGGTCGACCAAACGGGTCAAACGGTCGACCGGAAGTCGTCTGAAAATGAAGTCCAGAAAAGTCCAGATAAGAAACGGTCGGCCGAAAAGGGAACAATCGAACGAAAATAGGCTATAACTTAAGTTCCTTTAAGTTAACGGTTGAACGAAAAGGTGAAACGGTCGACCAACATCTAACAGGCACTCTAGGGTTTTATGTTTGGTCGAACAAAGAGGTTTGGACAGTCGACAAAAAAACGACAGGAACTCAGGGGTTCAAGAAAAAGTCTTGGATCGGTCGATCTGGTTCTAGGAAACAGTCGACCGGAGGCCAAAGTATTTTGGGATTTCGTTAGGTTTATACAAATACGACCATTGGTATAATACGACAAGTCTAACAGTCAAATGACACGTGTAGACGGTCGACCAAGAAGGTCAAAACGGTCGACTGGTAGGGCTGTTAAATTCACTATTGGTTAAAGGATCAATCGGTCGAACGAAGCTGGTTCGGTCGACCGCATTGGCACATGTAGTTCTTGTTTAGGTTTAGTGAATTCCGGTCTAAGTTTGGGTGACCTATTGAAGTCCAAATGATATGAGATTTTGTGTGTGACTTCTATAAGAAACCCAGTGTATGTTTAAGTAGATTTTAACTCTTGTATTCTCAAGTACACAAATTGTACAAAAGGCATGTCGTATTTGTTAGTCAGGTAGGTAGTGTCAAAACATATAACATCTCCGAAATATGAATAGAGAGCTCTAGAACGGCAGTCAGCCCAGAAAACGTTCCTTATCTAGTCTTTCTTCGTCATCTATATCCATGAAATAGAAAAACATTGAATCAATCTTTTGCATCTTAATGAAATAGTTCTGAAGAGCTTGTGCATCACCAGGTTCCATTTTCAAATTTCTTACTTCGGTTATAACGTTCCTGCGCACAAAGAGTTATGAACGTCAGAGATCTCTTCTAACACACTTAGGTTGGTGATCTACAGAAACAACACAAACCTTAGGTCACTCTCGTTTAAAGTCAGTTTGTCATGCCCTCCAGTCCTCGACAACAAAAGATCGCATGGTCTTCACAGCCGAGATCCCGGCAGCATCATTGCACGTTATGCATGCAATCACGGCCTCAGGTACAAATGCATCTGCTCCTCTTCAAGCATAGCATGATTATGTCTTAGATTAACAAAGTTAATATGGTACCCTCTAGTTGGGTTTCCGAAGACCTGATCCGAGCCGTGCACTCGACTCTACTAGATCTGAGTCGTTGCTTCTGTTGGGAAGACATAGGTACAATTTCCATTGTAGGTTATGGTAGAGAAAAACCTACGCACAAAAGGAAGAAAGAAGATACGAAAGAGAAGTAAGACAAAAGGTTGTGATTCTGGGGATTATCATAGGATAGAGCCCCAAAAGATGGAACGTTTCATTGGGCAGAGAGCAAAAAAAAGCAAAATAAAAACCCAAAATCTGCTGATGAGCTGGACTTATACATGTCAGCAGCGTCACAAAAGGACGTCCTTAAGAGCGACCAAAAATGATTTTCCTATTCTAAAGCCCAGCAAGAAACATTTTCCATGCAAGAAAGTAGATCCCAAGTGTCTGTTAGAAACTTTTTCCCACGGCCCTAGCCTGTTCAATGTTTGTGATTCTTCAATGGCAATACTTCTCAAAATTTCATGTATACTTCTTGATATTTCTTAATATTTTATATTATTTTCTTTCCATAAATGTATGGTATTCAAATATTTCATACTTAAGGTTCGTTTGGCAACATATTTTTGGATGAAGATTTTATGAAAAATCTGATATTTCTCAAAATTTCCAAAAGGCATAGTTTTGAGATAAGTGATTTTGGTTTTTTGTTTTGGCTATCTAGAATTTTCTTTTTCAAAGATTACTAAAATACCCTTTTAACTAAAGATGATATTTTATTATATATAACAATTATGATATAACCATTTTTTGCTAGTAATGGTAAAACATTTTTTCTTCTATTTCTCTTGGTATTTATTCTCGACACAAAAAATCTTCAACATTCGCACTTAACCAGGATATCAATTTTAAAAAAATTAGATTCTCATCCACGCTAGAAACCTCCCATGTTACAAATTTATCAGGAATTTGAAAGACTTAACATTATTGCGTCATTTGAGATCACGAGTATTGTATCAAATAACAACAAATATATAGCAAAAGTTAACAGAACAAGAAATCCATGAATTTATCTTACGTCTTA
The DNA here is from genome assembly GCA_963682175.1 of Triglochin maritima. Lineage (NCBI taxonomy): Eukaryota > Viridiplantae > Streptophyta > Magnoliopsida > Alismatales > Juncaginaceae > Triglochin > Triglochin maritima. The sequence goes on from OY821786.1 coordinate 21,928,736, forward strand.
AATTTTTTTATGCATGTGACTGCTAAATGGATATATATTAATCTAAATTAAAACATCAATAGGAAACAAATAACAATTCATTAAGAACATGTTAAGACGATCAAGGTCTATTACCATAGTATACATGCATTTCAGTTTTATCAAGAAAATGAAAGAACCGACGAAGCAGAAACCTTTCAACTTGAATTTTTTAACTTTGCCGTCATCAAACAAACAAACACTATCTTTCAGCACATACCTCCTTAGTTCTTAAGAATAACAATATATGTTTGTCAACATATACAATTCTAGTATTGACCAATGATTTCACAACAACAACGTGAAAAGTTATACAAGCATATGTTCGAGTTTAAAAATCAAATTTGTTAGTAACAGTCGATCACACACCTTCTTATCGTGTTTCACCAAGACGATCCATGAACTTACGTTCGTCAAGCGATTTCCAAGATTTTGATGACACTAGAGGCAAATCGTGTTGATAACGTGTTGTAAATATGTAGAGATTCTTGGAATCACACAAGCAAACAAGACGAGAAAATGTATGTTGGGGGAAGACTAATCTTTCATTCTCTTCTATTTCCATTACATGACACAACCTCATATATATACTCATAGAGGTGTGTGTAAATTACAAGCATTTACATTCTATACTAATTGAGATGTAAATGAGGATGTAAATACAAGAGATGTTACAATACTCAGAGAACTTACAATAAGTTAAAATGGTTAGAAGGTGAATCATTCATCACATACATAATATCATAATATTTTCTTTTTTGGTTCTTCAAGCAACTTCTCAACGTAGTCAAGTAAGGAGGGACGGTGCCACCTTATCACATGGGATCGAGCGACCCCTTTCGATTTTTTACATCTTTGGAGTTTGACCCCAATTTTTGGGAATTTTCCCTTTATTTTTAAGACCTTACGTGATTTCGACCCCCTTGAATTTCAGAATTCAGCTTGGTTTGTAATAAGTTTTTAGATTCTGACACTATATTGTTAATATTTTTGGGTTCCACTCTCTCTCGATTTTAGTTTTTTTTATTTTGACCGATCTTGATGTTTTCTTACAAATAATTAGATACGTAGATGAATATTAGATACGTAGATGAATTTCAGACACCGTTGGAATATCCCTACAAACTGCAGTCCTTTTTACTTAAATTTTAGACACCGTCCCTGCAAGTAAGGAGCTCGAGAACCAATGTTAGAATAATTAATGACATTTATTTTTAGAAAACAGAACACATATTCGTTATTTAATACTTCCCCAGATAAACATATTCCTTATTTAATACATAGACAACCATGTGAAAGTTTATTGTTTTTTTAACTCGCCATCCCTTTAGTTCCACATGGCTCAATAAAGTTTTCTGGGGATTACATAGATTAGAAAGTGGAATATACATCACTCTCTCGCCATGGATGGCTGAAAGTTGTTACCGGTAGGCCTTAACTTTTGGTGTCTCCGACTCCGCTTTGAGCAAAGTCTTGTTATCGAGGTGACTTGACACTATGTTTTGCTGGACGCATCATGTGTGTGAGAAAATTTGAGATGTTTTATCGTGAGATTTGTTGAAATGAATGCTTGTAACTCCATGTTTCCACAAAACATCCATGTTTCCACAAAACATCGTTTGGAAGAATTTAAGTGCTTATGAATTCGAGGAAATTGGTTTAATATGGCTTAAAAGTTGTGGAACTAGAGCTTTGTGAGTTGGGAAGTTCAAGTTCATTCCTTATAATTAAATGTTATGTCCCTAACACCCCCCCCCCCCCGGGTTGATTAATGCTAAGGGGTGGTTAGTGAGGTCGTTAGCATGGGAAATGGAGGAGGAACAGTGGGTTGGTGATTGGTGAGGGGTGTAGGGAGGCGAGTTACTATTGGCGCAGATTTTGTTGGGTTTAAAGCTTGAAATATCTATCTCTCTCTCTCTCTCTCTCTCTCTCTCTCTCTCTCAATCTCTTCCTTTTCTTGGTTCAGCGAGCAGCGACAGAGGAGACGACTCCGGTGGAGTAGGCATGCGGTTCTGGCGTGAGGCGTGCGAAGGTGGACGCGCGAGAAGGTTCCGGAGACGACGTTGCGCGAGCAAGGCTCCGACGGCTTCGTCGTTTTCTTGAGGTATCTAGGCTTCTTAGAGTGTTTATGTGTTGCTCACCCCGTGTGGCTGAAGTGTTGGTCGGTCGCGGGAGGTTGGAGACCTCACCGGTGACGTGGTTGGCGTAAATCATTGGCTGACGCAAGGTTGCAGACGACCAACAGTCGACCAGTTCCTTCGGGCGGTCGACCGATGTAGTGCTTTTTGCCCGACTTTAACCAACACCGGTCGGACGATGCTTTGTGGCGGTCGACCGGTAGTGCTTTGTGCTGGTGGGTCGGGATTTCCTGTTGGTTTTCAGTCGACAGGTTCCATGTTTTCGTTCGACCGGAAGTTAAGTGTACTTGATGATTATGCATGTTTGTTCGACCATTGTTAAGTATGTGTTTGACCGTTATATGACTTAGAACTGCTAGGATGCCCTGGTAGTTTTCGGTCGACCGGGACCCCTGAGTCGGTCGACCGGTAGTATTGATTGATGTTGACCAGACTCCGGATTTTGACCACGTTTCGGTCGACCGGTTTTAGACTCTTGTTCGACCGTTGGGACTTAGGTTTTGTGCAGAGAGTTCGATCGTTGCAGACTTTCGGTCGACCGAACCTTATGGGGACGGTTGACCGGAGTGGCTCTTTCAGTCGACCGTTTGTGCACAAAACTGAATTCCTGGTCCTTTTAGGATACCAACTCTGTCCACGGAAACCTGTGTCCTCGCCTAGTGCGTGAGCCGGGAGGTGACGGTGGACACGTTACGCGTCCCTGCCCAGCAACCGCTGTGTGGAAGAGTGTGGGTGTTCGGGACGTGTCACCTCCGTGTATGGATCGTGACTTGATGTGATGGATTGATGGACTCATTGTAGAGTAGCAGACCTAAGGGATCATGTATCCAAATGTATGATGTGCGGCTCGTGGAGCCTGATGACCCGGCGGACTTCGTTCCGGACCCGTCAGATGCTGTGTCGGACGTATGTTGCACCACTGATGTTGTGCCGGTGATGTCGCCGATACTGTTCCGGCGATGATGGGCCGATGTTGTTCCGGCTATGATGTATGATGTTTATGGGCCGATGTTGTTCCGGCTTAGATGTTTGATGGGCCGATACTGTTCCGGCTATGTTTTCTGATTGACATCATTTCATGCTCATATTTGTATCTTATATCCATTATCTTTCACCTAAACAATGCTATGTCACGAGTTTTATGCTTAGTTTTCAGGAATAAATAGGTTTGAAGAGATGAAGCATAAAAGGACCCAAAAGCTGGGAAAAAGGACTGAATTGTGAGATCTAGGGACCAAGATGCAAGTAAGAAGGACCTGAATGCAAGACCGAAGGACCTAAGAGCAAAACAGAATACTCCTCACCATCATGGGGAGTATTTTGGCAATTCTATTCGGGTCGGAGCTCGAACATGCAAAATAGATGCATCAAATACCAACAAAGCCTTCCAGAAAAGCCCACAAGAAATTCCAGAGCGATCCGGACATTGTAGACCGCTAATTAGCGGTCCAAGACCGCTAATTGGCGGTCACTTTTGGCCCAAATGCGCTCAAATTTCTCCTGGACTTGTATTAATGTTCGTTTAGGCTATTTTTGGTGTTTGTTTAGTCCCACATCGGGGGATTGTCCCGGTTTGCCTTTTTCCATGGCTATAAATAGAACTCTTCACCTTCCATTGTAATCACTCCATATTTTAAGTGGCTATTCTTCCTACTAGAAGTGAGGCCTTGAAGCACACACTAAAGTAGGAGGATGCTACTTTTAATGTGAGTCATTTTATCAATAAATTTTTGTGTTTCTTTCATTGTTTGTTTTATGCTCCTTTTATTGTTTGTGCATGTTTTAGTTTAATCGTCTTTTAATTCTAGCTTAGTTTTAATATGCTTTTTTTTCCATAGTTTAATAATTAGTGTAATGTTTAGTGAGTAGTTCCATCCCCTTTGGGGGGTGGAGTAGATGTACATACATGCATTAGAGAATGTGATGAATGCTTTAATTTCAATGTGTTGATTAAACATGAATGTATGCTTTCTTGTTTAGGATAGAATTTATAACTTGATGAGTTTTGCCAAAATGATTAGACACCTCTCATGCTTGTTTAGGTTCTGAAATAAACAACTTGGATATGTAAATGTTAATCAACCAAGTTGGTTAATAGATTGATAGGTTTTGCCATAACATTTAGACACTTCCTATGCTTGATAAACACCACCTTCATGTGCTTAAAGAATGTATTCTACACCCACCTCTTTGCTTGTGTGTACTCACTCCACCCCTTAGGGGTTTTCCATTCCTGAAATTCCAGCACTTCTATTTTGTTCTTAGCTTAGTTTTTATTTGATCGTTTATTTCTTTGTTTCGCATTTCGTACTTCTTAGCGTAGTTTAGTGTAGAGTAGCGTAACCAACTCTCTTCTCCATTTTTTTCACCACTTGATTTCGTGCAAACAAGAGGCTGCTCACCTCCCTGAGGACGACCCGTACTTGCCACCGCTTCATCGCGGCCGTGCACTTGCGGTTTAATTAAAACGTTCAACAAGTTTTTGGCGCCGTTGCCGGGGAGGTGCCAGTCCAGACTCTTGTTTGGACGATTCGAATGGATTTAAGTTTTTTCTGGTAGTTTTCTTTGTTTCAGGAGACTCACATTAAGAAGGGGAAGCATCAGGTGAAGTTTGGAGGCGGTGTGAGAGAAGAAGACCGCCAATCAGCGGTCTACAACCGCCAACTGGCGGTCTGGTTGTTTCATTTCACCTCGAAATTTCTTTGGAGTATTTCTTTATATGATATAGTGGTCTGGGACTTAATTTGGCATGTTTTGACTTATAGTTTGTTCCCATATCAATAATCAAACTTCCCTTAAGCAACTTGGACCCTAAAACTCAAAGCAAAAGATTAGGCATTCTTTTTGTTTAGGCCATGCATCATGTATGTGACTTAGGCACTTAGATTGTCTTTTATCTTAGCTTTATTTTCTGTTGCTGAGAGCTGGCGTGAGGTACGCACCTTCTACTCTCATTCATGCATTTCGTATGAACATGCATTAGTTAGTAGGAAGTGCATTGCAACAAGTGTGAGTTGAGCGTTGTTTGGAGTGTTGATTGCTAGATTTAGGACTCCAAAACGCTACTAAGGAGGGGCTGTCCCGTAAAAGATAAGGTGGGGGATTTCATCACCCTTTCCTTCGCCCCAAAAACCACACTAATCAAGAGCCTAATTTTAAAATCAAGTAGACATTGGCCCTAAGGATCTTGGACGCATTAGGAGAGTGATCCGATCCCGACCGTCATGACCTGATCGGCGTTGCCCACTTTGTCGATAGTAGGAGAGACGAGATCCCCGGATCTTGGCTCACTTGCTGGGCTTTGTGGTCCTCGTTGTAGGGAGGTGAGGCGTGTTGAGGCCGTGTGACCTCGCAGTTAGGCGTCGTCTAGCTGTAAGGACCTATAGCGACCTTAGGATTGTTTGAGCCTTGTTTGCTTGTGTGCTTCTACCTGTACCCATCCGCCGTAGCATAAGGACTTCTTCCCTTCTCTCCTGAGTCATTCTTTCCCTCCTGTGTTCCCCCGTCTTCTCCTCTACGCACATTCTTTGTTAGAAAAAAAAAGAAAAAAAAGTTTTGTTTTGTGTGTGTGCACCTTTGTGCATGCTTTCGTGGACACGAGACGAGAATGGTCGTTTGACGAGGAGCGTTGTCAATCCGGCTTCGGTCATCGATTTCTCGATACCTCCCTCCTCTCGTGTCACACGCAGTCCGGGTTCAATGGCTGCTAATTTCCGTGAGGAGGAGCAGTTGCTGGACCCACCTATTCGACCAGTGCTTCCAGTTGTCGTTCCCATACCTCTACGTGATCGATGCTACCCGAGCCGTACAGCTCTACCCTCATGCATCGTATTACCAGAGGCTAATGGGAACCATTTTGAGGTTAAGCCTCAATTCATTTCCATGCTCCCTCATTTCACTGGGAAAGGTGACCCCTATATCTTTCTCAGGGAATTTGAGGATGTATGTGCTATGTTCAAGCTGCAACAACTTAGCACAGACTACATCCATCTTAGGCTCGTTCCTTTTGCACTAAAGGATGATGCCAAGAAGTGGTTGTACAGCAACCAGGCGAATTCCTTTAGGACTTGGGATGAGTTTCAATCTGCATTCCTCAAGAAGTACTTTCCTAATCATCAGACTCAAAAATTGAGGAACGAAATCAATTCGTTCTATCAACATGAGACCGAACCATTTCATGCATATCTTGAGAGGTTCAAAGAGCTACTATCCTCGTGCCCTCACCATGGCATTGAGTTGTGGCGTCTTTGTCAGATTGTGTATGAGGGTCTTCACATCCTGTCCAGAACGCTCCTTGAGTCCATGTGTCAAGGAGAGTTCTTGGGAAAGGATGAAAGGGAGGCATGGGCCTTCCTAGAAGACCTCGCTGAGAAAACCATGCAGTGGGAGAGTGTGAGGGAACCACCTGCATCATCTAGTATAGGAGCGAGGATCGCGAATGCAAACTCGACTAGATCGGGTACCGCATTTGCTATCGATACCACTACGGCCACCGAGGCACGTATGGCGGCCTTAATGCGCCGTATGGATTCGATTGAGCTCCAAAACCATCAAGGTGCACCTCACATGTCCACATCTGGTCCAGTTCCTTGTCATTCATGTGGTAGGATAGGTCATGTAGAGAGCGAGTGTGAGTCCATTCCTCCTGAGATGGAGCGTGTCAACGCCATCTATGACAGAGCTAGGAATGACCCATACTCATCATCTTATAATCCTGGATGGAGGAACCACCCCAATTTTTCATGGAACCAAACTAATGCCCCGGGTGGTCCTCCAAACTCCTCTAGACCACCTTACCAATCACACCAACCTCCCATGCATGCACATTCCTATCAGCCACCCCAAGCACAAACCACCAATCAATCGGGTTTCCTAAATTCCAATAATATGGAAACCCGATTCAATTCGCTTGAGACCTTGACTCGTGGACTTGAAAACTCAATGAAAAATTTTATGTCTACCACGAGTCAAGTTCTCACTTCAAATCAGCAGACCATCAAATCTATAGAGCTTCAGATGGGCCAATTGGCTCAGTCTGTACATGAAAGAGAGAAAGGGTCTTTTCCTAGCCAGCCTGAGGCTAACCCCCGCATGTACCAACAACAACAAATGCAAAATGAGAATGTGGTACCTCGGGGGAGGCAAGTGAACCATGTGGAGGAACTTGTTCACCATGTCAATTCCATTGTGACCTTAAGGAATGGAAAACAGGTTGACAATCACATTTCCTTGCCACACCCACCACCATCTATGCAGCCCCTCAGTGGGAATGGTGGTGAAGAAGAAGCTGAGGGTGAGGGTAATACACCAAAGCTTTCTTCTCAGGCACAACAGAAAACCTACCTGCCAAAAGCTCCCTATCCAAGTAGGTTAAACAAAAAGCAGAGTGACAACATGGACAAGATAGTAGAGGTGTTTAAGCAAGTAAAGGTTAACATCCTCTTGTTGGATGTCATCCAACAAATACCTCAATATGCCAAAGTGTTGAAGGATCTCTGCACAACCAAGAGGAAGACCAATGTTCCTAAGAAAGCATTCTTGGCTGCAAATATCAGCTCACTTTTGTCCAATCCCACCTACACAAAATACAAGGACCTTGGGTGTCCTACTATTCAGTGTACGATAGGGGACACTAGACTGAGCAATGTTTTGCTTGATTTAGGATCAGCGGTCAACCTCCTCCCATTCTCTGTTTATCAACAGTTGCACTTGGGAGAATTGAAACCAACTAAGATCACCCTCCAATTGGCAGATAGATCCATTCGTATTCCCATGGGGATTATCGAGGATGTGCTTATCAAAGTTGGAGATTTTATATTTCCAGTCGATTTTGTTGTCCTCGATACCAATCCTGTTGCGAACACCCACTCTCAAATACCTTTGATTTTGGGTAGACCATTTCTGGCAACCTCCAATGCTTTGATTAATTGTAGAAATGGTCTCATGAAGCTCTCATTCGGTAACATGAGTGCCGAGTTTCATGTGTTCAACTCTGGTAGGCAACAGGAACCCATGGATGAACCTTTAAATCTCAATCTCATCCGCCAATTGGAGAAAGCACCACAAAACCAACGAACACCTCTAACACCAATGCAGGCCGTTGAGAATGTTTGTAGGCTCAGCGAAGACTCATTGCCTGTCTTTGCAATGCAACAGAGTGAGCTGGCCTCGAACATGAATGTCCAAAGGGAGTGTTCGTTGCATGATTCAGTTGAGAGTACTAGTGAGAGTGAGACACCTCACCATATGCCTAGACCAGAAGGTGTCTCTACCTCATGTCCCATGGCCATTGAGCCATTTGAGCTTCATATTGACTCCAACAAGGACCCACCTATGACCGAGCTTATGCTTGATGATCTAAGTGATGGTGGGAGGTCCTTGTTGGATGACTTGGGGAGAAGCCCCATTCTTAGTGATGCAGGTCTGCTGCACCCATCGAATGAGCTTGAGGAACTCATTCCGATGCACCCGCCTATTGGTTGGAGGGTTTTCTTCGATGAGCAATTGAACCCTAGTGAGGCAACACAACTTCATTCTTTGTTGCCCACACCCGACCAATATCATGAGGGGTTCGAGCCTTTCAGCTTTGACCTTTCACCCCTCATGACACCTCAGAGTACCAGTGGAGTTTGCCCATCTCGGCAAGTCTCTGGTCCTCAAAACATGATGTTCTCATTTGATGTTCCTTGACCAAATAGAATATCTTGGTTGTAAAAAAAAACAAAAAAAACAAAAAAAAAACAAAAAAAAAGAAGAAAAAAAAAGAAAAAAAAAGAAAAAAAGAGTGTAATAAAAGACTCCTTCAGTGAGCATCGATTGTTGTGGGCCCCAACCCTTGTGTACTTGGGCCCAATCTCTTCACGTATTTATCTCCCTTCTTCAGCTTCTCACAGGTTTTGAGGGAATTTGGGTTTGTGTCCATCAACATGACCCTGAACGTCCCTTTGTACTTCATGTTGGTGAGATCTTTCCTTTTTCATGCATGTATCCATGCAGTATCTTGTTCACATTCATTGAGGACAATGCATGAAGTAGGTGTGGGGGGGTGTTTTACGTGTGTACATAGTCGAGTCTTTTCTTTTGATTTTTTGTTTTCTTTTGTGTGCATTTTTAAGGTCATGTTAGTGTGCCGCATTTAACATTGATATATCTGCTTGCCATGATCCTTGGGTGACTTGTCTTCTTTTGCTTGCCTAGTGCTTTAAAATTTTCACATTTCTTTCAAAATCTTCATGTGTTTGCGAAAGAAAATGCTTTTGTAGGTTTTGCGTGTGTTTAGCATGTGCAAAACCGTTGAGAGGCAAAGTAAAAAGAAAGCTCCCAAAATTGTCTTGAACTTGATGCATTAGGATTTCTAGTTTACTGGCTTTAGGTCTTATCGAGTCGTTAGGATGCACCCCGGTTTTCCCTCGGGGGGCGTGTAATCATAGGGTTTCAGTACTCAAACATTTAAAGAAGTCCACCCTGAACCTAGTGAGTCAAATAATTCGTGTCTGTTAGTATAAGGAAGTTTGTCGTAGGCAAGGGCCCTTAATCTCTTTTTGTGAAACTTAAGTGTAGGGGTTTTGGTTCCCATGTAGATAAATAAGTGGTGTTCTCTCTTCTCGCACGGCTCCTATCACTCGGGAAAGTAGGTCTGAGGGGACTTTGTGCATGGTGCTTTCGAGTCATCTGACTTGGGATGCACCGACCGAACTCCCGTTACACGGGTGGTAGGGATCGCCCTATGTGGAGATTTGGGGGAAGGTGTACGTGATAGTGTAAGTCCTCATAGGCAATGATGCACGAAACCTGACCCTGGGAGAATCAAACACCAACCAATAAAATGCTCCAATGAAAAAAAAATGAAAAAAAAAGAAGAAAAAAAAAGAGAGTCAAATAAGAACAAAAATGGACTTTACACATTGTATCACATTCAGAAGTTAAGGTTGCCCATGTCTTTCACTCAAGTCCTTAACTAACTTTCACAAATAACTCATTAGGCTAGGTGTGTGGACCGATTACATTTATAGAGTCGACCCGTAGTATTACCGCGTCCCATGATCGACAAAATGAGTCCAACGAGTCGTGTACCTAGATTGATTAATGCATCTTGTTCGGATTTTCTGGGTATATCCGCTGAAAACCCTCAGGAGACAACACTCCTCCTCCTTGGCGACAAGGAGGTTTAACGGCTTGTTGCACGTGCTAAGTGCAACCGTGATTCCTACGAAAGTGAGTTAGGATTTCTTGTTTTTCGCATGCTTTTCTCTTTCTTTGTTTTGCTCGGGACTAGCAAAAGTTAGGTGTGGGGGTATTTGATTGACATCATTTAATGCTCATATTTGTATCTTATATCCATTATCTTTCACCTAAACAATGCTATGTCACGAGTTTTATGCTTAGTTTTCAGGAATAAATAGGTTTGAAGAGATGAAGCATAAAAGGACCCAAAAGCTGGGAAAAAGGACTGAATTGTGAGATCTAGGGACCAAGATGCAAGGAAGAAGGACCTGAATGCAAGACCGAAGGACCTAAGAGCAAAACAGAATACTCCTCACCATCATGGGGAGTATTTTGGCAATTCTATTCGGGTCGGAGCTCGAACATGCAAAATAGATGCATCAAATACCAACAAAGCCTTCCAGAAAAGCCCACAAGAAATTCCAGAGCGATCCGGACATTGTAGACCGCTAATTAGCGGTCCAAGACCGCTAATTGGCGGTCACTTTTGGCCCAAATGCGCTCAAATTTCTCCTGGACTTGTATTAATGTTCGTTTAGGCTATTTTTGGTGTTTGTTTAGTCCCACATCGGGGGATTGTCCCGGTTTGCCTTTTTCCATGGCTATAAATAGAACTCTTCACCTTCCATTGTAATCACTCCATATTTTAAGTGGCTATTCTTCCTACTAGAAGTGAGGCCTTGAAGCACACACTAAAGTAGGAGGATGCTACTTTTAATGTGAGTCATTTTATCAATAAATTTTTATGTTTCTTTCATTGTTTGTTTTATGCTCCTTTTATTGTTTGTGCATGTTTTAGTTTAATCGTCTTTTAATTCTAGCTTAGTTTTAATATGCTTTTTTTCCATAGTTTAATAATTAGTGTAATGTTTAGTGAGTAGTTCCATCCCCTTTGGGGGGTGGAGTAGATGTACATACATGCATTAGAGAATGGGATGAATGCTTTAATTTCAATGTGTTGATTAAACATGAATGTATGCTTTCTTGTTTAGGATAGAATTTATAACTTGATGAGTTTTGCCAAAATGATTAGACACCTCTCATGCTTGTTTAGGTTCTGAAATAAACAACTTGGATATGTAAATGTTAATCAACCAAGTTGGTTAATAGATTGATAGGTTTTGCCATAACATTTAGACACTTCCTATGCTTGATAAACACCACCTTCATGTGCTTAAAGAATGTATTCTACACCCACCTCTTTGCTTGTGTGCACTCACTCCACCCCTTAGGGGTTTTCCATTCCTGAAATTCCAGCACTTCTATTTTGTTCTTAGCTTAGTTTTTATTTGATCGTTTATTTCTTTGTTTCGCATTTCGTACTTCTTAGCGTAGTTTAGTGTAGAGTAGCGTAACCAACTCTCTTCTCCATTTTTTTCACCACTTGATTTCGTGCAAACAAGAGGCTGCTCACCTCCCTGAGGACGACCCGTACTTGCCACCGCTTCATCGCGGCCGTGCACTTGCGGTTTAATTAAAACGTTCAACATTTTCCTCAGCTAGGCACCTACTAAGATGATGATTGATGGACAAACGGAGCGACGGCTCCGTTGGGGTGGTTTCGGTCACGAAGTTACAGATCTGTTTCTTATGACGCGGACTTGGCGGATGCTCCTTGCCGAATCCCATGATTAGTATAGTTGCATGTTTTATTTCAGGACCGCAGTAGGTCCAGTTGGGTGGTGATCAGCGGGTGCGCGCATGTTGGGATCAGATCCTTTCGTTCGGACTACTGAGGTCGACATGATTACTTGTATCTCTTTTTGTTATATCTGATGTAATCATATAGCTTTTTAACAAACTCTGATGTAATATTGTGCACCGCTTAGATGTTTTTATGAGAAGTAACAATCCCGTCTTTTGATTATTGGTCTCTGATTTCTTGATGATAAATTTTAAATTTTCCGCTGATTCGGGATGTTACATTTAATATTAATTTGTATTAGTATCCAAAAAATGGATTGTTTTTTTAGTTTTATCAAAAGACACATTTTATTTACATACCACCACAATTTAATTTCCAAGAACTTAAATCAGAAGGATTAAACCTCTAAATTTGCATGAAATGCAACCAATTAGTTAACGACTTGCATTCTCATAACACAATGAGTACAAAACTTGGGGTTATAGATAGAGCCATATGTTAACGACTTGCATTCTCATGGCACACATTATCATCCTAATTAGTTGCTCATCTGGTTATACCTTGCATGACAATGATCCATAGTGACTACTCCCCTTGTAAATTATATCTTACTTCGGTCGGATAAGTGGGGAGAAATGTTACTGTTCTTTGTCTTGCGAAGTGTGATATGAGCAACAACTATCGTTTCATGTATTCAGTTTGAGTTTAAGTTTGACTTTTTAATTTCATTTGACGACTAGCATTCCCACAACAAACATTCTTCTCATCCTAAATATATAGTTGTTCGTCGGGTTATACCTTGCATGCCAAAGAGCAGCCGAGAACTCCCTGTTCGTTACCATATATATATATATATATGCGTTAATAATGGGAGGAAAACTATCTACTACTCTTGCAAGATGTGACATGAGCAACAGAGAATGTATTTCAGTTTGTTGGTTTGTAGTTACGTTCGATATGTGATGGCAAAAGTATGTTGTAGCAGAATATTATCAAGTTGGTGACGATTCTTGGCATATAAATGCCACTAACTCATGTAGCAGAATTAGTTCAACCATTTTTAAGAAAAATAGAATAGAATTCGTTTTTAGTTTCTAACAGAAAATAAGAGCAGAAAATATCAGATGAAAATTTTGAAGGCTTTAACTACTAACGACCCTTTGAATGTCATGCGTTCGATGATGCTAAGTGATCGAATCGCAGCCGTCAGATCTGGCGGGTGGTAGTTATAAAATCATAACTACCACCGTAACTACATAAACTTGAAGAATAGATAAAATCTGTAAGGATCTCCAAACTGAAGTCCAACTTGACCACGCAATATCACAATAGCTCATAGTCTTATGAGACTTGTTCAAAATGCATAAGTCAACATCACATACACAAATTCAATTATCTCATTGCTTTGGGAGCTCCGGGAAAGATTTATATATAGTTCCAATACAACATCATAATTCTCATCAGTAACATTTTTTTCATAGAAGTTCAATACTTCATAATGGCTTCTTAATTAAGGAATGAGAGGACAAACTTCGTCAGATGACAACAAAATGGTAAAGAAGTCTAATACCTCCAATTTTGTAACAGATGTAGGAGTTGTGCAAATTGTGTTAAATCATGGATAGTCTCCCCACTCAGATTTCCCAAAAGAATTTCCTTTATTTTCGAATCTCAACCCAAACCCAATCCTCACCTCCTCCCAAACCCAATTCTATCCTCTGTCGTGCGCCGCTCGACCGCTCCCTTACTCCATGTTGCAGCCGACTCAGTCACGCCCAAACCCAATCCTCTCCTCCTCATGGGGCTACCATTAGTATCGTGGTGCGGAGGAAGGCGAGCTTGAGAGCCAGGATTTTGGTGAAGAGGGAAGGGGGAACGAAATCGGAGTGTGTTTGGGATGGTTGTTTCTTTGTGCATGTGTCATTTTCGAAAGAACAACGGAGAAAAGGTTCAGGGCAGAAGAGATGAAGAAGAAGAAGAAGAAGGAGGAGGAGGAGTAATGGTTGCAGCACAACAGGAAATTTGCAAGTCATTTTTTTTCTTAGGCCAGACATTCTTCTCTCTATTGGGATTTGGGGTTTTGATGGTTAGGGGTGAGCATCGGTCCGGACCTGGACCTGACCGAACCTGGACCGGACCCGGATGCTCTCCGGGGTCCGGACCTAAGACCGGACCGGTCCGGTCGGTCCGGACCGAACCCGAACCGATCGGTCCGGTCTAGTCCAAAACCGAGACCGGACCGGATTATTAAGGGAAAAAATAGATTTTGGACTGGGTTCGAACCTGATCGAAACCCGGACCGGTCGGATTCGGTCTGGACCGAACCCGGACCGAAAGTTGCACAACCCTTGTTTAGGGTTTGATTCTCAAGTAAGGGACTCCATCTCTTATTTTGATTTATTTTTGTTCCATGACTTTTCTCTATAAATTCTGACCACAAAAATTATTCGCATACTGACAAAAAAAAATAGTTTGGTGGTTACTGTATATTGTGTATTATGAATTTTGTGTTTTACTTGAATCAAAAAAATAGATGGAATCATTAAAATACAACATTTTGTTAGTATGTAATTGAAACCTTTTGAATGAGATGGTATGTAATTATTATGTCGACTTAAGATCAAGCTATATTCTTTTGTTAGTATACCTGCGCATATTCAATTGATCTTGACATTCATATCATTGTGTTATAGGGATTGTAAATCAAATTTGTAGCTTCCATGTTCCTAAGCTATACCACAAGATTTTGGACATATATATGACTTTAAAAATTTCCAACTTTAGATACTTTTATTTGTCTACGGAGTGCCACATAGAGAGATAGTTGCCCACATTCAGTTGGCAAATGATCTTCAAAGCCATAGAATATTGTCGCATGGTTCTTGGACATTATATTATAAATGACTTTAAATAGCTGTAATATATTTGATTTATTTTCCATGTCGAGTAACAGAGAGATTGTTGTCTGATTCTTTCTTTGTTCTAAAATCAGTACACCACTCAAGATTAATGATTTTTTTCCTTTGAATGCCTTGGCCTTCTAGCTTTCATTAAAGTTTAGCAATGAAAGCATTTAAGATCTTATTAAAAAAATGTTGTTAAAATCTAATTTATATGTTTGGGCTAATTTGAGGAGATTGATCTAAGTACTTGAATTATTTCTTTTTCCATTGCATAGTTCAGAGACATACCTTGTTAGTTTAGTTAATGAGTAACAAAACCATTTCTGTTCTAGTCTTTATTATTGATTCTACATATATTCAAGGTTCAGAAATACGTAATGCGGATACGATGCAGGGAGACACCGCTTCCGACATCTGTGGGTGCATCAGCGATTTGGGATTTAATAATTAAATAATATAATATAGGTATATTAATTATAAATTATATACATGTAACTAAAAATTTAGGTAAATTTTGAATAATTTTTAAGATCAATAAGTCAATATTCAACAAATCAGAGTAAAAAAACGACCAAAAAGTTGGTGTTCTGAAATGCGACCGCATCGGGAGATGCGATGCGCCTCTTCTCCGCATCGCTCCCGCATCTACATATGCGGCCGCATCGGATCGCATTTCATAACAGAGCTTATATTAACATCCCATTTATTAGTCTGTATATTTACACATATTATACCTTTCAGAATTTACACGTATTATACCTTTCAGAATTTTGAGTTAATTACTAATCGAATTATACGTGCATGCTTGATCAAACAAAGAATTCAACATAAAGTCCATTATTCGAAAATTTTCTTTCAACAATGCAAAATAGGATCTGAAATTCATTCTCTCACTGCATATATCTTATGTTACTCCATTCTATTGTAAGTGGATAACAGGATGAAGAATTGAGCTGCGTTGAACGTTTGAACAAGATATCAACATATGGCTATTTAGTACCTCTATCTTGAATTGAACGGGTATGAGAATGAAATATGACTTTTTTTAAGGAAAACAAACAAGAGCATATCTATTATCTTATTTATTAAATAATAAATTAGAAATCTTTTTGCCAACTAAATATCATTTTAACTTATTTTTCTCCTTCGAATGCTTTGATCGACATCTAACTACCAATCGAAGTTATTAACATGCTACATTTTTACACTTCAAAGTCCATACCAAATGCCATGTCATACTTTTTGTGGTGAAAAAACCATATTTCTTCCTCTCTCCTTCGGGATCCGATTTTCCTTGCATTTCGCATTTGCAAGCTTTCAGGTCAATCTTGCAGTGGATTTGGTATTTAGACGGAGGTGACCCACGAGGAAACTTTCGACAATCTAAATTTGCTCTCGCAATAGTTGTAATTCATCTTGCACTCGTGCCTGCACTTTTTGAAGTCTTTGCTTTTGAAGATCAGTGTTGGTGAGAGCAGAAGTAATAAACATAGCTCCGAGATGAGCTGTTAATGATATCATTGTTGAGGAAATTGCTTTACTCCAATGACTCTGGAGCTTGAAATCATTGATTTCTACCTTTATATAAAGCCATGAAATTGATAGGTGTTGTTCAACTGTTTAATTTTGCTCATGTAAAGGGTGCAATCGCTAAAGCAAGTGGATTGATCTCATTTTATATTTAACCGCAAGTGCACGGCCGCGTTGAAGCGGTGGCAAATACGGGTCGTCCACTGGGAGGTGTGTCGACGATTGGTTTGTTCGAATGCGAGAGGTAAAAAGATGGAGAGAAGGTTTGGTTACACTAAACTACACTAAGATGCAAAAAGGAAATGAAGATAAGCAATAAAAACTAAACCCCAAAGGGGGTAGAGAAATAATGTGAACATAAAGAAGTGTGTGTGTGTTCATTAAGCTCCTCACAACATGTAGTGCATGAAATCATAAAACTACATCCAACTTTGCCTCCACGTGAATTAAGATAAGACTACATCATTAAAACATACAAGACAATAATTGGAATGAAGCTAAATGAACTCATGTATAAAGACTAGACCCTACTATGCCTCCACATGAATTAAGATAGACTACATCATTAAAACATACAAGACATTAGCTAAGGTAAAGGCAACAAGAGCACATACACTACAAATTGTGTTTCCAATATTAACTTCATCCATATCCTAACCTTATCATTCCCCATAAAATAGGTCCACTAATCAAAGCATAAGCTAAGCTTCATTCAAGAGCATTGGCATATCAAAGATAAGAGTGAAAACCCATTAGATGGTTATGGAAATCATATAAAGCTCAAGGGATAAAGATAACACACACTTAATACACTACATGATTATATCACATATTTCTCCACCCCCCAAATGGGGATGGAACTACTCACTACTCATTACACTAACTATATTAGCAAAAGAAAGCATAATACTGAAATGAAAGTTAACTAAGAAGGCAAGAAGTATTAAAGAAACATAAAAGGAAAGGAAAGACTAAACAAACATGCACAAATTAAAAGACAAGATTAAAAGAAACTAGAAGAATTATTTTATTAACAAATGACTCACATTGAAGGTAGCATTCTTCTCCACCTTGAGTTATTGCTTCAAGGCTCACTCCTTAGTAGAGAGAATGCCACCAAACAATGGGTAATTACAATGGAAGGTGAAGAGTTCTATTTATAGGCATGGAAAAAGCTAATCCGAGACAATCCCCCGATGTGGGACTAAACCAATACCAAAAATAGCCTAAACGAACATTAATACAAGTCCAGGAGAAATTTGGGCGGATCCTGAGTGATATGGACCGCCAATTAGCGGTCCAAAACCGCCAATTGGCGGTCCAAAATCGTCGGATCGTGTTGGAATTTGTTGTGGGCTTTGCTTTCTGGTATTGTTGGTCTTTGATGCGGTTACTTGACTTGTTGGAGCTCCGACCCGAATAGAATTGGTAAAATACTCCCCATGATGGTGTGGAGTATTTTGTTTTTCTCTTAGGTCCTTCTGTCTTACATTCAGGTCCTTCTCCCTTGCATCTTGGTCCCTAGATCTCACAATTCAGTCCTTTTTCCCAGCTTTTGGGTCCTTTTATGCTTCATCTCTTCAAACCTATTTATTCCTGAAAACTAAACATAAAACTCGTCACGTAGCATTGCTTAGGTGTAAGATAATGGATATAAGGTACAAATATAAGCATGAAATGATTTTAATCAAATACCCCCACACCTAAGTTTTTGCTAGTCTCGAGCAAAACAAAGAAAGAGAAAAACAAACGAGAAACAAGAAATCCTAACTCACTTTCGTAGGAATCACGGTTGCACTTAGCACGTGCAACAAGCCGTTAAACCTCCTTGTTGCCAAGGAGGAGGAGTGTTGTCTCCTGAGGGTTTTCAGTGGATATACCCACAAAATCCGAACAAGATGCATTATTCAATCTAGACCTCGACTCGTTGGACAAATTTTGTCGATCAATGGACGTTGTAATGCTACGGGCCGACTCTATATAAGTGATCAGTCCACACCTAGCCTAATGAACAATTCGTGCAGGTTAAATAAGGAATTAAGTGAAAGACATGGACAACCTCAACATCCTCAAGTGATACAAAGTGTAAGGTCCATTAAGGTTCTTATTTGCATTACCATATTTTTTTTTTCTTTTTTTTTTTCTTTTCACATTTTTTTTCTTTTCATTAGTTGGAGCTTAATTCTCCCAGGGCCAGGTTTCGTGCATCATTGCCCATGAGGACTTACACTATCACGTACACCTTTCCCTACATCTCCACATAGGGCAATCCCTACCACCCGTGTAACGGGAGTTCGGTCAGCGCATCCCAAGTCAGATGACTCGAAAGCACCAGGCACAAAGTCCCCTCAGACCTACTTTCCCGAGTGATAGGAGTCGTGCGAGAAGAGAGAACACCTACTCACTTATTTCTTATCTACACATGAACCAAAACCCCTACACTTATGTCTCACAACAAGATTTAAAGGGTCCTTGACTACAACAAACTTCCTTAAGTTAACAGACACGAATTATTGACTCACTAGGTTCAGGGTGGACTTCTTTAAATGTTTGAGCACTGAAAACCTATGATTACTCACCCCCAAAGGAAAACTGGGGTGCATCCTAACGACTCGATAAATCCTAAAGCCACAGTACTAGATATCCTAATGCATCAAGTTCAAGACAATTTTGGGAGCTTTCTTTTTACTTTGCCTCTCAACGGTTTTGCACATGCTAAACACACGCAAAACCCACAAAACATTATCTTTCGCAAACACGTGAAGATTTTGAAAGAAATGTGAAAAATTTGAAGCACTAGGCAAGCAAAAGAAGACAAGTCACCCAAGGATCATGGCAAGCAGATATATCGATATTAAATGCAGCACACTATCATGACCCTAACAATGCAAACAAAAGAAAACAAAATCAAAGGAAAAAGACTCAACTATGTACACACGTAAAACACCCCCCCACACCTACTTCATGTATTGTCCTCAATGTATGCAAGCAAGATACTACATGGATTTATGCATGAAAAAGGAGAGATCTCACCAACGTGAAGTACAAATGGAAGTGTATGGCTATGTTGATGGACACAACCCAAATTCCCTCAAAACCTGTGAGATGCTAAAGAAAGGGTACAAATACGTGAAAGAAATGTAGCCCAAATACAGAAGGGTTGGGGCTCACAACAATCGATGCTCACTGTAGGAGTCTTTTATTGTACTTTTTTTTCTTTTTTTTTTGTTCTTTTTTTTGTTCTTTTTTTTCTTTTTTTATTATATATAACTATGTACAAACATAAGTTCCCATCTTCATTTGTCAAAAGACATCAAATGAGAACCACAAGAGTGGGTCACTGCACTTGAAAAGGGAACATGACACCACGCGGGG
Organism: Triglochin maritima; assembly: GCA_963682175.1. Lineage (NCBI taxonomy): Eukaryota > Viridiplantae > Streptophyta > Magnoliopsida > Alismatales > Juncaginaceae > Triglochin > Triglochin maritima. Next base: position 21,948,568 of record OY821786.1, read on the forward strand.
CCAGAATACGCATGCGTGGGCCCCCTTCACAAAGAGCACCAGATGAAATGAGAGGTTCATGAATTGGACGCAAAGGCGTCTCATTCAAAGGATCAAACTGAAAGAGCTTGAACCTCTCAAGAGTTTGGGAAAAAAAGGGCAACGGAGGAAGAGTTTCTCCCGTTGCAGTACTGAAGTTATGATCGTCAATCCAAACTCTCCAACCAACAGGCTGGTGTGTCGGAACAAGGTCAAGAACCTCGTTAGGCATGTCTGACACACCAGGCGAACAAGAAGTGGGTCTCATACCCAAGGTATCCTCCAAGGAACTCCTAATACCCTCATGAGCAATGTAGTTGTTTGATGTTCCATCATTTCCAAGATGATCAGGAACAATAGTGAGAGGCAAACTCTCATCAGGTTGTTTGAAATTGAGGGTACTAGGGAGCTCTTGCTCCACCAGAGGTGAGTCCTTAAGAGGCACAACACGAAGATCATGTGGCTCAAGGGCCACGGGACAAAAAGATAAGGCACAATCTTGTGCCGACTCATAATGAGGCTGGTCCAAGTTATTCTCAATTTGAATCGAATCCTCCACCAAGTGATTGTGAATTGAAACCCCAAGTCCCTCAGACTGACTAGGAGTTTGACTTTGAAAGATTGTTCTTTGAATTTGTGGATGTGGTGGTGATTCGATATCAAAAGATGAATCCTCATGTTGACAAGAAAGGTTACCCTCCTCACGTTCATGGAATTGTTGTGTCATTTGACTCACATGCATTTCCATATTCTGCAAGGAATTCAAGTTGGACTTCAATAAAGTTTGAGTGGTTTCCATGAACGTTTGGAGGGTTTGTTTTAAGGAATCAAATTTGGGGTCAACAGTGAGGTCCAAGTCAGAGCTTGGGAAAGTTTGGGGTTGGGTGTTGATTGGCTGAGAATGAGTCCAATGATTTGGAGTGGGGTGTTGGTAGAATTCTGGGTATTCGGGAGGAGGATACTGGGGTGAACATGAAGTATAAGAATTTGGATATGAATTGTCTCCCCATGAATCCATCACTCTCGGATTGTACGCGGATGCGTAATGGTCATAATGAGCATTTTGGGAAAATGTATGCTCATACTCAGGCTCTGGGGGAACATAAGGACATTCCCTAGTGACATGACCACTCAACCCACAACAGTCGCATGGTACGGCTACTGGAGCCACCGGTACAAACATGTCGTCTGCCGCACGCATGAAAGAGGCCAAAGTTTCTTGCAATGTCTCAGTTTGATGACCAGTGTATGATCCGACGAAACTAGATTGTGGTCTAGCAGTCGGTGCCTCTCTCATGTTACCCCTATATGAAGATTGCTCAGTCACACAATGAAGATTATCCCAACCATACGGGGTGTTTGTCTGAGGTACCCCAGGATGCATGGGTCGGGAGTACCAGGGAGAATCGTCCTGGTCCCAACAATGATATGGATGGTCGCCCATGTAACCATCCATCTCAACAAAGAACTCTCGAGTCGATCACTCTCACCACTACGAGGCCAAGCTCGCAAAAAGTGCTCGACTCGTCCCTAAAACGCTACCAGAGAGTGTAAAGGGGAGGAGACTATAACGTAGAAGAAGGTGAGAAGATGATGACTCAGAGGAGAAGGGAAGAATCCTAGAGCTAGCGTGGGTAATGGGATCAGGTAGAAGCCTAACTAGCAAGCACGGCTCAAACAATGTAAGGCAATGGGTCCTTAGGCTAGACGACGCCTAACTTCGAGGTCACTAGCCTCGACATGCCTCACCTCCCTACGACGAAGACCACAATGCCCAGCAAGTGATACCAGATCCGGAGATCCAGTACCTCCTACTATCGACAAGGTAGGCAACGCCGATCAGGCCATGACGGTCTTAACTAGATTACTCTCCTAGTGCGCCCGCAATCCTAGGGCCAATGTCTACTTGCTTTTAGTTAAGGCTTTATTAAGAGTGATTTTTGGGGCCAAGGAAAGGGTGATGAAATCCCCCACCTTATCTTTTATGGGACATCCCCTCCTTAGTAGCGATTTAATCCTAGATCTAGCAATCAATCGCTCCAATCAAACGCTCTCTCACTCTTGTCCCGATGCACCTTACTAACTAATGCATGATCGAAACATGCATGAATGAGAGATTTGGGTGGACGTACCTCACGCCAGCAATCAACAACAAAATGTAAAGAAAAGAAAAGACAAATGCATGCAAGGTCTACACATGATGCATGACCTAGATGGCAAGGAGTCTAATCTTTTGCTTTGAGTTTTATGGTCCAAGTTGATTAATGGGGGAGTGATTAATGAACTGGGAGCAAAAGAGAAGTCACAGCATGCAAAATATGGCTCCCAGATAACACAAATTACAGCACTAACTACCAGAACAAATTTTGAAGCAGGAACCCCTCACCAGGCCGCCAATTGGCGGTCTCCAACCGCTGATTGGCGGTCCTTTTGGAGCTTCTGGTCCTCAAACTTCTCCAGTAGCCTCCCCTTGATCCGATGGTTCCCTGAAACTAAGCAAAACTGGAAACAAAAAATTAAAAACCCCTCGAATCGTCCAAACCAACGTCTGGACAGAGCACCTCCCCGGCAACGGCGCCAAAAACTTGATTGATCTCGTTTTATATTTAACCGCAAGTGCACGGCCGCGTTGAAGCGGTGGCAAATACGGGTCGTCCACTGGGAGGTGTGTCGACGATTGGTTTGTTCGAAGGCGAGAGGTAAAAAGAAGGAGAGAAGGGTTGGTTACACTAAACTACACTAAGATGCAAAAAGGAAATGAAGATAAGCAATAAAAACTAAACCCCAAAGGGGGTAGAGAAATAATGTGAACATAAAGAAGTGTGTGTGTGTTCATTAAGCTCCTCACAACATGTAGTGCATGAAATCATAAAACTACATCCAACTTTGCCTCCACGTGAATTAAGATAAGACTACATCATTAAAACATACAAGACAATAATTGGAATGAAGCTAAATGAACTCATGTATAAAGACTAGACCCTACTATGCCTCCACATGAATTAAGATAGACTACATCATTAAAACATACAAGACATTAGCTAAGGTAAAGGCAACAAGAGCACATACACTACAAATTGTGTTTCCAATATTAACTTCATCCATATCCTAACCTTATCATTCCCCATAAAATAGGTCCACTAATCAAAGCATAAGCTAAGCTTCATTCAAGAGCATTGGCATATCAAAGATAAGAGTGAAAACCCATTAGATGGTTATGGAAATCATATAAAGCTCAAGGGATAAAGATAACACACACTTAATACACTACATGATTATATCACATATTTCTCCACCCCCAAATGGGGATGGAACTACTCACTACTCATTACACTAACTATATTAGCAAAAGAAAGCATAATACTGAAATGAAAGTTAACTAAGAAGGCAAGAAGTATTAAAGAAACATAAAAGGAAAGGAAAGACTAAACAAACATGCACAAATTAAAAGACAAGATTAAAAGAAACTAGAAGAATTATTTTATTAACAAATGACTCACATTGAAGGTAGCATTCTTCTCCACCTTGAGTTATTGCTTCAAGGCTCACTCCTTAGTAGAGAGAATGCCACCAAACAATGGGTAATTACAATGGAAGGTGAAGAGTTCTATTTATAGGCATGGAAAAAGCTAATCCGAGACAATCCCCCGATGTGGGACTAAACCAATACCAAAAATAGCCTAAACGAACATTAATACAAGTCCAGGAGAAATTTGGGCGGATCCTGAGTGATATGGACCGCCAATTAGCGGTCCAAGACCGCCAATTGGCGGTCCAAAATCGTCGGATCGTGTTAGAATTTGTTGTGGGCTTTGCTTTCTGGTATTGTTGGTCTTTGATGCGGTTACTTGACTTGTTGGAGCTCCGACCCGAATAGAATTGGTAAAATACTCCCCATGATGGTGTGGAGTATTTTGTTTTTCTCTTAGGTCCTTCTGTCTTACATTCAGGTCCTTCTCCCTTGCATCTTGGTCCCTAGATCTCACAATTCAGTCCTTTTTCCCAGCTTTTGGGTCCTTTTATGCTTCATCTCTTCAAACCTATTTATTCCTGAAAACTAAACATAAAACTCGTCACGTAGCATTGCTTAGGTGTAAGATAATGGATATAAGGTACAAATATAAGCATGAAATGATGTCAATCACATGTCTATATCATGAGAAGTGAATGTTGTAACCAATTAAGATTACAAAGTGTAAATGGGACTACTTTGATATGTCTAACCGTTTGTTTGTTTGCTTTTTTCAGTTGGTATATGTATATTTATGTGTTTGGAAATTATATTTGTTTAAAATTTGAAAGATTTTGTATATTACCAATTTGTAACGTGTATCGTGTTAAATTTATAGAGGTCATTCGGCTATAAGTCGACGGAGTGAGTAGGATATGGATATGATTTTCAAATAACGAGTTCACATCTGCACCGTTGCCCGTTTAATACATTCTGTAATATCCTAACCCTTCCTTATTGTGCTAATTGTGATTAGGGGTGGATTAGAGATGGATTAGATGGACGGCTGAGATCGTTTGTGGAGAGTATATAAAGGTTAAAACCTTTTCTCTCTCTCTCTCACTTCTCTCTCTCACCGCACGTCTCTTTTCTCTCTCTCCCGCTCATTCTCTCTCCCTTAGGCGAGCCGGAGGATCTGGATTTGGAGTGACGGGGAGGAGCTCGGACGTTGCCGGAGTTGTGGTGGACGAGTTCGAGAAGTTCGCCGGAGTTGGAGTTGGATCGTGGAAGCGCTCGCCGTTGTTTCTTCCAAGGCTTCTTCAAGCCTTAAGGTATGTCAAACTTGCTTTTACGCTCACCTATTATTAGTGTGGGGGTGGGAGCGGTCGACGGTAGACCGTTTTGGCTCGTCGGACCTGCACAGCAGTTTCTGAATTGTAAACGGTCGACCGGTGTTCTGGGTTCGGTCGACCGGTTATAGTGTATTTTGGGCGATATCCTCGCACCGGTCGAACGATACCCTTGGGGTGGTCGACCAATTGTGCAATTTCAAGCGAGGGATGAACGCTCTGGTGCTTTTCGGTCGACCGGGTCCCCTTTGTCGGTCGACCGAAAGTACTGTTGTATGTCGGTTGGGGCGTTGACCATCTAAACGGTCGATTGCCTGTTTGACTTGTTCGACAGATGACTTAAGTTAACTTAAAGGCCGGTCGACCGGAAGTGTGGTTTCGGTCGACCGTGTAGTGTGGACTGTTGGTGAGTCCTACTGGTGGTTTCCGGTCGACCGGAAGTCTTGGGTCGTTCGACCGTTGGAGTTTGGTTTGCGAAAATGTTTTCTTACTGGTGCTTTTCGGTCGAACGGGCCCCCTTTGCCGTTCGACCGATTGGCGGGTTTTTTGGTTGGGCCAGTCTCTAGGTGAGGATTGGTCGACCGTTAAACAGTTTTCGTTCGATCGTTTCTGCCATTTTTGGTGGATTCGTGGTTTTATGAGTACACTTGACGGCGCCCGATAGCAGTACGAGTGTTGGGTTTGGGGTGAGAGGACCCTTGAGACCCGGTTGTGTGGTCGTGATTGTACCGGCGGTGTCGTGTGTGCACTAGTGTTGTGGGTTGGGGTGAGAGGACCCTTGAGACCCGGTTGTGTGGCCGTGATTGTACCGGCGGTGCCGTGTGTGCACGAGTGTTGTGGGGTTGGGGTGAGAGGACCCTTGAGACCTGGTTGTGTGGCCGTGACTGTATCGGCGGTGCCGTGTGTGCACGAGTGTTGTGGGGTTGGGGTGAGAGGACCCTTGAGACCCGGTTGTGTGACCGTGACTGTACCGGCGGTGTCGTGTGTGCACGAGTGTTGGTGGGTTGGGGTGAGAGGACCCTTGAGACCCGATCGTGTCTGATTGTGCTATTCATTATTCATTGCATATTTCATTATTGTCCATATATGTGTTAGGGTTTGGCATACTGGGTTTCCTTCTGGAAACTCAGGCATTTTATGTCTGCTTTCAGGTCGTGAGCAGCGGTAGAGGGTGGTGCCTGCGGAGGAGAGCTTCTGGGACCAGATCCTGTTTTCCCCTCGTTTGAGGTTGTGATTACATGTGTATATTGTATCTTATAGCTTTTGATGTAATCACCCATTTTTGTAAACTCAGATCTATATATTTGATATATATGTTGGTCCACCTGGTGTCTATCTTCGGTAATGTCCTTCGTTGTTTGTATGTTTAAAATTTTAAATTTTCCGTTGTTCGAGGATGTTACACATTCCGTATCCATAATGTTTGCACACTAATAGTCGTTGTCTTTTGAAATAGTCTGGCATAGAGGGAGTCCACGAGAGGCTATCGGATCAGGAAAAACAATAACTAATCAACCAAATTAATTACAAAGGAAAAACACTTACCGATCAACTCCAATCAATTGATCAAAACAGTAAAGATAGTTGATTAATTGACAATTGAACCAAACCATTTTGCTTATTTGTGGTTGAGTTCTATCATGTTACATTAGCTTTCCGAATTGTAAACAATACACTTTTCAGCTTAAGAGGGTGTTAGTGACCTGGAAAGTTCCGAAAGGTGATTTTCTGAGCCAAATGGAAAGTAGAAGAAAATAAAATTCAGTGGAAAATAATTTCAGAACTATGATCCATACTTTCTCTAAAAAAGAGTCCTAAATAATTATAAATCTTAAGAAGGGTGGAAGAACCATATAACACTATTAGAATTGAAGACTCACGAGGAAGACGAATGTGTGTTTGTTTGTGATTATTATTTGATTACAATTTTGTGAGTACATATATAGTGTACAAGAAATAAGAGGGAAATAATGATGCTTTTGAGATCCTGGTTGTCATCTTTGTGTATAGTCATTGTGGTCCTTCTATTCTTCCATGTAACCGTTGTAGCATTGTCTTATAAGTTAATGTGTGATTTGTCTGATTTGATATTGAGGTGATGATCTAATCTGATTAATCAAGTCGGGTGAACCGTTATTTTAACAGTCTCTCCTCACATGGAAGGAGTCATTATTTCTCTTTGATGGCATGTGGATGATTCGTCGTAGTACTTATTCGTATTCAAATCCAAGAAGTTGATTTATTTCTTTCGCTTTTCACAACATCTTGTTTATGCTACTGAGATTTTATCAACTATAGTTTTCGAATCAATCAGATTTTATTAGTTTTTTGATAAAATAATTATTTCCAACGATCGATTAGAATGTGGTATACTTCTTGATTTTCTTAATATTTTATATTATTTTCTTTCAATAAAGATATGGGTATTCCAATATTTCATACTTATGGTTTGTTTGGCAACAACTTTTCCGACGAAGATTTTATGAAAAATCTGATATTTTTAAAAATCTCCAAAAACATAATTTTGAGAAAAACGATATTGTTATAAAATAATTGAATAAAGAACAAAGAAAATGATGATTTGAGAGAGAATAATTGTTTGTAGTTTTTCATCAAAGTATTACAATGGTCTTCTATCTATAGGTTAAGGGAGGCAAATGAAAGAGTGCATGTTACAAGAGTTTACATATGAGAATGTGAGAGGTTGATGAAGTTGTGGGAGGAGAAGGTGAATCATCCATGACCTTTGGATTTCATAACACTCCCCCTAAGAGGATCACCTTTACACGCTCGGGATGCTGTCTCGTTAAAAACCTTACCAAGAAAAACTTGATGGGATAAAAACTTGGTAAAGAAAAAAAGAGTGCAGCGCCTCTTTATGATGCTCCCCCTCACTTCAACATACATTCTTAAAACGACGAACACCAATTATGAAGACAAACTTCTTAAAGACTTTGGTGGGGAACAACTTTGTAAATAAATCCGCCAAATTCTCCTTTGATTGGATCTGATCAGTTGTCACTTGATTGGTCTGCCTCATTAAAAATCTTGCCAAGTAAAACCATGTGGGACCAAAACTTGGTGAAGGGAAAAAGAGTGCACCGTATAATTCTCCCCCTCAATTCAACATACGTTTATAACGCTCCCTTAGATAATACACGTTATGTCTATGTCTTATTAAAAATCTTGCTACAAAACCCTGTGGGAAAAAGTAGCTAATTAAGGAAAAGAGTGCATAACATACGCTAACAAAATTGCACAAGCTGCCTCATTAAAAACTTTTAACCAATAAAACCTTTTAGGACAAAAATTGGGGAAAAGAAAAAAGATTGTAACTACAAGTCTTTCGGGTTTTATCCTTCAGGGATATCCGTCCTTCAGGGATGATAAATACAAATTCACTCCCCTTGATTCGTAGTTTATAAAACTTACGAATATATTTTACAAAGTTCTTAAACACAAAAATGCATGGGGATTCGATAAACAAATACATGATAGTTTAACGGATTTAATGGACATTTACTATATTTCACTTACATAATAAGATTGTGAAATATGTTTACGCAATTTTTCTCAAATAATATGATGGGAGTAACACAAATTGTGGTAGCTTTTGCAAAATATAAATACATTACCTCAAAAGATATTACTTATGGAAAATTTAAATATGTCTCATAATTATATTGATGTCATAGCGATATGATAATGTAAGAATCAATAACTGATTCACCAGCTTACATAGAGTTGTAATGACTCCAGGTAATGACACCAAGATTTGTGATAATGATTGACGAGTATTGGACATGTAGGAAACATCACTAATATAAATCTTTGTCACATGACTAGAAATTGTAGATCCTTGAACATCATATAAATATTTTCAGAAAAACATTTACTGTGAACATGATAAGGAACTTCAGGTCCTATAAGAATTGGATCTTTGTCGATATACAATAGATGTCATTTGTTAATGTGCTTTCAAGATGAGCATTTAGTAGAATATTTTTCTTCAATATTATCTTTCTACAATTGAATCATTGTACCAATTCTCTTTTGAAGAATGTTCGAACTTCAGGTCGAAAAACAATTGATTTATCTCTAGTCATTTATTTAAAAAAATCTGTCATTTAAATATTTCACAGTTTTTCAAAAACTATGTTGGAGGTCCTATGACATCAAGTCATATGCATATAATAAATAATAGTAAATTTTGTTATTGGGTGAAACTTATGGACGGCTAAGATCAACTTCGTATCATTCTTCGGGATGACTTTGATTGAAGAGGTTTATGCACATTCTTACTTTTTTCTTCATATAGTGATCTTTGTATAGTGCATCTTTTTATTCTTGTTTATTATATAATATACTTTGTCATCTTTGTCCTTCAGGGACTCTCATATAAGTATCAATTTTAAGTGACTTATAAAACTTTGCAGTCACAACATATCTTATATGCATATCATATTGATCATGTAACAGAACGTATTATCAATATTACGAGAGAATAAGTAACATCACGTTGGATGTTGGGTCCTGCGAATACATTTATATTACTTCTCGTTTTATAATGTATCACATTGTTATTGTGGTTTCTATTTGTATCCTTCAGGGATGTAATTTCAGTAATCAGGACTACAAGTCCAAATAATATATTTATTCAGCGAGTTTATTATATATTGTTCACCTACTTTTGTTTATATCAAATACGAATGCTTCTGATATTCTTATAATAACATAGGTTTTGGATCCAATTTTTCTCTTGATAAAGCATGCTATTAAGAAGGCGAATGAATTGTCGATAATAATTTTAATATTTATTTAATATCTCTCGTATGAACATATATAGTTGATTACAAGTTTTACGTCAATAATAATCAAATCCTCATCGTTTCCCAAAATTTTAGGATTTGACTGTTCTGTATTCCCGTAATTTCTTTAATCTTTTGTTTAGCAACATTTATTTTTACGGGTTTATATTCTTCAGGAATAACCTCTTCAGGATGTGCAATGAGAGTGACTAACTTTTATATTCCACAAATAATGTATGTTGTGGTCCACGCTTCTGGCGTTGGTTGAACCCAAATAAATTTTATCATATATGTGGAGATCTCCACTTTATATTATGTGGTTTATGTCTAGTAATATAATGCTTAGTCGTTCTTTTGTGATCAATAAAAATGTATTAAAATTACTTGCTAGATATTGCAAGATAATGATTTTATGAACTTTAGGTTCAACCATACTTGTACGTATATTCTCTTATGAACTTCAAGTTCAATATAGTATATTTTCTTGACATTGTTTAAGCTTCTAGCTTCTCCCCCTAATGCCAGAAAATGTACATCCTATATATATGATTATTGGATTGGACAATAAAACTTAGCCCTCAGGAGCTTTAAATCGCAGGAGGGAAACAATTTATTCATTATTGTACAAGTAAAGTAGGGGAAGATTCATAACATGATGTATATCAACCATAAAATTAATGAATAATATTAACAGGTATATATGCACATTAATGTATCATGTATAAATTTTAAAATCTCATAATGATCAATATTAAGGAGAGATATTTTAAAAACAGAGTGACTCTCATTTTATTGTGCAAATCGGTCGACAAATTTGACATCATTTTCGTCATGATAGAAGTCAACAAAATTATCTAAAGCTTTACAAAAATAATACCAATGATGACATTCATAATTAATATAAAAGATGATTTTATTTAGGCACTTCTGGACATGTTTCGTCTCTTTGATGTCATCTTTTTTTCATACTTATTATTTGCACAAAATTTAGTGCACTGCTTATGCTCTTATTTTCACGATACTTTGTAATGTGTGCTTCCGACACACCAAAAAAATAAACAAGAAATGTATCGTGATTTTCCAACAACACCCATGACCTTCAATCATCGGTGATGCATAACCCAAAAAAGTATTGTGTCATTAATTTGTAAAGTGATCAATAATTATTTTTTCTTTTACTACTAATCTCTATATATCTATGAACTTTTGGTCAAAGGGTTTGATTTAGAGATCGACATGCATTTTTACTCAATTAGCTATTTGCACGTCATTTAGATGGTCATACGAATCCTTCAGGGATTATCATAAAATTTCATAGCCCTCTTTAAATGAATAATCTCTAAATCTTCGTATAGTAGCATTTTATGAATATTAAGATATTCACCTTCTGGGCAAATGCATATCATTTTCAATAACATTGATCACTTGTAACATGGTGATTAAAATTCCACTATAATGTAGCACATTGTACTATATATATACATCTATCAAGATGAATATTATGTGCTCACGAGATGAATGCGCGTAACAACAAGTAACAATCACATACTTGAACCACTTTACAAATACTCTTTTAATGAACATGATACTAAGAATTCATATAACTTATACTGAGCAAGTGAATCGATACAAAGTTGCATGAGATATATATCATTTAATTCTAAAAGTACTTTTAAATATGTAAATATTTATTATCATGCTTCATTGGATCGAGAAATCATGAAATTTTGACCAACAAGTCTGATGTTTTGTCCAACCACAAGAACAAACATGATATTAAATCATAATACTTTTAAAATCATTTTAACAAATAGGATAGCAAAAGAAAATCACAACCTCCATTTTATCTTGATTTGATGCTTCTTTCTCTAGTCATTGATATTTTAAAAGGCAATGAGTTGGGTTCAACATCCATAATCCATGATAAGACATCATTCTTATCCATGATCGAGCATGTAATGACAAGTCATTTGTTTGCACATTAAAACATGATTTGGAGTATATATTAAAGATTTAGCCTTCAAGGCTAGAATATAGTTTCTGCATCAAAATTTTCCAATGATTACTAGTAATGACTAATGACCCAACATTGAATTGTCGTGTTATATAATTACTTGTTGTAATATCTAATACAAGCATTAATCTAGCACAATGATAGTGGTATATAATTTATAATAATTTCGGAACAAATCATGGACATGTATACAAACATACACATAATCATATCACATGCCATAAATATATAAGAATTGCTAATAACCAATATGTGTCAAGAGATGTGCAAAATATAACAACTAAGTCATGCCATTTGAAATAAGTGTCACACATTAATAAAATTACATATGGGTAAAGATTTGTCTTTATGAAATTCATCTAATACCCTCGTTGCAAAGTCCAAGTGTTGGTCGAAAGATTATGCATGCATAGCTTATATTATACTATGTAATTTCTGGAAAACATGTATGGATAAATAGTACAACAGAATTAACCCAAAAGACGACCAACAAAAATAATATAGGATTTTTTCAAATAAAATAATCAAGTCCAAGATACTCCACTTTGATACGAGATGTTATTGAAAGGAATGTGTTCTAAAAGTTTTACTTTTATATGTCAATTATTATGAATTGGATGTGCAAACATTTTGTTCCTTGATTATGGTATTCATCTTTTGGTAGTATTAAGGAAGATGCGCTTGATCCTTAACCGTAGAGCTCTAAAAGATAATGGTTTACATAATTCAAAAGTTATTCACAATCATGGTAATTAACATGGAACATTAATCACCGAGATAAGATTGTCGTGTTGGTCATCGATTGTTGTAGCTCTACAAATAATTGACGACACGAGTATATAAAAGAGAAAAAGATTACTTTTATATATTGAATAGACCTAACAAGTAAAACATTATGGAATTGTGTTTCGTGTCATTAATGTTTTACTGTGTCTTGGATCCTAAGATATGAGACTTGCATCTTTTCACTCAAGAAGTGCTTAATTTGATTATTGTCAAAAGTTATCAATGGGTATAGCGATAAAGGCAATAGTTAGTTGAACATGACTTGTGCTCGAAAAGATAGCTAGTCAAACGATTATCGTTGCCCCTCTTAATTGAGTGATTATATTAGTAGGCCCCTTGATAAAGCAAAATTATAATGTGCACAATGTAACTTGAGTTAAGTTATATAGTTATAATTAGCTTAGAGAGATCAAGAAATGAATATAATACAAAGGTGACACATTTCTACTTTGTATATATTCTTAATATCATGAGGCAAGGGACGGACACAAGTGGTGCACTTACATCACTAAATGGATCGTGTTTAGTTCAAGTGGAACAAAGACATTTATACTAATTTGGTAACTATAATGTGTAGCTACATACCACTTATAGTTTGAGATATTAAGTGTTTAATATCACTGCCAATTTAGCTTAGATCCTCCTATAGGTCACACCACAAAACTAGTAAACAAGAAACTTGATTTTGAGTTCATATGATGTGTTGGGTTTAATGTGAAAAATGGACACATGTGGTGAACTAATAAAATTAATATGTCATGAGAATTGACATAATTAGAATCATAATAAATTCATATGAGGTGTGTATGTTATGGGGTGTAATAATTTAATAATACATAAGATAATATATTACATAAGATCTGAATTTGCTAAAAACCCCAAAAGATCAAATTTTGTTGGAAATAAATCCAAAATTTGACAAAGGCAACATCGGGGTCAAACACGGTAAACCGTTTAAGGTTCGGTCGACCGAGGTGTCTTCGGAACGGTCAACCGAACGGGGAACGGGTAAGCACAATTGATTGACCGAAATTGTCTGAAGTGCCTGGACAATTGGGTTCGGTCAACCGAGAGAAAATATCTTGGGATATTTTCGGTAGACCGAAGGTGACACGGTCGTCCGATGAAAGTTCACCAGGAGAAATTTTGGTGTGTCAACGGTCGACCGAGCATGACGCGGATTGTCCGAATTTCCAGAGAATTTTTTCTCATGCAAATTTGGTCGACCGTCTACCTCGCGGTCCACCGAACACGTGTTATAACCGAATGGTTCGGTTAACCGAGAAAAATTCTCGGTCAACCGAACAGTGCATTTTTTGCCTGAATTATTAAGAGAATAATTAGATAATGGGTTGGATTAATTCCAGATTTAATCAAACATTTTTATGGGTGCTTATGTGGCAATTTGAGATTAATTTTAGGAGAGAATAAGCAAGAGATCATGACTAAATAATAGTTCTTGATGAGGATGTTTTGGGAGCCTATAAAAGGACGACTTATCCTACTTGTTTATGTTAATGCAAAAATTCTTTCTCTCATTAATCTCTCCCTTAATCACCACGAAAATCTCTTAATAGTTTTAAGGTTTGGAGATAGAAATCTCAGGAGCTTAAAAAGGGGTTATTAGCTAGATTCTAAGCCTAATTAGAGATTGATTGGCTAGCTCCTTTCTCTCTAATCTTATTTAGAGTTTGGTGAACACTTGGAGGCGAATCAGCGGGGGATTCAACGGGCAACGTGACTCCGGATCTTCAAAAGGTTTTAGAGAACCTTTGGGTATGATTCTCTCTTTGTGATTTATTTTAATATATGTAGGATTGCATGATATTAAAATAAACACAAAGTAATGTACATAAAATTGTTGAAAGTGTGGAATTGATCTTGTATGTTGTATTAATTTTTTTAAATATATACATACATGGGTACACGAAATCCTACAGTTATGACTTAATGTCATTGTATAAATTATTTATAGCAAATTAAAGAGATTTCGAAATCTAACGTTGCTGATTTTCAAAGTCACACGTTAATGCATGACACTAAAAATAATAAAAAATGTGATATTTATCTTAAAATATTTTTTTTTACAATATTACTCCTTATGACATTTAGAGATAACTAATTGATATTAGTATTACATGAAAAATTGAAGATAATTTAATTGGTAAGAGTTACTTGTCTAGGTCAAATTTAATATACAATATATTTCTTTTTAGATGGTTTACCATAATTCATATTGATGATCCATTGATATATACAAAATCCGTAAGCATTAATGGTAAAATTTAAAATAAAATTTCTAAACTAACAAACGATTTCATATTGTGTCTCACGAAAAACCATTGATCAAATCATATCGTATGGAAGCAAAATGATGCAACGAATCATAATGAAGAAACTAAGTCAACTATAAATCATGTGAAATATGTCAATATATCAAATAACATATATACGCTAAATATGCATAAGATCAGGATAAGAAGAACCTTAGAAGAGATTGAGTTCTCTTGACTGACAAAGCTTCGTGCTGATAACGTGTTATAAAATAATAGAACAAATAACAAATAACAAAGAAGAAGATGATTTGAGGGAGAATAATTGTTTGTATTTTTTCATCAAAGTATTACAATGGTCTCCTATTTATAGGCTAAAGGAGGCAAATGAAAGAGTATGTAACAAGAGTTTACAAATGAGAATGTGAGTGGTTGATGGAGTTATGGGAGGAGAATGTGAATCATCCAAGACCTTTGGATTTCATAATAGATATCAGTTTTTTTAATGATCAAGATTTTGATTTTTCAAAGATTACTAAAATACAATTTTAACCTAAAGCTGACCTTTTATTAAAATAACAATTATGATATAACAGTTTTTTGCAAGTAGTAATGGTAAAGCATTTTTTCTCATATTACTAATACTCTCAATATTTATTCTCAACACAAAAACTCTTCAACTTTAGCACTTATCCACGACATCAATTTTAACAAAATTAAGAAATTGAAGATGACTAATTTTATTAACAATCTTCTTTGAAATCACAACACGTGAAGAAGAAAAAATTAAAATTTACTTGTAAAGTCAAATTTGATGACATAATTATTAAAACCTCGTACCACATTACAAACACATAACAAATCTATATTGTTGAATGAGACAATTATTGTATGTTTAAAATTTTAACTTACTTTGGTAATCAATAATCAACTTTAGCAACGTTATTAATTAAACTATATTGCTGAATAGAAGCATACCAAAACCCTATTTATAATAATAGTGTTTTATAACATTGTAAATTATTAATATTTGAACTAATATTCTTTTGTAAGATAGTAAGGGCAATAAAAAGTAAATTGAACATTGACAATCAAAAAGTAGCCTCAAAATAACTTTTCGGATGGGAGAGAAACGTGTAGAAATTAAGGGTTTCAAAAATCAGTTTTTCCAAAAAATTCTCCATCTATTTTTTCGTTTGGCAATTATTTTTCAAAATAACAATATATTTTCCAAAAATCAACCCAAAAATTTGTTGCAAAATTGATCCTTTGATTGTACTTATTACTGTTAGGAAAATTTGGCACCTCCGGATCACCCACCCGCCCAACATCGAAACAACATGAACAAAAGAATTACTGGTGGGGACACATCTCCAACGAACAAAACCAAAAACACCAATCATATAAAACACACGTGGGGTCTAATGAAACCACGCCTTCCGACGGGACTCCCAACACTATGAAAAATAAAAATAAAATGAGCAACTCAAACACAAGTCTCTCAACTCACTATTTTTCTCTCTAAAAGACTCTCCAAAATTCACACTAATAAAAACCCACAAAAATAATGCAAAATAAAACTTCCCAAATTAATAAATAATAGATCCCTAAAAAGAGGCAAAAAATATATCCAAGATTTCTTTTGATGTTATTTCCTTTTGTGTTTATTGTCTCGTGTTTTTTTCCTTTTGTGTCATTCGTGAGTCTTTTCTCTCAACTCTTTTGTCGCCCACTAAAAGAAGTTGAACCCGGACAATCAACATTCGAGCCACAATTCTTACAAAAAGCCAACTATGCACAACCTACTTGCTTGAGTTCAAACAAATTATCTTGGAACCTCTACGGGACGTGTATTTGCAAAATTTATATATTCATTTTGGTTCTTCAAGCAACTTCTCAACGTAGTCAAATAAGGAGGGAAGTGCCATCTTATTGAAGGGATTCGAGTGACCCTTTTGGATTTTTTACATCTTTGGAGTTTGACCCATTTTTTTGGAATTTTCACTTTATTTTTAAGACCTTACGTGATTTCGACTCCCTTGAATTTCGGAATTCAGCTTGGTTTGTAATAAGTTTTTAGATTCTGACGCTTATTTTTTTAATATTTTTGGATTCCACTCCCTCTGGATTTTAATTTTTTGATTTTGACCGATCTTGATTTTTTTTCTTACCAATAATTAGATACGTAGATGAATTTCAGACACCGTTGGAATATCCCTACAAACTGCGGCACTCCTGACTTAAATTTTTGACACAATCCCTGTAAGTAAGGAATTCGAGAACTAATGTTAGAATAATTAATGACATTTATTTTGAGAAAAGAGAACACAAATTCGTTATTTAATACTTCATCAAAGAAAAATATTCCTTATTTTATACATAGAGAACCATGAAAGTTTATTGTTTTTATAACTCTCCATCCCTTAGTTCCACATCGCTCAATAGAGTTTTCTGGGGACTACATTGGATTATAAAAGTGGAATATACATCACTCTCTCAGTATGCGAGAAAATTTGGGTTGTTAAATTTTGGGTGATTAAATGTTTTGATGTATTGAAATCGCCTGTGTTTTTCTCCTTTTATTGGTAGGTGTTTCTACAAAACTTGGTTTGAATGAATTTAAGTGACGTACGAATTCTAGGTAATTGGTTTAATAATACTTACATTATTACACCTTTGGAACTAGTTTTGTGAGTTTGGAAGTTCAGTTCCTTATAATTAGAAGGACTAGACTTCTAAATTTTCTTCCACTTCCTTCAATCAATCACTCACTTAAGAGAAACAAAGATGAGAATAAATATAATGTTTTTTATTAGTATTAGATAAAAAATAATGATAAAAATGGAGTTGTGCACCTATTCATTTTGTCAAACAATTGTTTCCGATCAAGTAGTCTTTGTTAGTGAAAATTTCGGTTTGTTGACTTTTTCTTTGGGAAAGAATTTTCTAACTTGGGTTAAGTTCCTGATTCAACTCACTTATTTCTAATAGAGTTGTTTTTCCCAAATACTTTTATTTAAAAAATGGGCCACTGGTTTAATTCACTCTTTTGTTTAATTAGGATGTCAAAAGTGCAACTATTTCATCTTTTTCTATTGGTCAACTATTAAATTTTCAAATAACTTGGATTATTTTAGTGTCCATTCCAAAAAAATGCCAACATTTTGGTTGTCTTGTTTGCACCATTTTTCATGGTTTTTCTATATTTGTGTGCGGCAGTCGGTGAATTCTTCCTTGACACCTTACTGGTTTTGGCTCCACCTTGAATACGGAACTAAACGTGTAGAAAGGCCGAGAGTTTTCTCCACATTAATGGGCATTTGGAGAACTACTTTATTGCATGACAGAAGTTTCCATCGTGGATTGATGGGGAGACAAGGAACGGTGGTGTTGACCATTCATTACCACATTCCTATTCTAAAGCCCAGCATGAAACATTTGTCTTGCAAGAATGTAGTCCCCAAGTGCCTGTTAGAAACTACTTTCCCAAGTGTGTGTTCTGTGTGACCCAAAATAACATTCCTTGAAGTACCACAGGTTCAATTCCTCATCCAAGGCCTCCAACACATCGCGTGGTTTATCATGTCGATGTTGACATCAAAATAGCGCTTCTTGGAGGCAACGTCCAACAAGTACCATAAGAGGAGTACTATCAAGAAAGGTATTACCATTCTATCGATGTGTAAAATGATTTTGTCGAACGGATTCATAACATATTTGTAATTCTAGGATTAGAATTGATAAAGTTTAATTAGGATGAGTAAGGAAGAAGAAAAACAAAAGGTATAATTACATTAACTTCGACAAACAAAAAAGATTACAAGAAGTTACACATCTTGGAACTTAATCCCAACAAGTATTGCTATGAATCATCTACACGCTATCAAATACAGATGAAGACGACTCTCCATCTATGTAAGGAAAGAGCACCATCCACATGCTCTCGTGTTAGGAGTGCACTAAGTTTTGCTGCAGGTATATATTCTCCTAACATGTGACATATGTGTATGTGTAAAATGTAGTTTGCTTTAAAAGTAGGAATATGCAAAACATGTGATATTATGTTTAATTAAAGATGTTACAAGCAACAAAAATTAGGAAAAAAACATAACAACTGAGTTCACATGCCCTCTTTGAGATCAAGTGAGCCGCAAATTACAGTCCTCATAAGACTTCCATGTGATCTTGGTACACTCTATTTTATGTATAAAAACTTAGGGTCTTTTTATACATTCCTTACTCAATCCTGAGTTGGGTTTCGTATATAGAAATGTAATTTATCGCTAGCTTGTTCAAGATTTCTGGTTCCTTTACTTTACATATATTTATTGTTAAAATTGCAAAGCGCAACCGAGCAACACTGACTCGAAATGGTGATTAACTCTTACAAATGGTACAAAAGGCATGTTGTATTTGTTAGTCAGGTAGGTAGTGTCAAAACATATAGCATCTCCGAAATATGAATAGATCCATGAAATAGAAAAAAAAAATTGAATCAATCTTTTGCATCTTAATGAAATAGTTCTGAAGAGTTTGTGCATCGCCAGGTTTCATTTTCAAATTTCTTACTTCGGTTATAACGTTCCTGCGCACAAAGAGTTATGAACGTCGGAGATCTCTTCTAACACACCTAGGTTGGTGATCTGTAGAAACAACACAAACCTTAGGTCACTCTCGTTTAAAGTCAGTTTGTCATGCCCTCCAGCCCTCGACAACAAAAGATAGCATGGTCTTCAAAGTCAAGATCCCGGCAGCATCATTGCACGTTATGCGTGCAATCACGGCCTCAGGTACAGTTCGCCTTCTGTCTGAGAAAACACATCTGCTCCTCTTCAAGCATAGCATGATTATGTTTTAGATCAACAAAGTTAATATGGTACCCCCTAGTTGAGTTTCCGAAGACCTGATCCGAGCCGTGAACTCGACTCTACTAGATCCGAGCCGTTGCTCGTCTTGGGAAGATATAGGTACAATTTCCATTGTAGTTGATGGTAGAGAAAAACCTACGCACAAAAGGAAGAACGAAGATACGAAAGAGAAGTAAGACAAAAGGTTGTGATTCTGGGGATTATCATTGGATAGGGCGCCAAAAGATGGAACATTTCATTGAGCAGAGAGCAAAAAAAGGGAAAAATAAAAAATCCCAAAATCTGCTGATGAGCTGGACTTATACATGTCAACAGCGTCACAAAAGGATGTCCTTAAGAGCGGCCACAAATGATTTTCCTATTCTAAAGCCCAGCAAGAAACATTTTCCGTGCAAGAAAGTAGATCCCCAATTGTCTGTTAGAAACTAGTTCCCACGGCCTTAGATTGTTCAAGGTTTCCGATTCTTCAATGGCAAAAAAGTTATGTACAATATTTTAGATTAGAATGTGGTATACTTCTTGATATTTCTTAATATTTTATATTATTTTCTTTCCATAAATGTATGATATTCAAATATTTCATACTTAAGGTCCGTTTGGCAACATATTTTCCGATGAAGATTTTATGAAAAATCTGATATTTCTCAAAATTTCCAAAAGGCATAGTTTCGAGAAAAGTGATTTTGGTTTTTTGTTTTGGCTATCTAGATTTTTCTTTTCAAAGATTACTAAAATACCCTTTTAAACTAAAGCTGGTCTTTTATTAAATATAACAATTATGATATAACCATTTTTTGCTAGTAATGGTAAAACATTTTTTCTTCTATTTCTCTCGGCGTTTATTCTCGACACAAAAAAATCTTCAACTTTCGCACTTAACCAGGATATCAATTTTTTAAAAAAATAGATTCTCATCCACGCTAGAAACCTCCCATGTTACAAATTTATCAGGAATTTGAAAGACTAACATTATTGCGTCATTTGAGATCACGAGTATTGTATCAAATAGCAACACAAATATAGCAAAAGTTAACAGAACAAGAAATCCACGAATTTGTCATATGTCTTAACTTTTTTTATGCATGCAATTGTTGAATGGATATATATTAATCTAAATTAAAACATCAATAGGAAACAAATAACAATTCATTAGGAACATGTTAAGACGAGCAAGATCTATTAACATAGTATACATGCATTTCAGTTTTATCAAGAAAATGAAAGAACCGACGAAGCAGAAACCTTTCAACTTGAATTTTTTAACTTCGCCGTCATCAAACAGACAAATACTATCTTTCACCCTATACCTCCTTAGTTCTTAAAAATAACAATATATGTTTGTCAACATATACAAGTCTAGTATTGACCAATGATTTCACAACAACAACGTGAAAAATTATACAAGCATATGTTCGAGTTTAAAAATCAAATTTGTTAATAACAGTCGATCACATACCTCCTTATCGTGTTTCACCAAGACGATCCATGAACTTACGTTCGTCAGGCGATTTCCAAGATTTTGATGACACTAGAGGCAAATTGTGTTGATAACGTGTTGTAAATATGTAGAGATTCTTGGAATCACACAAGCAAACAAGACAAGAGAAAATGTATGTTGGGGGAAGACTAATCTTTCATTCTCTTCTATTTCCATTACATGACACAACCTCATATATATACTCATAGAGGTATGTGTAAATTACAAGCATTTACATTCTATACTAATTGAGATGTAAATGAGGATGTAAATACAAGAGATGTTACAATACTCAGAGAACTTACAATAAGTTATAATGGTTAGAAGGTGAATCACCCATCACATACATAATATCATAATTTTTTCTTTTTTGGTTCGTGAAGCAACTTCTCAACGTAGTCAAGTATGGACGGATGGTGCCACCTTATCACATGGGATCGAGCGACCCTTTTCGATTTTTTACATCTTTGTAGTTTGACCCCAAGTTTTTGGAAATTTCCCTTTTTTTAAGACCTTACGTGATTTCGACCCCCTTGAATTTCGGAATTTAGCTTGGTTTGTAATAAGTTTTTAGATTCTGACGCTTATATTGTTAATATTTTTGGGTTCCACTCCCTCTACATTTTAGTTTTTTTTAATTTTGACCGATCTTGAATTTTTATTACCAATAATTAGATACGTAGATGAATTTCAGACACCGTTGGAATATCCCTACAAACTGCGGCCCTCCTGACTTAAATTTTTAACACCGTATATTTAATACTTCCTCAAAGAAACATATTCCTTCTTTAATACTTAGACAACCATGTGAAAGTTAATTGTTTTTTTTAACTCGCCATCCCTTTAGTCCCACATTGCTCAATAAAGTTTTCTGGGGATGGCTGAAAGTTGTTACTGGTCGGGCTTACATTTTGGTGTCTCTGACTCCGCTTTGAGCAAATCTTGTTATCGAGGTGACTTGAAACTCTATGTTTGGCTGGATGCATCATGTATGTTAGAAAATTTGAGATGTTTTATCGTGAGATTTGTTGAAATGAATGCTTGTAACTCAATGTTTCCACAAAACATCGTTTGGAAGAATTTAAGTGCTATTGCATTCGAGGAAATTGGTTTAATAAAGCTTAAAAGTTGTGGAACTAGAGCTTTGTGAGTTCGGAAATTCAAGTTCATTCCTTATAATTAAATATTAATTCGTATTAGTATCCAAAAAATGGATTGTTTTTTTTAGTTTAATCAAAAGACACATTTTATTTACATACCACCAAAATTTAATTTTCAAGAACTTAAATCAGAAGGATTGGACTTCTAAATTTGCGTGAAATGCAACCAAGTCTGGCAACATCAATGATTTGCCATTAGCTGAACACAATGAGTACAAAACTTGGTTACAAACTTGACTAAGAATTATAGATCCTATTCATTGACCAAGTGTAAGATGAAACATTGTAATTTATTTCCAGATGATCAACAATATTAATATGAAATAGTCTCCTAAAATTAAGCAAGTCCTTCTTGACAGGGTCTAACAACCAGAGTCCAGATACAACTCATGTCCTCGAATTTAGCAACTACATTAACCTTTTATTCGAAGTTAAATGGTAGTTAATTTTATATTGAATGGTAACTAACTTTCCTAATAAAATTGATTTTAGTATTTCGAATGAGCCAGTTTTTTTGAAGTGGAACCATAACTAATCTGACATAGTCTATGTTAGTTACCTATTTAGTAGGAATTAGTCTGACGAATTTGAATTTGATGTTTGGAAACTTGGGGTTATAAATAGAGCCATATGATAACGACTCGCACTCATAACACACATTATCATCCTAATTAGTTGCTCATCTGGTTATACCTTGCATGACAATGATCCGTAGTGACTACTCCCCTTGTAAATTATATCTTACTTAGCTCGGATAAATGGGGAGAAATGCTATTGCTCTTTGTCTTCCGAGGTGTGATATGAGCAACAACTATCGTTTCATGTATTCAGTTTGAGTTTTTAATTTCGTTTGACGACTAGCATTCCCACAACAAACATTCTTCTCATCCTAAATATATAGTTGTTCATCGGGTTATACCTTGCGTGCATGCCAAAGAGCAGTAGAGAACTCCTTGTTCGTTACGATATATATGCGTTAATAAAGAGAGGAAAACTCTCTACTACTCTTTATCTTGCAAGGTGTGACATGAGCAACAACTAGAGAATGTATTTCAGTTTGTTGGTTTGAGTTTGTAGTTACATTCGATATGTGGTGGCTAAAATATGTTGTAGTGAAATTAAGAAATTGCGTAAGTAGAGACAATTCCCACGTGATATGCCTATAACTTAAATCTATACAACTAACTGTTTTTCCACGTAGTTCTTGAGTATCAGTTCTTGTTGCTATTTTAATTTAATTACAAAAGCTAATTTTTTTATGGTTTCTTGAAATTATATTATCAAGTTGGTGACGATTCTTGGCATATAAATGCCACTAACTCATGTAGCAGAATTAGTTCAACCATTTTTAAGAAAAATAGAATAGAATTCGTTTTTAGTTTCTAACAGAAAATAAGAGCAGAAAATATCAGATGAAAATTTTGAAAGCTTTAACTACTAACGACCCTTTGAATGTCATGCGTTCGATGAAGCTAAGTCATCGAATTGCCGCCATCAGATCTGGCGGGTGGTAGTTATAAAATCATAACTACCACCCTAAACTTGAAGAATAGATAAAATCTGTAAGGATCTCCAAACTGAAGTCCAACTTGACCACGCAATATCAGAATAGCTCATAGTCTTATGAGACTTGTTCAAAATGCATAAGTCAACATCACATACACAAATTCAATTATCTCGTTGCATTGGGAGCTCCGGGAATGATCAATAGTTCCAATATAGCATCATAATTCTCGGTAGTAACATTTTTTCATAGAAGTTCAATACTTCATAGTGGCTTCCCCGCTAAGCAAATGAGAGGACAAACTTCGGGCGATGACAAAAAAGGGTAATGTAGTCTAATACCTCCAATTTTGTAACAGATGTAGGAGTTGTGCAAATTGTGCTAAGGCCACCCTTAACGGATCGGGCGTGCCCTCGTGCCCGACCCGGGCGCCCGGGCGTCCTCCTCTTAACGGGGAGGGCGGGGAGGGCGCTTGCCAGGCGGGTGCCGGAGCTCCCGAATGGACGCCCCGGGCGCCATCGGGTGGGGGCGGCACGTGTTGCCCCCCATTGGTCCTTTTTTTAAATTGTTTATTTTAGAGGAGTATTTGTTCTTAAAGTTAATTGATAATGTATTAGGTATTTGTAGTAATGTTTGGTGATAATTTCTGATGTTATTAATTTGAATAATATTTTTAAATTTATAAAGTACATCAAATTTCATGCTCAAATAAAAGATAAATTCATATTTAATACTCAAATTAGAAAATATATTAATACTAAAACTTCATAGGAACAACACATTGTGGTACGAAATACAAAATAGACGTAAATACGGAGCGGTACGAAATACACAAAATATGAAATACAACAAACTACACGTAATATAAACTACACCAAATACGAACTAATATGAACTAACAAACTACATGAAACCATTCTCTTCCGCCCACTCCATTAGTTTCGCAATCGCTTTTTGTTCTCGCTCTGATGGGTTGTCCTTTTTCATCAAAGAGTGAAGCATGTCGAGTTTGGTTTTTTTAACATGTCTTTGAAAATTACGCTTCGCTAATTCCTCCTGCTTGGAGAAACCTTCTTCTCTCACTTGGGCGTTGTATACAATTTGTTGTGCAAGTTCCAGAACATCGTTGTTGCCTTCAAGGCCTAATGAACTTTTACCCTTGTTTTTTTGTCTTCTTTACACCTGGTGGGCGTGCAGACGATGTTGGCGTCATTTCTTCTGCCTCCTTTGGTGATTGCGTTCTAGAGTCATCAGTGCTCTTTCTTTTCTCAAGGCTTCCCGAACGGGGACTGCTTTCTTTTCTCAAGGCTTCCCTAACGGGGACTGCCTCCGGGGACTCCCACCAACAGGCACGTCATTTGCTCCAGATAGCAGGGACTCCCATTTCGGGTACCTACGCAACATGACCCAAGCATCAAAGTAAAGAAATTTAGACTTATTAGTGCGCTCGTAGATGTGGTGAGCTTGCCGGACGACATAGTCGTCGTTCTGCCCACTCCTTTTCCGTAGGTACGCCTGATCGAAGCACCCGACTAGCTTGTTGACAGCAGGTATAATTCTCCTCCACCGTCCTTTAAGGACTCTGCATTCCTCTCAGGGAGGCCCGTTTCATCGACGGAGATGTCGTAAACTCGTTTTACTTTGGTCCACAAGGAAGTGGCCTTCTGGTTTGTCCCCATCACCGCATCAGAACTGACTTATATATATGCCGACACGAGTCGCTCATCCTCATGTGTGGTCCACATCTTCAGATTGGTTTTGACGGCTTGGACTTTGCGGCATCGTTGTGGACGTAGGGATGGTGGTGCGACGGTCTGGCGTGGTGGGGACTCATCGTCATTTTGGTCGTCTTCTTGAGTGTCCTCCATACTAGGAGTACTTACTTGTGACATGTTGCGATCAAACATCTGAAATTGGGGTTGATTTTGTGGGAATGGTGGTGCGTATTGCTGGAATTGTTGAAAATGTTGGTTTTGGTCTAGTGGTGGGAATGATGGTGCGTATTGGGAGAAGTCTGGTTGTTGGAATGACTAAGCGTAATGAGTGAAGTCTGGCTGTTGGACTGGTTGTGGGAAATATGGACGGGGTATCCTTGTGGATAGTGTGGACGTGGATTTGATTAGGAACGATGGGGGAACGATTGTGATCTAGAGAAGACATTGCGAAGTTGTGTGAAGTTTATGTTGTGTTTGTATAAGGTAAATATAGAGGGAAAATCAGGCACTATGCATTCACGTGTGTACTGTACATTCACGCGGATATTGTGCATTCACGCGGAGTACTTTCGTTGCAAACGTGTACTGTATGCGCACGCGGATACTGTGTATTCACGCGAACTACTTTCGTTGCACGCGTGTACTGTGCATTCACACGTTTACTACGTTTACTATGCATTCCTAAATTTAATTACTAAAATTTCCCGTGGTTTAATATTAATTATTAATGTTAATTATTAATATTAATCATTTGGTCAATTGGAATTATAACCTAATTAGAATTATGTAAAATGTAATTTGTTAATTGTGGTGCAAGAATTAAAAAAAATTAATTAAGAAATGATGTGGAGGAAAAAGAGTGTAGGGTGGGTGGGGTAGCCCGGGCGTGGTTAAGGTTTTTTTTTGGGTGTGTGGGGTAAGTTGACGTGGCGAAGAGAGAAACTGACGTGACAAAGATAGGGAGCAGGTACCCTCGGGCGCTGTTAAACATGTTCTAAAGCATGGTTAGTCTGACTCTCAGGGGCGCATACACATGAGGGGGCAGGTGGGGCACCTGCCCCACTCAGATTTCCCAAAAGAATTCCTTTTTTTTCGAATCCCAACCCAAACCTCTCCTCTGGCCGTGCGCCGCTCGACAGCTCCCCTACTCCGTGCGGCAGCCGACTCAGTCACGCCCAAACCCAATCCTCTCCTCCTCATAGGGATACCATTGGTGCCGTGGTGCGGAGGAAGGTGAGCTCGAGAGCCAGGGTTTTGGTGAAGAGGGAAGGGGGAACAAAATCGGAGTGTGTTTGGGTTGGTTGTTGCTTTGTGCATGTGTCATTTTCGAAAGAACAATGGAGGAAAGGTTTAGGCCACAAGAGATGATGAAGAAGAAGAAGAAGGAGAAGGAGCAATGGTTGCAGCACAACACGAAATTTGCTAGTCATTTTTTTCTTAGGCCAAACATTCTTCTCTCTATTGGGATTTGGGGTTTTGATGGTTTAGGGTTTGATTCTCAAGTAGGGGATTCCATCTCTTATTTTGATTTATTTTTGTTCCATGACTTTTCTCTATAAATTATGACCACAAAAATGATTCCCGATGCATTTCTTTCAACTATTGAGGTAATATAGTTTATTCCGTTCAATTGCATACTGACAAAAAAAATTAGTTTGGTGGTTACTGTTTACTGTATATTATGAATTTTGTGTTATACTTGAATCAATAAAGTAGATGGAATCACTAAAATACAACATTTTGTTAGTATGTAATTGAAACCTTTTGAATGAGATGGTATGTAATTATTTTGTGGACTTAAGATCAAGCTATATTCTTTTGTTAGTATACCTGCGCATATTCAATTGATCTTGACATACATATCATTGTGTTATAGGGATTGTAAATCAAATTTGTAGCTTCCATGTTCCTAAGCTATACCACAAGATTTTGGACATATATATGACTATAAATATTTCAGACTTTAGATACTTTTATTTGTCTACGGAGTGCCAAATAAAGAGATTAATGCCCACATTCAGTTGGCAAATGATCTTCAAAGCCATAGAATATTGTCGCATGATTCTTGGACATTATATTATAAATGACTTTAAATAGCTGTAATATATTTGATTTATTTTCCATGTCCAGTAACAGAGAGATTGTTGTCTGATTCTTTCTTTATTCTAAAATCAGTACACCACTCAAATCAGATTAATGATTTTTTTCCCTCGAATGCTTTGGCCTTCTTGAAGGGAATGTGTTCTAAAAGTTTTACTTTTAAATGTCAATTATTATGAATTGAATGAGAAATCATTTTGTTCCTTGTTTATGTTGTTCGTCTTTTACAAGTGTCAAGGAAGAGACTCTTGGTCCTTAACCGTAGAGCTCTAAAAGATATTGGTTTACATAAAACAAAAGATATTCGCAATCATGGTAATTACCATGGGACATTAATTACCGAGTTAAGATTGTTGTGTTGGTCATAGATCATTGTAGCTCTACAAGTGAGTGACGACACGGGTATGCAAAAGAGGAAAATATTACTTTTGTATACCGAATTGACCTAATAAGTAAAATATTATAGAAATGTGTTTCTGTGTCATTAATATTTTACTGTGTCTTTGGTCCTTTGATATGAGACTTATATCCGACCACTTAAGGAATTCTTAATTAGATTAGTGTCTTGAGCTATCGATAAGTGTAGTGTAAAGACATTAGTTGGTTAAGTACAACTTTTGTTGGAGAAGATAGTTAGTCAAAAGATTATCATTGCCCCTCTTAATTAAGTGATGATATTAGTGGGCCCCTTGATAAAGCAAAGTTATAATGTGCACAATGTGATTTGAGTTAAGTCACATATTTATAACTAGCTTAAAGAGATCAAGAAATGAATACTAAGACAAAGATGACACAATACTACTTTGTGTGTATTCTTAATATCATGAGGCAATGGACGGACACAAGTGGTGCACTCCATCACTAAATGGATCGGGTTTTGGTTCGAGTGGGATTAAGACATCTAACTAATTGGGAGCTATAATGTGTAGCTAGATACCGCTTATAGCTTGTGATATTAAGCTCTTAATATCACTGTCAACTTAGTCTAGATCCTCCCATAGGTCACAACGCAAAAACCGGGAAACAAGAAGCTTGATTTTTGGTTCATATGATGTGTCGGGTTTCTTATAGAAAATATGACACATGTGGTAAACAAGTAAAATCAATTATGTTATATATAAACATAATTAGAATCATGATAAATTCATATGAGATGCATATATTATGGGGTGCAATAATTTATTGTTGCATAGGATAATATATTGCATAAGTTGTGAATTTGCGAAAACCCCCTTAAGTTCAAATTTTGTTGGAAATAAATCCAAAATTTGAAGAGGAAAAATCGGGTAGAAGTTCGGTAATCCGTTATGGTTCGGTCGACCGAAGGATCTATGGATCGGTCAACCGAACGTGGAACGGATAATCGTAATTGATTGACCGAACTTGACCAAAGTGTCTGGATCTTTGGTACGGTGTACCGAACCAGAAACGGTCGACCGAACAATGTCAAGTTCCGATATTTTCGGTTAACCGAATAGCACTCGGTTTTAGACGTGAATTGGTCCGATCGGTTAAGGAGAATTTTTCTCCTTAAGATTCGGTCATCCGTCACGTACTCGGTTAAACGATCGTGGTATATTCGGTTAACCGAGTGGGACTCGGTAAACCGAACAGCGGTCGATTTTCTGCCTTTGATTATTAAGAGATTAATTTGATCGATGGTTGGATTAGCTCCAAATTTGGTCAAACGTTTTGTGGGTGCATATAATGCATTATGGAATTAGTTTGTGAGAGAAATTGTCATAAAACTGTGGCTTAAGAATAGCCATGATTGAGAGTAAGATAGGAACCTATAAATACGTCCTTATTCTCCTCAATTGATACAATTGTTTTCTAATTATTTTCTCTCCTAATTCACTACTAAACCCACGAAAATTCTCTTAGTTTTCTAAGTCTTTGGAAGGAGAAATCTCAGAGGCTAAGGAAGGGGTTTGTAGCTAGATTCTAAGCTTGTTTGGAGATCGATTGACTAGCTCCTTTCTCTCCAACCTTGTTTAGGATTTCGGTGAACACTCGGAGACATCTGGCGCAACGGAAAGCGATGATCGTCTTCTTCAGCATCTCCGGATCATCAAGAAGTTTTAGAGAACTTCTAGGTTTGAATTTCATAGCCCATGTTTGTTTTAATAAGGTTTTTCAAACTAGTTGTTAAAACAAACCGATGCATGCATGAAATAAATCAAAGAAAATTGTAATTGATCCTTATTATACATAAAAAATCGAAAAATATATATGTATAATTAAACATGAAATCCTACAGTGGTATCAGAACTTAGGGTACAATTTTCTTATGATTTAAGGTTTTAAACAATTCGTTTTACCGCTTTTCGGTCTTTAAATATTTTGTTGAAATAATTCTTTGTAATAATTCGTTTTGAATGTTTTAAGTAGTTTAAAACATGCCATGTAATTATTAGAATTATGATTTAGACATAAGTCTAACTTGCAATAATTTCGTTTTAAGTATAAACGATTATTTTGTAAGAGAATCAACAAAACCGAAAAACTACGGTTCATCTTTCCTTCTAGGAAATTGGATGGACAGCGGTTCAAAATTATTTTTGAACTATGAATGAATGAAAAACATTTTTAATGGATTTCAAAATGTTTTTCAAAGAATTGTTTGAGATTCTAGATGATTGATAAACTAGATTGCATAGTTTATAGCGATATTGCGTGCATGGATGCTCGAGTTGTCTTTGCAGGAATTGTGGGTTTATATGTTCCAAATCAGCAATTATGAATGTATGTAATCATTATAATACAGGGGCTTATGTATGTAAAAGACAAAATTCTCTCTTTCCGTCTTTTAGATAGTTGCATTTGCATATGAGAGGTTTTTACATAGGACTTGCACTAGTCGGTTTTTATCGAATGTGAGGAGCATGTTTATTTTCTGTAAAATCTACATCTCCGGTGCAAGAGGAAATCGCCGCTGTAGCGCATCGATCGAGGATCGAAGATCAGGGATCGAGGATCGAAGGGAACATATAAACTCACACGATGTGGATTGTGTGAATGTTTAATTTCTATTTTTATCTTGCTATGCATGTGATGAATGTGTTGAATGTTAGGATGTGTATGATTGATAATATGCATGATAACCTAAAATTCTGAATCACATGTTAAATTGTCCAACAAAAATTAAGAATAGATTTCCTTCTTATTTCATTCACTAGCAGCCATTGATCGAGGGATACTCTGCTCGCCCTTAGCGGGAGATAGCTCCCTCCATCTTTGGGAATAGTGGGAGATATAATGGTTGTATATTGTTGTGCCACAATTAAATATATGAGGTGTGTTTCACCCTATTGAACCCCAAGTATGTTTAGTTGTGAATACAATGGATAAACGTATCTCGTATCAAATGAAAATAAGTTTTCTTAACATTACCTAGAGCCCTCGCTCGGTTTTGGGAAAAAGTTTTTCTTACGAGGATAGGTCGTATTCCCTCATAATTAAAACGACAAGAGTCACAAGAGTTTGAAGATGCTAAATGTTGCTAAAATTCAAAAATGTTGTGATTAGAAAATGTTTTCTTACCTTGATATTGTAATGTATTCGATAGCCCTTAGCTAGTCTATATTACAATTGATGGGATCTTGGATTGTTGCATTTATGGGCAAAATTTTTATTTGCAACATTTACATTTATATTCGATATATGTATGCATGTGTATTAAAACATAAAATTGGCATTAAAACCTGTATGATTTATTTTGTAGAAAAATGTCGAACATCCAACCTATCGTACGATCCATGATAGAAAAACACCCTTTAGCAAATGATGGCTCAAACTTCATTAGTTGGCAACTCAAACTCAACATCGTGTTAAAGTTTGAGAAACTATCTCACATTTTGGAAGGTCCAATCCCAAAATGGAATGAGAGATTAACCGATGAAGAGAAAGAGGCTAAAGCCAAGTGGGAAGACCAAGAGAACCAAGTTCACGGTCTCATGCTAGCATCCATGGGTGACTCGCTTCAAGCGAAATACTTGGATTCGAAACCCAAGAAGACCATGGAGGCTTTATCTAAGATGTTCATGGATAGTGCCCGAAAGGAGCGCTATAAGACCACCATCGCACTCACAAGGTGCCATATGGCAGAGGGAACATCGGTATCCATGCATTTTCTCATGATGCAAGGGTACCTTGAGAAGTTGGCAAAGCTCTCTTCAACAATGCCGGAGGACATTGCTGAAGATATGATTCTTGGCTCTCTAGCCCCGTCCTTTAAGGACTTTGTGATGCACTACCACGTGCGTGAAAAAGGGGTGAGTCTTGAGGAGCTGCACAACGCTCTCAAAACTGCTGAAGTTGACATGGGTAAGGGTAGGGACAAGCAAGTCCTTGCCATCCATGGGAGGAGCCAAAAGATTGGTAAAGGAAAGGGCAAATCTACCAAAAGTGGTTCAATCAAGAGCAATGGAGTAGGAGGTGCTCGTGCGAGTGCCTCGAGGGGGAAATCTCAGAAATCTCCAACTCCCAATACAGAGTGCTTTCACTGCGGTGAAAAAGGACACATCCGGCCAAATTGCCCCAAGTACAAGGAAGACCTTGACAACAGAGTGATTGAACGAAGACGCCCTAAAAAGGCCAAAGGTATATTTGTTATTGAAATAAATTTAGCCACCTCTGTCCAGGATTGGGTAATTGATACTGGATCTTGTGCTCACATAGTTTCTAATGTGCAGCTACTCATGGATAGGAAGGAACTCGTAAGGAACGAGGTAGAATTGAAGGTCGGAAATGGTGCGAACGTGTCTGCGGTTGCACAAGGTTCTGTGGTGCTTCAATTATGTAGTGGTTTAAATTTATGTCTAAAGAATGTTTATTATGTGCCTTCGATTAGCAAGAACATTATTTCTGTATCATGTTTAGATATGGATAATTTCAATATAAATATTTCAAATTCTTGCTTGTCTATATCGAAGAATGGTGTTTTCTATGCAAATGCATTCATAAGGAATGGTCTCTATTTGCTTGAATTGAATGATAAACAAATCTTTAATATCAATAACAAAAGACTTAAGACCACTTACGAGAACGATACTCTCTTGTGGCACTATCGTCTTGGTCACATAAATGAAAAGCGCATCAAGAAATTGCAAGAAGCTAACCTTCTTGGTCTACTTGATTTTAAATCATTGGAGACGTGCCAACCATGTATAATGGGAAAAATGACCAAAAAGCCTTTCAAGAAGAAAGGTCCAAGGGCGAGTGGCTTATTGGATTTGATACATTTCGATGTATGTGGTCCAATGAGTACTAGTGCACGAGATGGTTTAAGGTACTTCATTACGTTCACGGATGATTATAGTCGTTATGGCTATGTTTATCTAATGAGAAACAAAAGTGAATCCTTTGACAAGTTTAAAGAATTCAAGAATGAAGTAGAGAACCAACTCGACAAGAAAATCAAGTCTCTACGAACGGATCGTGGAGGTGAGTACTTCAGTGCCGAATTTGACTCATACCTAAAGGAGTTTGGTATTGTACCTCAACTCACCCCTCCCGGTACACCTCAGTGGAATGGGGTATCCGAAAGGAGGAATAGGACATTGCTGGACATGGTTCGGTCAATGATGAGTCATGCGGAATTACCTCTTTACTTTTGGAGTTATGCACTACAAACTGCGGCTTACACACTAAATAAAGTTCCATCCAAATCCGTGGAGAAAACTCCTTATGAGCTATGGAATGGTAAAACACCTAAGCTCAGTTTTCTCAAGATTTGGGGTTGTGAGGATTACGTCAAGAAATTGATGTCGACCAAACTTCAACCAAAAGCGGATAAGTGCTTCTTTATTGGTTATCCTCGTGAGACAAGAGGATACTACTTTTGGCATATCACCTCCAATCGAGTGATTGTAGAGAGGGATGCCACATTTCTGGAAAATGAATTTCTAGAAAGAGTAAAAAGTAGTGGGAGTAGGGTTGTGCTTGAGGAAACTCAAGATACTCTACAAGATCATGACATGAATGATGACATTCAAGATCATGAAGGCCCAACCGAGATTCCTTTGGTTAGTGGGAGCGTGAGTGAGAGACCCTCGCAAGAAATTGTGAGAGAATCTCAATCATCCCCACCTAGTGTACGTTCAAGAGTTGAACGTGAACCCACTCCTCAAGAAATTGTGGAATAAGTTCGAGAGACACGAGAAGAACCAAAAGAACTAAGAAGGTCAACAAGGGAAAGGAAGAAACCCGATATGTATTTGGGACTTCATGAAATCATGGTACTAGATACCAATGATCCCTTGACCTTCCAAGAAGCAATGGAAAGGGAAGACTCCAAACTATGGCTTAAGGTCATGGAATCCGAAATAGAATCCATGTATGATAATCAAGTATGGAACTTGGTTGACCTTCCTCAAGGGAAAAAGGCCATTCAAAATAAATTGGTTTTTAAGAGGAAGATGGATATGGATGAGAACTTGACAACCTACAAAGCGAGGCTTGTAGCGAAGGGTTTCACTCAAGTTCAAGGAATTGACTATGATGAAACTTTTTCACCGGTTGCCATGTTCAAGTCTATTCGGATAATGCTCGCTATTGCTGCATTTCATGATTATGAAATATGGCAAATGGATGTCAAAACGGCATTCCTTAATGGGAACCTGGAGGAGGATGTGTACATGGTACAGCCTCAAGGTTTTGAAGATCCAAAGAATAGCGAGAAGGTATGCAAGCTTCAAAGATCCATTTATGGATTGAAGCAAACATCAAGGAGTTGGAACAAACGCTTTGACGAGGAAGTGAAGAAGCTTCACTTCATTCAAAGCAAGGAAGAACCTTGTGTATACAAGAAGGTTAGTAGGAGCCATGTAGTATTCCTAATCTTATATGTCGATGACATATTGCTTATGAGCAATCATATTCCTTTGCTTGAGCAAACGAGAAGTTCATTGAAATCTGCATTTTCAATGAAAGATATGGGTGAGGCTCAATACATCTTGGGAATCAAGATATATCGAGATAGATCCCGTAGACTCATTGGCCTCAGTCAACGTGCGTACATTGACAAGGTCTTGGAAAGGTTCAAGATGAACAACTCCAAAAAGGGCAGTGTGCCAATGAGTATGGGTGTGCAACTCAAGAAGTCTCAACGTGCGCAATCACGTAAAGACTTAGAGTACATGAAGGATGTCCCTTATGCTTCGGCAATTGGGTCAATCATGTACGCGATGACTTGCACAAGACCCGATGTCTCGTATGCTCTAAGTGTGACAAGACGTCACCAATCCAACGCAGGTCCTGAGCATTGGACTGCGGTCAAGAATATCCTGAAGTACCTTAATCGGACTAAGGATGAGATTCTTGTTTATGGAGGACAAAGGGAATTGATAGCCGAAGGGTACTCGGATGCGAGTTTCATGAGTGATCCAGACGATAGAAGGTCGCAATCAGGATACGTCTTTCTTCTGAATGGTGGAGCTGTGAGTTGGTGTAGCTGGAAGCAAACCACTACGGCCGATTCAACCACTGCTTCAGAAGTAATGGCTGTCGCTGAAGCGAGCAAGGAAGGAGTGTGGATCAAGAAGTACCTTGAAGAGCTTGGAGTAGTTCCCACGAGCGAGGGACCCATCGAGCTATTTTGCGATAATAGTGCATCTATCTCGCAAATCAAGGATCCTAGATCACACCACAAAGTGAAGTACATGGATCGTAAGTACTTCGTGACATGTGACCTCATCGACGAAGGCAAAATAAATCTATTATGGGTGGACACCAACAACAACACAGCTGATCCATTCACAAAACCCTTATCCCAAGCCAAGGGCGAAATGCATTTCGAGTCCATGGGATTGAGGAACCATGTAGATTGGCTTGATGATTGATATGTAATGGGGTTTACCCTAGTTATTATTGTTTTATACATTAAGTATGTATGTGAAAGAAAACTTTAATAACAAGTGGGAGATTGAAGAGAATGTGTTCAAAAATTTTACTTTTAAATGTCAATTATTATGAATTGAATGAGAAATCATTTTGTTCATTATTTATGTTATTCGTCTTTTAGAAGTGTTAAGGAAGAGACTCCTGGTCCTTAACCGTAGAGCTCTAAAAGATATTGGTTTACATAAAACAAAAGATATTCGCAATCATGGTAATTAACATGGGACATTAATTACCGAGTTAAGATTGTTGTGTTGGTCATAGATCATTGTAGCTCTACAAGTGAGTGACGACACGGGTATGCAAAAGAGGAAAATATTACTTTTGTATACTGAATAGACCTAATAAGTAAAATATTATAGAAATGTGTTTCTGTGTCATTAATATTTTACTGTGTCTTTGGTCCTTTGATATGAGACTTATATCCGATCACTTAAGGAATTCTTAATTAGATTAGTGTCTTGAGCTATCGATAAGTCTAGTGTAAAGACATTAGTTGGTTAAGTACAACTTTTGTTGGAGAAGATAGTTCGTCAAAAGATTATCATTGCCCCTCTTAATTGAGTGATGATATTAGTGGGCCATTTGATAAAGCAAAGTTATAATGTGCACAATGTGATTTGAGTTAAGTCACATATTTATAACTAGCTTAAAGAGATCAAGAAATGAATACTAAGACAAAGATGACACAATACTACTTTGTGTGTATTCTTAATATCATGAGGCAAGGGACGGACACAAGAGGTGCACTCCATCATTAAATGGATCGGGTTTTGGTTCGAGTAGAATTAAGACATCTAACTAATTGGGAGCTATAATGTGTAGCTAGATACCGCTTATAGCTTGTGATATTAAGCTCTTAATATCACTGTCAACTTAGTCTAGATCCTCCCATAGGTCACACCGCAAAAACCGGGAAACAAGAAGCTTGATTTTTGCTTCATATGATGTGTCGGGTTTCTTATAGAAAATATGACACATGTGGTAAACAAGTAAAATCAATTATGTTATATATAAACATAATTAGAATCATGATAAATTCATATGAGATGCATATATTATGGGGTGCAATAATTTATTGTTGCATAGGATAATAAATTGCATAAGTTGTGAATTTGCTAAAACACCCTTAAGTTCAAATTTTGTTGGAAATAAATCCAAAATTTGAAGAGGCAAAATCGGGTAGAAGTTCGGTAATCCATTATGGTTCGGTCGACCGAAGGATCTATGGATCGGTCAACCGAACGTGGAACGGATAATCGTAATTGATTGACCGAACTTGACCAAAGTGCCTGGATCATTGGTACGGTGTACCGAACCAGAAACGGTCGACCGAACAATGTCAAGTTCCGATATTTTCGGTTAACCGAATAGCACTCGGTTTTTGACGTTAATTGGTCCGATCGGTTAAGGAGAATTTTTCTCCTTAAGATTCGGTCATCCGTCACGTACTCGGTTAAACGATCGTGGTATATTCGGTTAACCGAGTGGGACTCGGTAAACCGAACAGCGGTCGATTTTCTGCCTTTGATTATTAAGAGATTAATTTGATCGATGGTTGGATTAGCTCCAAATTTGGTCAAACGTTTTGTGGGTGCATATAATGCATTATGGAATTAGTTTGTGAGAGAAATTGTCATAAAACCGTGGCTTAAGAATAGCCATGATTGAGAGTAAGATAGGAACCTATAAATAGGTCCTTATTCTCCTCAATTGATACAATTGTTTTCTAATTATTTTCTCTCCTAATTCACTACTAAAACCCACGAAAATTCTCTTAGTTTTCTAAGTCTTTGGAAGGAGAAATCTCAGAGGCTAAGGAAGGAGTTTGTAGCTAGATTCTAAGCTTGTTTGGAGATCGATTGGCTAGCTCCTTTCTCTCCAAACTTGTTTAGGGTTTCGGTGAACACTCGGAGGCATCCGGCGCAACGAGAAGCGACGATCGTCTTCTTCAGCATCTCCGGATCATTAAGAAGTTTTAGAGAACTTCTAGGTATGAATTTCGGAGCCCATGTTTGTTTTAATAAGTTTTTTCAAACTAGTTGTTAAAACAAACTGATGCATGCATGAAATAAATCAAAGAAAATTGTAATTGATCCTTATTATACATAAAAATTAGAAAAATATATATATATAATTAAACATGAAATTCTACACTTCTATCTTTCATTAAAGTTTAGCAATGAAGCATTAAGATCTTATTAAAAAGATGTTGTTAAAAAATTGTTAAAATCTTATTTATATGTTTGGGCTAGTTGGAGCAGATTGATCTAAAGTACTTGAATTATTTCTTCTTCCATTGCATATTTCAGAGACATACCTTGTTAGTTTGGTTAATGAGTAACAAAACCATTTCTGTTCTATTCTTTATTATTGATTCTACATATATTCAAGGTTCAGAAATACAGAATGCGGATGCGATGCGGGTGCATATGCGGTTTGCGATTTAATAATTAAATAATATAATATAGGTATATTAATTATATACCTGTAACTAAAAATTTAGGTAAATTTTTTAATAATTTTTTAGATCAATAAGTTAATATTCAACAAATCAGAGTAAAAACCCAAAAGAAACCACCCAAAAGTTTGTGTTCTGAAATACGACCGCATCGGGAGATGCGATGCGCCTTTTCCCCG
This sequence comes from Triglochin maritima, assembly GCA_963682175.1. Lineage (NCBI taxonomy): Eukaryota > Viridiplantae > Streptophyta > Magnoliopsida > Alismatales > Juncaginaceae > Triglochin > Triglochin maritima. The sequence continues at coordinate 21,986,630 of OY821786.1, forward strand.
CATCGCGCCCGCACTACATATGCGGCCGCATCGGGCCGCATTTCATAACAGAGCATATATTAACATCCCATTTATTAGTCTGTATCTTCACACGTATTATTCCTTACAGATTTTTGAAATAATTACTAATCGAATTATACATGTCATACTTTTTGTGGTGAAAAAATCATATTTCTTCCTCTCTCCTTCGGGATCCGATTTTCCTTGCATTTCGCATTTGCAAGCTTTCAAGTTGATCTTGCAGTGGATTTGGTATTTAGATGGAGGTGACCCACGAGGAAGCTTTCGACAATCTTAATTTGCTTTCGCAATAGTTGTAATTCATCTTGCACTTGTGCCTGCACTTTTTGAAGTCTTTGCTCTTGAAGATCAGTGTTGGTGAAGCAAAAGTAATAAACATAGCTCCGAGATGAGCCGTTAATGATATCATTGTCGAGGAAGTTGCTTTACTCCAATGACTCTGGAGCTTGAAATCATTGATTTCTACCTTTATATAAAGCCATGAAATTGATGGGTGTTGGTCGACTGTTTAATTTTGCTCATGTAAAGGGTGCAATCGCTAAAGCATGTCTATCATGAGAAGTGAATGTTGTAACGAATTAAGATTAAAAAGTGTAAATGGGACTACTTTGATATGTCTAACCGTTTGTTTGCTTGCTTGTTTCAGTTGGTATATGTATATTTATGTGTTTGGAAATTATATTTGTTTAAAATTTGAAATTTTTTGTATATTACCAATTTTAAACGCGTATCGTGTTAAATTTATAGATGTCATTCGGCTATAAGTCGACGGAGCTAGTAGGATATGGATATGATTTTCAAATAATGAGTTCACATCTGCACCGTTGCCCGTTTAATACATTCCGTATCCATAATGTTTGCACACTAACAGTCTTTGTCTTTTGCACACTAATCAACCAAATTAATTACAAAGGAAAAACACTTACCGATCAACTCCAATCAATTGATCAAAACAGTAAAGATAGTTGATTATTTGTCAATTGAACCAAACCGTTTTGCTTATTTGGGGTTGAGTTCTATCATGTTACATTAGCTTTTTGAATCGTAAACAACACACATTTCAGCTTAAGAGGGTGTTAGTAGCGTGAAAAGTTCCAAAAGATGATTTTCTGAGTCAAATGAAAAGCATAAGAAAACAAAATCCATTGAAAAATAATTTTGGAACTATGATCCATACCTTCTCTTAAAAAGAGTCCTAAATAATTATAAATCTTAAGAAGGGTGGAAGAACAACATGCAGAACACTCTCTCCTCCCATGGAAGGAGTCATTATTTCTCTTTGATGGCATGTGGATGATTCGTGGAAGTACTTATTCGTGTTCAAATCCAAGAAGTTAATTTATTTCTTTCGCTTTTCACCGCATCTTGTTTATGCTACTGAGATTTTATCAATTATAGTTTTCGAATCAATCAGATTTTATTAGTTTTTTTATAAAATAATTATTTCCAACGATCTTGATATTTCTTAATATTTTATATTATTTTCTTTCAATAAAGATATGGGTATTCCAATATTTCAGACTTGTGGTATGTTTGGCAACAACTTTTCCGATGAAGATTTTATGAAAAATCTGATATGTTTTAAATCTCCAAAAAGCATAATTGTGAGAAAAACGATATCAGTTTTTTTAACGATCAAGATTTTTCTTTTTCAGAGATTACTAAAATACAATTTTAACCTAAATCTGACCTTTTATTTAATATAACAATTATGATATAACAGTTTTTTGCAAGTAGTAATGGTAAAGCATTTTTTCTCATATTACTAATACTCTCAATATTTATTCTCAACACAAAAACTCTTCAACTTTATCACTTATCCACGACATCAATTTTAACAAAATAAGAAATTGAAGATGACTAATTTTATTAACAATCTTCCATGAAATCATAACACATGAAGAAGAAAAAAAATTAAACTTACTTGTAATGTAAAATTTGATGACATTATTATTAAAACCTCGTACCACATTACAAACACATAAGAAATCTATATTATTGAATGAGACAATTATTGTATGTTTAAAATTTTAACAACTTACTTTGGTAATCAATAATCAACTTTAACAACGTTATTAATTAAACTATATTGCTGAATAGAGGCAAACCAAAACCCTCTTTAAAATAATAGTGCTTTATAATATTGTAAATTATTAATATTTGAACTAATATTCTTTTGTAAGATAGTAAGGGCAATCAAAAAGTAAATTGAACGTTGAAAATCAAAAAGTAGCCTCAAATTATCTTTTCAGATGGGAGAGAAACGTGTAGAAATTAAGGGTTTTAAAAATCAGTTTTTCCAAAAATTTCTCCATCTATTTTTCGTTTGGCAATTATTTTTCAAAATAACAATATATTTTCCAAAATCAACCCAAAAATTTCTCCATCTATTTTGTTTGCTTGCTTGTTTCAGTTGGTATATGTATATTTATGTGTTTGGAAATTATATTTGTTTAAAATTTGAAAGATTTTGTATATTACCAATTTTTAACGTGTATCATGTTAAATTTATAGAGGTCGTTCGGCTACAAGTCGACGGAGATATGGATATGATTTTCAAATAATGAGTTCACATCTGTTTGCACACTAATAGTCGTTGTCTTTTGAAATAGAGCATAGAGGGAGTCCATGAGAGGCTATCGGATCAGGAAAAACAATAACTAATCAACCAAATTAATTACAAAGGAAAAACACTTACCGATCAACTCCAATCAATTGATCAAAACAGTAAAGATAGTTGATTAATTGTCAATCGAACCAAACCATTTTGCTTATTTGTGGTTGAGCTCTATCTTGTTACATTAGCTTTCCGAATCGTAAACAACACACCTTTCAGCTTAAGTGGGTGTTAGTAGCGTGGAAAGTTCCAGAAGATGCTTTTCTTAGTCAAATGAAAAGTTGAAGAAAATAAATCTAGTGAAAAATAATTTCGGAACTATGATTCATAATTTCTCTAAAAAAGAGTCCTAAATAATTATAAATCTTAAGGGGTGGAAGAACCATAGAACACTCTCTCCTCACATGGAAGGAGTCATTATTTCTCTTTGATGGCATGTGGATGATTCGTTGTAGACTTGTAGTACTTGTTTCGTATTCAAATCCAAGAAGTTGATTTATGTCTTTCGCTTTTCACCGCATCTTGTTTATGCTACTGAGATTTTATCAACTATAGTTTTCGAATCAATCAGATTTTATTAGTTTTTTGATAAAATAATTATTTCCAACGATCGATTAGAATGTAGTATACTTCTTGATATTTCTTAATATGTTATATTATTTTCTTTCAATAAAGATATGGGTATTCCAATCTTTCATACTTATGAGCAACAACTTTTCCAATGAAGATTTTATGAAAAATCTGGTATGTCTTAAAATCTCCAAAAGGCATAATTTTGAGAAAAACGATATCAGTTTTTTTAACGATCAAGATGTTGCTTTTTCAAAGATTACAAAAATACAATTTTAACCTAAAGCTGACCTTTTATTAAATATAACAATTATGATATAACAGGTTTTTGCAAGTAGTAATGGTAAAGCATTTTTTCTCATATTACTAATACTCTCAATATTTATTCTCAACACAAACTCTTCAACTTTAGCACTTATCCACGACATCAATTTTAACAAAATTAAGAAATTGAAGATAACTAATTTTATCAACAATCTTCCATGAAATCACAACACATGAAGAAGAAAAAAAATTAAAATTTACTTGTAAAGTCAAATTTGATGACATTATTATCAAACACATAACAAATCTATATTGTTGAATGAGGCAATTATTGTATGTTTAAAATTTTAACAACTTACTTTGGTAATCAATAATCAACTTTACCAACGTTATTAATGAAACTATATTGCTGAATAAAAGCAAACCAAAACCCTCTTTATAATAATAGTGCTTTATAATATTGTAAATTATTAGTATTTGAACTAATATTATTTTGTAAGATGGTAAGGTTATCACTAACCATGACCCGGACGATCTCTTAATGAGCGTTTTCTCTCTTCTCTCTCTCTTCCACATCAGTTTTCTCTCTTCCCAACCTACTTTCTTCCCTTTTCCTACACTATTCACATATTTACCACAACTCACAACAATCTCTCTCATCCACATCATTTCGGGTCCACCATAGAAAAAAATTAATTTTTTTTCTAAAAAAATCAAAACAATTATAAAACGTATTTTCGAAAAAAAATCAAACAAAATATTCAAAAAACAAAAACAAAACAAGAAAATCCAAAAATAATAAAATATATGACGACCCGGTAGACGACCCGATCGTTCGGTGGTCATCTCCCCATGACCGGTCGTGGGCGGGGAATAAACCCCCCGTTAGTGATTGCCTAAGGGCAATCAAAACGTAAATTGAACGTTGACAATCAAAAAGTAGCCTCGAATTATCTTTTCGGATGAAACGTGTAGAAATTAAGGGTTTCAAAAATCTGTTTTTCCAAAAATTTCTCAATCTATTTTTTCGTTTGGAAATTATTTTTCAAAATAACAATATATTTTCCAAAAATCAACACAAAAATTTGTTGCGAAATTGATCCTTTTATTGTACTTATTACTGTTAGGAAAATTTGGCACCTCCGGATCACCCACTCGCCCAACATCGAAACAACATGAACAAAAGAACTACCGGTGGGGACACATCTTCACAGAACAAAACCAAAAACACCAATCATATAAAACACAGATTTACATGGAGTCTATTGAAACCATGCCTTCCGACGGGACTCCCAACACTCTGAAAAATAAAAGTACAATGAGCAACTCAAACACAAGTCTCTCAACTCTATTTTTCTCTCTAAAACTCTCTCCAAAATTCACACTAATAAAAACCCACGAAAATAATGCAAAAGAAAACTTCCCAAATTAATAAATAATAGATCCCTAAAAATTGGCAAAAAATATATCAAAGATTTCTTTTGATGTTGTTTCCTTTTGTGTTCATTGTCTCGTGTTCTTTCTTTTTGTGGCATTCGTGATTCGTGAGTCTTTTCTCTCAAATCTTTTGTCCCTTTTGGATTTTTACATCTTTGGATTTTGACCCCATTTTTTTGGGAATTTTCCATTTATTTTTAAGACCTTACGTGATTTCGACCCCCTTGAATTTCGGAATTCAGCTTGGTTTGTAATAAGTTTTTAGATTCTGACGCTTAATTGTTAATATTTTTAGAATCCACTCCCTCTGAATTTTAATTTTTGATTTTAACCGATCTTGATTTTTTTCTTACCAATAATTAGATACGTAGATGAATTTCAAACACCGTTAGAATATTCCTACAAATTGCGGCACTCCTTACTTAAATGTTTGACAAAATCCCTATAAGTAAGGAGTTCGAGAACTAATGTTAGAATAATTAATGACATTTATTTTGAGAAAATAGAACACATATTCGTTATTTAATACTTCGTCAAAGAAACATATTCCTTATTTTATACATAGACAACCATGAAAGTTTATTGTTTTTATAACTCTCCATCCCTTTAGTCCCACATCGCTCATTAGAGTTTTCTGGGGACTACATTGGATTATAAAAATGGAATATACATCACTCTCTCAGTATGCGAGAAAATTTGGGTTGTTAAATTGTGGGTGATTGAATGTTTTGATGTCTTGAAATGATTGCCTGTGTTTTTCTTCTTTTATTGGTGGGTGTTTCCACAAAACTTGGTTTGAAACTTTGAATGAAGTTAAGTGACTTACGAATTCTAGGTAATTGGTTTAATAATACTTACATTATTACACCTTTGGAACTAGTTTTGCGAGTTTGGAAGTTCAGTTCCTTATGATTAGAAGGACTAGACTTCTAAATTTTCTTCCACTTCCTTCGATCAATCACACACCTTTAGAGAAACAAAGAAGAGAATAGATATAATGTTTTTTATTAGTATTAGATAAAAAATAATGATAAAAATGGAGTTGTGCACCTATTCATTTTGTCAAACAATTGTTTCCGATCAAGTAGTCTTTGTTGGTAAAAATTTCGGTTTGTTGACTTTTTCTTTGGAAAAGAATTTTCTAATTTGGGTTAAGTTCCTGATTCAACTCACTTATTTTTAATAGAGTTGTTTTTCCAAAATACTTTTATTTAAAAAATGGGCCACTGGTTTAATTCACTCTTTCGTTTAATTAGGATGTCAAAAATGCAACTATTTCATCTTTTTCTATTGGTCAACTATTAAATTTTCAAATAACTTAGATTATTTTAGTGTCCATTCCAGAAAAATGCAACATTTTGGTAATAACTTGGATTATTTTAGTGTCCATTGTTTGCACCACTTTTCATGGTTTTTCTATATTTGTGTGCGGCTGTCGGTGAATTCTTCCTTGACACCTTGCTGGCTTTGGCTCCACCTTGAATACGGAGCTAAACGTAGAAAGGTTGAGAGTTTTCAAATAACTTGGATTATTTTTGTGTCCATTCCAAAAAAATGACAACATTTTGGTTGTCTTGTTTGCACCTTTTTTCATGATTTTTCTATATTTGTGTGCGGCAGTCGGTGAATTCTTCCTTGACACCTTACAGGCTTTGGCTCCACATTAATGGGCATTTGGAGAACTACATTATTGCATGACAGAAGTTTCCATCGTGGATTGATGGGGAGACAAGGAACGGTGGTGTTGACCATTCATTACCACATTCCTATTCTAAAGCCCAGCATGAAACATTTGTCTTGCAAGAATGTAGTCCCCAAGTGCCTGTTAGAAACTAGTTTCCCCATCCAAGGCCTCCAACACATCGCGTGGTTTGTCATATCGATGTTGACCTCGAAATAGCGCTTCTTGGAGGCAACGTCCAACAAGTACCATAAGAGGAGTACTATCAAGAAAGGTAATTACCATTCTATCCATGTGTAAAATGATTTTGTCGAACGAATTAATAACATTTTTGTTATTCTTAGGGTCTTTTTATACAAGAAAATATGTGTTTTGTATTACATTTCTTACTCAATCCTGAGTTGGGTTTTGTATATTGAAATGTAATTTATTGCTAGCATGTTCAAGATTTTTGGTTCTTTTACTTTACATATATTTATTGTTATAATTGCAATGTTTTAATGGATGTACCGAATTCTATTTATGGTTTTCACATGATTCTAAGTAGTATATAAGCTTGTGATTTACAACATAAAACTTCAAAATTGTTTTTTAAGTTACGCTAAATTATTTTCAAATTTAGACATTAGTGAAATTCACGAAGATGGTCTGTCTAATTAACAACAACATATGTTTTTGCTTGCATACCCATCTAAAATAGTGAAGTTGGTTTTGTGCCTATCGATTTCTGAAAATTGGTCCAATGGCCAGGCTCACACCTAAATTCTTTATATACACACACCGTAAGTCTTCCATTAATGTTGTTAGTTAAGTGTCAAACAATACCAACTTCATTTTAAAATAATATTAACCGTAAATATCTGAAATAGTTTTTCCTTGGATACCCATCTAAAATTTTAAAATTACGAATTCACCCGTGATTTTTATAAAACAACATAGATACACCTCTTACGTAAATAAAATGTTTGGGTAGGGTTCTTTAGTGTGGATCCTATTTTTTTGAGTTTTAGTTTATTTTGTTAGATATTTCTTTGGTGTGGGTAAGTAGGTAACAGTAACACTCTTTAAATTTTAATGATTTTTATTAGCATACGTTAAAGCTCGAATTTTTTTCTTCCAAACTTTTAAACTTTATTTGAAGAAACTTTGACAAAAATAATATTTGATTGAAATAATTAAATTATATGAAAAAGTTAATTAATGAATGAAGATTACTAATTGCATTATTAATGCTAATTAGAATAATTAGAAAATATCGTCAAAAAACTAACAAGTAAATCAAGTCTCTACACTATGAAGTTGTAAAAGTATTTTTGATACAAAATAAGTATATTTAAGTCATTTTAAGAAGGGTTATTTGCTTGGGTATACATATTTGGAAAGTCAATGATTGTTTTGGAACATATCCTTTCAATAAAAATTGGTCTAATACACCTAAGTTAAAGCCGATCCTAGAAACTCTTAACTTATTCATAATACCATAAATTTTAATATTATTTTGATGATTCATTGGAACATTTAACTGTAAAAACTCAAAATTATACAAATATATTATTTTCTTCTTCCTTAGATTCTAAATTGATCCACACAAAGTGTAAAATTAGAAGTCAATCCTTGGGTCGACATCTAAGGCAGTCTTTTGTGGTTCCTAGAACGCGACAGAATTAGGTGGTCGAATCAAATTAGATTTTCACAATTGGGAATTAATTATGATCCAAAACGAGATTGATTATTTCCTATGTTACTATTTAATGTGTTAACAAACATAACAAAAAATGTTTTTTTATTTAGAAATAAATTTGTTGACATTAGAGTGGCCCCCACCTTTGGACAACAATATTTCAAAAATAAAAAATACGATTAAGACCATATCAGACCTGAATTTTTCATATTCCTAGACATGCACACAACGTAGGTTAAACCAGCCAAATCTGGAACAACACTATAGAATTTAATGAAGAAGAATATAATGAACTTGTGTAATTTTTGAATATCTTAGGGTTAAATGTGCAAAATGATCGGAAAAAGAGTATTAAAACTAACCCGTCATATCATAGATGTAAAGGTTTTGTGGATTCCACTTTAATAGAAGTATATCAAATTAATTTTTATTGAAAACATGTGTATGAAAGTATTAAGTGACTTTTCATGTGTACACTACAAGAATTCAGGGCTACAACAACGGTAGGTAGGTCTATCTGTTGCTAATTCGGAATCAGATGCTAATTCGGAATGAGTAGCCACTGGATTTTGTAGGGGTGCAGATGAGTCGGGTTAGGTCGGATTTGGGCTACAACCCGACCCAACCCAAACCCGAACCAGATCAGGTTCAACCCAACCCGAAATTTTCGGGTTGGGTTGGGTTGGATCGGGTTGAACCCGAATTTTTGGCAAATAGTTTTAGAAGTTATTTTTCATGTTCAATAAACTATCTTGAAGTGTCAACATAATACATAAACTGAATGTTCAGCAAATAGTTCAGCAAATAGTTCATCTCCAATGTCTTAGTACAATAATACATAAACTGAATGTCAACATAATACATAAACTGAATGTTCAGCAAATAGTTCATCTCCAATGTCTTAGTACAATAATAGATAAACTGAATGTCAACATAAAATCGAATGGAATACAAAAAAGATCCTAAAATACTTGAGCAAGTCTTTCCATAATGTCTTTATCCTCTGAAATAGCTGAAACATGAAATACAAAAACACATATAAGATATTAAGATGAGATTCATAAATATTGAAGTGATTGTAAACGTAATTGATTCGTACCTAGAGCCTCAAGTTCTTGAAGCTCTTCCATACTTGTAGGCAATTCAACTTCAATGTTTCCTCTCACCCAATCTTGTGTACAAATCAGACACTCCACAAGCTTAGGAGTTAGTGAACTGCGATAATCACTAAGAATACGTCCACCTGTACTAAAAGTTGATTCAGAAGCAACTGTTGAAACCGGAACGACAATTCTTGCGGGAGAGGAGTTGCCGGAGAGGAGTTGCGGGAAGTCTTCTTGCGGGAGAGGAGTTGCGGAAGTCTTCTTGCGGGAGAGGAGTTGAGGATTTGTTGTTGAGGGAGAGGAGTTGGGGAAGAGGAGTTGCGGCTGTTGTTGTTGAGGGAGAGATGGTGAGAGTTTAGGTTTAGGTAGATTAAAGATTTAAGGTTTTTATGGATGGTCCAGATCATCTCTAACATATAATGTATGGTCCAGATTTACAACATATATAAGATAGTAAAAAAATGTTAAATACATATCGGGTTCGGGTTGGGTCGGATCAACCCGACCCTCCAACCCGAACCCAACCCGAAAGTTTCGGGTTGCCATTTTCCCAACCCAACCCGATCCGAACCACTCCACAACCCAACCCAACCCAGCCCAACCCAACCAACCGGGTTCGGATCGGATTTCAGGTTCAACCCGACCCGTGTGCACCCCTAGGATTTTGATTGGGAAATTGATTTGCATTTAGGAGTTTCCTTTTTAGTGGGAAGCATTTATCTATTTAAATGGCGGGTAGAGAAAACCATACCCTTCACACCTTAAAAAGTTCGCGTGAACGACGACGGCGGCGGAGCGAGGCAGACACGGCCAAAGGTTGGAGGAGCGAGCCAACATATTTGCATATTGTGATGAAAGGATTTAAGTTTCTTTTGTTTTGCATATTGGTTTGTGGTTTTGATAATTGTGTTTTCCACCTAGACATTTATGTTATTGAGGAATCTTTTCTTAATTGATAGATTTGCATTTTCTACCTGGACTGTTAGTTATTGTGCCTTTTAAATTAAATGGTATAATTGCATTCTCTACCCTAGATTCGTTTGTTATTGTTATAAGTTTTGGGTTCGGACAATTGCGTTTCCACCCTGATTTCCTATGTTATTTTTTAAAGAAAATAGATGGTATTTGCGTCACTTAATTAAATTGGAAAGAACACTATTAAGTAATAATAAATTGACTGTATTGGCACTACTGGATCGTATGAGCAATACTGACATGTTGAGGCAATGGTCTCTGAGGAGACGTGTGACAACAATAAGTCCACAAAATCAGTTCGGATTTCTACCGTACTAACACAGATTGGTGTATGCGATACTCACGTAATTAATTGAACTTATTTGATATTGTTTGTTGTAATGGTTGATGTACTGAAGTGAGGATGGGTCATGCACCAATCGGAAGACCGCATGTTCCTGCGGTGGGAGATACATGGGATTCTCGTACTGTTATTATTGTATCGACTGGTCTAATTGATAGATGATAATGTTGATATTTAATGTTTATTGGGATTTTTCCCATATTTTATTGACTGTATCGATTGAAGTAAATAAATGATAGTATGTGATATTATTTTGGATTTCCTCCATTTAATTGACTGTATTGATAACTTGTTCCACCATTTATACCGGGATTGGTCTATAGTTGTCCGAAGGCATATAGAATTTTTTATATGAAACTCATTCGATTTATTGTGATTATTTTGTAGGTGCTCCTGAGTAGGTAGCCTGCGGTGGACGTCTTCGAGGATTTTGTGCACCAGGAACTTGAATTGTTCTATTTCTTGTTTTGAACTCATTATTGTTGAGTCATGTCATTACTTTTGAATCACACTCAGAGTCTTGAATTCAATATTTAATCTTTGAAAATATCTTATTTATTTTATCCAAATTGTAATGGACCTCCAATTATTCTCTATTTGTTACTTTATGGTTTATTGTTTTCGCGTGACGTTCACTTTCCACGGGAACTTTGATTTTGACTTCCACGTTGACCCTGTGCGGAACTGGGACATTACACTTGTACTATACTAATTTGATTCACATACATATCTTATAATGGTATTCAAAAAATTTTAGGTGTTCGAAATCTAAAGAGGTCAAAATTCAGGGGGATCGTAATCCCAAAAAATCCATACAAATATATGCAAACTATCAAAACTCAAGGGATAAAAAATCCAAGAGTGTCGTGATTGAATCAGTTAAAATAGCGTAAGTGCACGACCGCGTTGAAGCGGTGGCAAATACGAGTCGGTCCACAAGAAGCGTGTGTGAGTCAGATTCACGATACTCGAGTGGGGGAGAAGAAGAGAGAGATGTGATCAAAATTAAACTACAGTGCGTGGGAAATCAGAAAAATGATCAATGAAAACTAAACCACTTAAGGGGTAGAGAAAGAATGCGAATACGAAAATGTGTGTTGTGGGTGTTCAAATGTGCTCATCAAAACATGTGACACATGAAATCCATAAAACTCAAATTCAACTTTGCTTCCACATGAATAAGATAAAACATTATCATTAAAACATACAAGATAATAATTGAAATGAAGCAAATATGTTCACATGCATAATGACTCAAATCAAACTATGTCTTCACATGAAATAAGATTTATTACAATTATTAAAACATACATTAATTTGGATAAAGCCAACATGAGCACATGCTTGCACATGTCTTGTTTCCTTCTTCCACTCCATCATTATTCTAACCTCATAATTCCCCATAAAATAGACTCGCTAATCTAAGCATGTGCTAAGCTTCAATTAGGAGCATTAACACATCAAAGATGAGAGTGAAGTCTCATTAGATGATTATGGAAATTATGTAAGACTCAAAGGATTAAGATTAACACACACACACTACTACATCACATGATCAAATCACCTTCTTCTCCACCCCCAATGGGGATGGACTACCCACTACTCATCCCTACAATAAAGAAATCATAAAAATAACATGAACCCATAAAGAAAAAGGAAGAAACGAACACACTTAAGCAAACAAACACATGAAAGAAAATTGCATCAAAGGAAAGACATTAAAGAAGAGAACAACATTTACTAACTTGAAATGAAAAGATTATAAAGTTCCCCTTCTTCTTAGCTTACACTAATGAGCAGGAAATAAAACCTAACTAATGGAGAAGCAAGAAGAAGGAGATGAGGGATTACAATGGTATATATAGACTAATACATTGTTAGGATTAATTTGGAAATAATCGGACGACTCTAAATCATATCTGATTGTCTTGGAATGCTTTGACCCGAATACCCGACCCGCTGCCAAAATCGGAGCTCCAACAAAGCATGTTGATCCGCCAGTGGTGGATCCCCTTTGTAACATCCCCGAACAGCGGAAAATTTAAAATTTTAAAATCAAGGGAAACACGAGGATAAAACCATCAAGAGTGGGGACACTACTGAAAGAAATACTCAAATACAACTGGTGCACCATAATACATAAGAGTTTGTCAAAAGAGTGATTACATCAGAATACGTAATACATAAAACACGTAATCACGACAACCTAAAGTAGGTAGACGACAGGATCCAGTCCCAAAGTGCAATCTCCCTCGGTCACCACCCGCCGGAACCTAACGCGGTCCTGAAAAAGATGCAACAACAATGCCTGAGTTTCCATAAGGAAACCCCGTATGACAAGATCACCTATATGCTCTAACATACTAGTATAGCATGACATGAAATACAAAGTAGTAAACATTCCCACAAGGGCAAAACCGGACATCCGTCCTGCAATCGTTCCCGCTGCCACACAGGCCCCGCGGTCTACAATCGCAACCGCTACCACACAGGCCCCGCGGTCCGTAACATCGCCGTCGCCACAAAGGCCGCACGGTCCAACAACCACCGGTACCACACAGGCCACACGGTCTAACATCACCGCCGCCACACAAGCCGCACGGTCCAAACATCGGGTCCCCGTAGAGACCTACCGTAGGCACATACGGTCTAACGGACAGTACACAACACATCCCCACACGCGACTACACAAGCCAAGGGATCGGTGAGGAGGCGTTCACACTTCCGCGCAGGTAGAATCAGATCTGAAAACATCGTGGTCCACCACCACACCAACGGAGCCGTCGCTCAGGTCGGTCCATCACCGGCACCACACAGGCCGCACGGTACCTCACTCGATAGGTGCCCAATCGAGCTACCTGCCGGAACACATCATCGACAGTCCATCGCCGCAACCACAGGCTACGCGCGAACCTCCCTGCCGCCACACAGACCGCACAGGGGCCCTCCCGCCGCCACACAGGCCGCACGGGCACGTGCAATCACTGCCTATCAAGGCCAGTCGAACATATCTGCCACACAAAGGGCCAGACAACCGACACATCTGAACCGAAGTCCGCAGGGTCAACGAGCTCCACGTGCAGACACCAACCTCGCCGCTATAAAAGCTGGGCAACGACCTCCGTAGCCCCTTAGGCCGGTAGTCACTTCACCCAACGACAGTTGCGTGCCCGCTGAAGCAATGGGATCCGCGATCCCTCAGGCTGCTACTCTAACGCGAGTTAAATCAATCCACCAGATTTGTCACGATCCATACATGGAGGAGATGCGTTCCGGACACCCACACTCTTCCACACGGTGGTCCCTGGACAGGCATGCGTAACGCGCCCACCATCACCTCCCGGCTCACGCACAAGGCGAGGACAGGGGTTTCCGTGGACAGAGTTGGCATCCTAAGCGGAACCAGGAATTCTGTCCTGTGCAAAACGGTCGACCGAAAAAGACAACTCGGTCGACCGTTTACCTCAAGGGAATCAGTCTACCGAAGTGACAACCGGTCGACCGCTTCCACAAGGGAATCGGTCGACCAAAGCGTCTGAAACGGTCGAACTATTTGCGCAAAACATAAGTCCCAACGGTCTACCGAAGGTCTAAAACCGGTCGACCGAACGAGGTCAAAATCCGCAGTCTGGTCAACATCAAATCAAATCTATCGGTCGACCGACTCAGGGGTCTCGGTCGACCGAAACCTACCAGGGCATCCTAATATTTCTAAGTCATAAAACAGTCGACCGCACACAACAATACAAGGTCCAGTACACTTAAGTTCCGGTCGACCGAACACAAGGCCCGATCGACCGAAACACTACAGACAGTAAAAATACACTACGTTCAGTCGACCGTCCGTGGGACCCGGTCGACCGTCAGTCGTCTTCAATCTCGCGTCAGTCGAGGTTTTGACGTTGTTCCTCGTCGCCGGCGAGGTCTCCGACCTCCTGCAACCGACCAAAACATCACCCCAACATGGGTGATCACTAAAGGCCTCTAATGCAAGAACTTGGCATACCTCTTTGCGACGAACGACGAAGAACACCGGAGCTCACCGCCTTGCTTGCCTCCGACGCTCACCACCTCGCACCACACCACACCCAGCACTCCTTGCCTCATGCGCGCCTTTCTCGCACCGCTATGCCGCCCGAGCTTCAGAGGGAGAGGAGGGAATGGATGGAGAGGAGAAGAAGAAGAAGAGAAGAAAGAAGGGAAAACGTGAGAGAGAGAGAGAGATGTGCATCACCTTCTTCAACCCCAACACCAACAACAACCTCAACAGCACTTCCCTCCGTCAACCCATGCCTCCACCATCTTCCTACACCATAGCCCACTTGCTACACGTCACCCAACCCCTCACCAACAACACTCTCCTATTCCTCCTCAACTTCCCATGCAAACCCTCCAATTAGCACACCTAATCACCATTAAACCCTAATCAAGGTTAGGGTCTTTACTATCCACCCTCCTTAAAAGGATTTCGTCCTCGAAATCGCGACAAGCTGCCCCTCGAAGCTCCAAGTCCTCCTTCCACACTCGCTCCGTGAAGATGGAAAACACAGCACAAAACCAAACCATACTAACAACAAGGTCCAAAAGCAGATAATGTACCTCACGTTCCGGTGT
This sequence comes from Triglochin maritima, assembly GCA_963682175.1. Classification (NCBI taxonomy): domain Eukaryota; kingdom Viridiplantae; phylum Streptophyta; class Magnoliopsida; order Alismatales; family Juncaginaceae; genus Triglochin; species Triglochin maritima. The sequence continues at coordinate 22,001,936 of OY821786.1, forward strand.
GGGCGCCACTCGCCTCCTCAGCCTGGATGGTGAAGACCCGTCCAGCTCTCCGATCCGGCTCTGGTCGTGCAACAGATCCGTCGACTCTGCCCCTCCCTGCATCCAGGGGTCCGGATCTCCTGCTGGGTCCTCCTTGCCTATGAGGGCACTCTCGGATATAGTGTCCCTGCTGACCGCATCCTCTGCAAACTCCAGCACGGAGGAAGCACCGCTGCCCGGGGTGGACTTCGCCACAAGCTCTGCATGCCTCAGGTCGGCTATAACTACCCTCCTCAGTGCGGAACCTCTTACTTGAACTACCTACAGAACGGTCCTCTGCGCGACCAACATGATCCTTCTGTTGCCTATGGGGTTCCTGATAGTTCTCCCGGATGTCTTGGTCGATGATGGTTGCGAACTTCACTGCATCCACCAAGGTCTGTGGCATACTGTTGATCACTCGCGACCGGAGCTGCTTCCTCAACCCCTTGATGAACTTCCTCGCTCGCTGCTCAGGTGTCACATAGGTCTGAGAACAGTAACACTCCAAAGCGTTGAACTTGCTGATGTAGCTGGCCAGAGACATCTCCTTCTGCTCAAGGGCAAGGAACTCCTCCTTCTTCCTATCTCTGACATGCTGAGGGAAATACTGCTCATTGAACTCCTCCAAAAACTCATCCCAGCTGACATCCACTCTGTCGTCGAACACCACCGCGCATGTGGACCTCCACCAATTTGCCGCATCACCGTCCAGAACGTAGGTGGCCAGATCCACCATCCTCTCAGGTACAATTCCAATCGCTCGAAAGATCTTCAGCATCTTGAAGATCTAATCCTTAGCCACCTCAGGATCACTTCTGCCATCAAAACTCGGTGGGTGCTGACGCATAAACTGATCATGCTCAGCGCCCAACCCGCCCTGCACATTCTGGGCTGCCTGTCGCTCCAGAAACTCCCCCAACCTGTCCTAGTTGGCACCTCCTGTGTCGTCACTGGCATCGCGATTACGCGGGGAACTCCGCACACGTCTAGGAGCCATCTGGAACATCAATCAAAACTAATCAGCAATGCATGCATGATCTACTACCAGAAATGCAATAATCAAGCTATACAACTCGCAAGGGTGATTTCATTGAGAGAATGCACAGGAACCGACCGCTCTGATACCAATTGTAACATCCCCGAACAGTGGAAAATTTAAACTTTTAAAATCAAGGGAAACACAAGGATAAAACCATCAAGAGTGGGGACATTACTGAAAGAAATACTCAAATACAACTGGTGCACCATAATACATAAGAGTTTGTCAAAAGAGTGATTACATCAGAATACGTAATACATAAAACACGTAATCACGACAACCTAAAGAAGGTAGACGACAGGATCAAGTCCCAAAGTGCAATCTCCCTCGGTCACCACCCGCCGGAACCTAACGCGGTCCTGAGAAAGATGCAACAACAATGCCTGAGTTTCCATAAGGAAACTCCGTATGACAAGCTCACCTATATGCCCTAACATACTAGTAAAGCATGGCATGAAATACAAAGCAGTAAACATTCCCACAAGGGAAAAACCGGGCATCCGTCCTGCAATCGTTGCCGCTGCCACACAGGCCCCGCGGTCTACAATCGCCACCGCTGCCACACAGGCCTCGCGGTCCGCAACATCGCCGTCGCCACACAGGCCGCACGGTCCAACAACCACTGGTACCACACAGGCCACACGGTCTAACATCACCGCCGCCACACAAGTCGCACGGTCCAAACATCGGGTCTCCGTAGAGACCTACCGTAGGCACATACGGTCTAACGGACAGTACGCAACACATCCCCACACGCGACTACACAAGCCAAGGGATCAGTGAGGAGGCGTTCACACTTCTGCATAGGTAGAATCAGATCTGAAAACATCGTGGTCCACCACCACACCAACGGAGCCGTTGCTTAGGTTTGTCCATCACCGGCACCACACAGGCCGCACGGTACCTCACGCGATAGGTGCCCAATCGAGCTACCTGCCGGAACACATCATCGACAGTCCATCGCCGCAACCACACAGGCTACGCGCGATCCTCCCTGCCGCCACAAAGGCCGCACAGGGGCCCTCCCGCCGCCACACAGGCTGCATGGGCACGTGCAATCACTGCCTATCAAGGCCAGTCGAACATATCCGCCACACAAAGGGCCATACAACCGACAGATCCGAACCGAAGTCCGCAGGGTCAACGAGCTCCACGTGTAGACACCAACTCCGCCGCTATAAAAGCAGGGAAGCGGCGTCCGTAGCCCCTCAGGCTGGTAGTCACCTAACCCATCGACAGTTGCGTGCCCGCTGAAGCAATGGGATCCACGATCCCTCAGGCTACTACTCTAACGCGAGTCAAATCAATCCACCAGATTTGTCACGATCCATACATGGAGGTGACGCGTTCCGGACACCCACACTCTTCCATACGGTAGTCCCTGGGCAGGCACGCGTAACGCGCCCACCGTCATCTCCCGGCTCACGCACAAGGCGAGGACAGGGGTTTCCGTGGACAGAGTTGGCATCCTAAGCGGAACCAGGAATTCTGTCCTGTGCAAAACGGTCGACCGAAAAAGACAACTCGGTTGACCGTTTTCCTCAAGAGAATCGGTCGACCGAAGTGACAAGGGTCGACCTCTTCAATAGAGATCGAAGTGACAAGGGTCGACCTCTTCAATAGAGATCGCATGTACTTACCGGTTGACCTCTTCCACAAGGGAATCGGTTGACCGAAGCGTCTGAAACGGTCGAACTATTTGCGCAAAACATAAGTCCCAACGGTCTACCGAAGGTCTAAAACCGGTCGACCGAACGAGGTCAAAATCCGCAGTCTGGTCAACATCAAATTAAATCTATCGGTCGACCGACTCAGGGGTCTCGGTCGACCGAAACCTACCAGGGCATCCTAATATTTCTAAGTCATAAAACAGTTGACCGCACACAGCAATACAAGGTCCAGTACACTTAAGTTTCGGTCGACCGAACACAAGGCCCGATCGACCGAAACACTACAGAGAGTCAAAATACACTACGTTCAGTCGACCATCCGTGGGACCCGGTCGACCGTCAGTCGTCTTCAATCTCGCGTCAGTCGAAGTTTTGACATTGTTCCTCGTCGCCGGCGAGGTCTCCGACCTCCTGCGACCGACCAAAACATCACCCCAACGTGGGTGATCACTAAAGACCTCTAATGCAAGAACTTGGCATACCTTTTTGCGACGAACGACGAAGAACACCGGAGCTCACCACCTTGCTTGCCTCCGACGCTCACCACCTCGCACCACACCACGCGCAGCACTCCTTGCCTCACGCGCGCCTTTCTCGCACCACTATGCCGCCCGAGCTTCAGAGGGAGAGGAAGGAATGGATGGAGAGGAGAAGAAGAAGAAAAGAAGAAAGAAGGGAAAACGTGAGAAAGAGAGAGAGAGAGAGAGAGAGAGAGAGAGAGAGAGAGAGAGATGTGCATCACCTTCTTCAACCCCAACACCAACAACAACCTCAACAACACTTCCCTCTGTCAACCCATGCCTCCACCATCTTCCTACACCATAGCCCACCTCCTTCACGTCACCCAACCCCTCACCAACAACACTCTCCTATTCCTCCTCAACTTCCCATGCAAACCCTCCAATTAGCACACTTAATCACCATTAAACCCTAATCAAGGTTAGGGTCTTTACACCCTTGCTCTGATCGAGCTCACATTTGTCCAACGCATAAGTTTTTCCATTTGTCATGTGGGGTGAGGTCCTGGTTCACTGACTCGAATCACTTTGATTTTAATTGGCAAAATACTGATCTGGTTCAAGTCATGTGTCACCATATTTTGCACTTCACAATCAGGTCCCTTCGGGTTTGCACTTGGGTCCTTCATGATTTGTGATCCAGTCCTTGTGCATTACAAATTGGTCCAGAAGTCTTTAATTTAGTCCATTCTTGTTACATTCAGGTCATTTTTGCTCACTTGCTCTTCTTTATTACCTAACTCCCGAAACACTACAAACAACAACTCGGTAGCACAATGTTATGGTAAAATAAAGGATATATAGCATGAATATGATGCATGATATGCTACTAATCAGGTCGCACGACCCCTGCTCAATATGTGGCATTGTCCTTGTGTATAAGCAGTTTTGACAAGGAGTATGGGAATCTGACCAATTTTGGGAAATCGATTGGGAAAAAACTAATTTCAATATTTTAGACTAGTACGCAGGTAAAAACCCAATCAACAACCTCAAGAAGTTTTTATCTATATGCATCTAGATGACATCATTCTATTTTTTATTTTTGTTAAGTAATCTGGTCATTATACAAAAAAAAATCTGTACAATATATTCTTGTCATTTGTATCAAATGAAGGGTAGTTAAATATTAACTTAACTTTCAAGGATTGTCATGAAAAAAAATCCACTCAAACCGTTTGCACTAGTTATTCATCATGAAATAGTAGATGATCAATTGCACTTAATATCAACGAGTTAATTGGAAAATTGTTAGAAATCAGATCCCCGACATGGATCCAATTCCAATTCCTAAGTCATATCAACGAGACCAAGATGAGCAAGGAACCAATGAGATCAAACACGTTGATCATGACGCGCGTGTTAAACAAGTTACATGAAATTGGCCTAGGTGATGAATCACGAGTTCAATGTGCTGGTCTAAGTGTCTAAGAAGTCCATGGTCCGTAATTTGACGCCCATGTTGAGTCCATTTCTCGAGACTCAGACTAGCTATAAACCTATTACGCACAATGATTTCGAGTTATTTGTTATTAATTATTAAAGTTAATCGGTTCGTGTTTTTGTACTAGTTCTATCATGAATGTTTACATGTAGATTTACCCGGTTTCTGTTTGTATATTTGTTCAATTTGATTAAGCTAGAAGGTTTGGATTCTTGAGTTATCAAGTTTTTATTAAGCTAGAGGATTTGGTTTTGGGTGTGACTAGTGCAGAATACGGTATATTCGTCGGCAAATAGACGTCGGCTGTATTAACAACCGACGTCTAGACTTATAGATGTCGACCATTTGTAAAGCCGGCGTCTATTGTGTAAAATAGACGTCAGTTATTTAAATTCCCATTGAAACCGACGTGTATATCTCGGCGTTTAGGGGTATAGACGTCGGTTAGATTATACAACCGACGTTTATAAGTCTTTAAGTCACGAAAACCCCCCTCATTTTTTATCTTTCATCCCGACAAAAATCAGACCAAACCCTAACCGTTCTTCGACCGACCGACCCTTCCACACCTCCACGACGTACGCAGCCACCCGCGATCTCCTCCACCACTACAGCCATCCGCGATCTCCTCCGCCGCGACCTCGACAACCGCCGCGAGCTCCCCGACCTTGAGGTGAATCGCTCGACATTTTTTAAGTTCCTTAGTTTTGTTTGTTGGTTAGTTTAGATTTTGATTTGTATTTCAGTGCCATCTCTAACTTTAGATCCGTCTCGTTTCCACGAAGAAACATTTCCGCCGAGAAACCCAATTCCGATTCTGGTAAAGATGCTCACACTTAGGATTCTGATCTGGATTTTGATGTGTTTGGAATCGTGGATTCTGGTTAAAAATTCAATTTTTATGTGATTTTAATTTCTTGTGATGCGAAAGCTGGAGATTTGGTGTTGTTTGTGGTCAGATTAGTGTTTGTTTAGATTAGTGTTTGTTTAGATTAGTGTTTAAGCTTTTAACAAACTCAATCTCAGATTATGTTTTATGAAGTTGTAGGACGGCAAATTTAGGTTCCTAATTCAGTTCGAGGTTAATTGGTCCTAAAAAAAATTAAATTTCTAAAATTGGTTGTTGGGATAGTGATTCTATAAGATGAGACTTTCTTAGGACAAGCAATGAATATTCAACTCGTCTAAGTGAAATTAGAAGAGGATAAATATTCATTCATGGATTGGTCGTATCACTGAGATTTTAGGTTTTTATTGAAAATTTGGTTTGGCTGTGTGAGATGGAATGGGGCTTTCGGATGTATTGGGAGTTGGAATGGGAATTATAAGGTAGTGGAAGTTTAGTCTGGTTTTATTAAATTGTGATGTTACACATTTTTCTTGTTAATCTCACGATTTGAAGTTTTTTACATAGTAATTTTAGGGGAGGTTCTGAGCTTGGGACTCTCATGAAAGAAGAAGACAAAAGATATTATCTGCTCCCTTATCATGAGAGGTAAACTTTGTAATTCAAAGTAGAATTTTATTTTGTAATAAGCTTCTAATTATATATATAACATGGCTTATTGGATGCTTGTCGTTGTATGCCCTGCGACTAATTCAGTATATTGGTTTGATCCGTTGGGGTCAAATAAACCAAGAGACTCCATAAAGAAACTTCTAAATCTGTAAGTTTGTTTTAGTCATCGTATTTGTAATTTGTAGATTTTTATTAGTATTATTGAATGAAGGTTTTCAATAACTTATGCTACTCAGGACAATGAAGGTTTACAGAGTGTTAGGTGACAGGAGAACAACCACAAAAGTGGGAGTAACATGACGTGGAGTGAGATCAAGTTTTTTCTCTATTTTTTGTTAATTAACTTAGGAACATATATTTAGCAAATTTCTATCTTTGTAGTACCAGAAGCAGACTGGAAATACGGAATGTGGTTATTACGTGATGAGATACATGGAGGAAATTCTCGAATTTGTAAATCAAAACTTATCCTTATCCGAGGTAATATAGATCGTTATTCAGTTGTATAGTTTTAGTTTCAATATTTAGATATTAATATTTTTACTTGTATTTTGATAGGTCTTCCCAAAAAGTAGTGATTCCTTCTCGCAACAGGAGCTCGATGATACTCGTGACCGATGTGCTCGCTATTTTATCAGAAACATGTTGATGAACTAAGAGGTTCTCATGTCACTAACATTTGTTTTGTAATTTAGTTAACAAGTTCACTTGTATTACAAACATACAATTTTATGCCTTAACATAATCACCTCACTTTTAGAATGAATGCCAAGTGTTTATGTATGAATTAATGGCAAGTGTGTTGAATGATCGTGTATGCTTGTATGTATATGTGGATGAAAGTGTGTATGTATTTGTGAACGAATTTGGTGCAGGATGAATGTGTTTGCTATGTAGTGTTTATGGTGCAAGCCTGATTGCTATTTTTTTGTCCACGTTTAGGAATAGACGTCGGATGGTTTTATTAGCCGCCGTCTATTCCTCTGAAAAAAGGTATATACGTCGGCTCTTATATAAATCTGACGTCTAGTAGTTAGGTATAAACGTCGGATGTACATAACAGCCGACTTCTATTCGTTAGGTATACACGTCGGTCATATATAACAGCCGACGTCTATTTTTTAGGTATAGACGTCGGTCATATATGACAGCCGACGTTTATTCTTTAGGTATAAACGTCGGTCATATATAACAGACGACGTCTATTCTTTAGGTATAGACATCGATCATATATAATAGTCGACGTCTATTCTTTAGGTATAGCCGTCGAATTTTACGCGACTGACGTCTATGTATAGACAACGTACACATAGACGTCGGATCTGGGAATGCTTATATCCGATGTATATACCCCCGTACATCCAACGTATATTTCTTTTTCTGCAGTAGTGTGCGTGTTGGCAAAAAAATTGTTTCCTTTTTCTCGATGTTGGTTTTGTTGCATGATTTTGTACTGGTTTACAACTATAGAGAGGGTAAAATAGTAAATTATGTTTATCGTTTTGGTTTCTCATCTTGTGACCAGGTTAGCTGCAATAATTTGTGGTGACTTGTAATTGGGGGAAACGAGTAGCTGCAAGTTGTGTGACTTGGTTTTGTCGCTCTCCGAAGAAGATTTGGTTCTTGTTGCTTATAGTCGGAGGCTGATGAGAATTAAATTTATACCGCAAGTGCACGGCGTCAATGAAGACGTGGCAAGTACGGGTCGAACACAAGGAGGGAGAGATCTTGTTATTTGTGTGGCTTTCGATAAAGGGGAAGAAGGAGAGAAGAAATAAATTGGGTTTGAGATTTTTGATTTTTAATTTCCTAAAGCATGAAACATGAACAAATAAAACTAAAGCAAGAACAAGATGGTGAATTCCGTTGGGTGGAGGTTTAGATATCGGGTTTAGATTAGAGAATTCTGAAACTTATAATAAATCACATTAGTTATAAAGCATTACATGATAAATGATTTAACACAAACTCAAGTAATCAAAATATACTAACACGAAATTAAAATAATAACTTTATTCTCTTCTCATCACCCTAAATCCGTCACCTCCACCCTTTGGAAAGAGTTAGAAACTCATAGATGGAGGGAAGGAGAAGGGGTCCTAGAGGAATTACAAAAGAAAACTAAAAACAAAATAAAAAAACAGAATTTTATTACTAAACTAAGGACTAAAAATAAGAACATCAACCAAGGACCCTCACAACATCGTATCGAGGCTATTTATAGCCGATACAAGTAACCCTAATATGAAATAGGAAAGTACACGCGTCAACACATGACTGGACAAAATCCGGGGACATGGATCGCAAGGCGGGCGGCGGAATCGCCGCATAGTACATGTGTTGTGCGGCGGAAACGCCGCACAATTAAGTCTGATTAAATCCGGATTTTTGCTGAGTGTTTATGGTATGATTTCAAAGTCCTTTGCGCGTCTGGATGATTTCTTTCCTTTATTTTGAGCTCCGAATTAATTCTTTGCATATTTGGAAATTGATTTTTCTTTAATTTGCAGTCAGGTCCTCGACTTTTTGCAATTACGTCCCTTGCTACTTTTGTGATTAAGTCCTTGGCTTTTTTGTAATTAGGTCCTTGAATGCTTTTATGCTTGGATGAACTTCCATTTGAATCCCGATAATCTTGACTTGGTCTTTATGATAGAAATGAGTCTCTTGCACGCATTTATACTCGGGATATGGGTAATTTGCATTCAGGTCCCTGTATTATGTAAATAAGACTAAACACATACCTGAGTAGCATTTATTGATATAAAATTAATCTAAATGAAAGACACACCCACAAAGTCTTAATTCAATATTTCATTAATAGCTCTCGATATCTCCACCTCAACCCTATTCATCTCACTTAGGATTCTTGCATGCTCATTATATAAGTCTAACTCATAAAAAATTCTGACTTGGTCTTTGTTCCTCCAACATTCACACCACTAACCCTTCTACACATGATATTACTTAAATTATTTTGCACGCCTCCTCTGGTGGTGAAGTATCATTCGGATCAACCATGACATGGATCATTCTTTTAGCTTTGGGCCTTGAGTATCTTAAAGTATTTTTTTTTCTTTTTCCGTGATTCAGCACATTTGCTTTTTCTGACACTTTTACCATTTTTGCATTTGTGTAGCAAGTTTGGTCGATAATCCCGAGCTGGCAGACTCAAGTTACCGGGTTTCAAGATACCCCTACGGACCAGTGACTCAAAGGCTTGGGCTTTTGTAATCATTTTGCAAAATGTGTTTTCCTCACTTTATTCCTTTATTTTTACTTTTATTTTCCTCAAGGCTTAATTGCTATCAGAAGTCCACACTTCCCGGTATATTTTCCTCAACCTCTGCTTTTTATCAACCACTTCAAAGATTTGATTCATCCAATTTAAGTGCCTACATGTCTTAAAGGGTAATGGGTTATTTCTTTGGAACTTAGATTTATGTCATAACTTCTACAAGCAGAACTATACGATAAGGAACAAAAAATCAATGCAATTTGTACTCGGTTTTTGGTAGTTCAATCTTAAGCTATGTCATGAAACATTGAATTATTATTTATTTTTTTAAAGAAAAATAAAACAGATAGATGGATAAATACCCCCCACACCTAAATCATGCATTGTCCTCAATGTATGCAAATATAAAGCAAATGCACTTATTACCTGAGTCAACTTGCGGTAGAGGGGTTGAATTTGCTCAGAGTTAACCATAGTCAGAACTGGATTGAATGACACCATGTTGGTGCATGTATCCAGTTGAATTGTTCCACATGTTGCACTGAGGCACAGTTTCCACACCCCTCACATGTATTGGTTCTCTTATTTGCTCGAGTGATGGTGGTTGGGTGGATGAATTACTCCTCCTTTTCTCACTTCCTTTTCGATTTTGTGATGATTTATTTGATTCAGAAATCTTATAAATACGCGATCTCATCACAACATCACTTTGATTGCATACTATTTCTGACTCATTATCAACATGAAAGATATTAAATTCAGCTTTTAAGTTTCCAAAAGATAGTTGCATGAGCCCATTTCGGCAATTTATCAAAGCTTTAGAAGTGGCTAAAAAGGGTCTGCCTAGTATCACAGGGATTTGTCTCTTAGGATCGACAACAGGTTCAATATCTAGGACGACAAAATCCACTGGGTAAATGAAGTCGCCAACCTTAATCAAAACATCCTCTACTATACCTCTTGGTTTCTTAATAGAGCAATCAGCAAACTGAAGAGTTGTCTTAGAGGGTTTTAGTGGACAAAGGTTGAGTTGCTCGTAGACAGAGAACGGGAGTAGGTTAACAATAGCACCAAGGTCTAGAAGGGCTTTGTTGATATAAGTATCTCCTATTGCACATGAAACTGTGGGACACCCAGGATCCTTATATTTTATAGGGGATGAGTTGGACAGAATAGAGTTTATGTTTGCAGTTAAGAACGCCTTCTTTGGTACGTTTGTTTTTCTCTCTTTAGTGCACAGGTCTTTTAAGAATTTAGCATAAGCAGGTATTTGTTGAATCATATCCAAGAGTGGAATATTCACCTTAACTTGCTTAAATACTTCCAAGATTTTCTCCATTTGTGCACTTGAGTTCTTCTTGAGTCTATTGGGGAATGGGGCTTTAGGAACATGGACTCGCTCAGGTTCAGGTTGAGTAGGTGGGTTGGGCGTTTCAGATTGGACGTCAGGTTCAATGGTTAAGTCATATGTGGTCGCTTGATGGCTAGATTGATTAGACGTTCTAGGATTTACCACATTGTTATCAATTTGTCTTCCGGACCGTAATGATACTACTGCTTTTATTTGTTGGAACGGTCCTTCCTCATTAACCATTTGAACTGGTCTCGAGTTGTTACTTCCTAGAGGTGGTTGATAGGGCTGATATTGATTATTAGATCTAGGATTCACCTCAGGTTGACTTGGAAACTGACCCTTTTCTCTTGCACCTACAATTTATGCGAGTTGACTGACTTGTGTCTCTAGCCTTTGGAAGGACTGGTTGGTTGTTTGTATAAAAGTCTTCATCAAATTTTCTAAGCTTGTCAACCTAACATCATAATCTTCATTGTTACTAAACCCAGATGATGTATTATTTTGGTTATACGGGTTTGGTTGTTGTCTAGGAGGTTGACCTTGTCGGCTTGATGAGAAATTGGAATTATTACGTCAATCCGAGTTATAGGTTGATGCGTATAGGTCATTTCTAGCATGGTTAAACGTGGCATTAACTTGTTCCCAGTCTGCACAATCCTCCATTAAATGACCAGTCTGACCACATCTAGAGTAAGGGATAGACAAGGCTTGATTCACTCGGGGTCGGGTTTGTAGCTCTAGACTTTCCATTCTGCGCATAAGGGTAGCTAGTTTTGCTTCAGCCGCTACATTGGCATCTACAGCTAAGACACCTGGTTTGAGTTGACTTGCTATTCTAGATCCAATACTCGGGTTAAGCGGTGCTCTAGCATTGTCCCATTGCATACTGTTTTCAGCTAAATCCTCAAGAAAATTCCAGGCATCATTTTCATTTTTTGACATGAAGTTCCCTTGGCTTACGGATTCTACCATAACCCTAGATGTGGGTGTCAATCCCTCATAAATAATTTGACACAATTGCCATTTTGGAATTCCGTGATGAGGGCATTGGGTCAGCACACTTTTAAATCTTTCTAGATAGGAATAGAACGGCTCGCTCTCAGATTGAACGAATGCAACAATTTCATTCCTAATCCTCATAGTCTTATGGTTGGGGAAATATTTTTTTAGGAATACTTGAACAAACTCAGCCCAGCTTTTAATGGATTTTTCGGCTAGACTATATAGCCATTTCTTAGCGTCGTCCTTCAGTGCTAGAGGTACGAATTTCAGACGCACTGCCTCTTCAGAGATATGCTGGCATAAGAGAGCAAATTTCCTCAAATTCTCTAAGGAAGAGATATGAGTCTTCCCTAGAGGTGAACTTAGGCAACATACTCATGTATTGTGCCTTAAGTTCGAAGTCGCGACCCTGTATGGTGGGCATAACGATGCACGATGGCTGAGCAGCCATCGCTGGGTAGCATCGATCCCTCAGAGTTATGGGCGGGTCCACAACATTCTCACCCATTGGATCCGGGTGAAGTGGTGCAACAGGTGGATTGTGGTTAAGCTCCAGACTGGAATCTAGATGAACTCGTGAGAGTCGATTGCTCAAGTCCCGAACCCAAATCTGAGTGCACCGGTTTGAATCAATTTTTGAATTCAAATTTGAAATTTAAATTCCAAATTCAAATTCAAGAATCAATTACTTTTATTATTATTATTTTTAAAAAAAAAAGTAATTTTTTTTTCTTTTCAAAAAAGGAAACAAACAATAGAAAGGGGACAAATGAGAAAGGAATCCTAATCTAGAGAATTGAGATGAGAAGGAAAACTTAACTCTAACAGATAGATAAGAGGGTTGGTCAGAAATTTCCTAAACAAGCACGGTTCAAACAATCCTAGACCTAGTGTCGCTTAAATCTAGACGACTCCTAACTGGTTGAGTCGAATTGATTTGCTTGATTCACCTCCCTCACTAATCAAACCAACTTGGCCAGGCAGTGTATAGCTAGTGGGGGCGCTTCCGACAGAGTCGGTGCCAATTAGACAACCACTTCGCTTGGAAGACTTCGTCAACACAAAAACACTTTCTAGACACCAAATTAAATTCGATCAGCTTCAAGTCATAGCAAGTCAAACGAATCTCCTCCTTAATTGAGTCCGAGTCCTTAGGGGTCAATGTCTAATTGATTTTAATTTAAGGCTTGGGTGACACTTTAGGATTGTGATTTGTGGGCCACGGAAGGGTGATGAAATCCCCACCGTATCTTTTCCTACGGAGTTGCCCTTAAGATAGTTTAACTTAGATCTAGCAAAGATAGTCAAACATTGGTCTTTAATTGGGGGGCAATTTCAAGGTTGTATGCAAACTAAATTATATGCTTAAATGCAATCGATAAAAACCGTGATATGTACCTTGCCTCCAGCACTCTTCAACAAAAAATAATTTGCAAGAATTTGGCAAGAATAATGCAAACAAAACATTATATGATGCATGCACTAAGTTCTTCTAGTTTTGCCAATTTTTAGGTCAGAGTTGAATTATTGCCAATTATGGAATTTAAGCTTAACACGTGCAGTTCTACAAAAGGAAATTTTCCGAAACTAGAAATTACGAGGAAAGAGGCAACAAAGGTTACCTATGCAATGCTCAGTCGGGTTCACCGCCCGCTCTCGAAATTTTAGTAGCTCCACGCGTCCACCCAGAGATGGCGCTAACCCCAGAAAAATTTGAAGCCCAGAAGCCTCTGTTGTGCGGCGGATCCGCCACAGCTTGTGCTTGATATGCGGTGATTTCGCCGCCCTGCTTGCTCCGGCTGCGTTCAGATTTCACCGCGCACTTTGTTGTCTCCTGAAACACAAATCCAAATACTTAGATCGCGCACAAGATAAACAGAATAGAATCGAGAACACAACAATAAACAAAATCTGCGTCGCCTCCTCGGCAACGACGCCAAAAACTTGATGAGAATTAAATTTATACCGCAAGTGCACGGCGTCAATGAAGACGTGGCAAGTACGGGTCGAACACAAGGAGGGAGAGATCTTATTATTTGTGTGGCTTTCGATAAAGGGGAAGAAGGAGAGAAGAAATAAATTGGGTTTTGAGATTTTTGATTTTTAATTTCCTAAAGCATGAAACATGAACAAATAAAACTAAAGCAAGAACAAGATGGTGAATTCCGTTGGGTGGAGGTTTAGATATCGGGTTTAGATTAGAGAATTCTGAAACTTATAATAAATCACATTAGTTATAAAGCATTACATGATAAATGATTTAACACAAACTCAAGTAATCAAAATATACTAACACGAAATTAAAATAATAACTTTATTCTCTTCTCATCACCCTAAATCCGTCACCTCCACCCTTTGGAAAGAGTTAGAAACTCATAGATGGAGGGAAGGAGAAGGGGTCCTAGAGGAATTACAAAAGAAAACTAAAAACAAAATAAAAAAACAGAATTTTATTACTAAACTAAGGACTAAAAATAAGAACATCAACCAAGGACCCTCACAACATCGTATCGAGGCTATTTATAGCCGATACAAGTAACCCTAATATGAAATAGGAAAGTACACGCGTCAACACATGACTGGACAAAATCCGGGGACATGGATCGCAAGGCGGGCGGCGGAATCGCCGCATAGTACATGTGTTGTGCGGCGGAAACGCCGCACAATTAAGTCTGATTAAATCCGGATTTTTGCTGAGTGTTTATGGTATGATTTCAAAGTCCTTTGCGCGTCTGGATGATTTCTTTCCTTTCTTTTGAGCTCCGAATTAATTCTTTGCATATTTGGAAATTGATTTTTCTTTAATTTGCAGTCAGGTCCTCGACTTTTTGCAATTACGTCCCTTGCTACTTTTGTGATTAAGTCCTTGGCCTTTTTGTAATTAGGTCCTTGAATGCTTTTATGCTTGGATGAACTTCCATTTGAATCCCGATAATCTTGACTTGGTCTTTATGATAGAAATGAGTCTCTTGCACGCATTTATACTCGGGATATGGGTAATTTGCATTCAGGTCCCTGTATTCTGTAAATAAGACTAAACACATACCTGAGTAGCATTTATTGATATAAAATTAATCTAAATGAAAGACATATGATGCAATGTATGCAATGCATCAGAGGCTAACTGATTGATCTCGTTTTATATTAACCGCAAGTGCATGACCGCGTTGAAGCGGTGGCAAATACGGGTCATCCACTGGGAGGTGTGTCGACGATTGGTTTGTTCGAAGGCGAGAGGTAAAAAGAAGGAGAGAAGGGTTGGTTACACTACACTACACTAAGGTGCAAATGGAAATGGAAGAAAAGCAATAAAACTAAACCCCAAAGGGGGTAGAGAAACAATGTGAATATAAAGATGTGTGTGTGTGTTCATTAAGCTCCTCACAACATGTAGTGCATGAAATCATAAAACTACATCCAACTTTGCCTCCACATGAATTAAGATAGACTACATCATTAAAACATACAAGACAATAATTGGAATGAAGCTACATGAACTCAAGTATAAAGACTAGACCCTACTATGCCTCCACATGAATTAAGATAAGACTACATCATTAAAACATACAAGACATTAGCTAAGGTAAAGGCAACAAGAGCACATACACTACAAATTGTGTTTCCAATATTAACTTCATCCATATCCTAAGCTTATCATTCCCCATAAAATAGGTCCACTAATCAAAGCATAAGCTAAGCTTCATTTAAGAGCATTAGCATATCAAAGATAAGAGTGAAAACCCATTAGATGGTTATGGAAATCATATAAAGCTCAAGGGATAAAAATAACACACACTTAATACACTACATGATTATATCACATATTTCTCCACCCCCCAAATGGGGATGAAACTACTCACTACTCATTACACTAACTATATTAGCAAAAGAAAGCATAATACTGAAATGAAACTATACTAATCAAGCAAGAAATATTAAAGAAGCATAAAACAAAACAAACAAGCAAGCATGCATATGAAAGGAAATTAAACTAAGAGAGAAACAACACAATTAAAGGAAAACTTCTATTATCAACTCACTCAATTACAAGTAGCTCTTCCTCCACTAGAGTTTTGCTTCAAGGCTTCACTCTTAGTAGGGAAGATGGCCACCAAAGAGAGAGATATATACAATGGGAGGTGAAGAGTTCTATTTATAAGCTTGGAAAAAGCTAAACCGGGACAATCCCCCGATGTGGGACTAAACCAATACCAAAAACAGCCTAAACACATGATAATACAAGTCCAGGAGAAAGCTTGGCGGATCTGGGGCCATATGGACCGCCAATTAGCGGTCCAAGACCGCCAATTGGCGGTCTATAAACTTCAGATCTGCTTGGTTTTTGTTGTGGGCTTTTCTTGGAGTGTTGCTTGGTCTTGGATGCATCTAACTTGTTTAGTGGAGCTCCGACCCGAATCGAATTGACAAAATACTCCCCATGATGGTGTGAAGTTTCTTGTTTTGCTCTTAGGTCCTTCTGTCTTACGATCAGGTCCTTCTGTCTTGCATCTTGGTCCCCAGGTCTCACAATTAAGTCCTTTTTCCTGCTTTTGGGTCCTTTCATGGCTCTTCTCTTTAAACCTCTTTATTTCTGAAAACTAAACATAAAACTCGTCACGTAGCATTGCTTAGTTGTAAGATAATGGATATAAGATACAAATATGAGCATGAAATGATGTCAATCAAATACCCCCACACGTAAGTTTTTGCTAGTCCCGAGCAAAACAAAGAAAGAGAAAAGCAAACGAAAAACAAGAAATCCTAACTCACTTTCGTAGGAATCACGGTTGCACTTAGCACGTGCAACAAGCCGTTAAACCTCCTTGTTGCCAAGGAGGAGGAGTGTTGTCTCCTGAGGGTTTTCAGCGGATATACCCACAAAATACGAACAAGATGCATTATTCAATCTAGCTACATGACTCGTTGGACTTAATTTGTCGATCATGGGACGCGGTAATCCTACGGCCGACTCTATATAGGTAATCAGTCCACACCTAGCCTAATGAACCATTCGTGCAAGTTAAATAAGGAATTAAGTGAAAGACATGAACAACCTCAAGATCCTCAAGTGATACAAGTGTAAGGTCCATTAAGGTTCTTATTTGCATTTTTTTCCTTTTTGTTGTTTTTTTTTCTCTTTTTCTTTTCACATTTTTTTTTCTTTTTATTAATTGGAGCTTCATTCTCCCAGGGTCAGGTTTCGTGCATCATTGCCCATGAGGACTTACACTATCACATACACATTTTCCCAAATCTCCACATAGGGCAATCCCTACCACCCGTGTAACGGGAGTTCGGTCGGCGCATCCCAAGTCAGATGACTCGAAAGCACCAGGGACAAAGTCCCCTCAGACCTACTTTCCCGAGTGATAGGAGCCGTGCGAGAAGAGAGAACACCTACTCACTTATTTCTTATCTACACATGAACCAAAACCCCTACACTAATGTCTCACAACAAGATTTAGAGGGTCCTCGACTACAACAAACTTCCTTAAGTTAACAAACACGAATTATTGACTCACTAGGTTTAGGGTGGACTTCTTTGAATGTTTGAGCACTGAAACCCTATGATTACTCACCCCCAAAGGAAAACTGGGGTGCATCCAAACGACTCGATAAATCCTAAAGCCACAGTACTAGATATCCTAATGCATCAAGTTCAAGACAATTTTGGGAGCTTTCTTTTTTACTTTGCCTCTCAACGGTTTTGCACATGCTAAACACACGCAAAACCCACAAAACATTTTCTTTCGAAAACACATGAAGATTTTGAAAGAAATGTGAAAATTTGAAGCACTAGGCAAGCAAAAGAAGACAAGTCACCCAAGGATCATGGCAAGCAGATATCTCGATATTAAATGCAGCACACTAACATGACCCTAAAATGCAAACAAAAGAAAACAAAATCAAAAGAAAAGACTCGACTATGTACACACGTAAAACACCCCCCCACACCTACTTCATGCATTGTCCTCAATGAATGCGAGCAAGATACTACATGGAGATATGCATGAAAAAGAATAGATCTCACCAACATGAAGTACACAGGAGAGTTCATGGCTATGTTGATGGACACAACCCAAATTCCCTCAAAACCTGTGAGATGCTAAGGAAGGGATACAAATACGTGAAAGAATTGGGGCCCAAATACTCAAGGGTTGGGGCCCACAACAATCGATGCTCACTGAAAGAGTTTTTTTTTACACAAAACTATGTACAACAATAGGCTTCCATCTTCATATGTCAAGGGACATCAAATGGGAACCCACCATCTCTCGAGCCAGAAATGCGCATGCATGGGCTCGCAACATACACAACAGAATTGCTCGACCACCTGACACCTTTATAAGCATTGTGGTCGGTTGATGCCTCTTTAGAGTTAGCAAAAGAGGAGGCATGAACGAGAGGTGAACCTCTATCAGGTATAAGGCTATCAGGTGGTTGAATCTTAACCCACATGGGGTCCTCAGCAGATACAGAATGAAGAGCATGTGGCCGAGAGGCCATAAAAATAGTATCTTGTGGCTCAAAAGCCACGTGCTCAAAAGGATGTGGCTCAAGGGCCACGTGATCAAAAAGAAGTGGCTCAAGGGCCACATTATCAGAAGAATGTGGCTCAAGGGCCACGAGATCAGAAGGAGGTGGCACTGAGGCCACGTGATCAGAACATAAGGCACCTTCTTGTGCCAGCCCAGGTGAAACATCTTCACCACCTTCAGGATCTTCATCGAACAATTCTCTGAAGTACTTGAAGGTGCCCTCAACTTCACTCTCATCCATGCCCTGGATAAGGTTAACCCCAACAGGGTCATTGAAGGCATCTGGCTTCTTGCCAATGGTGAAGATGTTGAAATCAGCGCATTGACTACCATAAGTCAAGCGCATCAGACCATTGCGACAATTGATCAAGGCATTGGAAGTCGCAAGAAATGGTCGCCCCAGAATGACAGGAATTTGTCCAAGTGGGTTTGGCACAGGTTCAGTATCCAAGACAAAGAAGTCGACTGGATAAATGAACTCTCCCACTTTGATCAGCACATCTTCCACCACACCCCTCGGTTTCTTCATGGACCTATCAGCCAATTGAAGAGTGGTCTTTGTTTGTTTGAGGTCTCCAAGACCGAGGTGGACGTAGACAGAATATGGCAGAAGATTAAAAGATGCACCAAGGTCCAATAAGGCTCGATGTATGGACACATCACCAATCACACAAGAGATAGTAGGACAACCAGGGTCCTTGTACTTGACTTGCATGGGTTGTGCCAACAAAGAACTCACGTTAGCCGTAAGAAAAGCTTTCTTTGGAACATGAGTTTTTCTCTTCTTGGTGCATAAGTCCTTGAGAACCTTGGCATAAGGTGGCATTTGCTGAATCACCTCCAAAAGAGGGATATTCACCTTAACCTGCCGAAACATCTCAAGCATCTTGTCATGCTGATCAGAGGTTTTCTTTTTAAGGCGCTCAGGGAATGACGCCTTCGGGGCATAATGGTGCGAAGGAACCTCAGAATTCTGGTCCAAAGAAACATGAGTGGGGATCTCAGAATCTGGTTCCTTCGACATAAGAGGAGACAAGGGGACCTCAGGGTTCGGCCCCTTTGTCGAAGGAAATGTAGAAAGAACCTCAGGATCTGGCTCCTTCCTGGAAGTATTTGTGGAGGGAGCCTCAGGATCCGGCTCCCTCAAAGATGGTGATGACAAGGAAGGCACCCCAATGTGGTTGTCCACCTCCTTACCAGACCTCAAAGTATGAATCACATTAATATGATGGGTCGGTTCAGAGGTAGCATGAGGTAAAGGTGTCCTTCCTTGTGAATGGGTACCTCGAGGATTCACCTCGGGTTGACTCGGTAATTGGCCCTTCTCGCGTTCATGGAGCTGATTAGCCAACTGGCTAACTTGCATTTCCAATGCTTTGACCGAATTGTTGTTGGCCGAAAGCATGGATTGTGTACTCTGAATGAACGCGTGAAGGGTTTGTTCAAGAGTGGAGTCCTTAGGGTCAACCCGTTGGAGTTGTGGAGTTTGGTTAGAATAACCCGACGAAGATGTCTGAGGAGGTTGGTAATTGTGGTTCTGAGACCTTTGATGTGGAGGTTGGTAGGTCGCCGATGGGCGTGGAGGTTGATAAGGCGGAGGTTGAGGTTGAGCGTGCGAGCTCTGACCGTTACCCCCACTAGGCCCCCAAGAGAAGTTAGGATGGTTACGCCATCCCGGGTTGTAGGAGTGACTGTACGGGTCGTTTCGGGGCCTTTGTTGATACATCGCATTTGCATGCTCAGTATCCCTTGGAGCGTAAGCGCATTCCAAGTCATCATGTCCCGACAATCAACACCTACTACACTCGGGAGTAGCGACCTGAGCTACAGGAGCTCAGTCCATCTCCAAACTCTCAATCCTACGCATGAGAGCAACCATTTTCGCCTCAGACGCGATCGATGACTCAACTTGATAAGATCCAGCTCGACCAGAAGACCTGGCGGCTGGTGGCTCTCTCATGGTATCCCACTCGAAGGTGCGTTCAGCCATTGATTCAAAAGTGTCCCAAGCCTCCTCGATGGGTTTCATTTGGAAGTCACCCTGACACATTGACTCCAACAATGTGCGGGTGTTGTAGTTGATGCCCTCATAAACAATTTGGCACAACTGCCAAAGCTCAATCCCATGATGAGGGCACTGCTGGAGAAGGTCCTTGAACCTCTCAAAGAAACCATGAAACGATTCGGTCTCGGTCTGATACATTTGATGTATCTGGTGCCGTATCTGTTGAGTTTTCCTTTGAGGGAAAAATCTCTTCAGAAAGATGGTCACAAAGTCATCCCATGACCGAATCGAGCTCGCCGGGAGGCTATACATCCATTTCTTCGCATTATCCTTCAATGCGAAAGAAATCATCCTCAACCGGACTGAATCCTCGTCAAGCTGTTGAAGCTTGAACATGGAGCATACTTCCTCGAATTCGCGTATAAAGATATACGGATCCTCCTTATTGGCAGTAAAGGTTGGAAGCATGCTCACATATTGAGGTTTCAGCTCATAGTTGTTTCCGCGAGCAGGGGGAACAACTATGCAAGAAGGCTGCGCGGCCCGAACAGGATGGGTCCGCTCACACAACGTCATCGGCTTATCCTGTCGAGCTAAAGGTGGTGGTGCACCTAGAACTCGATCCTGACCGAATCTCCCTTCCTCTCGAGTCAGAGGAGGAGGAGAAGGAGGTCTACGTGGTGGTGGGAATGGACCGAGGTAGTCCATGTATGGAACCCGGTCTCCCTCGCCACCACGAGATGACTCGGCCTCTTGCTCCAAAGGAGCACGAGGCAGAGATGGTCGATCACCAAGATCTTCCATCTCAGAAATAAGCACTCTCTCGAGTCGAGCGCTCTCACCAGAACGAGCCCAACCTCGCATAAAAAAGCTCGACTCGACTCTAAACGACACACAACAGAAGGTGTACTCAGAGGAGGAGACTAAACGTAGAGAATAGATGAGGAGAGGACTCAGATGAGGAGGGAAGAATCCGTAGAGCTAGCGTGGGTAGATGGATCAGGAAGAAGCCTAACTAGCAAGCACGGCTCAAACAATGTAAGGCAATGGGTCCTTAGGCTAGACGACGCCTAACTTCGAGGTCACTAGCCTCGACACGTCTCACCTCCCTACAACGAGGACCACAATGCCCAGCAAGTGATACCAGATCCGGAGATCCAGTACCTCCTACTATCGACAAGGTAGGCAACGCCGATCAGGTCATGACGGTCTCAACTAGATTACTCTCCTAGTGCGCCCGCAATCCTAGGGCCAATGTCTACTTGCTTTTAGTTAAGGCTTTATTAAGAGTGGTTTTTGGGGCCAAGGAAAGGGTGATGAAATCCCCCACCTTATCTTTTATGGGACAGCCCCTCCTTAGTAGCGATTTGATCCTAGATCTAGCAATCAATCGCTCCAATCAAACGCTCTCTCACTCTTGTCCTGATGCAAATCCTACTAACTAATGCATGGGCATACGAGATGCGTGAATGAGTGTAGGAAATGCGTACCCTACGCCAGCACTCAACAACTGAAATTAAAGCTAAAAGAAAAGACAACTATATGCTCAAGTCAATACATGATGCGTGACCTAAACAAATAAGAACGTCTAGTCTTTTGCTTTGGATTTTAGGGCCAAGTTGATTAATGGGGGAGTGATTAATAATCTGGGAGCAAACCAGAAGTCAAAGCATGCAAAATAGAGCTCCCAGATAACAAAATGGAAGAACACAACTACCAGAAAAAATTTCAAGGCAAGATGACCTCACCAGGCCGCCAGTTGGCGGTTCCAAATCGCCAATTGGCGGTCAAGTTGAAGCTTCTCTCCTTCAAACTTGTCCAGTAGCCTCCACTTGATCTTCTGGTTCCCTGAAACTAACAAAAACTGGAAACAAAAAATTAAAAACCCCTCGAATCGTCCAAACCAAGGTCTGGACAGAGCACCTCCCCGGCAACGGCGCCAAAAACTTGATTGATCTCGTTTTATATTAACCGCAAGTGCACGGCCGCGTTGAAGCGGTGGCAAATACGGGTCGTCCACTGGGAGGTGTGTCGACGATTGGTTTGTTCGAAGGCGAGAGGTAAAAAGAAGGAGAGAAGGGTTGGTTACACTACACTACACTAAGGTGCAAATGGAAATGGAAGAAAAGCAATAAAACTAAACCCCAAAGGGGGTAGAGAAACAATGTGAATATAAAGATGTGTGTGTGTGTTCATTAAGCTCCTCACAACATGTAGTGCATGAAATCATAAAACTACATCCAACTTTGCCTCCACATGAATTAAGATAGACTACATCATTAAAACATACAAGACAATAATTGGAATGAAGCTACATGAACTCAAGTATAAAGACTAGACCCTACTATGCCTCCACATGAATTAAGATAAGACTACATCATTAAAACATACAAGACATTAGCTAAGGTAAAGGCAACAAGAGCACATACACTACAAATTGTGTTTCCAATATTAACTTCATCCATATCCTAAGCTTATCATTCCCCATAAAATAGGTCCACTAATCAAAGCATAAGCTAAGCTTCATTTAAGAGCATTAGCATATCAAAGATAAGAGTGAAAACCCATTAGATGGTTATGGAAATCATATAAAGCTCAAGGGATAAAAATAACACACACTTAATACACTACATGATTATATCACATATTTCTCCACCCCCCAAATGGGGATGAAACTACTCACTACTCATTACACTAACTATATTAGCAAAAGAAAGCATAATACTGAAATGAAACTATACTAATCAAGCAAGAAATATTAAAGAAGCATAAAACAAAACAAACAAGCAAGCATGCATATGAAAGGAAATTAAACTAAGAGAGAAACAACACAATTAAAGGAAAACTTCTATTATCAACTCACTCAATTACAAGTAGCTCTTCCTCCACTAGAGTTTTGCTTCAAGGCTTCACTCTTAGTAGGGAAGATGGCCACCAAAGAGAGAGATATATACAATGGGAGGTGAAGAGTTCTATTTATAAGCTTGGAAAAAGCTAAACCGGGACAATCCCCCGATGTGGGACTAAACCAATACTAAAAATAGCCTAAACACATGATAATACAAGTCCAGGAGAAAGCTTGGCGGATCTGGGGCCATATGGACCGCCAATTAGCGGTCCAAGACCGCCAATTGGCGGTCTATAAACTTCAGATTTGCTTGGTTTTTGTTGTGGGCTTTTCTTGGAGTGTTTCTTGGTCTTGGATGCATCTAACTTGTTTAGTGGAGCTCCGACCCGAATCGAATTGACAAAATACTCCCCATGATGGTGTGGAGTTTCCTGTTTTGCTCTTAGGTCCTTCTGTCTTACGATCAGGTCCTTCTGTCTTGCATCTTGGTCCCCAGGTCTCACAATTAAGTCATTTTTCCTGCTTTTGGGTCCTTTCATGGCTCTTCTCTTCAAACCTCTTTATTTCTGAAAACTAAACATAAAACTCGTCATGTAGCATTGCTTAGGTGTAAGATAATGGATATAAGATACAAATATGAGCATGAAATGATGTCAATCACTAACCTCTCAAGTCGCCTTACCAATCACTACCTGAATATCTTGTAACATTAACAAAACCTATACGAAAATCATGCTTCTTTTAATTTTGTCACCTCTCTCTCTACTCTTCCGTATGAACGTGTCTAATCTATGAGTGTAACAACCTTTTATCTATGAGTCTTTTGAAATGTTGGAGTTATGTTGATGTTGAAAGTACAGATATACCATATATTTATGGTTTTTTTGCTTGCATGTTATTTTAAAATACTATATTTTTGTTTATGTCATCGTTATATCAGTATTTCTGTATCTGACACTACAAAAGTATTACCACTTTGTTGATGTCATTAAGTTTTTGGAAGTGTCACTCCATTAACCTTTTATGCTAACGACGTTAATTTAGAGTAAACGACGTTAATTAAATTAATATTTAATTGTTAAATTTACAAAAATTTCCTTAACAAATTTAATAATTACTCTCACCATTTTCTTCTCTCTTCCTCCCATTTCTCTCCTCTATATCTCTTCTCTCTGACATTTCTTTCCTATTTCTTCTCTCTCTCACTCTTAAATCTTAATCAAAGCCTAACATTAAATTAAATTAACACTAAATGTTTCATGTTATCCAGTCCGTAGATATTTTTCCTCTGTAGATTCCACACCGCACCAACGTTCCAATCCCCACCTCCACCATCCTACTCCCTCACACCAAACCATGCCATACCTCCTCCTTCCACTCCTCCCCTCTCCATGTCTCCTTCCCAAAACCTTTAAGCTCAATTCCAATTCCCACTCGACCTCCAACCCCACTACCACCATGTCCCTCCTTCGCCTCCGCAAGACCGACAAGACCTTCCATCACTACACCACCCAACCCAACCTGACCTGCCTAAGCCGCTTCATCGCCCAACTCTCCTACAAAAACACCCCCACCTCCCTCTCCCACGCTCAGTCCATCCTGTAGGATCGTAAGCCCCTAATTATCTAATCAAATTAAGCTTAATCCCTACTTAAACAAACAAGAAGTGCAGCAGAAACAATTTAAACAAAGTAGGGAAGAAACAAGCAAACCACAAATAACTTGGGGGTCTTACAGAGGTTCACCCCACCCGCCTACGTCATCTCTTGCAAACTCCGCTCAACACTTCGAGCTCCGCTCACGACTTCACTATCCGCTTCCCGTTCTGGGCCAGGAGACAACGCCTTTACAATCTTCAAACTAGCTAGCAAACAACCCTCACCTAGCTTGGAATCCTCTTCTCACAATCCGAGAATGATGTTTCGGGTTTTCACAAGAGCTTTTACTCTATTGAACAAAGAACTCTTGTAGATCACACTCTCTAACTTGAGCACACTTTGAGTAGATTAGGAATTGATTAAAGGTGTGAAATTTAGGCTTGGAGTGTATGATTTGAAGCTTTGAGGATTGAGAGACTTCTCTCTAATGTATGAGACAATTGGAAGCGCGAGAGTTGTCTAAACAACGTGTTTGGACCTCTATTTATAAGCTCCACAAGTTTTCTAGCCGTTGAAATAGAATTGATTGATTGGTGTGAAGAACACACAAACAGAAATCAAGGTTCAGTAATTTTGTCCCTCAACGGTCGACTGAATTGGGGTAACCGGTCGACCGTTTTCTTAAAGGTAAGGAAACGTTCGAACTGAGTTAAGCATCGGTCGAACCAATAAGGCTAAAACTCAAGTTCACTTAAGTGAACGGTCGAACAAAATAATTGGGACGGTCAACCGTTCAGGGGTTTTTGGCTAGGGTAAAGGTAATCGGTCGAATGAAAGGTGTTTCGACTGAAAACAAGAACTTTTGCGCTCAAGATATGTCTTTATCCGGTCGACCATTCTAAGGTCAACGTTCGACCGGTGGCCAATTGTATTCGAGGGGTTCGTTGAATTTATACAAATACGACCATTGTATAATACGATAAGGTTAACGGTCAAAAGCAGTCGACCAATGGAGCTAGGAAAAAAAACACTTAGAAGGTATGCTATAATCGGTCGAACAAGGCACTGGTTTTAGTCGACCGATGGGCACAGGAAGTTTAGGTTTTAGTTTAGTGATTTTCCAGCTAAGATTTGGGTGATCTATTGAAATCCAATTGATGTGAAATTTTGTGACTTCTACAATGAACCTAGTGTGTATGTGAGTAAGTTTTAACTCTTGTATGCTAAATGTTACACAAGTTCCTAAGACTCAAAAATAAAAAAAAATTCATGTCTTCAAATAAATTTGATTACATGTCTTGACTTCATTCCAGTTATCTTGAGTCTTGATCACCTGTAGATGTTAGCACAATACAATATATCTTCTATGCATTATGTGTGTTACACTACATTTGATTGTGATTAAGATTATGTTGATTATATCATCAAAATACAGATTAAGGCCAAAAAACTAACACATCCTCCGCCATCTCCGCGACTCCGACCAACTCCCTCGGCCTCCTCGTCGCCGCCCGTGCAGGGTCCACTCTCTACGCCCTCTCCATCATCCGCTTCATGCTCTGCTCCGGCCTCCTCCTTTACGTCAAGGCTGGGTGGGTTTATTGGAGATTTGGAGGTAGATTAGGCTATGGTTAATGTTCTATTTGGATAAGGACTTACGAGAGAAATGAAGAAAAGAAAAGAATTGTGTTTCTTTTCTTTTTCTCTTGTTTGGGTGTGAGAGAGAGAAGAAAGAGGAAAGAAATGTGAGAGAGAAGAGAGAGAGGAGAGAAATATGAGGGAGAGAGAAGAAAATGATTAGAGATAATTATTAGATTTGTTAAGGAAAAAATTATAAATTTAATAATTAAATATTAATTTAATTAACGTCGTTTACTCTAAATTATAGTTGTCACCAAAAAATGTTAACGGAGTCGTACTTCCAAAATCATAATGACATTAAATTTTTGTAGTGACAGATATAATACTAATATAACCCTAAATACTTTTGTAGTCACCGATATAATACTAATATAACGATGGTAGAAACGAAAATTTAATATTTTGAAACGCGGTGCGGTCAAAAAAAATTCTATTTATCAATATTCGTTCCACAAGTTACAAGATGTCCACAAGTATGGTTTGCAGATGTCCTATTCTTAAACAAGAAAAAACCAATACGGATAGATTTTGAACCTCCACTTGAAAATGATTAGAACGACGTTCTCTTTTACAAGCAGCACAAAGTAACTAATTAATCTTTAGACAAAATAAATTAAACATTACCACAGGTTAATATTTAGGATCCACTCCCCCTACTCCCTTCCAAACCTAACCCAAACCTCGTCGGGAATGGACCCTCCTCCGACCACCGGAGCAGCAAAACGACCCACAGAAGACCTCGAGAGACTCGACGGAAGCGTCAAACGTACGCTTTTCCTTTTGCCTCTTCCTTCAAACGTACACGTATTTTCAGTTGTTGTTCTTGAGCAGGTCAGTCTGGCAAAGAGAGAAGTTCAGTTGAGACCGGAGGGGCCCGGACTGCCTGGGAGTTGCTGTCGGAGGAGGAGAAGCAGAGGCCCATCACCACCGGGTGCGGGGATTTGGATGGTATTCTCGGTGGAGGCGTGCACTGCAAGCAAGTCACTGAAGTTGGTAACCACTTTCCCCCATTTCAGTTTTGTCGGATTTTCAGACAATGGGGTTTGAGTTCTGAGGTTTGTAATGTGTTGCTTTGTGTTTCTTTTGTTTGGGTAAGGATAGCATCCTATGTTAAGCTACTACATGTTAGCATCCAAACAAACATCATTGGGTTTACAATGGCCGAGTCTAATTGTTTATAGTGCTCAATTGCGGTGTGCACCATTTTAAGTAGAAAATTAGGGTCTAATGTTTAGGGTCCGTTACATCTGTCATTCGTAAGTTCCCAAATACTTTCAGTTGGCAGAATTTAGAAATCCATGATTTATAAATGACATGATTTGTATTTTACCTTTGTTTGAATATACATGTCACTTTAAAAGGACAATAGTTTTAGAAATCCTTCAATACAATATCGTATTGATACAAATTTTTGAATGCATTTGTAGTTTAGAATTATATCTAACCCATCAAATCATGTACGAATGTATGCATATGATCGTATATGTGATCTGACATCACTATTTTGTAGTGATTCGGATGCCCAAAGTTAAAGTTAGTCACGTGGAGCTCCATTTAAATGTGCATTGGTAATTTCATTTACCAATCAAAAAAAAGTTAGTCGTGTGGAATTTCAAAATTCCTCCACTTTACATATTTGACTTTGACAACGTCTGTATAAAGGTAAAAATTTCAAAGTACCCATGTTGGATTTACAAATTCCAATACATATTCATCAAATCAGGGTATTTGAGAATTCCAGACTTTGTGATCCCAACTTAAAGTGAAATTCCAGCTCAAAGTGACAAATCCAAACACACTCTTAGAGTCGATTGTGGTGCCCAGTCTAGGGTTGTAATCGGAATATGGGTAATGACTACAATAGTAACAAATTGGATCATTCTTGACATGAGTTGAGGATTGGTTGTTTTGTTGAAAATGCTACTCCTAAATTATGACTTCTGTGATATGATATCATTGGTTTCTATCCTTTGTATTGTGAGATTTTGTTGTTCCTCTCAATTCTTTATAATCGAAGCCCTACTCGAAGTGAAAATATTAGCTAATGCAGGATGATATATTATTGTCTGTGAGCTACGTGGGATTATATATTATCATCACGTATTTGCATGGATTATGGGGATTTTCACTTGTCTATCCTCGTGAAATAAGAACTGGGGTGAATTCCTACAAGTAGAGTTGCTGTAATTTCTTCTATCTTTTGTGTGGTTCAAAGTTTCTATAATCTATAAATACAAACACTCATAGCTTTCATATTTAGTTGTTTTTTGGTCATGCACTTGTGCATGGAATTCCAAAATGTTTTCCGAATGACTTTTCAAATTGTGCATAGTAGTTACATATCATACTTCAACTCCCAAAAGAACTTGATATCAAGTTTTGATCATTAACTAAAAATTACATAGAAAAGGACATATATTAATTGTGTAAGATCTCAGACATGTCTTAGCATATTAGCAATTCCAAGAAGATGAGTGAGTAGCTTTAATGTAACGACTAGTGCTAAGCTTAATATTGTGTCTTGTGAACCAAAAGGTGCGTAGCACAATCTTAGTCATTGTTATACCGAACTTCTGTGTTAGATTGATGAAATTGGTACTGAATACGTCTAGTTCACATAATGAGTTTTGATTTCTTACGTATTATGATTGTAATCTGGCTGCAATCACATCTATTGCTATGGTCTTAGTTATGGGATCCCTATATGCTTGCAGAAGGTGATAAAGAATTTGTTTTTTTAATATTCGTGCGAAGCCTTATGGACAAAAAGCGATTTCTTAAAGAGATTCATTATGGACAAAAACTCAAAAAGTTTGTGGTGGTATTGGTTGCCTATTTTCAGTAAATCCAAGACATCAAAATCGTTGCCAAATATCTTCCCAAATAACTCCAAAAGACCGGAGATTAATGACGTAGTTAATTGGTATGTGTTTATGATACAAACATTTTGTATGCATATAGGCAATTTCAAAAGCGAAGCAAACCATTTCTTTTCATAATGATTTCTGTTACTTATCCAGATTCACATAGAACAATCTTTGTTGAATGTTGTAATACTCTAAATTTGACATGTCTGTTGCAGGTGGTGTTCCTGGTACTGGTAAGACACAATTGGGGTATGATCCATCTGTCCATTTCTTCTCACTAGGCTATTCCATTAGTGGATGATTTGAGATCATTGTGACAGGATTCAGCTTGTAGTTAATGTCCAGATTCCTTATGCATTTGGTGGTTTAGGTGGCAAAGCCATTTATATAGGTAAACTTTATCAATCACTTCCACTGGCCTGTCTTTACATAATTATGATTAAAAATCTTTGATGTTACCAGATACAGAAGGAAGCTTCATGGCTGAGCGTGCTTACCAAATTGCTCAAGCATGTATTGAGGATGCATTTCCTACCTTTGCACTAAAAACGAAAGGTGACAGCATGCCTGATGAAAAGATGCATCCAAACAGTTTTCTGGCAAGTATATTTTACTTCCGTGTCTGCAGCTACCCTGAGCAAGTTGCGGTCATCAATCACCTTGAAAAGTTTCTTTTAGAGCATAGAGATGTAAGTTCATTAGATCAGACCCCACCCATATGGATAATTTTATTACTGTGGAGTAAGAGTGCAATTCACACTTTGAAAGGGCTAGAATATCTGAATTCTGAAACGAATAGAAGCATAGATCCTGATATTTATTCGTATCATGTTGTCATACATTATACCAATCTCCTTCTCTTTGCTGCTTTTGTAAGCCTAAAATTAAGTGCGACCCCTCTGAGATGTTTTTAGTTTCCGCCAGTATTATTTGTAAGCATTCAAAGATAATTATTAGTTGTGAATTTGTATATATTGTTACTATTTAGCATGTGACAAGATTTGGTCCATCAAGAGATTATTTCCTTATTTTGCAGGTCAGGGTGGTTGTGATTGATAGTATCAGTTTCCAATTTCGGCAAGACTTCAATGATTTAGCTCTTAGAACAAGGGTCCTAACTGAAATGTCTCTAAAGCTGATGAAACTGGCAAAGTGTTTTAATCTTGCTGTAAGTATGTTCCGACAAATAGTCACTTTCCAATCTCAAATTGGTTGAACTGATACTCATTTAACATTAGTTTTGTTGAACGAAATCTATGGTGTTCTTGAAAAGTAATATCATATTGTCCACTGAAAATTTGATGCAACCAGTGAATATTTTGCGGATTCCTCCATCTTGGCAGGTTGTATTATTAAACCAAGTCACGACAAAATTTGCTGAAGGTTCTTACCATTTAAGTCTTGCATTGGGTAAGATATCATATCGTCTTGCTTCATTTTTATTCTTGTCGTGGGTATGTTTTTCATTCTTTATTAGTTAACATCAGATGCTCATTGCCCATTCTTGGGACTTGTTTTCTGGTGATATTATTCTCTTTGACTTGCATCTGATTTGATCATGAGCGTTCAATTATCTCACTTATATTTTAATCTTTTGAGAATCTAGAAATCACTTCTACAATTGTTACATTTCGTCATAATTTAACCAGATTAGATCATGCTTTTATCAGGTGATAGCTGGTCTCATGCGCGCACGAATCGAATCATTCTCTATTGGGATGGCAAGGAGCGTTTTGCCTACCTTGACAAATCACCCTCACTTCCATCAGCTTCCTCGGCCTATTCTATTACAGGCAGAGGGATCCGAAATGTTGCACAACATAAAAAGGTCAGGATGATGTGATTCCATGTCTTTTTTTGCCTAACTCTAACTTCTGGTGCTGTTTCACGAATGTAACCAATGTATAGTTACTTCTATGGATTAAGCCCTTCGAAGTACAAACTTGACTGGGAATTGAGAAGCGTGTATTATTTCTACTGAATTCAATAGTGACAACTGGGTTGTGCTTTAACTGGATTCTTATGCTTGTACATTTGTCGAGTGGCTGCATGTATCAAGTCTCTCACATTCATGTTCATGTGAATTTGTCTTCAGTTCACTTCTGCTAACTTTCCTGTCGTGCTGTTATGATGTTTAAATTTCACTCTTCATTGTGCATTTTGACTTTAAACAGTATGATTTGAAATCATTGGTTAATTCTATGTGAGGTATATCACCTCTTTTATTGCATCGGATTTGTACCACATATGCTATTATATATTCGTATCCACATGTCAAAAATCTTATAGACGAATCCAAAGGAATATCATGTATAAATTGCTAATGGAAAATAAAATAAACACAAACACCAACAAGCCGAAGAGGGTATAACAAAAGGTGTTCGTCCAACGGGAATGTCATGAAATTGCAAAGAAATAGAAGAGTCACTTCTCATTGAATGTTATGTTAAGACTTTTGTATTGTAACCTACTTCATTAGTGTTGTAACTCCTTCATGATCTTCATGTAACTCTCATCATTATCTTTGTGTAACTCTCGCTAACAAATGAATATAAAGATGTGATGAATCTCTTTCTACACGGAGAGAACTTTCTGCCCAAAATTTTCATCTCTTGCATTGGTGAAATCCTAGTTTTACAACTGACGGTTTGATGCTAACACTGACTTGAAGTGCCACTTTTTTAGTCCGAACATATTTCCCATTCATTCCCCTCGTTAATAGTTAGACCTGCTACTTATTTATTCGAAATACATCTTAATCACGCTTGATTTGAACTTCTATAACTGCAATTGTATTTCTGACCATTGCAGGTACATGATTGCCGGGAAAATTGAAACTTGGATCCAAAGGAGATCAAAGTATCATCTTTTGAAAATCAAAATTTGTTTCTATTTTTGTCGTCAATATTTAATTATTCCATATATGTATCATAAGATTACATCTGAGCCACAGTGCATAATAGCAACCAAATATCCATGATAATATAAATTTTATTTGATGTTACCATTGACCAATTAATACCCAGTTCCAGGTGCTAATCCCGATTGCTTTCACCTCACTTAACTCCATGAGTTGGTGAGACTTAATTTCCCCATTCCATATGCTATTCCTGCGTGCGCTGTGGTAACTTGAAACGTATTGCCGATTGCCAGAGCGAAGATTTGAATAAGAGTTCACCTTGTTTACAAACAAATTTCTCCAATATTTCAGTTTTTTTTATTTACTGCATCTTGTTTTTTAGTGGCTGTACTTGGATGATTATTAGATTGTGTTTCTTGTGTTGGATGATAAACATTATTAGTTTACTTAAAGTAACTTATATTTCAATAGTATATACATATATATATATATATATATATCACATATAATTAGTAAATATTATATATATATATATATATATATATATATATATTTGTGTGTGTATTTGTATGTTTTACAAAAATAGTCGAGAATTAGATTCAATATGAAATGTGGCCGGTTTACGGTGCGGAAGAAATAAACGTATATGTGATATTAGATATTTACTAATTATCAGAAATTATCCTTATATGATTTCCGTTTCTATTCTCATGAACTCGGCTTCGTCTGCGATTGTGCATTGCATGAATAACAGATCAATTCAAGGATATAAAACAATAAGGAAGAATTGAATGAAAAAAGTATCCATATATATAAGGCCAATGGGGTCGTAGGAGCTCCTTTAGCCAACTTGAGTGTGACACTCAAAATAAACACATTTTAAAGTTAAATTTTTTTAAATCAAACTTAATCACATATATTGTTATCTCTTAGGGTTCTGATACATGGACGTTACGCGTTCGTGGCGCGCTACATGTCAGTACACACTCAGCAAACACGTAGGCAGAATCAGGGTTGAACTCGCAAAACGTTTGAAATTTGAAAAACAAAAATTCCCGTGATCACCGGAGAATGACTGTTGAGCATGAAAATCTGGACATCATTAATACGTGAAAAAACATATCCTAAAAGAAATTGAATGCGAAAAGACACATCTCTTCGTAATAGGGTCTTTAAAAGAGATCCAGTTTCTAAACATAAGTCATACAAGTGTTTTGAAACGAACGCATGTTACCAAGGAACAAACGTGAGTCCAGAGTCATTTCAGATTATGTCCAGAGTCTGTAGAAAATGAATATCGCAAACGATGTAAGGAGTTGTAGGCTGTAGAGTCGTCCATAATGTTCTGCCAGTGGGGAATGGCGAACTACTTGGGTGACTGCAAGAGAGCCATACGAACTGGAAACCCGGACACATACAAGACAACTGGTCTAGCCCTTGAAGAACCTTTCTTCGAATTGAAGGCCCTCGAGGAGGAGTGACGTTGGTTGCTAGAGGACTTCATGTCGAATTATCCCCGCCTTTTGGATCTTCATCTGATTAGGACCTCTAGGAGTTTTGTTGTGTCTCGACATGTACTTCCTTTTCAGATTCGCTTCGTAACAAAATTGTGGGTGTTTTTTTAACTTTGGATGTCTTTTCCTTTGTTGTTTCTTCTTTGGGATTCATATTTTATTTTGAAAAATAAGTCATACTGGTGGTTTTGAAACGTGAGTCCATCCAGAGTCATCTTTTCAGACCAAGGTTGACGCAGAGTCCAAAATTAGTCCAGAGTCATTCCAGAGTCAATCTAGACTCAATCCAGTGTCATGCCAGAATGAATCCATAATGTATCCAGAGTCATTCCAGAAGGAGACCAGAGTTGACGTAGAGTCCAAATGTAGTCCAGAGTCAATCTAATAATAATCCAACGTCATGCCAAAATGAATCCATAATGTATCCAGAGTCATTCCAGAGGGAACCCAAGGTTAACGCATAGTCCAAATATAGTCCAGAGTCATTCCAGATTCAATCCAGAGGTAATCCAACGTCATGCCAAAATGAATCCATAATGTATCCAGAGTCATTCCAGATGGAGATCGAGGTTGACTTGAAGTCCAAATTTAGTCCAGAGTCATTCCAGAGTCGATCCACAGTCATTCCAGATCGAGACACGGGTTAACTCGGAGTCCAAAAATATTCCAAAGGTAATCCAGCCTCATGCCAGCATGAATCCATACTGTATCCAGAGTCCTTCCACAAGGAGATCAGGGTTAACCCAGAGTCAATCCACATTCATTCCAGATCGGGACACGGGTTAAAAACGTACATACATTAACAACGATTCATAAGGGACACGTGAAGATTAAAATAAATTTTGTAATCATTAAATCCGGGCCCAACCATCAACAACCGAATTGGGTTCATCAAACACTAAGAAATCAATCCAGAACCGAACCACCAAAATCCAGACTCGATCCAACACTTATAGACCTCCAATTAGCGGTCCAAGACTGCCAATTGGCGGTCCATTTGGATCCAAACCCGATAAGACTTGGCCGGGTGTTGTATTAGTATGTATTTAGTCCATTTATGGTATGCGTTTAGTCCCATACCGGGGGATTGTCTCGGATTACCTTTTTCTATGGTTATAAATTTCGAACTCCTCCTCCTCCATTGTATTCTACCCATTGCTTGGTGGCATTCTCTCTACTTGGAGTAAAAGCCTTGAATCAAAAACTCAAGGTGGAGAAGAATGTCATTTGTAATGTGAGTCATGTAAATAAAATAATTGTTCTTAGTTTCTTTTAATCTTATCTTTTAATTCTTGCATGCTTCTTTAGTTTTATTTTCCTTTCAATTAGCTTCTTTAATATTCCTTTCTTGCTTAGTTTAATTTCCTTTCAGTATAATGTTTCAGTTTGTTAATGTAGTTAGTGTAATGATTAGTGAGCAGTTTCATCCCCATTTGGGGGTGGAGAAATATGTGATGCAATTATGTGATGTATTAGGTGTGTGTTATCTTAATCCTTTGAACCTTATATGATTTCCATAACCATCTAATGAGATTTCACTCTTGTCTTTGATATGCTAATGCTCTTGAATGAAGCTTAGCATATGCTTAGACTAGTGGACCTATTTTATGGGGAATGATGAGGTGAGGATATGGATGGAATTGATAAAGGAAACATGACTTGTAGTGTATGTGCTCTTGTTACCCTTTCCTTTATTAATGTATTGTATGTTTTAATGATTGGGTAAATCTTATTTCATGTAGTGGCATAGTGGGGTTTGGTCTTTATACTTGAGTTCATCTAGCTTCATTCCAATCATTGTCTTGTATGTTTTAATGATATGATCTTATCTTATTTCATGTGGAGGCAAAGTTAGATTTAGTTTTATGATTTTCATACACTACATGTTGTGATGAGCATAATTGAACCCACACACATACACATATATTTGTATTCACATTCTTTCTCTACCCCCTTTGGGGTTTAGTTTTATTACTTAATTTCCATTTCCTTTCGCATTGTAGCGTAGTGTAGATCATAACTCATTTTCTCTCCTTTCTTTCTCACTCGCCTTCGAACAAACTAAAGTCGACACACCTCCCTGTGGATCGACCCGTATTTGCCACCACTTCAACGCGGCCGCGCACTTGTGGTTAATTAAAACGTATCAATCATTCATATTTCACAAGTTTACAAAAGAGAGACTAGAAAACAAATCTAGTGAATATTTGTTAAGGGACTTTTAAATCTTGAATCTTAAATCAAGTACATTGCTAATTCGCCCCTGACTGATTGCCAATATTTGACATCCTTTTCCAAGGTTAGATCTGCACCTCCCATTAAGCATCTTACCCAGTGGCTTACAATTGTACCACAATCATTTGAACCTTGAGACTGGTGTTGGGATTTTTTTCTTTCAAAGCTCAGCTTCCATTTGACACCCAAACGCTGCCCCCAGAATTTTGCCATAGTAACAGCCAATTCCTCGTGCTATCCGAATACATTTGATGGATCTTAGTCTTTGTCAAGAACATGAGATAAGTTGTTCTAATGTATGATTGATTGCGTTGGAACGCAGACAGATAACAAGGACCAGTGTTGTGAGACTAGAAGTGGTTGTGCGATGACTGAGTGGTTGGGGCCCCAAGCCAATAAGAATGACAATAACCTTTCCAACGTCAGAGCCAGAGCTTTTTGGTTGTCTTTCCTCCAACAAACAAAGTAGTGCATCCAATAGCTGTCAATTAAAATTGTTAGCAGTTGTCATTCAAAGTGATTGAAAAAACATGTCCGAAGATGTAAAATACTTACATCTGTTGAGAGTCATTATGGAAAAACTCTGGACCAAATGCATATGTAACACTATCTCGACCAGACATATTTCAGAAGAAGCCCATACAAATTCCAAATGATTTCCAGACAAGAAGAGATACAAATTTAGTCTGGAATCACTCTGGAATCACTCTGGACACACTCTAGAACAAATTCATATGAAACACTATATCGACCAAACATATTCCAGGAAAAGTCCACACTAAATCCAAATCATTTCCAGTCAAAAAAGAAGTATGAATTTAATATTGCTTAAGTCTGGCCTGACTATGGATAAACTATGGAACAAATGCAAATGCAAATGCAACAATGTATAGTAGGAACGTTTTCTAGAAGAAATCCAGAGAATTCCATACGATTTCAAGACCCTAATCTGTATGAATTAAATCTGGAAGGACCTTGACACAATTTGGAAAAACTCTGGATCACATGCAAATGTAACACTAAAATGACCATACAGAGTCTAGAAGAAATCCAGAGTATTTACAGAACATTTCCAGAATGAACTCATTGCAGAACAACAACTTATATGACAACGTTCTGGAAACCATTGCAATATGATTCTAGACAACTGAAAGATCATGGCAAACCTTTGAAGTTCATTAGAGTTATATTCATGGTTACCTAACGTCTCTATCAATGAATGTGACATTTTCATGACCATCGGATTTGGCAACAAACACTTGCATCGTCTTAGAAGCTGAAATTCCAGCTGCATCATTCGTGACGATTCCAGCTTTCTTGGCCTCTGAAATCTCACGTCTGCCGCGAAGAAAATGAAGTTGACGAACATCCAACATTTCATGATTATGTTCCAAACACACATCCATGAGAACATAACCTTTTGCCGGGTTACCAACAACCCTAATACGCATAGAGCAGTAAACATGCATGGAAAGGCGTGAATGGACCTGGCATTGGTTAGGGGGTGGGGCACCCTCCTTCGAACATGTCAACGTGCACATGTTAATAACGCCATGCACGTAGTGAGAATGTCTAATTTTGATGCTAAAACCATTAACACCCGCAAATGATGTATAAAAATAACAAATCTCTTCGAATGATTTGAACTCCATTCCCACGTATGGCGTAGAAGAAGAATAAGTCTCTTTATCATTCTGCTGATCAACGTGAGGAACGGTTTCCATCGTCTTTGGGAATGGAACATGAAAGAAAGAGATTTGGAATGGGAGAGAAGAAGGGGGATGAAAGAGCAAAATAAGGAAAGTTCTTCAAAATCGCAGTAAAAAGGGAGGGAAGAACTGAGGGAAGAAAGATCAATATAAGGAGGCAAATCCAGTTCAGGATTATCTTTGTGAGATTTGAAAGACATCACCATTATCCTGGGACGTGACGGGTGAGTTTCATTTGCACAGTAACCGTTCAAGATTATCTCTGCAAATCCAGTATATAAGGAGGAAAATCCAGTTTAGGATTATCTCTGCGCAATCTTTGCAAGATTTCAAAGACATCACCATTATCCCAAGACGTGATGAGTGAGCTTCATTTGCACAGTAACCGTTCAGGATTCTCTACAAATCCAGTATATAAGGAGGCAAATCCAATTCAGAATTATCTCTGCGCAATCTTTGCGAGATTTCAAAGACATCACCATTATCCTAGGACGTGATGGGTGAGCTTCATTTGCACAGTAACCGTCGAGCAGAATATATGATTCTAAAATTACGTGGAAAATGTTAACGTTGAAAGAAAACACTAACAAATATCCACGTCCTCAGCGTCCATAAATCATTTTGCTATCTCTTAAGCTATAACATGTTAAAATTTTAGGTCAATTGAAGTTTATTTCACCGTTGATCTAAAATGCTCATATTTGAACGACTGAAATTTAATGAATTTTGAAGTGACTGGATTAGGATGTACGACAATCTATTTGATTTGAAATCTTTATCACATATTCCTTATATATGGTATATATCACTCATAAATTTTCATAGAAAAAATAATCGAAAATAGCTGAAAATGCGGTGCCACAACCAAGATGGTTGTAGGTCCTATATATATTTATTTATTGAGGCCAATGGGGTTGTAAGAGCTTATATAGCCAACTTGACTGTAACACTCAAAATTAAAACATTTTAAAGTTTATTTTCTAAATCAAACTTAATCACATGTATTAATAGATCTTTACCAATAACATGTTAAGTTTTTAGGTCAATCGAAGTTAATTTCACTGTTAATCTAAAATGCTCATATTTGAACGACTGTAATTTACTGATTTTGGACTTTTTCGGATCAAGATATGCGATGATCCACTTGATCTGAAAATTTTACGACATGTTCATTATATATGGTATATCCCACCCATAAATTTTCATAGAAAAAAGTAACAAAAAATGGGTGAAAATGTGGTGCTACAACCAAGATGGTCGTAGACCTCCTACAACCCCATTTTTTCTTATATATATAAAAATATACATACATACATACATACATACATACATACATACATTCATATATATAAGCTATTTAAATCAAATATAGTAGTGTTTGATAAATCTAAATAAGTATTTAAGGTTTGCTCAAACTTATTTCTGCTAAATAAATTATTTTCAATCATTATATTTATACCATACAGAAATAGATAATTTCAATAGTATACTATATAAGTCAAATATAGTAGTGTTCCATAAATCTAAAAAAATATTCGAAGCTCTCTCAATCTTATTTATGTTAAATATTGTTTTTGTATATTTATTAGTGTAGGGGATAGGTAAAATGAAATACAAATTGTGAACTGATGTCAAAGCAATAACATTAATTTATATTAGGGTTAGAGGTCATTGGACATATTATATTTTCTTTGAAATATATGAAAGAAAATACAGATTGTGAACTAATGTCAAAGTAATAACTTGAATTTCTATTGAAGGTCATTACACATGCATATCATATGCCGCTGAGACTAGTTTGAAAAATAAACCTTTCCAATGCATCATAATATCGCGTCCATCGTGAAAATATTTTTAAGTACTCGTCCTAGTTTTGATCCTTTAGTCCACCAGTTAGAAACTTCCATATATTTTGTAACGTCCCCGAAATAATGGGAAATTTCAAATAAATTATCAAAAGATAAGACCAGAATGAAAGTGAACATTACTCATAAAATA
The DNA here is from genome assembly GCA_963682175.1 of Triglochin maritima. Taxonomy (NCBI): domain Eukaryota; kingdom Viridiplantae; phylum Streptophyta; class Magnoliopsida; order Alismatales; family Juncaginaceae; genus Triglochin; species Triglochin maritima. The sequence continues at coordinate 22,041,555 of OY821786.1, forward strand.
CCCAAAATACGGTGTACCATTACAAAAAGGATTCAAAGTCGATTACATCAAGATAGGGAAAGAACATAGTACATGTAAAGACAACAACCTAAGATGTAAAACTGGACGATCTAGTCCTGATACACTCGTCCTCAGTCGCCACCCGCTCAACACCTAAAGAGGCCCTGAAATGCAACATGAGAAAATGCCTGAGTTTTCATAATGAAAACTCCATATGCCAAGTCCCCCTAAACATGTATGCATGAACGTACAATGACCCTATCATACTAGTGTATCATGACACAAATAATGCAATATGAACAACCGTCCCCATCTATGGGTAAAAAGGGACAACGGTCCCATCAACAACATCAGGTCCTCCCTAGGGACCTACCGCAGTCACATACGGTCTTACAGAGGTACACGACTAATCCCCACTCACGACTATACTAATCATGAGGGTTCGGTGAGAGCCGCATGCATATCATAGATACAGATCTGATCTCGTGGCCAATGCCACACCGCTAGAGTCATTGCTTGCTGGACGATCAACTTGCCTAACTGTGCCACAACCAAGCTATCTTCCGAAATAATTTGTCACTCACTCAACTCCGTCGCTGATGCATTGCAGACATTGCATCATATGTCTTTCATTTAGATTAATTTTATATAAATAAATGCTACTAAGGTATGTGTTTAGTCTTATTTACAGAATGCAGGGACCTGAATGCAAATTACCCATATCCTGAGCATAAATACGTGCAAGAGGCTCATTTCTGTCATAAAGACCAAATTCAAGATTATCGGGATTCAAATGGAAGTTCATCTAAGCATCAAAGCATCCAAGGACCTAATTACAAAAAGGCCAAGGACTTAAGCACAAAAGTAGCCAGGGACGTAATTGCAAAAAGCCAAGGATCCGACTGCAAATTAAAGTACCAAAATACTATCTTGGAAAAGTTTTCAAGAAAAATCAATTTGGATCTCCAAATATATAAAGAAATAAAGTCGGAGCTCAAAAGAAAGGAAAGAAATCATCTGGATGCACAAAGGACATTGAAATCATACCATAAACACACAGGAAAAATCCGGATCCAATTAGAGCAGATATTGCGGCGTTTCCGCCGCACAACACGTGTAACATGCGGCGATTCCACCGCCCCCCTTTGCATCCGTGGCCCCGAATTTTGTCCAGTCATGTATTGACGCGTGTACTTTCCTATGGTATACCTAGGTCCCTTGTATCGGCTATAAATAGCCACGAAACGATGTTGTGATGGTCCTTAGTCCTTAGTTCTCGTACCAAACTTTAGTAATGAAATTCTGTTCTTTTATTTCTTGTTTTTAGTTTTCTTTTGTAGTCTCTCTAGGACCCCTTCTCCCTCCTTCCATCCATGAGTTTCTAACTCTCTCCAAAGGGTGGGGGTGACGGATTTAGGGTGATGAGAAGAAGAATAAAGTTATTATTTTAATTTCGTGTTAGTATATTTTGATTACTTGAGTTTATGTTAAGTCATTTATCATGTAATGCTTTATAACTAATATGATTTATTATAAGTTTCAGAATTCTCTAATCTAAACCCGATATCTAAACCCCCACCCAACGGAATTCACCATCTTTGTTCTCGTTTTTGTTTTATTTGTTCATGTTTCGTGCTTTAGAAAATTAAAAACCAAAAATCTCAAAACCAAATTTATTTGTCTCTATTTCTTTCCCTTAATCGAAAATCACAAAAATAACAATATCTCTCCCTCCTTGTGTTCGACCCGTACTTGCCGCGTCTTCATTGACACCGTGCACTTGCGGTATAAATAAAAATCTCATCAAGTTTTTGGCGCCGTTGCCGGGGAGGCGACGCAGATTTTGTTTATTGTTGTGTTCTAGATTCTATTCTGTTTATCTTGTGCGCGATCTAAGTATTTGGATTTGTGTTTCAGGAGACAACAGAGTGCGCGGTGAAATCTGAACGCAGCCGGAGCAAGCAGGGCGGCGAAATCGCCGCATATCAAGCACAAGCTGCGACGGATCCGCTGCACAACAGAGGCTTCTGGGCTTCAAATTTTTCTGGGGTTAGCGTCATCTCTGGGTGGACGCGTGGAGCTATTGAAATTTCGAGAGCGGGCGGTGAACCCGACTGAGCATTGCATAGGTAACCTTTGTTGCCTCTTTCCTCATAATTTCTAGTTTCAGAAAATTTCCTTTTGTAGAACTGCACGTGTTAAGCTTAAATTCCATAATTGGCAATAATTCAACTCTGACTAAAAAATTGGCAAAACTAGAAGAACTTAGTGCATGCATCATATAATGTTTTGTTTGCATTATTCTTGCTAAATTCTTGCAAATTAATTCTTGTCTAAGAGTGCTGGAGGCAAGGTACGTATCGCGGTTTTTATCGATTGCATTTAAGCATATAATCTAATTTGCATACAACCTTGCAATTGCCCCCCACTAAAGACCATTGTTTGACTATCTTTGCTAGATTTAAGTTAAACTGTCTTAAGGGCAACTCCGTAGGAAAAGATACGGTGGTGATTTCATCACCTTTCCGTGGCCCACAAATCACAATCCTAAAGTGTCACCCAAGCCTTAAAATTAAAATCAATTAGACATTGGCCCCTAAGAACTTGGACTCAATTAAGGAGGAGATTGGTTTGACTTGCTATGACTTGAAGCTGATCGAATTTAATTTGGTGTCTAGAAAGTGTTTTTGTGTTGACGTAAGTCTTCCAAGCGAAGTGGTTGTCTAATTGGCACCGACTCTGTCGGAAGCGCCCCCACTAGCTATACACTGCCTGTCTAAGTTGGTTTGATTAGTGAGGGAGGTGAATGAAGCAAATCAATTCGCCTCAACCAGTTTGGAGTCGTCTAGATTTAAGCGACACTAGGTCTAGGATTGTTTGAACCGTGCTTGTTTAGGAAACTTCTGACCAACCCTCTTATCTATCTTTTAAAGTTAAGTTTCCCTTCTCATCTGAGTCTTCTTTCTCTTCTCATCTCAATTCTCTAGATTAGGATTCCTTTCCCATCTTTCCTTTTTAGAACTGCACGTGTAGGGTCAAAAAAATTCCATAATTGACAATAATTCAACTCTGACCTAAAAATTGGCAAAATTAGAAGGACTTAGTGCATGCATCATATAGTGTTTTGTTTGCATTATTCTTGCTAAATTCTTGCAAATTAATTCTTGTTGAAGAGTGCTAGAGGCAAGGTACGTGTACTGTTTTTATCGATTGCATTTAAGCATATAATCTAGTTTGCATACAACCTTGCAATTTCCCCCCAATTAAAGACCAATGTTTGACTATCTTTGCTAGATCTAAGTTAAACTATCTTAAGGGCAACTCCGTAGGAAAAGATACGGTGGGGATTTCATCACCCCTCCGTGACCCACAAATCACAATCCTAAAGTGTCACCCAAGCCTTAAAACTAAAATCAATTAGACATTGACCCCTAAGAACTCGGACTCAATTAAGGAGAAGATTGGTTTGACTTGCTATGACTTGAAGCTGATCGAATTTAATTTGGTGTCTAGAAAGTGTTTTTGTGTTGACGTAAGTCTTCCAAGCGAAGTAGTTGTCTAATTGGCACCGACTCTGTCGGAAGCGCCCCCACTAGCTATACACTGCCTGGCTAAGTTGGTTTGATTAGTGAGGGAGGTGAATCAAGCAAATCAATTCGACTCAACCAGTTAGGAGTCGTCAAGATTTAAGCGACACTAGGTCTAGGATTGTTTGAACCGTGCTTGTTTAGGAAACTTCTGACCAACCCTCTTATCTATCTTTTAAAGTTAAGTTTCCCTTCTCATCTGAGTCTTCTTTCTCTTCTCATCTCAATTCTCTAGATTAGGATTCCTTTCTCATCTTTCCCTCTTCTATTGTTTGTTTCCATTTTTGAAAAACCAAAAAAAAATTAAAAAAAGAAGAAGAAGTAATTGATTCTTGGAATTGAATTTGGAATTTAAATTTCAAATTTGAATTCAAAAATTGATTCAAACCGGTGCACTCAGATTTGGGTTCTGGACTTGAGCAATCGACTCTCACGAGTTCATCTAGATTCCAGTCTGGAGCTTAGCCCCAATCCACCTATTGCACCACCTCACCCGGATCCAATGGGTGAGAATGTAGTGGACCCAACTGTTGCACAACCTATGACTCTGAGGGATCGGTGCTACCCAACAATGGCTGCTCAGCCATCATGCATCGTTATGCCCACCATACCGGGTCGCGACTTCGAACTAAAGGCACAATACATGAGTATGTTGCCTAAGTTCACCTCTAAGGAAGACCCATATCTCTTCCTTAGAGAATTTGAGGAAATCTTCTCTCGTATGCAATACCAGCATATCTCTGAGGAGACAGTGCGTCTTAAATTCGTGCCTCTAGCATTGAAGGATGACGCTAAGAAATGACTATATAGTCTAGCTGAAAGATCCATTAGGAGTTGGGCCGAGTTTTTTCAAGTGTTTTTAAAGAAATATTTCCCCAACCACAAGACTATTAGGATTAGGAATGAAATTGTTGCATTCGTTCAATCTGAGAGCGAGCCGTTCTATTCCTATCTAGAAAGATTTAAGCACCTGCTGACCCAATGCCCTCATCATGGAATTCCAAGATGGCAATTGTGCCAAATTATTTATGAGGGATTGACACCTACATCTAGGGTTATGGTAGAATCCGTAACCCAATGGAACTTCACGTCCAAAAGTGAGAATGATGCTTGGACTTTTCTTGAGGATTTAGCAGAAAATAGTATGCAATGGGACAATGCTAGAGCACCAATGAACCCAAGTATTGGATCTAGAATAGCAAGTCAACCCAAACCGGGTGTCTTAACTGGAGATGCTACTGTAGCTGCTGAAGCAAAACTAGCTACCCTTATGCGTCGAATGGAGAGTCTAGAGCTAAAAACCCGACCCCTAGTGAATCAAGCATCTTCTATCCCCTGCTCTAGATGTGGTCAGACTGGTCATATAATGGAGGATTGTGTGGACTTGGAACAAGTTAATGCCACGTTTAACCATTCTAGAAATGACCCATACGCATCAACCTATAACCCGGGTTGGCGTAATCATCCCAATCTTTCATGGAACCAACAAGGTCAACCTCCTAGACAACAACCAAACCCATATAACCAAAATAATACATCATCTGGGTTTAGTAACAATGGAGATTATGATGTTAGGTTGACAAGTTTGGAAAATATGGTTAAGAGTTTTATGCAAACAACCACCCAATCCTTCCAAAGGCTAGAAACACAAGTCAGCCAACTAGCACAAATAGTAGGTGAAAGAGAAAAGAGTCAGTTTCCAAGTCAACCTGAGGTGAACCCAAGATCTAATAATCAATATCAGCCCTATCAACCAACTCTAGGAAATAACAACCCTAGATCGGTTCAAATGGTTCATGAGGAGGGACCATTCCAACAAATAAATGCAGTTGTATCATTACGGTCCGGAAAACAAGTTGATAACAATGTGGATCATCTTAGAGCTCCTAATCAATCTAGCCATCAAGCACCCACGTGTGACCTGACCATTGAACCTGAAGTCCAATTTGAAGAGCCGAACCCACCTACTCAACCTGAACCTATAACTCAACCTAAACGAGTCTATGCTCCTAAAGCCCCATTCCCCAATAGACTCAAGAAGAGCTCAAGTGCACAAATGGAGAAAATCTTGGAAGTATTTAAGCAAGTTAAGGTGAATATTCTACTCCAAGATATGATTCAACAAATACCTGCTTATGCTAAATTCTTAAAAGATCTGTGCACTAAAAAGAGAAAAACGAACGTACCAAAGAAGGCATTCTTAACTGCAAACATATGCTCTATTCTGTCCAACTCATCTCCTATAAAGTATAAGGACCCTGGGTGTCCCACAATTTCATGTGCGATAGGAGATACTTTTATCAACAAAGCCCTTCTAGACCTTGGTGCTAGTGTTAACTTACTCTCATTCTCTGTCTATGAGCAACTCAACCTTGGTCCATTAAAACCCTCTAAGACAACTCTTCAATTTACTGATTGCTCTATTAAGAAACCAAGAGGTATAGTAGAGGATGTTTTGATTAATGTTGGTGACTTCATTTACCCAGTGGATTTTGTCGTACTAGACACTGAACCTGTTGTAAATCCTAAGAGACAAATCCCTGTAATACTAGGCAGACCCTTTTTAGCAGCTTCTGAAGCTTTGACAAACTGTCAAAATGGGCTCATGCAACTATCTTTTGAAAACTTAAAAGCTGAATTTAATATCTTTCATGTTGATAGTGAGCCAGAAATAGTATGCAATCAAAGTGATGTTGTGATGAGATCGCGTATCTATAAGATTTCTGAATCAAATAAATCATCACAAAATCAAAAAGAAAGTGAGAAAAGATGGAGTAATTCATCCACCCAACCACCATCACTCGAGCAAATAAGAGAACCAATACATGTGAGGGGTGTGGAATCTGTGCCTCAGTACTCTCAGTGCAACATGGGGAACAATTCAACTGGATACATGCACCAACATGGTGACATTCAATCCAGTTCTGACTATGGTTGACTCTGAGCAAATTCAACCCCTCTACCGCAAGTTGATTCAGGTAATTAGTGCATTTGCTTTTTCTTTGCATACATTGAGGACAATGCATGATTTAGGTGTGGGGGGGGGGGGTATTTATCTATCTATCTATCTGTTTTATTTTTCTGTTCTTTTTATAAAAAAAAAATCAATGTTCCATGACATAGCTTGAGATTGAACTGCCAACTCCCGTGTACAAATTGTATTGAGTTTTTGTTCTTTATTATATAGTTCTGCTTGTAGAAACTATGACATAAATCTAAGTTCCAAATAAATAACTCATTACCCTTTATGACATGTATGCACTTAAATTGGATGAATCAAATCTTTGAAGTGGTTGATAAAAAGCAGAGGTTGAGGAAAATATACCGGGAAGTGTGGACTTCTAATAGCAATTAAGCCTTGAGGAAAATAAAAGTAAAAAGAAAAAGAAATAAAGTGAGGAAAGCACATTTTGCAAAATGATTACAAAACCCAAGCCTTCGAGTCACTGGTCCGTAGGGGTATCTTGAAACCCGGTAACTTGAGTCTGCCAGCTCGGGATTATCGACCAAACTCGCTACACGAATGCAAAAAGGGTAAAAGTGTCAAAAAACAAATGTGTTGAATCACGGAAAAATATGTACTTTAAGATACTCAAGGCCCAAAGCTGAAAGAATAATCCATGCCATGGTTGATCCAAATGATACTTCACCACCAAAGGAGGTGTGCAAAATAATCTAAGTGATAACATGTGTAGAAGGGTTAGTGGTGTGAATATTGGAGGAACAAAGACCAAGTCAGAATTTTGATGAGTTAGATTTATATAATGAGCATACAAGGATTCTAAGTGAGATGTATAAGGTTGAGGTGGAGATATTGAGAATTATTTATGAAATGTTGAATTAAGACTTTGTGGGTGTGTCAACGGAAAACCCTCACGAGACAAAACTCGTCCTCTAAGGAAACTTGGAGGTTTAAAGGCTTGTTGCACATGCTAAGTGCAACCGTGATTCCTACGAAAGTGAGTTAGGATTTCCCTATTTTCATTTTTCATATATTCTCTTTTGCTAGGGACTAGCAAAATCTAGGTGTGGGGGTATTTGATGCATTGCATACATTGCATCATATGTCTTTCATTTAGATTAATTTTATATCAATAAATGCTACTAAGGTATGTGTTTAGTCTTATTTACAGAATATAGGGACCTGAATGCAAATTACCCATATCCCGAGCATAAAGACGTGCAAGAGACTAATTTATGTCATAAAGACCAAATTCAAGATTATCGGGATTCAAATGGAAGTTCATCCAAGCATCAAAGCATCCAAGGACCTAATTACAAAAAGGCCAAGGACTTAAGCACAAAAGTAGCCAGGGACTTAATTGCAAAAAGCCGAGGACCCGACTGCAAATGAAAGGACCAAAATATTATTTTGGAGAAGTTCTAAAGAAAAATCAATTTGGATCTCCAAATATATGAAGAAATAAATTCGGAGCTCAAAAGAAAGGAAAGAAATCATCTGGATGCGCAAAGGACATTGAAATCATACCATAAATACACAGGAAAAATCCGGATCCAATCAGAGCAAATATTGCGGCATTTCCGCCGCCCAACACATGTAAAATGCGGCGATTCCGCTGCCCCCCTTTTGATTCGTGTCCCCGGATTTTGTTCAGTCGAGTCTTGACGTGTGCACTTTCCTATTTTATACTTGGGTCCCTTGTATCGGCTATAAATAGCCCCGAAACGATGTTGTGAATGGTCCTTAGTTTTTGTTCCAAACTTTAGTAATAAAATTCTGTTCTTTTATTTTGTGTTTTTAGTTTTCTTTTGTAGTTTCTCTAGGACCCCTTCTCCTTCCTTCCATCTATGAGTTTCTAACTCTTTCCAAAGGGTGGGGGTGACGGATTTAGGGTGATGAGAAGAGAATGATGTTATTATTTTAATTTCGTATTAGTATATTTTGATTACTTGAGTTTATGTTGAATCATTTATCATGTAATGCTTTATAACTAATATGATTTATTATAAGTTTCAGACTTCTCCAATCAAAACCCGATATCTAAACCTCCCCCCAACGGAATTGACCATCTTTGTTCTCGTTTTAGTTTTATTTGTTCATGTTTCGTGCTTTAGAAAATTAAAAACCAAAAATCTCAAACCAAACTTATTTCTCTCTCTTTCTTTCCTCAACTCGAAAATCAAAAAAATAACAATATCTCTCCCTCCTTGTGTTCGACCCGTACTTGCCACGTCTTCATTGACGCCGTGCACTTGAGGTATAAATTAAATTCTCATCAGTTCCCTCTCAGATTGTGAGAGGAAAAATCAAACTAGCGAGGTTGTTCGCGAAGCTTGTTGTGTAAAAGGCTTAATCTCACCCCGGAACGAGATTGATAGTGATAGGTAGAGCTCGAACGGAGCTTGCAAGAGAGGAAGTAGGCGGGAGGCCGAACCTCTATAAAATCTTCCAGTGCCTTTTGTGGTTTGCTGAATTTCTTTGTCTACTTGCTTTTGTTTGATTATTTCCGCTACATCTTTGTTTAAGCAAGTAGTGATTAATTAACCTTAAAAGTGATTATAAAACCCGACCATACACGATCTTACACCTTGCTCGTTGCCACTGCCGCTTGCCGGAGCTCTAACTGCCTCCGTCGCCGGCGTGAAGAGGGAGTGAGGGGGAGAGTTGAGTGAGAGGGAGAGTGAAGAGGTTGTGTTTCTTTAAAACAAAAAAACCTACCAACCAAGCACTCCCACCCATACCTCCCCATTCTCAGCTCAACCACCACCACTCCAACACCTTACCTCCTAAGTCAACCCCAATTAACCTAAGCCAACCACCCCAAAGCATGATTAGCACCCTAATAAGTTTTAGGTCTGGCATATGCGACTTGAATGCATATGCGACTTGGACATGAACTAAATTTTTTTACTTCATGTACACGTTTAACACGACTATCGTTTACACCATTAAATAATAATTCATACACAATTAGTTACATTTTTTACATGAATACCAGATTGCATGATTGCATGTCACTCGTCCATTATAATTTATAACTTATATATTACTTGTAGACTTGTCGGTATGAGTCGTGTATTAATTGTGTTGTATTTGTAATCATGTACCTAATTACCTGATTACTTATCGTCTTTATCGTGTCTTAATTGTGTTAATTTTTTTTGAAACAGAAATCCATATCCAACCCATTTAATAATCGCGTTGCCATATCCAACCCATTTATTAATCGTGTTCAAATTCTCAATCCATATCCGTTAAGTTTGTGTCGTGTAATCGTGTTTCGTGTAAAATTGACAGCCATATTTAAAATACTTTCTTGTACATAGTGGTATGGAAAATCCAACGGTTGATAATTACCTGACATTTAACACACAGATTACCATCAAATTGGGTGGATGAGATTGTAATACTTTTGGAGTTATGAGCCATACTTTCTCTAAAAAAGAGCCCTAAATAATTATAAAATAGATTGTGACATTTTATATCCATGTCATGAAAGTAAACTAAGAGTCACATTATCATAAGAATGGTGGAAGAACCATAGAAGACTCTCTCCACCCATGGAAGGAGTTATCATTTCTCTTTGATAGCATGTGGATGATTCATGGTAGTACTTATTCGTATTCAAACTCGAGAAGTGTAATGTCTTTAATACTATTTCGACTCTTTGATATATCACAAAGTTGATTTATATCTTTCGCTTTTCACCGCATCTTATGTATGCTACTTAGATTTTATCACTTATAGTTCAAGACTCGATTAGATTTTTTTAGTTCTTTTGATAAAATAATTATTTCCAGCGATCGATTAGAATGTGGTATTGTAAAGACCATAAGTTGTTTAAGAACTAATGGTGATTAGGTGGGGTTAATGGAGGGGTTTGCATGGGTTTTGGGGGAAGAATAGTGGAGGTATGGGTGGAGTGACGTGAAGAGCATGGGCTAGAGGGGTAGGTGAGCAGTGGAAGCATGGTTAGGGTAATGGTGTGGAGCGTTGTGATTGGATGGGTGAGGGATGGGTTGGTTTTAAAAGGAAACCAATGTTTCCTTCCCCTCTTTCTTTTCTTCTTCTTCTTCTTCTTCTTCATTTTTCCTTTCCAACTCCACCATTTTCCTTATACTTTTCTGGCGACCATATTAAGCATGGGACAACTCCTGGAGAAAGGGTTCATGATCTTGATGAAGGATCGACACATGACCGTGCGAGGACAAGATGGACATCTGATTGCAAAGGTAGAAATATCCAAAAATCGAATGTTTAAATTGAATCTAACCTGTGCTCGTGCTAGATGCTTGAATGCATGCATTAAGGGAGATTGGTTGTGGCAGATGCGACGTGAATGCATGCATTGGGATTTGTTGGCTATGATGAACGATCGAAAGCTTATAGGCTTCTCGAGCCGACTAACAACAAAATTGTCATTAGTCGTGATGTACAGGTTAACGAGGAGGTAACATGGGAGTCCATAGAGGAGATTCCATAAGTGCCAAATGAAGAACAAGAAGAGGAGATAGCCAACCCCACTGATCATGAAACTGTTCCATCTGACAAACATGATGAGATGAGACCAAGGAAGTTCAAGACACTTCGTGAAATCTACGAGACGACGAGTGAGTTGCACATGGTGTGCCTTCTCTCACGAAACAAAAGCATTGCCAATCCGCTTGTATGTGAAGTTGAGAAATCAACTTGGGATGGAGGATGGAAGAGGATTAAGTTCAAGGAGGAGTATTGAGAATTGAACTTAATCCTACGTGGCGACTTAACCCTACGTGGCGTCCTAGTCACCCGCCACATCATCATTGCTTGATGACTCATCAAGGGGGTGAAGAGTCAACACATGAGAAGACAAAAGGTTGAGGGAGTGGAAGAGACAAGAGTCTTTTCATTTTTGTGTAATTTTCGTCCTTGTTAGACCCTAACCTAGGGTTAGTAGACTTTTGTTGGTTAGAGTGTGGTTTGCATGGGGAAATGGGGTTGCAGGTGGGTGCATGGGAAGGGGAAGAGGCGGGGTTACTGTAGCACGAGTTTTAAATAAGGCTCTCTCTCTTCTTCTCCTTCTTTCATCTTTTTTCTCATTTCTCCTTCCTCATTTCTTCCTTCCCTTCCTTGCTGGTGCGTGTGGTGGCAAGCAGCGGAGGAGGAGACCGGAGATCGCGCGGCGTGAGGCGTGCGGAGTCGAGCGCGCGGGGAGATCACCGGAGGCGACGTGCGCGAGCGGAGCTCCGGCGTTTTCGTCGTTTCTTTTGAGGTATGCCGCTCCTTAGTGTGGTTTGTTTATTACCCTCATGTGAGGGATGCGTTGGTCGAGTCGGGGGAGGTCGGAGACCTCTCCGGCGACGTGTTTCTTCTAAAATCCTCGGCTGGCGCGAGGTTGAAGACGACCAACGGTCGACCGGACCCTTCGGGCGGTCGACCGTTTTAGCACTGTTTGCCCGACTTTAACCTTCACCGGTCGAACGATGCCTTGGGGCGGTCGACCGGTAGTGCATTATTGCTGGTGAGTTGGGATTTTCTACCTGTTGTCGGTCGACCGGTCCTTGTTGTGTTCGACCGGAACTTAAGTGTACCTGTTAGTTTGCATGTTTCGTTCGACCGATCGATTGTTGTTCGACCGATTATATGACTTAGAATAATAGGTTGACCCTGTCTGTTTTCGGTCGACCGAGACCCCTGAGTCGGTCGACCGATAGAGTGGAATTTAGTGTTGACCAGACTCCGGATTTTGACCTCGTTCGGTCGACCGGTTTTAGACCCTTGTTCGACCGTTGGGGGGTTCTGTTATGAGCGCAGCGGTAGACCGTTTTAGGAGTACGGTCGACCGATTCCTTTCTGGAACCGGTCGACCGAATCACCTCTTCCGATCGACCGTTTGGGCCCAGGACAGAATTCCTGGGTCCCTTTTTGGACACCAACTTTGCCACGGAAACCCGTGTCCTCGCCTTGTGCGTGAGCCGGGAGGTGACGGTGGGCGCGTGATGCGTGCGTGCCCAGGGACCGCCGTTGGGAAAAGTGTGGGTGTTCGGGACGCGTCACCTCCATGTATGGACCGTGACCTTTGAGTTGTTTGGACTTATTGTAGTATAGCAGGCCTGAGGGATTGCGGATCCCAGTGTTGATGTTGTGCGGGCACGCAACTGGCGTTGGGTGAGGTGACTACCGGACCACGGGCTACGGAGGTCGCTGCCCTGCTTTTATAGCGGCGCGGTTGGTGTTTGCGGCTCGAGGAGCCTGATGACCTGGCAGACTTCGGTCTGGTTTTGTCCGATGCTGTGCCGGACTGTTGTGATGGACCACCGATGCTGTGCCGGTGATGCCGCCGAGGTTGTGCCGGCGATGGTGATTGTTGAGCCGAGGCTGTTCCGGCTATGTTGTTTTCCTCGGCTGGGCACCTACCGAGATGTTGTTGTTATACCTTCCGGGCGACGGCCCCGTTGGTCCCTGTGGCTCCGACCACTGAGATTTGCAGATCTGTATTCTATCGGCCCGCAGGCGTGACAGAGGCTCCCTGCCGAACCCTTGAGTAGTGTAGCTGCGTGTGGGGGGTGCGATGTCGCGTGCTGTAAGACTGCATGTGCCTGCAGTAGGTCTCCTTGGGAGACTCGTTGTTGATTGTCGGACTGATGTCCTGTTTTACCCTTCGGGGGAACTGTTTTCCATTTCTGTCGATGCCATGACATGCTACTAGTATGATAGGTTCATTGAGTAATGCATGCATATATAGGCGAGTTGGCATACGGGGTTTCCTACTGGAAACTCAGGCATTGTTGTTATATATTTTCAGGACCGCAGTAGGTCCAGTGGGTGGTGATCGGCGGGCGCGCGCGTTTGGAGTCGGATCCTCTAGTCAGACCACTGAGGTCCACATGATTACGTTTATCTTCCCTTGTCGTTTTGTTGTAATCATGTATTCATTTTGGCAAACTCTGATGTATTATGGTGCACCGCTTATTTATTTATGAAAAGTAACAGTCCCGCCTTGATTATTGTGCTCTTTGTCTTGTTTATAAATTTTTAAATTTTTCCGCTGTTTCGGGATGTTACAACTTGGTATCAGAGCGGTCGATTCCTATGCGGTTCCCAATGAAATCACCCTTGTAGTAATAGGACTCATGCATTTTATCTTTTAGCATGCATACATGGCTGAAGTGGTGTTTGTTTCTTCTGTCAGATGGCACCTAGGCGCGTGAGGAGTTCTACACGCGATCGTCCTTCCAGTGACGACACATCTGGTACTCATTGGGACAGGTTGGGTGAGTTTCTGGAGCGTCAGGCAGCTCAGAGCGCCCAGGGCGGAGTGGGAGCTGAGCACGATCGGTTCATGCGTCAGCACCCGCCGACTTTCGATGGCAGGAGGGCCCCAGAGGTCGCAGAGGACTGGTTCTTCCGTATGGAGAAGATCTTCCGTGCTATTGGAGTAGCACCTGAGAGGATGGTGGAGCTGGCCACCTATGTGTTTGACGGCGAGGCCGCCAACTGGTGGAGGTCTACGTCCACAGTTCTGTTTGAGGATCGTGTGGATGTGAGCTGGGAGGAGTTCTTAGAGGTGTTTCATGAGCAGTACTTTCCCCAGCATGTCAGAGATCAGAAGAGGGAGGAGTTCAAGTCGCTCGAGCAGAAGGAGATGACTCTGGCGAGCTACATCAGCAGGTTCAACGCCTTGGAGCGTTACTGCCCAGAGATCTGCGTGACCCCAGAGCAGCGGGCGAGGAAGTTCGTGAAGGGACTGAGACAGCCGCTTCGTTCTCGGGTGATCAACAGCATGCCGCGGACCCTTGCAGATGCGGTGAAGCACGCTACTATCATCGAGCAGGACCAGAGGGAGTGTAATCAGGAGGCGCGGAAGGCGCCAGTGAGCACCGTTAGCAGGGCAGCTGATCGTGGGGCAGGAAGACCGGGCAAGAGACCCAGGTTCGATGGAGGAGGAGCACGTCAGTCAGGGGCGTGCACTTACTGCGGGAGGTTCCATCCAGGGCAGGAGTGTCCCCGTCGGACTGGAGCGTGCATGGGTTGTGGTCAGATGGGACACTTTGTCCGTGACTGTCCTCAGAGGCAGGGCGAGCCGAGCAGGAGGCCAGGACCACCAGTAGTAGGCAGAGGCGGAGGCAGCCGGCCAGTTGTTCCGCCGGGCCAGAGCAGGAGGACCGGGCGGGTCTTTACTATCCAGGCTGAGGAGGCGAGGGACTCCAACACCGTCGTGGAAGGTACGCTTTCAGTTTCTGGTTCTGTAGCGCGCGTGTTGTTTGATTGTGGCGCCACTCACTCCTTCATTTCGGAGAAGTTTGCTGGCAAGTTGGGTCGGACCCCTGTGCGGCTGACTGATGTTTTGGAGGTCAGCACGCCCATGGGTGAGGTGGGCACTGTGGGGAGCTATTTCCCCGGCACCACCGTTGCTTCGGGAGACCATGATTTTCCGGCAGATCTGGTCTTGTTACCGATGGTGGACTTCGACGTCATACTGGGGATGGACTGGCTGTCACAGTACGACGTGCGAGTCTTTTGCCGTGGGAAGAAGATCCTAATTCCGATGGAGGGTGTGCCAGATGTTCTGATCAGAGGTGCGAGGAGCAGAGGGAGTCGTCTGATTGTGTCTGCGGTTAAGGCACAGAGACTGTTACAGCAGGGATGCAGAGCGTTTGTGGCCACGCTGGTAGTCCCTGATCCTGAGACAAGGAGGCTGGAGGATATAGAGGTAGTGCAGGAATTTCCAGACGTTTTTCCAGCAGAGATTCCAGCGTTACCACCGCACCGAGAGATTGAGTTCAGCATCGAGTTGGTTGCGGGTACGACACCTCAGTCGAAGGCACCCTATCGGATGGCACCTGCTGAGTTGACGGAGCTGAAGAAGCAGTTGCAGGAGTTGATGGAGTCCGGGTTCATTCGACCGAGTGTTTCTCCATGGGGAGCGCCTGTGCTCTTCGTGAAGAAGAAGGATGGATCGTTGCGGATGTGCATCGACTACAGGATGTTGAATAAGGTTACCGTTCGGAACCGGTACCCTTTGCCCAGGATTGATGATTTGTTCGATCAGTTGCAGACGGCGAAAGTGTTCTCGAAGATCGATCTGCGTTCGGGCTATCATCAGTTGCGGATCAGGGAGGCGGATGTTCAGAAGACAGCCTTCCGGACGCGGTACGGTCACTTTGAGTTCTTGGTGATGCCTTTTGGACTGACGAATGTGCCTGCGGCATTCATGGATCTGATGAATAGGACCTTCCAGCCGTACCTTGACAAATTCGTCGTGGTGTTCGTGGATGACATTTTGGTATACTCGCCTGACAAGGAGCAGCATCGAGAGCACCTGAGGATTGTGCTGGGCATCTTGAGGGAACAGCAACTTTATGCCAAATACAAGAAGTGTGAGTTTTGGTTGGATCAGGTGGCTTTTCTGGGGCATATCGTGTCAGCAGATGGGATTTCAGTGGATCCGGCGAAGGTCGAGGCAGTGACTCAGTGGAGAGCCCCGACGAGCGTGACGGAGATCAGGAGTTTCGTAGGTCTGGCAGGGTATTACAGGCGGTTTATCCAGGATTTCTCCAAGCTTGCGTCACCGCTGACAGCGTTGACGCAGAAGGGCGTCAAGTTCGTTTGGTCCCAGAAGTGCGAGGACAGCTTTCAGGAGCTAAAGAGGCGTTTGACGACAGCACCTATTCTGACGCTACCGAGTGGCAGTGGAGGCTACGTGATCTACAGTGATGCATCAGGAGTAGGCTTGGGTTGTGTCCTGATGCAGCATGGGAAGGTGGTCGCGTACGCTTCGAGGCAGCTGAAGGTGCATGAGAAGAACTACCCTACGCATGATCTGGAGTTGGCGGCGGTAGTTCATGCGTTGAAGACCTGGCGGCACTATCTGTATGGCGAGCAGTTCGAGGTCTTCACCGATCATCAGAGTCTGAAGTACTTGTTCTCTCAGAAGGAGCTGAACATGAGGCAGCGCAGATGGCTCGAGTTCCTTAAGGACTACGACTTCACCATTTCCTATCACCCGGGGAAGGCGAATTCGGTTGCGGATGCACTGAGCAGGAAGGTGGAGGTTTCTGTTGCGAGTCTGTGCATCCAGGAGTGGAGGCTACTCGAGGCTTTGTCTGAATGGAGTCCATTCACCGAGGGTTCAGAGGGAGCAATGGTTGCTGGACTTCGGGTGGAGCCACAGACTGTCTCACGGTTGGTTCAGGCTCAGCAGGGGGATGATGAGTTAGCTAGTCTGCTGCAGTTAGCTTCCAGAGATGGATCAGACTTCAGTGTGGGAGTTGATGGTGGTCTGAGGTTCAGGAGTCGGATCTGGGTGCCGAAGGTTGATGGGCTGAGAGATGACATCATGGAGGAGGCACACAGAGCTAGATACACCATTCATCGGGGAGCACAAAGATGTATAAGGACCTGCAGCGGAACTTCTGGTGGAAGGGTATGAAGAAGGACATCGCGGAGTTTGTGGAGCGATGCTTGATCTGCCAGCAGGTGAAGATTGAGCATCAGAGGCCGGCAGGACCGATGCAGAGTATTGAGCTTCTTGAGTGGAAGTGGGAGCACGTGACGATGGATTTTGTCACGGGTTTGCCGAAGACGAGGAGGTTCCACGACGCGATTTGGGTGATAGTCGACCGACTAACCAAGTCGGCGCACTTCTTAGCGATCCGGACCACGTTGCCTTTGGAGGGTCTAGCTAAGTTGTACGTGGAGGAGATAGTCAGGTTGCATGGAGTGCCAGTGAGCATCATCTCAGATCGAGATCCTCGTTTCACTTCCAGATTTTGGGGGAGTCTGCAGCAGGCGTTGGGGACGCGTCTGAAGTTCAGTACAACGTTTCATCCGCAGACAGATGGTCAATCAGAGAGGACGATTCAGACCCTGGAGGATATGCTTAGAGCATGCACACTGGATTGGGCCGGGCACTGGGATGAGCACTTGCCACTGATAGAGTTTGCCTACAACAACAGCTACCACTCGAGTATTGGGATGGCACCGTACGAGGCGTTGTACGGGAGGCCTTGCAGATCACCGGTATGCTGGACTGATGTGGGCGAGAGGCAGTTAGTGGGGCCAGAGATTGTGCAGATGTACTCAGAGAAGGTGGATGTGATCAGGAGGAGGCTGGCCACAGCACAGAGCAGGCAGAAGAGTTATGCTGATCGACGAAGGCGGGTATTGAGTTTTGAGGTGGGCGATTACGTGTTTCTGAAGATTTCCCCAGCCAGAGGTGTGATGAGGTTTGGGAAGAAGGGGAAGCTCAGTCCGAGATATGTTGGACCATTTGAGATCCTCGACCGAGTTGGAGAGGTTGCCTACCGGATTGCCTTGCCGCCACAGTTTTCGGGTCTGCATAATGTCTTCCATGTGTCGATGTTGAGGAAGTATGTGGCAGATCCGTCGCACGTTATTGAGATAGCGGTGCCAGAGATTCAGCAGGACTTGTCGCTCGAGGAGAGGCCAGTCGAGATTGTTGATCGCATGGATCATCAGCTTAGGAGGAGGACCATTCCAATGGTTAAAGTCAGGTGGCAGCATCACAGCGAGCGCGAGGCCACTTGGGAGGTCGAGGAGGATGTCAGAAGGCAGTATCCAGAGCTTTTCGGTGAGTGTTTGCTTGATTTCGGGACGAAATCCTTTTAAGTTGGGAGGATTGTTAGACCCTAACCTAGGGTTAGTAGACTTTTGTTGGTTAGAGTGTGGTTTGCATGGGGAAATGGGGTTGCAGGTGGGTGCATGGGAAGGGGAAGAGGCGGGGTTACTGTAGCACGAGTTTTAAATAAGGCTCTCTCTCTTCTTCTCCTTCTTTCATCTTTTTTCTCATTTCTCCTTCCTCATTTCTTCCTTCCCTTCCTTGCTGGTGCGTGTGGTGGCAAGCAGCGGAGGAGGAGACCGGAGATCGCGCGGCGTGAGGCGTGCGGAGTCGAGCGCGCGGGGAGATCAGCGGAGGCGACGTGCGCGAGCGGAGCTCCGGCGTTTTCGTCGTTTCTTTTGAGGTATGCCGCTCCTTAGTGTGGTTTGTTTATTACCCTCATGTGAGGGATGCGTTGGTCGAGTCGGGGGAGGTCGGAGACCTCTCCGGCGACGCATTTCTTCTAAAATCCTCGGCTGGCGCGAGGTTGAAGACGACCAACGGTCGACCGGACCCTTCGGGCGGTCGACCGTTTTAGCACTGTTTGCCCGACTTTAATCTTCACCGGTCGAACGATGCCTTGGGGCGGTCGACCGGTAGTGCATTATTGCTGGTGAGTTGGGATTTTCTACCTGTTGTCGGTCGACCGGTCCTTGTTGTGTTCGACCGGAACTTAAGTGTACCTGTTAGTTTGCATGTTTCGTTCGACCGATCGATTGTTGTTCGACCGATTATATGACTTAGAATAATAGGTTGACCCTGTCTGTTTTCGGTCGACCGAGACCCCTGAGTCGGTCGACCGATAGAGTGGAATTTAGTGTTGACCAGACTCCGGATTTTGACCTCGTTCGGTCGACCGGTTTTAGACCCTTGTTCGACCGTTGGGGGGTTCTGTTATGAGCGCAGCGGTAGACCGTTTTAGGAGTACGGTCGACCGATTCCTTTCTGGAACCGGACGACCGAATCACCTCTTCCGGTCGACCGTTTGGGCCCAGGACAGAATTCCTGGTTCGCTTTTTGGACACCAACTTTGCCACGGAAACCCGTGTCCTCGCCTTGTGCGTGAGCCGGGAGGTGACGGTGGGCGCGTGATGCGTGCCTGCCCAGGGACCGCCGTTGGGAAAAGTGTGGGTGTTCGGGACGCGTCACCTCCATGTATGGACCGTGACCTTTGAGTTGTTTGGACTCATTGTAGTATAGCAGGCCTGAGGGATTGCGGATCCCAGTGTTGATGTTGTGCGGGCACGCAACTGGCGTTGGGTGAGGTGACTACCGGCCCACGGGCTACGGAGGTCGCTGCCCTGCTTTTATAGCGGCGCGGTTGGTGTTTGCGGCTCGAGGAGCCTGATGACCTGGCAGACTTCGGTCTGGTTTTGTCCGATGCTGTGCCGGACTGTTGTGATGGACCACCGATGCTGTGCCGGTGATGCCGCCGAGGTTGTGCCGGCGATGGTGATTGTTGAGCCGAGGCTGTTCCGGCTATGTTGTTTTCCTCGGCTGGGCACCTACCGAGATGTTGTTGTTATACCTTCCGGGCGACGGCCCCGTTGGTCCCTGTGGCTCCGACCACTGAGATTTGCAGATCTGTATTCTATCGGCCCGCAGGCGTGACAGAGGCTCCCTGCCGAACCCTTGAGTAGTGTAGCTGCGTGTGGGGGGTGCGATGTCACGTGCTGTAAGACTGCATGTGCCTGCAGTAGGTCTCCTTGGGAGACTCGTTGTTGATTGTCGGACTGATGTCCTGTTTTACCCTTCGGGGGAACTGTTTTCCATTTCTGTCGATGCCATGACATGCTACTAGTATGATAGGTTCATTGAGTAATGCATGCATATATAGGCGAGTTGGCATACGGGGTTTCCTACTGGAAACTCAGGCATTGTTGTTATATATTTTCAGGACCGCAGTAGGTCCAGTGGGTGGTGATCGGCGGGCGCGCGCGTTTGGAGTCGGATCCTCTAGTCAGACCACTGAGGTCCACATGATTACGTTTATCTTCCCTTGTCGTTTTGTTGTAATCATGTATTCATTTTGGCAAACTCTGATGTATTATGGTGCACCGCTTATTTATTTATGAAAAGTAACAGTCCCGCCTTGATTATTGTGCTCTTTGTCTTGTTTATAAATTTTTAAATTTTTCCGCTGTTTCGGGATGTTACAGTCCTAATTATGTATGCAATTTAAGTAGAGGGTGTAAGGATCTTGAATGATCATGTTTATGTAGTCTTTATATTTGGAAGTTGTAGGGTCATGTAAGTGCCTATATAAAGCACTAGAATTCACCATTTGTAAGAGAACAACAATAGATTACAAGCATTACAAGTTGAGCCACGAAATTGTATGGAAAAAGAGTGAGGATGTGAGTAGAAAGAGAGAGCCACCTTCTTTCTTTCGTGCCCCCCCCAGTTGCATAGATCAAGCATGGATCTAGTGGAGTCCATTGAAGGCAAAATGCGTGAAGATCAGGGCGGTCTAAGGCAACGCATGAGGTGCGCCTGTTAGACCGCCAATTGGCGGTTGGGGACCGCCAATCAGCGGTCCCTGTAGCCCAGGAGACGGGCATTCTCCTGTGGTGGGTTGATCAGTAGCTCCCCGTCCTCCTCCCGTCTTCCAACAACATTGAATGGAAGTTGGTTGAGTTAATTATTAGTTAATTGGTTAAAGTAGTTAGAAGTGGGCCACGTGGTTGGCTGAGTTAGTTAATTGGTTAAAGTAGTTAGAAGTGGCCATGTGGTTGGTTGAGTTAGTTAGTTAATTGAATAAAGTAGTTAGAAGTGGGGCATGTGGTTGGTTGAGATGGTTAGTAGTAACTCTTCTAGAAGCTACTAGATATCTCTTTTGTACCCTATATAAATAGGGATGTAATCTTCATTAATATGAAAAAAATAGTTTTGAGTTGAGCCACATTTCTCTCTTTAGTTGGTGGATTCCAACAACCATTTCTTTCTTCTCTCACTTTGTTGGTGGATTCCAACTTCGTTGAGTGGATTCTCGACTTTTCGGAGCATATGATCCTACTACCTCTCCCTCTCTATGTCAGTAAGGAAGATGGAAGGTAAGCAAGATATTGTGTTCCCCATTTCTTATTATTGGGCAAGTCACAACAACAAAAAATATAAATTAAATTAACTTGTAATAATCGTAGTTGTAAGAGGATGCACGCCAATTTGGATCAAGGGGGTTCCTTCTCCTATAACAACTTAATTGGTTTTCAAGAAAATAAACAATACGAACAAACATTCAAGTTAATTAAATTAAGAAAACTCTCCAGGTTATGATGATAAATTGATCAACAATGTTGGACTTTCTCTAATCATCTAATAAAGAAAGAAATTTTCTGATGAAAATACACACAAATATATATTCTCCAGTAGAAGTATAAATTGCCACAATATGACCATCTTTTTACAACAATAAAAGTGAGAACCGTCACACCTATATGAAACTAAATAAATCTCTTGCAAGTTGTGAGGGTGAAGTAACCAAAACACGACAACATATCATTATGAAAAGAATGATCATTCAATTATATCAAATACATACACATAAATCAATCCTCCATGCAAGAGACTGAACTTCGATAATACGATGGAATCCATCGAATAATTAAAGTAATAAGCCGTTGAAGTCCATATATATAAACTACATATTGAATGACATCATATCATGCATATATTCGTGTCTTATATCCTCTATTTTGAACCTAAGCAATCTACGTAATGAGTTTTATGTTTAAGTTTCAAGAATAAACATGATTGAGAAGAAGAGACACAAAAAGGACCTGAACATAAGGAAAATGACTGAATTATGAGACTTATGGACTAACATGCAAGAGGGAAGGACCCGGATGTAAACCAAAAGGACCTATAAGCAAATCGAGAAACTCCACACCTTCATGAGGAGTATTTTGGCAATTCAATTACGGCCTAAACTCCAACAACCAACTCGGGTGCACTACACATGATGAAATCAACCCAGTAAAGCACCTTCCAACCCAGGACGTGATTCGAGCACTGTAGACCGCTAATTGTCGGTCAGATCTTCTCCAGATTCGATAATGTTCAGCTGAGTGTTGTATTAGTGTATTTTATGTCCATTTATAATATTCCATTAGTCCCACATCTGGGGATTGCCCCCCGTTACCTTTTTTCATGACTATAAATAGAATTCTTCCTCCTCCCTTGTAATAAACTCTTCTCTTGGTGGTCATTCTCTCTACTTGTAATGTGAGTGAGTAATAAAAGAAAGTTTTGTAGTTTTATATTGTCTCTTTCAATTATTTCATGCTTAGTTTAATTTCGTTTTGTCTCATTTTCTTAATGAGTAGTGAGTAGTTCCATCCCCTTTTGGGGTGGAGGTGATGTAGAATATGTGATAGTGATGAGTTCTTTTATTTGTGTCATTTCATGTGCTTAATGTAGATCTATACTTGTAGCATGCTTAAACTTGTATTAGATGAGATAATTTCCACACTAGGTATTTATCTCATGCTAGCTTTAGAGTTTATCTTGTTACTTGTAATGGTTTGATGGGAATGACTTGTTATGTATGGATCTATGTTTGGTGCATATTCACATGAATGATTTAGGTTGTATGTAGGATTGATTGATGCTCTAATGGCCACACTATGTACTTATTGCATGCTTGATAATCTAAAATCAACCTCAACTTTATGTGATATGCATGTTCATGGTTTGCCATGTAGTGTTGTGTATCATACACTTAGATTCTACACTAGCTTCTACTTGTATGTCACACAAACTACACTTGTTCCTAATTGAAATGAAAACCCACTCACACACACATACCTACACACCTCCACTCCATGGCGGTTTAGTTTAATTGGTAGTTCATTCATAGTTTAGTTTAGTGTAACCACACTTCTTCTCCCCTCTTCTCCCACTTGCCTTCAAAAGAACCAGAGTCGACACACCTCCCTGTGGATGGACCCGTACTTGCCCCGTCTTCGCCGACGGCTGTGCACTGGCGGCTAAACTTTAATATTCACATCACATATACATAATGTCCTCCTTGATTATGAGGATAAATTGATCATGTTATGATAATTTTTTTACAGTAATAGGAGTAAATCGTCCAATAGCCATACACATTAATAACTATAATATGGTTATAAAACAAAGTCAATCTTGGCACTTAAAAACATATTATTTCCCGAATAATGTAAAAACTACAAACAATACATATTAGGAATTTCCACATAGTCCCTTTCCAAATTATTTTAATAAAATTTGGCATTGAGCATGTT
Organism: Triglochin maritima; assembly: GCA_963682175.1. Classification (NCBI taxonomy): domain Eukaryota; kingdom Viridiplantae; phylum Streptophyta; class Magnoliopsida; order Alismatales; family Juncaginaceae; genus Triglochin; species Triglochin maritima. Next base: position 22,064,967 of record OY821786.1, read on the forward strand.
TGATTCCGTTCAGTGTGTTTTCATTATCTTTGTTTCTCACAATTGTAATAAGCGACACAATGACATGACTTAAACGGGATATTCTTATTTGAAAAGATCTAAGTTGCAAATTTCTAAACTAAATTCTTTATAAATTTCGTAACACCAAAATCCTGTAATTAAACACTTCATCAAAGTCGAGAAGTTTTTCTCTTGGCTAAAGCCTTGAGCAACAAGTCAGGTTTTATTCCAAACCACATGTATCTCTTCATCAACTACGTTTCGAAAAACCTACTTGGTGTCAATGACGGTTTGTTGTTTGGGTCTTGGAACAAATTCCCAAATATTATTTCGTACAAATTAGTTAAGCTCTGAATGCATAGCCATTACGCAAAATAGATCCTCACATGCTTGTTTAACTTACTAAGGTTGTAAATTGAGAGATAAAAGCATAGAAGTCATATATAACCATAGTTCAAAATCATGTTACAACTCCTCGAGAGACATCATCTACCACTATGTACCTAGGATGGTCCTTTTTAAAGGTTCATTCCTTTGGAAGATCATTATTATCCTATTTTCGAGTTTGTTGAGAATCTTGATTTGGCTGAGGTGGTTGTTCTTTTGATGTTACATCTCAGATTTGTAGGATCTAAATGGCCCTAGATGAGGTCTAGAGGGTGTGAATAGACTAAATGAAATGTTAATGGAAAATAAAAAGTAATAACGAAGAAGATCGCAGACCACAATGTCGGAACAATAAAAGAGGATTCGACACTCTTAACCAGGTCTTAGTTCTCTCTTATAAGCCCCGCTCGATTTTGAGCACCGCTTGCATCTTAACTATTCGATCTCCATTTATGGTTGAGATCTCGCCTTCCTAACAATGCAAGCACATGGACAATCTCCGTGATTCATGAGCTTCTCCCACAATCGAGGAGGATGCTCCAACAACAGTTAAAACCAATGAATCGGCAAGAAGTGAGGAACTCTAACATGGGCACTTGAATTACAATGATGAGCTAAGTATTGGTGTTCAAGTGAGAGGGGAAGCTTAGAGTGGTGAGCAAGAAAGCACAAAGCAATAAGAGATTTAGCAAGTGTAATAGATGTGCTCTCTCTTGGGTCTAAGATGGGTATTTATATATAGGCTCACAAGAATAAGGTTAAAACCAAGTGAAGGGCAAGAATTGGGTCTAAAAGGAACACCAATCATCCGAATTTGTGGTCAATGTGATGGTCAAACATTGGCTTCAAGAATTTAAACGACTGACCAGTGCATTGGTCGTCTGAATTGAAATGGTCAACAATTTGAGATTTGGTCATGGTAGGATTCGACGACTGACGAATGGGCTAGTCGTTTGAAGTAAGAAAACATTAGATTTCAAGTTTTTACTAGAACCAAGTTTGTTCGACTAATTGACTCACCAGTTGTCCGAGTCTCTGACGATCGGACATCCAAATAAAGGATGAGTCCTTCAAATTAAAGGTGGTATAATGGGACAAAATTAGATATGGTCGTTGGGAAAATTTTAAATATCTAACATAATACAATGACTATTTTTTGTATAATCACCTTTAATCAAACAAAATTCTGACGACTAAACAAAGTAACCCCTCGTTTGATGAAATGAGATGCCTATATCGACGTATGAAGTTCTGAAGACTAAACAAGGAACCAGTCATCCGAAATAAATTAGGAAAAAGATTGGAGAGTATGAGAAAATGTTCAGACAACTAAATCGAGAATTAGTCGTTTGAAATTTGGTAGATCCAACAAAGCTTTACTGTTAACATATTTACATGGCTGAAAAGAGGGAGGACTCGTCCGAACTTGGATGGGTCAAGAGTTGAAGTGTGATTTGGATAGCTAGACAATGATTTAGTCACCCGAAAGTGATGTGCTTGAAACTTATGGATTTTCAGAGTGTTTGATCATGATTTGAATTTATGCCCAAGATTACATATGATTTAGGACTCGATAAAAAGGTAAAGTTACAAGTCTTCCTGAGCATTATTGCATGTACTATCTTGAGTTCAACTATCCTTGAGTCATTACCACCTAAAAAGATAGAACATGCACAAGTATTGTGTATAATTTGTATGTGTGTCTATGAATTGATTCATAAGATTAATTGTTAGAGTTGACATTATCAAAACGAATAGTGGATTAAGGCTATAAAGCCAACATCTCCCTTTTTTATGATGACAAATTCTAGCCCTATCATCTTGAGTGAGATGAATAAAGAATATCATTGTACATATGATCCCCTATCTATATGTATAACTTGTTCTTGGTGAATGTGAATTACTCCCCCTTAGTGCAATTTTCAAGATTAGTTGACCCCCTTTGACATGCATCAAATGGTCCACTTTAATGATATTGAACAAACATGCACAAGTAGACTTTAGGAATTGAAATTCATTGCATTAAAGGAAAAGAGTACATTAGAAAGGGAAATTGCCTAAGTAAGAGGGTATAGAATTAATCTTTAGTTAGTGGGTCTTCTTTGGGGTGACTTGATCAAATTGTTGATCCTCGTGGTGGCAAAAATCTCGCATACAAATATTGGAGTCGTCGATGCAGGAATTGATATAGTCGAAGAAATCCACCACTATCATCTCAAGATTTTGGATCCGAGAGCTAAGATCGTCCACGTCATCAGGAATAACCAAATATGTCATGTACATCAATGGATAGTTGGATGGATCATAATGAGCCCAAGTCAGAGAATTCCAAGCTTGCTCAGATTCCAACCTACATCCATCATTAATGGCTTGAGTTGAACTTTGAAAAGTATGATAGTTGCCTCCATAGTGTTGCCAAGTATGAGAGCTTAGGATTGTAAGGGATTTTTTAATTATGGTCTAAAGCTCTCTTATAAATAGGCTAAGAGAAAATATGGCCGTTGGGGTAAAAGACAAGAGATAATGAAGCAATCAATAAACGATAGCAAAAGTGAGTTGCCAAATGGGTGCCAAAAGGTTGACCATTTGGGCAATTCTATTTATCCATTTTCTCAAACTTGAGTGAATAGCTAGATAGAAAAATAAGCAAATGGATTGTTTTTGCACAGGTCGATAGTCGAACGTGAAAGAATAATTGGTTGATTGTTCAGGGCTTTGTTTGGTATTCGAAAGTGACATAATCAAATTGGGTGACCATTAAGAGTAGCACAATTGAATGAATTTCAAACTAGTTACATTCCAAATTTGGGTCCAGTTCGGTCGACCGTTAGACAAGTTTCGGTCGACCTAGGTTCTTGAGTCTAAATTTATAAAATGGTAGATTTAACATGAAATGGAGATCAAATTAGTGAAGTCGTGCGCGGGGCCGTGGTAATTGAGCAGAGTGTGCAATAGAGGATTAAGACCTAGTTGGGGTATTGAACATTTATAAAAATTTCCGATCTTCCTGTGATTTGATTGTCTTTCTCTTGTTTGTTTATTTCCACTACACATAGTTTTAGAGATTAAATTAGTGAGACATCTTCATCATTGTTTAGAATGACAACTTCATCATCTAATCATTGTGAGAGTTTATCCACATCTAGACTACGTTTGCTAGATGGATCAAACTATAATTATCGGAAGAATGGAATGAGAATATTCTTACAATCTAGTGATTTAAGTATTTGAACTTCCTTCAAATTTATTCACACCCCAAAGGAAGATGAATTAACCACCTTGACTAGAGGCAAAATGAAAGAAGCCGTGATAACCTCACATAATATCATGAATGTTGTTTATTGCGGCTTAAATGAGGGAGAATATAGCTGGATTAGAGGTTGTAAGAGTGCATATGACATATGGAATATAGTACATACAAATGCATCATGAGGGAAATACGAGAACAAAAGATAGAAGAATTAGCCTTCTCATGCATAAATATGAACTTTTCACTATGCAATATGATGAGAACATACACTACAATAAACATGGTTTCATTGACGACCTCCATCCATCGCCGTATGTCATCATCCGTCGATCTAGGTAAACACTGACAGATATACCCACCGTCAATGTATTTTGCATCGGTGTTTCATTACAATGACAAAAGTTCTGACGGATAAAGGTTGTCAGTGTAACTTTTAGTGCAAAATTTCCGCCAAAAAAATTCACCTTTTTTCATCGGATCAAAGAGCACTGACGGATATCCCTCGGTGCTCTACACCGACGAAAACATTTGTTTGTGTCCGACTAATAGCTGTTCCGATGGATGGAGACGGATAGGTACCGTCGATGTACGTTACCCTACAAATGTCAAAATTTACACCAACGGATAGGTACCGTCAGTGCAAGTCTTGTCCATAACCCGAAAAAACCTATTTGTTCTTCTGGGTTCCAATTTCCCTATTGAAACATTATATATTTATAATTTGTATAAACTAACTTATTAAATGTAATCCAACTTATTAAATTGCAATTAAAAACATGATCCATAGAACCCACTTTCGCCATCAAAAAGTCGATGGTCGATTGCATGTTTGTGAGCTTGTTTTTTGCTTCCACTAGCTCATTTCTCATCATCTTCATCTCCTGATCTTGTCAAACATTTTGCTCAACCTGCGAGCTAACTTTAATCTTTGCTTGGGATGGCATCTTGCGTGGTCTGTACATGTTTGTGGGGGTCACAAGACTAGCTAGACTATATCCTCACACGTCCGTGGTTGTCGCCCATAAGTATCCCGATCGGATCGTCTGCAGAAATTGCCCAAGGGATAAAACCCTGAGAGCTCGTCTCACCCAGTTCTCGTAAAGCATCTAATCTTTCTGGCAAGAATGTTATAAATTATAAATGAATTCAGCAAACAACATTAATTAATTGAGATTTTCATGCCATATCTCAAATAAAAAGTACTGGTTTATCATATGATGTCTATTTCAAATAAGTGTACGTTGGATGTTACACAATTCTCATGTCAGTACAATAAACTAATCGCAATTGTGGGATATAATCTCTTTCTTTATCTAATGTAATGTTTGAGTTCATATATATCTGAACAAGCTTGATTTCTTTTTGGTTCGAGATAAGTGCAAAGTTATCTAAAGTTCATTAATTGGTTTCTATTTTCAATTACAATATCTCAACTTGCGATTTCTCAAAAGTAATTAAATAAACAAAATAACCAACAACATGTGTTACTATTAAGAGGTCACATAGGTGTTTTGAGAGATGTAAGTATTTAATTATAGGTTGATTGCGATCCGCATCCAACACGGCCAAAGAGTCCAATTATCTGAGCAAGATACAAATCCTTCTCCTTTGGATATCACCCCACAATTTGAACATTTAGGTCAGGATCCCATTAGCAACAAATCACGGATTTTAAGATGTTGCCATCTGATAATCAAACTTTGATAGACAAAAGCTCACTTTTATGAATCATAACTAATAAAAATAGAGGAAATAAAGGGGCATACGCACATGCAGCAATCCATTTTTTTACATATATGAAGTTTCCCACGTACGTCAACCATATCCTAATCTCAATCCTATACCCACACTTGGCATCATGATTGACATCATTTCATGCTTATATTTGTATCTTATATCCATTATCTTTCACCTAAACAATGCTACGTGATGATTTTTATGTTTAAATTTCAGAAATAAATAGGTTTGAAGAGAAGAGTCATAAAATGACCTAAAAGCATGAAAAAAGATTGAGTTGAAAGACTCAAGGACTAAGATGCAACATCGAAGGACCTGAACGTAAGATCGAAGGACCAATGAGCAAACAAGAATACTTGACACCATCATGGGGAGTATTTTGGCAATTCTATTCGGGTCCGAGCTTCAACAAGCAAAGTAGATGCATCAAAGACGAAAAAAGCCTTACCAAAAATCCCACAAGAAAATCCAGAGCGATACAAACATTGTAGACCGCTAATTAGCGGTCCAAGACCGCTAATTGGCGGTCACTTTTGGTCCGGATCTGTAACGATTTATGTGAAACGTGTATTAGTGTATATTTATTCTATATCTTGTATTTTTTAAGTCCCATACCGGGGGATTGTCCCGGATTAGCTTTTTCTATGGTTATAAATAGAACTCTTCACCTTCTATTGTAATGACCCATTGCTTGGTGACATTCTCTCTACTTGGAGTAAGCCTTGGAGCAAAATCTCAAGGTGGAGAAGAATGCTACCTTCAATGTGAGTCATCTAATAAAATAATTTTTCCATTGTTTTGTTCTTATGTTGTTTCTTTATGTATGCTTAGCTTAGTTTTATTTCTTTGATTCTAGGCTAAAGTAGTTAGAATGTTTCGTTTCTTCTTTAGTTTAATTGTTAGAGTAATGTGTAGTGAGTAGATGAAAGGGTGGTGGAGATGATGTTCATACATGCATTAAAGAATGGATATGAATGCTTTAAAAAAATTCTTCCAGAAAAGAATGAACTTCCAGACCATACATATGAGACCAAAAATATCTTGTGTCCGATGGGTATGCAATATAGGAAAATACATGCATGCCCTAATGATTGCATATTATATAGGGCTGAATATGAAAATTTGCATTGTTGTTCGGTTTGTAATGCTTCTCAATACAAACTTAAGAAAAATGTGAGTGGTGATATACCTGTAAAAGGGTCACCTACGAAGGTGTTGTGGTATCTTCCGATCACTCCAAGGTTGAAACGTTTATTTGCCTGTCCTGCAGATTCAAATAATCTAACATGGCACGCAGATCATGATAAAGTGAATGATCAGATGCTGCGACATCCTGCATATTATCCCCAGTGGAAAAAGATCGATTCAGATTTTCTGGTGTTCGGTCAACAATCTAGAAATCTGAGATTTGGTCTGTGTACTGATGGAATGAATCCTGACGGGAGTTTGAGTAGCCTTCATAGTTCGTGGCATGTTCTACTGGTTATGTGCAATCTACGTCCATGGTTAAGCATGAAAAATAGATACATGATGTTGTCTTTAATTATTTCTGATCCAAAACAACCAGGCAATGACATAGATGTGTATTTGGATCCCCTGATTGATGACTTGAAGAAATTGTGAAATGATGGTGAGAAAGTGTGGGATGCCTACCGTCAACAGTCATTTACATTGCGTGCGATGATATTTTGTACAATTAATGACTTCCCTGCATATGGAAATCTGTCTGGCTATTCTGTGAAAGGGCACAAAGCGTCGTCCTATTTGTGAATAAAACATGTGTTCTTTGCAGCTTGTGCATGATAATAAGATAGTGTATCTTGGTCATCGCAAAATTCTTCCTATGAGTCATCCATACCATAAAATGAAGAGGGCTTTTAACAGAAAGCATGAATTCAAAGAACCTCCTATAGAAATCAGTGTAAGACAAGTTCTTCAGCTGGTGAAGACCATCCAATACAAATTCGGCAAGCCTTACAAACGCGGAGACGATTAGAGTGGTTGTAAGAAAAAAACCATCTTTTAAACCTTCCTTATTGGAAGACCTTAGAAATCACACATTGTATTGATGTGATACATGTTGAAAAAAATGTCTGTGATAGTTTATTAGGAACTCTTTTGAACATACCGGGTAAGACTAAAGATGGATATAATGCCAGACTTGATCTGCTTGAACTTGGGATTCGAGCAAAACTAGTCCCAGAGAGTAAGGGTACTCGTAAGTATTTACCACCAGCTTGTTACACTTTGTGAAGAAAGGAGAAATTAGCTTTTTGTCAGTGTCTACATGGTGTCAAAGTACCGCAGGGGTATTCGTGAAATATTAGCAGTCTTGTTTCAATGAAAGATTTGAAACTAATTGGTTTGAAGTCTCATGATTGTCATGTGTTGATGCAACAATTGTTACATGTTGGAGCCAATCAGACCAAACCAAATATTGACAACGGTCTTCAAGTCGATGACTTGGGGTTTACTCTGGTGAACCTTAAAAAAGAAGGTTTTAAGGAAGATCCTTTCATTCTGCCATCTCAATTAAAACAAATTTTCTATGTAACAAACCCATGTGCTAATGAATGGTTGGTAGTTTTAGAAGGGAAATTGCAAATCGTTTGTCAAAAAGATGTTAATGAGATTCGAGAAATCCTGTCACTTGCAGAAGTACATAAGCTTAAATTGCTAGAGGACGACAGAATTGTTGACAACTTACTTATCCGCAATGATCATCACGAAGGAATATGGATTGAGGATCCTATGACCAAGAAACGAAAAAGTGGAAAATAAATGTTCAAGTGAAAGTAAAGTTGCATGTTAATATATATCTTGTGTTATTTTTACATGATTTTCTTCTTTGTCTGGTTGATATAAACTTTTTCTTCTTCTTATTTCATGTAGATGGGTATGAAGAAGAAAGCCGATCGGCTGGAGATTAACACCGAAGATGACGTACAAGTTGAAAGTGACGATGAGGATTTCATGACATCTCACACACGTGGAGCTACTCTGATGCTCCAGTTTCAGTTATTGGTTAAGAGAGAAGGTGCAATACCTCTTCAGTTTGATGATATGTTGGAGCCAATCAAACCAAACCAAATATACTGGAGAAGTTATTTGGGTATTCTTGTAGGAACTAAAATCAACATTTGTGTTGAAAACTGGTCCATGGTCGACCGCTCACTTAAATACCACATTTGGGAAGACGTAATGGTAAGATTTTACTACATTGCTACTGATTGACATCATATCATGCATATATTTGTGTCTTATATCCTTTATTTTTAGCCTAAGCAATGCTATGTAACGAGTTTTATGTATAAGTTTCAGGAATAAACAAATTTGAAAAGCATAGACTAAAAAAGGACTTAAAAGCAAGAAAAAATAGTAAGTTGCAAGACTTATGGACTGAGGTGCAAGAGAGAAGGACCCGGATGTAAAACCAAAAGGACTAATGACGAAATCAAGAAGCTCCACACCATTATGAGGACTATTTTGGCAATTAGATCCGGGCCCAAACATCAACAACAAAATCGAATTCATAAAACATCAAGAAAACAACCCGCAACGAACCACCGAAATCCAGACTCAATCAAAGCTATCTGGACCGCCAATTGGCTGTCCTAGACCTCCAATTGGCGGTCCAAATTTGTCCAAACGTTTCATGGTTGAGTCGGGTCGTGTATTATGTTGTATTTAGTCTATTTACGGTATGTGTTTCAGTCCCATACTGGGGGGATTTTCCCCGGTTACCTTTTTTCATGCCTATAAATAGAATACTTCATTCTCCTTTGTATTTACCCATTGCTTGGTGGCATTCTCTCTACTTGGAGTAAAGCCTTGAAGAAAAACTCATGTGGAGAAGAATGCTACTTGCAATGCGAGTCATGTAAATAAAATAATTTTTCATAGTTTTATTTTTAATGTTGTCTCTTTTGAATGCTTGCATGCTTAACTTAGTTTTGATTTCCTAATCTTAGTATAACTAGTTAGAATGCCTTTCTTCCTTAGTTTAATTGTTAGCATAATGTGTAGTGAGTAGTTCCATCCCCTTTGGAGGTGGATATGATGTACATATATGTTGTAAAGTTTGGATGTTTGATGAATTTTTGATTATGTAGAGTTGCATGTTTATATGTTCATTGAGGTTGTTTTAATCATCTACATGTTGAGGGATTTTTGATGGATTTTGACCCAACAATTAGACACTTCCCATGCTTAGTTTCCTCATGTTTATTGACTGAAATTTCCTGTTGAATATGCTACATGTTAGTTATGTGTTTTGTATTTGTGGTTGTTTGCTTGATTGATTGAAGAAACCTTGTTTCGATGGGTTTTGCCATAAGATTTAGACACCTCCCATGCTTAGGTTTGTTCTTCACATGAGTTCATGGTTTTTTATGAGTCTTGCCATATCTTTAGACACTTCTCATGCAAAGTCTAATCTTATGATAATCAAGTAGTATTTGCCGATACGTTGTGTGAATGGATTGATAGGTTTTGCCAAATCTTTAGACACTACCTATGCATGAAGACACGCACCCGACACACACACATACATGCGTCATTCATCACTTATTTCACTTCATATGTGCACACACTCCACCCCTTAGGGTTTTCTCTTCTTGATTTCCAATCTTTCATTGCTTTCTTTCGCATTTCCTACTTACTAGTTTAGTGTAGTCTAGTTTAGCATAACCAAATCTCTTTTCCCTTTTTTGCCACTTGATTTCTGACAAACTAGAGACTACTCACCTCCCCGTGGATGGACCTGTACTTGTCGCGTCTTCACTGACGCCGTGCACTTGCAGTAATTAATAAAATGTTTAAACAAGTTTTTGGCACCGTTGCTGGGGAGGTGTCATTCCAAACTCTGGTTTGGATTATTCGAGTGAATTTAATTTGTGTTTTGTAGTTTTTCTTTCTTTCTTTCAGGAGGCTCTAAAGATCAAGGAAAGGAACCACAAGAAGTTGGGAGGCCAACAGAGACAAACGGACCGCCACTCAGCGGTGGTGGACCGCCAACTGGCGGCCTGGTGAGCTCTGCTTGCACTCTTCTTTCTTCTGGTTGTTTGGTGTTTCAACATAGAGGTCTGAGGCTCAATTTAGCATGTTTTGACTTGTAGTTTGCTCCCAGATCAATAATCAATCCCCTTTTAAGCAACTTGGACCCTAAAATCTAAAGAAAAAGATTAGGAATTCTTGCTTGTTTAGGTCATGTATCATGTACTTGAGTTAGGCACGTAGTTTGCCTTTTATTTTAGCTTTACTTTCAATTGTTGAGTGCTGGCGTGAGGTACGCATCTCCTACACTCATTCATGCATTTGGTATGACCATGCATTAGTCTGTAGAAATTGCATTGCAACAAGTGTGAGTTGAGCGTTTGGTTGGAGAGTTGATTCTAGATTTGTACTCCAATATGTTACTAAGGAGGGGTTGCCCCATATAAGATAGGGTGGGGTATTTTATCACCCTTTCTTTCGCCCCAAAAACCACACTAATCAAGAGCCTAACTTTAAAATCAAGTAGACATTGTCCCTAAGGATCATGGGCGCATTAGGAAAGTGATCCGGTCACGAACGTCATGGCCTGATCGGCGTCGGCCACTCCATCGATAGTAGGAGAGACGAGATCTCCAGGTATTACCTCACTTGCTGGGCTTTGTAGTCCTTGTCGTAGGGACATGAGGCATGTTGAGGCCGTGTGACCTCACAGTTAGGCGTCGTCTAGCTGTAAGAACCTATAGCGACCATAGGTTGTCTGAGCCTTTTTTGCTTGTGTGCTTCTACCAGAAACTACCCGCAGTAGCATAAGGACTTCTTCCCTTCTCTCCTGAGTCCTTCCCTCTCATCTGTGTCTTTCCGTCTTCTTCCCTACACACATTCTATCTTATTGTTTACAAAAAAAACCAAAAACAAAGTTTTCTTTCTTTTTGTCTGACTCACGTAGGTGTACAATCTTTGTGCATGCCAGTGTGGTCACAAGACTTTGTGGGTCATTTGACGAGATTCGACATTGATCTATCCTCAATTGTTGACCTTTCAAATGCATCCCCGTCTTGTGTCCTACACAGTCTTGGGACCATGACCGGTCGTCAACCACACGAGGGTGACCTAGATTTTGGATTCACACCACCTTCTGGTCCAGGAGGTGGGGATCCACAATCTCATCACCTGGTTCCCCAGGCTCCCATTCCCCTCCGCGATCGATGCTACCCGAGTCGTACCTTCTTGCATTGTATTACCAGAGGCTAATGAGAACCACTTTTAGGTTAAGCCTCAGTTTATCTCCATGCTCCCTCACTTCATTGGGAAGGGTGACCCCTATATCTTTCTCACGGAATTTGAGGAGGTCTGTGCTATGTTCAAGATGCAACAACTTAGCACAGATTCCATCCATCTTAGGCTTGTCCCCTTTGCACTAAAGGATGATGCCAAGAAGTGGTTGTACAGAAACCAGGCGAATGCCTTTCGGACTTGGGATGAATTTCAATATGCTTTCCTCAAGAAGTACTTCCCAAATAACCGGACTCAAAAATTGAGGAACGAAATCAATTCGTTTTATCAACATGAGACCGAATCATTTCATGCATACTTAGAGAGGTTCTAGGAGATACTCTCCCCATGCCCTCACCATGACATTGAGTTGTGGCGCCTTTGTCAGATTGTCTACGAGGGTCTTCACATCCCGTTCCGAATGCTCCTTGAGTCCATGTGTCAAGGAGAGTTCTTAGGAAAGGATGAAAGGGAGGCATGGGCTTTCCTAGAAGACCTCGCTGAGAAGACCATGTAGTGGGAACCATCACCATCATCTAGCATAGGAGCGAGGATCACAAATGCAAACTCGACTAAATCGGGTGCTGCATTTGTTGTCGATACCACTACAGCCACCGAGGCACTCATGGTGGCCTTAATGTGCCGCATGGATTCGATTGAGCTCCAAAACAAGAAAGGTGTGTCTCTATCTAGTCCAGTTCCTTATCATCTATGTGGTAGGATAGGTCATATAGGAGGCGAGTGTGCATCCATTCCTCCTGAGATGGAACATGTCAATGCCATCTATGATAAATTCCGGAATGACCCATACTCGTCATCTTATAATCTGGATGGAGGTACCCCTAACTTTTCATGGAACCAAAACAATGCCCCGGGTGGTCCTTCAAATTTCTCTCGACCACCTAACAACCACACCAACCTCCCATGCATGCACCATCTTATCAGCCACCCCAAGCTCAAATAACCAATCAATATGGTTTCCCAAATTCCAACAATATTAAAACCCGATTCAATTCACTTAAGACCTTGACTCGTGGACTCGAGAACTTAATAAAAAAATGTCATCCATAAGTCAAGTTCTCACTTCAAATTAGCAGACCATCAAATCTCTTGAGCTTCAGATGGGTCAATTGGCTCAGTCTGTACATGAGAGAGAGAGAGAGGGACTCTGCCTAGCCAGCGTGAGGATAATCCCCGCATGTACCAACAACCACACTTGCAAAATGAGAGTTCGGTACCTGGGGGGCGACAAGTGAACCATGTGGAGGAACCTGTTCACCATGTTAATGTCATTGTAACCTTAAGGAATGGAAAGCAGGTTGACAATCACATTTCCTTTCCACCACCATCATCTGTGCAGTCCCTTGGTGGGAATGATGGTGAGGAGGAAGCTGAGGGTGAGGGTAATACACCAAGGCCTCATTCTCAGGCACTGCAGGGAACGTAGCTGCCAAAACCTCCATATCCTAGTAGGTTAACCAAAAAGTAGAGTGACACAATGGATAAGATATTAGAGGTCTTCAGACAAGTGAAGGTTAACATCCCCTTGTTGGATGTCATCCAACAAATACCTCAATTGTTAGATGCAAGAGAAAGACGGGAGCACCAGACTGAACCACCCCAGAAATAAGCCCTCCACCAGACGCACATGGACCGCTAATTGGCGGTCCCAAACCGCTAATTGGCGGTCCAGAAGTCGCACCTGGTGGGCTGCTTTGGCTCACCTTGTTCTCCATGCTGAGGGCCTTCTATTGCCATCACTATATCCATACTTTGATCTACTCAATTTGTGGACACGAATGAAAGAAGAGAACTCACTACTTAACACTCATAAGCAAAAACGAGATTTGCACCAAACTCATCTTTTCTTTCTTCTTTCTCACTTGACTTGATTTTACTTGACTTGTTTACAAATGGAGAACTCTTGTGCTTATATAGGCACTTACAAAGACTCTTCAACTTAACCTAAAACACAAACATAACATAAACTACATAAAGTTGATCATTCAAGATCATTACAACCTCTACTTAAATTGCATCATAAAATAGGGAGAAAATCATAGAGAAAAGAAGAGACTCTTTGTCTCTTCATTTCCTTCAACCTTTTGTCTTCCATCTTGTTGAGTCATCAACTCCTAGACGACTCACCCTCCATTGATGAGGTGGCTTGTGACTAGGATGCCACCCAGGATTAAGTTCAATTCTCAATACTCCTCCTTGAACTTAATCCTCGTCCATCCACCATCCCAAGTAGGCCGCGGATCCTTTCCTGCAACCTTATTGACACCGCTTTTGTTTGAGCTAAAAGACACACCATGTGCAACTCATTTGTCGTCTCGTAGATTTCACAAAGTGTCTTGAACCTCCTTGGTCTCATCTCGTCTTGTTTGTCGGATGGAATTGTTTCATGTTCAGTGGGGTTGTCAATCTCCTCTTCCTGTTCTTCATTTGGCACTTCTGAAATCTCCTTTTTGGAGTCCCATGTTACCTCCTCATTAACCTGCACATCACGGCTAATGACAATTTTGTTGTTAGTGGGATCGAGAAGCCTATAAGCTTTCGATCGTTCATCATAGACAACGAACACAAGCATTGTGCTCCTATCATCAAGTTTTATTCTTTTCTCTTTTGGTACATGTGCATAGGCGACACTCCCAAACACTTACAGATGTGCCACAGTTGGCTTGTAGCCACTCCAAGCTTCTTGTGGAGTTACTTCCTCCAAGCTTGCGGTTTTGCAACGATTCAACGTGTACACCGCACAAGCCACCACCTCGGCCCATAGTTCTTTTGACACGTTTTTGCTTTTTAACATACTTCGAACCATGTCCATGATGGTTCTATTCTTTCTCTCGGCTACACCATTTTGTTGTAGCGAGTATGGAGCGGATAAATGGCGTTTGATTGACATCATTTCATGCTTATATTTGTATCTTATATCCATTATCTTTCACCTAAACAATGCTATGTCACGAGTTTTATGTTTAGTTTTCAGGAATAAATAGGTTTGAAGAGATGAAGCATAAAAGGACCCAAAAGCTGGGAAAAAGGACTGAATTGTGAGATCTGGGGACCAAGATGCAAGGAAGAAGGACCTGATTGCAAGACAGAAGGACCTAAGAGCAAAACAGAATACTCCACACCATCATGGGGAGTATTTTACCAATTCGATTCGGGTCGGAGCTCCAACAAGTCAAGTAACCGCATTAAAGACCAACAATACCAGAAAGAAAAGCCCACAACAAATTCCAACGCGATCCGAAGTTTATGGACCGCTAATTGGCAGTCCATATTACTTCGCATCCGCCCAAATTTCTCCTGGACTTCTATTAATGTTTGTTTAGGCTATTTTTGGTATTGGTTTAGTCCCACATCGGGGGATTGTCCCGGATTAGCTTTTTCCATGGCTATAAATAGAACTCTTCACCTCCTATTGTAATGACTCCATATTTTAAGTGGCTATTCTTCCTACTAGAAGTGAGGCCTTGAAGCACACACTAAAGTAGGAGGATGCTACTTGAAATGTGAGTCATTTTATCAATAAAGTTTTGTGTTTCTTTCATTGTTTGTTTATGCTTCTTTTATTGTTTGTGCATGTTTTAGTTTAATCGTCTTTTATTTCTAGCTTAGTTTTAATATGCTTTCTTTGCTTAGTTTAATAATTAGTGTAATGTTATTGAGTAGTTCCATCCCCTTTGGGGGGTGGAGTAGATGTACATACATGCATTAGAGAATGGGATGAATCAAACATGAATATATGCTTGCTTGTTTAGGATAGAATTTATAACTTGATGAGTTTTGCCAAAATGATTAGACACCTCTCATGCTTGTTTAGGTTCTGAAATAAACAACTTGCATATGTAAATGTTAATCAACTAAGTTGGTGAATAGATTTATAGGTTTTGCCATAACATTTAGACACTTCCTATGCTTGATAAACACCACCTTCATGTGCTTAAAGAATGTATTCTACACCCACCTCTTTGCATGTGTGCACGCACTCCACCCCTTTGGGGTTTTTCCCATTTCTATATTCCAGCATTCTTCCTTTGCTCTTAGCTTAGTTATTATTTCATTGTTTGGTGCTTCCTTTCGCATTTCCTACTTCGTAGCGTAGTATAGAGTAGAGTAGCATAAACATCTTTCTCCCCTATTTTTGCCACTTGATTTCGTACAAGCAAGAGGCTACTCACCTCCCTGAGGACGACCCGTACTTGCCACCGCTTCATCGCGGCCGTGCACTTGTGGTTTAATTAAAACGTTCACCAAGTTTTTGGCGCCGTTGCCGGGGAGGTGCCAGTCCATACTCTTGTTTGGACGATTCGAGTGGATTTAATTTTTGTTTTGTAGTTTTTCTTTGTTTCAGGAGACTTGGAGTCGAAAGGAGAGGCATATGGAAAAATTTGGAGGAAAGCTGGGCAGTTTGGACCGCCAATCAGCGGCCTGAGACCGCCAATTGGCGGTCTGGTGAGCTGCTTTTGCCTTCTTATTTCTTTGTCGTGTTGCCATAATTGATCTAGTAATCTGGGACTCAATTTTGCATGTTCTGACTCTTAGATTGTTCCCAGATTAATAATCAACTTCCCTTAAGCAACTTGGACCCTAAAACTCAAAGCAAAAGATTAGGCATTCTTTTTGTTTAGCTCATGCATCATGTATGTGACTTAGGCATTTAGATTGTCTTTTATCTTAGCTTTATTTTCTGTTGCTGAGAGCTGGCGTGAGGTACGCACCTTCTACTCTCATTCATGCATTTCGTATGAACATGCATTAGTTAGTAGGAAGTGCATTGCAACAAGTGTGAGTTGAGCGTTTGTTTGGAGAGTTAATTGCTACATTAGGACTCCAAAACGCTACTAAGGAGGGGTTGTCCCATAAAAGATAAGGTGGGGGATTTCATCACCCTTTCCTTCGCCCCAAAAATCACACTAATCAAGAGCCTAATTTTAAAATCAAGTAGACATTGGCCTTAAGGAATTCAGACGCATTAGGAGAGTGATCCGGTCCCGACCGTCATGACCTGATCGGCGTTGCCCACTTTGTCGATAGTAGGAGAGACGAGATCCCCGGATCTTGGCTCACTTACTGGGCTTTGTGGTCCTTGTCGTAGGGAGGTGAGGCGTGTTGACGCCGTGTGACCTCGCAGTTAGGCGTCGTCTAGCTGTAAGGACCTATAGCGACCTTAGGATTGCTTGAGCCTTGTTTGCTTGTGTGCTTCTACCTGTACCCATCCGCCGTAGCATAAGGACTTCTGCCCTTCTCTCCCGAGTCATTCTTTCTCTCCTGTGTTCCCCCGTCTTCTCCTCTACGTACATTCTTTGTTAAAAAAAAATATTTGGTGTGTGTGCACCTTTGTGCATGCTTTCGTGGACACGAGATGAGAGTGGTCGTTTGACGAGGAGCGTTGTCAATCTGGCTTCGGTCATCGATTTCTCGACACCTTCCTCCTCTCGTGTCGCACATAGTTTGGGTTCAATGGCTGCTAATTTCCGCGAGGAGGAGCAGTTGCTGGACCCACCAGAACGTCCTGTTGTCGTTCCCATACCTCTACGTGATCGATGCTCCCTGAGCCGTACTGCTCTACCTTCATGCATCGTATTGCCAGAGGCTAATGGGAACCATTTTGAGGTTAAGCCTCAGCTTATCTCCATGCTCCCTCATTTCACTGGGAAAGGTGACCCCTATATCTTTCTCAGGGAATTTGAGGAGGTTTGTGCTATGTTCAAGCTGCAACAACTTAGCACACACTCCATCCATCTTAGGCTTGTCCCCTTTGCGCTGAAGGATGACGCCAAGAAGTGGTTGTACAGCAACCAGGCGAATTCCTTTAGGACTTGGGATGAGTTTCAATCTGCATTCCTCAAGAAGTACTTCCCAAATCATCGGACTCAAAAATTGAGGAACGAAATCAATTCGTTCTATCAACTTGAGACCGAGACATTTCATGCATATCTAGAGAGGTTCAAGGAGCTACTATCCTCATGCCCTCACCATGGCATTGAGTTGTGGCGCCTTTGTCAGATTGCGTACGAGGGTCTTCACATCCCGTCAAGAACGCTCCTTGAGTCCATGTGTCAAGGAGAGTTCTTGGGAAAGGATGAAAGGGAGGCATGGGCTTTCCTAGAAGACCTTGCTGAGAAAACCATGCAATGGGAGAGTGTGAGGGAACCACCTGCATCATCTAGCATAGGAGCGAGGATCGCGAATGCAAACTCGACTTGATCGGGTGCCGCATTTGTCGTCGATACCACTACGGCCACCGAGGCACGCATGACGGCCTTAATGCGTCGTATGGATTCGATTGAGCTCCAAAACCAACAAAGTGCACCTCACATGTCCACATCTGGTCGAATTCCCTGTCCTTCATGTGGTAGGATAGGTCACGTAGAAAGTGAGTGTGAGTCCGTTCCTCCTGAGATGGAGCGTATCAACGCCATCTATGATAGAGCCAGGAATGACCCATACGCATCATCTTATAATCCTGGAAGGAGGAACCACCCCAATTTTTCATGGAACCAAACTAATGCCCCGGGTGGTCCTTCCAACTCCTCTAGACCACATTACCAATCACACCAACCTCCCATGCATGCACAATCCTATCAGCCACCCCAAGCACAAACCACCAATCAATCGGGTTTCCCAAATTCCAATAATATGGAAACCCGATTCAATTCGCTTGAGACCTTGACTCGTGGACTTGAAAACTCAATGAAATTTTTTATGTCAACCATGAGTCAAGTTCTCACTTCAAATCAGCAGACCATCAAATCTCTAGAGCTTCAGATGGGCCAATTGGCTCAGTCTGTACATGAAAGAGAGAGAGAGTCTTTTCCTAGCCAGCCTGAGGCTAACCCCCGAATGTACCAACAACAACACATGCAAAATGAGAATGTGGTCCCTCGAGGGAGGCAAGTGACCATGTGGAGGAACCTGTTCACCATGTCAATTCCATTGTGACCTTAAGGAATGGAAAACAGGTTGACAATCACATTTCCTTGCCACAACAACCACCATCTATGCAGCCCCTCAGTGGGAATGGTGGTGAAGAAGAGGCTGAGGGTGAGGGTAATACACCAAGGCTTCCTTCTCAGGCACCGCAGAAAACCTACCTGCCAAAAGCTCCCTATCCAAGTAGGTTAACCAAAAAGCAGAGTGACAACATGGACAAGATATTAGAGGTGTTTAAGCAAGTAAAGGTTAACATCCCCTTGTTGGATGTCATCCAACAAATACCTCAATATGCCAAAGTGTTGAAGGGTCTCTGCACAACCAAGAGGAAGAACAATGTTCCTAAGAAAGCATTCTTGGCTGCAAATATCAGCTCACTTTTGTCCAATCCTACCTACACAAAATACAAGGACCCTGGGTGTCCTACTATTCGGTGTACGATAGGGGACACTAGAATGAGCAATGTTTTGCTTGATTTAGGATCAGCGGTCAACCTCCTCCCATTCTCTATTTATAAACAGTTGAACTTGGGAGAATTGAAACCAACGAAGATCACCCTCCAATTGGCGGATAGATCCATTCGTATTCCCATGGGGATTATCGAGGATGTGCTTATTAAAGTTGGAGATTTTATATTTCCAGTCGATTTTGTTGTCCTCGATACCAATCCTGTTACGAACACCCACTCTCAAATACCTTTGATTTTGGGTAGACCATTTCTGGCAACCTCTAATGCCTTGATTATTTGTAGAAATGGTCTCATGAAGCTCTCATTCGGTAACATGAGTGCCGAGTTTCATGTGTTCAACTCTGGTAAGCAACAGGTACCCATGGATGAACCTTTAAATCTAAATCTCATCCGCCAATTGGAGAAAGGACCACAAAATCAACGAACACCCCTAACCCCAATGCAACCCGTTGAGAATGTTCGTGGGCCCAGCGAAAACTCATTGCCTGTCTTCGCAATGCAACAGAGTGAGCTAGCCTCGAACATGAATGTCCAAAGGGAGTGTTCGTTGCATGATTCAGTTGAGAGTACTAGTGAGAGTGAGACACCTCATCATATGCCTATACCAGAAGGTGTCTTTACCTCATGTCCCAAGGCCATTGAGCCATTTGAGCTTCATATTGAATCCAACAAGGACCCACCTATGACCGAGCTTATGCTTGATGATCTAAATGATGGTGGGAGGTCCTTGTTGGATGACTTGGGGAGCAACCCCGTTCTTAGCGATGCAGGTCTGCTGCATCCATCGAATGAGCTTGAGGAACTCATTCCGATGCACCCGCCTATTGGTTGGAGGGTTTTGTTCGATGAGCAACTAAACCCTAGTGAGGCAACACAACTTCATTCTTTGTTGCCCACACCCAACCAATATCATGAGGGGTTCGAGCCGTTCAGCTTTGACCTTTCACCCCTCATGACACCTCAGAGTACCGGTGAAGTTTGCCCATCTCGGCAAGTCTCTGGTCCTCATGACTTGATGTTCTCATTTGATGTTCCTTGACCAAATGATTATGAGAATATCGTCGTTGCTGTACACATCATGAAAAAAAATCAAAAAAAAAAAGAAAAAAAAGAAAAAAAAGAGTAATAAAAGACTCCTTCAGTGAGCATCGATTGTTGTGGGCCCCAACCATTGTGTACTTGGGCCCAATTTCTTCACGTATTTATCTCCCTTCTTCAACTTCTCACAGGTTTTGAGGGAAGTTGGGTTTGTGTCCATCAACATGACCCTGAACGTCCCTTTGTACTTCATGTTGGTGAGATCTTTCCTTTTTCATGCATATATCCATGTAGTATCTTGTTCACATTCATTGAGGACAATGCATGAAGTAGGTGTGGGGGGGGGGTGTTTTACGTGTGTACATAGTCGAGTCTTTTTCTTTTGATTTTGTTTTCTTTTGTGTGTATTGATAGGGTCATGTTAGTGTGCTGCATTTAATATCGATATATCTACTTGCCATGATCCTTGGGTGACTTGTCTTCTTTTGCTTGCCTAGTGCTTTAAAATTTTCACATTTCTTTCAAAATCTTCATGTGTTTGCGAAAGAAAATGTTTGTTTGTGGGTTTTGCGTGTGTTTATCATGTGCAAAACCGTTGAGAGGCAAAGTAAAAAGAAAGCTCCCAAAATTGTCTTGAACTGATGCATTAGGATTTCTAGTTTACTTGCTTTAGGTCTTATCGAGTCGTTAGGATGCACCCCGGTTTTCCCTCGGGGGGCGTGTAATCATAGGGTTTCAGTACGCAAACATTTAAAGAAGTCCACCCTGAACCTAGTGAATCAAATAATTCGTGTCTATTAGTATAAGGAAGTTTGTCGTAGTCAAGGGCCCTTAATCTTTTTTTGTGAAACTTAAGTGTAGGGGTTTTGGTTTCCATGTAGATAAGTAAATAAGTGGTGTTCTCTCTTCTCGCACGACTCCTATCACTCGGGAAAATAGGTCTGAGGGGACTTTGTGCCTGGTGCTTTCGAGTCATCTGACTTGGGATGCACCGACCGAACTCCCGTTACACGGGTGGTAGGGATCGCCGTATGTGGAGATTTGGGGGAAGGTGTACGTGATAGTGTAAGTCCTCATAGGCAATGATGCACAAAACCTGACCCTGGGAGAATCAAACACCAACCAATAAAATGCTCCAAAGAAAAAGAAAAAAAAGAGAAAAAGGAAAAAAAAGAAAGAAAAAGAAAAAGAAGAGTCAAATAAGAACCAAAATGGACTTTACACATTGTATCACATTCAGAAGTTAAGGGTGCCCATGTCTCTCACTTAAGTCCTTGACTAACTTTCACGAATAACTCATTAGGCTAGGTGTGTGGACGGATTACATATATAGAGTCGACTCGTAGTATTACCTCGTCCCATGATTGACAAAATAAGTCCAACTAGTCGTGTAGCTAGATTGATTAAAGCATCTTGTTCGGATTTTGTGGGTATATCCGCTGAAAACCCTTAGGAGACAACACTCCTCCTCCTTGGCGACAATGAGGTTTAACGGCTTGTTGCACGTGCTAAGTGCAACCGTGATTCCTACGAAAGTGAGTTAGGATTTCTTGTTTTTCGTATGCTTTTCTCTTTCTTTGTTTTGCTCGGGACTAGCAAAAGTTAGGTGTGGGGGTATTTGATTGACATCATTTCATACTTATATTTGTATCTTATATCCATTATCTTTCACCTAAACAATGCTACGTCACGAGTTTTATGTTTAGTTTTCAGGAATAAATAGGTTTGAAGAGATGAAGCATAAAAGGAGCCAAAAGCTGGGAAAAAGGATTGAATTGTGAGATCTGGGGACCAAGATGCAAGGAAGAAGGACCTGATTGCAAGGCAGAAGGACCTAAGAGCAAAACAGAATACTCCACACCATCATGGGGTGTATTTTACCAATTCGATTCGGGTCGGAGTTCCAACAAGTCAAGTAACCGCATCAAAGACCAACAATACCAGAAAGAAAAGCCCACAACAAATTCCAACGCGATCCGAAGTTTATGGACCGCCAATTGGCGGTCTTGGACCACTAATTGGCGGTCCATATTACTTCGAATCCGCCCAAATTTCTCCTGGACTTGTATTAATGTTTGTTTAGGCTATTTTTGGTATTGGTTTAGTCCCACATCGGGGGATTGTCCCGGATTAGCTTTTTCCATGGCTATAAATAGAACTCTTCACCTCCTATTGTAATGACTCCATATTTTAATTGGCTATTCTTCCTACTAGAAGTGAGGCCTCGAAGCACACACTAAAGTAGGAGGAAGCTACTTGAAATGTGAGTCATTTTATCAATAAAGTTTTGTGTTTCTTTCGTTGTTTGTTTATGCTTCTTTTATTGTTTGTGCATGTTTTAGTTTAATCGTCTTTTATTTCTAGCTTAGTTTTAATATGCTTTCTTTGCTTAGTTTAATAATTAGTGTAATGTTTAGTGAGTAGTTCCATCCCCTTTGGGGGGTGGAGTAGATGTACATACATGCATTAGAGAATGGGATGAATGCTTTATTTTTGATGTGTTGATCAAACATGAATGTATGCTTGCTTGTTTAGGATAGAATTTATAACTTGATGAGTTTTGCCAAAATGATTAGACACCTCTCATGCTTGTTTAGGTTCTGAAATAAACAACTTGCATATGTAAATGTTAATCAACTAAGTTGGTGAATAGATTGATAGGTTTTGCCATAACATTTAGACACTTCCTATGTTTGATAAACACCACCTTCATGTGCTTAAAGAATGTATTCTACACCCACCTCTTTGCATTTGTGCACTCACTCCACCCCTTTGGGTTTTTTCCCATTTCTGTATTCCAGTATTCTTCCTTTGGTCTTAGCTTAGTTATTATTTCATTGTTTGGTGCTTCCTTTCGCATTTCCTACTTCGTAGCGTAGTATAGAGTAGAGTAGCATAAACATCTTTCTCCCCCTTTTTTTGCCACTTGATTTCATACAAGCAAGAGGCTACTCACCTCCCTGAGGACGACCCGTACTTGCCACCGCTTCATCGCGGCCGTGCACTTGCGGTATAATTAAAACGTTCACCAAGTTTTTGCTTTTTAACATACTTCGAACCATGTCTATGATGGTTCTATTCTTTCTCTCGGCTACACCATTTTGTTGTAGCGAGTATGGAGCGGTTAAATGGTGTTTTATGCCATGTTCAGCACAAAAGTTGTTGAACTCAGTTGATGTGAACTCTCCTCCTCGATCAGACCTCAATGTCTTGATGCTATTGCCACTTTGTTTCTCCACATATGCCTTGAACTTCTTGAATATACGAAATGCCTCGGATTTCTCCTTCAGGAAGTATACCCACATCTTGCGTGAAGAATCATCAATAAAGGTTAAGAAATAAAGATTGTTACTAATCAAGTGTTGAGTGATCAGTCCACAAATGTCGGTATGTACCAACTCTAGCACCTTCTTTGCTCTATATTCAGCTTGTTTTGGAAAACTCTTCCTTGGTAATTTTCCAACCATGCAACCTTCACAAAAACCTTCTTTAGATTCGATCATCGGCAAGCCATGCACCATTCCCTTTTGCGCCATTTCTTGGAGCCCACCAAAGTTCAAGTGTCCAAGTTGCATATGTCACAATCTCTCTCAAAGCACGCATTCAAACATGTAGCACGATCACATGTTAGATTCAATTTAAACATTCGATTTTTGGACATCTCTACCTTTGCAATCAAGCGCCCATCTTGTGCTCGTACGGTCATGTGTCGATCCTTCATCAAGATCGTGAACCCTTTCTCCAAGAGTTGTCCCATGCTTAGTATGTTCGTCTTCATATCGGGCACAAAGTAGACGTTGAAAATAAGCTTTTGTGATCCATCCTTCACTTGAATCATGATGTGCCCTTTCCCCTCCACACGCACCTTTGATGCATCTCCAAACGAGACGTGCCCATGTACTACCTCTTCTAAGTGTGCGAACATGTGTCTATTCCCACACATGTGATTGCTTGCTCCCGTATCGAGATACCAAATACCTTCTTGTTCGATTTCCACTTCTTGGTCAGCAAGCAAAACCACTCCATCATCACAAGCATTCTCCTCCACGGCAACAAGGTTGGAGTTTTCTTCCACCCTTTTGTTTGACCAACATTCGCTTGCATAGTGTCCATGCTTCCCACAATTGAAGCACTCAATCTCCTTCTTTGATCCACGATCACCACGGCCACGGCTGGAGCTCTCCTCCACCTTCTTTTGTGACCAACACTCTTTCGCAA
Source organism: Triglochin maritima (assembly GCA_963682175.1). Taxonomy (NCBI): domain Eukaryota; kingdom Viridiplantae; phylum Streptophyta; class Magnoliopsida; order Alismatales; family Juncaginaceae; genus Triglochin; species Triglochin maritima. Next base: position 22,089,281 of record OY821786.1, read on the forward strand.
AATGGCCACGCTTCCCACACTTGAAGCACTCGACCTCCTTCTTTTTTGGACGGCCTCCATAGTCACGACCGCTTCCACGATCTACGTTGTGAGGTTTCTCCTCCTTAAGCGACATCTTCACTTGCAACGCCTCCTCCAAGACATCTTGCCTCTTCTTCTTCTTTCTTTGCTCGTGTGCCTCCAACGAGCTTGCTAGGTCGTCGACGGTCATCTTCTCGAGGTCCTTTGATTCCTCGATAGCACACACAACATTTTCAAAGTCTTCGGTGAGAGAACGCAACACCTTCTCCACCACTCTTCCTTCAGTCAACGCCTCCCCATTTCTCTTCAATTTGTTTGCCACCATGCGAACCCTTGTCACGAAATCGGCAACACCTTCCGATTCCTTCATTTTCAACGCCTCGAACTCACCTCGAAGCATTTGGAGGCGCACTTACCTCACTCGATCAGCACCCTTGTAGCTCTTCTCAAGGGTGTCCCACGCCTCCTTCGACGTCTTCGCTTCAGCGATCTTCAACACTCTTGTGTTTGGCTCTTCTCTCCTTTTGTGTTTTGATTTGTGCGACAGTTGCCACCCCGTCACGGCCTCCTCCTCGAAGCCTCTCTGCACAAGATCCCAAGCATCATAAGCACCGAGCAGGGTGTGTATTTGGATACTCCAATTGTCGTAGTTCCTTTTCGAAAGTCGAGGCAACGATACATGACCAAACAACGCCATTCCTAAGCTCCCCATCAGACAAGGCTCTGAAACCATATGTTAGATGCGGGAGAGAGACGGGGAGCACAAGACCAAGCCACCCCAGAAATAAGCCCTCCACCAGGCGCACATGGATCGCTAATCAGCGGTCCCAAACCGCCAATTGGCTGTTTAGAAGTCGCACCTGGTGGGCTGCTTTGGCTCGCCTTGTTCTCCATGCAGAGGGCCTTCTATTGCCATCACTAGATCCATACTTTGATCTACTCAATTTGTGGACACGAATGAAAGAAGAGAACTTACTATTTAACACTCATAAGCAAAAATGAGATTTGCACAAAACTCATCTTTTCTTTCTTGGAACCAAACTAATGCCCCGGGTGGTCCTTCCAACTCCTCTAGACCACATTACCAATCACACCAACCTCCCATGCATGCACAATCCTATCAGCCACCCCAAGCACAAACCACCAATCAATCGGGTTTCCCAAATTCCAATAATATGGAAACCCGATTCAATTCGCTTGAGACCTTGACTCGTGGACTTGAAAACTCAATGAAATTTTTTATGTCAACCATGAGTCAAGTTCTCACTTCAAATCAGCAGACCATCAAATCTCTAGAGCTTCAGATGGGCCAATTGGCTCAGTCTGTACATGAAAGAGAGAGAGTCTTTTCCTAGCCAGCCTGAGGCTAACCCCCGAATGTACCAACAACAACACATGCAAAATGAGAATGTGGTCCCTCGAGGGAGGCAAGTGAACCATGTGGAGGAACCTGTTCACCATGTCAATTCCATTGTGACCTTAAGGAATGGAAAACAGGTTGACAATCACATTTCCTTGCCACAACAACCACCATCTATGCAGCCCCTCAGTGGGAATGGTGGTGAAGAAGAGGCTGAGGGTGAGGGTAATACACCAAGGCTTCCTTCTCAGGCACCGCAGAAAACCTACCTGCCAAAAGCTCCCTATCCAAGTAGGTTAACCAAAAAGCAGAGTGACAACATGGACAAGATATTAGAGGTGTTTAAGCAAGTAAAGGTTAACATCCCCTTGTTGGATGTCATCCAACAAATACCTCAATATGCCAAAGTGTTGAAGGGTCTCTGCACAACCAAGAGGAAGAACAATGTTCCTAAGAAAGCATTCTTGGCTGCAAATATCAGCTCACTTTTGTCCAATCCTACCTACACAAAATACAAGGACCCTGGGTGTCCTACTATTCGGTGTACGATAGGGGACACTAGAATGAGCAATGTTTTGCTTGATTTAGGATCAGCGGTCAACCTCCTCCCATTCTCTATTTATAAACAGTTGAACTTGGGAGAATTGAAACCAACGAAGATCACCCTCCAATTGGCGGATAGATCCATTCGTATTCCCATGGGGATTATCGAGGATGTGCTTATTAAAGTTGGAGATTTTATATTTCCAGTCGATTTTGTTGTCCTCGATACCAATCCTGTTACGAACACCCACTCTCAAATACCTTTGATTTTGGGTAGACCATTTCTGGCAACCTCCAATGCCTTGATTAATTGTAGAAATGGTCTCATGAAGCTCTCATTCGGTAACATGAGTGCCGAGTTTCATGTGTTCAACTCTGGTAAGCAACATGAACCCATGGATGAACCTTTAAATCTAAATCTCATCCGCCAATTGGAGAAATGACCACAAAATCAACGAACACCCCTAACCCCAATGCAACCCGTTGAGAATGTTCGTGGGCCCAGCGAAAACTCATTGCCTGTCTTCGCAATGCAACAGAGTGAGCTAGCCTCGAACATGAATGTCCAAAGGGAGTGTTCGTTGCATGATTCAGTTGAGAGTACTAGTGAGAGTGAGACACCTCATCATATGCCTATACCAGAAGGTGTCTTTACCTCATGTCCCATGGCCATTGAGCTATTTGAGTTTCATATTGAATCCAACAAGGACCCACCTATGACCGAGCTTATGCTTGATGATCTAAATGATGGTGGGAGGTCCTTGTTGGATGACTTGGGGAGCAACCCCGTTCTTAGCGATGCAGGTCTGCTGCATCCATCGAATGAGCTTGAGGAACTCATTCCGATGCACCCGCCTATTGGTTGGAGGGTTTTGTTCGATGAGCAACTAAACCCTAGTGAGGCAACACAACTTCATTCTTTGTTGCCCACACCCAACCAATATCATGAGGGGTTCGAGCCGTTCAGCTTTGACCTTTCACCCCTCATGACACCTCAGAGTACCGGTGAAGTTTGCCCATCTCGGCAAGTCTCTGGTCCTCATGACTTGATGTTCTCATTTGATGTTCCTTGACCAAATGATTATGAGAATATCGTCGTTGCTGTACACATCATGAAAAAAAATCAAAAAAAAAAGAAAAAAAAGAAAAAAAAGAGTAATAAAAGACTCCTTCAGTAAGCATCGATTGTTGTGGGCCCCAACCATTGTGTACTTGGGCCCAATTTCGTCACGTATTTATCTCCCTTCTTCAACTTCTCACAGGTTTTGAGGGAAGTTGGGTTTGTGTCCATCAACATGACCCTGAACGTCCCTTTGTACTTCATGTTGGTGAGATCTTTCCTTTTTCATGCATATATCCATGTAGTATCTTGTTCACATTCATTGAGGACAATGCATGAAGTAGGTGTGGGGGGGGGGGGTGTTTTACGTGTGTACATAGTCGAGTCTTTTTCTTTTGATTTTGTTTTCTTTTGTGTGTATTGATAGGGTCATGTTAGTGTGCTGCATTTAATATCGATATATCTACTTGCCATGATCCTTGGGTGACTTGTCTTCTTTTGCTTGCCTAGTGCTTTAAAATTTTCACATTTCTTTCAAAATCTTCATGTGTTTGCGAAAGAAAATGTTTGTTTGTGGGTTTTGCGTGTGTTTAGCATGTGCAAAACCGTTGAGAGGCAAAGTAAAAAGAAAGCTCCCAAAATTGTCTTGAACTTGATGCATTAGGATTTCTAGTTTACTTGCTTTAGGTCTTATCGAGTCGTTAGGATACACCCCGATTTTCCCTCGGGGGGCGTGTAATCATAGGGTTTCAGTACTCAAACATTTAAAGAAGTCCACCCTGAACCTAGTGAATCAAATAATTCGTGTCTATTAGTATAAGGAAGTTTGTCGTAGTCAAGGGCCCTTAATCTTTTTTTTTGAAACTTAAGTGTAGGGGTTTTGGTTCCCATGTAGATAAGTAAATAAGTGGTGTTCTCTCTTCTCGCACGACTCCTATCACTCGGGAAAATAGGTCTGAGGGGACTTTGTGCCTGGTGCTTTCGAGTCATCTGACTTGGGATGCACCGACCGAACTCCCGTTACACGGGTGGTAGGGATCGCCGTACGTGGAGATTTGGGGGAAGGTGTACGTGATAGTGTAAGTCCTCATAGGCAATGATGCACGAAACCTGACCCTGGGAGAATCAAACAACAACCAATAAAATGCTCCAAAGAAAAAGAAAAAAAAGAGAAAAAGGAAAAAAAAGAAAGAAAAAGAAAAAAAAGAGTCAAATAAGAACCAAAATGGACTTTACACATTGTATCACATTCAGAAGTTAAGGGTGCCCATGTCTCTCACTTAAGTCCTTGACTAACTTTCACGAATAACTCATTAGGCTAGGTGTGTGGACGGATTACATATATAGAGTCGACTCGTAGTATTACCGCGTCCCATGATTGACAAAATAACTCCAACGAGTCGTGTAGCTAGATTGATTAATGCATCTTGTTCGGATTTTGTGGGTATATCCGCTGAAAACCCTTAGGAGACCACTCCTCCTCCTTGGCGACAATGAGGTTTAACGGCTTGTTGCACGTGCTAAGTGCAACCGTGATTCCTACGAAAGTGAGTTAGGATTTCTTGTTTTTCGTATGCTTTTCTCTTTCTTTGTTTTGCTCGGGACTAGCAAAAGTTAGGTGTGGGGGTATTTGATTGACATCATTTCATGCTTATATTTGTATCTTATATCCATTATCTTTCACCTAAACAATGCTACGTCACGAGTTTTATGTTTAGTTTTCAGGAATAAATAGGTTTGAAGAGATGAAGCATAAAAGGACCCAAAAGCTGGGAAAAAGGATTGAATTGTGAGATCTGGGGACCAAGATGCAAGGAAGAAGGACCTGATTGCAAGACAGAAGGACCTAAGAGCAAAACAGAATACTCCACACAATCATGGGGTGTATTTTACCAATTCGATTCGGGTCGGAGTTCCAACAAGTCAAGTAACCGCATCAAAGACCAACAATACCAGAAAGAAAAGCCCACAACAAATTCCAACGCGATCCGAAGTTTATGGACCGCCAATTGGCGGTATTGGACCACTAATTGGCGGTCCATATTACTTTGAATCCGCCCAAATTTCTCCTGTACTTGTATTAATGTTTGTTTAGGCTATTTTTGGTATTGGTTTAGTCCCACATCGGGGGATTGTCCCGGATTAGCTTTTTCCATGGCTATAAATAGAACTCTTCACCTCCTATTGTAATGACTCCATATTTTAAGTGGCTATTCTTCCTACTAAAAGTGAGGCCTCGAAGCACACACTAAAGTAGGAGCAAGCTACTTGAAATGTGAGTCATTTTATCAATAAAGTTTTGTGTTTCTTTCGTTGTTTGTTTATGCTTCTTTTATTGTTTGTGCATGTTTTTGTTTAATCGTCTTTTATTTCTAGCTTAGTTTTAATATGCTTTCTTTGCTTAGTTTAATAATTAGTGTAATGTTTAGTGAGTAGTTCCATCCCCTTTGGGGGGTGGAGTAGATGTACATACATGCATTAGAGAATGGGATGAATGCTTTATTTTTGATGTGTTGATCAAACATGAATGTATGCTTGCTTGTTTAGGATAGAATTTATAACTTGATGAGTTTTGCCAAAATGATTAGACACCTCTCATGCTTGTTTAGGTTCTGAAATAAACAACTTGCATATGTAAATGTTAATCAACTAAGTTGGTGAATAGATTGATAGGTTTTGCCATAACATTTAGACACTTCCTATGTTTGATAAACACCACCTTCATGTGCTTAAAGAATGTATTCTACACCCACCTCTTTGCATGTGTGCACTCACTCCACCCCTTTGGGTTTTTTCCCATTTCTGTATTCCAGTATTCTTCCTTTGGTCTTAGCTTAGTTATTATTTCATTGTTTGGTGCTTCCTTTCGCATTTCCTACTTCGTAGCGTAGTATAGAGTAGAGTAGCATAAACATCTTTCTCCCCCTTTTTTGCCACTTGATTTCATACAAGCAAGAGGCTACTCACCTCCGTGAGGACGACCCGTACTTGCCACCGCTTCATCGCGGCCGTGCACTTGCGGTATAATTAAAACGTTCACCAAGGTTTTGCTTTTTAACATACTTCGAACCATGTCCATGATGGTTCTATTCTTTCTCTCGGCTACACCATTTTGTTGTAGCGAGTATGGAGCGGTTAAATGGTGTTTTATGCCATGTTCAGCACAAAAGTTGTTGAACTCAGTTGATGTGAACTCTCCTCCTCGATCAGACCTCAATGTCTTGATGCTATTGCCACTTTGTTTCTCCACATATGCCTTGAACTTCTTGAATATACGAAATGCCTCGGATTTCTCCTTCAGGAAGTACACCCACATCTTGCGTGAAAAATCATCAATGAAGGTTAAGAAATAAAGATTCTTACTAATCAAGTGTTGAGTGATCAGTCCACAAATGTCGGTATGTACCAACTCTAGCACCTTCTTTGCTCTATATTCAGCTTGTTTCGGAAAACTCTTCCTTGGTAATTTTCCAACCATGCAACCTTCACAAAAACCTTCTTTAGATTCAATCATCGGCAAGCCATGCACCATTCCCTTTTGCGCCATTTCTTGGAGCCCACCAAAGTTCAAGTGTCCAAGTTGCATATGTCACAATCTCTCTCAAAGCACGCATTCAAACATGTAGCACGATCACAAGTTAGATTCAATTTAAACATTCGATTTTTGGACATCTCTACCTTTGCAATCAAGCGCCCATCTTGTGCTCGTACGGTCATGTGTCGATCCTTCATCAAGATCGTGAACCCTTTCTCCAAGAGTTGTCCCATGCTTAGTATGTTCGTCTTCATATCGGGCACAAAGTAGACGTTGAAAATAAGCTTTTGTGATTCATCCTTCACTTGAATCATGATGTGCCCTTTCCCCTCCACACACACCTTTGATGCATCTCCAAACGAGACGTGCCCATGTACTACCTCTTCTAAGTGTGCGAACATGTGTCTATTCCCACACATGTGATTGCTTGCTCCCGTATCGAGATACCAAATACCTTCTTGTTCGATTTCCACTTCTTGGTCGGCAAGCAAAACCACTCCATCATCACAAGCATTCTCCTCCACGGCAACAAGGTTGGAGTTTTCTTCCACCCTTTTGTTTGACCAACATTCGCTTGCATAGTGTCCATGCTTCCCACAATTGAAGCACTCAATCTCCTTCTTTGATCCACGATCACCACGGCCACGGCTGGAGCTCTCCTCCACCTTCTTTTGTGACCAACACTCTTTCGCAAAATGGCCACGCTTCCCACACTTGAAGCACTCGACCTCCTTCTTTTTTGGACGGCCTCCATAGTCACGACCGCTTCCACGATCTACGTTGTGAGGTTTCTCCTCCTTAAGCGACATCTTCACTTGCAACGCCTCCTCCAAGACATCTTGCCTCTTCTTCTTCTTTCTTTGCTCGTGTGCCTCCAACGAGCTTGCTAGGTCGTCGACGGTCATCTTCTCGAGGTCCTTTGATTCCTCGATAGCACACACAACATTTTCAAAGTCTTCGGTGAGAGAACGCAACACCTTCTCCACCACTCTTCCTTCAGTCAACGCCTCCCCATTTCTCTTCAATTTGTTTGCCACCATGCGAACCCTTGTCACGAAATCGGCAACACCTTCCGATTCCTTCATTTTCAACGCCTCGAACTCACCTCGAAGCATTTGGAGGCGCACTTACCTCACTCGATCAGCACTCTTGTAGCTCTTCTCAAGGGTGTCCCACGCCTCCTTCGACGTCTTCGCTTCAGCGATCTTCAGCACTCTTGTGTTTGGCTCTTCTCTCCTTTTGTGTTTTGATTTGTGCGACAGTTGCCACCCCCGTCACGGCCTCCTCCTCGAAGCCTCTCTACACAAGATCCCAAGCATCATAAGCACCGAGCAGGGTGTGTATTTGGATACTCCAATTGTCGTAGTTCCTTTTTGAAGGTCGAGGCAACGATACATGACCAAACAACGCCATTCCTAAGCTCCCCATCAGACAAGGCTCTGAAACCATATGTTAGATGCGGGAGAGAGACGGGGAGCACAAGACCAAGCCACCCCAGAAATAAGCCCTCCACCAGGCGCACATGGATCGCTAATCAGCGGTCCCAAACCGCCAATTGGCTGTTTAGAAGTCGCACCTGGTGGGCTGCTTTGGCTCGCCTTGTTCTCCATGCAGAGGGCCTTCTATTGCCATCACTAGATCCATACTTTGATCTACTCAATTTGTGGACACGAATGAAAGAAGAGAACTTACTATTTAACACTCATAAGCAAAAATGAGATTTGCACAAAACTCATCTTTTCTTTCTTCTTTCTCACTTGACTTGATTTTACTTGACTTGACTTGACTTGTTTACAAATGGAGAACTCTTGTACTTATATAGGCACTTACAAAGACTATTCAACTTAACCTAAAATACAAACATAACATAAACTACATAAAGATGATCATTCAAGATCATTACAACCTCTACTTAAATTGCATCATAAAATAGGACGAAAATAAGGAGAAAAGAAGAAACTCTTTGTCTCTTCCTTTACTTCAACCTTTTGTCTTCCATCTTGTTGAGTCATCAACTCCTAGATGACTCACTCTCCATTGATGATGTGGCTTGTGACTAGGATGCCACCTAGGATTAAGTTCAATTCTCAATATCAATATGCCAAAGTGTTGAAAGACCTCTGCACAACCAAGAGGAAGACAAATGTTCCTAAGAAAGCATACTTAGTTGCAAGTGTAAGCTCACTTTTGTCCAATCCCACGTACACAAAGTACAAAGATCCTGGTTGTTCTACTATTCAGTGTATGATAGGGACACTAGCATGAGTAACATATTGCTTGATTTAGGATCAGCGGTCAACCTCCTCCCATTTTATGTTTATCAACAGTTGAACTTGGGAGAATTGAAACCAACTAAGATCACCCTCTATTGGCGGATAGATCCATTCGTGTCCCAAAGGGGATTATTGAGGACATGCTCATCAAAGTTTAAGATTTTATATTTCCTGTATATTTTGTCATCCTCGATACCAACCCTGTTGTGAACACCCACTTTCAAATTCCTTTGATTTTGGGTAGACCATTTCTAGCAACCTCCAATGCCTTAATTAATTGTAGAAATGGTCTCATAAAGCTCTCATTCGGTAACATGAGTGCAGAGTTTCATGTGTTCAACTCTGGTAGGCAACAAGAGCCCTTGGACCAACCTTTAATCTCAACCTCATCCACCAATTAGAGAAAGCACCACAAAATCAACAAACACCCCTTACACCAATGCAACCCGTTGAGAATGTTTGTGTGCCCAACGAAAACTCATTTCCTATCTTTGCAATGCAACAAAGTGAGCTGGCATCAAACATGAATATACAAAGGGAGTGTTTGTCAGATGATTCAGTTGAGACTGTAAATGAGGGGGACACACCTCAGCATATGCCCATACCAGAAGGTGTCTCTACCCCATGTCCCACGACCATTGAGCTTTTTGAGCTTCATCTTAACTCCAACAAGGACCCACCTGCGATCGAGCTTATGCTTGATAATTCAAAGGAGGCACGGTGATCCTTGTTGGATGACTTGAGGAGAAGCCCCATTCTGAGTGAAGCAGGTGTGCCGCATCCTTCGAATGAGCCTGAGGAACTCATTCCGATGCACCTACCTATTGGTTGGAGGGTTTTGTTCGATGAGCAACTAAACCCCAGTGAGGCAACATAACTCCACTCATTCATGCAACACAACTCCACTCATTCATGTTGCCTACACCCAACCAATATCATGAGGGGTTCGAGCCTTTCCGCTTTGACCGTTCAACCCTCATGACACCTCGGAGTACCAATGAAGCGGGCCCATCTTGGCAAATCTCCGGTCCGCACGACTCGATGTTCTCATTTGATGTTCCTTGACCAAATGATATTATGAGAATATCTTGTTGATGTATATATCTTATTTAGAAAAAAAACAAAAAAAACAAAAAGAAAAAAAGAAGAAGAAAGAAAAGAAAAAAAGAGCAATAAAAGACTCCACCAGTGAGCAATGATTATTGTGGGTCCCAACCCTTGTGTATTTGGGTCCATTTTGTTTCACGTATTTGTATCCCTTATTAAGTATCTCACAGGTTTCTTGGGAATTCGGGTTTATGTCCATAACATGACCATGAAACTTTCCTTGTGATTCACGTTGGTGGGATCTTTTCTTTTTTATGCAAAAATCCATGTAGTATCGTACACACATTCATTGAGGACAATGCATGAAGTAAGTGTAGGGGGTGCTTTACGTTTGTATATATGGAGTCGAGTCTTTTTCATTTTGTTTGTTGTTTTCTTTTGTTTGTATTGTTAGGATCATGATAGTGTGCTGCAATTAATATTGATATATCTGGCTGCCATGATCCTTGGGTGACTTGTCTTCTTTTGCTTGTCTGGTGCTTTAACAACTTTCACATTTCTTTCAAAATCTTCATGTGTTTGCAAAAGAAAATATTTGTGGGTTTTGCGTGTGTTTAGCATGTGCAAAACCATTGAAAGGGAAAGTAAAAAGAAAGCTCCCAAAATTGTCTTGAACATGATGCATTAGGAAATGTAGTATACCAGCTTTAGGTCTTATCGAGTCAGAAGGTTGCACCCCAGTTTTCCCTCGGGGGGAGAGTATTCATAGGGTTTCAGTACTCAAAGAAAATAAAGAAGTCCACCCTTAACCTAGTGAGTCAAATAATTCATGTCTGTTAGTTAAGGAAGTTTGTCGTAGTTAGGGACACTTAAACTTTTTTGTGAAACCTTAAGTGTAGGGGTTTTGGTTCCTACGTAGATAATAAATAAGTGGTGTTCTCTCTTCTCGCATGACTCCTATCACTCGAAAAATTAGGTTTGAAGGGATTTAGTGCTTGTTGCTTTCAAGTCATCTGACTTGGGATGCACCGACCGAACTCCCGTTACACGGGTGGTAGGGATCGCCCTATATGGAGTTGTGGGGAAAGGTGTATGTGACAATGTAAGTCTTCATAGGCAATGATGCACGAAACCTGACCGTGGGAGAATTACACACCAACTAGAAGAAGAAAAATAAAGAAAAGAACAAAAGAAAGAAAAAAAGAAGAAAAAAGAAAAAAAATGGTAGTGCAAATAAGAACCTTAATGGACTTTACACTTTGTATCACTTGAGGATGTTAAGGTTGCCCATCTATTTCACTTAAGTCCTTAACTAACTTGCACGAATGATTCATTAGGCTAGGTCTATGGATTGAATACTTATATAGAGTCGGCCCGTTGTATTACCGCATCCTATGATCGACAAAGATAAGGCCATTGAGTCGTGTTGCTAGGTTGAATAATGCATCTATGTTCGGATTTTGTGCGTATATCCGCTAAAAACCCTCAGGAGACAACACTCCTCCTCATTGGCGAGAGGGAGATTTAACCGCTTGTTGCACGTGCTGAGTGCAACTGTGATTCCTATGAAAGTGAGTCAGAATTTCCCAGTTCTACGAATGATTTTTCCTTTCTTTCATTTTTCTCTTTATTTGTTTTGCTCGGGATTAGCAAAAGTTAGGTGTGAGGGTATTTGATTGACATCATATCATGCATATATTTGTGTCTTATATCCTTTATTTTTAGCGTAAGCAATGTCACGTAATGAGTTTCATGTTTAAATTTTAGGAATAAACTGGTTCGAGAAGAATAGACTAAAAAAAGACTTAAAGCAAGAAAAAGGACTAAGTTGCAAGACTTATGAACTGAGGTGCAAGAGAAATGGACCCGGATGTAAAACCAAAAGTACTAATGAGGAAATCAAGAAGCTCCACACCATTATGAGGAATATTTTGGCAATTAGATCCGGGGCCAAACATTAACAACCAAATCGGGTTCATCAAACATCAAAAAATCATGCCCGCAACAAACCACCGAAATCCAGACTCAATAAAAGCTATCTGAACCGCCAATTGGCTGTCCTAGACCTCCAATTGGCGGTCCAAATTTGTCCAAATGTTTCATGGTTGAGTCGGGTCGTGTATTATGTTGTATTTAGTCCATTTACGGAATGGTCCCCGGTTACCTTTTTCATGCCTATAAATAGAACTCTTCATTCTCCTTTGTATTTACCCATTGCTTGGTGGCATTCTCTCTACTTGGAGTAAAGCCTTGAAGCAAAACTCAAGTGGAGAAGAATGCTACTTGTAATGTGAGTCATGTAAATAAAATAACTTTTCATAGTTTTGTTTTTAATGTTGTCTCTTTTGAATGCTTGCATGCTTAACTTAGTTTTGATTTCCTAATCTTAGTATAACTAGTCAGAATGTCTTTCTTCTTTAGTTTAATTGCTAGCATAATGTGTAGTGAGAAGTTCTATCCCCTTTGGGGGTGGATATGATGTACATATATGTTGTGAAGTTTGGATGTTTGATGAATTTTTGATTGTGTAGACTTGCATGTTTGTATGTTCATTGGGATTGTTTTAATCATCTACATGTTGTGGGATTTTTGATGGGTTTTGCCACAACAATTAGATACTTCCCATGCTTAGTTTCCTCATGTTTATTGACTGAAATTTCCTGTTGAATATGCTGCATGTTAGTTATGTGTTTTGTATTTGTGGTTGTTTGCTTGATTGATTGAAGAAACTTTGTTTTGATGGGTTTTGCCATAAGATTTAGACACCTCCCATGCTTAGCTTTGTTCTTCAGATGAGTTCATGGTTTTTGATGAGTCTTGTCATATCTTTAGACACTTCTCATGCTTAGCCTAATCTTATGATAATCAAGTTGTAATTGCCGATACGTTGCGTGAATGGATTGATATGTTTTGCCAAATTTTTAGACACATCCTATGCATGAAGACACACACACGACACACACACATACATGCTTACATGTGTCATTCATCACTTATTTCACTTCATATGTCCACACACTCCACCCCTTAGGGGTTTCTCTTCTTGATTTCCAATCTTTCATTGCTTTCTTTCGCATTTCTTACTTACTAGTTTGGTGTAGTTTAGCCTAGCATAACCAAATCTCTTTTCCCTTTTTCGCCACTTGATTTCTGACAAACCAGAGGCTATTCACCTCCCGTGGATCGATCTGTACTTGCCGCATCTTCACCGACGTCATGCACTTGCTGTAATTAATAAAACGTTTAAACAACTACGTTGTTAAGGGGTTTTAGTCTTGTATGTTTTTTATCTAACTATATATTTTTGTTTAATGTAGGCAATTTTTTTGTTGTGCCCACGAAATTGTTGAAAAAGAAATGGTTGTCGTATGTGGGTGATTGACATCATTTCATGCTTATATTTGTATCTTATATCCATTATCTTTCACCAAAACAATGCTATGTTACGAGTTTTATGTTTAGTTTTCAGGAATAAATAGGTTTGAAGAGATGAAGCATAAAAGGACCCAAAAGCTAGGAAAAAGGACTGAATTGTGAGATCTGGGGACTAAGATGCAAGGGAGAAGGACCTGAATGTAAGACAGAAGGACCTAAGAGCAAAACAGAATACTCCACACCATCATGGGGAGTATTTTAGCAATTCGATTTGGGTCGGAGATCCACCAAACCAAGTAGATGCATCAAAGACCAACAATACCATCCAGGAAAGCCTCCAAGAAAGCCCAGATTAATCCGGATCCTGTAGACCACCAATTGGCGGTCTGGGACCGCTAATTGGCGGTCCAGGTGGCTCCAAATCCGCTTATCTTTCTGTGGCTTATGTATTAGAACGTGTTTATGCTATTTATGGTATTTGTTTAGTTCCACATCGGGGGATTGTCCCGGATTGCCTTTTTCTTTGGCTATAAATAGAACTCTTCACCTTCTATTGTAATCACTCCATATTTTAAGTGGCTATTCTTCCTACTAGAAGTGAGGCCTTAAAAGCACACACTAAAGTAGGAGGATGCTACTTGAAATGTGAGTCACTTTAATAAATGTTTCTTTATTATGTCGTTTGTTTTATGTTTCTTGTTTTACTTTGTTTAATTTCATTTCATTAGTTTTAGTAGCTTAGTTAATATGCTTTCTTTGCTAAGTTTAATAATTAGTGTAATGTGTAGTGAGTAGTTCCATCCCCTTTGGGGGTGGAGTAGATGTTCATACATGCATTAGAAAATGGAATGAATGCTTTATTTCCAATGTGTTGATAAAATATGAATGTATGCTTGCTTGTTTAGGATAGAATTTATAACTTGATGAGTTTTTCCAAAATGATTAGACACCTCTCATGCTTGTTTAGGTTCTGAAATAAACAACTTGTATATGTAAATGTTAATCAACTAGGTTGGTGAATAGATTGATAGGTTTTGCCATAACATTTAGACACTTCCTATGCATGATAACACCACCTTCATTTATGCTTAAAGAATGTGTTCAACACCCACCACTTTGCATGTGTGCACTCACTCCACTCCTTAGGGGTTCTTCCACTTATGAATTTCAGCACTCTTCTTTTGTTCTTAGTTAAGTTTCGTTTGTTGCTTTCTTTCGCATTTCGTATTTCGTAGTGTAGTGTAGCGTAGAGTAGCATAAACAACTCTCTTCTCCATATTTTTGCCACTTGATTTCATGCAAACAAGAGGCTGCTCACCACCACGAGGACGACCCGTATTTGCCACCGCTTCAACGCGGCCGTGCACTTGCGGTTTAAATTAAAACGTTTCAAACAAGTTTTTGGCGCCGTTGCCGGGGAGGTGCCAGTCCAGACTCTTGTTTGAACGATTCGAGTGGATTTAATTTGTGTTTTGTAGTTTTTCTTTGTTTCAGGAGACTGGGAATAGCAAGGACAGGCTACTGGAGAAATTTGAAGACGAACTGGACACTTCAGACCGCCAATCAGCGGTCTAGTGAGCTCTGTTCATCTTCTATTTTCTTTGTGTTATTTCTCTAATTGATATAGTAATCTGGGACTCAATTTTGCATGTTCTGACTCTTATATTGCTCCCAGATTAATAATCAACTTCCCTTAAGCAACTTGGACCCTAAAACTCAAAGCAAAAGATTAGGCATTCTTTTTGTTTAGGTCATGCATCATGTATGTGACTTAGGCATATAGATTGTCTTTCATTTTAGCTTTATTTTCAGTTGCTGAGTGCTGGCGTGAGTTACGCACCTTCTACTCTCATTCATGCATTTCGTATGAACGTGTATTAGTTAGTAGGAAGTGCATTGAAACATGTGTGAGTTGAGTGTTTTGTTTGGAGAGTTGATTGCTAGATTAGGACTCCAAAACGCTACTAAGGAGGGGCTGTCCCATAAAAGATAAGGTGGGGGATTTCATCACCCTTTCCTTCGCCCCAAAAACCACACTAATCAAGAGCCTAATTTTAAAATCAAGTAGACATTGGCCCTAAGGATTTCGGGCGCATTAGGAGAGTGATCCGATCCCGACCGTCATGACCTGATCGTTGTTGCCCACTTTGTTGATAGTAGGAGAGATGAGATCTCTGGATCTTGGCTCACTTGCTGGGCTTTGTGGTCCTCGTCGTAGGGAGGTGAGGTGTGTTGAGGCTGTGTGACCTCGTAGTTAGGCGTCGTCTAGCTGTAAGGACCTATAGCGACCTTAGGATTGCTTGAGCCTTGTTTGCTTGTGTGCTTCTACCTGTACCCATCCGCCGTAGCATAAGGACTTCTTCCCTTCTCTCCTGAGTCATTCTTTCTCTCCTGTGTTCCCCCATCTTCTCCTCTACGCACATTCTTTGTAAAAAAAAGAGTTTTGGTTTGTGTGTGCACCTTTGTGCATGCTTTCGTGGGTACGAGACGAGAGTGGTCGTTTGACGAGGCGCATTGTCAACCCGGCTTCGGTAGTTGACTTCTCGACGCCTTCCTCTTCTCGTGTTGTACTCAGTCCGGGTTCAATGGCTGCTCATTTCCGTGAGGAGGAGCAGTTGCTGGACCCACCTGTTCCACCTATGCTTCCTGTTGTGGCTCCCATACCTTTACGTGATCGATGCTACCCGAGACGTACTGCTCTACCCTCATGCATCGTATTGCCAGAGGCTAATGGGAACCATTTTGAGGTTAAGCCTTAGTTTATTTCCATGCTCCCTCATTTCACTGGGAAAGGTGACCCCTATATCTTTCTCAGGGAATTTGAGGAGGTCTGTGCTATGTTCAAGCTGCAACAACTTAGCACAGACTCCATCCATCTTAGGCTTGTTCCTTTTGCACTAAAGGATGACGCCAAGAAGTGGTTGTACAGACACCAGGCGAATTCCTTTAGGACTTGGGATGAGTTTCAGTCTGCATTCCTTAAAAAGTATTTTCCAAATCATCGGACTCAAAAATTGAGGAACGAAATCAATTCGTTCTATCAACATGAGACCGAATCATTCCATGCATACTTAGAGAGGTTTAAGGAGCTACTATCCTCATGCCCTCACCATGGCATCGAGTTGTAGCGCCTGTGTCAGATTCTTTACGAGGGTCTTCACATCCCGTCCCGAACGCTCCTTGAGTCCATGTGTCAAGGAGAGTTCTTAGGAAAGGATGAAAGGGAGGCATGGGCTTTCCTAGAAGACCTCACTGAGAAAACCATGCAATGGGAGAGTGTAAGGGAACCACCTGCATCTTCTAGCATAGGAGCGAGGATCTCAAATGCAAACTCGACTAGATCGGGTGCTGCATTTGCTGTCGATACCACTACGGCCACCGAGGCACGCATGGCGGCCTTAATGCGCCGTATGGATTCGATTGAGCTCCATAACCAACAAAGTGCACATCACACCACATCTGGTCGAGATCCCTGTCATTCATGTGGTAGGATAGGTCATGTAGAAAACGAGTGTGCGTCCATTCCTCCTGAGATGGAACATGTCAACGCCATCTATGACAGAGCTAGGAATGACCCATACTCATCATCTTATAATCCTGGATGGAGGAACCACCCCAATTTTTCATGGAACCAAAATAATGCCCCGGGTGGTCCTTCAAACTCCTCTCGACCACCTAACCAATCATACCAACCTCCCATGCATGCACAATCTTATCAGCCACCCCAAGCTCCAATCACCAATCAATCGGGTTTCCCAAATTCCAATAATATGGAAACCCGATTCAACTCACTTGAGACCTTGACTCGTGGACTTGAAAACTCAATTAAAATTTTTATGTCAACCACAAGTCAAGTTCTCACTTCAAATCAGCAGACCATCAAATCTCTAGAGCTTCAGATGGGCCAATTGGCTCAGTCTGTACATGAAAGAGAGAGAGGGTCTTTTCCTAGCCAGCCTGAGGGTAACCCCCGCATTTACCAGCAACAACACATGCAAAATGAGAATGTGGTACCTCGGCGGAGGCAAGTGAACCATGTGGAGGAACCTGTTCACCATGTCAATTCTATTGTGACCTTAAGGAATGGAAAACAGGTTGACAATCACATTTCCTTGCCACCACCACCATCTATGCAGCCCCTCAGTAGGAATGGTGGTGAAGAAGAGGTTGAGGGTGAGGGTAATACACCAAGGCTTCCTTCTCAGGCACCGCAGAAAACCTACCTACCAAAAGCTCCTTATCCAAGTAGGTTAACCAAAAAGCAGAGTGACACAATGGACAAGATATTGGAGGTGTTTAAGCAAGTTAAGGTTGACATCCCCTTGTTGGATGTCATCCAACAAATACCTCAATATGCCAAAGTGTTGAAGGATCTCTGCACAACCAAGAGGAAGACCAATGTTCCTAAGAAAGCATTCTTGGCTGCAAATGTAAGCTCACTTTTGTCCAATCCCGCCTACACAAAATACAAGGACCCTGGGTGTCCTACTATTCAGTGTACGATAGGGGACACTAGCATGAGTAATGTTTTGCTTGATTTAGGATCAACGGTCAACCTCCTCCCATTTTCTGTTTATCAACAGTTAAATTTGGGAGAATTGAAACCAACTAAGATCACCCTCCAATTGGCGGATAGATCCATTCGTATTCCAAAGGGGATTATCGAGGACGTGCTTATCAAAGTTGGAGATTTTATATTTCCAGTCGATTTTGTTGTCCTCGATACCAATCCTGTTGCGAACACCCACTCTCAAATACCCTTGATTTTGGATAGACCATTTCTGGCAACTTCCAATGCCTTAATTAATTGTAGAAATGATCTTATGAAGCTCTCATTCGGTAACCTGAGTGCTGAGTTTCATGTGTTCAAGTCTGGTAGGCAACATGAGCCCATGGATCAACCTTTAAATCTAAATCTCATCCGCCAATTGGAGAAAGCACCACAAAATCAACGAACACCCCTAACACCAATGCAACCCATTGAGAATGTTTGTGGGCCCAGCGAAAACTCATTGCCTGTCTTTGCAATGCAACAGAGTGAGCTGACATCAAACATAAATGTCCAAAAGGAGTGTTCGTTGCATGATTCAGTTGAGAGTACTAGTGAGAGTGAGACACCTCATCATATGCCTATACCAGAAGGTGTCTCTACCTCATGTCCCATGGCCATTGAGCCATTTGAGCTTCATATTGACTCCAACAAGGACCCACCTATGACCTAGCTTATGCTTGATGATCTAAATGAAAGTGGGAGGTCCTTGTTGGATGACTTGTGGAGAAGCCCCATTCTTAGTGATGCAGGTCTGCTGCATCCGTCGAATGAGCTTGAGGAACTCATTCCGATGCACCCGCCTATTGGTTGGAGGGTTTTGTTCGATAAGCAACAAAACCCTAGTGATGCACCACCACTTCATTCATTCATGTTGCCCACACCCAACCAATATCATGAGGGGTTCGAGCCTTTCAGCTTTGACCTTTCACCCCTCATGACACCTCAGAGTACCGGTGAAGTTTGCCCATCTCGGCAAGTCTCTGGTCCTCATGACTTGATGTTCTCATTTGATGTTCCTTGACCAAATGATTATGAGAATATCGTTGTTGCTGTACATATCATGTTCAAAATAAAAAAAAAAGGAATAAAAGACTCCCTGAGCGAGCATTGATTGTTGTGGGCTCCAACCCTTGAGTATTTGGGCCACATTTCTTTCACGTATTTGTATCCCTTCTTTAGCGTCTCACAGATTTTGCGGGAAGTCGGGTTTGCGTCCATCAACATAACCATGAACTTCCCTTTGTACTACACGTTGGTGAGATCTATTCTTTTTCATGCATAAATCCATGTAGTATCTTGTTCACATTCATTTAGGACAATGCATGAAGTAGGTGTGGGGGGGTGCATTATGTGTGTACATAGTCGAGTCTTTTCTTTTGATTTTTTGTTTTCTTTTGTGTGCATTGTTAGGGTCATGTTAGTGTGCCGCATTTAATATCGATATATCTGCTTGCCATGATCCTTGGGTGACTTGTCTTCTTTTGCTTGCCTAGTGCTTTAAAATTTTCACATTTCTTTCAAAATCTTCATGTGTTTGCGAAAGAAAATGTTTTTGTAGGTTTTGCGTGTGTTTAGCATGTGCAAAACCGTTGAGAGGCAAAGTAAAAAGAAAGCTCCCAAAATTGTCTTGAACTTGATGCATTAGGATATCTAGTTTACTGGCTTTAGGTCTTATCGAGTCGTTAGGATACACCCCAGTTTTCCCTCGGGGGGCGTGTAATCATAGGGTTTCAGAACTCAAACATTTAAAGAAGTCCACCCTGAACCTAGTGAGTCAAATAATGCGTGTCTGTTAGTATAAGGAAGTTTGTCGTAGTCAAGGGCCCTTAATCTCTTTTTTGTGAAACTTAAGTGTAGGGGTTTTGGTTCCCATGTAGATAAATAAATAAGTGGTGTTCTCTCTTCTCGCACGGTTCCTATCACTCGGGAAAGTAGGTCTGAGGGGACTTTGTGCCTGGTGCTTTCGAGTCATCTAACTTGGGATGCACCGACCGAACTCCCGTTACACGGGTGGTAGGGATCGCCCTATGTGGAGATTTGGGGGAAGGTGTATGTGATAGTGTAAGTCCTCATAGGCAATGATGCACGAAAGCTGACCCTGGGAGAATCAAACACCAACCAATAAACTGCTCTAAAGAAAAAGAAAAAAATGGAAAAGAAAAAGAAAAAAAGAGAGTCAAATAAGAACCAAAATGGACTTTACACATTGTATCACATTCAGAAGTTAATGTTGCCCATGTCTTTGCTTAAGTACTTGACTAACTTTCACGAATAACTCATTAGGCTAGGTGTGTGGACCGATTACATATATAGAGTCGACCCGTAGTATTACCGCGTCCCATGATCGACAAAATAAGTCCAACGAGTCCTGTAGCTAGATTGATTAATGCATCTTGTTCGGATTTTGTGGGTGTATCCGCTAAAAACCCTCAGGAGACAACACTCCTCCTCCTTGGCGACAAGGAGGTTTAACGGCTTGTTGCACGTGCTAAGTGCAACCGTGATTCCTACTAAAGTGAGTTACGATTTCTTGTTTTTCGTATGCTTTTCTCTTTCTTTGATTTGCTCGGGACTAGCAAAAGTTAGGTGTGGGGGTATTTGATTGAAATCAGTTCATGCTTATATTTGTATCTTATATCCATTATCTTTCACCTAAACAATTCTATGTTACGAGTTTTATGTTTAGTTTTCAGGAATAAATATGTTTGAAGAGATGAAGCATAAAAGGACCCAAAAGCTGGGAAAAAGGACTGAATTGTGAGATTTGGGCCTAAGATGCAAGGGAGAAGGACCTGAATGTAAGACAGAAGGACCTAAGAGCAAAACATAATACTCCACACCATCATGGGGAGTATTTTAGCAATTTGATTCGGGTCGGAGATCCACTAAACCAAGTAGATGCATCAAAGACCAACAATACCATCCAGGAAAGCCTCCAAGAAAGCCCAGATTAATCCGGATCCTGTAGACCACCAATTGGCGGTCTGGGACCGCTAATTGGCGGTCCAGGTGGCTCCGAATCCGCTTATCTTTTTGTGGCTTATGTATTATGACGTGTTTATGCTATTTATGGTATTTGTTTAGTTCCACATCGGGGGATTGTCCCAGATTGCCTTTTTCTTTGGCTATAAATAGAACTCTTCACCTTCTATTGTAATCACTCCATATTTTAAGTGGCTATTCTTCCTAGTAGAAGTGAGGCCTTAAAAACACACACTAAAGTAGGAGGATGCTACTTGAAATGTGAGTCACTTTAATAAATGTTTCTTTATTATGTTGTTTGTTTTATGTTTCTTGTTTTAGTTTGTTTAATTTCATTTCATTAGTTTTAGTAGCTTAGTTAATATGCTTTATTTGCTAAGTTTAATAATTAGTGTAATGTGTAGTGAGTAGTTCCATCCCCTTTGGGGGGTGGAGTAGATGTTCATACATGCATTAGAGAATGGAATGAGTGCTTTATTTCCAATGTGTTGATAAAACATGAATGTATGCTTTCTTGTTTAGGATAGAATTTATAACTTGATGAGTTTTCCCAAAATGATTAGACACCTCTCATACTTGTTTAGGTTCTGAAATAAACAACTTGTATATGTAAATGTTAATCAACTAGGTTGATGAATAGATTGATAGATTTTGCCATAACATTTAGATACTTCCTATGCATGATAACACCACCTTCATTTGTGCTTAAAGAATGTGTTCAACACCCACCTCTTTGCATGTGTGCACTCACTCCACCCCTTAGTGGTTCTTCCACTTCTGAATTTCAGCACTCTTCTTTTGTTCTTAGTTAAGTTTCGTTTGTTGCTTTCTTTCGCATTTCGTATTTCGTAGTGTAGTGTAGAGTAGCATAAACAACTCTCTTCTCCATATTTTTGCCACTTGATTTCATGCAAACAAGAGACTGCTCACCTCCACGAGGACGACCCGTATTTGCCACCGCTTCAACGCGGCCGTGCACTTGCGGTTTAAATTAAAACGTTTCAAACAGTGGGCAATCAGTGGAATGATTTTAAAACAAAGTTGATAGCCAATTTTGTATTTGGGGAGTACAAGGATCAAAATCCTTGTTTGATTTACAACTTCATTACTGCAACAACTGTGGCGCATTTCCTTAAATCAAGACAAACTCCTGAATTTTCAATAAGATTTTAATAGTTTCCTACCAATTGAGTTAGATATTCATAATATGTTTTAGTAAAATTAATTTTTATTTTTCCCTTATAGGCCCTACAAGAGCTTAATAAAGAACGACAATCCAAAAATAAGTTTATTCATCGATTGTCCCGGGGAGGCTATCATAAACTTGAGGAGGAAATGATGGTCAAAAAAAGATCAAAGCAAAAAGAAGATGCTTTGGAGTCCGGTCTAAGCAAGGAACAAGCAAGTAATTTGCCTCCACCGTCGCCACCACCTATGCAAGAAAAGTGGAAAAGAGAACGTATTAGACCCGACAGAAGTTACATGACTGACGAGTCTGCGTATGTTGCAAACAAGATTGTAAGTATTAAATTTTAATGTAATATTTCTGTTGGTTTTTTGGCCTTAATCTATGTTTTGATGATTTAATCAACCTAATCTTAAGTATGATCATGTAGAGTAGCACACATATTGCATTGCATATATATTGCTTTGTGCTAACCTCTACAGGTGATCAAGACTCAAGGAAGAAAGGAAAATCAAGTCAAGACATGTAATCACGCTCTTTTGAAGACATGTATTTTGTATTTTCTTTGAGGCTTAGGAACTTGTGTAAATTGAGAATACTTGAGCTAAAATTAACTCAAACACACACTAGGTTTCTTATAGAAGTCACACATGAAATTTCACATAATTTGAACTTCAATAGATCACCTACCTTACACCGGAAAACACTAAACCTGAACCCTAACAGTCTGCCCACATTCGGTCGACCGTAACAGGCCGTTCGGTCGACCGAGTGATCAATTATCCTGTTTATGTGTTCACTGTCCGGTTTCGGTTGACCGTGTATACACTTTCGGTCGACCGTATGAACTTATTTTTCCGACCGTTTGTTTTGTCGTATTATACCCAACGGTCATATTCGTATTAACCAAAAATACCCCAAATACATTTCATGTATCAGTCGACCGAGGATTTTGTTCGGTCGACCGAATGCCCATCTCTTGACAAACCCAAATCTCCTGTTGGAAATCGGTCGACCGCTAGACCTTGTTTCGGTCGACCGAATAGATCATTCTTTGTCAACCCCAAAGTGCCTAGTGCAAATCGGTCGACCGAATCCTATTCGGTGTTCGACTGATCACTTAAGTGTACCTGAGTCTTAGCATTGGGCGGTCGACCGTTACCTAACCGGCCGACCGAACTGAGTTCAAAGCTGCCAAACGATCGACCGTTTATCCCGATCCGGTCGACCGAATTAACTCAGAATTGGGTCCTGCGAGTTTCAGTTTTGTGTATCCTACACCAACACTCAGCCAATCAATCCCGACGGCTATATTCTCTCTTATGCCTATATAAAGAGTTGTAAAACACATTTTAACACAACTCTCCCACTTCTATTTGTTCAATACATTAGAGAGAAAACTCCCAAGGTCAATTTCCCCAATCTCACACTCTAAACCTAAATTCCACACCTTTGATCATATCCAAATCATACTCAAAGTGTGCTCAATGTTTAGAAAGTGTTGTCCCACTCATTTGCTGTGCAAAGGAAGCAAGGGTCTTGGTGAAAGCCCAAGACACAAGTATAGACTTCGGTGAGAGCCCGAAGTGATCCTCTCGGATTGTGAGAGGAGGAGCCAAGCTCGGCGAGGGTTGTTTGCGAGCTTCAAGACTTGTAAAGGTGTTCTCTCCCGGCCCAGAACGGGGAGTGGTTAGTGAAGTCGTGAGCGGAGCTCGGTGATCCGAGCGGAGCTTGCAAGGGAGGACTAGGACCCGGGTGGGGTGCCGAAACTCTATAAAAATACCCCGTCTCATTGTGGTTTACATTTTCCTTGCTTTCCTTGCTTGTTTATTTGTTTAATTCCGCTACATATCTTTGAAAGTTCAAACAAGTAGGTAATTAGGATTAATTTTGATTAGTATTGTGGACACAGAACCCACACGATCCAACATTTGGGATCAGAGCCTTATTAGCTAAATCGCATACTTAATCGTATTTTTAGCATGGCTAGCACATATAATCATGTAGAAGGTTTATGCACAACTCGACCTCCTTTGCCACAATGCCCAACAAGTGATACCAGATCCAGAGATCCAGTATCTCCTACTATCGACAAGGTAGGCAACGCCGATCAGGCCATGACGGTCTCAACTAGATTACTCTCCTAGTGCGTCCGAAATCCTAGGGTCAATGTCTACTTGCTTTTAGTTAAGGCCCGATTAAGAGTGATTTTTGGGGCAAAGGAAAGGGTGATGAAATCCCCCACCTTATCTTTTACGGTACAACCCCTCCTTAGCAGTGTTTTGATCTTAAATCTAGCAATCAACGCTCCAATCAAACGCTCAACTCACTCTTGTCCTGATGCAATTCCTACTAACTGATGCATGGGCATACAAGATGCATGAATGAGTGTAGGAAATGCGTACCTCACGCCAGCGCTCAACAACTGAAAATAAAGCTAAAAGGAAAGACAACTACGTGCCTAAGTCAAGTACATGATGTGTGACCTAAACAAGTAAGAATGTCTAATCTCTTGCTTTTGGATTTTATGACCAAGTTGATTAATGGGGATTGGTTTAATAATCTGGGAGCAAACTAGAAGTCAAAACATGCCAAATTGTACTTCCAGACAACTACTTTGAAGCAAACAACTACCAAAACAAAACTGAGAGCTAGCAAAGCTCACCAGGCCGCCAATTGGCGGTCCCAGACAGCTGATTGGCGGTCCCAGTTGAAGATTTTGTGTTCCAATTCGTCCAGTAGCCTCCCCTTGATCCGAAGGTTCTCTGAAACAAACAAAAACTAAAAAACTAAAAATTAAAACCACTCGAATCGTCGAAACCAAAGTCTGGACAGAGCACCTCGCCGGCAACGGCACCAAAAACTTGATTGATTCGTTTTATATTAAACCGCAAGTGCACGGCCGCGTTGAAGCGGTGGCAAATACGGGTCAATCCACAGGGAGGTGTGTCGACTTTTGGTTTGTTCGAAGGCGAGTGGGAAACAAAGGAGAGAGAGATTGATTACACTAAACTATACTAATCTAAACTAGTAAACTCGAAAGGAGGAAATGAAATCGTAAAACAAACTAAACTAAGCAACTAGGAAGATAGAACTTAGGAATGGAAAACCCCTAAGTGGTGGAGTGTGTGTACACATGAAATAAGCACGGTGAATGCATGCAATAAGCTCAAGTGTAATGAGTGTTTGTTAATACATAAGAAGTACCTAATGGCAAGACCTATCATTCAAAGCACTAACCTAGGTGATTAATATGAGCATGACAAGTTTGTTATTAAGACACTTAGACTAGCATAGAGTGTACCTAAGACTATGGCAGAAACCATCAAGTAAGTATTCTTTTTAATCAAACAAGGATACTAACATTTCTCACATACACAAAAGTTTAGCATTCATTCCATCTTCATAACATGTATAAACATTACTTCACCCCCCAAAGGGGGATGAAACTACTCACTACTCATTACACTACAAACTAGATTAACAAAATGAAACATTCTAATGAAAGACAATTAAACTAAGCAAACAAGAAATATTAAAGAAGCTGAAAAGAAATTAAACTAAAGAAGCATGCATGAATTAAAAGACAAGAAAATATTAAATGAAACTAAGAAAAATTATTTTATTAACAATGACTCACATTGAAGGTAGCATTCTTCTCCACCTTGAGTTTTGCTTCAAGGCTTACTCCTTAGTAGAGAGAATGACACCAAGCAATGGGTGAATACAAAAGGAGGAGGAGTTCTATTTATAGCCATAGAAAAAGGTAATCCGGGAGAATCCCCCGGTATGGGACTAAACAGATACCAAAAATAGCCTAAACAAACTCTAATACACGCACTCCAGAATTCTTAGCGGATTCGAGAAGATCCGGACCGCCAATTGGCAGTCTACACGATCTGGATCTGGCTAAATTTTGTTTTGGGATTTCCTTGATATATTTGTTGGTCTTAGATGCATCTACTTCGCTTGTTGGATCTCCGACCCGAATCGAATTGCCAAATTACTCCCCATGATGGTGTGGAGTTTTCTGTTTTGCTCTTAGGTCCTTCGGTCTTACGTTCAGGTCCTTCTCCCTTGCATCTTAGTCCCCAGGTCTCACAACTCAGTCCTTTTCCTTGCTATTAGGTCCATTTATAGTCTCTCCTTCTCAAACCTACTTATTCCTGAAAATTAAACATAAAACTTGTTACATAGCATTGTTTGGGGTGAAAGATAATGGATATAAGACACAAAGATATGCATGAAATGATGACATTCAGTTGTACAACCGAAGACGTCTTAGAACCGAAATTGTATGTCATCATGAGTGATGTCATGCAATTTTTGAAGATGGAAATATTGTTTATAACAATCATTCAAGTTTATTTAAAGTAAGTCATTCTTATATATGTTACTTTTCATGATATTTGTTTATGTTTTAAGTTTGACATTTAAATAATGTTTATTGATTATTATATATAGGTGTCTTTACCAAATTTGGATATTTATGTCCAACATTGCTTTGCCACCGTGGACGACCAAACAACGAAAGACAACCGCAAAATATTGCGAATGTGATGGTTGTGGGGGACAAGATGTATTATCTTGCACCCTATTGGGAGATGTATGTTTTTAAATATTTTATGTAATACATGTAGTAATAAAATTAATTAATTAAGTTTTTTTGAATAAATGTTATTTGTCCCGATACAAATACTGCATATTGGTTTGATCCCTTATGTTCGGACACACCCAGGAAAGATTTGAAGCAGATGGTGCAATTGTATGTTTTATTAAATTTCTACTTTAAAACATAAAAATACGTTGTAGTTGTCAAATTTTATAAAAATTCCGATATCTATCCATTTATGTAGAGCTATGGATATATATAAACAATTGGGATGAAAAAGAAGCCAAAAAATGACAACAATTTGGCATGCTATAAAGGTAGACTAATTAAATTATTTTTGAAACAATGAGCAATATAATTTCAATTAATTTCATTATTTTGTAATATACATTTTATCTATATTGTAGTACCATAAACAAACATGAAATTTTGAGTGCGAGTATTATATCATGAGGTATATGGAAGAAATTGTGGAATTCGGTTTGCAAGGGAGAGATTTGCGAGAGGTAATATCTAGTTTGTATCTTACATTGAAATAATAAATCTTTTTTTATGAAGTTGTAAGTTTATGATTCTTTGTTTAATTTGTAGATCTTTGGACCAAATTCTGAACCACATTCCCAAGCCGAGCTCGACAACACAAGTGAGAGATGTGCTTCTTTTTTCATTACACGTATGCTTTTAAGTTGATGATTGATGTATGTTAACTTCTTAGTTGAATGGATACTTTTAACATGTTCGACGTATGCTTTTAACTTAGTTCGACGTATGCTTTTAACTTGTTAGTTTCCTTGATCAATTGAATGTTAAACTTTTAGTTTGGTCGACACATTGAATGTTAACTTGTTAGTTTACTCGAATGGAAATCGGAGACATGCATTGAATATGTTAGTTTAAATGTTAAAATGGATTGTGATTGTGTGATTGTGAATAAATGGTCGACTTGAATCTCACTTACTATATGTGACGACTTGAAAGTTAATATGTTAGTTTAAATGATCGACTCTAATGCCACTTAGTATATGTGATCGACTTGAATGTTAATATGTTAGTTTAAATGTTAATATGGATTGCTTTAATTATGTGTTTGTGAATGTAAATGTGATTGTGAATGTGGATTGCATATTATGAATGTGTTTAGTGCACAGAAATATCAGTAGATTATGTAATAAATATATTTAATTTTTATAGGAATATATTGTAGGCTTTTTGGCTAAATAATTGCTAATCCGTTTTGATGATTAACTAACATATCAATAAACACATGCAATCCTTTAATATCATCGCATGCGTATATTGTATTTCTAACATTTCAGGACCAAGTATGGATCAAGAAAAGAAATGAAGAATGAAGAGTAGATATGTTTATATTTCTTGTACTTAGGCTATAATGTAACTTGACACTTGAAATCATTGATGAATTGCTTTGCATGACCCATAGGGAACCTATAGAAGTCTTACAATTAAGTCCATATCAAATTGACTTCAATAGGACATCGGCGAAACATAAACATTTCCTTAGAACATGATTTCTGGGTCAAATCGGTCGACCGGAATGCCTTCTGGTTCGAACAAAATTCTACAGACTCTTATCCTATCCCAAGCGGTCGACCAGACCTTCCCTCAGTTCGATCGATTCTTTATTGTGCCTACACATTCTTAATTGGTCGACCCAATTCTTTTCCTCGATCGGCCATGTCACTTTGTCTTTTGAGTTAACCCAGTCGACCGATACACGTCTCAATCACCTATCATATCCTGACACGTGTCCTGGTTAGAATGGAAACCGATCGACCGAAAGTCCTTTTGGTTCGACCGATTTTGTTTTCGTATTTGTCTTAAATATGACTGTCATACTTGTCGTTTATATCAACGGTCGTATGCGTATACTTACCTAACCCCTAGTTTAGATTTGGTTTATGGGTCGACCGAGACTTTTAAAATGGTCGACTGGTTCATGAAACTCTTCAGCTCCATTCTTATTGGTCTTTTTCGGTTGAACCAAATCACCTCTTTGTTTGACTGTTATCTTATTTGCATTGTTTCATCTTTGCCAAATTCTCAAAACGGTCGACCGAACCTTACCATCTGTTCGACCGTTAACTGAAGTTCTAGCCCAGTTGGTTCAACCGTCTGCACCTTTGTTCGAACGAATGCTTATTGTTTACAAACCGGTCGACCGATTGGTGTCCAGATTTATGTCCACAACTTCACTGCTTCGTGTATTGTTACACAACTCTTTCCCAACTTAATCCCAATGGCTAGAATTAGTTTAGAGCTTATAAATAGAGTTGAGAACACATTTCTAAGGTCACTAATCTTTCTCCAAGATCAATTATTCTTACTACTCACATTTTACTATAAACTTCCTGGTGCTCACATATTCCCACTTGAAATCACTCTCATTGATTGCATCATTCATTTCAAGTGCCCAAGATTAGTTTGCTGAAGTAATTTCTTCAAGAGTTGTACTAGCTTTTGGAGTGAAGCTCTTCTCGGATTGTGAGAAGGTGGTCCAGGCTAGGCGAGGGTGTTCGCAAAGCTTGTGGTGTAAAGTGTGATCTCGGTCCGCAACGAAGATCGGATTGGTGGAGGACGCGAAGTAGCTCGAGGAAGAGCAATTCGTAGGAGAGGACTAGGATCCAGTGGTTGGATCCAAACCTCTATACATCCGGTGTTGTGGTTTGCCTATCTCTCCTACACTTTTATTGTTCTAGCTTTTAATTTACAATAATTGTTTAAAAAACTTAATTAGTCTATTCACCCCCCTATAGACTTATATTAGGACACATTAGATCCTACATTTGGTATCAGATCCATGTTAATTGCATATAAACAAATTCACATTTGTAGCAATGGCCCAACAACACGAGCCATTCCACACCAGTAGACCACCTTTGTTTGATGGAACAAACTATGCATATTGGAAGAAATGCATGATAATTTTCATTTAACCATATGATGTTAAATTATGGGTGTTCTTTCAAATACCATACATTCAAAACAAATATTTAGAACACTTGACCGATGATGAATTAGTCATGGTACAAATGAATGCTAAACTCATGAATATTCCTTTGTGTCGTTTAACCCAAGACGAGTATGGTAGAATCAATGCATGTGATTCCACATTTGAAACATGGCATATGTTAGAGAGTCACTTTTAAGGTCGATCATCCTTTAACAAAACTAGGATAGACTCATTCATCCAAAAGTATGAAATGTTTTCAATGAAACCGAGTGAATCCTTAAGCGAGATGCACACTCGCTTTACTCATATCACTAACTCTTTGAAGAAGCTTGGTAAGGATTTGGTTTAAAGTGACAGGGTACGCAAGTTTCTTCGGTCTCTAACTTTGGAATGGGAGAAAAAGACTACGGCAATTGAAGAAGCCAAATATCTCTCAAAATTGAAGATGGAGGATCTCATAATTAGCCTCATGGCTTATAAGATTCAAATGGAAGAAAGAAGAGAGAAGGAGAAGGAACGAGAAGGGTTTAGACGGAAAGAGAAGACAATTGCTCTAAAGACAACCTCAGATTCAGAAGTAATCGAAGATGAGGACACCGATGAAGATGTCGCTTTCCTAACCCGCAACTTCAAGAAGTTCCTCTCCAAAAGAAAATTTGCGAAAGGAAGAGGAGAATCATCTCGGACGTTCACTTGCTACGAATGCAACAAAACCGGTTATATGAAGAAGGATTTCCCTTTGCTTAGGTCGAGAGATCATGAACGAAGAGGGGAAAAGAGATATCCTCCTAGAAGAGAAAGGGAGGAGAGACCAAGAAGAGATAGAGAAGAAAGGCCCTCATGAAAAGACAAAGAGGAGAGTCCTAGAAGACGTGATTGTAATGATAACAAGAGAATGGATCGTCGTGAGAAAGCCACTTGGGATGAATCAAGCTCATCTAAGGACTCCGACTCCGAGTATTCTCAAGAAGAAGAAGCACACATGTGTTTCATGGGCACTAATGATGATTCCAACTGAAGCCTACCTCTATCACCAAAGATGAGTGACCAACCTCACGTGGTGGAAATTGATGACGATGAGGTATCCCTTAATGAAACACCTCCTTATGATGATTTGTTAGATGATTTTCCTGAAACACCTCCTAGGAAGAAAAGTGCATCTAGAACTATCTATCAAATATGACATGTTAGCTAAAGAAAATTAAATACTAAGTGATGAGATAAAAACTTTGAGATCTACAAAAGAGTGTCATACAAATGAAGATCTTATTTCCAAGAATAAGCAACTCACAAAAGATCTATCGAAATTCACTCTACAAAGAAAAATGCTTGACATACTTCTTGGAACCCAAACTCAATCCCTAACAAAACATGGCTTAGGATACAAGGGAGGGAAACAAAAGAAACCCACATATTATTTTTGTTAAAATGAAGAACTCTTTTGTTAAGAAAGTAAATTATTCAAATGTTTGGGTACCTAAGAATACTGAAGTTTGGGTACCAAAAGCTAACCCTCAAGGACCCAAACAAATTTGGGTACCAATGTCTTCACTTGTTTCCTTGTTTGTAGATAAAAGTAAGGAGAATGGGGAAGTGAATTCTCGATAGTGGGTGCTCAAGGCACATGACGGGAGACTCCCAAGTTCTATCAAGCATAAAGCCTAACAAGGGAGGAACCGTCACTTTTGGAGACAATGCTAAATGTCACATTGTCGGTATTTGTAATAACCTAAATCTAAACACCTTAATTAAACTAAACTAAACCTAATTAACCTAATTAAGCCATGATTAGTGAAGGATGAGGTGGAAGAATTGGATAAGAATTGGGAGATGAGGTGTTGGTGTAGGATTTGAGGAGGCGGAGGTGGTAAGTTAAAATGTAAATATATATAGTTAGATAAGATTTATCTAAAACGTTTTCTTCGGTTAAACAACAGAGAGTGAGAGAGGAGTTTTGGAGAGGAGAAGGAGTGAAGGAGAAGAAGAAGAGGAGAAGAAGAAGAGGAGAAGAGGAAGAAGTTGGATGGAGTTTGCCAAAGCTTGGGAGGCATCCACGAGCTTCAATAAGGTATGCCAAGTCTTCAATATAACTCACATAAGCTTTGAGGGTGTTGGGGATCGACGTTGGTGTCGAATTCCCCGTCGGATTGCAACCTATTCAGAGGTTGAAGACGACGATCGGTCGACCGGTGCCTGTGGGCAGTCGACCGATCCTATTATTATATTGATTTGCACCCGCAAACGGTCGAACGATGTCTATGGACGGTCGACCGTTATGCCAGATTTGTGCGGGAAAAAGGGTTGATGTTGTTCGGTCGAACGAGTCCACTTAGCCGGTCGACCGAAACAATGAAAATAGGTCGGTTTGGGGTTTTGACTTATTAAACGGTCGAATGCCCTTAACCTTGTTCGACCGATCTATTCGATGCTAAGTCGGTTGGGATCTTTGACCATCAAAACGGTCGACCGCTCTTTAACTTTTGGTCGACCGACTGAGCATTTTAAATAAGCAGTAGAGTGCCTGTGATGTTTCGGTCGAACTGTATAGCAGTTCCGGTCGACCGAATACCACTTAGGCAAAATGCTGAAATCCCTGTTATCGGTTGAACGACCCCTTGGTTCGACCGGTCGGATATATATATTATATAAATTTGTATAGCGTAGACCATCCAAACGGTCGACCGCTAGATGACTTTTGTTCGACCGATTGGTCGGTAATTCGGTTGGCGTGGTTCGACCGATACACTTGTGTTGTACAGTACTGAGTACTGTGCGGAAGACCGGTCGACCGGTGTGCATTTAGCGGTCGACCGATCTGCCGCAGGTTGGTGGATTTATCCACATGCGAGCCGTCGAGTATAGGTCGACTACCGGCTCCGAGGCGACGGTCGATTACCGGCTTTGAGAGCGACGGATTTCACCTTCGACGAGGGAATATATTATATTACTGTTGCCTCTCATATCGAGCGGGGTGTGAGGGATGAGTGCCGTAAACCTTGGGCTGTTTACTGGGGTTTGGCGGTACGCCGAGGATGTTCCGGCAGGGTGCGCGTCTGGCGGCTCTTGGGGGAGCAGCGGCTGTCGTCAAGCCCGAGTTGTGCATTCGGCGGGCTGACTCGCTCCTGGGGTGGCGGCGTAGTGCCAGGGTTCCTTTCTGCACTTTGGGGAGCAGTGGTCCCGACTGACCCTTGTGAGGCAGCGGTGGACTGACTTGACCCTCGTGGCAGGAGTGGTTCAGTACCGCGGAGGCGGAGAGGGCATTATTGTGGGCCCGAGGTGGATGATCATGTGCATTGCATTGTCTTTAATTCCATTTTGTATTTTAGGAGGTTTGGCATACGGGGTTCCTGCAGGGAACTCAGGCATGTTTCAATTGTTTGCATTTCAGGTAGCGAGCAGGTTTAGAGTCGAGGTGGTGACCTAGGAGGGTGCCCCCGGGATCAGATCCTGTCTTCCTTTTATATCTTTTGTTGAGGTAGTGAATACATGTATATTCATTTTGTTGTAATCACAGTTGACTCATATGTATAGTTTGACTTCCACGTGGATCTATATCTTTATATATATATTTCGTCTTGTGTCTCGTGACGTGCCCAGTGTTGACCGTTGACGGTCTTTATTATTGTTTAAATTTTCCGCTATTTTCGGGGACGTTACAGTATTGGTAACGTTTGCAATTCTTCTACTCCAAATATTGAAAAAGTTTTATTAGTAGATGGTTTGAAACATAGCTTGCCAAGTGTTAGTCAATTAACTGATTAGAAATTTGTAGTTGTATTTGATAAACATACATGCCATACCATTTCTAAACATGACATGAAAACCATTTTCAATGGTCATAGGTCAAACAATATTTACATTGTGCATGTTGATAACCATAGCAATTTGAATGTTGAAACTTCTTTAGTTGCCTCACATGACGAAGTTTGGTTATGGCATAACCGTTTGTGACATATTAGTATGTCGTAATTGCACAAATTATCCAAACATGAATTGGTTAGAGGACTACCAAAAATTAATTTAGAAAAGCACAAGCTTTGTGATGCATGCCAATTTCGAAAACAATTTAAATCCTCTTTCAAATCCTTAAATGTGATGTCAACTTCAAAACCTCTGGAGCTTTTGTAATTGGATCTTTTTAGATCCTCATGGACCGTAAGTCTAGGAGGGAAAATATATGCTTTTGTTATTGTTGATGATTTCTCAAGATTCACTTGGGTTTTGTTTTTAGCAAACAAACATAATGCTTTTGAAAGATTTAAAAGTTTTTGCAAATGTGTTCAAAGGGAAAAAGATTCTAACATAATCGCTATTTGTAGTGATCATGGAGGAGAATTTGAAAATGTTTCGTTTCAAAAAAATTGTGAAAAATATGGAATTGAGCATAACTTATCTTTTCCTAGTACTCCTCAACAAATGGGGTAGTTGAGAGGAAAAATAGTACTCTTTAAGAAATGGCAAGAACCATGCTTGTGGAAAAAAGACTTCCAAAATATTTTTGGTGCGAAGTCGTTAATACATCTTGCTATGTTTTAAATCGTGTTCTCATTAGACCCATTTTGAAGAAAACTCCTTTTGAGCTTTGACATAATTGTATTCCTAAAATCTCTTACTTCAAAGCTTTTGGTTCAAAATATTTTGTGCTCAATACTAAAGATAATTTGGATAAATTTGATGCAAATCCGATGAGGCCATCTTTTTAGGGTATTCCGATAGGAGTAAAGCATATAAAGTCTACAATAAACGAACTAGTTGTGTCGAGGAATCTCTACAGGTCAACTTTGACGAGTTGACATGTGTAGATAAGTCCTCTGTTGAGGATGATTGCAAGGATATCATTAGACATGTATCATCACAAGATGCCATACTTGAGTCTCATCAAGAACCTCCAAGTTCTCCACAAAAGGACAAAGAGGAACTTCCCAAGGATTGGACCTATAGAAAGGATCATCCGAAGGACTTTGTGATAGGAGATGTCTCTTAAGGTGTGACAACACGCTCTAGAGCTCATGTAGTTTGTGACTCTTATGCATTTATCTCTACATTAGAACCCAAGAAAGTAGAACAAGCATGTAATGATGAGTTTTGGCTAATGGCTATGCATGACGAGCTAAGTCAATTTGTTCGAAATGATGTGTGGGAACTTGTCGAAAAATCAACTAAACAATCGGTTATTGGAACTAAGTGGATAGTTTGAAACAAACTTGATGAAGATGGGAATGTAGTTGGAAAGAAAGCTAGACTCGTTGCTCAAGGCTACCGCCAAGAGGAGGGGATAAACTTTGATGAAACTTATGCTCCCATTGCTCGAATGGAAGCCATTCGCATGTTGTTAGCATATGCATCTTTTATGGACATAAAACTATTTCAAATGGATGTCAAAAGTGCTTTCTTAAATGACTTTATTAATGAAGAAGTTTATGTTGCGCAACCCCCCGGTTTTGTAAATGAAACTTACCCAAACCATGTTTTTAAACTCAAGAAGGCTCTTTATGGCCTCAAACATGCTCCTAGAGCTTGGTATGAAAGGTTGAAGAACTTCTTAATCAACAAAGGTTTCATTGTGGGTAAAGTGGATTCACTCTTTTTTGTAAAATCTTATGATCATGATTTATTAGTGGAACAGATTTATGTAGACGATATTATCTTTGGTGTAAGTAACCCTCGTATTTGCGAGGAATTTTCTAAGTCTATGCAAGGGGAGTTTGAGATGAGCTTAATTGGTAAACTAAACTTCTTTCTCGGGCTTCAAATCAAGCAAACTCATGATGGGAACTTCACACACCAAGCAAAATACATAAAGGAACTTCTTAAACGCTTTGGTCTTGAAGATAACAAGCCATACAAGACTCCCATGTGCACTAGCACTAAATTGGACAAATATGAAATTGGCAAGGACGTGGATATCAAGAAATATCGAGGTATGATTGGATCTTTGATCTACCTTACTGCTAGTCACCCCGACATCATGTTTGTCGTGTGTTTATGCGCTCGTTTTCAAGCATGTCCAAAAGAATCTCAATTAAATGCTTTAAAATGAATTTTTTGGTATCTCAAAGGTTCTCAAGAATTTTTTTTGTTTTACCCCAAGGGCTTTTAATCTTGTTGCTTATAGCGACGCCGACTATGATGGTTGCATTTTAAATCGTAAAAGCACTAGTGACACTTGCCATTTTTTGGGAAAATCACTTGTTTCTTGGTTTAGTAAGAAACAAAATAGTGTTGCATTATCAACAACAGAGGCCGAATATATTGCCTCCGGTTGTGCATGTGCACAACTCTTGTGCATGAGGCAAACCCTCAAAGACTTGAAAGTTGACTTTCAAAATACTCTATCCTTTGTGATAATACTAGTGCCATCAATCTTTCAAAAAATCCCATTTTACATTCAAGAACTAAGCTCATTGAAGTAAGACATCATTTTCTTAGAGATCATGCAACCAAGGAAGACATCAAACTTGTATTTGTCCCTACAAATGATC
Source organism: Triglochin maritima (assembly GCA_963682175.1). Classification (NCBI taxonomy): domain Eukaryota; kingdom Viridiplantae; phylum Streptophyta; class Magnoliopsida; order Alismatales; family Juncaginaceae; genus Triglochin; species Triglochin maritima. The sequence goes on from OY821786.1 coordinate 22,125,280, forward strand.
AATTAGCGGATATCTTCACTAAACCTCTAAATGTTGATCAATTCCATCACATAAGACTAAATCTAGGCATGTGCAACTTAAATGACTTATAACTTGATAATATCATGCCTTAATTTCGAAAATTGCATCTTGATTGGGTTAATCATTGAGTATTATGGATTTTTGATGTGTTTTGGGCTGTATTTCCTTCTCAAACACATTTCGGTCGACAGGAATTGGTGTTCCGTTCGACCAAGATTCTGTGTTGGTTGTTTTAGTTTTTTTGTCTATTTTCGGTCGACCAGAAGAGTTGTTCCGTTCGACCATTTGCCTATTGCTCGATTGGTTACTTCAGTTCACATAAATGATCGGTCGAACCATATAGGCTTGGCCGACCATTTTAGTTTTTGTTGCTCTACCACTTACTTTCTTCGTTCAACCGAATTCTCATTTGGTCTTACATTTTCCTTATTTTTGGTTAATCGATCGACTGGTGTATCATCCTTGTTCGACCGAATTTATCCAGGCATTGTTTGCCTAATGTGTTCGGTCGACCGGCCCTCATTGCTTTTCCGACCAAAATCCTCCATGCAATTTTGGTTTTTCTCTTCCTTACCCATTCGATCGACCGATGTGCATTTTTTGTGCGACCGAAAAGCACGAGGCTCTTTGGACCTTTGTCTGTCGATCGACCATGTGCCTTACCGGTCGAACGATCGCCCTAATTGACTGAACTTTCCCCAAAAGTTTTTTCACCTTTCGATCAACCACTATCCCGACCGGTCGACCATTGCACCTTTTTCTGCTATTTTTAGGGTAAAATCGTGTTTTACTCTCACTTCACTCTCTCCTTCTTTTAACCCTAGTTGCCGCCCCTCTCCCTCTGGTCGACCGCCCACCCTCTTTCGGCCATCCATATTGCCATTTTCCTCCACCATTCGCATCCCCCCACCTTCCTCCACCTATTTTAGCCCTTCTTTGCATCTCTGCACCCTCCTTCCATGATGGGTCGCAAGAAGTTGGTTGCCCACAAAGCTCCTGTTGAACCGGCCATTGTCACCTCCAAACGGCGAACTAAGAGGAGACACGATCAACCTCCCGCCTCCATGAGTGTTGCGGCTCTGCCAACCCATCCCTTCTATCCGATCGATGATGCCGCTCAAGAAGCTTTGTTACTCCAACTACTTGTTTGCTCCTTTCATCCATTGCCGCAAGGTTGATATAGTTGCCTTTGCCGATTACCATCTAAACCCTACTACCCTTTTCTTGTGCAACAACTTTACTGCAATTTGCGCAAAGGCTCAAATCGTAATATATACACTACTATGATCAATGGAACTAAATGCACGATTACACCCAAAGTTATTGTACCGGCTTTAGGTTTACATTGTTTTGGTATTCCCTTGTACTTCGATTCACCTCTATCCGCCATACCCGGTACTCAAGTTGAGGCGATGGTAGATGAACTATATGTTGTGGCACCACAATGGGTAAATGGCAGAATTAAACACAATGGCTCGTGTTTGCACCCTCTACCCCGCATTTTAGCGCATTGTTTCATATAATCTTTACCCCAAGGTTGGCCACCATAACGAGATTTCCTCTCCTAAGCTTATTTGCATATGTTGTATCTATAAGAAGATTGCGGTAGATTGGCCGAACATCATTTTCTTGCATATGTGGAATCTGAAAGGAAGGTATCTTCCTTATCCAATGAGGTTGTCGGCTATCTTTCCCCAATTGATGATCAACGTCTCTCCATTCCTGTCGGCAATCTACAAGTACTCTATTGATAAGACCACTTTGGCCAAAATGAAGACTATTGCCATGAAGAAGAAGAAGACGCTAAAGAGAAAGAAGCATCTGGTGATCCCAGGTGGATGCCGAGTCAGGCTCCGTGGGAGTCGAGTTCGTTGTGGCGTGAAGGAGATAAAAAGGCATGGACTCAGGGAAATTGGTCGGCATCTAGTTCGATGGATGCACGTTGTTTTCAGCACCTTTCTGACCGAGTTGATGCATTCAAGGCCTCCCTGTGGCTCATTTTGATTGACTTGAAGCCCACATTGATGCTCGTTTTGACTCCTTGATGAGTGAGATTGATTCCCTTTCTTCACGCTTTAGTAATTGTCATCTTGACTGAGTTTCTGGTTGTGTTGTTTTGCTTTGAACTTGTGTGTCTTTTGCTATTTGCTTTGAACTTGGCTTAATCTTGTATTTGCTTTAAAAACTTGGTTGCTTGTTGTATTTGTTTTGCTATCTTTTGGGTCATGTCTTTTGAACCTTTGTTCGTTGGTTGTATTATTGAGTCTTGGTTATGGATCCTACTTTGAATGCATGGTTATGAATCCTATTATTGTTTCTTTTTGTCATATTTGCGCTTCCATTATATCATCTCATGAGTCGATTAACTAATTTTGAATCCTATGTTCCTGAGTATGCTTTTTTTATTATGCCAAAGGTGGAGAAATAAATACAAGCATCATATATAGAGGGAGCCATAAGATAGGGGAGTTTAAAGATGAAAAACTTGAATAGAACATGTATTTAGATTGATAGGTTTTCATCATCAAAAAGGGGGAGATTGTTGGTTTTTTGGCTAAATAATTGCTAATCCGTTTTGATGATTAACTAAGATATCATTAAACACATGTAATCCTTTAATATCATCGCATGCATATATTGTATTTCTAACATTTCAGGACCAAGTATGGATCAAGACAAGAAATGAAGAATGAAGAGTAGATAGGTTTATATTTCTCGTACTTAGGCTATAATGTAACTTGACACTTGAAATCATTGATGAATTGCATTGCATGACCTATAGGGAACTTATAGAAGTCTTATAGTTAAGTCCATATCAAATTGACTTCAATAGGACATCGATGAAACATAAAATTTCCTTAAAACAGGATTTATGGGTCAAATCGGTCAAAAAGAATGCCTTCTGGTTCAACCGAAATTCTACATACTCTTATTCCTATCCCAAGCGGTCGACCAGACGTTCCCTCATTTCGATCGATTCTTTATTGTGCCTATACAGGCTTACTCGGTCGACCGAATTCTTTTCCCCGGTCGACCGTGTCACTTTGTCTTTTGAGTTAACCCAGTTCGATCGATACACGTCTCACTCACCTATCATATCATGACATGTGTCCTGGTTAGAGTGTAAACCGGTCGATTGAAAGTCCTTTTGGTTCGACCGATTTTGTTTCAATATTTGTTTTAAATATGACCGTTATACTTGTCATTTATACCAACGGTCGTATGCGTATACTCACCTAACCCCTAGTTTAGATTTGGTCTATCGGTCGACCGAGACTTTTAAAACGGTCAACCGGTTCATGATACTCTCCAACTCCATTCTTACTAGTATTTTTCGGTCGAACCAAATCACCTCTTTGTTTGACCGTTGTCTTATTTGCACCGTTTCATCTTGGCCAAATTCTCCAAAAGGTCGACCGAACCTTACCATCTGTTCGACCGTTAACTTAAGTTCTAGACCAATTGATTCGACCGTCTACACCTTTGTTCGAACGAATGCTTATTCTTTACAAACCAGACGACCGATTAACCCGATTCAGTTGACCGATTGGTGTCCAGATTTGTGTCCACAACTTCACTGCTTTGTGTATTGTTACAACTCTTTGCCAACTTAATCCCAACGGCTAGAATTAGTTTAGAGCTTATAAATAGAGCTTAGAACACATTTCTAAGGTCACCAATCTTTCTCCAAGCTCAAATATTCTTACTTCTCACATTTTTCTCTAAACTTCCTTATGCTCACATATTCCCACTTGAAATCACTCTCATTGATTGCATCATTCATTTCAAGTGCCCAAGATTTGTTTACTGAATTAATTTCTTCAAGAGTTGTACTAGCTTCCAGAGGAAGCTCTTCTCGGATTGTGAGAAGGTGGTCCAAGCTAGGCGAGGGTGTTCGCAAAGCTGGTGGTGTAAAATGTGATCTCGTCCCGCAACGGAGATCGATTTAGTGGAGGACGCGAAGTTGCTCGAGGAAGAGCAATTCGTAAAAGAGGACTAGGAACTGGTGGTTGGATTCAAACCTCTATACATCTGGTGTTGTGGTTTGCCTATCTCTCCTACACTTTTATTGTTCTAGCTTTTAATTTACAATAATTGTTTAAAGAACATAATATGTCTATTCACCCCTCTTTAGACTAATATTAGGGCACATTAGATCCTACATATATCATGTCGGTTCTTGGGAAACCGACGTGATAAACCTACATATCACGTTGATTTGATGAAGAACCGACGTGATATTTCCATATAACACGTTGGTTTTCCAATAACCGACGTGATACATCCCTGTAAAAAACCCCATATATACCATGCATATCACGTCGGTTAGTTGAGAAACTGACGTGATAGAGTACGCATATCACGTCGATTTGCTACTAACTGACGTGATATGCGTGGTATATCACATATGTTTTCTACTAATTGACATGATATGCATGGTATATATGGTTTTTTACAGGGATGTATCATGTTGGTTATTGGAAAACTGACGTGTTATATGGACATATCATTTCGGTTGTTGGACCGACGTGGTATCGCCCTACATTTTACATCTCTGTTTACGATGTTGGTATATTGGAACAGTACAACTGACGTGATATGGACAAAAAAACGACGTGGAAATCCTTTTTTACCAATCATGATAAGGGAGAAGATAATATCTTTTGCCTTCTTTTTTCATGAGATCTGCGAGCTGACCCGATTTATCGTCATTCCCGTATATATAAGTAGATGGACTTACAAATCCAAATACTTGAACATCGAGAAAAACTGACCTTTTGGCATCATAAATGTGTCTACAAGAGTAAAAATTACATTATGTAATAATTGGGATAAAATTATTCAATACATTTCATCTTATACAGAAGAAAACACTTACTTCACTTGCACGTCAATAATCATGATGCACAATGAATCCATCGCCAAGAACTGCATAACATCCTCTTTGGCGACGTATAAATCCGAAGGCAACCTAATAACCTTCTCCTCCAAATGCCAGGTTGTTAAGGCTTGTGATTCCCTACCTACCATTAATTCATACAACATTTTGTACCTATTTGGTAGCAAATTAATGCTGATCGGAGATTGGTTGTTTGACCCTTTGTGCTGGGGACTTGAAACCTTACCGATAGATACAAATGTTAAAAATACAATTATTAATAAAATTAAAATTTATTGGTTTTCAAAATTAAAGTATACCTCATGTGTGTCATTTAGCTCTACTAAATGACGAGGCCACTTCAGGAACCCACCGATAGCATCTCCGAGGGTAACAACCTCTTCTTCCGGAATTGGCACCAGAACACCAGAGTCTAAGCAACTCCCCACTGTATCCTTCACTTCTCCCTCTTCTACTTTCTTTGAAGTGGTGTTTAGAGATGTTATAAACTTTGTCGTGTCTCACCAATCTTCGATCAGGGTCTTCCACAAATAGACAACATCTAGATCCATCCTCAAATTTCCAAATGAGGGACTACCTACGATGGCCAATTCTCAAGAATGAGCCGTGAAATCAGATTGTCGGTCGGGGTTGAACACTGGTTGTACCGGAGGAGTGGTCACCGGGGACGAAGCGGTCCTACGGGTAGGAGAAGTAGGCAAATCACGATCCAATCTCTCCATAGCAAGTTGCAATTTATTTTGCAAATCTAAAATTTGTTTCTCGCATTTGGTATGAATTGTCGACGAACTTGACCGATTAGTCTTTCCATAATATTGTCACAGTCCAACTCTACTCTCTACCCCGTACACGACCGAGATGTTCGTCATTTCCCAAGGCTTCGCGTAAAATATCATTCTGGCCATCTGAAATAAATCCGCATTTTGATTCTCTCAACTTCAGAGAGTCCTAAAGTTTAAAGAAAATTCCTACAAACAATTGAAAAATATAAAATTACTAAATGTGATTTAATAACATATACAAGTGATACAACTTACTATCTTCGAGCCGATCGCTTGCGACTCGTCTGTGACGTACTCCCTTTTGGAGTTTACCTCACTCTCTTTCAAGAATAACATCGACGGACGGGGAAGGATGAGATAAATTACTAAATGCAGCATGAAATTGACTTCATAATCATACGTCAACGAATTATTAAGGTTGCGATTACCATGCTTCTATGGGCTCCGAAAGAAATGTTGGACATACATGGACACCTCCCACTATATAATGTATTTGTCTTGCTAAAATTTCACAATGGGCAGCCATTTCGTTCTCAAACTACTTTCGTAACTTTTTTGCTAAATAGTTGGGATTCTCCTATTATCGGAACCTTTGAGAACATCATTTTCATATTTCCAAATTTGAATTTGGTTTGTGTAAATGAAAGAGCAAATGTCTGACATTGAATTCCTTAATTTATCATTGCTATTAATTGTTCTTTGAAAGGAAATTTATTATGGAAACTTAATTAGGTATTTTGCTCAAACGACCCTATTTAAAATGGGCACTACAACCCAAAATTACAAATATTACTACTCTTTGAAATGTATGAACGTGATTTATGACCACCAGTAAAAGTGGTTTTTATTCACCAACAACCTTCACTTAAAAATAATGTAATGCGCAATATGTAGTTCCTAACATTAACGTTACGACCCATTCTCAAGAGACTATAAACGCAAGATTGAGTTAATCAAACTCCCACAAACTTGAAATTATGCTTTTTAATGCATATTTTCTTAGTAAGGTGCAATTGGATTGATTGTAATTATTAAAGGGGCCGGAATGATTCCCAGGATAACAATTAGGAGAGTAATCGTTTATTGGTAATATATATGATTATTGTTATGAAATCCAAAGGTCTTGGATGATTCACCTTCTCTTCCCATAACTCTATCAACCTCTCACATTCTTATTTGTAAACTTTTGTAACATATACTCTTTCATTTGCCTCCTTTAGTCTATAAATAAGAGATCATTGTAATACTTTGATAATGGGAAATACAAACAATTATTCTCCCTTAAATCATCTTCTTTGTTCTATTATTTTATAACATGTTATCAACACGAAGCTCTGTCAGTCAAGAGAACTCAATCTCTTCTAAGGTCTTTCTTATCCTGATCTTATGCATATTTAGCGTATATATGTTATTTGATATATTGACATATTTCACATGATTTATAGCTCAATTAGTTTCTTCATTACGATTCCTCGCACCATTTTTGTTTCCACACGATATGATTTGATCAATGGTTTCTCGTGAGAAACAATATGATATCGTTTGTTAGTTTAGAAATTTTATTTTAAATTTTATCATTGATGCTTACGGATTTTGTATATATCAAGGGATCATCAATTTGAATTATGGTAAACCATCTAAAAATAAATATATTCTATATTAAATTTACCTAGACAACTCTTGCAAATTAAATTATCTTCAATTTTTAATGAGTAATATTGTAAGAAAAAAATTCAATATATTTTAAGATAAATATCACACTTTTCATTATTTTTAGTGCCATGCATTAATGTGTGTCTTTGAAAATCAGCAACGTTAGATTTCGAAATCTCTTTAATGTGCTATAAGTGATTTATACAATGACATTAAGTCATAACATCTCGTATCAAAGTGGAGTATCTTGGCCTTGATTATTTTATTTGAAAATATCCTATATTATTAAAGTGTGACACTTATTTCAAATGACATGACTCAATTGCTATATTTTGCATATCTCTTGACACATATTGGTTATTAGCAATTCATATATATTTACGACATGTGATATAATTATGTGTATGTTTGTATACATATCCAAGATTTGTTCCAAAATTATTACAATTGATATACCTCTATCATTGTGCTAGATTAATGTTTGTATTAGATATTACAACAGGTAATTATATAACACGACAATTCATGTTGGGTCATTACTAGTAATCATTGGAAAATCTTGATGTGTACAAACTATATTCTAGCCTTGAAGGCTAAATCTTTAATATATACTCCAAATCATGTTTTAATGTGCAAACAAAATGACTTTTCATTACATGCTCGATCATGGATAAGAATGGCGTCTTATCATGGATTATGGATGTTGAACCCAACTCATTGCCTTTTAAAATATCAATGACTAAAGAAAGAAGCATCAAATCAAGATAAAATGGAGGTTGTGATTTTCTTTTGCTATCCTATTTGTTAAAATGATTTTAAAAGTATTATGATTTAATATCATGTATATTCTTGTGGTTGGACAAAACATCGACTTGTTGATCAAAATTTCATGATTTCTCGATCCAATGAAGCATGAAAAAATATATTTACATATTTGATAGTACTTTTAAAATTAAATGATATATATCTCATACAACTTGTATCTATTCACTTGCTCAGTATAAGTTATATGAATTCTTAGTATCATGTTCATTAAAAGAGTATTTGTAAAGTGGTTCAAGTATGTGATTGTTACTTGTTGTTACGAGCATTCATCTCGTGAGCACATAATATCCATCTTGATAGATGTATATATATAGTACAATGTGCTACATTATAGTGGAATTTGAATCACCATGTTACAAGTGATCAATGTTATTGAAAATGATATACATTTGTCCAGAAGGCGAATATCTTAATATTCATAAAATGCTACTATACCAAGATTTAGAGATTATTCATTTAAAGATAGTTATAAAATTTTATGATAATCCATGAAGGATTTGTATGACCATCTAAACGACATGCAAATAGCTAATTGAGTAAAAATGCACGTTGATCTCTAAATCAAACCCTATAACCAGAAGTTCATAGATATATAGATATTAGTAGTAAAAGAAAAAATATATATTTTATTGATCACTTTACAAATTAATGACCCAATACTTTTTTAGGTTATGCATCACCGATGATTGAAGGTTATGGGAGTTGTTGGAAAATCACGATATCTTTCTTGTTTATTTTTGGTGTGTCGGAAGCACACATTACAAAGTATCGTGAAAACAAGAGCATAAGCAGTGCACTAAATTTTGTGCAAATAAGAAGTATGAAATAAAGATGACATCAAAGAGACGAAACATGCCCAGAAGTGCCTAAATAAAATCATCTCTTATATTAATTATGGATGTCATCATTGGTATTGTTTTTGTAAAGCTTTCGATAATTTTGTTGACTTCTGTCACGACCAAAATGAGGTCAAATTTGTCGACCAATTTGCATAATAAAATGAGATCCCTCTGTGTTTAAAATATCTCTCAATATTGATCATTATGGGATCTTAAAATTTATACATGACACATTAATGTGCATACATACCTACTAATATTATTCATTAATTTTTATGGTTGATATATATCATGTTATGAATCTTCCCCTACTTTACTTGTACAATAATGAATAAATTGTTTCCCTCCTGCGATTTAAAGCTTCTGAAGGGCTAAGTTTTATTGTCGAATCCAATAATCATATATATGGGACGTACATTTTTTGGGCATTAGGGGGAGAAGCTAGAAGCTTAAAGAATGTCAAGAAAATGTACTATATTGAACCTGAAGTTCATAAGAGAATATACGTCCAAGTATGGTTGAACCTGAAGTTCATAAAATCATTATCTTACAATATCTAGCAAGTAATTGCCATACATTTTTATTGATCACAAAAGAGCGACTAAGCCTTATCTTACTAGACATAAACCACATAATATAAAGTAGACATAAGCCAGCAACGTGGACCATAACATACATTATTTGTGGAAATGAAATAAAAGTTAGTCACTCTCATTGCACCTCCTGAAGAGGTTATTCTTGAAGAATATAAACCCGTAAAAATAAATGCAACTGCTAAACAAAAGATTGAAGAAATTACGGGGATACAGAACGGTCAATTCCTAAAAATTTGGGAAACAATGAGGAATTGATTATTATTGACGTAAAACTTGCAATCAACTATATATTTTGATACGAGAGATATTAAATAATTATTAAAATTATTGTCGACAATTCATTCACCTTCTTAATAGCATGCTTTATCAAGAGAAAAAATTGGATCCAAAACCTATAATATTATAAGAATGTCAGAAGCATTCGTATTTGATATAAACAAAAGAAGGTGAACAATATAGAATAAACTCGCTGAATAAATATATTATTTGGACTTGTAGTCCTGATTTCTGAAATTATATCCTTGAAGGATACATATAGAAATCACAATAACAATGTGATACATTATAAAACGAGAAGTAATATAAAGGTATTCGCAGGACCCAACATCCAACGTGATGTTACTCATTCTCTCGTAATATTGATAATACGTTCTGTTACGTGATCAATATGATATGCATATAAGATATGTTGTGACTTCAAAGTTTTATAAGTCACTTAATATTGGTACTTATATGAGAGTCCCTGAAGGACAAAGATGATAAAGTATATTATGTAATAAACAAGAATCAAAAGATGCACTATACAAAGATCACTATATGAATAAACAAGTAAGAATGTGCATAAACCTCTTCAATCAAAGTCATCCCTTAAGAATGATACGAAGTTGATCTTAGTCGTCCACATGTTTCACCCAATAACAAAATTTACTATTATTTATTATATGCATATGACTTGATGTCGTAGGGCCTCCAACAGTGTTTTTGAAAAACTGTGAGATGTCGTAGGGCCTCCAACAGTGTTTTTGAAAAACTGTGAAATATTTAAATGACGGATTTTTAAATAAATGACTAGAGATAAACCAATGGTTTTTCGACCTGAAGTTCGAACATTCTCCAGAAGAAAATTGGTACAATGATTCAATTGTAGAAAGGGAATGTTGAAGAGAAATATTCTACTAAATGCTCATCTTGAAAGCGCACATTAACAAATGACGTCTATTGTATATCAACAAAGATCCAATTCTTATAGGACCTGAAGTTCCTTATCATGTTCTCAGTAAATGTTTTTCTGAAAATATTTATATGACATTCAAGGATCTACAAATTTCTAGTCATGCGACAAAGATTTATATTAGTGATGTTTCCTACATGTCCAATACACATCAATCATTATCACAAATCTTGGTGTCATTACTTGGAGTCATTACAAATTTATGTAAGTTGGTGAATCAGTTATTGATTCTTACATTCTCATATCGCTATGACATCAATATAATTATGAGACATCTTTAAATTGTCCATAAGTAATATCTTTTGAGGTAGCATATTTATATTTTGCAAAAATTACAACAATTTGAGTTACTCCCAGCATATTATTTGAGAAAAATTACGCAAACATATTTCACAATCTTATTATCCAAGTGAAATATAGTAAATGTCCATTAAATCCGTTAAACTATCATGTATTTGTTTATTGAATCCCCATGCACTTTTGTGTTTAAGAACTTTGTAAAATATATTCGTAAGTTTGATAAACTACGAATCAAGGGGAGTTGACTTGTATTTATCGTCCCTGAAGGACAGATATCCCTGAAGGATAAAGCCCGGAAGGCTTGTAGTTGCTGTCCTTTTCCCTCTTTCCAATTTTTGTCCTAAAAGGTTTTATTGGTTAAAGGTTTTTAATGAGGCAGCTTGTGCAATTTTGTTAGTGTATGTTATGCACACTTTTCCTTAGCTACTTTTTCCCACAGGGTTTTGTAGCAAGGTTTTAAACGAGACATAAATATAACGCGTATTATCTAACGAAGTGTTATAAACGTATGTTGAATTGAGGAGGAGAATTATACGGTGCACTCTTTTTTCATTCACCAAGTTTTGGTCCCACAGGATTTTACTTGGTAAGGTTTTTAATGAGGCAGATCAATCAAGTGACAACTGGTTAGATCCAATCAAGTGAGAATTTGGCGGATTTATTTACAAATTATTACACACCAAAGTCATTAAGAAGTTTGTCTTCAAAATTGGTGTTCGTCGTTTGAAGAATGTAAGTTAAAGTGAGGGGGAGCATCATAGGCGCTGCACTCTTTTTTTCTTCACCAAGTTTTTATCCCATCAGGTTTTTCTTGGTAAAGTTTTTAATGATGCAACATCCCGAGCGTGTAAAGGTGATCCTCCAAAGGGGAGTGTTATGAAATCCAAAGGTCTTGGATGATTCACATTCTCCTCCGGTAACTCTATCAACCTCTCACATTCTCATTTGTAAACTCTTGTAACATACACCCTTTCATTTGCCTCATTTAGCCTATAAATAGAGACCATTGTAATACTTTGATTATGGGAAATACAAACAATTATTCTCTCTCAAATCATCATCTTCTTTGTTCTATTATTTTATAACAATTATCTAGTTTTGGTATATGCTAAAGAATTCTTTAGTGGAGTTCACTTCTCTGTTTCTTGGCCATATTTCATATTTTCTTGGTATAAATTTTTTGTGCAATCAATGTGTGCTGGAAAAATGATGCAAATTACAAAAACAAATATAATGGCCCCTATGTTTTTCTCAACTGATATAAATAACCACTTTGAACATTTCACTACTTCGTATTCAAGACTAGTAGATGAAATAGAAAAGTGATAATTTAAATCACAAAAAAATAATATTAGAAAAAAGAGTCGTATGCTGACTTATTCTGGTGCAACTTCCGTTGTCAATGTTACATATATTTTCTTGACATTAAAAATCAAAGATATCAAACTTATTGATTGGGTTTAAAGCAAACCATCCACTTGAATTTCCCTCAAACACAAATTCAAACCTGGGGTAGATCGAAAGCATATCATATTGGGGCATATTGCTTGATTTTTTAGCACCAAAACATAGTTTCAACACATAAAAAACTACGAACAACACAGATATGTTTTGCAATGCATCACTTCTTTCATTTAAAAGCTCATCAACACGTAAGCTTGAAATACGAAAAAGCTAAGAACTTGTTGGTACAACTCGGTGGGCATCTTAATGGACAAGTTGCTTTTTTAAATTATCAAATGTGAACTTCCTTTTAGTAAACGCTAGCTACCTAGCTATAAGTTTGTAATTGGTTGCTTCTCACAACTATCATCATCGTTTAAGCACCTTAGTGCATTTTGTTAGATGTGGGAGAAAGACGGGGAGCACCACACCAAGCCACCCCAGAAAGAACGTCTCCACCAGACACACCTGGACTGCCAACCAGCGGTCCCAAACCGCCAATTGGCGGTTCAGAAGTTGCACCTGGTGGGCTACTTCGACTCGCATTGTTCTCCATGCTGAGGGCTTTCTATTGCCATCACTATATCCATACTTTGATCTACGCAATTGGTGGACACGAATGAAAGAAGAAAACAAACGACTTAACACTCACAACAAAACGAGATTTGCACCAAACACTCATCTTTTCTTTCTTCTTTCTCACTTGACTTGATTTGTTTTTGGCTTCACTTGACTTGTTTACAAATGGAGAACTCTTGTGCTTAGATCCAATCAAGTTAGTTAAGGATTTAAGTGACAGACATGGGCAACTTTAACATCCTCAAGGGATAGAAAGTGTAAAGTCCATTAAGTTTCTTATTTGTCTTCTTCTTTTCCTTTTTCTTTCTTTTCTTTTCCTTCTTTTTTCATTTTTTCTTCTTCTTGGAGCATTATGAATTACACTAGTTGGTGTTTGATTCTCCCAGGGTCGGGTTTCGTACATCATTGCCTATGATGACTTACACTATCACGTACACCTTCCCCCAAATCTCCACATAGGGCGATCCCTACCACCGGTGTACAAAATAAGTACATAGGGTGAAATATAAATATGTACAAAAATAAGTTCCCATCTTCATTTGCAAAGGACATCAAATGAGAACCTCAAAAGTGGGTCAATGCACTTGAAATGGGAACATGACACCATGTGAGGCCAAAATACTCATGCGTAGGCCTCTCCTCACAAGGAGCACAAGATGAAATGAGAGGTTCATGAATTTGACACCAAAGCGTCTGATTCAAAGGATAAAATTGAAAGAGTTCGAACCTCTCAAGATCATGGAAAATATTGGGCAACGGAAGAAGAGTTTCTCCCGTTGCGGAACTGGTTAGATCAATCAAGTGACAACTGGTTAGATCCAATCAAGTGAGAATTTGGCGGATTTTTTTACAAATTATTACCCACCAAAGTCTTTAAGAAGTTTGTCTTCAAAATTCGTGTTCGTCGTTTGAAGAATGTAAGTTGAAGTGAGGGGGAACATCATAGGCGCTGCACTCTTTTTTTCTTCACCAAGTTTTTATCCCATCGGGTTTATCTTGGTAAGATTTTTAATGAGCAAGCCTCCCGAGCGTTTAAAGGTGATACTCCAAAGGGGAGTGTTATGAAATCCAAAGGTCTTGGATGATTCACATTCTCCTCCGATAACTCTGTCAACCTCTCACATTCTCATTTGTAAACTCTTGTAACATGCACCCTTTCATTTGCCTCATTTAGCCTATAAATAGAGACCATTGTAATACTTTGATAATGAGAAATACAAATAATTATTCTCTCTCAAATCATCATCTTCTTTGTTCTATTATTTTATAACAATTATCTAGTTTTGGTATATGCTAAAGAATTCTTTAGTGGAGTTCACTTCTATGTTTCTTGGCCATATTTCATATTTTATTGGTATAAAATTTTGGTTCAATCAATGTGTGCTGGAAAAATGATGTAAATTACAAAAACAAATATAATGGCCCCTATGTTTTTCTCAACCCATATAAATAACCACTTTGAACATTTCACGACTTCGTATTCTAGACTAGTACATGAAATAGAAAAGTGATAATTTAAATCACAAAAAAATAATATTAGAAAAAAGAGTAGTATGCTGACTTATTCTGGTGCAACTTCCGTTGTCAATGTTACATATATTTTCTTGACATTAAAAATCAAAGATATCAAACTTATTGATTGGGTTTAAAGTAAACCATCCACTTGTATTTCCCTCAAACACAATTTCAAATCTGGGGTAGATCGAAAGCATATCATATTGGGGCATATTGCTTGATTTTTTTAACACCAAAACATAGTTTCAACACATAAAAAACTACGAACAACACAGATATGTTTTGCAATGCATCACTTCTTTCATTTAAAAGCTCATCAACACGTAAGGTTGAAATACGAAAAAACTAAGAACTTGTTGGTACAACTCGGTGGGCATCTTAATGGACAAGTTGCTTTTTAAAATTATCAAATGTGAACTTCCTTTTAGTAAACACTAGCTACCTAGCTATAAGTTTGTAATTGGTTGCTTCTCACAACTATCATCATCGTTTCAGCACCTTAGTGACATTTTGTTAGATGCGGGAGAAAGAAGGGGAGCACCACACCAAGCCACCCCAGAAAGCAAGTCTCCACCAGACACACCTGGACAGCCAACCAGCGGTCCCAAACCGCAAATTGGCGGTTCAGAAGTTGCGCCTGGTGGACTGCTTCGGCTCGCCTTCTTCTCCATGATGAGGGCCTTCTATTGCCATCACTATATCCATTCTTTGATCTACGCAATTGGTGGACACGAATGAAAGAAGAAAACAAACTACTTAACACTCACAACCAAGACGAGGTTTGCACCAAACACTCATCTTTTCTTTCTTCTTTCTCACTTGACTTGATTTGTTTTTGGCTTCACTTGACTTGTTTACAAATGGAGAACTCTTGTGCTTAGATACAATCAAGTTAGTTAAGGACTTAAGTGACAGACATGGGCAACTTTAACATCCTCAAGGCATACAAAGTGTAAAGTCCATTAAGTTTCTTATTTCTCTTCTTCTTTTCCTTTTTGTTTCTTTTCGTTTCCTTCTTTTTTCATTTTTTTCTTCTTTTTGGAGCATTATGAATTACACTAGTTGGTGTTTGATTCTCCTAGGGTCGGGTTTCGTACATCATTGCCTGTGAGGACTTACACTATCACGTACACCTTCCCCCAAATCTCCACATAAGGCGATCCCTACCACCAGTGTACAAAAATAAGTACATAGGGTGAAATATAAATATGTACAAAAATAAGTTCCCATCTTCATTTGCAAAGGACATCAAATGAGAACCTCAAAAGTGGGTCAATGCACTTGAAATGGGAACATGACACTATGTGGGGCCAAAATACTCATGCGTAGGCCTCCCCTCACAAGGAGCACAAGATGAAATGAGAGGTTCATGAATTTGACATTAAAGCGTCTGATTCAAAGGATAAAATTGAAAGAGTTCGAACATCTCAAGATCATGGAAAATATTGGGCAACGAAAGAAGAGTTTCTCCCGTTGCAGAACTGGTTAGATCAATCAAGTGACAACTGGTTAGATCCAATCAAGTGAGAATTTGGCGGATTTTTTTACAAATTATTACCCACCAAAGTCCTTAAGAAGTTTGTCTTCAAAATTGGTGTTCATCGTTTGAAGAATGTAAGTTGAAGTGAGGGGGAACATCATAGGCGCTGCACTCTTTTTTTCTTCACCAAATTTTTATCCCATCGGGTTTTTCTTGGTAAGATTTTTAATGAGGCAGCATCCCGAGCGTTTAAAGGTGATCCTCCAAAGGGGAGTGTTATGAAATCCAAAGGTCTTGGATGATTCACATTCTTCTCCGATAACTCTATCAACCTATCACATTCTCATTTGTAAACTCTTGTAACATACACCCTTTCATTTGCCTCATTTTTCCTATAAATAGAGACCATTGTAATACTTTGATAATGGGAAATACAAACAATTATTCTCTCTCAAATCATCATCTTCTTTGTTCTATTATTTTATAACAATTATGTAGTTTTGGTATATGCTAAAGAATTCTTTAGTGGAGTTCACTTCTCTGTTTCTTGGCCATATTTCATATTTTATAGGTATAAAATTTTGGTGCAATCAATGTGTGCTGGAAAAATGATGCAAATTACAAAAACAAATATAATGGCCCCTATGTTTTTCTCAACCCATATAAATAACCACGTTGAACATTTCACCACTTCTTATTCTAGACTAGTAGATGAAATAGAAAAGTGATAATTTAAATCACAAAAAAATAATATTAGAAAAAGAGTAGTATGCTGACTTATTCTGGTGCAACTTCCGTTGTCAATGTTACATATATTTTCTTGACATTAAAAATCAAAGATATCAAACTTATTGATTGGGTTTAAAGTAAACCATCCACTTGTATTTCTCTCGAACACAAATTCAAACCTGGGGTAGATCGAAAGCATATCATATTTGGGCATATTGCTTGATTTTTTAACACCAAAACATAGTTTCAACACATACAAAACAACGAACATCACAGATATGTTTTGCAATGCATCACTTCTTTCATTTAAAAGCTCATCAACACGTAAGGTTGAAATACGAAAAAACTAAGAACTTGTTGGTACAACTCGGTGGGCATCTTAATGGACAAGTTGCTTTTTTAAATTATCAAATGTGAACTTCCTTTTAGTAAACACTAGCTACCTAGCTATAAGTTTGTAATTGGTTGCTTCTCACAACTATCATCATCGTTTAAGCACCTTAGTGACATTTTGTTAGATGCGGGAGAAAGATGGGGAGCACCACACCAAGCCACTCCAGAAAGAACGCCTCCACCAGACACACCTGGACCGCCAACCAGCGGTTCAGAAGTTGCGCCTGGTGGGCTGCTTCGGCTCGCCTTGTTCTCCATGCTGAGGGCCTTCTATTGCCATCATTAGATCCATACTTTGATCTACGCAATTGGTGGACACGAATGAAAGAAGAAAACAAACTACTTAACACTCACAAGCAAAACGAGATTTGCACCAAACCCTCATCTTTTCTTTCTTCTTTCTCACTTGACTTGATTTGTTTTTGGCTTCACTTGACTTGAATTGTTTTTGGCTTCACTTGACTTGTTTACAAATGGAGAACTCTTGTGCTTAGATACAATCAAGTTAGTTGAGGACTTAAGTGACAGACATGGGCAATTTTAACATCCTCAAGGGATACAAAGTGTAAAGTCCATTAAGGTTCTTATTTGTCTTCTTCTTTTCCTTTTTCTTTCTTTTCTTTTCCTTCTTTTTTCATTTTCTTCTTCTTTTTGGAGCATTATGAATTACACTAGTTGGTGTTTGATTCTCCCAGGGTCGGCTTTCGTACATCATTGCCTGTGAGGACTTACACTATCACGTACACCTTCCCCCAAATCTCCACATAGGGCGATCCCTACCACCAGTGTACAAAATAAGTACATAGGGTGAAATATAAATATGTACAAAAATAAGTTCCCATCTTCATTTGCAAAGGACATCAAATGAGAACCTCAAAAGTGGGTCAATGCACTTGAAATGGGAACATGACACCATGTGGGGCCAAAATACTCATGCGTAGGCCTCCCCTCACAAGGAGCACAGGATGAAAGGAGAGGTTCATGAATTTGACACCAAAGCGTCTGATTCAAAGGATAAAATTGAAAGAGTTCGAACCTCTCAAGATCATGGAATATATTGGGCAACGGAAGAAGAGTTTCTCTCGTTGCGGAATTGAATTTATGATCGTCAATCCAAACTCTCCAACCAACAGGTCGGTGGGTCGGAATGATGTCAAAAACCTCGTTATGCATGTCCGATCCAACATGCGAATAGAAAGTGGGTGTCTTACCCAAGGTATCCTCTAAGGAATTCCCAATACCCTTATTGGCAATGTAGTTGTTTGATGTCCCATCATTTTCAAGATGATTAGGAACAATAGTGGGAGGTAAACTCTCATCAGGTCGTTTGAGATAAAGGGTACTAGGGAGCTCTTGCTCCACCACAGTTGAGTCCTTAAGAGGCACAATAATAAGATCATGTGGCTCAAGGTCCACGAGACAAAAAGATAAGGCACATTCCTATGCTGACTCATAATGAAACTGGTCCATGTTATTATCAATTTGAATCGAATCCCCCACCAAGTGATCGTGAATTGAAACCCCAAGTCCCTCAGACTAAGTAGGAGTTTGACTTTGGAAGATTGTGCTTTGAATTTGTGGATGTGGTGGTGGTTCGATATCAGAAGATAAATCCTCATGTTGACAAGAAAGGTTACCTTCCTCACGTTTGTGGGATCGATGTAATGGTCTTAGTTCTAATCAATTTTAGGGTTAATTAACCTCTACTTGCTCAATCAAAGATGCAGCGGAAATTAAAACAAACAAGCAAGTTGGGAAGGAAATAAGCAAACCACAAGATGAAGACAAGGTGATTTTTGTAAAGTTTCGGCCTCCCACCTACTTCCTCTCTTGCAAGCTCCGCTCGAGCTCCGCCTATGTCTTCATTATCAATCTCGTTCTGGGTCGAGATTAAGCCTTTACAGCACAAGCTCCGCGAACAACCCTCGCTAGCTTGATTTCTTCCTCTCACAACCCGAGAGGGAACACTTCGGGCTTTCACCGAAATCCTTGCTTGTTGAACAATAAATGAGTGGGACAACGCTCTTTAAATCTACAGCACACTTTGAGTATGATTTGGCTATGATCAAACGTGTGGAATTTAGGCTTAGAGTGTAGGAATATGGATTTCAAAGCTTGGGAGTTTCTCTCTAGTGTATAGAATAAATAGTAGTGGAGAGTTATCAAAACGAGGTTTTGGAAACTCTATTTATAAGCTCTAAGTGGGTCATAACCGTTAGGACATGTATAGGAAGTTGTTGTGTAAGAAACACAAAATAGTGAAGTGTGCAGGTCACATTTTAGAACAAAATCGGTCGATCAAATCGGGCATACTGGTCGACCGGTTGGTCAAATCTGGCTATAACATAGGTTCACTTAAGTGAACGGTCGAAATAAATTGGGGATCGGTCGACCGTTCTGGGGTTTCTGGTCTTGTCAAAGGTTAAATGGTCGAACTAAGGAAAAGGTATGTTCGACCGAAAACATCCAGACACTTCTGGTTTGAAGGAGAAAATGAGTTTCAATCGACCAAGGTCTAGGAGACGTTCGTTCGGAAACTTCCAGAGTGTTCATCTCGACCAAAGATTGTTTGATCGATTGACCGCTAGGTAAATATCGGTCGATCAAAAGTTTTGTAGACTACGACAAGTCTAACGGTCACTTGACACGTGTAGATTGTCGAACTAAAGGCTTGCAACGGTCGACCGGTTCAATACTTAGGCTAACAATATTAAAAGACCCAATCGGGTCGAACGAAGAACTCATTCCGGTCGACCGATTTGGCATTGCTAGTTCAGGTTTGGTTTAAGTGTTTTCCGATCCTAGTTTTGGTGATCTATTGAAGTCTGAATGTTGTGAAATTTGGTGTGTGAGTTCTATAAGAAACCTAGTGTGTGTTTCAGTTGATTTTAGCTCAAGTATGTTCAAGTACACATAGTTCCTAAGACTCAAAATAAATTAAGATTGCACGTCTTCAAATGAGCTTTATTACATGTCTTGACTTGATTTCCTTTCTTCCTTGAGTCTTGATCACCTGTAGAAGTTAGCACAATACAATATATATGCCATGCATAATGTTTGCTACCCTACATGGATTACAATTAAGATTAGGTTGATTAAATCATTAAAACATAGATTAAGGCAAAAAAGCCAACAACGTTCACTTAATTTCTGCCTGATTTGACCCACTTGTATTCCCATATTATGCAAGGGACTGTTGAGTGGTTTCCATGAATGTAAGGAGAGTTTGTTTCAAGGAATCAAGTATGTGGTCAATTTTGAGGTCCAATTCCGAATTTTGGAGGTTTCGGGGTTGAGTGTTTATGAGCTAAGAATGAGTCCAATGATTGGTCATGGGTGGTGGCTGGTAGAATTCTAGGTATTCGGAAGGAGGATACTGGGGTGGGTATAATGTATAAAAATTTGAATCAATATTTGCTCCCAATGAATCCATCCCTCTTGTGTTGTACGCAGATGCGTAAAGGTCAAATTGACCATTTTGGGAAAAGGTACGCTCATACTGAGGCTCTAGGAAAACATAAGGACATTACCCAATAACGTGACCACTCAACCCGCAACAGTCACATGGTATGACTACTGGAGCCACTCGGTGCATTCATGTCGTCTACCGCATGCATGAAAGAGGCCAAAGGTTGTGGTGATGTCTCAATTTGTTGACCAACATGTGATCCGACATAATTAGATGGTGGTCTAGCAGTCGGGGCCTCTCATATTACCTAAATTTGAAGACTGCTCAGTCACACAATCAAGATTGTCCCAACCATACGGAGTGTTTGTCTGAGGCACCCCAGGATGCATGTGTCCGGAGTACCACAGAGAATTGTCCTGGTCCCAATAATGAAATGGATGGTCGTCCATGTAACTACCCATCTCGACAAAGAACTCTCGAGTCGACCACTCTCACCACCACGAGTCCAAGCTAGCAAAAAGTTCTCGACTCGACCCTAAAATGCTTATAAGGAGTGTAAAGGGAGGAGACTAGAACGTAGAAGTAGGTGAGAAGAAGAAGACTCAGAGGAGAAGGGAACGATCCCTAGAGCTAGTGTGGGTAGTGGGAGAAGATAGACGCCTATCTAAAATCAAGCACGCCTATCATACAACCTACGGTCACTATAGGTCCTTCCAGCTAGACGATGCCTAACTGCGAGCTCACACGGCCTCAAAACACCGCACCCCCTACAACGAAGACCACAAAGCCCAACAAGTGAGCCAAGGTCCGGAGATCTCGTCTCTCCTACTATCGACAAAGTGGGCAACGCCGATCAGGCTATGACGGTCATGACCGGATCACTCTCCTAATGCGCCTGAATCCTAGTGGCCAATGTCTACTTGATTTTAGATTAAGGCTTTTGATTAAGAGTGATTTTTGGGGCAAAGGAATGAGTGATTAAATCCTCCACCTTATCTTGTATGGGACAACCCCTCGTTAGTAGCGTTTTGAGTCTTAATCTAGCAATCAACTCTCCAAACAAACGCTCACCTCACTCTTCTCCCGATGCACCTTACTAACTAATGCATGCTTTAACAATGCATGAATGAGAGAATGGGTGCGTGTACCTCACGTTAGCATTCAACAACAAGAATGTAAAGAAAAGAAAAGACGAGTGCATGCAAGGTCTACAAAATGATGCATGACCTAGATGGCAATCAATCTAATCTTTTCCGTTGAGTTTTAAGGTCCAAGTTGTATAGAAAGAGGATTGGCTGTTAATAGATCTGGGAGCAAACTACAGGTCACAACATGCCAAATTAAGCTCCCAGACAACTAGATTGAAAGCAAAACAACCAGAAAAAATTGTAGAGAAACCCAAGCTCACCAGGCCACCAGTTGGCGGTCCCAAACCGCTGATTGGCGGTCCAATTAGCTTCTCGCTACTCCAAATTTCTCCTGGTGCCTCCCCTGGATGCCGAGATGTCCCTGAAATAAACAAAAACTAAAAACAAAAGATTAAACCCACTCGAATTGTCCAAACCAGAGTCTGGACAAAGCACCTCCCCCGCAACGGCGCTAAATTCTTGATGTGTTCGTTTTAATTACCGAAACTGCACGGCGTCGGTGAAGACGCGGCAAATATGGGTTGATCCACAGGGAGGTGTGTTGACTCTGGTTTGTTCGAAGGCAAGTGGGAAAAGAGGGGAGAAGAAATTGATTACACTAAACTAAACTACGCTAAACTAGCACGAAACAATCAAAGAAGAGGAAAGCACGAGACGAAATAAAACTAAACTAAGTGACTAATAAAAGCAAGCTAGAAATCAGGAATGGAAACCCCTAAGGGATGGAGTGTGTGTACACATGAAATAAGTGGTGATGAATGCATTCAATAAAGCAAAAGTGTAGGTAGTATTACTATGCATAAGAAGTACCTCATGGCAAGATGATTGACAACATATCATGCATATATTTGTGTCTCATATCCTTTATTTTTAGCCTAAGCAATGTTACGTAATGAATTTTTTGTTTATGTTTCAGGAATAAACAAGTTTGAGAGGAAGAGACTCAAAAAGGACTTAAAAGCAAGGAAAACGACTAAGTTGCAAGACTTATGGACTATGATGTAAGAGAGAATGACCCGTATGTAAACCCAAAAGGACTAATTACCATAATCAAGCACTCCACACCATCATGAGTAGTATTTTGGCAATTGGATTCGAGTTGCAACTCACACAACCGATTAGGGTGCACTCCAGGAGAAGAAATAAAGCTACTGAGAAGTCTTAAGAAACTGGGCTGGATACAAGAGATCCAGACCGCCAATTGTTGGTCCATTTGGCTCCGTATCCGATCCGTCTTCTATCAGATGTGTATTAAGGTGTTTTATGCTATATTTGGTATGCGTTTAATCCCATACTGGGGGATTGTCCCTGGTTACCTTTTTTATTGCTATAAATAGAACTCTTCCTCCTCCTTTGTAATATATCTCCTCTCATGGTGGCCATTGTCTCTACTATGAGTAATGCCTTGGAGCGAAACTCTGGTGGAGAGAGGCTACTTGTAATGTGAGTGAGTAATAAAAAATGTTTTGTTAGTCTCCTTGTGTTTCTTTTAAGTCTTTCTTGTTTAGTTAATTTCATTTGTTTTAATCTTCGTAGAAATAATTAGAATGTTTTCTTTCCTTAACATGAATGTTAGCTTAATAATGTGTGAGTAGTTCCATCCCCCTTTAGGGGGTGGAGATGATGCACATATATGTTGTGAAGTTTGGATGTTTGATGAATTGTTGACTGTGTAGACTTGCATGTTTATATGTTCATCGGGGGTGTTTTAGTCATCTACATATTGGGGGATTTTTGATGGGTTTTGCCATAAGATTTAGACATTCCCCATGCTTAGTTTCCTCATGTTTGTTGACTGAAATTTCCCGTTCAATATGCTACATGTTAGTTATGTGTTTGTATTTGTGTTTGCTTGCTTGATTGATTGAAGAAACTTTGCCTTGATGGGTTTTGCCATAATATTTAGACACTTCCCATGCTTGGCTTTGTTCTTCACATGAGTTCCTGGTTTTTGATGAGTCTTGTGATAACATTTAGACACCACTCATGCTGAGCCTAGTCTTATGCTAATCAAGTAATAATTGTCGATACGTTGTGTGAATGGATTGATAGGTTTTGCCACATCTTTAGACACTTCCTATGAATGAAGACACACACATGACATACACATACATGCTTACTTGCGTCATTCATCACTTATTTCACTTCATATGTGCACACACTCCACCCCTTAGGGGTTTCCATTCCTGATTTCCAGCGTTGTATTAAGTTCTCTTAGTTTATTTTTAATCAGTCGCCAGTTACTTGCTTTCGCATTTCTTACTTACTAGTTTAGTGTAGTTTAGATTAGCATAATCAAATCTCTCTCCTTTTGTTTTCCACTAGCCTTCAAACTATCTAGAGTCGACCAAACACCCTGTGGATCAACCCGTACTTGACCCGTCTTCACCAACGGTCGTGCACTTGCGGTATTAAAACGAACACATCACAAGACCTATCATCCAAATCACTAACTTAAGTGATTAATATGAGCATGAACAAGTTTGTTATTAAGAACCTAAACAAGCATGGAATGTACCTAAAGATTATGGCAGAAACCATCAAGTTAAGTATTCTATTTAATTCAAACAAGCATACTCACATTTCTCACATACAACATATAACATTCATTTCATACTACATGACATGTATAAACATCAACTCTACCCTTAAAGGGGATGGAACTACTCACTACTCATTACGAAAAGAAGACAAAATGAAATTAAACTAAGCATGCAAGAATTAAAAGAGAAAACATTAAAACAAACTAAGAAAAATTATTTTATTTACATGACTCACATTACAAGTAGCATTCTTCTCCACTTGAGTTTTGCTCCAACGCTTACTCTAAGTAGAGAGAATGCCACTAAGCAATGGGTGAATGCAAAAGAAGAGGAAGAGTTTTATTTATAGTCATAGAAAAAGGTAACCCGGGACAATCCCCCGGTATGGGACTAAATACACACTAATACACCACCTGACTGAGACTTATCAGGTTTGGATCCAAATAGACCGCCAATTGGCGGTCTGGGTTGTGCTTTGGTGGAGAGTTTTGTGGATCGATTTTTTCATGATTGGTGCACCCGACGTGGTTGTTGGAGCTTAGACCCGGATCTAATTGCCAAAATACTCTTGATGATGGTGTGGACCTTCTTGATTTGCTCATTGGTCTTTTTAGTTTTACATCCGGGTCCTTCTCTCTTACATCTCAGTCCATAAGTCTTGCATCTTAGTCCTTTTCCTTGCTTTTAAGTCCATTTTGAGTCTCTTCTTCTCAAACCTGTTTATTCCATAAAGTTAAACATAAAACTCGTTACGTAACATTGCTTAGGCTAAAAATAAAGGATATAAGACAAATATATGCATGAAATGATGTCAATCACCCAGCAAGCCCGAAACTCCACCATTGCCCAGCACTCCGGAACTCTACCACCACCCACACATGCCTCCAAACTCCAACGCCAAACCAAAACCCAAACCCCCATCCCCGAACCCCTCAAACTCTAGCCGCCGCCAGCCCCTCCAACTCCTCAACCCCCTTTTCCCTTCACACCCTCAAATTTCACCGGAGACTCGCGGCGGAGATGGCATCTGAGGCGCAAATCTTCCTCTCCCTCCTCCTCCCTACCTCCCTCTCCATCTACTATGACGAAGATGATTGTTATGACCTCATCGGGTAACCGGTTCCACTCCTCTCTCCTCCCCTCCCCCTTCAGATCTGACGTGATTTATGAGATCTAGGGTTATGCAGAGCACAAACACGTCGGAGATCAAGAATGATTAATACAAGTTGTCCCTTAAACAACGAGTTGCTTAAGAAAGATTCGATCTTGAGATTTTTTATGGTTTTGAGGTTAAAAGTTGGATTTTAAAGGTTTGCTGCAGTCATCTTGATAAGAATCTGGATCCAGAATCAAAGAAGTTGTTCATTAAGATCGCCAAACCTTACGAGGTTTGTAAGGTTTTGGTTTCAAGTTTGGCTTTGAATGCAGTGACTTTGGTAATTGTGGTTGATTGAATTTTCCATGTTTATACTCTTGATGTAGTGTGTGTTTAATAGTAGTCTATATGGTAATGATTTAAAAGTTCAATGATTTGAAGTGTTATGGGTTCGATTGAATAGTGAATTGTGATGGTTTTTGCAATCTTCCCGAAAAAGTAGAAAATTTAAATCAAATCTCAAGACAATATAAGACCACAAAGAATGGGAAAATTACTCTTAACCAATGTGCACCTTTACAAAAATATTCAAAAAGTCTAATTACATCAAGGATGGGGTAAGATACAGGTAAAGATAAAAACAAAGAGATAAGACTAGAAGATCTAATCTACGTGTATACTCGTCCCCTGCCACCACCCACTTAGCAAGTAACGAGGTGCTGAAATGCAACATGACAAAATGCCTGAGTTTTCATAACGAAATCTCCATATACCAAGTCCACCCATAAATATGTGAATATATAATGCAATGAACCTATTGATTGATACGTTTTAATTAACCGCAAGTGCACGGCCGCGTTGAAGTGGTGGCAAATACGGGTCGATCCATAGGGAGGTGTGTCGACTCTGGTTTGTTCGAAGGCGAGTAAGAAAGAAAGGAGAGAAATGGTTGATTAAACTAAACTATACTAAACTAAACTAGTAAACTAGAAAGGATGAAATCAAAGCACGAAATGAACTAAACTAAGTAACTAATAACAGAAGTTAGAAATCAGGAATGGAAAACCCCTAAGGGGTGGAGTGTGTGTGTGCACATGAACTAAGTGTGGTGAATGCATACAATAAGCTCAAGTGTAGTTAGTGTTTGTTAATGCATAAGAAGTACCTAATGGCAAGACCTATCATTTAAAGCAGTAACCTAGGTGATTGATATGAGCATGACAAGTTTGTTATTAAGAACATAAATAAGCATGGAATGTACCTAAACATTATGGTAGAAACCAACAAGTAAAAATTCTTCTTAATTCAAACAAGTATACTAACATCTCTCACAAACAATAATGTCAAGCATTCATACCATCTACATAACATGTACACACATCTACTACACCCCCAAAGGGGATGGAACTACTCACACATATTTAAACTAACATTTATACTAAGGAAAGAAAACATGCTTAAACTAATTATAAGAAAACTAATCAACAAGTTTAACTAAATGAACATAAAACTAAAGAAGCATGCAAGACATAAGAAATGAAATTAAACTAAGAAAGAAACAACATAACCAAAAGGAAACATCTATTATTACTCACTCAATTACAAGTAGCCTCTCTCCACCAGGGTTTTTGCTTCAAGACTTGAACGCCAAGTAGAGAGGATGGCCGCCAAGAGAGAGATGGGGTACAAGAGAGGAGGTAGAGTTCTATTTATAGCGATAGAAAAAGGTAATCCCGGACAATCTCCCAGTATGGGACTAAAGAAATACCAAAAATAGACTAAACACACTCTAATACACGACCCAAAGAAATATTAGCGGATACGGAGCAACCCGGACCGCCAATCAGCGGTCCCAGACCACCAATTGGCGGTCTACAGGGTTTGGATCCGTCTGGATTTTCTTCTGGGCTTTTCTGGATGGATTTGTTGGTCTTTGATGCATCTACCTTGCTTGTTGGAGCTCCGACCCGAATAGAATTGCCAAAATACTCCCCATGATGGTGTGAATTATTCTTGTTTGCTCATTGGTCCTTCTATCTTGCATTCAGGTCCTTCGATCTTGCATCTTAGTCCTCGAGTCTCTCAACTCAGTCATTTTTCATTCTTTTAGGTCCTTTCATGCCTCTTCTCTTCAAACCTCTTTATTTCTGAAATTCAAACATAAAGCTCGTTACATAACATTGTTTAGGTGAAAGATAATGGATATAAGATACAAATGTAAGCATGAAATGATGTCAATCAAATACCCCCACACCTAACTTTTGCTTGTCCCGAGCAAAACAATGAAAGAGAAGCATACGAAAAACAAGATATCCTAACTCACTTTCCTAGGAATCACGGTTGCACTTAGCACGTGCAACAAGCCCTTAAACCTCCTTGTCACCAAGGAGGAGGAGTGTTGTCTCTTGAGGGTTTTCAGCAGATATACCCATAAAATCCGAACATAGATGCATTATTCAATCTAGAAACTTGACTCGATGGACTCATTTTTGTCGATCACTGGACGCGGTAATCCTACGGGCCGACTCTATATAGGTATTCAGTCCACACACCTAGCCTAATAAACCATTCGTGCAAGTTAAAAAGGATTTAAGTGAATGACAAGGACAACCTCAACATCCTCAAGTGTTACAAAGTGTAAAGTCCATTAAGGTTCTTATTTGCATTACCATTTTTTTTTCTTTTTTTTGTTATTTCCTTTTTTTTCTTCTTTTCTTTAGTTGGAGTTTCATTTTCCCAGGGTCAGGTTTCGTGCATCATTGCCCATGAGGACTTACATTATCACGTACACATTTCCCCAAATCTCCACATAGGGCAATCCCTACCACCCGTGTAACGGGAGTTCGGTCGGCGCATCCCAAGTCAGATGACTCGAAAGCACCAGGCACAAAGTCCCCTCAGACCTACTTTCCCGAGTGATAGGAGTCATGTGAGAAGAGAGAACACCTACTCACTTGTTTCTTATCTACACATAAACCAAAACCCTACACTAAATGTCTCACAATAAGATTTCAAGGGTCCTTGACTACAACAAACTTCCTGAAATTAACAGACACGGATTATTGACTTACTAGGTTCGGGGTGGACTTCTTTAATTGTTTGAGTACTGAAACCCTATGATTACTCACCCCCCGACGGAAAACTGGGGTGCATCCTAACGACTCGATAAGCCCTAAAGCCACTATACTAGATATCCTAATGCATCAAGTTCAAGACAATTTTGGGAGCTTTCTTTTTACTATGCCTCTCAATGGTTTTGCACATGCTAAACACACGCAAAACCCACAAAACATTTTCTTTCGCAAACACATGAATATTTTGAAAGAAATGTGAAAATTTAAAGCGCTAGACAAGTAGAAGAATACAAGTCACGCAAGGATCATGGCAAGCAGATATATCGATATTAAATGCAGCACACTAACATGACCTACCAATGCACACAAAAGAAAACAAAATCAAAGGAAAAGACTCGACTATGTACACACGTAAAACACCACCACACCTACGTCATGAATTGTCCTCAATGAATGTGAGTAAGATACTACATGGATCTATGCATGAAAAAGGGAAGATCTCACCAATATGAAGCGCAACAGGAAGTTCATGGTTATAGTGATGGACACAAACCTGAATTCCCTCAAAACTTGTGAGTACGGGTGCACATGGGTTGGGTTGGGTCGGGTTTGGGCCTCAACCCGACCCAACACGAAATTTTAAGGTTGGGAAAAAACCCAACCCGAACCCGAACCGGTTTAGGTTCAACCCAACCCGACCCGAAATTTTCGGGTCGCGTCGGGTTGGATCGGGTTGAACCCGAATTCGGAAATTTTCTCCCAAACTTGGTCGGGTTCGGTCGACCGGTGCTTAAACGGTCGACCGATGGCTTGAACACCCGAAATTTTCGGGTTGGAAACGGTCGACCGAGTGATGTTCGGTCGACCGGTTTATTTGGGAAAAAATAAAAATAAAAATAAAAATAAAAAATAAAAAATAATAAAAATCGGGTTCGGGTTGGGTTGGGTCAACCCGACCCCCTCAACCCGAACCCGACCTAAAAATTCGGGTTTTTGATTTTCCCAACCCGACCCTACCCGAACCCCTCCCCAACCCGACCCAACCCGACCCGACCAGTCGGGTTTGGGTTGGGTTTCGGGTTGAACTCAACCCATGTGCACCCCTACCTGTGAGATGCTAAAGAAGGGATACAAATACGTGAAAACAATTGAGCCGAAATACTAAAGGGTTGGAGCCCACAACAATCGATGCTCACTGAATGAGTCTTTTTCTCTCTCTCTTTTTTTACTTTTTTTTAAAGTTAACTATATAGAAACATGAAAGCTCAACCATTCATGTTCCTACATGAATGGTTGAGTGCGAGAGAGGTTCATGAAGGAACATGACCTCCTCGACTTCGGCTGGTGCCCCCTCCTCGACTTGAGGCGTTGTCCATTAACTTTGAACACGTCCACATTCCCTGGGTTCAGGATGTCAATCATTCCATGAGAAAACACGGTTTTGACAATAAAAGGGTCAAACCAGCGACTGCGGAGCCTACCCGCAAACAACTAAAGCTGGGAATTGTAGAGCAACACCTTCTGCCCGGCCGTAAACATGTGATCGTGAAAAAACATGGCTCGGGACTTATGAATTATCGCATTTTCATACGCATCATTGCGTATCTCTTCCAACTCCATAATGTCTAGTTTACGCTGCACCCCTGCTTGCTCAAGATCCATATTCAGGTTCTTGATCGCCCAGAAAGCACGATGCTTAAGCTCGACGGGTAGGTGGCAAACCTTGTCGTACACTACCCGATATGGGGACATACCAAAATTGGTCTTGTACGTGGTGCGGAAGGCCCACAATGCGTCATTCAACTTAGTTGACCAATCCTTCCTCGAGGAATTAACCGTCTTCTTAAGGATTTTCTTTAATTGACGGTTAGAGACTACGACTTGCCCACTAGTTTGCGGATGATATGGTGTCGCAAGCTTGTGGGTGATCTAATATTTCCTCATAAGCGCTTCAAAGGAGCGATTACAGAAGTGGGTGCCCCTATCGCTAATTATGGTACGAGGAGTACCAAATCGCGCAAAAATGTCCCTTAAGAATTCCGTGACCACCTTGTTGTCATTGGTCTTAGTGGATATAGCCTCAACCCCCTTAGACACACAGTCAATGACCACCAGAATGTAAACATTCCCAAACGAGTTCGGGAAGGGACCCATAAAGTCGATGCCCCACACATCGAAGATGTCAACAACAAGGACATTTTGCAAAGGCATCATGTCACGTCGACTAATCCTGCCAAGGCGCTGACACCTATCACATTGCTTACAAAAGTCGTAATCATCTTTGAAAAGAGAAGGCCAGTAGAATCTAGATTGGAGCACCTTGGCGGCAGTTTTCTTCGCTCCAAAGTGTCCTCCACATGCCTTAGAGTGGCAGAAATGGAGCACACTTTGGAACTCGATATGTGGGACGCATCGCCTCAAAATTTGGCAGAGCAGTATTTGAATAGGTAGGGGGCGTCCCAATGAAAGAATTTGACATAAGATCTAAATTTGGTTTGGTCAGATTTTGACCAACCCACAGGAAGTTGCTCGATCACGAGGTAGTTCACGATATCGGCAAACCAAGGGTTTTCTTCGATCGTGAACAACTACTCGTTAGGAAATTTGTCATTAATAATTTGGTCCTGTGGGTTGGTCATCTCTAGACGAGACAGGTGGCTTGCTACAACATTTTCACACCTTTTTTTGTCCCGAATCTCGAGATCGAATTCTTGTAACAACAAGATCCATCTCAAGAGTCGGGATTTTTCATCTTTCTCCATGAGGTGCTTGATGGTTGTGTGATCAGAATAGATATTCACGTGGGAGCCAATCAAGTACGACCGGAATTTCTCCAAAGCAAATATGATCGCTAAGAATTCCTTGTCGGTCACAGTGTAGTTCAATTGGGCATCATTGAGTGTTCTACTGGCATAGTAGATCACATGAGGCAATTTGTCCAATCATTGCCCAAGCACTACTCCCACAGCGAAGTCAGATGCATCACACATTAACTCCAAGGGTTCAGTCCACACCGGTGCCTTAATATTGGAGCTGAAGTCAGCTCTTTCTACAAGGTCAAAAAGGCATGGTTGCAATCCGGTGTGAACTCAAAAATGGCATCCTGATTGACATCATTTCATGCTCATATTTGTATCTTATATCCATTATCTTTCACCTAAACAATGCTATGTTACGAGTTTTATGTTTAGTTTTCAGGAATAAATAGGTTTGAAGAGATGAATCATAAAAGGACCCAAAAGCTGGGAAAAAGGACTGGATTGTGAGATCTGAGGACCAAGATGCAAGGGAGAAGGACCTGAACGCAAGACAGAGGGATCTAATAGCAAAACAGAATACTTCACACCATCATGGGAAGTATTTTAGCAATTGGATTCGGGTCGGAGCTCCAACAAACGAGGTAGATGCATCAAAGACCACCAAAAGCACAAAGAAAAGCCCAGAATAAAACTCAACCGGATCCGGGCATTTTGGACCGCCAATTGGCGGTCTGGATTAGCCCAGATCTGCCAAGATTTCTCCTGGACTTGTATTAATGTTCGTTTAGGCTATTTTTGGTGTTGGTTTAGTCCCACATCGGGGGATTGTCCCGGATTAGCTTTTCTCATGCCTATAAATAGAACTCTTCACCTCCTTTCGTAATCACTCCATATTTTAAGTGGCTATTCTTCCTACTAGAAGTGAGGTCTTGAAGCACACACTAAAGTAGGAGGATGCTACTTGAAATGTGAGTCATTTTATCAATAAAGTTTTGTGTTTCTTTCATTGTTTGTTTATGCTTCTTTTATTGTTGTGCATGTTTTAGTTTAATCGTCTTTTATTTCTAGCTTAGTTTTAATATGCTTTCTTTGCTTAGTTTAATCATTAGTGTAATGTTTAGTGAGTAGTTCCATCCCCTTTGGGGGGTGGAGTAGATGTACATACATGCATTAGAGAATGAGATGAATGCTTTATTTTTGATGTGTTGATCAAACATGAATGCATGCTTGCTTGTTTTAGATAGAATTTATAACTTGATGAGTTTTGCCAAAATGATTAGACACCTCTCATGCTTGTTTAGGTTCTGAAATAAACAACTTGCATATGTAAATGTTAATCAACTAAGTTGGTGAATAGATTGATAGGTTTTGCCATAACATTTAGACACTTCCTATGCTTGATAAACACCACCTTCATGTGCTTAAAGAATGTGTTCAACACCCACCTCTTTGCATGTGTGCACTCACTCCACCCCTTAGGGGTTTTCCTATTTCTGTATTCCAGCATTCTTCTTTTGTTCTTAGCTTAGTTGTCATTTCATTGCTTGTTTCTTTCGTTCGCATTTCATACTTCTTAGCGTAGTTTAGTGTAGAGTAGCATAATCAATCTTTCTCCCCATATTTTTGCCACTTGATTTCGTACAAGCAAGAGGCTACTCACCTCCCTGAGGACGACCCGTACTTGCCACCGCTTCATCGCGGCCGTGCACTTGCGGTTTTAAATAAAACGTTCAACAAGTTTTTGGCGCCGTTGCCGGGGAGGTGCCAGTCCAGACTCTTGTTTGGACGATTCGAGTGGATTTAATTTTTTTTCGTGTAGTTTACTTTGTTTCAAGAGACTCACATTGGAGGCGGTCTGAGAGAAGAAGACCGCCAATCAGCGGTCTACAACCGCCAACTGGCGGTCTGGTTGTTTCATTTCACCTCTAAATTTCTGTGGAGTATTTCTTTATCTGATATAGTGATCTGGAACTCGATTTGTCATGTTTTGACTTATAGTTTGTCCCCAGATCAATAATCAAACCTCCTTTAAGCAACTTGGACCCTAAAACTCAAAGCAAAAGACTAGGCATTCATTCTTGTTTAGGTCATGCACCATGTATGTGACTTAAGCATTTAGATTGTCTTTTATCTTAGCTTTATTTTCTGTTGCTGAGAGCTGGCGTGAGGTACGCACCTTCTACTCTCATTCATGCATTTCGTATGAACATGCATTAGTTAGTAGGAAGTGCATTGCAACAAGTGTGAGTTGAGCGTTTGTTTGGAGAGTTGATTGCTAGATTAGGACTCCAAAACGCTACTAAGGAGGGGCTGTCCCATAAAAGATAAGGTGGGGGATTTCATCACCGTTTCCTTCGCTAATAAAGAGCCTAATTTTTAAAATCAAGTAGACATTGGCCTTAAGGATTTCGGGCGCATTAGGAGAGTGATCCGGTCCCGACCGTCATGACCTGATCGGCGTTGCCCACTTTGTCGATAGTAGGAGAGACGAGATCCCCAGATCTTGGCTCACTTGCTGGGCTTTGTGGTCCTCGTCGTAGGGAGGTGAGGCGTGTTGAGGCCGTGTGACCTCGCAGTTAGGCGTCGTCTAGCTGTAAGGACCTATAGCGACCTTAGGATTGCTTGAGCCTTGTTTGCTTTTGTGCTTCTACCTGTACCCATCCGCCGTAGCATAAGGACTTCTTCCCTTCTCTCCTGAGTCATTCTTTCTCTCCTGTGTTCCCCAGTCTTCTCTTCTACGTACATTCTTTGTTTGAAAAAAAAAGAAAGGTTTTGGTTTGTGTGCGTGCACCTTTGTGTATGCTTTCGTGGACACGAGACGAGAGTGGTCGTTTGACGAGGAGCGTTGTCAATCCGGGTTCGGTTATCGATTTCTCGACGCCTTCCTCCTCTCGTGTCGCACGTAGTTCGGGTCCAATGGCTGCTAATTTCCGTGAGGAGGAGCAGTTGCTGGACCCGCCTGCTCCACCTGTTCTTCCAGTTGTCGTTCCCATACCTCTTCGTGATCGATGCTACCCGAGCCGTACCGCTCTACCCTCATGCATCGTATTACCAGAGGCTAATGGGAACCATTTTGAGGTTAAGCCTCAATTCATTTCCATGCTCCCTCGCTTCACTGGGAAAGGTGACCCCTATATCTTTCTCAGGGAATTTGAGGAGGTCTGTGCTATGTTCAAGCTGCAACAACTTAGCACAGACTCCATCCATCTTAGGCTCGTTCCTTTTGCACTAAAGGATGACGCCAAGAAGTGGTTGTACAGCAACCAGGCGAATGCATTTAGGACTTGGGATGAGTTTCAATCTGCATTCCTCAAGAAGTACTTCCCAAATCATCGGACTCAAAAATTGAGGAACAAAATCAATTCGTTCTATCAACATGAGACCGAACCATTTCATGCATACTTAGAGAGGTTCAAGGAGCTACTATCCTCATGCCCTCACCATGGCATTGAGTTGTGGCGCCTTTGTCAGATTGTGTACGAGGGTCTTCACATCCCGTCAAGAACGCTCCTTGAGTCCATGTGTCAAGGAGAGTTCTTGGGAAAGGATGAAAGGGATGCATGGGCTTTCCTAGAAGACCTTGCTGAGAAAACCATGCAATGGGAGAGTGTGAGGGAACCACCTGCATCGTCTAGTATAGGAGCGAGGATCGCGAATGCAAACTCGACTAGATCGGGTGCCGCATTTGCTATCAATACCACTACGGCCACCGAGGCACGCATGGCAGCCTTAATGCGCCGTATGGATTCGATTGAGCTCCAAAACCAACAAGGTGCACCTCACATGTCCACATCTGGTCCAGTTCCTTGTCATTCATGTGGTAGGGTAGGTCATGTAGAAAGCGAGTGTGTGTCTATTCCTTCTGAGATGGAGCGTGTCAACGCCATCTATGACAGAGCTAGGAATGACCCATACTCATCTTCTTATAATCCTGGATGGAGGAACCACCCCAATTTTTCATGGAACCAAACCAATTCCCCGGGTGGTCCTTCAAACTCCTCTAGACCACATTACCAATCACACCAACCTCCCATGCATGCACATTCCTATCAGCCACCCCAAGCGCAAACCACCAATCAATCGGGTTTCCCAAGTTCCAATAATATGGAAACCCGATTCAATTCGCTTGAGACCTTGACTCATGGACTTGAAAACTCAATGAAAAATTTTATGTCAACCACGAGTCAAGTTCTCACTTCAAATCAGCAGACCATCAAATCTCTAGAGCTTCAGATGGGCCAATTGGCTCAGTCTGTACATGAAAGAGAGAGAGGGTCATTTCCTAGCCAGCCTGAGGCTAACCCCCGTGTGTACCAGCAACAACACATACAAAATGAGAATGTGGTACCTCGGGGGAGGCAAGTGAACCATGTGGAGGAACCTGTTCACCATGTCAATGCCATTGTTACCTTAAGGAATGGAAAACAGGTTCACAATCACATTTCCTTGCCACACCCACCACCATCTATGCAGCCCCTCAGTGGGAATGGTGGTGAAGAAGAAGCTGAGGGTGAGGGTAATACACCAATGCTTCCTTCTTCTCAGGCACAGCAGAAAACCTACCTGCCAAAAGCTCCTTATCCAAGTAGGTTAACCAAAAAGCAGAGTGACAACATGGACAAGATATTAGAGGTATTTAAGCAAGTGAAGGTTAACATCCCCTTGTTGGATGTCATCCAACAAATACCTCAATATGCCAAAGTGTTGAAGGATCTCTGCACAACCAAGAGGAAGACCAATGTTCCTAAGAAAGCATTCTTGGCTGCAAATATAAGCTCTCTTTTGTCCAATCCCACCTACACAAAATACAAGGACCCTGGGTGTCCTACTATTCAGTGTACGATAGGGGACACTAGATTGAGCAATGTATTGCTTGATTTAGGATCGGCGGTCAACCTCCTCCCATTCTCTATTTATCAACAGTTGAACTTGGGAGAATTGAAACCAACTAAGATCACCCTCCAATTGGCGGATAGATCCATTCGTATTCCTATGGGGATTATCGAGGACGTGCTTATCAAAGTTGGAGATTTTATATTTCCAGTCGATTTTGTTGTCCTCGATACCAATCCTGTTGCGAACACCCATTCTCAAATACCTTTGATTTTGGGTAGACCATTTCTGGCAACTTCCAATGCCTTAATTAATTGTCGAAATGGTCTCATGAAGCTCTCATTCGGTAACATGAGTGCCGAGTTTCATGTGTTCAACTCTGGTAGGCAACAGGAACCCATGGATGAACCTTTAAATCTAAATCTCATCCGCCAATTGGAGAAAGCACCACAAAATCAACGAACACCCCTAACCCCAATGCAACCCGTTGAGAATGTTCGTGGGCCCAGCGAAAACTCATTGCTTGTCTTCTCAATGCAACAGAGTGAGCTGGCCTCGAACATGAATGTCCAAAGGGAGTGTTCGTTGCATGATTCAGTTGAGAGTACTAGTGAGAGTGAGACACCTCATCATATGCCTATACCAGAAGGTGTCTCTACCTCATGTCCCATGGCCATTGAGCCATTTGAGCTTAATATTGACTCCAACAAGGACCCACCTATGACCGAGCTTATGCTTGATGATCTAAATGATGGTGGGAGGTCCTGGTTGGATAACTTGGGGAGAAGCCCCATTCTTAGTGATGCAGGTCTGCTGCATCCATCGAATGAGCCTGAGGAACTCATTCCGATGCACCCGCCTATTGGTTGGAGGGTTTTCTTCGATGAGCAATTAAACCCTAGTGAGGCAACACAACTTCATTCTTTGTTGCCCACACCCAACCAATATCATGAGGGGTTCGAGCCTTTCAGCTTTGACCTTTCACCCCTCATGACACCTCAGAGTACAAGTGAAGTTTGCCCATCTCGGCAAGTCTCTGGTCCTCATGACTTGATGTTCTCATTTGATGTTCCTTGACCAAATGATTATGAGAATATCTTGGTTGATGCATATATCTTGTAAAAAAAACAAAAGAAAAAAAAAGAGAGTAATAAAAGACTCCTTCAGTGAGCATCGATTGTTGTGGGCCCCAACCCTTGTGTACTTGGGCCCAATTTCTTTACGTACTTCTCTCCCTTCTTCAGCTTCTCACAGGTTTTGAGGGAAGTTGGGTTGTGTCCATCAACATGACCCTGAACGTCCCTTTGTACTTCATGTTGGTGAGATCTTTCCTTTTTCATGCATATATCAATGTAGTATCTTTTTCACATTCATTGAGGACAATGCATGAAGTAGGTGGGGGGGGTGTTTTACGTGTGTACATAGTCGAGTCTTTTTCTTTTGATTTTGTTTTCTTTTTGTGTGTATTGTTAGGGTCATGCTAGTGTGCTGCATTTAACATTGATATATCTGCTTAACATGATCCTTGGGTGACTTGTCTTCTTTTGCTTGCCTAGTGCTTTAAAATTTTCACATTTCTTTCAAAATCTTCATGTGTTTGCGAAAGAAAATGTTTTTGTGGGTTTTGCGTGTGTTTAGCATGTGCAAAACCGTTGAGAGGCAAAGTAAAAAGAAAGCTCCCAAAATTGTCTTGAACTTGATGCATTAGGATTTTTGGTTTACAGGCTTTAGGTCTTATCGAGTCATTAGGATGCACCCCGGTTTTCCCTCGGGGGGCGTGTAATTATAGGGTTTCAGTACTCCAACATTTAAAGAAGTCCACCCTGAACCTAGTGAGTCAAATAATTCGTGTCTGTTAGTATAAGGAAGTTTGTCGTAGTCAAGGGCCCTTAATATCTTTTTGTGAAACTTAAGTGTAAGGGTTTTGGTTCCCATGTAGATAAGGAAATAAGTGGTGTTCTCTCATCTCGCACGGCTCCTATCACTCGGGAAAGTAGGTCTGAGGGGACTTTGTGCCTGGTGCTTTCGAGTCATCTGACTTGGGATGCACCGACCGAACTCCCGTTACACGGGTGGTAGGGATCGCCCTATGTGGAGATTTGGGGGAAGGTGTACGTGATAGTGTAAGTCCTCATAGGCAATGATGCACGAAACCTGACCCTGGGAGAATCAAACACCAACCAATAAAATGCTCCAAAGAAAAAGAAAAAAAAAGAAAAGAAAAAAAAAGAAAAAAAAAGAGTTAAATAAGAACCAAAATGGACTTTACACATTGTATCACATTCAGAAGTTAAGGGTGCCCATGTCTTTCACTTAAGTCCTTGACAAACTTTCACGAATAACTCATTAGGCTAGGTGTGTGGACGGATTACATATATAGAGTCGACCCGTAGTATTACCGCGTCCTATGATCGACAAAATAAGTCCAACGAGTCGTGTAGCTAGATTGATTAATGCATCTTGTTCGGATTTTGTGGGTATATCCGCTGAAAACCCTCAGGAGACAACACTCCTCCTCCTTGGCGACAAGGAGGTTTAACGGCTTGTTGCACGTGCTAAGTGCAACCGTGATTCCTACGAAAGTGAGTTAGGATTTCTTGTTTTTTCGCATGCTTTTCTCTTTCTTTGTTTTGCTTGGGACTAGCAAAAGTTAGGTGTGGGGGTATTTGATTGACATCATTTCATGCTCATATTTGTATCTTATATCCATTATCTTTCACCTAAACAATGCTATGTTACAGTTTTATGTTTAGTTTTCAGGAATAAATAGGTTTGAAGAGATGAATCATAAAAGGACCCAAAAGCTGGGAAAAAGGACTGGATTGTAAGATCTGAGGACCAAGATGCAAGGGAGAAGGACCTGAACGCAAGACAGAGGGATCTAATAGCAAAACAGAATACTTCACACCATCATGGGAAGTATTTTAGCAATTGGATTCGGGTCGGAGCTCCAACAAATGAGGTAGATGCATCAAAGACCACCAAAAGCACAAAGAAAAGCCCAGAATAAAACTCAACCGGATCCGGGCATTTTGGACCGCCAATTGGCGGTCTGGGTTAGCCCAGATCTGCCAAGATTTCTCCTGGACTTGTATTAATGTTCGTTTAGGCTATTTTTGGTGTTGGTTTAGTCCCACATCGGGGGATTGTCCCGGATTAGCTTTTCTCATGCCTATAAATAGAACTCTTCACCTCCTTTTGTAATCACTCCATATTTTAAGTGGCTATTCTTCCTACTAGAAGTGAGGCCTTGAAGCACACACTAAAGTAGGAGGATGCTACTTGAAATGTGAGTCATTTTATCAATAAAGTTTTGTGTTTCTTTCATTGTTTGTTTATGCTTCTTTTATTGTTGTGCATGTTTTAGTTTAATCGTCTTTTATTTCTAGCTTAGTTTTAATATGCTTTCTTTGCTTAGTTTAATCATTAGTGTAATGTTTAGTGAGTAGTTCCATCCCCTTTGGGGGGTGGAGTAGATGTACATACATGCATTAGAGAATGAGATGAATGCTTTATTTTTGATGTGTTGATCAAACATGAATGTATGCTTGCTTGTTTTGGATAGAATTTATAACTTGATGAGTTTTGCCAAAATGATTAGACAGCTCTCATGCTTGTTTAGGTTCTGAAATAAACAACTTTCATATGTAAATGTTAATCAACTAAGTTGGTGAATAGATTGATAGGTTTTGCCATAACATTTAGACACTTCCTATGCTTGATAAACACCACCTTCATGTGCTTAAAGAATGTGTTCAACACCCACCTCTTTGCATGTGTGCACTCACTCCACCCCTTAGGGGTTTTCCTATTTCTGTATTCCATCATTCTTCTTTTGTTCTTAGCTTAGTTGTCATTTCATTGCTTGTTTCTTTCGTTCGCATTTCATACTTCTTAGCGTAGTTTAGAGTAGAGTAGCATAATCAATCTTTCTCCCCCTATTTTTGCCACTTGATTTCGTACAAGCAAGAGGCTACTCACCTCCCTGAGGACGACCCGTACTTGCCACCTCTTCATCGCGGCCGTGCACTTGCGGTTTTAAATAAAACGTTCAACACATCCTTATCCAACAAGGCGGTGAGAGGTCGAGCAATATTGCTAAAATCCCGAATGAACCGCCGATAGAATCCAGCATGCCCAAAAAAGGCACGAATATTCTTCACATTACGTGGGGGTGGGAGATTAGCAATAAGACCCACTTTGGCGGGATCGACCTCAATTCCCCTTCTTGAGACCACATGTCCAAGTACAATCCCTCACTTCACCATGAAGTGACATTTCTCCCAATTGAGAGCGAGGTTCGTCTCACGGTATCACTTGAGGACAAGGCTCAAGTGACGAAGGCACTCATCAAAGGAAGCACAAAATATGGAAAAGTCGTCCATGAAAATCTCAAGGAAACGCTCTTCCATATCAGAGAAGATGTTGATCATACACCTTTGAAACGTTGCCGGCGCATTACATAACCCAAAGGGCATGCGACGGTAGGCAAACGTGCCAAAGGGACAAGTAAAGGTGGTTTTCTCTTGATCCTCGGGGGCGATGGGAATTTTGTTGTAACCGGAGTATCCATCAAGAAAACAATAATACTCATGTCCGGCCAACCTTTCCAATATCTAATCAATGAATGACAACAGGAAATGATCTTTCCGCGTTGCCGCATTGAGCTTGCGAAAATCAACGCAAACACGCTAGCCAGTTTGCAGGCGTGTCGGGATAAGCTCATTATGCTCATTCTCAACAACCGTCACCCCTAATTTCTTAGGAATCACATGGACAGGACTCACCCACGAACTATCATAGATAGGATAGATTATGCAATGATCCAAGCACTTAAGAACCTCCTTTCAGACGGCTTCTTTCAGTACAGGATTCAATCTTCGTTGTGGGTCCCGGCGGGGCCTAGAATCCTCTTCCATGTGGATCCGATGCTGAACAATACCAGGGATAATTCCCTTGATATCCTTCAAGGACCACCCGATAGCCTCTTTGTTTTCAAAGAACACTCTTTTGAGGGTAACCTCTTGATCTTGTGCAAGATCAGAAGCAATAATGAGTGGCAAGGTCTCATTATCCCCTAAAAAGATGTATTTTAGGTTATCGGGGAGTAGTTTTAGCTCGACCGGAGGTGGGTTCTTGTCGGATTCAGAGTTAATTTCAAGTGGCTCAAGGGACACGGGGTAAGAGGAGCAAGCACCCAGATGTGCCTCCTCATCCAGAGATTCACGGGCGGATTCCTCAAGATCCTCTTCACTCGCAACCTGGTCATTAGGCACCTCAATAATATGTCAATGTGAGTCAAACATGCCTAATGACTCGGGCACATCCATGTCCTGGATGAAATTGGCTCCGACAGCATCGTCGAAGAGCCCGGGTTGCTTACGAAGAGTAAAGATGTTTAAATCCGCTGTGAGGTTTCCAAAAGACAACCTCATCATGCCATTGCAATAATTGATCAAAGCATTGGATATCGCCAGAAAAGGCCTCCCAAGGATCACAGGAATTTGTCCTTGTGGGTTGGACACGGGTTCAGTATCCAAGATGATGAGATCAACTGGAAATACGAACTCACACACTTTAATAAGGACATCCCCCCACACTCCCTCGTTGAATCTTGACGGATCTGTCAGCCAACTGGAGGGTTGTCCTCGTTGGTTTAAGATCACCTATTCCAAGGTTGACATAGACAGAGTAGGGCAGGAGGTTCACAGATGCTCCCAAATCCAATAAAGTTTGAGGGATTGTCACATTACCGATCATGCAAGAGACAGTTGGAAAACCTGGGTCATTGTATTCGACTTGCATGGGTTGTGTCAATATCGAGCTCACATTGGCAGCCAAGAATGCCTTTTTGGGAACATTTGTTCTTCTCTTAATGGTACAAAGGTCCTTAAGGAACTTGGCATACGGTGGCATTTTTTGAACAACATCCAACAACGGGATGTTCACCTTTACTTGCCTGAGTACCTGAACGATTTTGTCCCAATGCTCATCACGTTTTTTAGTCAACCTATGAGGGAATGGTGCCTTGGGGACATAATATTCACAAGGAGGAGTCTCAGAATTAGGCTCCTTCACAGACTCACGACCCTCCTCGGAAGACTCGCCAATAGGGTTGGCTTCAGGCATTTCCACATTGTTGTCAACAACCCTTCCCGATCTCAAGGTATGGACAACATTGGCATGTTGGGAAGGGTCACTTTCAACATTGTGTACATTCTGCCTAGCATGAGCAAGTTGACCCCTAGGATTTACCATAGGTTGACTCGGGAACTGACCCTTCTCGCGTTCATGGAACTGATGAGCCAACTGGCTAACTTGCATTTCCAAAACTTTGACTGTACTTTGCATGCTCTGCATGAACGCTTGAAGGGTTGGATCACTAGAAGGGTCCTTGGGGTCAACCCGCTTGGGTAGTGGAGTTTGGTTGGAATATCCCGACGATGAGGCCTGAGCAGGTTGGTAATTATGGTGCTGAGACCTTTGATGTGGGGGTTGGTAGGTCGTCGATGGGCATGGAGGTTGATAAGGTGGAGGTGGAGGTTGAGGTTGAGCGTGTGAGCTCTGACCATGACCCCCACTAGGCCCCCAAGAGAAGTTAAGATGGTTACGCCATCCCAGGTTGTAGGAGTGACTGTACGGGTCGTTACGAGGCCTCTGTTGATACATCGCATTTGCATGCTCAGTATCCCTTGGAGCGTAAGCGCATTCCAAGTCATCATGGCCTGTAAGTCCACACCTACTACACCCAGAAGTAGCGAACTGAGCTACAGGAGCTCGGTACAACTCTAAACTCTCAATCCTATGCATGAGAGCAACCAATTTCGCCTCAGACGCGATAGTTGACTCAACTTGATATGATCCAGTTCGACCAGAAGGCCTGGCGGATGGTGGTTCTCTCATGTGGTGTCCCACTCAAATGTACATTTAGCCATTAACTCAAAAGTGTCCCATGCCTCATTGATGGGTTTCATTTGGAAATCACATTGACACATCGACTCCAACAATGTGAGGGTGTTGTAGTTGAGGCCCTCATAAATAATCTGGTACAGCTGCCATAGCTCAAGTCCATGATGAGGGCACTGCTGGAGAGGTCCTTGAACCTCTCAAAGAAAGCATGAAAATATTCGGTCTTAGTCTGATACATTTGATGTATCTGGTGCGGTATCTGTTGAGTTTTCCTTTGAGAGAAAAAATCTCTTCCGAAATACAGTCACAAAGTCATCCCAAGACCGAATAGAGCTCGCCAGGAGGCTATACATCCATTTCTTCGCGTTATCCTTCAACGCGAAAGAAATCATCCTCAACCGGACTGAATCCTCATCAAGCTGTTGAAGCTTGAACATGGAGCATACTTCCTCGAATTCACGTATAAAAATATACGGATCCTCCTTATTGTAGTGAAGGTAGGAAGCATGCTCACATACTGAGGTTTCAGCTCATAGTTGTTCCCGCGAGCTGGGGGAAGAACTACGCAAGAAGGTTGTGCGACCCGAAAAGGATGGATCTCACCAGAACAAGCCCAACCTCGCATAAAATGCTCGACTCGACTCTAAAATAACACACAACAGAAGGTGTACCCAGAGGAGGAGACTACTCGTAGAAAATAGATGAGGAGAGGACTTAGATGAGGAGGGAAGAATCCTAGAGCTAGCATGGGTAGTGGGTGAAGGTAGAAGCCTAATCTAGCAAGCACGACTCAAACAATGTAAGGCAATGGGTCTTTAGGCTAGACGACGCCTAACTTCGAGGTCACTAGTTTTGACACGCCTCACCTCCCTACAACGAAGACCACAATGCCCAGCAAGTGATACCAGATCCAGAGATCCAGTACCTCCTACTATCGACAAGGCAGGTGACGCCGATCAGGTCATGACGGTCTCGACTAGATTACTCTCCTAGTGCGTCCGAAATCCTTAGGGCCAATGTCTGCTTGCTTTTAGAATTAAGGCTTTGATTAAGTGTGATTTTTGGGGCCAAGGAAAGGGTGATGAAATCCCCCACCTTATCTTTATAGGACA
Organism: Triglochin maritima; assembly: GCA_963682175.1. Lineage (NCBI taxonomy): Eukaryota > Viridiplantae > Streptophyta > Magnoliopsida > Alismatales > Juncaginaceae > Triglochin > Triglochin maritima. The sequence continues at coordinate 22,169,449 of OY821786.1, forward strand.
GCCCCTCCTTAGTAGCGTTTTGATCCTAAATCTAGCAATCAACTCTCCAATCAAACACTCAACTCATTCTTGTCCTGATGCAATTCCTACTAACTAATGCATGGTCATAAAAAAATGCATGAATGAGTGTAGGAAATGCGTACCTCACGCCATCGCTTAACAACTGAAAATAAAGCTAAAATAAAAGACAACTACGTGTCTAAGTCAAGTATATGATGCATGAACTAAACATGTAAGAATGTCTAATCTTTTGCTTTAGATTTTAATGGCCAAGTTGATTAATGGAGAGTGATTAATGATCTGGGAGCAAACTACAAGTCACATCATGCAAGATTGCGCTCCCAGACAACTACACTGAAGCAAAGAACAACCAGAACAAAACTGAGAGCAAATGTAGCTCACCAGGCCGCCAATTGGCGGTCTCTGTTGAAGATTTTGTGCTCCAATTCCTCCAGTAGCCTCCCCTTGATCCTCAGAATCCCTGAAACAAACAAAAACTAAAAACAAAAAAATTAAAACCACACGAATCGTCCAAACCAAAGTCTAGACAGAACACCTCCCCAGCAACGGCACCAAAAAGTTGATTGATACGTTTTAATTAACCGCAAGTGCACGGGCACGTTGAAGCGGTGGCAAATACGGGTCGATCCACAGGGAGGTGTGTCGACTCTGGTTTGTTCGAAGGCGAGTGGGAAAGAAAGGAGAGAAATGGTTGATTAAACTAAACTATACTAAACTAAACTAGTAAACTAGAAAGGAGGAAATCAATGCACGAAATGAACTAAACTAAGTAACTAATAACAGAAGTTAGAAATCAGGAATGGAAAACCCCTAAAGGGTGGTGTGTGTGTGCACATGAAATAAGTGTGGTGAATGCATACAATAAGCTCAAGTGTAGTCAGTGTTTGTTAATGCATAAGAAGTTCCTAATGGCAATACCTATCATTTAAAGCACTAACCTAGGTGATTGATATGAGCATGACAAGTTGTTAATAGGAACATAAACAAGCATAGAATGTACCTAAACATTATGGCAGAAACCATGAGGTAAAAGTTCTTATTAATTCAAACAAGTATACTAACATCTCTCACAAACAATAATGTCTAGCATTCATACCATCTACATAACATGTACACACATCTACTCCACCCCCAAAGGGGATGGAACTACTCACACATATTTAAACTAACATTTATACTAAGGAAAGAAAACATGCTTAAACTAATTATAAGAAAACTAAACAACAAGTTTAACTAAATGAACATAAAACTAAAGAAGCTGTAAGACATAAGAAATGAAATTAAACTAAGAAAGAAACAACATAACCAAAGGGAAATATCTATTATTACTCACTCAATTACAAGTAGCCTATCTCCACCAGGGTTTTTGCTTCAAGGCTTGAACTCCTAGTAGAGAGGATGGCCGCCAAGAGAGAGATGAGATACAAGAGAGGAGGGAGAGTTCTATTTATAGCCATAGAAAAAGGTAATCTGGGACAATCTCCCGGTGTGGGACTAAACAAATACCAAAAATAGACTAAACACATTATAATACACGACCCAAAGAAATATTAGCAGATCCGGAGCAACCCGGACCGCCAATCAGCGGTCCCAGACTGCCAATTGGCTATCTACAGGGTTTGTTGGTCTTTTGGGCTTTTCGGGATGAATTTGTTGGTCTTTGATGCATCTACCTTGCTTGCTGGAGCTCCGACCCGAATAGAATTGCCAAAATACTCCCCATGATGGTGTGGAGTATTCTTGTTTGCTCATTGGTCCTTCTATCTTGCATTCAGTTCCTTCGATCTTACATCTTAGTCCTCGAGTGTCTCAACACAGTCTTTTTTCCTTCTTTTAGGTCCTTTCATGCCTCTTCTCTTGAAACCTCTTTATTTCTGAAATTCAAACATAAAGCTCATTACGTAGCATTGTTTAGGTGAAAGATAATGGATACAAGATACAAATGTAAGCATGAAATGATGTCAATCAAATACCCCCACACCTAACTTTTGCTACTCCCGAGCAAAACAAAGAAAGAGAAGCAACTCCCGCCAGAGCTGTCGCTCTGGTCTCGTGGTCCTCAAGCCACAACTCCCGCCAGAGCTGTCGCTCTGGTCGGCCATACCCACCGAGCTGTGCCCAATCCTGGACGACCATTCCCGCCGAAACAAGTTTGAATGGCCATCTACGCCGATAGAAGGTCGGGACAGTCATCTCGCTCTGTGGAGCTGCGTAACCTTAATGCAATGGGATACCTTAGGTCTACTACATAGGGTGTCTCAATAAAATATAATGTCACATGAAAAGCAATAAATCTGGCAATACCGGGTGGCCAACCATGCCACCAACCGGCCAACGTTGCACGAACAACCGGCTAGCCTGACGCCCGACAAGGACAGACCACTCCGACGGCACACTGGCCGCCGCTCATCGCCGGTGAGGCCTCCGGCCGGCGGCGAGTCCCCTTCAAACCTTGTGTGAGTTAAAATGTAAACTTAGCATACCTTTTTCTCGGGTTCGCTGGCAGCCACCTACCTTGCACCCGAGCACCTCTAGCAACCACCAAGTTGCCTCCTTGTGTCGAGCTTCGTGCCGGCCCACCTCACACTGCAGTCCTTGGAGTAGGAGAGATTGGGTGGGAGAAGTGAAAGGTTGGAGTGGAGGTGAGTGAGTGTGTTGTGTGCTTTTTCTCCAACAAAACTCACACAAAAGCAAACCAAGTATGACCACCCATGCCCCCACATGTCAACCATGCCTCCACCCATGATTAACCACTAAAATAGGCTAGGTATTAATAGTTTTGGATATGGATTTACGATGCACGCATGTAGGGCTCGACATGCACCTTTTTGGGTTTGTAATTATGAATTTCTTTTGGTGTTTAGTCTCGAAAGTTGCCTTCTTGTGTGTGCTATAAATTTAGTGTGTACTATAACTGTTTGTGTTACTGATGGTTCAAATTTTGGATGGTTAGGAAGTGTTTCGTATGAAGGTTAATGATTTTCTGGTCTGGTTTCTGTTCGAGATTTAGTTTTGAATGCAGTTGGGTGTTCAATTCTCTGGTTGAACTAAGATTGTGTTTCGCTGGGTTCAATTTCTAAATTTGCAGCATCGTGTGATCAATTTTCTTTTGCAGAGGAATATTAAAATTGTCTTGTTTAATGAATTTTGTGCACGATGTTAAGTGTGATTTTGGATTTCTTCGGTGTTTGGATACAATGGTTGTTTTTACCTAATTTTGTGCGGGAATAAAATAGCCAAAACATTTCAAAACGATTATTTAAATATACAACTTGAAAGAGGCCACCAGTTGCGTCCATTTGCCTCCAACAACTCAATTTCAGAAGGCATCTAATCAAGTTGTGAATATTATTTTATTTATTTGGACAAAGTTGCTTGGTTTATTTATGGGATTTTTGCTTGGGTGCACTTGCAAAAGGTGCTGATTGGACGTTTGCTCGTGTGAAGTTTTTTATTGCTCCAAAACACTTGCATACAAGACTATTTACTTTGGTGCACTCCATCTCTTGCACCGTTGATAGATTTCTATTTTGTCCTGACGCTGTTAACTGTTAACAGACCACGTCTAACCCCGTGATCATATAGCCGCTACTTGACGTATATTTCGGTTGACCGTTCGCAAGATGGTAATCCAATTCGGTCGACCGAACTGCATTTGGACATCCGTTTATGGGAGACCTAGCAGGGCTCCATCGCCCGGAAATGGACGTCCAAATGGGATTCAGACGCCCATTTTTTGGGATTCCAGCAAATTCTATGAAGTCCTATCGATTTGGAAATGGACGTCTGAATAAGAATCGGTCGATCGAACATAACGCGTTACTTAACTTATTAACCCTCACCACCCTTTGATTGAGATAACTCTTTTCTTTCTTTCACCCCTCTCCTTAACCTCTATGCCATCAAACAATAGGAAAGTGAAATTTCATTGTGAAAAGAGAAGATAACATTGATAAAAGGCAAATGCATATAAAAAACAAACAAATAAACAAGCAAATTGGAAACCCTGTATGTCAGCTCACTTATATGCATGCAGTAGTACAAATGAACCTATCATTAGGGGTGAAAACGGAGCGGATACGAAGCGGATGTGCCAGTATCCGAATTCGTATCCGTTTTTTTTCTCGAATCGGAATTTCGATCCGATCGAATGTATGAGAAAGGGATCCGAATTCGTATCCGTCGAATTCGGATCCGAATTCGAATAAATTCGCATCCGAATCAAGTTTAAAATCCATTCCGAATTAGGATATCCGAATTCGTTAAAAAATCCGAATATACTTAAAAACATTTTGTGATTGATCTAAACAAGAATAAATTTCAGTCTTTATTTTTTGCCTGCATGAAAAAATATTAAATATAATATAAATAACATAATTTAATTCATATATATTTTATTTATTTATTTATTTATATGTACATATAAAATACGAACCAGATATTATTCGAATCGGATGTACCAATATCCATATTCGCTTCGTTTTTTTACGGATGTTTATATCCGAATACAAATTCGGTTGCGGATTTTTTTTTCTCGGATAATTTTTTTGATTTCGAATACGAAATCGCTCGGATTGACGGATTTCTGACACAAAGTTTCACCCCTACCTATCATACTAGTTGCATGTCATGTCATCAGCAGTAAGGAAAACAGTTCCCCCGAAGGGTAAAACGGGACATCAGTTCGACAATCATCATTGGGTCTCCCAAGGAGACCAACCGTAGGCACATACGGTCTAACAGAACAAGACATGATGCTCCCCACACGCGGCTATACTAATCATGGGGTTCGGCAAGGAGCATCCGCCAAGTCCGCCCATAAGAAACAGATCTGTAACTTCGTGGCCGAAACAACCCCAACGGAGTCGCCGCTCGGTTGGTACATCAATCATCATCTCAGTAGGTGCGCAACTGAGGAAAAACATAGCCGGAACAACATCGGCCCATTAAACATCATACATCATAGCCAGAACAACATCAACCCATCATCGCCGGAACAGCATCGGCGGTATCACCGGTACAGCATCGGTGGTCCAACATATGTCCGACACAGCATCGAATGGGTCCGGACCGAAGTCCGCCGGGTCATCAGGTTCCACGAGCCACACAACATACATTGGGATCCGCGATCCCTCAGGTCTGTTACTCTACAATGAGTCCATCAATCTATCACATTAAGTCACGATCCATACACGGAGGTGACACGTCCCGAACATCCACACTCTTCCACACGACGGTCCCTGGGTAGGCACGCCTAACGCGCCTGCTGTCACCTCCCGGCTCACGCACTAGGCGAGGACACGAGTTTCCATGGACAAAGTTGGCATCCTGAAAGGACTGGGAATTCCGTTTTGTGCACAAACGGTCAACCGGAAGAGGCAACCCGGTCGACCGAAAGTCTGCAACGATCGAACTCTCTTCGTAAAACCTAAGTCCCAACGGTCGAACAAGGGTCAAAAACCGGTCGACCGAAACGTGGTCAAAATCCGGAGTCTGGTCAACATGAATCAATACTACCGGTCGACCGACTCAGGGGTCCCGGTCGACCGAAAACTACCAGGGCATCCTAGCAGTTCTAAGTCATATAACGGTCGAACACATACTAAACAACAGTCAAACAACCATGCATAATGATCCAGTACACTTAAGTTCTGGTCGAACAAAAACATGAAACCGATCGACCGAAAACCAACAGGCAACCCCGACCCACCAGCACAAAGCACTACCGGTCGACCGCCACAAGGCATCGGCTGACCGGTGTTGGTTAAATTCGGGCAAAAAATGCATACAACGGTCCACCGCCCGAAGGAACCGGTTGACCGTTGGTCGTCTACAACCTTGCACCGGACAAGGATTTACGCTCACCACGTCTCCGGTGAGGTCTCCGACCTCCCACAACCGACCAACACATCACCCACATGAGGGTGAGCAACACATAAAGACACTAAGAAGCCGACATACCTCAAGAAAACGACGAAACCGTCGGAGCCTCGCTTGCGCAACGTCGTCTCCGGAACCTCCTCGCGCGTCCACCTCCGCGCGCCTCACGCCGGAACCGCACGACCACGGTCGTCAACGACCACCGGAGCTCGATCAACTGAGGGAGAGGGAGAGAGACGAAATCAGAAAAGAGTGAGAGAGAGAGAGATGTGAGTTTTCGTTTAAAAACCAACCCATCACCACTATCCCCACGATTCCCCTACGACCATCCCCCTACACCCTCACCCTTCACCTTCCTCGCCTTCCCTATGCAATCCACTGCTGATCTCCACTTCCCCATGCAAATCCATCCCCTAAGCACCTCTCTGCTCCAAACACCCATTAGCACCCTAAATGGGTTTAGGATTATTACAATTGGTCCTGGATTGACTTGTTTGATCTGTAGGCAAATAAGTTTCACTTAGGCTACCACAATGCACCTTGATCACTTCTTTTTCACCCCGAAGAGCACACCAAACACTTCATGTTTTCCACTTCACTGTTGCCATATACTCTGCTTCTATGGTCTATAACATCGTCGTATGTTGGAGAATCGACTTCCAACTCACATGACCTACACCAAATGTAAACACATCCTTGTAGTGGACTTTCTTTATCTAGATCTCCAGCACTATCAGATTGTACATAATTCTCGACCTTATTATGTGATCCTTCCTTGGTGTATAGGATGCTCATATGTTTGGTTTCCTTTAGATAACGCAACATCCATTTCATTGCTTCTCAGTGCTCCTTCCCCGGATAAGCCGTATATCTACTCAACATGCTATTTAGGTGTGATATGTTGGGTTTAGTGCAAATCAAAACATACATGACGGAACCCACTACACTAGCATATAGAATGAACTCCATACTCTTTCTTTCTTACTTCAAAGAGGGACTACACTTCACCAATAACTTCAAGTGTGTTGTTAAAGGTTTCTCTACTGGCTTGACATTTTCAATATTGAATCTCTCAAGAACTTTACGAATACAACTCTTTTGAGAGAACCGTAACTTTCATTCTTCGCGGTTTCAAACTATCTTTATCCCCAAGATTTTCATTGCACTTCCAAGGTCATTCATCTCAAACTCACATAACATCAGCTTAAGACCATTGATATCACCCACATGCCGAGCAACCATCAACATATCATCCTTAGCAAATATATGTATGAATTATCAACAAGCTTGGACAATTAAACACAACCATCATAATCGCACAACACATAACCATTATACAACAAAACGGAATCAAACCTCTTGTACCATTTCCTCGATGATTGATTAAGTCATTATGAGGACCTCTTTAAGTTGCACACAAGCTCCTTGTCTTATTTCGTGAACTCATCCAACTACTTCATATAGATTTCGTCCTCAGTATGCCAATGAAGATATCATGTCCTCACATCCATTTACTCTAGCTCCAAGTTTTTCATTACCACCATGAATAACAAAACACTAATTAAAGTATGCTTCGAAATGGGTGAGAAGGTCTCATTGTAATCAGCCCCTTCCTTTTGAAGATATCTCTTTGCAACCAATCTAGCTTTAAACTTTGGCTCTTCAATCGAACTCGACCCTTCCATCTTCCTGAAAAGCCACTTGCACCTTATTATGAGATTTCCGCTTGGGAGTTTCGTCAACTCGCAAGTCTCATTCTTGTAAAAACACTTCATCTCTTCATTCATGGCTACTACACTTATCTCTGTCTTGCATTTTGAGTGCTTCTTAAAATGTAGAAGGATCTTTATAATCTAAAACAAGTGCATATGCTACCATATTATCCTTCAAACCATACCCTTGTGGTGCTCTCGTGTTTCTCCTTTCACTTTTTTGAGCCAAACTTGGCTCTTCAACTTCTTGTCCCTCTTCCTGCTGATCCTTTTCTCTCTCTCTTTGAATCATGTCCAAAGTGATGATGTCCACGCTTACTTCTTTCTCCATCAAGTCATCTATTGCACTCTTGTCATTTAAAGTCTTCAAGAATTTGGTCTCATCAAAGACCAGATCCTAAAGCTTTGACCTTTTGCCAACCTCTGTAAAACAAAGAAAGATACACTCGATCGACTTTGCATCCAATTTAGACCATTGGTTACCATCAATGAGATGGTATGCTTTACACCAAAAATTCTAAACCTTGAGTGGTCTGGTTGAGAACAATCATTCGACCCTTACCTAAGGGTCTTTTACCTCCATCATTCCTCGAAGATCTATTAAAATTTGTCTCTATACTCTTCAAATATCTAGAGAAAAAGGTCGTGCACTCCTCGTCCATAATACCTTCAGCAATTGATCATTTAGGTCTATTCCTATTTTCAACATAAGATTTCAACATATTCATATATCTTTCAAACCCTGTCCATTTAACGATAGTACACCGAACATGCCAATCATGACTCCTAAGCCAAGTGAATGACCAAATGCAACATAACATCAAAAAACGTGGTGGAAATATCTCCAATTGGCATAAAATAATATCAATGTTAATTTGCAGACACTCAAAATCTTCAACGGTGTTTATTTTTTAATACAAAGTGCTGAAAAACTGACTCAAATTAATGACTTCTTCTAACACTTCTTCAACTCCATGACTCTTTCTTATGTCTGGGAGTTGTGGAAAATTAAATTCAAAACTGCAAGTGCGCGACCGCGTTGGAGCAGTGGCAAGTACGGGTCGTGTCAACGAGGAGTGAGTGCGGGTCATTGTCAACTATACTCGAGTGGGGGAAGAATATGAAGAATGAGTGTATCTAAACTAACTAAATAATATGATGCGAATCAACTGAAGAAATCCTAATATGACTAGTTCCATAGGAGATGGAGAATGCATACAAAAGTGTAGATGTGTGATTTATGTGTACAATTAAGTGCTAATGAGATGCATAACATGGAAATATTATAATGCCACTTTTTTCACAATCCAAAGTGTGCCTCTACATGGATTAAGATTTATCATCATTATTAAAACATACAAAGTATTACTCAAGATAAGAACAACGACAACCACATGATTACACGTCAATCTTATCTCTATAATTACATGAAGAACATAGAAATCTATCTTAACCACACCTAACTATATGTCCACATGAATTAAAATTTAACGCCATCATTAAAATATACAACGCCAACAAGGCCACATGCTTCTACATGTCATTCTTATATCTTTATTCACTCAAATCTTATCCTCACTTCATCATTCCCAATAAAGTGGGCTCACTAACCAAAGCATGTGCTAAGCATCCATTAGGATCATTAACACATCAAAGGCAAGAGTGAGAAACCCATAAAAATAGCTATGGAAATCATCCATGCCTCTAAGTCTCTTCTTGAATTTTCATTTTCTTTGCTTTCTTTTGTGGTCAATATTGTGTTCAACAAATTGTCACGCACATTCCGCTTTGTGTGCATCACATTAATATTGTGCCAAACTAGAAGTTCTTGCTATTACGGTAACTACAAAAATATATTTCTCTTAGTCTAGTTATTGCTATCACCTAGAGAATAATTTTGCAAATTTTCAAGAACATCTCCCCCAAATGTGTATTTTGGTTGACCCCATATTTATCAAGTCACTAACGGTGACTCAAATAGCAATCTTGCCACTATGCTTCAGATAAATGGAATGAGTATCTTCCATATAGTAGGGACAAACCATATGCCCTCTAGTCATCCAACCACTCAAATCAGCATATATAGGGAAGTCATTTATATTCAACAACAAGCTAGGCAACTCTCAAGGTGAAACATGACTGAGTGTAAGCAACATAAGTATCCGAATCCTCTTCCCAAAGTTCTTTCGGCGCTTCGATAAGTGGTTGCTGCAAATAAACATTTAGCTTGTTGCCAAGATGATCGGGTATGATAGGCGACATCATGAAGAACTCGTGAGTCATACTCATCCACGATGGGAGATTATAAGGAATGAGTATTATAGGACAGATACTAAATTGTTGTGTTAGACTAAAGGGCTGAAACCCATCTACGACCAATCATATCCTCACATTTGTTATTTCTGAAGCGAAAAATGAATGCTTGTTGTCCAACTCAGCCCAACACTCATAAATACTTGGATGACGCAATTTCTCGTCTCTTTTTTGTTCCTCTGCATGCCATCTCATCGATTTAGTAATATCAACAGTGATATATAACTGACCAAACCTTCATTTGAGTGGGAAGTGCTGCATTTACATCCATATCATTCATTCACAAGCAACATAAAATCCTCAATTCTTAATTGTTATGCATACAATGCTTATGTACATAATCCTCATTTTCAAATTAATCACACATACTAAACCAAACCAAACCAATCCCACACAAATCCAATAAACCAATCAAAGTAAATCAAACTAACTACCCAAAACCAACAAAATCAATCTAACTACCCAAAATCAACAAAATGCAACTGCCAAAAACCAACAAAATCAATCTAACAAATTCACAAAATGGTTGTAATTAATCAAACAATGATTTAAAATGTAATTTCACAACGTCAATCATACAAAATCACAAATTTAAACTAATTATCATACAAAATCACTACTTTTACTCTACCAACAACAACTAAATTCTAATTAATTGAGAAGAAAGTTAGATCATATATAAATTAAATTTGGTCATTAGAGGGGGTGGTGGTGGTTGTGGTAGCGGGGGTGGGACAGAGAGGTTGGTGGGCTTGGTGGTTGTGGGGCTAGTGGTTGTGTGGGGTAGAGAGGATGGTGGTGGTGGTGGCTGTGGGCGGTGGATGGAGTCGCAGAGGAGGAGGATGCGATCAGGGGGAGGAGGTGGTCGTCGAGGGAGGGGACGACGAGGAGGCTGGGGTAGGAGAGCAAGATGTGGTGGCCGAGGGAGGAGGAGGAGATTACCAGCGGTGGCAAGACATGGAGGAGGGGTGAGACACGGAGGAGGCAACGACATATTTAGGAGGAGGAGGAGGGGGCGGTGACTCATAGAGGAGGAGATGGCAAGACGGAGGCACTCACGGTGGCAGACGAGGAGAGCGACGACGACTGGGACGATGGGGGAGTTAGGATTTGGGAGGAATAGAGTGGAGAGGTTGTCCGATTCGGGCTACTGATATAAAGATTTACCGACAATAATTATCTGGTTGTGAATGTCAACTTATCCGTTGGTGGTGACGTCAGGTTTAAGTTTTTTGACGATCTATTTTCGAGATAGACACCGACGGAACTTATCAATCGGTGTATATTTGTGTGTATAGACAAACGAATATATCCATCAGTGTTTGGTAATATATACGCCGGTGTTTGTTTTTGGGCCAAAAATTATTTTCCTGCCACATAATTTTTTCAGAATCATGCACCGACATTTGTTATCTGTCAGTGTATGTTTCTCATATGACGAAAAATTTAAAAATATATTCCGATCGAACTTATCCGTTGGTGATAATTAGAATATTCGTTGGTGTATTATTCCACTATCGATTAATTTAATCTGTTGGTGGAAATGTATGTATACTTGCATATCTGAAAAACACTTAAAAATGTTGTAACTGATAAATTCGGTAAAGAAAAAGAATGCATGATTAGTTATTTTTCATCAATGAACAATAGTGTAGCATCAACTAGTGATGATTAGACCGGTCCAAATAATTATCCTTACTGTTGTGTAACTGCTCATTATATAGATGATTCATGGTGTTTAAATAATAATAAAATCATTTCTTTTTTACCTATTTTTCATCCTTACACTACCAAGGTTATATTTAATCATATCGAAGATGTTATGGTAGCTCATAATCTTAAAAATAAAGTTTGTCCAATTGTATTTGATAATGCTACTAATAACAATTCAACAATACAAATGCTTGTAAATTATTGTCATCTACTTGTAGATGGTTTGCTTTTTCATATCAGATGTGTTTGTCATACTTTGAACCCGGTTGTACAAGATGGACTTAGCATTATTAAACCTTACTTAGAAAATGTTAGAAGTGCAATTGCCTATGTGGGTTGCAGTATTACATCTAGAAATCAAGAATTTAGATAATTTTGTACATATAATAATGTTAAACCTAAGAAGTTTTAATTAAATGTCCTCCATAGATGAAATGTTAAAATATTATAATCCTTATAATCTTGCAATTACAACCTTTTATAATGAAAAACAAAATGAGTATATGTTAACCCGCATAAAATAGGATAATTGTAAAATTATATTAGATTTTTTAAAACCTTTTTCCCCCTTGACTACTAGATTAAGAGGACAATATTACAGTATTACCCCATCTCTAACATATTTATCTATGAATTACTTCCAATTACTAGAGTATTTGCGAAATATATTTCAAATGATGGTTTGTTGAAATTTTAAATGTAATGGAGGTAAGTATAATAAATATTAGAATCCTCCTCAATTTAGTTTGTGTTTAGCTTTTATTATGGATCATAGATTTAAGTACTGTTGAGTTAAAATCTTTTGATGACTCCGACTTGCGGAGAAAGAACTCCGGTAGGTTTCCACTGGTCTCCTTGATGACACGAGACTTATGATGTCCTCCGACGTCAACTATGGCGTAGGAGTCTGCATTTCGCGCAGGTAAACGTGTCTTGACTGACAAGAGGCAAAACGTTTCCGACAAGTCAATCGAGATAAGGGTATACCTGAAGTATTGGATAGACGTTGCGGACAGAATGCAAAACATGAATCTTAACGACACCAGCAACGACAATGAAAATTGAAGAGGAATTAGTTAAATCATTATGTTTAAGGAGTCAATTTTTCCTAATACCCCTTAGGTTTTTTTAATTACTCCTTAGGTTTAGCTAGCCTCTGGTTTTTTTTAATATGTAACCAATTATGTATTTATATTGTTTCTCGTTTTGAGTCAATAATTATTAAAAAATAAATTGGTTATTTTTGGGAAAAATAATTTGTGTTTGTTAATTCAATTGTGATTGTATACTTCAAATTTTTAAAAAAATCAAAAAATCAAAGCCCAACCCGACCCAGAAAAACCCGACCCGACGCCCCCTGATCAGGCATGGCCCTGTGTCACGTGCCATGCCGAGCCGAGAGGACCGGTCTCCGTGTCGTGCTGACACGACACGAATAGCTGCAGGCGGCACGACGTGCTCGTGTTGTGCCATGCCCGCCTATGTTTAAAAACCGGACCGAACCGACGGTCGTACCAGGTTGGACCGTGAACCGGTAGCAAACCGATTGTTTCGGTCAAAAAACCGATTTCTCTCGTGAACCGGAGCGAACCGAAGAAAACCGAAAAAACCGATCGAACCGATCGGTTTTTTCAATTTAAACAAAATTTGGTTTTTATTGTTTTATTTTTTGTTCAATTTTGACCCAAATTCTAAGATTTTTACTTTTTACTACTCCTTTCCCAACCCCTCACCACACCTCCACCCTCGCGATCTCCACCGGTCCACCCCTCATCGCACCGCCACCGCCCGCGATCTCCACCAAGGTCGGCAGACCGGCTGATCTCTAGGACAGTCTACCACCCCTACTGCTTTAGATGTTGAAGTAAATGTTTGTTCATTTGTTAGAAGAAAGACTAATATTACTTAGTTACATGTTTGATCATTTTTTTTACTGATTTTAATTAAGTTATTTTACAAATAGATAATTTTTGTTGAATTGTTCATAGTTTAGGTACTTGGTTATTACTTATTATGTTAAAAAATAATAGGAAAAATTGGTTCAATCGGTCCGACCGTCGGTTGGACCGCCGCTACGGAGTCGGTTCGGTTCAACCCTCGGTTCACAAAATGCTGATGTCATGCTGACGTCATCATCGGTTGGACCAGGTTGAACCATCGGTTCGACCACTTTGAACCAAACCGAGATGTTTTCGGTTCACTCTTCGGTTAGGTTTTTAAAACATTGATGCCGGCACGACACGACAACCAGGTCTAACTATGGGTCCGATTTGATGTGGTGTTGTTGTGTGAACTGGTACTCGATTTTATTGGGGTATTTTGTATCCTTCATATCTATAATTATTAAAATAAATTTTAAATGTCAAAATTAGTAGGTTTAGTAATAATAATAATAATAATAATAATATAGCTAAGGGTATAAGAGGGTCATTAGTTAATTACATTTCCTGATAAAACGGTATAATAAAATGGGCAAAACGGTTTAAGTTATTTGACCGGTAAAAAGAATATATACTTAAATCCTTACCGTGCAAGTTGAAAATCAACGGTTAAATATTCATATACATTCACACTATTATGTAACAAGAGATACACACCTTTACACATTGGTAGTAAGCAGTGCCTCGTATCATTATCGGAAGAGGCATTGTCTAGAAAGTATGCGAAATTTGATGAAGATCTTCGGGCAGCTTATTTGGGTCGGAACAAGAAATATCTTCTATTCCAATAAAATGGGTTCAAATGGGCCAATAACCAATATATCACAAGAATAAACGGAAGGGAAACAAGAATATACCTTAGAAGTTGCTTCCTTAACATCGATAGATGGCTTGGTCACCCGCGACCAGGACATTCCCACGCTGCATCCTCAACTTCATGAATCAGCCTGTTTTTTGTACTCTCTACACCAAATCTCCCCAAAAGTAAATTTCTAAGATATTTGTGCACTGAACCCTGCTTTGATGTGATATTGAGATGCTTTCCCTGCCAAAAATGTCCACGAAACATTTTGGGTATAAAAATTGGAATTTCCTCTCTTCTTCTTGGACAGTGTAGTTGTTAAGTTGCACATGTTAGAACCTAAATCTATTTTAGGCTAAGCTAACTATACTTTCTTTGGTTAATGGTTGATTAGTGGAGGAAAGGTGATGTGAGGTGGAGGTTTTTGGTTGGTGGATGAGGAGTGGAGTATTTAAGGTAAACACTCGTTTCTTCACTCTTCACTCTCTCACTCATGTCTCTCTCTCTCAAACTCATCTCTCTCCCTCAGTCCCACGACTACTGACGATCAGAGGAGTGGTCGGAGCTCCGGTCAGCAGCAGCAAGAAGTGTTGCCGGAGGTGTGAGAAGGTGAGGTGGTGATCATCGTCGACGTTCGGAAGTATCCACGATCAAAAAGGTATGCAAACTTTCCTCTTTAGTACTCACCCAAGGTGTGTGAGAGGTCGAATTCGTTGTCGGAGGCCTTGTCGGTGGCGAGAGTGCAGCTGAGTTGCTGCAGGAGAATGGTCGACCGACGGGTGTTTCGGTCGACCGATCATAGTGTAATGGTAGGAGTCTGCCTGGAACCGGTCAAATGATGCGTGTCGGTTGTTGACCGGTTGCACCTTTGTTATTTCGGTCGAACGGGATCCCTTTGCCATTTGACCGGTTGCACTTAAAGTAAGCTGGTTTAGGCTTAGACCATCTAAACGGTCTTCCGCCCTAGATCAGAGTTCGCCGATTGCACCTGTAGTAAGTCGGTTCAGGCCTAGACCTTTTAAACGGTCGACTGCCTTAGACCAATTCGGCCGATAACTTAAGTGTACTTCCTTGTTGTGTGAGTTCAAAGTTGGGGCTCGAGGCTCTGATATTTTTCGTCGGACTGGACCCATTTGTTGTTCGATAATCAGGACGGTAAGTTAGTTGTATCAGGCTTAGACTATCAAAACGGTCGACCGCCTGTAACTTTGGTTCGACCGTTTGTTTTGTATTTTATTTGATCGGCTATGTTGCGATTCAAACCTGTGACTGTTTTGAATAGGAACGGTCGACTGTTGATGCTCAGTATTTTTTTAATTATTTCGTGATAGTGCTACCTCGTCAACGGAAACCTGTGTCCTCGCCTTGTGTGAGTGCCGGGAGGTGATGGTGCGTGTGATAATCGTGTCGGCCCAAGGACCGCCGTAGGAAAGGTATGGACACTTGGTGAATACCCCATCTTGTTTAATGGGAGTGTGCTACTTGTGCGAGCAACTGTGTGTTTGTCAGCTTGTGGAGCAATCATGTGCATTAGCTAGTGTGACCAATCATAGTGTCAGCTTGTGTGAGCAATCATAGTGTCAGCTTGTGTGAGCAATGATCGTGTCACCGTTGTATTTGGTGCACCGTTGAGATGTATTTTGAGTAATGTCCTCGTGTTTCATGGGTTTTAATTCTTTGATAAATTGTTTAAATTTTCCACTGTTTCAAGGATGTTACAACTTGGTATCAGAGCGGTTGGTTATGGTGTACTTTTCCAAAGAAATCACCCTTAGGAGTACTGTAGATAGATTTTGCATTAAAGCATACATGCATTGTTGTATTGATTTTGGTTGCTATTTTGTACGCTAGATGACAGCAAGACGTGTGAGACCTCCCCTACGCGTGCAAAGTAGTAGTGATGCGACTGGTGGTGCAGCTTGTGCAGAGGAGCGACGTACGCTTTATAGCACAGTTGAGAGGTTGGGCGAGTTCCTGGAATGCCAGGTAGCCCATACAAAGCAAACAAGGATGGGTGCAGTGCACGAGAAGTTTATCTACCTTTGAGGGCGGTATGGATGCAGAAGCGACTGAGGACTGGATCTTCAAGATCCAAAAGATATTTGGGGTGATCGAATGCTACCTGGAGATGAAGATGGACGTGGCACCTATGTCTTGGGCGAGGCAAACACCAACTGGTGGGGGACAACGACTGCTGGGAGGAATTCTCGGAGGAGTTCAACGAGAAGTACTTCCCTCAGCGACCGGATCAATCTCCTAATGCGCCTGAGTCCAAATGGCTAATGTCTACGTGATTTTAGATTAAGACTTTTGATTAGGAGTGATTTTTAGGGCTAAGGAAAGGGTGATGAAATCCACCACCTTATTTTTTATTGGACAACCCTTCCTTAGTAGCCTTTTGAGTCTTAATAGAGCAACAACTCTCCAAACAAATGCTCACCTCACACTTGTCCTGATGCACCATACTAAGTAGTTCATGTTGTAACCACGCATGAATGAGAGAATGGGTGCACGTACCTCACGCAAGCAATCGACAAAAGGAATGTAAAGAAAAAAATGACAAGTGCATGCAAGGTCTACAAAAGATGCATGACCTAGATGACAATTAGTCTAATATTTTTCTTTGAGTTTTATGCTCCAATTTGTCTTAAAAAGGGATAATACAAGCCAAATTAATTAATCAACACTAAGCCAGAGCATGCATGGCATCAAGGGTGATAGTAAACAACTAGCAATATGCCCATAAAGCTACTGAAGAATCAAAATTTGCAATGGGCTCAGCTGAGCAGCTAGTGGCGGATTTTGATCCTCTACTGGCGGATTGTCTGGGGATTATGGTCCCCAGACTTCAGGAACATGCTTCTAGGCACCTTTAAAGCCTCATGTCCAAAAGAAAACGTAAAAACAAAAGAAAACCCCCTACCAAAATGGTGAACTCGACTGTAAAACCGACACTCCTCGGTAATGGCACCAAAAATTTGATTGATTCAGTTATAATACTGCAAGTGCACGACCACGTTGAAGCATTGAAAAGTACGGGTCGAATCCACAGGGAGCGCGTGTGAGTCAGACTCTACCATGCTCCAGTGGGTAAAGAAGAGAAGAATGCGAGCGGAATTAGACTACGATGTGTATGAAATCAGAAAACAAACAATAAAACTAAACTCCTTTGGGGGTAGAAAAAGAATGTGAATATGAAAATGTGTGTGTGTGTGTTCATTTGTGCTCATTACAACATGTAATACACATCCATAAAACCAAATCCAACTTTGCCTCCACATGAAATAAAATAAAACATTATCAATAAAACATACAAAAAAATTGAAATAGGGCTAAATGAACTCATGCATAATAACCAAACCTCACTATGTCACCATATGAAATAAGATTTAATACAATCATTAAAACATACAAGACATTAATTAGGATGAGGCCAACATGAGCACATGCATGCACATGTTATTTCTCTTTCTTTCACTCCATCCTTGTCCTCATCTCATCATTCCCCATAAAATAGGCCCACTAATATAAGCATGTGCTAAGCATCACTCATTAGCATTAGCACATCAAAGATAAGAGTGAAATCCCATTAGATAGTTAAGAAAATCATGCGAGATTCAAAGGTTTGGGGTAACACACCTATTACATCACATAATCACATCACCTTCTTCTTCACCCCCAATGGAGATGGGCTACTCTCTACTCCTCTCTAAACTAAAGAAAGCATAAAAGCAACATAAACCCATAATGGAAATAAAGGAAAACAAGATTAAGCAAACAAGAACATAAAAAAATTGCATCAAAGGAAAGATATGTATTTAAGGAACAAAACTAAACTAGATTAAGAAACAAAAATACAAAGTTTGCTCCTCTACAACCACCTTATTACACTATTAAAATAGGAAACTAAAACCTACTATAATGGGGGTAAGTAGGAAGAAGAGGGGAAGGAGACATTACATGTCTACTTATTGAAGATTAGAGGGTTTGGATGGATCTGGGCATAATCAGACGACTGTAAAATAGATCTGGAGGTCTTTGAATGCTCTGACCTGACAACCCGACCTGTGACCAAAATTTGAGAGCCAAACTCTTAACCGGACCCGCTAGTGGTGGATTTTAATCCACGGATCATTTGTCTTCGATCACCTCCAAATTTTGACCACAACGTTGGCTAACATAATAAACACGTGGGGTACACCCGGAGCTGTTGGTTCGAGCCCATTTGGTTTTAATTGTCTAATTACTCCTCATGTTCAGGAGATTCTGGACTTTTACAACCAACATATTTTTCTTTACACTTAATTCCCTCCGGGTTTTCACTTGCGTCATCCAATCCTTGACATTACAAATAGGTCAAGAACCTTCCAAATCAGCCCATTCTTCTTGCATTTAGGTCCATTTCTCTTTCTTTCTCTTCTTTATTGCCTGAACCCTAAAACACATCAAATAAACACTTTAGTAGCACAAAAATGGGGTGAAATAAAGGATATATAGCATGAATGCACTGTATGATATGCTACTAATCACGTGGGCTGGGGGGGGGGGGAATTCTTGGAGGAGTTCAACGAGAAGCACTTCCCCCATCATGTTTGAGATGGGACGCGAGAGGAGTTCTTGATTCTCGAGCAGAAGGAGATGACCCAAGAAGGCTACATCAGCAAGTTTAACATGGTGGAGCGTTACTTCCCTGAGATATACATCATGCAGGAACAAAGACCGAGGAAGTTCGTACGGGGGCTCTGAAAGCAGCTCAGGTCACATGTTCGCACTAGCATGCCGCAGACCCTGACAGATGTTGTGAAGTGTGCCATTATCCTGGATAAGGAATACCAGGAGAACTGCAAGGAGGTTAGGAGGCCGCAAGGGATGCTTGATTGATATCATATCATGTATATATTCGTGTCTTATATCCTCCATTTTGAACCTAAGCAATGCTACGTAACGAGTTTTATGTTTAAGTTTCAGGAATAAACAAGTTTGAGAAGAAGAGATACAAAAAGGACCTGAACGCGGCAAAAGAATTGAATTGTGAGACTTGTGGACTGATATGCAAGATGTAAACCAAAAGGACTAATAAGCAAATCAAGAAACTCCACACCATCATAAGGAGTATTATGGCAATTAAATTCGGATCTAAACTCCAGCAACCACTTCGGGTGCACTACACATGCAAAAATCGACCTAGGAATGTGGCTTCAAAACCATGACCAGATCGAAGACATCCAGGCCGCCAATTGGCGGTTCTAGACCGCTGATTGGTGGTCAGATCTTCTCCAGATCTGATAATGTTCAGTCGGGTGTTGTATTAGTGTGTATTATGTCCATTTATATTATGTCATTAGTCCCATACTGGGAGATTGTCCCAGTTATATTTTTTCATGCCTATAAATAGAACTCTTATTCCACCTTTGTATAGAACTCCTCTCTTCGTGGCCACTCTCTCTACTTAGAGTAAAGTCTTGGAGCAAAAGTCTAGTAGAGAGATGATACTTGTAATGTGAGTGAGTAATAAAAGAAATTTTGTTAGTTTTAATATTGTCTCTTTTCAATTCTTGCATGCTTAGTTTAATTTTGTTTTGTCTCCTTTTCTTAGTGAGTAGTTCCATCCTCCTTTGGGGGTAGAGGTGATGTAGAATACGTGATAGTGATGAGTTCTTTTATTTCTGCCATTTCACATGCTTAATATAGATCTATACTTGTAGCACACTTAAACTTGTATTAGATGAGATAATATCCACACCTGGTACTTATCTCATGCTAGCTTTAGAGTTTATCTTGTTGCTTGTAATGGTTTGAGGGGAATGACTTGTTATGTATGGATTCATGTTTGGTGCACATTCACATGAATGATTTATGTAGGATTGATTGATGCTCTAATGGCCACACCAGGTACTTATTGCATGCTTGATAATCTAAAATCGACCTCAACTTTATGTGAGATATGCATGTTCATGGTTTGCCATGTAGTGTTGTGTATCCTACACTTAGATTCTACACTAGCTTCTACTTGTATGCCACACAAACTACACTTGTTCCTAATTGAAATGAAGATCTACTCACACACACATAGCTACACACCTCCATTCCATGGGGGTTTAGTTTTATTTGTTGTTCATTCTTAGTTTAGTTTAGTTTAGTGTAACCACACTTTTTCTCCCCTCTTTTCCCACTTGCCTTCGAAAGAACCGGAGTCCCATACATGCCTATGGATCGACCCATACTTGCCATGTCTTAGCCGATGGTCGTGCACTTGCGGTTAAACTTAAAATTTCACATCAAGTTTTTGGCACCATTGCCCAGGAGGTGCTCTGTCCCGACTCTGGTTTGGACGATTTGAGTGGGTTTATCTTTTGTCTTTAGTTTCAGTTTGTTTCAGGGACATCTAAGGATCAAGGGGTGGATCCAGGAGAAATTTGGAGAAGAGAGCAACCATTTGGACCGCCAATCAGCGGCTTAGTGGGCGACTCTTGCCTCCTTTTTTCTTCTGGTTGTTTTGTTTTGCAACCTAGATATCTGGGAGCCTAATTTGGCATGTCTGAACCTATAGTTTTCTCCCAGATCAATAAATAATCAATCCCCCTTTTAATCAACTTGACCACTAAAATCCAAAGCAAAAGATTAGGCAATCTTGCTTGTTTAGGTCATGTATCATATACTTGACTTAGACACGTAGTTTGTCTTTCACTTCGCTTTACTTTCAGTAGTTGAGCGCTGCGTGAGGTACGGATTTCCTACTCTCATTCATGCATTTGTTTGTATGACGATGCATTAGTTAGTAGGAATTGCATTGGAACAAGAGTGAGATGAGTGTTTGATTGGTGAGTTGCTTGATAGATTCAGGAATCAAAACATCTTTAAGGGGCACCACCTATAGTTTTCAAGATAAGGTGGGGAATTTCATCACCCCTTCCTTCAGCCCCACAAAACACCTCTCAAGAAATCTAATTTTAAAATCAAGTAGATGTTGGCTGCTAAGGATCTCGGGTGCATTAGGAGAGTGATTCGGTCGAGACCGTCATGGCGTGATCGGCGTCGCCCACTCTGTCCATAGTAGGAGAGATGAGATCTCCAGATCTGGGCTCACTTGCTGGGCTTTGTAGTCTTCATCATAGGGAGGTAAGTCATTTTGAGGCCACGTGACCTCGCAGTTAGGCATTGTCTAGTTGTAAAGACCTATAGTTACATTAGGTTGTTTGAGCCTTGTTTGCTTGGGTGCTTCTACCATTAACTACCCACCATAGGATAATGACTTCCTCCCTTCTTATCTGAGTCTTCTCCTCATCTATATTTTATGATTAGTCTCCTCCTCTTATTACACCTTCTGTTGTTTGGGGTTTTAGAGTATGAGTCTAGTGTTTTATGCGTGGTTGGGCTCTCTCTGGTGAGAACGCTCGACTTGAGAGAGTGCATGAGAGAGCCACAAGCCGCCAGATCTTCTAGTCAAGCTGGATCATACGAAGTTGAGTCAACTATCGTGTCTGAGGCAAAAATGACTGCTCTAATGCGTAGGATTGATAGTTAAGAGTTGGACCTAGGTCCTGTAGCTCAGGTCGCTACTCCCGCGTATAGTAGGTGTGGACTTACGGGACATAGTGACTTGGAGTGTGCTTACGCTCTACGCGATACTGAGCATGAAAATGTGATGTCACAACAGTGTCCTGTAACGACCCGTATAGTCACTCCTACGACCCGGGATGGCGAAACCACCCTAACTTCCCATTGGGGCCTAGTGGGAGCAACGATTAGAGCTCGCATACTCAACCTCCACCTCATCACCCTCCACACCCATTGGTGACCTACCAACCCCCACATCAAAGGTCTCAACCCCATACTCACCAACCTACTCAGGCTTCACTCTCGGGTTATTCTAGTCAGACTCTACCTCAGCGGGTTGACCCAGGGGACTCCACTCTTGAACAAACCCTTCATGCGTTCATGGAGAGCATGCAAACCATGCTTGTGGCAATTAAGTCCATGGTCAAAGCATTGGAAGTATAAGTTAGCCAGTTGGCTCATTAGCTCTATGAACGTGAGAAAGGTGGGCAACCACATTGGGTCGCCGTCCTTGCAATCACCATCTCATGGTGTCACCAGACCTGCGGTGATGCCTACATCTACGAGGGGGCCGAATCCTGAGGTCTCCTTGTCTCATCATGGATCGAAGGAATTAGATTCTGAGGTCGCCACTCATGTTTCTACGAAACAGAATGCTGAGTTTCCTTCGATAGACCCGTATGCCCCGAAGACGCCATTCCCTGAGTGCCTTAAAAAGAAAACTTCAGATCAGCATGACAAAATGCTTGAGATCTTTTGGCAAGTTAAGGTGAATATTCCTTTTGGAGGTGATTCAGCAAATGCCACCTTCTTATGCCAAGGTTCTCAAGGATTTATGCACCAAGAAGAGGAAAACCAATGTTCCGAAGAAAGCTTTTCTTGCCGCTAATGTAAGTTCATTGTTGGCACAACCCGCGCAATTCAAATATAAGGACCCTGGTTGCCCTTTTATTTCTTTTGTGATTGGAGAGCTGTCAATACATCGAGCTTTATTGGATCTTGGTGCATTTATTAATCTTCTGTCGTATTCGGTCTACGTCCACCTCAGTCTTGGAGACCTCAAACAAACAAAAACCACTCTTCAACTGGCTGATAGGTCTATGAAGAAACTGAGGGGGGTGTTGGAAGATGTTCTGATCAAAGTGGGAGACTTCATTTATCCAGTCGATTTCTTTGTTTTGGATATTGAACCTTTGCCAAACCCAGTTGAACAAATTCCTATTATTTTGGAGCGACCATTTCTAGCGACTTCCAATGCCTTGATCAATTTTTGCAATGGTATGATACACTTGACATATGGTAGTCAATGCGTTGATATCAACATCTTCACCATCGGAAAGAAGCCAAGTGCCTTCGATGATCCTGTTGAGGTCAACCTTATCCAGGGCACTAATGAGATTGAGGTCGAAGGCACCTTCAAGTATTTCAGAGAGTTGTTCGATGGAGATCCTGATGGTGGTGAAGATGTTTCACCTGGGTTGGCACAAGAAGGTGCCTTATCTTGTGATCATGCGTCCTTTGAACTGCATCCTTTCGATCATGTGGCTCTTGAGCCACAAGATACCATTTTTGTAGCCTCTGGCTACCTGCTCTTCATTCTGTATCTGTTGAGGACCCCATGTGGGTTTGGAATTAACAACCTGATACCCTACATTTCAAACAACCAGACAAAGGTTCACCTCTCATTCATGTCTTCTCTCTTGCCCATTCTCAAGAGGTATCAAGAGACCACAATGCTTATAAGGGTGTCAGGTGGTCACGCAATTTTGTTTCTGGACTTTGCCATCTCGGTAATAAGTATAGGGTGTCACTTTGTGTGGATGAAATGATCCTGGTGGACCCAAATGTTGATTGGAGGGTGGGTATTGATGACCATCAACTTTGTCATGGAATGAAAATATTTTTGTTTCAATTTCCTTTCACAGACCCTTTGAGACATAGGAACCATGATTCTTGGTTCATAAACCTCTCAACAATCCTCCTGTTTCTTATGTTGTAAGCCAATGCAAGTGCATATCCGGCTCGAGAGACGGCGGGTTCCCATTTAATGTCCCTTGACATATGAAGATGGGAGCCCATGAAGATGGGAGCCCATTTTTGTACATAGTTATATTTATAAAAATAAAAGAAGAAGAAGAGAAGAAGAGAAGAAGAAAATAACAAGAAGACTCCAAGAGTGAGAACAGCTTGTGGGCTCCAACCCCTGTGTATTCGGGCCCCATTTGTTTCACGTATTTGTCTCCCTTCTTTAGTATTTCACAGGTTTTGAGGGGAATTCGTGTTTGTATCCATCAACATGACCATGAACTTCCCTTTGCGTTTCACGTTGGTGAGATCTTTTATTTTTCATGCATAAATCCATGTAGTATCATGATTACTTTTATTGAGGATAATGCATGAAGTAAGTATGTGTGGGGGTGTTTTACGTGTGTACATAGTCGACTCTTTTCTCTTTTTGTTTTCTTTTCTTTTGTGTGCAATGTTAGGGTCATGTTAGTGTGCTACATTTAATATCGATATATCTGCTTGTCATGATCCTTTAAGATCGGGTAGTGTACGGTAAGGCTCTCCTACCCGTCGAGCTTCAGCATTGTGCTTTCTAGGAGATTAAGAACCTAAATTTGGATCTTGATCAGGCAGGGGTGCAGCGTAAACTCGACATTGTTGAACTGGAAGAGCTACGCAATGATGTGTATGAAAATGCCAAAATTCATAAGTCCCGAGCGAAGATGTTTCACGATCCCATGATTATGCGAAAGGTGTTTACGGCCACGCAGAAGGTGTTGCTCTACAATTCCCGACTTAATCTGTTTGTAGGTAAGCTCCACAGTCGTTGGTCTGGCCCTTTTATTGTGCCAACTGTATTTCCTGATGGAGTGGGTGAAATTCTGAACCAAGGGAATGGGGACGTGTTTAAAGTTCTGGACAATGCCTCAAACCTTACTTGGAGGGGGCACCAGCTGAAGTCGAGGAGGTCATGCTCCTTCATGAACCTCTCTCGCACTCAACCATTCATGTTCATGCATGATTGATTGAGATTTCATGTTTGTACATAGTTATATATGAAGAAAAAAACAAAAACAAAAAAATAGAACGAAGACTCCATGAGTGAACATTGATTGTTGTGGGCCCCAACCCTTATTTATTTGGGCTCCATTTCTTTCACGTATTTGTCTCCCTTTTTACGTATATCACAGGTTTTGAGGGTATTTGGGTTTGTGTCCATCAACATAACCATGAGCTTCCCTTTGTGCTTCACTTTGGTGAGATCTTTTCTTTTTCATGCATAAATCCATGTAGTATCATGCTCACATTCATTGACGATAATGCATGAAGTAAGTGTGTGTGTGGGGGGGGTGTTTTACGTGTGTACATAGTCGAGTCTTTTCCTTTGATTTTGTTTTCTTTCGTGTGCATTGTTAGGGTCATGTTAGTGTGCTGCATTTAATATTGATATATCTGCTTGTCATGATCCTTGGGTGACTTGTCTTCTTTTGCTTGCCTTGTGCTTTAAATTTTAAAATTTCTTTCAAAATCTTCATGTGTTTGCAAGAAAAAATGTTTTGTGGTTTTACATGTGTTTAAAAACACATGCAAAACCATTGACAGGCAAAGTAAAAGGTAGCTCTCAAAATTGTCTACAACATGATGCATTAGGATATTTAGTACACTGGCTTTAGGTCTTATCTAGTTGTAAGGATGCACCCTGGTTTTCACTCGGGGGGAGAGTAATCATAGGGTTTCAGTACTCAAATAAACAAAGAAGTCCACCCTGAACCTAGTGAGTAAAATAATTTGTGTATGTTAGTATAAGGATGTTTGTCGTAGTCAGAGGTCCTTAAACTCTTGTTGTGAAACTGTAAGTGTAGGGATTTTGGTTCATGTGTAGATAATAAATAAGTGGATAGGGTGTTCTCTCTTCTCGCACGGCTCCTACCACTTAGGAAATTAGGTCTGAGGGTACTTAGTGCTTGGTACTCTTGAGTCATCTGACTTGGGATGCACCAACCGAACTCCCGTGACATGGGTGGTAGGGATCGCCCTATGTGAAGATGTGGGGAAAGGTATATGTGATAATGTAAGTCCTCATAGGTAATGATGCACGAAACCTGACCTGGGGAGAATTACACACCAACTAGTAAAAAATGAAAAAAATAGAAGAACAAAAAGAAAAAAAAAGAAATGACAATGCAAATAAGAACCTTAATGGACTTTACACTTTGTAACACTTGGGGATGTTAAGGTTGCCCATGTCTTTCACTTAAATCCTTAACTAACTTGCATGAATGGTTGATTAGGCTAGGTGTGTGGACTAAATACATATATATATATAGTCGGTCCGTAGTATTACCGTATCCATTGATCGACTAAAATGAGTCCATCGAGTCGTGTTTCTAGGTTGAATAATGCATCAATGTTTGGATTTTGTGGGTATATCCGCTGAAAACTCTTAGGAGACAACACTCCTCCTTTGCGACAATGAGGTTTAACGGCTTGTTGCACGTACTAAGTGTAACAAGATTACTACGAAAGTGAGTTAGGATTTCCTTGTTTTTCGTACGTTTTTCCTTTCTTTGTTTTGCTCGGGACTAGCAAAAGGTAATTGTGGGAGATCAAGGCCAACATGGTCACTATGTCCAGGGTTATCTGAGCGGGTCGGGCTAGTCCAGTGGGCAACCAGGACCATCTGTGGCAGATAGAGGTGGATTTAGTCAACCAGTTGCACCACCACAACAGAGAAGGAAAGTCGGATGGGTCTTCACCATCCAGGCAGAGGAGGCGAGAGACGCCAACACCGTGGTGGAGGGTACCCTTTTTTTTGTTGGTCTAGTAGCTAGTGTCCTTTTTGATTGTGGGGCCACACACTCCTTCATTTCGGAGCAGTTTGCGGGTGTGTTGGGTCGTAACCCTGAGCCACTGACAGCGAATTTGGAAGTCCGCACGCCCATGGGTTTTGTGGGCACTATGGGGAGCTTCCTCCCTGGCACCACTCTTGTTTTGGGAGACCAATATTTTTTTGCAGATTTGGTCTTGCTATCGATGGAGGACTTCAACGCCATACTGGGGATGCATTAGTTGTAAAAGTACGACGTTCAGGTCTTGTGCCGTGAGAAAAAGTTTCTAATTTCGAGAAAGTACCTGTCTGATGTGCTGATCAGGGGATGAAGAGTGATTGACATCATTGTTGGCTTTTTGGCCTTAATCTATGTTTTGATGATTTAATCAACCGAATCATAATTGTGATCATGTAGAGTAGTACACATGTTGCATTTCATATATATTACTTTATGCTAACTTCTACAGGTGATCGAGACTCAAGGAAGAAAGGAAATCAAGTCAAGACATGTAATCAAGCTCATTTGACGACATGTAATTTGTATTTCTTTGAGTCTTAGGAACTTTTTGTAATGGAGCATACTTGAGTTAAAAACTACTCAAACACACACTAGGTTCCCTATAGAAGTCACACGAAATTTCACATAATTTGGATTTCAATGATCACCCAAACTTAGACAGGAAAACACTAAACCAAAACCTGGACAGTCTGCCCACATTCGGTCGACCGAAACAGACTGTTCGGTTAACCGAGTGATCATATATCTTGGTAGTGTTTTACTGCCCAAGTTTGGTCGACCGTCCAGACCTTTACGGTCGTCCGAGCAACAATAAATTTCCGACCGTTTGTTTTGTCGTATTATACCCAGCAATCGTATTCGTATTATCTGCAAATACCCCAAATACATTTACTGTATCGGTCGACCGAGGACCTTGTTCGGTCGACCGAACATAGACATCTCGACAAACCCAAAATGCATGTCGGTTTTCGGTCAACCGTGGACCTTGTTTCGGTCGACCGAATATGATCTTGTTTGTCCACCCCAAAGAGCCTGGTGTGAATCGGTCGACCGAACTTATCTCGGTATTCGACCGATCACTTAAGTGTACCTGAGTCATAGCCTTTGGCGGTTGACAATTCCTTAACCGGTCGACCGAACCTTAATCAAAATTGCCAAACGGTCGACCGAACTTACTTAGAATTGGGTCCTGTCAGTTTCTGTTTTGTGTATCTTACACAATCTTTACCCAATTCATCCCCAACGGCTATAACTCTTTAGGAGCTTATAAATAGAGTTGTAAAACACATTTTAACACAGCTCTCCGACTACTATTTGTCCCCAACATTAGAGAGAAACCTCCAAACACTCCAAGCCTCAAACCTTCCACACTTTAGTCTTAAATCCTATTCTCGCTCAAGTGTGGTCAAGATTAGAGAGTATTGTTCCACTCATTGTTTGTTCAAGAAGCAAGGGTCTTGGTGAAAGCCCAAGATAAGAGTATAGACTTTGGTGAGAGCTCGAAGTGTCCCTCTCGGATTGTAAGAGGACGAGCCAAGCTCGGCGAGGGTTGTTCGCGAGTTTGAAGATTGTAAAGGCGTTCCTCCCGGCCCGGAAAAGGGAGTGGTTAGTGAAGTTGTGAACGGAACTCGGTGATCCGAGCGGAGCTTGCAAGAGAGGACTAGGACCTGGGTGGGGTGCCAAACCTCTATAAAAAGGCCCCGACTCTTTGTGGTTTGCATAATCTCTTTCCTTTACTTGCTTGTTTAGTTTTAAATTCCGCTACATATCTTTGATCGTTAAACAAGTAGGTCATTAAGGATACAAGTGATTAGAATTAGAGACCCTCACGATCCTACAATCATATCATGCATACATTTGTGTCTTATATCCGTTATCTTTCACCTAAAGAATGCTGCGTAAAGAGTTTTATGTTTGAGTTTCAGGAATAAACAAGATTGAGGAGAAGAGACATAAAAGCACCTAAGAGCGGGAAAAAGGACTGATTTGATAGACTTAGGGACTAAGATGCAAGGGAGAAGGACCTAAATGTAAGCCAAAGAACCAATGAGCATATCAGGAAACTCCGCACCATCATGGGGAGTATTTTGGCAATTTGATTCGCGTCGGAGCTCTAGCAACCAAATTGGATACATCACACATGAAGAAAGCCATCAAGAAAAGCCCACAAAAATTCCAGACCGGATCCAAACCCAGTAGACTGCCAATTGGCGGTCTGGGACCGCTAATTGGCGGTCTTGGTTGCTCCGGATCCGATGTGGTTTAGTCAGGTCTTGTATAATTGTGTGTTATGTCTATTTTTGGTATTGTATTAGTCCCATACCGGGAGATTGTCCCGGATTAGCTTTTTCTGTGGCTATAAATAGAAATCGTCCTCCTCCCTTGTATCCCATATCTCTCTTGGTGGCCATCCTCTCTACTACGAGTTAAAGCCTTAAAGCAAAAACCATGGTGGAGAGAGGCTACTTGTAATTGTGTGAGTAATAATAGATGTTTTGTTAAGTTTTCTCCATATTGTCTTGTCTTTCCAATTCTTGCATACTTAGTTAACTTGTTGTTTTAGTCTTCTTATAATTCGTTTAAGCATGTCTTCTTTCACTAGTATAAATGGTAGTTTAAATATGTGTGAGTACTTCCATTCCCCTTTGGGGGTGGAGTAGATGTGTATACATGTTATGTAGATGGTATGAATGCTAAACATTGTTGTATGTGAGAAATGTTAGTATGCTTGTTTGAATTAATAAGAACTTTTACTTGATGGTTTCTGCCATAATGTTTAGGTACATTCTATGCTTTTTATGTTCTTAATAACAAACATGTCATGCTAATATTAATCACCTAGGTTAGTGTTTTAAATGATAGGTCTTGCCATTAGGTACTTCTTATGCATTAACAAACACTAACTACACTTGAGCTTATTGTATGCATTCACCACACTTATTTCATGTGTACACACACACACTCCACCCCTTAGGGGTATTTCCCATTCCTGAGATTTATCTTTCTTCTTAGTAGTTGCTTAGCTTAGTTTAGTTCATTTCGTACTTTCATTTCCTCATTTCTAGTTTACTAGTTTAGTGTAGTTTAGTTTAATCAATCATTTCTTTCCCACTCGCCTTCGAATAAACTAAAGTCGTCACACCTCCCTGTGGATCGACCTGTATTTGCCACCGCTTCAACGCGGCTGTGCACTTGCAGTTATAATTAAAACGTTCAATCAAGTTTTTGGCGCCGTTGCTGGGGAGGTGCTCTGTCCAGACATTGGTTTGGACGATTCGAGTGGGTTTAATTTTTTGTTTTTAGTTTTTGTTTGTTTCAGGGATATCTTGGCATCGAGGGGAGGCAATTGGAGAAAGTGGAGGAAGAAGGACACCAAAATGACCGTCAATTAGCAATCTGGGACCGCCAATTGGCGGCCTGGTGAGCTGATTTTGCTCCAAATTTTGTTCTCGTTGTTTGTTTCTTCAATTTAGTTGTCTGGGAGTTCAATTTTGCATGTTTCAACCTGTAGTTAGATCCTAGATTAATCAATTCCCCTTTTAAGACAACTGGGACCATAAAACTCAAAGCAAAAGATTAGACTTCTTGCCATCTAGGTCATGCATCATTTGTAGACCTTCCACACATTTGTCTTTTCTTTTCTTTACATTCTTGTTGTCTATTGCGTGCGTGAGGTACGTGCACCCATTCTCTCATTCATGCATGGTATAAGCATGCATTAGTTAGTAAGGTGCATCGAGACAAGAGTGAGGTGAGTGCTTGTTTGGTGAGTTGCTTGCTAGCCTAAGATTTCAAAACATCTTTAAGGGGCATCACCTATAGTCTTCAAAGATAAGGTAGGGGATTTCATCACCCCTCCTTTAGCCCCAAAAAGCACACTCAAGTAAAGCCTAAATCTAAAAGCAAGTAGACATTGCCATAAGGATTTCTGACGCATTAGGAGAATGATTGAGTTGAGACCGTCATGACCTGATCGGCGTCGCCTGCCTTGTCGATAGTAGGAGCTACTGGTATCACTTGCTGGGCATTGTGGTCTTCGTTGGAGGGAAGTGAGGCGTGTCGAGAATAGTGATCTCGAAGTTTGGCATCGTTTAGCCTAAGGACCCATAGCCATAATTTGTTTGAGTCATGCTTGCTAGATTAGGTTTCTACCCTCTCCCACTACCCACGCTAGTTTCTAGGGATTCTTCCATTCTCCTCTGAGTCATCTTCTTCTCACCTACTTCTACGTTCTAGTCTCCTCCCCTTTACACTCTCTGTTAGCATTTTAGGGTCGAGTCGAGCACTTTTGCGAGCTTGGCCGCGTGGTGGTGAAATTGGTCGACTCGAGAGTTTTTTGAGATGGATGGTTACATGGGCGACTATCCATATCATTGTTGGGACCAGGACAATTCTCCCTGGTATTCCGGACCCATGCAACCTGGGGTGGCTCAGACAAACACCCCGTATGGTTAAGACAATCTTAATTGTGTGGCTGAACAATCTTCATATTGGGGTAATATGAGAGAGGCACCGACTGCTAGACCACCATCTAGTTACCTTGGATCTTATGTTGGTCATCAAGCTGAGACATTGCAAGAACCTTTTGCCTCTTTCATGCATGTGGTAGATGACATCGGTGAACCGGTGGTTCCAGTTACCGTACCATGTGACTGTTGTGGGTTGAGTGGTCATGTCATTGGGGAATGTCCTTATGTTCCCCCAGAGCCCGAGTTTGAGCATACGTTGTCCAAAAATGCTCAATATGACCATTACGCATCCGTGTACAGCCCGAGAGGGATGGATTCATGGGGAGACAATTCTTATTCAAATTCTTATACTTCATTTTCACCCAGTATCCTCCTCCTGAATACCCAGAATTCTACCAACACCCCACTTCAAATAATTGGACTCATTCTCTGCCCATCAACACCCAACCCCGAAATTTCCCAAGCTCTGACTTGGACGTCCTAGTTAACCACATACATGATTCCTTGAATCAAACTTTTCTTACGTTCATGGCAACCACTCAACACTCCGTATAAATATGGCACTGCAAGTGAGTCAAATGACGCAGCAATTACGTGAACGTGAGGAGAGTAACTTTTCTTGTCAACATGAGTATTTATCTTCTGATATCGAACCACCACCACATCCACAAATTCAAAGCACAATCTTTCAAAGTCAAACTCCTAGTCAGTCTGAGGGACTTGGGGTTTCAATTCATGATCACATGGTGGGGAATTCGATCCAAATTGAGAATAACATGGACCAACTTCATTATGAGTCGGTACAAGATTGTGTCTTATCTTTTTGTCCTGTGGCCCTTGAGCCACATGATCTTCATGTTGAGCCTATTAAGGACTCACCCCTGGTGGAGCAAGAGCTCCCTAGTACCCTTAATTTAAAACGACCTGATGAGAGTTTGTCTCTCACTATTGTTCCTGATCATCTTGGAAATGATGGAACGTCAAACAATTACATTGCTAATGAGGGTATTAGGAGTTCGTGGGAGGATACCTTGGGTATGAGATCCACTTTCTGTTTGTCTGGTGAGTCGGACATGCATAACGAGCTTCTTGACCTCGTTCCGACCCACCACCCTGTTGGTTGGAGAGTTTCAATTGACGATCATAACTTCAGTACCGTAACGGGAGAAACACTTCTTCCGTTGCCCCATATTTTTCCCCAACTCTTGCGAGGTTCAAGCTCTTTCAATTTGATCCTTTGAATGAGATGCATTTGCGTCTATTTCATGAACCTCTCCTTTCATCTTGTGCTCTTTGTGAGGGGGCCCAAACATGAGTATTCTGGCCCCGCATGGTGTCATGTTCCCTTTCCAAGTGCATTGACCCACTTTTGAGATTCCCATTTGATGTCCTTTGACAAATGAAGATGGGAACTTATTTTTGTACATAGTTATATTAAAAACAGTACAGTAAAAGACTCCATGAGCGAGCATTTGATTGTTGTGGGCCCCAACCCTTGTGTATTTGGGCCTCATTTCTTCCACGTATTTGTTTCCCTTCTTTAGCATCTCTCTAGTTTTGAGGGAATTCAGGTTTGTGTCCATCAACATAACAATGAACTTCCCTTTGCACTTCACATTGGTGAGATCTCTTCCTTTTCATGCATAAATCCATGTAGTATTTTGCTCACATTCATTGAGGACAATGCACGAAGTAGATGTGTGTGTGTGGGGGGGGTGTTTTACGTGTGTACAAAGTCGAGTCTTTTTCCTTTGATTTTGTTTTCTTTTGTGTGTATTGATAGGGTCATGTTAGTGTGCTACATTTAATATCTATATATCTGTTTGCCATGATCATTGCATGACTTGTCTTCTTTTGCTTGCCTAGTGCTTTAAAATTTTCACATTTCTTTTAAAATATTCATGTGTTCGCGAAAGAAAATGTTTTGTGGGTTGTGTGTGTGTTTAGCATGTGCAAAACCGTTGTGAGGCAAAGTAAAAAAGAAAGCTCCCAAAATTATCTTGAACTTGATGCATTAGGACTTCAAGTACAGTGGCTTTAGGATTTATCTAGTCGTTAGGATGCACCCTGGTTTTCCCTCGGGGGGCGAGTAATCATAGGGTTTCAGAACTCAAACAATTAAAGAAGTCCACCCTAAATATAGGAGTCAATAATTCGTGTTTGTTAATATAAGAAAGTTTGTTGTGAGACATTAAGTGTAGAGATTTTGGTTCATGTGTAGATAACAAAAAGTGAGTTGGTGTTCTCTCTTCTTGCACGGCTCCTATCATTCGGGAAATTACGTCTGAGGGGACTTTCTGCCTGGTGCTTTCGAGTCATCTGACTTGGGATGCACCGACTGAACTCCCGTTACAGGGGTGGTAGGGATTTCGATATGTGGAGATGTGGGGAAAGGTATACGTGATAATGTAAGTCCTCATAAGCAATGACGCATGAAACCTGACCCTGGGAGAATCAAACACCAACGAGACAAAAATAAAAGAAGAAAGAAAAAGAAAAAAATAAAATAAAATAAAAATGGTAATGCAAATAAGAAGCTTAATGGACTTTACACTTTGAATCAGTTGAGGAGGTTAAGGTTGTCCATGTCTTTCACTTAAGTCCTTAATTAACTTTCATGAATGATTCATTAGGCTAGGTGTGTGGACTGGATACATATATAGAGTCGTCACGTAGGATTACCGCGTCCAATGATCGATAAAAATGAGTCCATCGAGTCGAGTTTCTAGATTGAATAATGCATCCATGTTTGGATTTTGTGGGCATATCCGCTGAAAACCCTCAGGAGACAACCCTCCTCCTCCTTGGCGACAATGAGGTTTAATGGCTTGTTGCACATGCTAAGTGCAACCGTGATTCCTACGAAAATGAGTTAGGATTTCCCTGTTTTTCGTATGTTTTTTCCTTTCTTTTAATTTTCTTTTTCTTTTGTTTTGCTCGGGACTAACAAAAGTTATGTGTGGGGGTATTTGATTGACATCGTATCATGCATACATTTGTGTCTTATATCCATTATCCTTCACCTAAACAATGCTGCGTGACAAGTTTTATGTTTGAGTTTCAGGAATAAACAGGATTGAGGAGAAGAGACATCAAAGGACCTAAGAGTAGGAAAAAAGATTGATTTGAGAGACTTAGGGACTAGGACCTGAATGTAAGCCAAAGGACCAATGAGCAAATCAGGAAACTCCGCACCATCATGGGGAGTATATTGGCAATTCGATTCGGATTGAAGCTCCACCAACCAAATTGGATACATCACACATGAAGAAAGGGGTCACCTTGTCTCAAACCGTTGCTGGTCACAAAGGAAGGGGAGTTTGTTCCATTGACCGTCACCACAAAGGAGGCTTTAACGCAACTCACGATGAGCCTCTTCCACTTGTTGGAGAAGCCAAATCTAGACAACACTCCATCTGAGAAAACCCACGAGATGGAGTCGTAGGCTTTCCGGATGTCAAGCTTGATGCACATTCGACCCTGCCTTTTGTCGAGGTGTAGGTTGTGGCACAACTCATGGGCAAGGAGGATGTTGTCTCCAATCCTTCTTCCTTTGACAAAGGCACTTTGACTCTCCCCAATGAGGTGTGGGAGCAGCCCTTTCAATCGGTTCGCATGTACTTTTGATAGGAATATATAGGTCATGTTGCATAACACGATAGGTCGGTAATCCTCCACCAAAAGTGGTGCTTTCTTCTTAGGGATGATCGTAATGGAGGTTGCATTCCATCTGACCAACACCTTCCCACTCTCGAAATAGGAACTCATGGCTTTAAACACATCTTGCTTGATGATCTCCCATGTGGCTTTGAAGAACTTTGCATTGAAGCCATCGGTCTCGGCGCTTTATCGACATTTGCATTCAGCACAACCGCTTCGACCTCCTTCATGTCAAGTTTCCTTGTTAACTCCGTCCCTTCCGTCGGTAGGATAAGTAGAAGGATGACGGAAGAGGGAATGGGTTTCACCTGCACTTCATTAGCAAACAAGTTAGAATAAAAACACCGGAAAGCATCCCAGATCTGTCCCTCCTCTTCCACTACATTTGTACCCTCACTCACTCGTCTCACTTGGTTGGTGGCTCTCCTCACTCGAAGGTGCGAATGGAAAAACTAGTGTTTCGGTCCCCCTCTTTCAGCCACTTTACTCTTGATTTTTACCGAATGATGGACTCCTCCCAAGCTAGAGTCCGTTCAAGGAAGTCCTTCGCTGCCCCCTCAGCAAGAGCGAGCTTAGTATCGTGCGATTGCACCACCCTTTGCTTCCTTACATCCACAAGTGCAGCACGGTCCTCGCCCACCTTTTGATTTACATTTCCAAACATAGAGGTGCTCCACCGAACGAGCCTCTTCTTAACTTTGTCCAGCTTTCCCACCACTCTAAACAAGGGAGTTCCTCTCTCATATTTTGTCCAAGCTTGTCCCACGATGCCACGAAACTCCTCATGCGCAGCCCAATGGTTTTTGAAGTGGAACATCTTGCTCTTAGGGCTCCCATTTCCTTAGGTCCTTTTCATCAGCAAGTTAGTAGGATTCCAGGAATAACTCAAGCAAAGCATTGTGGATTAGAATCCGGTCAATCCGTGTCTCAATGCAAGCACTTCCATCGGATGAGTTTGACCACGTGAACTCACTATCGGTGGATGGCATCTCAAGGAGCTGGAGGGCATCAATGCACTCATTAAATTCTGACATAGCAATCTGGTTTCCAGCAGCCCCTCCCCGTTTCTCACTTGCTCTTCGGATACAATTGAAGTCGCCCCCTACTATCCATGGACTATAATCGATTGGTTCCACTTGTAGGAGGTCACTCCACAACACTCTCCTCTCCACATGCCCGTTTTCCCCATAGACAGTCGTGATATCAATCTTGGTGCCATCTCTTCTCAATATGGTCCTGAAGTGTAGCAATTGTGTTGATTCAAAAGTAACATCCATATCCATAATTTGGTCATTCCAAAGCATGAGAATCCACTCCGAGTCTACAATCAAACTATTCGACATCCAAGCATGGGGCCAAATGGCCCGTTTGAAGCGTTCAATTTTCTTGTAATTAACCTTATGCTCCATAATACACAGCACATCCGGTTTTACCTCCTTTAGGCGACCCCTTATCATTAGTGCACGCCCAGGTCCATTTGCACTGTGCACATTCCAAAAGCGCATATCAATGGGATCAAAGGTGCGGGGTGAACCCTCTTTACCTCCACACGAAATCATTTTGCTACTCCTTTTCCTCCCAGAGCGTCTTAGTGGTGGTGGCGGGGAGCTGACCTTCTTCTTGTCTGTCCCCTCTTCACCACTTATCACTGAATCCAGCCCATACCCAAGTATCTTAAATCTCCCCTCATCATGTGTTTCTGAATTCCACATAGGTTCATTAGCACGTGCCACTTTTGAGGGAGACATCCAAGTCGAATCCTTTTGGACCAAAGAAGCGAGCCCACTTTGCTCTTTGTTTCGTTCCCTCTCCTCATGCCCTTAAGGCCCACCAACTAACTCAAGGGGTGTGACCCTCTCCTTTGTTGGATCGTGTGGGTTATGGGTCCACAATTAAGGCTAATCACAATTCTCTACTTGATTAAGCAATGAACATGCGCAGCAGAATAAACAATCAAATGTAGGGAAAGAAAGATATGCAAACCACAATGGAACACGGGGGATTTTTATAGAGGTTCGGCACCCCACCCGGGTCCTAGCCCTCTCTTGCAAGCTCCGCTCGGATCACCGAGCTCCGCTCATGACTTCACTAACCACTCCCCGTTCCGGGCCGGGAGAGAACGCCTTTACAAGTCTTCAAGCTCGCGAACAATCCTCGCCGAGCTTGGCTCCACCTCTCACAATCCGAGAGGATCACTTCGGGCTTTCACCGAAGTCTATACTCGTTGTCTTGGGCTTTCACCAAGACCCTTGCTTCTTGCACAACAATGAGTGGGACAACACTCTCTAATTCTTGAGCACACTTGAGTAGAAATAAGGAATTGATCACTAAGTGTGGAAGGTTTGAGGCTTTGAGTGTTTTGGATTCTCTCTAATGTTTGGGACAAGTTTGTAGTGGGAGAGTTGTGTTAAAATGTGTTTTACAATTCTATTTATAAACCTTAGAGAGAATAGAGCCATTGGGATTGATTGGGTGTGAGTTGATGTGTGATACACAAAACAGAAAATTGCAGGACCCAATTCTGTAAGAAATCGGTCGACCGAAACGGGACGAACGGTCGACCGTTTGGCAGTTTGAACTAAGTTCGGTCGACCGGTTAGGTAACGGTCGACCGCCCAACGCTACGACTTAGGTACACTTAAGTGATCGGTCGAACTCCACAAAGGAATCGGTCGACCGATTTGTACCAGACACTTTGGGGTTGACAAACAGTGATGTATTTGGTCGACCGAAACAGGTCTAACGGTCGACCGTTTTTCAACAGGAGATTTGGGTTTGTCAAGAGATGGACAACCGGTCGACCGATCATGGTCCTCGGTCGACCGATACATGAAATGTATTTGAGTATTTTTGGTTTAATACGAATACGACCGTTGGGTATATACGACAAAAGTAACGGTCAGAAAAATAAGTTCAGGCGGTCGACCGAAAGGTAAAACACGGTCGACCGAAACCGGGCAGTGAAAATACATATAGGATACTTGATCATTCGGTCGACCGAACGGCATGTTGCGGTCGACCGAATGTGGGCAGACTTTTAGAGTTCAGCTTTAGTGTTTTCCGGTCTAAGTTTGGGTGATCTATTGAAGTCCAAATTATGTGAAATTTTGTGTGTGACTTCTATAAGGAACCTAGTGTGTGTTTAAGTTGATTTTAGATCATGTATGCTCAATATACACAAGTTCCTAAAGACTCAAAGAAATACCAAATACATGTCTTCAATTGAGCTTGATTACATGTCTTGACTTGATTTCCTTTCTTCCTCGAGTCTTGATCACCTGTAGAGGTTAGCACAAAGCAATATATATGCAATGCAATATGTGTGCTACTCTACATGATCATAATTAAGATTAGGTTAATTAAATCATCAAAACATAGATTAAGGCCAAAAAGCCAACATCCTTATCTGAAATCATGTCCCCACTACTTGGCTCAACCTCACATATCACTTCCCTATCACGTGAGCTTTGTGGCTCCACATCATGCACCAAATCCCAATCACGTTGCCCACTAACAACACTTTGAGGAGCCTCCACTAGGTGTCCATCAAGCATATCATCATGGTTCCCCACTTTGTCTTTTGCATAAGAGAATTGCCTCTTCTCATTTGCCAAAGGTAAGGTAGAGCACTCAAACTCCTCCTCATTGGCTGGTCCAGAAATGGGTGTAGCATTATTCCCACCCACTTCCATTTGCTTCTTTTGTCCCCCAATAGACTTCCTTCCCTTTGCACCCTTGCTGGAAACCATTTGGGAGGGAGATTGTCCCATGCCACATGTCGTGGCTTCATTTGGTCCCTCCAACGAGCAAAGAAGTGTCTCATTTTGTCCATTGCCTCCCAAAGCTGCCACATCACATGAGCTCCCACATGGCCTCTCCCCATTTGCTCCTCTTTCCACCTCAGCTTCCCCAAGCTCCATATCATCTTCCCTTCCACCCTCTATTGTCTTCCCTCCCTCACCATCAGTCCCTTCCTTCTCAGCCTCCGCCTCACCCACCCTCACCAACACTTCTTGACTTTCCCCACACCCACTCGTCTCTCCCAAGTGCCTCTCATCTCGTACTTCATGCTTCCCACTCTTACCATGAGTGACCACCACCCATTCTTCTGCAATTCTTTGTGGGGGGAACAAGCACATTCGGAGGCATCTTCCTTTGTGGACATTTCTCCACCTCATGACCAAACTCAAGACAATCCTTGCAATAGCCAGGACGCCATTCATACTCCACAAGTACTCTATGCATCCCACATTCTTCCACTTGAACATCAACCCAACTAGGGTATGAGAAATCAGGACATACCTCAATGCATACTCATGCAAAATCTAACCTTCGTCCATGAGCCGTATTGTCATCCATGTAGAGTGGTCTCCCTAATACACTTACAATATTGCTCAACGTTCTTTGCGACCAAAATCGTAGGTCAAGCTCCGGAAAATGAACCCAAATAGGAACCATTGTGATATGTGCCTTCTCCAAAGTCACCTCCGGGAGCCATTGTTGGACCACAAGTGGAGCTCCTCTAACAAAATATGACCCCCCCCTTCAAGCACTTTCTTCCTATCTTCTCCAAAAGTAAAACGAAATAACATGAAACCTTGCCCTCCTAATGATCTCCAAGTCTACAACTAAGCCCCATAGCTTGTGGAGGTACTTCTCCAACGTTGGTAAATGAGGTTTGAACCCAATGAAGTGACCTACCAAAACCGTGTCCCATCTTTTCAATGCCTCTACTACTTCTATCTTTGAACAAACAGCCACCCTCTCCCCTTAATTGACAACCAGTTGGATGAAGTCAATGGTCGTGGATACCCTTGGCTTTGCTGAGAAGATGTCTGACCACTTCCTTGGGGGAGTAAGAACACTCCCTAGAGGTGGCGCAGCAGCATCACCTTCCAAAGCTGCAGATGAACCTTACTCTGAGACAAAATGGAGATCCTCTGTGGTGCCACAATCTCCATCTTGTTGTTGCAAACGTGTGGAACTAGTCTTTGTCTCCATTTTGGTGAAAAAATCAAGAGATTTGGTGAAGAAATGGGGTCAAAAACCTTAGAGAAGCCTAGGCTTTCCATGCGCACCAGAACTTCTCTCTCCTTTCATTTTTTTCCCTTCCCCCTTCTCACTCTCTCCCCCTCTTTCCAGTTTAAGCATGTTTTCTTTCCCTAGTATAAATGTTAGTTTAAATATATGTGAGTAGTTCCATTCCCGTTTGGGGGTGGAGTAGATGTGTATACATGTTATGTAGATGGTATGAATGCTAAACATTGTTGTATGTGAGAAATGTTAGTATGCTTGTTTGAATTAATAAGAACTTTTACTTGATGGTTTCTTCCATAATGTTTTGGTACATTCCATGCTTATTTATGTTCTTAATAACAAACTTGTCATACTCATATTAATCACCTAGGTTAGTGCTTTAAATGATAGGTCTTGCCATTAGGTATGTCTTATGCATTAACAAACACTAACT
This sequence comes from Triglochin maritima, assembly GCA_963682175.1. Lineage (NCBI taxonomy): Eukaryota > Viridiplantae > Streptophyta > Magnoliopsida > Alismatales > Juncaginaceae > Triglochin > Triglochin maritima. The sequence goes on from OY821786.1 coordinate 22,209,842, forward strand.
ACACTTGAGCTTATTGTATGCATTCACCACACTTATTTCATGTGTACACACACACTCCAACCCTCAGGGGTATTTTCCATTCCTGAGATTTATCTTTCTTCTTAGTAGTTACTTAGCTTAGTTTAGTTCATTTCGTGCTTTCATTTCCTCATTTCTAGTTTACTAGTTTAGTGTAGTTTAATTTAATGAATCCTTTCTCTCCATTCTTTCTCACTCACCTTCGAATAAACTAAAATCAACACACCTCCCTCTAGATCGACCCGTATTTGTCACCGCTTCAACGCGGCCATGCACTTGCGGTTATAATTAAAATGTTCAATCAAAGAGCAGAGGGGGTTGAATCATTGTGTCAGCATTGAAGGCTCAGCAGTTGATTCACCAAGGATGCATGGCGTTCTTGGCTACTCTAATAGTTCCAAACCTCGAGATGAGGAGGCTGAAGGACATTGAGATTGTGCAGGATTTTCCAGAGGTGTTTCCGGCTGATATTCTTGGTTTACCTCCGCACCGAGAGTTAGAGTTCGGCATCAAGTTAGTAGCTGATACCACTCTGCAATCGAAGGCTCGATATTGGATGACACCTATATAGTTGGCTGAGCTGAAGAAGCAGCTGCAGGATTTGATGGATATTAGGTCTCACGTTAGGGAGCACAAGTGCTTTTTGTGAAGAAGAAGGATGAGTCATCGTGGACGTGCATTGACTACGGGATGCTGAATAAGGTTACCATCAGAAATAAGTACCCTTTGCCCAGGATCGAGGACATGTTTGACTTGTTGCAGTCAGTGAAGGTTTTCTTGAAGATTGATCTACGTTCGGGTTATTACCAGTTGAGGACAATGGAGGAGGATGTCCAGAAGACAACATTAAGGATCAGGTACGGCCACTATGAGTTCTTAGTGATGCCCTTTAGACTGATGAATGGGCCTGTAGCATTCATGGATGTGATGAATAGGACGTTCAAGCTGTATCTCAGTAATTTTTTCATCGTCTTTGTAGACAACATCTTGGTTTACTCACCTGATAGAGAGTGGCACAATGAGCATCTGAGGATAGTGTTTGGCATTTTGCGAGATCAGCAGTTGTATGCCAAGTACTCGAAGTGTGAGTTTTGGCTGAATATGGTTGCTTTTTGGGGGCATATTGTGTCAGAAGATGGGATATCAGTTGACCCAGAGAAGGTGGAGGTAGTGACGCAGTGGAGAGCCCCGACGAGCGTGACTGAGATCAATAGCTTTGTGGGGCTGGCTGGCTATTACATGCATTTCATCGAAGACTTCTCTACACTTGCTTCACCACTGATGGTACTGACATAGAAAGGTGTCAAGTTTGTGTGGTCCCAAAAGTGCGAGGACAACTTTCAGGAGCTGAAGAGTCGGCTGATGACTGCTCCGGTTCTGACTCTTCCGAGTGGCAGCGGAGGGTATGTGATTTATAGCGACGCTTCGGGCATCAGTCTGGGTGTGTACTCATGTAACACGGAAAGGTGGTGGTGTACCTTTGAGGCAGTTGAAGGTGCACGACAAGAACTACCCAACTTATGATATGGAGCTAGAAGCGGTAGTTCACGCGTTGAAGACATGGATACATTATCTATATGGAGAGCAGTTTGAGGTCTTCACATATCACTAGAGTCTGAAGTATTTGTTCTCACAGAAGGAGCTAAATATGAGGTAACGTAGATGGCTCGAGTTCATTAAGGATTACGACTTCACCAGCTCCTATCATCCGGGAAAGGTGAATTCGGTTGCAGATGCCCTGAGCAGGAAGGTGGAGGTGGGAATAGACAGTTTGTGCATTCAGGAGTTGAGGTTTCTTGAGACTTTGGCAGAGTGAAAGCCAATCACTGATGGTTCAGAGGGAGCGGTGATTGCAGGACTGAGGGTGGAGCCTCAGACGCTCTCGAGAGTTGTGCAGGCTCAGAGTACAAATGATGAGTTGGTCAGCCTATTGCAGTTGGCTACTAAGGTTGGATTAGATTTCAATATAAGGGTAGATGGAGGTCTATGATTCAGAGAACGTATCTGGGTGCCGAAGGGGAAGACTTGAGAAAAGCCATCATAGAGGAGGCACACAGAGTGAGATACTCTATCCTCCCATGTAGCACAAAGATGTATAATGATCTGTAGCGGAATTTCTGGTGGAAGGGCATAAAATGGGACATAGCAAATTTTGTGATCGGATGATTGGTCGGCGAGCAGGTGAAAATTGAGCACCGGAGACCAACATGGCCGATGTAGAGGATTAAGCTGCCAGAGTGGAAGTGGCAGCATGTTGTTGAACGTTTTAAATAAACCGCAAGTGCACGGCGTCGGTGATGACGTGGCAAATACGGGTCGTCCACAGGGAGGTGAGCAGCCTCTTGTTTATCAGAAATCAAGTGGCGAAAAATGGAGAAGAGAGTTTGATTATACTACTCTACGCTACACTACACTACGAAGTACGAAATGCAAACGAAAGCAATAAACGATGAACTACCAAACTAAACTAAGAAGTAAATAAGTGCTGGAATTCAGAAATGGAAAACCCCTAAGGGGTGGAGTGAGTGCACACATGCAAAGAGGTGGGTGTTGAACACATTCTTTAAGCACAAATAAAGGTAGTGTTTTCATGCATAGGAGGTGTCTAAATGTTAAGGCAAAACTATCAATCCATTCACTAACCTAGTTGATTAACATTTACATACACAAGCTGGTTTAGTCCATAACCTAAACAAGCATGAGAGGTGTCTAATCATTTTGGCAAAACTCATCAAGTTATAAGTTCTATCCTAAACAAGCAAGCATATATTCATGTTTTATCAACACATTGTAAATACAACATTCATTCCATTCTCTAATGCATGTATGAACATCTACTCCACCCCCCAAAGGGGATGAAACTACTCACTACACATTACACTAATGATTAAACTAAGCAAGGAAAGCATATTAACTAAGCTACTAAAACTAATGAAATAAAATTAAACAAAGTAAAACAAGGAACATGAAACAAATAACATAATAAAGAAACTTTTATTAAAATGACTCACAATTCAAGTAGCATCCTCCTACTTTAGTGTGTGCTTCAAGGCCTCACTTCTAGTAGGAAGAATAGTCACTCAAAATGTGAAGTGATTACAATAGAAGGTGAAGAAATCTATTTATAGCTAAAGAAAAAGGCAATCCGGGACAATCCCCCAATGTGGGACTAAACAAATACCAGAAATAGAATAAACATCCTCTAATACATGTGCTAGCGAAGTTTGAGCGGATCCAGAAGGATCCAGACCGCCAATTGGCGGTCCATAAAGTCTGGATCCGGTTGGAATTTATTCTGGGCTTTTCTGGATTTCTTTGTCGGTCTTTGATGCATCTACATTGTTTATTGGAGCTCCGACCCAAATCTAATTACCAAAATACTCCCCAAGATGGTGTGGAGATTTTCTGTTTTACTCTTTGGTCCTTCGGTCTTACGTTCAGGTCCTTCTCCCTTGCATATTAGTCCCTAGGTCTCACAATTCAGTCCTTTTTGCCTGCTTTTGGGTCCTTTTATGCTTCATCTCTTCAAACCTATTTATTTCTGAAATTCAAACATAAAACTCGTCACGTAATATTGTTTAGGTGAAAGATAATGGAAATAAGACACAAATATAAGCATGAAATGATGTCAATCAAATACCCCCACACCTAATTTTTGCTAGTCCCGAGCAAAACAAAGAAAGAGAAAAGCATACGAAAAATAAGAAATCCTAACTCACTGTCGTAGGAATCACGGTTGCACTTAGCACGTGCAACAAGCCGGTAAACCTCCTTGTCGCCAAGGAGGAGGAGTGTTGTCTCTTGAGGGTTTTCAGCGGATACACCCGCAAAATCCGAGCAAAGATGCATTAATCAATCTAGCTACATGACTCGTTGGACTTATTTTGTCGATCATGGGACGCGGTAATACTACGGGTCGACTCTATATATGTAATCGGTCCACACACCTAGCCTAATGAATTATTCGTGAAAGTTAGTCAATAACTTAAGTGAAAGTCATGGGCAACCTTAACTTCTGAATGTGATACAATGTGTAAAGTCCATTAAGGTTCTTATTTGACTTTTTTTTCCTTTTTTTCTTTTTCTTTGGAGCATTTTATTGGTTGGTGTTTGATTCTGCCAGGGTCAGATTTCGTGCATCATTGCCTATGAGGACTTACACTATCACGTACACCTTCCCCCAAATCTCCACATAGGGCGATCCCTACCACCCGTGTAACGGGAGTTCGTTCGGTGCATCCTAAGTCAGATGACTCGAGAGAACCACGCACAAAATCACCTCAGACCTACTTTCCCGAGTGATAGGAGCCGTGCGAGAAGAGAGAACACCACTTATTCACTTATCTACATGGGAACCAAAACACCTACACTTACAGTTTCACAAAAAGAGTTTAAGGGCCCTTTACTACGACAAACTTCCTTATACTAACACACACGAATTATTGACTCACTAGTTTCAGGGTGGACGTCTTTAAATGTTTGAGTACTGAAACCCTATGATTACACGCCCCTCGAGGGAAAACCGGGGTGCATCCTAACGACTCGATAAGACCTAAAGCCAGTGATGCATTGCATACATTGCATCATATGTCTTTCATTTAGATTAATTTTATATCAATAAATGCTACTAAGGTATGTGTTTAGTCTTATTTACAGAATACAGGGACCTGAATGCAAATTACCCATATCCCGAGCATAAACGCTTGCAATGGATTCAATTCTAGCATAAGACCAAGTTCAAGACAATTGGGCGCTAAATTGAAGTCCAATTGATCACATAAAAGGCCAAGGACTTAATTGCAAAAAGCTGAGGACCCGACTGCAATTTTACGAGGATCAAAATATTATTTTGGAGAAGTTCAAAAGAAAATTCAAATTTAGATCTCCAAATATATGAAGGAATTAATTTGGATCTCAACGAAAAGGCAAAAAATAAATCCGAACGCGCAAAGGACAGCTAAAACATACCATAAACACACAGGAAAAATCCGGATTGATTCTGAGCCAAAAAGGTGGCGAATCTGCCGCACCTCATGTACAAATTGCGGCGGATTAGCTGCACAAAAGTTGACCCGTGCGCTCAAATTTTTACCAATGTTGTATTGACGCGTGTACTTTCCGTTTATATATTGGGATCCCCTGTTGCGGCTATAAATAAGGCTGAATCATGTATTGTAAGGTGGGGGTGATGGACTTAGGGTGATGAGAAGAAGAATGATGTTATTATTTTAATTTCGTGTTAGTATATTTTGATTACTTGAGTTTATGTTGAGTCATTTATCATGTAATGCTTTATAACTAATGTGATTTATTATAAGTTTCAGATTTCTCTAATCAAAACCCGATATCTAAACCCCCACCCAACAGAATTCACCATCTTTGTTCTCGTTTTAGTTTTATTTGTTTTTATTGTTCTTTCTTTAGAAAATTAAAAACCAAAAATTTCAAACCAAACTTATTTTTCTCTCTTTGTCTCCTTAATCGAAAATCACAAAAATAACAATATCTCTCCCTCCTTGTGTTCGACCCGTACTTGCCACGTCTTCATTGACGCCGTGGACTTGCGGTATAAATTAAATTCCCATCAAGTTTTTGGCGCCGTTGCCGGGGAGTTGACGAAGATTTTGTTTATTTTTGGTGATTTCGATTCTATTCTGTTTATCGTGTGCGCGATCTAACTATTTGGATTTGCGTTTCAGGAGACAACAGAGTGCGCGGCGAAATCCGGGCACATTCGGAGCAAGAAGGGCGGCGAAATCGCCCCACCCAAAGAAGAATCCGTGGCGGATCCGCCGCACGTCTGAAGCATGTGGGCTTCAATTTTTTCTGGGGTCGTCTCCATCTATGGGTGGACGCGTAGAGCTACTGGAATTTTCGAGAGCGGGCGGCGAACCCGTCTGAGCATTGCGGAGGTAACTTTTCTTGCCTTTCTCGTAAAATCTTAATTTTTGAAAAGTTCCCTTTCGTAAAACTGCACGTGTTAGGGTCAAAATTTCCATAATTGGCAGTAATTCAGGTCTGACCTAAAATTTGGCAAAATTAGAAGGACTTAGTGCATGCATCATATAGTGTTTTGTTTGCATTATTCTTGCTAAATTCTTGCAAATTATTTTTATTGTTGAAGAGTGCTGGAGGCAAGGTACGTATCGCGTTTTAACGATTGCATCTAAGCATATAATTTAGTTTGCATACAACCTTGCAATTGCCCCCTAATTAAAGACCAATGTTTGACTATCTTTGCTAGATTTAAGTTAAACAATCTTAAGGGCAACTCCGTAGGAAAAGATACGGTGGGGATTTCATCACCCTTCCGTGGCCCACAAACCACAATCCTAAAGTGTCACCCAAGCCTTAAAATTAAAATCAATTAGACATTGGCCCCTAAGGACTCGAACTCAATTAAGGAGAAGATTGGTTTGACTTGCTATGACTTGAAGCTGATCGAATTTAATTTGGTGTGTAGAAAGTGTTTTTGTGTTGACGTAAGTCTTCCAAGCGAAGTGGTTGTCTAATTGGCACCGACTCTGTCGGAAGCGCCCCCACTAACTATACACTGCCTGGCCAAGTTGGTTTGATTAGTGAGGGAGATGAATCAAGCGAGCCAATTCGACTCAACCAGTTAGGAGTCATCTAGAATTAGGCTCCCTTATGTCTAGGATTGTTTGAACCGTGCTTGTTTAGGAAACTTCTAACCAACCCTCTCATCTATCTTTTAGAGTTAAGTTTCCCTTCTCCTCTGAGTCATCTTCTTCTCACTTTCTTCTACGTTATAGTCTCCTCCCCTTTACACTCTCTGGTAGCGTTTTTAGGGTGGAGTCGAGCACGTTTTACGAGTTTAGCCTCGTGGTGGTGAGAGTGGTCGACTCTAGAGTTCTTTGTGAAGATGGATGGTTACATGGGCGACCATCCATATCATTGTTGGGACCAGGACAATTCGTCCTGGTATTCCGGACCCATGCAACCTGGGGTGGCTCAGACGAACACCTCGTATGGTTGGGATAATCTTCATTGTGTGACTGAGCAATCTTCATATTAGGGTAACATAAGAGAGGCACCGACTGCTAGACCACAATCTAGTTATGTCGGATCATACGCTCGTCAACAAACTGAGACATTACAACAAACATTGGCCTCTTTCATGCAGATGGCAGACGACATGAGTGCACCGGTGGCTCCAGTAGCCGTACCGTGCGACTGTTGTGGGTTGAGTGGTCATGTTATCGGGGAATGTCCTTATGTTCCCCCTTAGCCTGAGTATGACCACACATTTTCCCAAAATGCTCATTATGACCATTACGCATCCGCGTACCACCCGAGAGGGATGGATTCGTGGGGGGACAATTCTTATTCAAATTCTTATACATCATTCTCACCCCAGTATCCTCCTCCCGACTACCCAGAATTCTACCAACACCCCACTCCAAATCATTGGACTCATTCTCAGCCCATCAACATCCAACCCCAAAATTTCCCAAGCTCTGACTTAGACCTCATAGTTGACCGCATACCTGATTCCTTGAAACAAACTTTCCTTACGTTCATGGAAATCACTCAACAATCCAAACAAAATATGGTACTGCAAATGAGTCAAATGTTGCAGCAATTACGTGAACGTGAGGAGAGTAACATTTCTTGTCAACATGAGGATTCATCTTTTGATATAGAACCACCACCACATCCACAAATTCAAAGCACAATCTTTCAAAGTCAAACTCCTAGTCAGTCTGAGGGACTTGGGGTTTCAATTCACGATCACTTAGTGGAGGATTCGAGTCAAATTGAGAAAAACATGGACCAATTTCATTATGAGTCGGCACAGGATTGTGCCTTATCTTTTTGTCCCGTGGCCTTGAGCCACATGATCTTCATAGTGTGTCTCTTAAGGACTCACCTCTGGTGGAGCAAGATCTCCCTAGTACCCTCAATTTCAAACAACCTCATGAGAGTTTGCCTCTCACCATTGTTCCTGATCATCTTGGAAATGATGGAACATCAAACAACTACATAGCTCATGAGTGTATTAGAAGTTCCTTGGAGGATACCTTGGGTATGAGACCCACTTTTTGTTCGCCTGGTGTGTCGGACATGCCTAACGAGGTTCTTGACCTCGTTCCGACGCACCAGCCTGTTAGTTGGAGAGTTTGGATTGACGATCATAACTTTAGAAAAGCAACGGGAGAAACTCTTCTTCCGTTGCCCTTCATTTTCCAAACTCTTGAGTGGATCACGCTCTTTCAGTTTGATCCCTTGAATGAGACGCCTTTGCGTCCAATTCATGAACCTCTCATTTCATCTGGTGCGCTTTGTGAAGGCGGCCCACGCATGCGTATTCTGGCCCCGCGTGGTGTCATGTTCCCTTTCCAAGTGCATTGACCCACTCTTGAGTTTCCCATTTGATGTCTTTTGACAAATGAAGATGGGAACTTATGTTTGTACATAGTTATATATTTCAAAAAAATAAAAATTAAGACTCCTTCAGTTATCATCGATTGTTGTGAGCCCCAACCATTGTGTATTTGGGCTCCGTTTCTTTCACGTATTTGTATCCTTTCTTTAGCATCTCACAGGTTTTGAGGGAATTCGGGTTTGTGTCCATCAACATGACCTTGAACTTCCCTTTGTACTTTATGTTGGTGAGATCTCTCCTTTTTCATGCATACATCCATGTAGTATCTTGCTCACATTCATTGAGGACAATGCATGATTTAGGTGTGGGGGGGGTGTTTATCTATCTTTCTATCTTTTTGTTCGTTTAAAAAAAATTCAATGTTTCATGACATAGCTTAAGATTGAACTACCAAAACCCTAGTACAAATTGCATTGAGTTTTTGTTCCTTATTATATAGTTCTGCTTGTAGAAATTATGACATAAATCTAAGTTCCAAAGAAATAACCCATTACCCTTTAAGACATGTATGCATTTAAATTGGATGAATCAAATCTTTGAAGTGGTTGATAAAAAGCAGAGGTTGAGGAAAATATACCGGGAAGTGTGGACTTCTAATAGCAATTAAGCCTTGAGGAAAATAAAAGTAAAAAAAAAAGAATAAAAGTGAGGAAAGCACATTTTTCAAAATGATTACAAAAACCCAAGCCTTCGAGTCACTGGTCCGTAGGGGTATCTTGAAACCCGGTAACTTGAGTCTGCCAGCTCGGGATAATCGACCAAACTCGCTACACGAATGCAAAAAGGGTAAAAGTGTCAAAAAAAAAAGCAAATGTGTTGAATTACGGGAAAAAAATTACTCTAAGATACTCAATGCCCAAAGTTAGAAGAATGATCCATGCCATGGTTGATCCGAATGATACTTCACCTCCAGAGGAGGCGTGCAAAATAATTTAAGTGGATGTTGGAGGAACAAAAACCAAATCAGAATTTTTATGAGTTAAATTTATATAATGAGCATGCAAGAATTCTAAGTGAGATGTATAAGGTTGAGGTGGAGATATTGAGAGTTATTAATGAAATGTTGAATTAAGACTTTGTGGGTGTGTCAACTGAAAACCCTCACGAGACGAAACTCGTCCTCTAAGGAAACTTGGGGGTTTAAAGGCTTGTTGCACATGCTAAGTGCAACCGTGATTCCTACGAAAGTGAGTTAGGATTTCCCTGTTTTCATTTTCTTATATTTTGTTTTGCTAGGGACTAGCAAAAATCTAGGTGTGGGGGTATTTGATGCATTGCATACATTGCATCATATGTCTTTCATTTAGATTAATTTTATATCAATAAATGCTACTAAGGTATGTGTTTAGTCCTATTTACATAATACAGGGACCTGGATGCAAATTACCCATATCCAGAGTATAAACGCATGCAATGGATTCAATTCTATCATAAGACCAAGTTCAAGACAATCGGGCGCTAAATTGAAGTCCAATTGATCACATAAAAGGCCAAGGACTTAATTGCAAAAAGCCGAGGACCCGACTGCAATTTTACGAGGACCAAAATATTATTTTGGAGAAGTTCAAAAGAAAAATCAAATTTAGATCTCCAAATATATGAAGGAATTGATTCGGATCTCAACGAAAAGGCAAGAAATAAATCCGGACGTGCAAAGGACAGCTAAAACATACCATAAACACACAGGAAAAATCCGGATTGATTCTGCGCCAAAAAGGTGGCGAATCTGCCGCACCTCATGTACAAATTGCGGCGGATTAGCCACAGAAAAGTGTAGGATTTCTAGTTTAATTGTACATATATATTTTCGAATTTTTTTTATGCACAATAAGGATCAATTTATAATTTTCTATGATTTATTTCATGCATGCATCAATTTGTTTCAATAACTTTACTAAAACAAATATGGGACTCCGAAATTCATACCTAGAAGTTCTCTAAAACTTCTTGATGATCCGGAGACATTGAGGATGCTTGTCGCTGCGCCGGATGCCTCCGAGTATTCACCAAACTCTAAACAAGATCGGAGAGAGGGAAGCTAGTCTCTCAATCTCCGATAGGGTTTAGAATCTAATTACTAACCCCTCTTTAGTTCCCTTGAGAAGAAGATCTCTTGAAAACTAAAACTAAACTCATGAATTAATGGAAATTCGTGGAGAATTATGGAGAGAGAAATTTGCACAAGAAAATAATGAATTAATTGATTAGGTAATGAGATAAACTTGTATTTACAAATTCTCTCCAAATTACCTATTCATGTGCAACCACTTGCCCATGATTTCATGCAAACTTCCATCGAACCATCCATTATTTGCTAACAAATAATCTCAGCCATGAATTAAATCAATTATGGACCAATTCCATGCATGATCTAATTAATTCTTAAATTAATTCTGCAGAAAACCGTCTGGACCAGTCGACCGTTTGGAGGTTCGGTCAACCGTTCGAACCAAGTTTCGGTCGACCGTTCGCAACAATAAAATATTTCATCGCAATGTTCGGTCGACCGACCGATAGATTCGGTCGACCGTTCCGAACAGACAAAAATTCCCTGTTATCGGTCGAGACGTGTCCGGTCGACCGTGCACCGATCGGTCGACCGTTTGAGCACTGCTCTGCAGACTTGTCAAATTTCGGTTTAACCCCTACAAAATTTGACATTTCGGGATTAGTAGTAAATTCATAACTTATGTAACATATTATCCTATGTAATGATTAATCATTACACCCCATAATATTTACATCACATATGAATTTAATTTAGATTCTAATTATGTTATTAATCACAACATAATTTTGATTTTGCTTGTTCACCACATGTGTCATATTTTCTACATGAAACCCGACACATCATATGAACACAAAATCCCCATTTCTTGTTTCCCAGTTTTGTGGTGTGACCTATGGGAGGATCTAAACTAAGTTGGCAGTGATATTAAGAACTTAATATCACAAGCTATAAGCGTTATCTAGCTACACATTATAGCTCCCAATTAGTTAGATGTCTTAATTCCACTCGAACTAAAACCCGATCCATTTAGTGATGGAGTGCACCACTTGTGTCCGTCCCTTGCCTCATGATATTAAGAATACACACAAAGTAGTATTGTGTCATCTTTGTCTTAGTATTCATTTCTTGATATCTTTAAGCTAGTTATAAATATGTGACTTAACTCAAATCACATTGTGCACATTATAACTTTGCTTTATCAAGGGGCCCAGTAATATCATCACTCAGTTAAAAGGGGCAATGATAATCTTTTGACTAACTATCTTCTCCAACAAAAGTCATACTTAACCAACCAATGCCTTTACACTACACTTATCGATAGCTCAAGACACTAGTCTAATTAAGCATTCCTTAAGTGATCAGATATAAGTCTCATATCAAAGGACCAAAGACACAGTAAAATATTAATGACACAGAAACACATTTCTATAATATTTTACTTATTAGGTCCATTCACTATAAAAAAGTAATATTTTCCTCTTTTGTGTACCCGTGTTGTCACTCACATCTAGAGCTACAATGATCTATGACCAACACGACAATCTTAACTCGGTAATAAATGTCCCATGTTTATTACCATGATTGTGAATATCTTTTGTTTTATGTAGACCAATATCTTTTAGAGCTCTACGGTTAAGGACCAAGAGCCTCTTCCTTAACACTTCTAAAAGGCGAATAACATAAACAAGGAACAAAATGATTTCTCATTCAATTCATAATAATTGGCATTTAAAAGTAAAACTTTTAGAACACATTCCCTTCAATCTCCCACTTGTTATCAAAGTTTTCTTTCACATACATTCTCAATGTATAAAACATTAATAACTAGGGTAACCTTCTCAAATCACCTATCAAGCCAATCCACATGGATCCTCGGATCCATGGACTCGAAATATATTTCGCCTCTTAGCTTGGTATGAAGGTTTGTTGAATGGATCAGCCGTGTCACTGTTGTGTCAACCCATTTATTTATTTTGTCTTTCGGTGGTGGTTGAGTTAGCTGTAGTGATATTACTCCTAACTACACTAGCTCATACCTCCACCTTCGATAATGATGACGCATCATCATTCCAACCTCCTATTGCCAAGAATCCCTATGAGAATTGCATCAAAATAGCCCTCGGCTGTTTTCTCCTTTGTCCTCCATAAACAAGAACTTTATCTTTAGTCTGGTTAAGGTACTTCAGAATATTCTTGACCGCAATCCTATGCTTAGGACTTGTGTCGGATTGGTGACCACTTGTCACGCTTAGAGCATACGAGATATTGAGTCTTATGCAAGTCATTGTGTACATGGTGCTTCCTTTTGCTGAAGCATAAGGGATACCTTCATGTACTCCAAGTCTTTACGTCATTGGGCACGTTTGAGACTTCTTGAGTTGCACACCTATACTCGCACTTATTGGCACATTGTCCATATCGGAATTGTTCACCCTGAACATTTCCAAGACCTTGTCAATGTATGCACGTTGACTTAGGCCAATGAGTCTATGGGATGTATCTCAATGTATCTTGATTCTCAAGATGTGTTGAGCCTCATCCATTTCTTTTCATTGAAAATGCCGATTTCATTGAAATTTCTCGTTTGCTAATGCAAAGGTATATGATTGATCATGAGCAATATGTCATCGACATATAAGATCAGAAGTACTACATGGCTCCCACTAATCTCCTTGTATATAGAAGATTTTCCTTTACTTTGAATGAAGTGAATCTTCTTCACCTCTTCGTCAAAGCGTTTGTTCCAACTCCTCGATGCTTGCTTCAATCCATAAATGGATCCTCGAAACTTGCATTTCTTCTCGCTATTATTTGGATCATCAAAACCTTGAGGTTGTACCATGTACATATCCTCCTCCAAGTTCCCGTTTAAGGAACGTCATTTTGATATCCATCTTCCATATCTCACAATTGTGAAATGCGGTAATAGTGAGCATAATCCGAATAGATTTTAACATGGCAACCTCTCAAAAATTTCATCAAAGTCAATTTCTTGAATTTGAGTATAACTTTTGCTACAAGCCTTGCTTTGTAGGTTGTCAAGTTACTATCCATGTCCATCTTCCTTCTAAAAGCTCATTTATACTAAATGACATTTTCTCTTGAGGAAGGCAAATCAAGTTCCATACTTGATTGTCATACATGGATTCTATTTCGGATTCCATGGCCTTAAGCCATAGTCTGGAGTCTTCCTTTTCCATTGCTTCTTGGAAGGTCGAGGGATCTTTGGTATCTAGTACCACGATCTCATGAAGTCCCGCATACTTATTGGGTTTCTTCCTTTCCCTCGTCGACCTTCTCAATTCTTTTGGTTCTTCTCGTGTCTCTCGAACTTCTTCCACAATTTCTTGAGGAATAGGTTCATGTTCGTCTCTCGAACGTACACTAGGTGGGGATGATTGAGATTCTCTCACAATTTCTTGTAAGGATCTCTCGCTCATGCTCCCACTAACCAAATGAATCTCGGTTGGGCCTTCATGATTTTGAATGCAACATTCACATCATGATCCTATAGAGTATCTTGAGTTTCCTCAATCTTAACTCTACTCCCACTACTTTTCTCTCTTTTTCAGAAATTCTAGAAAAACCATATCTCTCTCTACAATCTTTCGATTGGAGGTGATACACCAAAAGTAGTATCCTCTTGTCACACGAGGACAACCTATAAAGAAGCACTTATCCGCTTTTTGTTGAAGCTTGGTTGACATCAATTTCTTGATGTATACCTCACAACCCCAAATCTTGAGAAAGTCGAGCTTAGGTGTCTTTCAGCTCCATAGCTCACAAGACATTTTCTCCACGGATTTGGATGGAACATTAATTAGTGAGTTTGTCATTATTTGTAGTGCATAATTCCAAAAGTAAACATGCAATTTAGATTGATTATTATTGATCGAACTATGTCGAGCAATATCATGATCCTACTTTAGGAATGAGTCAAATTTAGGTATCCTAAGCACTCACCCCTACGAACCTTTCATAGAGACTCGATATTCTTGTTGAGTCGGTTCACAACTTCATCCTCAAATTCCTTGAACTCGTCAAAGAATTCACTTTTGTTTCCCATTAGACAAATATAGCCATAATGACTATAGTTGTCCGTGAACAAAATGAAGTACCTTAAACAGTCTCTTGCACTTGTACTTATCGGACCACATACATTAGAATGTATCATATCCAATTAGTCATTCGTTTTCGTTCCTTTCTTCTTGAAAGGTCTCTTGGTCATTTACTTGACCAATCCGATAGTGTTACAAGAGTGTATCATTCAGGTGAGTTATCTTAGTTCCTTTTGTTATTGTTTGTTTGAGTTTGTTTATTATTCATTTCAAGCAAATAGAAACCATTCTATACGAATGTATTTGCATAGAAAATTCCATTCTTTGATATAGACAAGCAAGAATTAGAAATATATATTAAGTTATCCATATCCAAAACATGATACAGAATAGTTCTTGCTAATCGAAGGCACATAATAAACATTCTTCAAAGCATAAATTTAAATCACTAGACTATTGAAGTTCCATAGAATCTTGTACAATCGCAGCAATGCTTGTACTATTTCCGATCTTCAATATCATCTCGTTCTCCACGAGTTCCTTCCTATCCTTCAATAGCTACACATCAAAATTATGTGAGCAAAAGATCCGGTAACCATTACCAAATCAAGGACATAGGTGATTAAATTTATCTCAATAACAAACATACCTACGGCGTTTCTCGGGCGCCTACGTTCAATCATCCCATTTTCAAGGTCTTCCTTGTACTTGGGGCAATTAGGTCGGATGTGTCCCTTTTCACCGCAGTGAAAGCACTCCGTGTTGGGAGTTGGAGATTTGAAATATTTCCCCCTTGAGGCACTCCTATGAGCACCTCCTACTCCCTTGCATTCGATTGACGTATCTTTGGTAAATTTGTCTTTACCTTTGTTGATCTTTTTGCTCCTCTCATGGACGGCTAGGACGTGATTGTCCTGACTGTTGGCTTTTTGGCCTTAATCCGTATTTTGATGATGTAATTAAACCTAATCTTAATTAGGACATGTAGATTAGCACATGTAGTATAATAGTATACATGTTGTATTGTGCTAACATCTACAGGTGATCAAGACTCAAGAAAGAAGAAAAATCAAGTCAAGACATGTAATCAAGCTAGGATTGAAGACATGTAATTTTACCTTTCTTTGAGTATTAGGAACTTATGTGAATTGAGCATAACATAAGCTAATATGCATGCATTCACACACTAGGTTCCTTGTAGGAGTCACACACAAAATATCATATAATTTGGACTTCATTAGATCACCTAAACACCTAAAACATTGGTCACCAGTCTGCCTGAGTTCGGTCGACCGTTCACCTTTCGGTCGACCGGTTATACACAATATTTGTTATACCAGACCAATCCGTTCAACCGATTCCACCTTCTATTAACCGATTACCCAGACCTGTTCGGTCGACCGGTAGACCTTCGGTCGACCGTTTCGTTTGCCATTTCTGGTAAAAATACGACCGTTTTATTTGTCGTATTATACAACGGTCGTATACACATTTTTCCTATATACACCCCCAAATACTTTTGAACCGGTCGAACAAAATACCATTTTCGGTCGACCGTTCAATTCGTGAAAAACCCCCTGCTATCGGTCGACACAAGTTTGTCCAACCGATCAAGATTTCTCTCTACCGAACCCAGTAGTTCGGTCGACCGGTACCTGTTCGGTCGACCGTTGATCTATAGAACTTAAGTGTTTCGGTCGACCAGTACCTAAGTTCGGTCAACCGATCCTTCAACTGACTCAAGGGTTCGGTCGACCGATACACCTTTCGGTCGACCGTTTCTGGACAGATTTCTGAACCCGATTTTCTGTTTTGTGTATCTTGCACAAAACCCAATCAAATCTTGTCCAAACGGCTAGAAATCTTTAGGAGCTTATAAATAGAGGTTCACACTTAGTTTTCCACAAGATTTCACAACTCCAAAGTGTCAAACTTATAGTGAGATTTTCCACAACCTCAAAGTTCCAAATTAGTGATTCCAAAGCCTAATTTCCACATCCTTCATCATACAATCATCTAGCATCTGTTGTGCTCAATACTAGAAGAGTGAGTTCCACTCCAATTGTTGTCAAGAGAGCAAGGGTCTTGGTGAAAGCCCAAGACAAAGTGAGCAAGGGTCTTGGTGAAAGCCCAAGACAAAGAAGTAGAGATTTCGGTGAAAGCCCGAAGTGATCCTCTCGGGTTGTGAGAGGTGGTGCCAAGCTCGGCGAGGGTTGTTCGCGAGCTTGAAGACTTGTAAAAGGCGTTGCTCCCGGCCCGGAACGGGGAGGCATAGTGAAGACGCAAGAGGAGCTCGAACGGGGATTCGAGAGGGGCTTGCAAGAGAGGACGTAGGCGCGGCCGAACCTCTGTAAATCCGACGTGTCTTCTTTGTGGTTTGCATTACTTTCTACTTGTGTTTGATTTAGTTTAATTTCCGCTGCATTTCTTTGATCGATCAACCAAGTAGTTAATTAGGGTTCAATAGGTGATTAGCTTAAAAGTGATTAGTGGACCCATAACCCACACGATCCTACACTGACCCTTGCCCATGTCAACTTCTGCCGTTTTGAGAGCGTTGTGAAGCTCCTCAAGACTCACCCCTTTTTCACGCACATGATAGTGCATCACAAAGTCCTTAAAGGACGGGGCTAGAGGGCCAAGAATCAGATCTTCGGCAATGTCCTCGGGCACTGGAGAAGAGAGCTTCGACAACTTCTCAAGGTATCCTTGCATCGTGAGAAAATGCATGGATACCGATGTTCCCTCCGCCATGTGGCACCTTGTGAGTGCGATGGTGGTCTTATAGCGCTCTTCTTGGGCACTATCCATGAACATCTTTGTTAAAGCTTCCATGGTCTTCTAGGGTTTTGAATCCAAGTATTTCGCTTGAAGCGAGTCACCCATGGATGCCAACATTAGACCGTGAACTTGATTCTCTTGGTCTTCCCACTTGGCTATTGCCTCTTTCTCATTACCGGTTGTCTTCTCATTCAATTTTGGGATTTCACCATCAAAAATATGAGATAGTTTTTTAAACCTCAACACGATATTAAGATTGAGTTGCCATTTCATGAAGTTTGAGCCATCATTTTGCAAATGATTCTTTTCGATCATAGATCGCACAATTGGTTGGGTATTAGACATTTCTACAAAATAAATTATACAGGATTTTAATGTCAATTTTATGTTTTAAAATACATACATATATATCGAATATAAATGTAAATACTGCAAATAAAATTTTGCCCGTAAATGCAGTAATCCAAGATCCTATCAATTGCAATATAGACTAGCTAAGGGCTATCGAATATATCACAATATCAAGGTAAGAAAAAACTCTTTCTAATCACAACCTTTTTGAATTTTAGCAATCTTAGCACCTTCAAACTCTTGTGATTCTTGTCGTTTTAATTATGAGGGAATGTGACCTATCCTCGTAAGAAAAACTTTTTCCCAAAACCGAGCGAGGGCTCTAGGTAATGTTAAGAAAACTTATTTTCATTTGATACGAGATACGTTTATCCATTGTATTCACAACTAAACATACTTGGGGTTCACTAGGGTGAAACACACCTCATATATCTAATCGTGACACAACAATAGACAACCATTATATCTCCCACTATTCCCAAAGATGGAGGGAGCTATCTCCCGCTAAGGGCGAGCTGAGTATCCCTCGATCGATGGCTGCTAGTGGATGAAATAAGAAGGAAAATTACTCTTAATTTTTGTTGGAAAATTTCATATATTAACATGTGATTCAGAATTTTAGGTTATCATGCATATTATCATTCATACACATCCTAACATTCAACACATTCATCACATGCATAGCAAGATTAAAAACAGAAATTAAACCATTCACACAATCCACATCGTGTGTGTTTATATGTTCCCTTTGATCCTTGATCCTCAATCCCTGATCCTCGATCCTCGATCGATGCGCTACAACGGCGACGTCCTCTTGCACCGGAGATGTAGATTTTACAGAAAATAAACATGCTCCTCACATTCGATAAAAACCGACTAGTGCAAGTCCTATGTAAAACCTCTCAAATGCAATGCAATTATCCAAAGATAGAAAGAGAGAATTTGGCTTTTACATATAAATAAGCCCCTGTATAATAATAATTAGAAACATTCATGGGCGCTGATTTGGAACATATAAACTCACAATTCCTGCAAAGACAACTCGAGCATCCATGCACGTAATATTGCTATAAACTATACAACCTAGTTTATCAATCATCTAGAATCCCAAACAATTCTTTGAAAAACATTTTGAAATCCATTAAAAACGTTTTTCATCCATCCACATGTTCAAAAATAATTTTGAACCGCTGTCCATCAAATTTCCTAAAAGGAAAGACGAACCGCAGTTTTTCGGTTTTGTTGATTCTCTTACAAAACAATCGTTTATACTTAAAATGAAATTATTGCAAGTTAGACTTATGTATAAATCATAATTCTAATAATTACATAGCATGTTTGAAACCACTTAAAACATTCAAACGAATTATTACTAAGAATTATTCCAACAAATCATTTAAAGACCAAAAAACCGGAAAATCGAATTGTTCGAACCCTAGATGGTAAACTAAATTTGTTTATAGTTTCAAATCATTAGAAAATTGAACCCTAAGCTCTGATACCACTGTAGGATTTCTAGTTTAATTGTACATATATATTTTCGAAAAAAAATTATGCACAATAAGGATCAATTTACAATTTTCTATGATTTATTTCATGCATGCATCAATTTGTTTCAATAACTTTATTAAAACAAATATGGGACTCCGAAATTCATACCTAGAAGTTCTCTAAAACTTCTTGATGATCCGGAGACATTGAGGATGCTTGTCGCTGCGCCGGATGCCTCCGAGTATTCACCAAACTCTAAACAAGATCGGAGAGAGGGAAGCTAGTCTCTCAATCTCCGATAGGGTTTAGAATCTAATTACTAACCCCTCTTTAGTTCCCTTGAGAAGAAGATCTCTTGAAAACTAAAACTAAACTCATGAATTAATGGAAATTCGTGGAGAATTATGGAGAGAGAAATTTGCACAAGAAAATAATGAATTAATTGATTAGGTAATGAGATAAACTTGTATTTACAAATTCTCTCCAAATTACCTATTCATGTGCAACCACTTGCCCATGATTTCATGCAAACTTCAATCTAACCATCCATTATTTGCTAACAAATAATCACAGCCACGAATTAAATCAATTATGGACCAATTCCATGCATGATCTAATTAATTCTTAAATTAATTCTGCAGAAACCCGTCTGGACCGGTCGACCGTTTGGAGGTTCGGTCAACCGTTCGAACCAAGTTTCGGTCGACCGTTCGCAACAATAAAATATTTCATCGCAATGTTCGGTCGACCGACCGATAGATTCGGTCGACCGTTCCGAACAGACGAAAATTCCCTGTTATCGGTCGAGACGTGTCCGTTCGACCGTGCACCGATCGGTCGACCGTTTGAGCACTGTTCTGCAGACTTGTCAAATTTCGGTTTAACCCCTACAAAATTTGACATTTCGGGATTAGTAGTAAATTCATAACTTATGTAACATATTATCCTATGTAATGATTAATCATTACACCCCATATATTTACATCACATATGAATTTAATTTAGATTCTAATTATGTTATTAATCACAACATAATTTTGATTTTGCTTGTTCACCACATGTGTCATATTTTCTACATGAAACCCGACACATCATATGAACACAAAATCCCCATTTCTTGTTTCCCAGTTTTGTGGTGTGACCTATGGGAGGATCTAAACTAAGTTGGCACTGATATTAAGAACTTAATATCACAAGCTATAAGCGGTATCTAGCTACACATTATATCTCCCAATTAGTTAGATGTCTTAATTCCACTCGAACTAAAACCCGATCCATTTAGTGATGGAGTGGACCACTTGTGTCCATCCCTTGCCTCATGATATTAAGAATACACACAAAGTAGTATTGTGTCATGTTTGTCTTAGTATTCATTTCTTGATATCTTTAAGCTAGTTATAAATATGTGACTTAACTCAAATCACATTGTGCACATTATAACTTTGCTTTATCAAGGGGCCCAGTAATATCATCACTCAGTTAAAAGGGGCAATGATAATCTTTTGACTAACTATCTTCTCCAACAAAAGTCATACTTAACCAACCAATGCCTTTACACTACACTTATCGATAGCTCAAGACACTAGTGTAATTAAGCATTCCTTAAGTGATCAGATATAAGTCTCACATCAAAGAACCAAAGACACAGTAAAATACTAATGACACAAAAACACATTTCTATAATATTTTACTTATTAGGTCTATTCAGTATAAAAAAGTAATATTTTCCTCTTTTGTGTACCCGTGTTGTCACTCACTTGTAGAGCTACAATGATCTATGACCAACACGACAATCTTAACTCGGTAATAAATGTCCCATGTTTATTACCATGATTGCGAATATCTTTTGTTTTATGTAGACCAATATCTTTTAGAGCTCTACGGTTAAGGACAAAGACCCTCTTCCTTAGCACTTCTAAAAGACGAATAACATAAACAAGGAACAAAATGATTTCTCATTCAATTCATAATAATTGACATTTAAAAGTAAAACTTTTAGAACACATTCCCTTCAAAAAGTTGATCCGTGCGCTCAAATTTTTACCAATGCTGCATTGACGCGTGTACTTTCCGTTTATATATTGGGATCCCCTGTTGAGGCTATAAATAAGGCCGAATCATGTATTGTAAGGGGCTCCTCCAATTCCATTCTATAGCAATAAAATTCTTTTCGTTTATTTTGTATTTTTAGTTTTTTCGTAGTTTCTCTAGGACCCCTTCTCCTTCCCTCCATCCATGAGTTTCTAACTCTCTCCAATGGGTGGGGGTGATGGACTTAGGGTGATGAGAAGAAGAATGATGTTATTATTTTAATTTCGTGTTAGTATATTTTGATTACTTGAGTTTATGTTGAGTCATTTATCATGTAATGCTTTATAACTAATATGATTTATTATAAGTTTCAGATTTCTCTAATCAAAACCCGATATCAAAACCCCCACCCAACGGAATTCACCATCTTTGTTCTCGTTTTAGTTTTATTTGTTTTTATTGTTCTTTCTTTAGAAAATTAAAAACCAAAAATCTCAAACCAAACATATTTTTCTCTCTTTCTCTCCTTAATCGAAAATCACAAAAATAACAATATATCTCCCTCCTTGTGTTCGACCCGTACTTGCCACATCTTCATTGACGCCGTGCACTTGCGGTATAAATTAAATTCCCATCAAGTTTTTGGCGTCGTTAAGGTTCTTATTTGACTCTTTTTTTTATTTTTCTTTGGAGCATTTTATTGGTTTGTGTTTGATTCTCCCAGGATCAGGTTTTGTGCATCATTGCCTATCAGGACTTACACTATCACGTACACCTTCCCCAAATCTCCACATAGGGCGATCCCTACCACCCGTGTAACGGGAGTTCAGTCGGTGCATCCTAAGTCAGATGACTCGAGACCACCAGGCACAAAGTCACCTCAGACCTACTTTCCCGAGTGATAGGAGCCGTGCGAGAAGAGAGAACACCACTTATTCACTTATCTACATGGGAACCAAAACACCTACACTTATAGTTTCACAAAAAAGGGTTTAAGGGCCCTTGACTACGCCAAACTTCCTTATACTAACACACGAATTATTGACTCACTAGGTTCAGGGTGGACGTCTTTAAATGTTTGAGTACTGAAACCCTATGATTACACGACCCTCGAGGGAAAACCGGGGTGCATCCTAACGATTCGATAAGACCTAAAGCCAGTAAACTAGAAATCCTAATGCATCAAGTTCAAGAGAATTTTGGGAGCTTTCTTTTTACTTTGCCTCCCAACGGTTTTGCACATGTCAAACACACGCAAAACCCACAAAAACATTTTCTTTCGCAAACACATGAAGATTTTGAAAGAAATGTGAAAATTTTAAAGCACTAGGCAAGCAAAAGAAGACAAGTCACTCAAGGATCATGGCAAACAAATATATCGATATTAAATGCAGCACACTAACATGACCCTAGCAGTACAACTAAAAGAAAACGAAACGTGAAAACACCCCCCACACCTAATTCATGCATTGTCCTCAATGAATGTGAGCATGATACTACATGGATTTATGCATGAAAAAGGGAAGATCTCACCAGCATGAAGTGCAACAGGAAGTTCATGGTTATAGCGGTGGACACAAACCCGAATTCTCTCAAAACCTGTGAGATACTGAAGAAGGGAGAGAAATACGTGAAAGAAATGGGGCCCAAGTACACAAGGGTTGGGGCCCACAACAATCAATGCTCGCTCATGGAGTCTTTTATTACTTTTTTTTTCAAGGTATATACATCAACAAAGATATTTGTTGGCTTTTTGGCCTTAATCTATGTTTTGATGATTTAATCAACCTAATCTTAATTATAATCATGTAGAGTAGAACACATATTGCATTGCATATATATTGCTTTGCGCTAACCTCTACAGGTGATCAAGACTCGAGGAAGAAAGGAAATCAAGTCAAGACATGTAATCAAGCTCTTTTGAAGACATTTATTTTGTATTTTCTTTGAGTCTTAGGAACTTGTGTAAATTGAGCATACTTGAGCTAAAATCAACTTAAACACACACTAGGTTCCTTATAGAAGTCTCACACGAAATTTCACATAATTTGGACTTCAATAGATCACCCAAACTTAGACCGGGAAACACTAAACCTTAACCCAAACTGCCTGCCCACTTTCGGTCGACCGATACAGACCGTTCGGTCGACCGGAGGATCAATTATCCTATTTTTGTTTTCACTACCCGGTTTTGGTCGACCGTGTATATACTTTCGTTCGACCGTGTGAACTTATTTTTTCCGACTGTTAGTTTTGTCGTATATACCCAACGGTCGTATTCGTATTAAACCAAAAATACCCGATATACTTTTTCATGTATCGGTCGACCGAGGAACTTGTTCGGTTGACCGAATGCCCGTCTCATGACAAACCCAAATCTCTTGGAGGAAATCGGTCGACCACTAGACCTTGGCTCGGTCGACCGAATAGATCATTGTTTGTCAACCCCAAAGTGTCTTGTGCAAATCGGTCGACCGAACCCTATTGGTGTTCGACCGATCACTTAAGTGTACCTGAATCTTAGCGTTGGGCGGTCGACCGTTACCTAACCGGTCGACCAAATTGAGTTCAAAACTGCCAAACAATCGACCGAACGACCCGATCCGGTCAACCAAATTAACTCAGAATTGGGTCCTACGAGTTTCTGTTTTGTGTATCCTACACCAATACTCACCCAATCAACCCCAATGGATCTATTCTCTCTAATGCCTCTATAAAGAGTTGTAAAACACATTTTAATACAACTCTCCACTACTACTTGTCCAATACATTAGAGAGAAAGTTCCAAGCTCAAATTTCCCCAATCCAACACTCCAAGCCTACACTTCCACACCTTAGCATCAATTCCACATCATAAGCTAAGTGTGCTCAAGTTAGAGAGTGTGTTCCACTCATGTTCTCATTGTTGTAAAAGAAGCACGGACTTCGGTGAAAGCCCGAAGTGTTCCTCTCGGTTTGTAAGAGAAGAAAATCAAGCTCACGAGGGTGTTCGTGGAGCTTGTTTTGTAAAAGGCTTAATCTCGGCCCGGAACGAGGTTGATAGTGAAGACGTGAGCGGAGCTTGAGGGAGATTGAGTGGAGCTTGCAAGAGAGGAAGTAGGCGGGAGGCCGAACCTCTATAAAAATCCGGTGTCGTTCCATTGTGGTTTGCTTTACTTACTAGTCTTTGTTTTAAATTCTGCTGCATCATTATTTGACTTGTAAGTAGAGTTTGTTTAGGACTTAAAGTGATTAGAGATTGTGGACCCATAACCCACACGATCCTACAATATTCTCATAATCATTTGGTCAAGGAACATCAAATGATAACATCAAGTTACGAGTACCAGAGACTTGCCGAGATGGGCAAACTTCAGTGGTACTCTGAGGTGTCATGAGGGGTGAAAGGTCAAAGCTGAAAGGCACGAACCCCTCATGATATTGGTTAGGTGTACGCAACATGAATGAATGAAGTTGTGTTGCCTCACTAGGGTTTAGTTGCTCATCAAACAAAACCCTCCAACCAATAGGTGGGTGCATCGGAATGAGTTCCTCAAGCTCATTCGATGGATACAGCAGACCTGCATCACTAAGAATGGGGTTTCTCCCCAAGTCATCTAACAAGGACCTCCCACCATCATTTATATCATCAAGCATAAGCTCAGTCGTAGGTGGGTCCTTGTTGGAGTCAAGATGAAGCTCAAATGGCTCAATGGCAAGGGACGTGAGATAGAGACACCTTCTGGTATAGGTGATTGACATCATTTCATGCTCATATTTGTATCTTATATCCATTATCTTACACCTAAGCAATTCTACGTGACGAGTTTTATGTTTAGTTTTCAGGAATAAAGAGGTTTGAAGATAAGAGCCATGAAAGGACCCAAAAGCAGGAAAAAGACTTAATTGTGAGACCTACGGACTGAGATGCAAGGGAGAAGGACCTGATCGTAAGACCGAAGGACCTAAGAGCAAAACAAGAAACTCCACACCATCATAGGGAGTATTTTACCAATTCGATTCGGGTCGGAGCTCCAACAAGTCAAGTAACCGCATCAAAGACCAACAATACCAGAAAGAAAAGCCCACAACAAATTCCAACGCGATCCGAAGTTTTTGGACCGCCAATTGGTGGTCCATATTACTCAGGATCGGCCCAAATTTCTCCTGAACTTGTATTAATGTTCGTTTAGGCTATTTTTGGTATTGGTTTAGTCCCACATCGGGGGATTGTCCCCGATTAGCTTTTTCCATGCTTATAAATAGAACTCTTCACCTTCCATTGTAATCACCCATTGTTTGGTGGCATTCTCTCTACTAAGGAGTGAGCCTTGAAGCAATAACTCAAGGTGGAGAAGAATGCTACCTTCAATGTGAGTCATTGTTAATAAAAGTTTCTTTGTTTCTTTTAATCTTGTCTTGTTATGTCTTTTATTTGGTGCATGTTTGTTTAGTCTTTCCTTTTAGGTTTCTTTAATGCTTCTTGCCTTGTTAGTTAACTTTCATTTCAGTATTATGCTTTCTTTTGCTAATATAGTTAGAGTAATGAGTAGTGAGTAGTTCCATCCCCATTTGGGGTGTGGAGAAATATGTGATACAATCATGTAGTGTATTAAGTGTGTGTTATTTTTATCCCTTGAGCTTTATATGATTTCCATAACCATCTAATGGGTTTTCACTCTTATCTTTGATATGGTAATGCTCTTGAATGAAGCTTAGCTTATGCTTTGATTAGTGGACCTATTTTATGGGGAATGATAAGGTTAGGATATGGATGAAGTTAATATTGGAAACACAATTTGTAGTGTGTGTGCTCTTGTTGCATTTACCTTAGCTAATGTCTTGTATGTTTTAATGATGTAGTCTTATCTTAATTCATGTGGAGGCATAGTAGGGTCTAGTCTTTATACTTGAGTTCATGTAGCTTCATTCCAACTATTGTCTTGTATGTTTTAATGATGTAGTCTTATCTTAATTCATGTGGAGGCAAAGTTGGATGTAGTTTTATGATTTCATGCACTACATGTTGTGAGGAGCTTAATGAACACACACACACACACTTCTTTCTGTTCACATTATTTCTCTACCCTCTTTGGTGTTTAGTTTTATTGCTTATCTTCATTTCCATTTGCACCTTAGTGTAGTTTAGTGTAACCAACCTTTCTCTCCTTCTTTTTACCTCTCGCCTTCGAACAAACCAATTGTCGACACACCTCCCAGTGGACGACCCGTATTTGCCACCGCTTCAACGCGGCCGTGCACTTGCGGTTAATATAAAACGAGATCAATCAAGTTTTTGGCGCCGTTGCCGGGGAGGTGCTCTGTCCAGACGTTGGTTTGGGCGATTCGAGGGGTTTTTAATTTTTTGCTTCCAGTTTTGTTTAGTTTCAGGGAACCATCAGATCAAGGGGAGGCTGCTGGACAAATTTGAGGAACAGAAGACCTAAAAGGACCGCCAATCAGCGGTTGGCGGCCTGGTGAGCCTCAATTGCTCTCAAATTTGTTTCAGTTGTTATTTTGTTCATTTAAGTTATCTGGGAGCACAATTTTGCATGCTGAGACTTCTAGTTTGCTCCCAGATTTAATTTGAATCCCCTTTAATCAACTTGGACCATAAAACTCAAAGCAAAAGATTAGACTTCTTGCCATCTAGGTCATGCATCATGTGTAGACCTCGCATGCATTTGTCTTTTCTTTGCTTTACATTTTGTTGTTGATTGCTGGCGTGAGGTACGTGCACCCAAATCTCTCATTCATGCATGTTTCGATCATGCATTAGTTAGTAAGGTGCATCGGGACAAGAGTGAGTTGAGCGTTTGATTGGAGCGATTGATTGCTAGATTTAGGATCAAAACGCTACTAAGGAGGGGCCGTCCCATAAAAGATAAGGTGGGGGATTTCATCACCCTTTCCTTGGCCCCAAAAATCACTCTTAATAAAGCCTTAACTAAAAGCAAGTAGACATTGGCCCTAAGGATTGCGGACGCACTAGGAGAGTAATCTAGTTGAGACCGTCATGACCTGATCGGCGTTGCCTACCTTCTCGATAGTAGGAGGTACTGGATCTCCGGATCTGGTATCACTTGCTGGGCATTGTGGTCCTCGTCGTAGGGAGGTGAGGTGTGTCGAGGCTAGTGACCTCGAAGTTAGGCGTCGTCTAGCCTAAGGACCCATTGCCTTACATTGTTTGAGTCGTGCTTGCTAGTTAGGCTTCTTCCTGATCCCTCTACCTACGCTAGCTCTAGGGATTCTTCCCTTCTCCTCTGAGTCATCTTCTTCTCACCTACTTCTACGTTTTAGTCTCCTCCCCTTTACACTCTCTAGTAGCGTTTTAGGGTCGAGTCGAGCACTTTTTGCGAGCTTAGCCTCGTGGTGGTGAGAGTGGTCGACTCGAGAGTTTTTCTTGAGATGGATGGTTACATGGGCGACCATCCTAATCTTTGTTGGGACCAGGACGATTCTCCCTGGTACTCCGGACCCATGCAACCTGGGGTGGCTCAGACTAACACCCCGTATGGTTGGGATGATCGCAATTGTGTGACTGAGCAATCTTCATATTGGGGTAACATGAGAGAGGCACCGACTGCTAGACAACAATCTAGTTTCGTCGGATCATACACTGCACATCAAACTGAGACATTGCAAGAAACTTTGGCCTCTTTCATGCGTGCGGCAGACGACATGTTTGAACCGGTGGCTCCAGTAGCCGTACCATACGACTGTTGTGGGTTGAGTGGCCATGTCTCTAGGGAATGTCCTTATGTTCCCCCAGAGCCTGAGTATGAGCATACATTTTACCAAAATGCTCATTATGATCATTACGTATCCGCGTACAATCCGAGAGTGATGGATTCATTGGGAGACAATTCATATCCAAATTCTTATACATCATTTCCACCCCAGTATCCTCCTCCCGAATACCCAGAATTCTACCAGAACCCCACTCCAAATCAGTGGACTCATTCTCAGCCAATCAACACCCAACCCCAAAATTTCCCAAGCTCTGACTTGGACCTCATAGTTGACCGCATACCTGATTCCTTGAAACAAACTTTCCTTACGTTCATGGAAACCACTCAACAGTCCATACAAAATATGGCACTGCAAGTGAGTCAAATGTCGCAGCAATTACGTGAACGTGAGGAGGGTAATTTTTCTTGTCAACATGAGGATTTATCTTCTGAAATCGAACCACCACCACATCCACAAATTCAAAGCACAATCTTTCAAAGTCAAACTCCTAGTCAGTCTGAGGGACTTGGGGTTTCAATTCACAATCACTTGGTGGAGGATTCGATTCCAATTGAGAATACTATGGACCAGCTTCTTTATGAGTCGGCATAAGATTGTGCCTCATCTTCTTGTCCTGTGGCCCTTGAGCCACATGATCTGATTGTTGTACCTCCTAAGGACTCACCTCTGGTGGAGCAAGAGCTCCCTAGTCCCCTCAATTTCAAACAACCTGATGAGAGTTTGCCTCTCACTATTGTTCCTGATCATCTTGGAAATGATGGAACATCAAACAACTACATTGCTCATGAGGGTATTAGGAGTTCCTTGGAGGATACCTTGGGTATGAGACCCACTTTTTGTTCGCCTGGTGTGTCGGACATGCCTAACGAGGTTCTTGACCTCGTTCCGACGCACCAACATTTTGGTTGGAGAGTTTGGATTGACGATCATAACTTCAGCAGCGCAACGGGAGAAACTCTTCTTCCATTGCCCCTTATTTCCCAAACTCTTGAGAGGTTCAAGCTCTTTCAGTTTGATCCTTTGGATGAGACGCCTTCGCGTCCAATTCATGAACCTCTCATTTCATCTGGTGCTCTTTGTGAAGGGGGCCCACACATGTGTATTCTGGCTCCACGTGGTGTCATGTTCCCTTTCCAAGTGCATTGACCAACTCTTGACGTTCCCATTTGATGTCTTTTGACAAATGAAGATGGAAACTTATGTTTGTACATAGTTAAAAAAAGTACAATAAAAGACTCCTTCAGTGAGCATCGATTGTTGTGAGCCCCAACCCTTGTGTATTTGGGCTCCATTTCTTTCACGTATTTGTATCCTTTCCTTAGCATCTCACAAGTTTTGAGGGAATTTGGGTTGTGTCCATCAACATAGCCCGAAACTTCCCTGGGTACTTCACGTTGGTGAGATCTATCCTTTTTCATGCATAACTCCATGTAATATCTTGCTCGCATTCATTGAGGACAATGCATGAAGTAGGTGTGGGGGGGTGTTTTACGTGTGTACATAGTCGAGTCTTTTCTTTTGATTTTGTTTTCTTTTGTTTGCATTGTTAGGGTCATGTTAGTGTGCTGCATTTAATATCGATATATCTGCTTGCCATGATCCTTGGGTGACTTGTCTTCTTTTGCTTGCCTAGTGCTTTAAAATTTCCACATTTCTTTCAAAATTTTCATGTGTTTGCGAAAGAAAATGTTTTATGGGTTTTGCGTGTGTTTATCATGTGCAAAACCGTTGAGAGGCAAAGTAAAAAGAAAGCTACCAAAATTGTCTTGAACTTGATGCATTAGGATATCTAGTACTGTAGCTTTAGGAATTATCGAGTCGTTAGGATGCACCCCAGTTTTCCCTTGGGGGTGAGTAATCATAGGGTTTCAGTGCTCAAATATTCAAAGAAGTCCACTCTGAACCTAGTGAGTCAATAATTCGTGTTTGTTAATTTAGGAAGTTTGTTGTAGTCAAAGATCCTTTAAATCTTGTTGTGATACATTAAGTAAAGGGGTTTTGGTTCAGGTGTAGATAAGAAATAAGTGAGTATGCGTTCTCTCTTCTCGCACGACTCCTATCACCCGGGAAAGTAGGTCTGAGGGGACTTTGTGCCTGGTGCTTTCGAGTCTTCTGACTTGGGATGCGCCGACCGAACTCCCATTACACGGGTGGTAGGGATTGCCCTATGTGGAGATTTGGGGAAAGGTGTACGTGATAGTGTAAGTCGTCATGGGCAATGATGCACGAAACCTGACCCTGGGAGAATGAAACTCCAACTAATAAAAAGAAAAAAAAATTGAAAAAATGAGAAAAGAATCAAAAAGAAAAAAAATTGGTAATGCAAATAAGAACCTTAATGGACTCTACACTTTGTATCACTTGAGGATGTTAAGGTTGTCCATGTCTTTTACTTAATTCCTTATTTAACTTGCACGAATGGTTCATTAGGTTAGGTGTGTGGACTGATTACCTTTATAGAGTCGACCCGTAGGATTACCGCGTCCAATGATCGACAAAATATTTCCAACGAGTCGAGTGTCTAGATTGAATAATGCATCTTGTTCGGATTTTGTGGGTATATCCGCTGAAAACCCTCAGGAGACAACACTCCTCCTCCTTGGCAACAAAGAGGTTTAACAGCTTGTTACACGTGCTAAGTGCAACCGTGATTCCTACGAAAGTGAGTTAGGATTTCTTGTTTCTCGTTTGCTTTTCTCTTTCTTTGTTTTGCTCGGGACTAGCAAAAACTTAGGTGTGGGGGTATTTGATTGACATCATTTCATGCTCATATTTGTATCTTATATCCATTATCTTACACCTAAGCAATGCTACGTGACGAGTTTTATGTTTTGTTTTCAGGAATAAAGAGGTTTGAAGATAAGAGCCATGAAAGGACCCAAAAGTAGGAAAAAAGACTTAATTGTGAGACCTAGGGACTGAGATGCAAGGGAGAAGGACCTGATCGTAAGACCGAAGGACCTAAGAGCAAAACAAGAAACTCCACACCATCATAGGGAGTATTTTACCAATTCGATTTGGGTCGGAGCTACAACAAGTCAAGTAACCGCATCAAAGACCAACAATACCAGAAAGAAAAGCCCACAACAAATTCCAACGCGATCCGAAGTTTTTGGACCGCCAATTGGCGGTCTTGGACCGCTACTTGGCGGTCCATATTACTCAGGATCGGCCCAAATTTCTCCTGGACTTGTATTAATGTTCGTTTAGGCTATTTTTGGTATTGGTTTAGTCCCACATCGGGGGATTGTCCCCGATTAGCTTTTTCCATGCTTATAAATAGAACTCTTCACCTTCCATTGTAATCACCCATTGTTTGGTGGCATTCTCTCTACTAAGGAGTGAGCCTTGAAGCAATAACTCAAGGTGGAGAAGAATGCTACCTTCAATGTGAGTCATTGTTAATAAAAGTTTCTTTGTTTCTTTTAATCTTGTCTTTTTATGTCTTTTATTTGGTGCATGTTTGTATAGTCTTTCCTTTTAGGTTTCTTTAATGCTTCTTGCCTTCTTAGTTAACTTTCATTTCGGTATTATTCTTTCTTTTGCTAATATAGTTAGAGTAATGAGTAGTGAGTAGTTCCATCCCCATTTGGGGTGTGGAGAAATATGTGATACAATCATGTAGTGTATTAAGTGTGTGTTATTTTTATCCCTTGAGCTTTATATGATTTCCATAACCATCTAATGGGTTTTCACTCTTATCTTTGATATGCTAATGCTCTTGAATGAAGCTTAGCTTTTGCTTTGATTAGTGGACCTATTTTATGGGGAATGATAAGGTTAGGATATGGATGAAGTTAATATTGGAAACACAATTTGTAGTGTGTGTGCTCTTGTTGCATTTACCTTAGCTAATGTCTTGTATGTTTTAATGATGTAGTCTTATCTTAATTCATGTGGAGGCATAGTAGGGTCTAGTCTTTATACTTGAGTTCATGTAGCTTCATTCCAACTATTGTCTTGTATGTTTTAATGATGTAGTCTTATCTTAATTCATGTGGAGGCAAAGTTGGATGTAGTTTTATGATTTCATGCACTACATGTTGTGAGGAGCTTAATGAACACACACACACACACTTCTTTCTGTTCACATTATTTCTCTACCCTCTTTGGGGTTTAGTTTTATTGCTTATCTTCATTTCCATTTGCACCTTAGTGTAGTTTAGTGTAACCAACCTTTCTCTCCTTCTTTTTAACTCTCGCGTTCGAACAAACCAATTGTCGACACACCTCCCAGTGGACGACACGTATTTGCCACCGCTTCAACGCGGCCGTGCACTTGCAGTTAATATAAAACGAGATCAATCAATAGGCATATGATGAGGTGTCTCACTCTCACTAGTAATCTCAACTGAATCATGCGAGGAACACTCCTTTTGGACTTTCATGTTTGATGTCAGCTCACTCTGTTGCATTGAAAAGACAGGCAATGAGTTTTCGCTAGGCCCACAAACATTCTCAATGGGTTGCATTTGGTGTTAGGGGTGTTCGTTGATTTTGCGGTGCTTTCTCTAATTGGCAGATGAGATTGAGATTTAAAGGTTGATCCATGGGCTCCTGTTGCCTACCAGAGTTGAACGCATGAAACTCGGCACTCATGTTACCGAATGAGAGCTTGATGAGACCATTTCTACAATTAATTAAGGCGTTGGAAGTTGCCAGAAATGGTCTATCCAAAATCAAAGGTATTTGAAAGTGGGTGTTCGCAACAGGATTGGTATCGAGGACAAAAAAATTGACTGGAAATATAAAATCTCCTACTTTGATAAGCACGTCCTCGATAATCCCCTTTGGAATACGAATAGATCTATCCGTTAATTGGAGGGTGATCTTAGTTGCTTTCAATTCTCCCAAATTCAACTGTTGATAAACAGAAAGTGGGAGGAGGTTGACCGCCGATCCTAAATCAAGCAATCCATTACTCATGCTAGTGTCCCCTATAGTACACCGAATAGTAGGACACCCAGGGTCCTTGTATTTTGTGCAGGCAGGATTGGATAAAAGTGAGCTTACATTTGCAACCAAGAATGCTTTCTTAGGAACATTGGTCTTTCTCTTGGTTGTGCAGAGATCCTTCAACACTTTGGCATATTGAGGTATTTGTTGGATGACATCCAACAAGGGGATGTTAACCTTCAGTTTCTTAAACACCTCTAATATATTATCCATTGTGTCACTCTGCTTTTTGGTTAACCTACTTGGATAGGGAGCTTTTGGCAGGTAGGTTTTCTGCGGTGCCTGAGAAGGAGGCGTTGGTGTATTACCCTCACCCTCGGCCATTTCTTCACCACCATTCCCACTGAGGGGCTGCATAGATGGTGGTGGTGGTGGGAAGGAAATGTGATTGTCAACCTGCTTTCCATTCCTTAAGGTTACAATGGAATTGACATGGTGAACAGGTTCCTCCACATCGTTCACTTGCCGCCCCCGAGGTACCACATTCTCATTTTGCATGTGTTGTTGCTGGTACATGCTGGGGTTAGCCTCAGGCTGGCTAGGCAGAGACCCTCTCTCTCTTTCATGTACAGACTGAGCCAATTGGTCCATCTGAAGCTCTAGAGATCTAATGGTCTACTGATTTGAAGTGAGAACTTGACTTGTGGTTGACATAAAAAATTTCATTGAATTTTCAAGTCCACGAGTCAAGGTCTCAAGTAAATTGAATCGGGTTATGGAAACCCGATTGATTGGTGATTGGAGCATGGGGTGGCTGATAAGATTGTGCATCCATGGGAGGTTGGTATGATTGGTTAGGTGATCGAGAGGAGTTTGAAGGACCACCTGGGGCATTATTTTGGTTCCATGAAACATTGGGGTGGTTCCTCCATCCAGGATTATAAGATGATGAGTATGGGTCATTCCTAGCTCTGTCATAGATGGCGTTGACATGTTCCATCTCAGGAGGAATGGACGCACACTCTCTTTCTACATGACCTATCCTACCACATGAATGACAGGGAACAAGACCAGATGTGGACATGTGAGGTGCACCTTGTTGGTTTTGGAGCTCAATTGAATCCATAAGGCGCATTAAGGCTGCCATGCGTGCCTCGGTGGCCGTAGTGGTATCGACAGCAAATGCGGCACCCGATCTAGTCGAGTTTGCATTTACGATCCTCGCTCCTATGCTAGATGATACTGGGGGTTCCCTCACACTCTCCCATTGCATCGTTTTTTCAGCGAGGTCTTCTAGGAAAGCCCATGCCTCCCTTTCATCCTTTCCTAAGAACTCTCCTTGACACATGGACTCAAGGAGTGTCCGGGACAGAATGTGAAGACCCTCGTAAACAATCTGACAAAGATGCCACAACTCAATGTCATGGTGAGGGCATGAGCATAGTAGCTCCTTGAACCTCTCTAGATATGCATGAAATGTTTCGGTCTCAAGTTGATAGAACGAATTGATTTCGCTCCTCAACTTTTGAGTCTGATGATTTGGAAAGTATTTCTTGAGGAATGCAGATTGAAACTCATCCCAAGTCCTGAAGGCATTCACCTGGTTTCTGTACAACCACTTCTTGGCATCATCCTTCAGCTCAAAGGGGACAAGCCTAAGATGAATGGAGTCTTTGCTAAGTTGTTGCAGCTTGAACATAGCACAAACCTCTTAAAATTCCCTGAGAAAGATAGAGGGGTCACATTTCCCAGTGAAGTGAGGGAGCATGGAAATAAACTGAGGCTTAACCTCAAAATGGTTCCCATTTGCGTCTGGCAATACGATGCATGAGGGTAGAGCAGTACGGCTCGGGTAGCATCGATCACGGACAGGTATGGGAGCAACAACTGGAAGCACAGGTGGAACAGGTGGCTCCAGCAACTGCTCCTCCTCACGGAAATTAGCAGCCATTGAACCCGGACTGTGTGCGACACGAGAGGAGGAAGGCCTCGAGAAATCGACTACCGAAGCAGGGTTGCACACACAAACCAAAACTTTTTTTTAACAAAGAATGTGCGTAGAGGAGAAGACAGGGGAACACAGGAGAGAAAGAATGACTCAGGAGAGAAGGGAAGAAGTCATTATGCTACGGCAGATCGGTACAGGTAGAAGCACACAAGCAAACAAGGCTCAAACAATCCTAAGGTCGCTATAGGTCCTTACAGCTAGACGATGCCTAACTGCGAGGTCACACGGCCTCAACACGCCTGACCTCCCTACGACGAGGACCACAAGTCCCCGGCAATGAAGCCAAAATCTTGTTGAACATTTTAATTAAACCGCAAGTGCACGACGTCGGTGAAATTGTGGCAAATACGGGTCGTCCATAGGGAGGTGAGCAGCCTCTTGTTTATCAAAAATCAAGTGGCGAAAAATGGAGAAGAGAGTTTGATTATACTACTTTACGCTACACTACACTACGAAGTACGAAATGCAAACGAAAGCAATAAACGACGAACTACCAAACTAAACTAAGAACTAAATAAGTGCTGGAATTCAGAAATGGAAAACCCCTAAGGGGTGTAGTGAGTGCACACATGCAAAGAGGTGGGTGTTGAACACGTTCTTTAAGCACAAATAAAGGTAGTGTTTTCATGCATAGGAGGTGTCTAAATGTTATGGCAAAACCTATCAATCCATTCACTAACCTAGTTGATTAACATTTACATACACAAGCTGGTTTATTCCAGAACCTAAACAAGCATGAGAGGTGTCTAATTATTTTGGCAAAACTCATTAAGTTATAAGTTCTATCCTAAACAAGCAAGCATACATTCATGTTTTATCAACACATTGTAAATAAAGCATTCATTCCATTCTCAATTGCATGTATGAACATCTACTCCACCCCCCAGAGGGGATGGAACTACTCACTACACATTAGACTAATGATTAAACTAAGAAAGGGAAACATATTAACTAAGCTACTAAAACTAATGAAATGAAATTAAACAAAGTAAAACAAGCAACATGAAACAAACAACATAATAAAGAAAGTTTTATTAAAATGACTCACAATTCAAGTAGCATCCTCCTACTTTAGTGTGTGCTTCAAGGCCTCACTTCTAGTAGGAAGAATAGCCACTCAAAATGTGAAGTGATTACAATAGAAGGTGAAGAGTTCTATTTAGAGACAATGAAAAAGGCAATCCGGGACAATTCTCCGATGTGGGACTAAACAAATACCAGAAATAGAATAAACATCCTCTAATACATGTGCTAGCGAAGTTTGAGCGGATCCAGAAGGATCCAGACCACCAATTGGCTGTCCCAGACCGCTAATTAGTTGTCCCAGACTGCCAATTGGTGGTCCATAAAGTCTGGATCTGGCTGGAATTTATTCTGGGCTTTTCTGGATTTCTTTGTCGGTCTTTGATGCATCTACTTTGTTTATTGGAGATCCGACCCAAATCTAATTACCAAAATACTCCCCAAGATTGTGTGGAGTTTTCTGTTTTACTCTTTGGTCCTTCGGTCTTACGTTCAGGTCCTTCTCCCTTGCATATTAGTCCCTATGTCTCACAATTCAGTCATTTTTCCCTACTTTTGGGTCCTTTTATGCTTCATCTCTTCAAACCTATTTATTTCTGAAATTCAAACATAAAACTCATCACGTAGCATTGTTTAGGTGAAAGATAATGGATATAAGATACAAATATAAGCATGAAATGATGTCAATCACATGTGACGATGGATTTGGTCACAGGACTGCCGAAGTTGATGAGATTCCACGACGTGATTTGGGTCATAGTCGATCGACTGAACAAGTCGGCTCACTTCCTAGCTATTAGGACCACTTTGCCTATAGAGGGTCTAGTTAAGTTGTACGTTGAGGAGATAGTCAGACTACACAGAGTTCCAGTGACTATTATCTCTGATAGTGATCTCAGGTTCACATCCAGATTTTGGGGAAGTCTATAGAACGCTTTGGGGATGCGGTTGAAGTTCTATACACCTTTCCATCCGTAAACAAATGGTTAGTCTGACAGGACCATCTAGACATTGGAGGATATGCTGAGAGCTTGCACTATGGATTGGGCAAGACACTGGGATGATCATTTGCCTAAAATAACAACTACCATGTGAGGTGCTGGCTTTTGATTTGTGGATGAGACATAGTGGAATATTTAAGGTAAACACTCCTTTCTTCACTCTTCACTCTCTCACTCGTGTGTCTCTCTCTCAAACTCATCTCTCTCCCTCGGTCCTACGACTACTGACGGTTGGAGGAGTGGTCGGAGCTCCAATCAGAAGCAACAAGGAGGCAGCAGGAAGTATTGCCGGAGGTGCGAGAAGGCGAGGTTGTGATCATCGTCGACATGCGGAAGTTTCGATGGGAAAAAAGGTATACCAATTTTCTTTTTAGTACTCACCCAAGGTGTGTGAGAGGTTGGATTCATCGTCGGAGGCCTCGTTAGTGGTGAGAGTGCAGCTGAGAGTTGCTGTAGGAGAGCGATCAACCGATGGGTTCTTCGGTCGACCGATCATAGTGTAATGGTAGGAGTTCGCCTGGAACCAGTCGAATGATGCCTGTCGGCGGTCGACCGATTGTGTGTTTTGGGTAGGCTCAATTATTTTCGGTCGAACGAGACCCCTTTTGCTGTTCGAATAGTTACACCTAAAGTAAGTTGGTTTGCACTTAGACCATCTAAACGGTGGTCCACCCTAGATCAATGTTCGACCGATTGCACTTGTAGTATGTCCGTTCAGGCCTAGACTTTTTGAACGGTCGACCACCTTAGACAAATTCGATCAATGACTTAAGTGTACTTCCTTGTTGTGCGACCAGTGTGCTGGTTCGACCAATGGTTTATGTACCAAATGGTTGACCGCCCGGTGATATTAGTTCGACTAGTGGTAGTTCCAAGCTGGGGCTCGAGGCTCTGATATTTTCAGTTGGACTGGACCCCTTTGTCGTTCAATCGTTGGAACGGTAAGTTAGTTGGTCGACCGTCTGTAACTTTGGTTCGACCGTTTGTTTTGTATGATATTCGACCGACTATGTTGCGGTTCGAACCTATGATTGTATTAAAGAGGAACGGTCGACCGCTGATGCTCAATATTGGTTTTTAATTATTTCATGATATTGCTCCCTTGTCAACGGAAACCCGTGTCCTCACCTTGTGCGTGTGCCAGGAGGTGATGGTGGGTACGATAATCGCGCATGCCCAGAGACTGCTGTGGGAAAGGTATGAACAATTGGTGAACACCCCGTCTTGTTTAATGGGAGTGTGCAGCTTGTGCGAGCAACTGTGTGAGTGTGTCAGCTTGTGTGAGTAATCATGTACATTAGCTAGTGTGAGCAATCATAGTGTCAGCTTGTGTGAGCAATCATGTGCAACAGCTTGTGTGAGCAATTGTACTTTTCCTTTTATCCGAGTGTGCGTCGCGCAGTGACCATGTCTTACTGTTATGTTAGTCATGTATGATATTTATGCATATTAGGGGAGTTTGGCCTATGGGGGTTTTCTTTATGAAAACTCAGGTATCGTATTATGTTGGCATTTCAGGCTGGGATTGGCTGTAAAGGGTGGTGACCGAGGTGGAGCATACTAGGGAATGGATCCTCTAGTTTCCCTTTTTGAGGTTGTTGTGATTACTTGTACCTATCTACTATACTTTTTGATGTAGTCATACTTTTGAAAAACTCTGTTGTATTTGGTGCACTGTTGAGATGTATTTTGAGTAATGTCCTCGTGTTTCTTGGGTTTTTATTCTTTGATAAATTGTTTAAATTTTTTGCTATTTCGGGGATGTTACAGCACATCAGTGGATACTACCGCAGGTCGACCCCGAAAGTGTGTCTTAAATATTGGCCCATACCTGGAAAAAACAACACAAATGAAAACATAATGGATTTTCATATTAACTAGCTCAACCAATCAGACAAAAGACTAAGAGAATATATAACAAGACCTTTGGATCCTTTGAGAGAATAACTGAAGACTCTCCGCTACCAGTGTGGAAGTCCCATAGAACCTGGCGGCAACACACCTTCGACAACCGTATTCCTCCTACCAATCACCAAGGTTATGACATATACAACGATCAATGAAAAAATTGAAAGAATCGTGGATTTTAACATGCTTATTGCCATTTAACTAAATCAATGAATTTGATGTACACGTATTTCAAGTCAATACTAATATATATACGATATAGGAGTTCAAAGAGAAGTCACCATGTAAGGTTTCTGCCAATTCATATGAATTGTGTGCAACATGTTTATGCTTTCGAAATCACACGTTTATGCTTTTGAAATCGAAGTCCATATATCGTGAATGTATACGTGTGGCGCATACTAATTTTATGTCTCCAGTTCAGATAACATTTAAAAGAGGGAAATGAAATTAAGTTTAACTGCAAGTGCACAACATCGGTGAAGACGTGGCAAATATGGGTCGAGTCCAAAGGGAGGTGTGTCAACTCTTGTTCCTTAGAAGTCAAGTGGAAAATGAGGGGAGAAGAAGTGTGATTACACTAAACTAGTAGTTAACAAATACAAAAGAGAGCAACTAAAGATTGATTAAAACTAAACTAAAGACTTAACAAAGAGGCTAGAATTTGAGAAGAGAAACCCCTAAAGGGTGGAGTGTGTGTACACATGAAATAAAGTGTTGAGGAATGCATTAAATAGAGCACAAGTTAAGGTTGTGTTTTTATGCATAGGAAGTACCTAATGGTTGTGGCAAGACCTATCATCCAAATCACTAACCTAGTTTATTAACATGAGCATAAACAAGTTTGTTATTAAGAACCTAAACAAGCATGGAATGTACCTAATGATTATGGAAGAAATCATCAAGTTACGTATTCTCTTTTATTGAAACAAGCATACACACATTCATCACAAAAAACAAAATATAGCATTCATCCCATTCTTCATGACATGTATAAACATCAACTCCACCCCCAAAGCAAGATGGAACTACTAACTACTCATTAAATTATAAACTACATTAAGAAAATGAAACATTCTAATTACTTCTACTAAGACAAAACAAAATTAAGCTAAGCATGCAAAAATTAAAAGAGAAGACAACATTAAAACAAACTAAGAAAAATTATTTTATTTACATGACTCACATTACAAGTAGCATTCTTCTCCACTTGAGTTTTGCTCCAAGGCTTACTCTAAGTAGAGAGAATGCCACCAAGTAATGGGTCAATACAAAGGAGGAAGAATAGTTCTATTTATAGTCATGAAAAAAGGTAACCACGGACAATCCCCCCATGTGTGGATAATGAAACCTTCCAAACATTGATATAAACAGCATAACCAAATCAAAGCCAGAGATGGTTGAATTTGGATCATAATGGGACGCCAATTAGCCGTCGATGGCTGCTAATTGGCGGTCATAAAAATGTCGGATCCGACTAGTATTTGTCTGGTGCCTTTCCATCTTCAATTATTAATGTTAGGTACACCCGGTTAGGACATGGGGATCTAGATGTGAGCGGAATTGTCGTAATACTTTTCATGATGGTGTGGAGTTTCTCGATTTGCTAATTGGTCCTCTTGTCTTGCATCAAGGTTCTTCTCTCTTGCACATCGGTTCCGAAGTCTCACTGATCAGTCTTTTTCTCACATTATAGTCCTTTTTGTGTCTCTTCTTCTCAAACCTGTTTATTCCTGAAACTAAAACATAAAACTCGGTATATAGCATTGCTTAGGTTCAAAATAGAGGACATAAGACACAAATGTATGCCTGATGTGATGTCAATCAGGAAACAACTTCTGGTTGAGGTTTCATATGTCATTCATGGTTGGCGTGTGCAACCCACCATCTTAATCCTCAAGACCTCAGGCATTCATTGCAAGTTTAACTCAACATTTTGGTACATAGTGAGCGAATTCCAAGTGATTAAATAACTAGTTGAGTGGAGACCAAAGTTTGATCCCTACTCCTCTAACAACTTACAGATGCTGGGATGCAGTCACACAATTTACTTTAATAATTAAAATTAACCGTACCTATAAGAAAAAAATCTTGAACGTTTTGGCCTATGAATGTGATTAGTAGCATATTATATGACTCATTCATGCTATATATCTTTTATTTCACCCTATATTTGTGCTACTTGGGTATTTGTTTCATACATTTTAGGGTTTAGTTTATAAAGAAGAGAAAGGAAGCAAAAATGACCTAAATGCAAGAAGAAATGTTTGATTTGGAAACCTTTTGGACCTATTTGTAATGCTCAAGGAGCGGATTGCAAGTCAGGAGGGACCCAAGTGAAAATACGGAGGGACCTGTGTGTAAAGAAAAATATGTTGGTTGCAAAAGTCCATAATCTCCTGAACCAGAGGAGTAATTCAACAATTAATACCAAACAAGCACGGACCAACGACATTGGGTGCACCTGACGTGTTATATTGGTAAACTACAGCTTCTGCTGAAATTTGGGGCGGATCGGATCCCAAATTTCTCTAGTAGGTCGGGTAATCGGGTCAGAGTACTTTTGAACATCCGGATCTGATTTGCAATCGTCTGATTGCACCCAGATTAATCCAAACCCTCTAATCTTCTATAAAAACACTAGTAATCATTTCTTTCATCTCCTTCCTTCCTGCCCTCATTAGGTTAGCTTTATTTATTGTTAATTAGAGTAGGTTTTATTTCTTGCTTATTAGGTTATTTTTATTTCTTGTTTAGTAAAGTAGTGGAGGAGAGGAGAAGTGCACTTGTAATCTTTCTTCTTCATTAATCAAGGTTGTTATTGTTGTTAATGTTTACTTCTTGTTTTAATTAGATCTCGTCTTCTTTACTTGTTATGTGTTGTTTTTATGTTTTTGTTTCTTTTGCTAACATGGTAATTAGTGAGTAGTCCATCCCCATCGGGGTAAAGGATTATATGAAGTATGGATGTTAGATTTAGTGTGTGTTTAAATCTTAATCTTAGGGCGTCACATGATTTTCATAGTCATTTAATGAGTTTTTCACTCTGTCCTTTGATGTGTTAATGGTCATAATGGATGCTTAGCATATGTTTTGGTTTGTGGGCCCACATTATAGGGAATGATGAGGTGAGGATAATATTGGAGTGGGTAAAGAGATAAGGATGACATGTAGGAGCATGTGCTCTTGTTGGCCTTATCTTGATTAAGGTCTTGTATTTTTTTATGATGATGTTAAATCTTAATTCGAGTGGAGACATAGTTGAGGTTATGGTCATTATGGATTTCTACGTTCCCCGTGTCATTAAAGGGATAAGATTGACATGTAATCATGTGGTTGTCTTTGTCCTCATCTTGAGTAGTGTTTTGTTTGTTTTAATGATGGCGATAAATCTTAATCCGTGTAGAGACACACTTAGGATTGTGGTTATCATAGATCTCTATGTTTTACATGTCAGGAACACTTAATTGTACACAGACATAAATCACACATCTACATTTTTGCATGCATTCTGCACCTCCTACGGAACTAGTTATAATAGGTTTTGTATTTGATTCACGTCGCATTTGTTAGTTAGTGTAGGTACTCTCAATCTTCATTTTCTTCCCCCACTTATGTATGGTTGACGATGACCCGCACTCGCTCCTCGTGAACACGACCCGTACTTACCACAACTTCAATGTGGTTGTCTACTTGCAATTTTAAATTTTAAAATCACAACAGAATGCGTCCCATGTAAGCTTGTAAAAGAGAAGAACCCAACCTATTCTGTTAGATCGTGGTTGGAGTTGGATTTTCAACTCATTTATAGTTGTGAGACTTTTTTACTTGCATACCACTTGAAAGTATGTTAATGGGTTTTATGCTTTTACTTTTAAATTATTTATGACCATTTATGGGAATGCTTGATTGTTTAGGTTGGTGTCATCAGGTATTAAATCAATTGTAAATGAGTATTCCATCAATTTAATATTCATTTAGTTAACAAAGTATTATGGAAAGCATTGAAGGATCTAAATAGCTGAAGTATGCTGTAAAGGGAATGAATAGACCAAATGAAATAATCATAATGGAAAAATTAAAAATGAATAAAGAAACTTGCAAACCACAAAGACGCAATGATACAAAGATGTTTCGGCATCCTAAGCCGGTCTTAATCCTTTCTTACAAGCCCCTTCTCGACTTTGAGCCCCACTTGCATCTTCAACATTCGATCCCCGTTCCCTGTCAAGATCACACCTTCCTTACATAGAAAGTGCCCAGACAATCACCGTCATGCTTTAGCTTCTCCCACAACCCAGGAAGATGTTATAACCTTTCAATCAGCAAAAAATGAATACCTCTAACTTGGGCACTTGAATCAAAAGGAGCTAAGCGTTGGAGATCAAGTGAGAGTGGAAATTTAGAGTGGTGAGCAAAAGAGAAAGAACGAATGAGAGTTTTTGCAAGTGTAATAAATGGATTCTCTCTTGGATCTAATGTGTGTACTTATAGACTCACAAAGAATGGGTTTCAAGAAAAGTAATGAGCCAAAGATACAAATATAAGAATGTTGCTCAAGCCCATATTCGGATGACTAAACTAAGCCCTGGTCGTCCGAATGAGTGGTCAGTAAAGGAGTCAAACAAAATGGACTGCAATGTCAGGTGCGAATTCAAATGACTAAGAAAATAGCTAGTCGTTTGAATAGTGCAGCAGAACATTCTAACATTTCTCTGGACATGAATTCAGATAAGTGAAAACCCTATCAGTCGTCCGAAAACATGAAGACCGGTCATCCGAATTTGGTTTGGACATCTAAATTGAAGGTCGTATAATGAGACAAATTTAGATATAATCGTTGGGTAAAGCTTGAATCTCTGACATAATACAATGACTATTTTGGTATAAATACTTTTAAGCAAACATGAGTTCGGACGAGTAAAAGGTGGAATCAATCGTCCGAACGGATAAGCTCCAACGGTCATAACAAACATGGAAAACAAAACGACTAAAGCAAGAACCAGTCGTCCGAATTAATTTGGGAAAATATTGGAAATTCGAAAAAAATGTTTGGACAATTAAAACCAAAGTTTATGACGGACGACAAAAGCAAGGGTTTGGTCATCCAAACCTAGACGGCTCAAAAGAGCTAATGAATGATTCAGACAACTAGATAGGGTTTTAGGCGTCTAAAAGGTGAGTTGCTAAAATCCTATGGATATTCTATGTCTTTGATCATGATTTTAACTATGCCCAAGTTTACATATGTATCATCCTAGCTAGGACTCAATAAAAGATAAAATGACAAGTCTTCCTGAGCCTGATTACATGCCTTGTATTGAGTCCAGTTGTCCTTGAGTGTTCAACACCTATTAAGATAAAAATACACGAGTATGGTGTATAATGTTGTATATGTTTGTATGAATTGATTCATTAGATTAAGTATTACAGTTTAATATCATTGAACTAAAGAATGGATTAAGACTATAAATCCAACGAAGATAACAGAGTTACATGATTTAAAAAATAATGACACCAGCCTAAACAATTAAACATTCTAATGGCTCGTGACAAATAGTCAAAAAGTGATGGACTAAAACAAATTAAGGTACTTTGAAGTGGT
This sequence comes from Triglochin maritima, assembly GCA_963682175.1. Lineage (NCBI taxonomy): Eukaryota > Viridiplantae > Streptophyta > Magnoliopsida > Alismatales > Juncaginaceae > Triglochin > Triglochin maritima. The sequence goes on from OY821786.1 coordinate 22,254,163, forward strand.
ACGCAAGCAAAAAATCAAAATTTCAAATCATCAATCGTTAATCCACCAATCCATTTAATATTTTTGGTTGCAAGTAGTTGCGTGATGTCTCTGTTCTTAGAGACACTCCAAAAAGTACCATGAATTTCTAATGCATCATCCTTACGAAACTAGGAATTTTATTGAAGTGGGGCTTAAATTAAGAGAAAGTTGTGCTTATATATTTGACTCAAAAATTACATTACCAATTTTCTTCAAGTAAGACTATATTCTTGAACAAAATAACTATAATTGGCCACGACGTATTTTCAAATTTAGAAAACGATACGTGATTGCATTACTGCTAACTTTATCAAATGAATCTATCTCGATAAAAGTTATTAAGTAATCATCCATTTGATAATCCTGGCCAATGCTATTGTGCAAACAGTTCTTCACAATAGTCATAGTTGAGAAAGAACGTTCAACTGTTGGAATTGCAACTGCAAGTGTCAAAGCCAATTTGAGGAGTAGGTAAACCGAAGTAAACAAAATATCATTCTTAATCGTAACCATCTTTTCAGCTAAAAGCGATATTCCTTCCATATATGAAGATACCCAAAACTACTCATGTTTAAGATATAGGTTTGAAGTCCATCAACAAGTAAATGAACTCTATAGTAGAGAAGTCTTTTCATTAATATTTGACTAAAGTAAAAGAACTTGACAGAACAATAGTTACTAAGATATAAACATAACATGCAAAGGATTAGTTTTGTACTAGTTTCTGTTAACAAATTATTCAATTCTTAAAACACTAGTGCAGAACAGTGCATACTCGTCATCCAATAGACATCGGATGTATTAACGGTCGACGTCTGTTGTTTACTGTAGATGTCGGGTGTTGGAACAAGCGTTGGCATCCGACGTCTATAGCCCTCAGACGTCGACCTATAGACGTTGGATATGTGTTATATCCGATGTCTATTTCCCATCCCGTATAGACGTCAGGGTATAGACGTCGGGTGATAGTGAAATCCGACGTCTATATGTCTAATAAGGCAAGTAATCCCTTTAGTTTTTATCTTTTATCTTTTCTGTTAGCCACCCTAACCCCACGAAAACCCTAGCCTCCCTACCCCGACCGTCTTCCTCCACTTCCCCAACCACTACCGCAACCTCCGCGACCACCGTCACCACAACAACCTCCTCCTCCGCGATCACCGTCACCGCGCACAACACCCTCCTCCACTACCGCAGCCATGACCTCCTCCTCTGGTTCATGCTCACCGTCACCGTACCTCCTCCGCGACGTCAGCAGCCACTTTCCCCTCATCCTCTTGTTCGTGCTTAACCACCTGTAGAAAAATGAACTTCAAGTGAAGCCAAAAGGAAATCTACTAGCCTTGTCTTGTATCTTGTTTGATTAGATTCTCATATTTGATATGTTTAGATTATGGTGTTTGGATTTGGATTTTAGATTGTGGTGTTTGGATTTGGAATTTTTTAGTTTGTTGTGGAGATTGTTAATTTTGGATTTATTTGGTTGACGAGAGTGGAGTGTTATTGTGTGAATGTTTAATTCATTTTGTTATATGTTATTGCTATATGTTATGATGATGGATGTGGCCTTTATTAATGAGATATCATTTGATTTCACTCGTTCATTAGATTGGTTTGGTTTGGATTGAGTTGGGTTGGTTGGATAATTTAAATGAGTATATATGAGTTGGATTAATTTGTTTGCTATCTTAGGTCTTGAGTTGGGTTGTTGGATGATATAAGTAATGATGTTATGTTGTGGGGATGCATTATTAAGTAAATTTAAATGTAAATAAACTAACGTTCTTCATGGATCTCATACATGTGTATTTCAACATGAGTAGATTTGTAATGTGAATGTGATGTATTGGAGAAATACATAATGTGAATGTGAGTAGATATACATTTTTCTTGTTAATTCCAGGATTTGAAGAATTTTACATATAAAATTTTAACGGGAAGTTCTGCCAAAATTTTATTACCAATTGTTATTAATAACATGATATTTTGTGTTTAAAATGTTCTTCTGTCAATCCAAGTAATTATTTTTAATACTTGCTTTTAATATTTAAAATATTTATTGCCTTGCTTTTTTGAATTTTCAAAATTATGATAATAACTTATTGACCCCCTTAAACAACTTGGCCTTTAATAACCTAAAACAAAAGACTAGACAATATTTGCTAAGTCATTCATCATATAGGATTTCCATTCATCGTATTTATTATTTATTTTACGATTTCTGTCATAGATTGTTAACGTAAGGTATGTAATCTCTTTCACTCATCATTCATTAGAAAGCACGCATGAGTTAGTAGGACTCGCATTGAACAAGAGTGAGGTGAGTGTTTGTTTGGTGTGTTGTTTGTTAGATTAAGGTATGAAAAACACTTAGGGGGGAGTCACCTATAGGAGATGAGGTGGGGGATTTCATCACCCATTCCTTGGTCCAAAAACCACTTAATAAAAGAGCCAATAAAATCAATTAGACGTTGGCCCCTAGGATTTTCAGAGGCATTAAGGAGAGGAAACCGTTTATGACCGTTATGGCCTGAACGTCGTTACCCATCTAGTCTCCTTGAGAAATTGTTGATCGATCAACCAAACCTTGCAGTATTGTGCTTTCAGTAATTGTACCTTTCGAGTTTGAACCACTACCTGAGTCCTTCAACTTTAACCTCACAGGAACTAAGTGAAACGAAGTCTTGAACTTGAGCATTTTATGTGGAGATGTCCATTGAGAACAACACCAAGCAAGTCATACTGCAATCTACAGGGTTGATGTTTTACAATCTTGCATCAAAATCTTGTTTCATAAATGCTTCCAATGAATGACCCACATTCCTCTAATTGCAGCTACACAATTACAAGTCTTCTAGCAACTCGTTCTGATATGCCACGCTATCCTATAAAGGAAAGACTCTTCAACACCACACTCAACTCCATTCCTCCATTACCGGATAGCCTGATTACCACCTCTCTTATTAGGAAAGCTTCAATTCCTCACCTGCAACTCCAGCAACTAGTGAAAGTCAAGCTATTGGTTCAGATTAGCCCTTATCCTCAAAAAGTGTAAGCACTCCTTGCCTTAAGCCCAGATCTCAAGTGTTTCCGCAATCTTACCGATGTCAAAGTCGAAGGAGCTACTCGAATTGCATTTTTGGGCAATATCGGGAAACTGAGGGGATCAAAGAGAGAACTGTGTTCAAATGGCGAGGTGACCATCTTGTGCATCGTTTAAAGAAACCCATGTTTTTCGTATCAAGTGCATTCACATTGTTGGGCTTCTCCAAAGATGCACTGCTATCATCTTGTCCTAAGAACTCGAACTCATTCAGAGTTTACACTCTTATTAAACTTGTAGTGTCAGCAACATATTCATTCTTTGGGGTCTTGACACAGATACAATGTATCAGCAATTGGTTGCACTCAACTCACCCAAGAACTTCTTGTTACCACATTGAACTTGTAAGATTTGCCCTCCTGATACTTTAATAAGTCCTTTTTCATCTCTACGTGATTTTGATTTATATTATGTTTGTTTGGTGGTGTTTTACTCTTGTTTTCTAGAAAGTTTCCATTTTCGGGAACAAATTCCATTTTCGGAGAAAGTTTCCTTTCCGGGAACAGATCCTCTTGGGGAAAATCCCTCTTCAGGGAAACTTTCTTTTTTGAGGAAAATTTCCTTTTTGAGAGATGTTTCGCTTCGGGGAAAAGTTTCCATTTTGGTCGAGCGGGTGTGGCACGTTGGGCGCGTGTGCAACTAGGCTCGATCGGTTTTGCTTTGGGCATGTGAGGCTTTGGTTTCCTTTTCCTTCATGCCATATGAGCTTCTGTGTGAAACTTGGCATGTGAGCATGTGGGTTGGCACCACGTCAGCAATCAAGGATGCAATTAGCGTGGAAATAGGAAGGAACGATCATGGGAGATTTTGGTGCACATGTTAGTGTTGCGTTTTGGTAAGTTGTTATGTTGGATTTGATTTTCTCTTGCCACATGGGCTGGTGAAGTTGTGAATTGATGAGTCAGCAATCAAGGATGCAATTAGCAAGGGAATAGGAAGGAAGGATCAAGGGAGATTTGGTGCACATGTTTAGTGTGGGTTTTGGTAAGTTGGCGCATGTGAGGTATATATGGGCAACCCTAGCCGGCTTTGCTCACTTTCCTCATTACCTTCTCATGCACATTTTTCTCCTCTTCACCTTCCCATCTCTGGTGACCAGAAACTCTGACCACTCCTCCGGTGAAGTTGTAAGAAGGAGTTTCGACACCAAGGAGCGTTTGTTGGAAAGAAGGCGGGTAACAGTTTTCTCCGATGACTTAGAGCACGTTTTGCTTCAAATTTCAGGTATACTTCTGGCTCAAATATGAGATAATGGGTGGGGGTGTGGGATGGACGGCTATCCAACACCGGTTGGCTATCCGGTCAGGCAACTAGACTGCATGCGCAAGGGAAAGCTAGCCTGGTTTGGCCGGTTGTAGCGCAAGCCCTTGGGCTGTGGGGGCTGGCTGGGACATCCCACCTCATCACAACCTTTGTGACATGTCCCTTGTTTGGTTGAGTAGAAAAATTAGGGAAGGTGTGGCTGGGGTGTGGGCAAATACGTCGGGTTCATTCATGTGTGTGATTTCCTTACGTAGCGTGATGTTTCCTGAATTGGTTGTAAGAATCCGTAGGTGCATAGTTTGTTGTTGAGGCGTCTCACATGATGATTTTATGTGTCTTAATCATGTTTCTTTTACTGCTAATAAGTTACATGTTCAGGTGAGATGTTGTTGTTGGACCTATGAACTATGTTCCACGAAATTTAGCTAGCCGACTAGCTTCTATTGTGCCATATACATGTCACCATGTGCTTGTATTGTTGTGATCAGATTTGTTTCCCATCTCTTTGTTCATGCACATTTATTGCATGTCATATTTTGATTATATGATAAGGTCTGAGATTACTCATGTAGTTGTGTTATCCTGTCTTGTGTATTTCATTGGTGCATGTAGGGCTAGTTATTTGGTGCATGTATGCAATTCATGATTGGGTGTTACCACATTCGTGATTTACATTGCATGCCTGGAAACAACCACATTGTGATACTATGCCTTTCCTTTATACTTTAATGCATGCGTAAATAAATTCTAGAGCATGTTTGCGAAATATCATTAGTTAATATGTGTCAAATAACCAACTTATCATGACATGTAGCTTGCTAGTTCAATGTGCGTTCCGTGTGTAAATTGTTATATACGCAAACTTTGTGGTCATGTTCTTACTTCCATATAGAGATTCATGCATATAATATAGTGTGGATGTTATGATGCATATGGGTTTATGGTGGACGCTCATAGCATGGTCAATTGCATTGATTGTATTATACATGTCTATATATGTATGAGTTGCATTAGATGAATTGCATGTGCATTTATGAAATTATGGTTAATATTGGGCACTATTGATTGTGGGACCGAAGGGCCTATTTGAATGACCTCTATATAGAGAGGCCAAGCGAAGATTGAGGCTTGGACGTGCGCACTGTCATTTGCTACAGGACAAGCATACCCAACATGCGATGGTATCATGTAGGATCTCTACCGTGAGTTGGGGTGTCAATCCGGAAGTCCATTTTGTGCCAAGTGGTTGGTCACACTTTCGGGTGACCCGCTTGTGGATTAGACCAGTACGGCTGGTGGTTAGATTCCTATGTAGAGGGATCTCATCGAGCAACGCCTGGTAGTTGCGACTATGTAGAGTCGTAACCTCTTGTTGTTTGCATGTGTCACATTTAGGGTTTCATGCATGACTCTTTATCTTGTGTTTGGACCAGGGGCATACAGGATTTTCTTATTGAAATCTCACGCATTTTTTGTTGTTGTTTTGTCTCAGGTACTTAGGTTTCTGAGAGGGGTTTGCTTGACTGGAGAAGTTTCGGAGGATTCTGTACACGAGGAAGATGTCAACCGATTTCCTTCAGTTATCTTTTGCTTCCGCTTATTTGTTGTTGTATTTCTTAAGTTAGACCTTTTATGTATTGAATTCTAAGTTATTTCCATATATGGATAATTTCCTTTTCAGCTTGTTCCTCATGTTGTATATCCATGTATGTTTTATTCCCGTATGTATTCGTTTAATGTAACTCTCTCGGTCATTGCGGAGATTCTGATCACGACATTGCTTGAACCAACATCATACAGCGTGCGTACCTACGACATCAGGGGCGTTACAGAACCAACATCATAGGATTTCCAGTTAGATTGGTTGTGTTGTCATTCCAGATGAGTCATGAAATGGGTCTCAGTCCCATCCCCAACTTGGATTTTAGAACTTGAGCTAGAACAAGTCTTTTGGTGAAAGGATCAGCTATATTGTCTTTGGTACCAGCAAAATCAACATCTATCACCCTTTCCAAGTCTAACTCCATTACATACTTCAGTCTGACTTGGATGTGACGCCTTTGTTTGTTATTATACTTTGAGCTTCTTAGCTTTGCAATAGTAGTCATACTATCACAATGCATAGATATTGTAGAAACTGGTTTGCTAATCATTGGCAATTCAGAATGGAGTTCTTTCAACCATTCAACTTTCATTCCACTTGTATCCAAAGCACAAAGTTCAACCTCAATCGTAGATCGAGACAATATGGTTTGCTTTGTAGACCTCCAAAACATTGCACCTCCACCCAAACTAAGATTAATGACTTACTAAGATTGATTTAAAGGACCAAAAATAATATATGATCAAGATCGATTTGAGAGAGAAAAAAATTAATCAAGGAACTATTTAGATCGATTTGAAAGTTGAAAATTTTAATAGATGGTTGAGATCGATTTGAGAGACAAAAAATAAATAATCAATGAACGACTGAGAACTATTTAAAGGACCAAAAATGAGTGGGAACCATACTACTATATATGATTACAATTGGATCTTTGTTTACATAGAATAGACAACCATCGTTAGTGTGCTTTCAAGAGGTAAGCATTTTTCGTAGAATATTTCTTCTTTAATATTCTCTTTATATAATTGAATCATTGTACCAATTGTTTTCCACAGAATGTTCGATTTGCAGGTCAAAAAACATTTGACTTTTCTATAGTCATTTATTTCAAAATCCATGCTTTACATATTTCACAGGTTTCCAATCTCTTCGGGAGTTGCTAAAACATTTAAGTAATTAATATACAACAAAATAATTAATTTTGATGTTGTGTAGAACAACTGGATTAATAAGATCACTTTTCATATCATTTATTGAGATGACTTTGACCATAGAGATTGTATGCACTACTCCTTTATTTCTTCATATAGTGATTTTCTAGAATTATATAATGCATCTCTTGGTTTTTGTCATCTTGGTCCTTCAGGAACTCACATATAAATGTTGAGACCAAGTGACTTACAAAAAAAATACAATCACAACATATGTTATATGCATATCTATATTCATGTTTAAGAGTCATATTGATCACGCAACAGATCGTAATATTATACATTCTAAGAGAATAAGTAACATCGTCATTCATGTTGGGTCCTACGAATACCCTTGTGTCACTACTCGCTTTATAATGTACCACTATGTTATTGTAATGCGATTTCTCTTCATATCCTTCAGGGATACAGTTTCATAATATGTTTCAAGTCCAAATAATATGTTTATTAAGGAATTTTAGTTCTATATTTACCACCTTCTTTGATTCATTTCGAACGTGAATGCTTCTGACATTCTTGTAATATTATATATTCTGGATCCAGATTTTCTCTTGAAGCAGTATACTATTAAGAAGGCGAATAAATCGTTAACAATACTTTTATTATTTTATATCTCTCTCGTGTCAACAAACTTGATAGTAACTTTTATGACAAATAGTCAAACTAGTCATTTCCCAAAACATTATGATTTGACCATTCTGTATTCTTGGGTTTTTTATGTTTAGCAACTGCATTTATTTTACCAGGTTTCCATTATTCAGGAATATCCTCTTCAGGAGGCGTAACGCGTAACTAACTTTTATTTTCATTTCAACATATGACATGTTTTTCAAGCCACGCTTCTGGCATTGGTTGATCTCAAATTTATCTTATCTTGTCGACATCTCCACTTTATGTTAAGTGTTTCATGCCTAATAATACAAGGTTTAGTCACTTCATTATGGTCGATAAAAACGTATGACAATTACTTTCCAGATATAAGTTTATGATTTTATGAACTTCAGGTTCAATCATACTTCAATCAGTTTATGATTTTATGAACTTCCAGTAATTTCTGAAATTGTGCCTCATTTTATATGTAATTATTGAACTGTACAGCAAACATCGTAACCTTTCGCACACTTTATTTTTAATAGGAATCAAAGTCCTTCTGAATGTCCAATCTCATTTGAGACATTTAATTATAAACTTTATGAAGGCGGTAATCAAACTTTGTATACAAATGAAATTGCTGATGGGGAACATTTTATTTAGTATCGTCCAAGTAAAATATAGTAATATTCATATATGATGTAAGTCTCATATGATAAAAATAGATTATTTAAAAATTGTATCAGAAGATATGCACGTATATGAATCATGTAGGAATTCACATATAAATATAAGGATGAAAATAAAAATGTTCAATGATTTTTTTTTATTTTGAGATCCCAAAATGATAAATATTGGGAAATGTATTATCGATAGGTAGACTCTCATTTTCATGTGCAAATGTGTCAACGAATTTGATTTCATTTCTGGCTGACTAGTAGAAGTCAATCAAATAATCCAAGGTGAATAATACATCATCATTCTCACATGATATGACATACATATATAGTGAACTTCTCAGAGGCACTTCTGGGCCTATTTTGCCTTGTTGACCTTTTTTTAGAGTCATTTGAATCTTGTAGTTCGTATTTGCAGCATTTCTTTTCCATCGACCATGGTTTTTTTCTTCCATAACATTTTAGCACGTGCTTCAGGAACAAACACCAAAGAGACTAGAGCTAATATTGTGGTCATACAACAAGTAATACTCATGCTTTTAGAGCACAAGTAATCTTGGCATAAGCGTAAAAAAACATATAACTTTTTTGGCCCCGTACTGCTACAGAGCATCGGTTCATTAGCTTGCATGGTGGATAAAGTCATTTTCCTTATACATCTTAAGTTTTGTTTGGTCTACTGGCCACAAAGTTTTATTTGGACAACAATACGATGGACCACATAAATTTACTCATTAGCACATCCAGTAGTGGATCCAAGGGTGGGCACGCATCGGCACGTGCCCATGCATGGATGATTGATCAATTATAATAACGCAAGTACATGGCCATAATGAAGTTGTGGCAAGTACGGGTCGAGTCCACACGGAGTGCGTGTGATTCGAAATCCACCATATGCGAGTGGGGAAGAAGATAGGAATGAGGTCGAGATTACACTATGATGCGTATGAAATCGGAAAACAAACAATAAAACTAAACCCTTTAGGGGGTAGAGAAAGAATGCAAATACGAAAATATGTGCAAGTGTGTGTGTTCATTTGTGCTCATCACAACATATAATACATGAAATCCATAAAACCAAATCCAACTTTGTCTCCACATGAAATAACATAAAACATTATCATTAAAACATACAAGACAATAATTGAAATGAAGCTAAATGAGCTCACGCAAAAAGACCAAACCCCACTGTCTCGACATGAAATAATATTTACACAATCATTAAAACATACAAGACATTAATTAAGGTGAGGCTAACAAGAGCACATGCTCCCACATGTCATGTTTCCTTTTCTCCACTCCATCCTTATCCTCACCTCATCATTCTCCATAAAATAGGCTCACTAATCTAAGCATGTGCGAAGCATCTTTCCAGTGCATTAGCACATCAAAGATAAGAGTGAAATCTCATTAGATCGTTATTGAAATCATTTAAGGTTCAAAGGATTAGGATTAACACACTTTTTAATCGATTAAGTTTTGACCGCAAGTATACGACGTCAGTGAAGACGTGGCAAATACAGGTTGATCCATAAGGATGTGTGTCGACTCTGGTTTGTTCATAGGCAAGTGAAAAAAGAGGGGAGAAAAAGTTGATTACGCCAAACTAGACTAAACTAAACTAGTAAGAACAAACAAGGAAATGAAAGCACGCAACAATGAAATTAAACTAACTAAGACAACAAGCTGGCATTCAGGAATGGAAACCCCTAAGGGGTGGAGTGTGTGCACATATGAAGTGAAATAACTGATGAATGACGCATATAAGCATGTATGTGTGTGTGTGTCCCATGTGTGTTTTCAGGCATAGGAAGTGTCTAAAGATGTGGCAAGACCTATCAATCCATTCACAAAACGTATCGGTAATTACTACTTGATTATCATAAGATTAGGCTTAGCATGAGAAGTGTCTAAAGATATGGCAAGACTCATCAAAAATCATAAACTCATGCGAAGAACAAAGCTAGGCATGGTAGGTGTCTAAATCTTATGGCAAAACCCATCAAAGCAAGCAAACACAAATAAAAACATACATCTAACATGTAGCATACCCAATAGGAAATTTCAGTCAATAAACATGAGGAAACTAAGCATGGGAAGTGTCTAAATCTTATGTCTAAACTCATCAAAAATCCCCCAACCTGTAGATTAAAATACCCCTAATGAACATACAAACATACAAGTCTACACAATCAAAAATTCATCAAACATTCAAACATCACAACGTATATGTACATCATCTCCACCCCCACAAAGCGAGATGGAACTACTCACTAATCACAAAGCTATTTATTACGTTAAGAGAGGAAAACATGTTAACTAAGTATACAAAGATTAATGAAACGAAATTAAGATAAGCATGCAAGGTGACATAAGATAGACAACATAAACTAAGAAAATTTTATTTAATATCAGACTCACAATACATCTCCTTACTTGAGTGTTTGCTTAAAGGCTTGACTCTAAGTAAAGGGATTGGCCACTAAGCATGTAGTATATAAAAATGAGGAGGAAGAGTTCTATTTATAGCCATGAAAAAAAGTAAACCGAGACAATCCCCCGGTATGGGACTAATTGCATACTATATATGGATATAAAACAACATAATCCACGACCCGACTAAGACATGAATCCTTTGAAGCCTTCTGGACCGCTGATTGGTGGTCCAAATATCTTTGATTGCGTCTTTTTTTTGGTGGCTCATTTCTAACTTGATTTCTTGATGTTTGATGAACCCGATTTGGTTGTTGATGTTTAGGCCCGGATCTAATTGCCAAAATACTCCTCAAGATGGTATGGAGCTTCTTGATTTGCTCATTGGTCCTTTTGGTTTACATCCGGGTCCTTCTCTCTTGCATCTCAGTCCATAAGTCTTGTAATTCAATCTTTTTCCTTCGTTTTAAGTCCTTTTTGAGTCTCTTCTTCTCAATCCTGTTTATTCCTGAAACTTAAACATAAAACTCGTTACGTAGCATTGCTTAGGTTAAGAATAAAGGATATAAGACACAAATATATGCATGACATGATGTCAATCAAATACCCCCACACCTAACTTTTGCTAGTCCCGAGAAAAACAAAGAAAAGGGAAAAATGAAAGAATGAAAAAGCATACGTAACACAGGGAAATCCTAACTCACTTTCGTAGGAATCACAGTTGCACTTAGCACGTGCAACAAGCCGTAAAACCCCCTTGTCGTCAAGGAGCAGGAGTGTTATCTCTTGAGGGTTTTCAATGGATATACCCACAAAATCCGAACATAGATGCATTATTCAACCTAGCAACACAACTGGATGGACTCATTTTCGTAGATCATCGGACACGGCAGTTCTATGAGCCGACTCTATATATGTAATTGATGAGAATTTTATTTATACCGTAAGTGCACGACGTCAATGAAGACGTGGCAAGTACGGGTCGAACACAAGGAGGGAGAGATATTGTTATTTTTGTGATTTTCGATTTAGGAAAGAAAGAGAGAGAAATAAGTTTGGTTTGAGATTTTTTGTTTTTAATTATCTAAAGCAAGAACAACAAAAACTAAAAATAAAATAAAGCAAATATGGATGAGAGTCCAACGGGTGGAGGTTTAGATATCGGGTTTTGTTTAGAGAAATCTGAAACTTATAATAAATCACATTAGTTATAAAGCATTACATGATAAATGATTCAACATAAACTCAAGTAATCAAAATATACTAATACGAAATTAAAATAATAACATCATTCTTCTTCTCATCACCCTAAATCCGTCACCCCCAACCTTTGGAGAGAGTTAGAAACTCATGGATGGAAGGAAAGAGAAGGGGTCCTAGAGAAACTACAAAAGAAAACTAAAAACACAAAAAAACAGAATTTTATTACTAAAATATGAAAAAAAACAAGAACTCCTTTACAACATCGTTTCGGGGCTATTTATACCTGATACAAGGGATCCCAATATATAAACGGAAAATACATGCGTCAATACAACATTGGTAAAAATTTGAGTGCACGGATCAACTTTTGTGCGGCTAATCCGCTACAATTTGTACATGAGGTGCGGCGGATTCGCCACCTTTTTGGCTCGGAATAAATCTGGATTTTTCCTGTGTGTTTATGGTATGTTTTAGCTGTCCTTTGCGCGTCCGGATTTATTTCTTGCCTTTTCGTTGAGATCCGAATTAATTCCTTCATATATTTGGAGATCTAAATTTGATTTTTCTTTTGAACTTCTCCACAATAATATTTTGGTCCTCGTAAAATTGCAGTCGGGTCCTCGACTTTTTGCAATTAAGTCCTTGGCCTTTTATGTGATTAATTGGACTTCAATTTAGCGCCCGATTGTCTTGAACTTGGTCTTATGCTAGAATTGAATCCATTGCACGCGTTTATGCTCGGGATATGGGTAATTTGCATTCAGGTCCCTGTATTCTGTAAAATTTACTAAATATTGAGCTAAGTTTTATATATTAAAATGACATTGTAAGTTACATTTGGAGATCAGATCAGTGATAAGGACCAACTACTTGTATTGTATCTCTATTGTCTAAATATAATAACAACAAGAATCATTTTCGTCAATTCTTCAACATGTACGTTATCAAATTTGATAATCTGTTTCTACCACACAGTCAAGTGCTAATGATACTGATTTGGAAGGAACAAGGCAGAATCCTCGACTTTGGAGATTCATCTGTCAACTCAAACAAAAACACACCAAAAAAACATCGAGTTACTTTTTATTTTGATTTTTAAATGGCACTATGAGAAATATACGAGACTACATTTACCGGCCATTGGTACAAAAATGATTCTGCCTGAAGTAAGGAAAGCACATCATCTGCATCTAACCATGTTAAGAATTGTCAGTTGGGCTGTTCTTACTTGTTGATGAAGTTCCAACTTGTGTCCATTTCAAATTCAATCAGGACACAAGTGTTTACTACTCACATTGATTAAATAAGTGAGTCATAAGTCATAATTACAATCTTATTATCTGTCGACTATCCGAGGGGTCGACCTAGCAAAACAGAATATAAGAAAAATGAAAACAGGGAAATCCTAACTCACTTTCGTAGGAATCACGGTTGCACTTAGCATGTGCAACAAGCTTTTAAACCCCCAAGTTTCCTTAGAGGACGAGTTTTGTCTCGTGAGGGTTTTCAGTTGACACACCACAAAGTCTTAATTCAACATTCCATTAATAACTTTCAATATCTCCACCTCAACCTTATACATCTCACTGAGAATTCTTGCATGCTCGTTATATAAATCTAACTCATAAAAATTCTGACTTGGTCTTTGTTCCTCCAACATTCACACCACTAACCCTTCTACACATGTCATCACTTAAATTATTTTGCACGCCTCCTCTAGCGGTGAAGTATCATTCGGATCAACCATGGCATGGATCATTCTTTTAGCTTTGGGCCTTCAGTATCTTAAAGTATTTTTTTTTCGTAATTCAACACATTTGCTTTTTTTTGACACTTTTACCCTTTTTGCATTCGTGTAGCGAGTTTGGTCGATTATCCCGAGCTGGCAGACTCAAGTTACCGGGTTTCAAGATACCCCTACGGACCAGTGACTCGAAGACTTGGGCTTTTGTAATCATTTTGCAAAATGTGCTTTCCTCACTTTATTCCTTTATTTTCCTCAAGGCTTAATTGCTATTAGAAGTCCACACTTCCCGGTATATTTTCCTCAACCTCTGCTTTTTATCAACCACTTCAAAGATTTGATTCATCCAATTTAAGTGCATACACGTCTTAAAGGGTAATGGGTTACTTCTTTGGAACATAGATTTATGTCATGGTTTCTACAAGCAGAACTATATAATAAGGAACAAAAACTCAATGCAATTTGTACACGGGTTTTGGTAGTTCAATCTTAAGCTATGTCATGGGACATTGAATTATTATTATTTTTTAAACAGAATATATAGATAGATAGATAGATAGATAAACACCCCCCACACCTAAATCATGCATTGTCCTCAATGTATGCAAAGATAAAGCAAATGCACTTATTACCTGAGTCAACTGCGGTGGAGGGATTGAATTTGCGCAGAGTCACCATAGTCAGAACTGGATTGGATGTCACCATGTTCGTGCATGTATCCAGTTGAATTGTTCCTCATGTTGCACTGAGAGTCCTTAGGCACAGATTCCACACCTCTCACATGTATTGGTTCTCTTATTTGCTCGAGTGATGGTGGTTGGGTGGATGAATTACTCGCCTTTTTCTCACTTTCTTTTTGATTTTGTGATAATTTATTTGATTCAGAAATCTTATAAATACGCGATCGCATCACAACATCACTTTGATTGCATACTATTTCTGGCTCACTATCAACATGAAAGATATTAAATTCAGCTTTTATGTTCCCAAAAGATAGTTACATGAGCTCATTTCGGCAATTTATCAAAGCTTCAGAAGTGGCTAAAAAGGGTCTGCCTAGTATTACAGGGATTTGTCTCTTAGGATTTATAACAGGTTCAGTGTCTAGAACGACAAAATCCACTGGGTAAATGAAGTCACCAACCTTAATCAAAACATCCTCTACTATACCTCTTGGTTTCTTAACAGAGCAATCAGCAAATTGAAGGGTTGTCTTAGAGGGTTTTAGTGGACCAAGGTTGAGTTGCTCATAGACAGAGAACGGGAGTAAGTTAACACTAGCACCAAGGTCTAGAAGGGCTTTGTTGATAAAAGTATCTCCTATCGCACATGAAATTGTGGGACACCCAGGGTCCTTATATTTTATAGGAGATGAGTTGGACAGAATAGAGCTTATGTTTGCAGTTAAGAATGCCTTCTTTGGTACGTTCATTTTTCTCTTTTTAGTGCACAGATCTTTTAAGAATTTAGCATAAGCAGGTATTTGTTGAATCATATCTAGGAGTGGAATATTCACTTTAATATGCTTAAATACTTCCAGGTTTTTCTCCATTTGTGCACTTGAGTTCTTCTTGAGTCTATTGGGGAATGAAGCTTTAGGAACATAGACTCGCTCAGGTTGAGCTATAGGTTCAGGTTGAGTAGGTGGGTTGGGCTTTTCAAATTGGACTTCAGGTTCAATGGTCAGGTCACATGTGGGTGCTTGATGGCTAGATTGATTAGGCACTCTAGGATTTACCACATTGTTATCAACTTGTTTTCCAGACCGTAATGATACAATTGCATTTATTTGTTGGAACGGTCCCTTCTCATGAACCATTTGAACCGGTCTAGGGTTGTTATTTCCTAGAGGTGGTTGATAGAGCTGATATTGATTATTAGGTCTTGGATTCACCTCAGGTTGACTTGGAAACTGACCATTTTCTCTTTCACCTACAATTTGTGCTAGTTGGCTGACTTGTGTTTCTAGCCTTTGGAAGAATTGGGTGGTTGTTTGCATAAAGTCTTAACCATATTTTCCAAGCTTGTCAACCTAACATCATAGTCTCCATTGTTACTAAACCCAGATGATGTATTATTTTGGTTATACTGGTTTGGTTGTTGTCTAGGAGGTTGACCTTGTTGGTTCCATGAAAGATTGGGATGATTACGCCAACCCGGGTTATAGGTTGATGCGTATGGGTCATTTCTAGAATGGTTAAACGTGGCATTAACTTGTTCCAAGTCCGCACAATCCTCCATTATATGACCCGTCTGACCACATCTAGAGCAAGGGATAGAAGAGGCTTGATTCACTAGGGGTCGGGTTTTTAGCTCTAGACTTTCCATTCTACGCATAAGGGTAGCTAGTTTTGCTTCAGCAGCTACAGTGGCATCTACAGCTAAGACACCTGGTTTGGGTTGACTTGCTATTCTAGATCCAATACTCGGGTTAATCGGTGCTCTAGCATTGTCCCATTGCATACTATTTTCGGCTAAATCCTCAAGAAAAATCCAAGCATCATTCTCATTTTTGGACATGAAGTTGCCTTGGCTTACGGATTCTACCATAACCCTAGATGTAGGTGTCAATCCCTCATAAATAATTTGGCACAATTGCCATCTTGGAATTCCATGATGAGGGCATTGGGTCAGCAGGTGCTTAAATCTTTCCAAATAGGAATAGAACGGCTCGCTCTCAGATTGAACGAATGCACAAATTTCATTCCTAATCCTAATAGTCTTATGGTTGGGGAAATATTTCTTTAAGAACACTTGAACAAACTCGGCCCAACTCCTAATAGATCTTTCGGCTAGACTATATAACCATTTCTTAGTGTCGTCCTTCAGTGCTAGAGGCACGAATTTAAGACGCACTGTCTCCTCAGAGATATGCTGGTATTGCATAAGGGAGCAGATTTCCTCAAATTCTCTAAGGAAGAGATATGGGTCTTCCTTAGAAGTGAACTTGGGCAACATACTCATGTATTGTGTCTTTAGTTCGAAGTTGGGACCCGGTATGGTGGGCATAACGATGTACGATGGCTGAGCAGCCATCGTTGGGTAGCACCGATCCCTCAGAGTCCTAGGTGGGGCAACAGGTGGGTCCACGACATTCTCACCCATTGGATCCGGGTGAGGTGGTGCAATAGGTGGATTGGGGCTAAGCTCCAGACTGGAATCTAGATGAACTCGTACGAGTCGATTGCTCAAGTCCCTAACCCAAATTTGAGAGCACCAGTTTGAATCAAATTTTTTTTTTTGAATTCAAATTTGAAATTTAAATTCCAAATTCAATTTCAAGAATTAATTATTATTATTTTTTTCTTTTTAATTTTTTTTTCAAAACTGGAAACAAACAATAGAAGGGGGAAAGATGAGAAAAGAATCCTAATCTAGAGAATTGAGATGAGAAGAGAAAGAAGACTTAGATGAGAAGGGGAACTTAACTCTAAAAGATAGATACGAGGGTTGGTCAGAGGTTTCCTAAACAAGCACGGCTCAAACAATCCTAGACCTAGTGTCGCTTAAATATAGACGACTCCTAACTGGTTGAGTCGAATTGGTTCGCTTGATTCACCTCCCTCACTAATCAAACCAACTTGGCCAGACAGTGTATAGCTAGTGGGGGCGTTTCCGACAGAGTCGGTGCCAATTAGACAACCACTTCGCTTGGAAGACTTTCGTCAACACAAAAACACTTTCTAGACACCAAATTAAATTCGATCAGCTTCAAGTCATAGCAAGTCAAACCAATCTTCTCCTTGATTGAGTACGAGTCCTTAGGGCCCAATGTCTAATTGATTTTAATTTTAAGGCTTGGGTGACACTTTAGGATTGTGATTTGTGGGCCACGGAAGGGTGATGAAATCCCCACCGTATCTTTTCCTACGGAGTTGCCCTTAAGATAGTTTAACTTAAATCTAGCAAAGATAGTCAAACATTGGTCTTTAGTTGGGGGACAATTGCAAGGTTGTATGCAAACTAAATTATATGCTTAAATGCAATCGATAAAACCGCGCACGTACCTTGCCTCCAGCACTCTTCAACAAAAATTAATTTGCAAGAATTTAGCAAGAATAATGCAAACAAAATAATATATGATGCATGCACTAAGTCCTTCTAATTTTGCCAATTTTTAGGTGAGAGTTGAATTATTGCCAATTATGGAATTTGAGCCTAACACGTGCAGTTCTACGAAAAGGAAATTTTCCGAAACTAGAAATTACTTGGAAAAAGGTAACAAAGATTACCTACGCACGCTCAATCGGGTTCGCCGCCCACTGTCGAAAATTTCCAGTTGCTCTACGCGTCCATCCAGAGATGGAGACAACCCCAGAAAAATTTGAAGCCCAGATGCTTCAGACGTGCGGCGGATTCACCGCAGATTCTTCTTTGCGTACGGCGATTTCGCCGCCCTTCTTGCTCCGAATGTGCCCAGATTTCGCCGCGTACTCTATTGTCTACTGAAACGCAAACCCAAATAGTTAGATCGCGCACAAGATAAACAGAAAAGAATTGAAATCACCAAAAATAAACAAAATCTTCGTCGCCTCCCCGGCAACGTCGCCAAAAACTTGACGAGAATTTGATTTATACTGCAAGTGCACGGCGTCAATGAAGACGCGGCAAGTACGGGTCGAACACAAGGAGGGAGAGATATTGTTATTTTTGTGATTTATTGAGTTAGGGAAAGAAGGAGAGAAAAATAAGTTTTGTTTGAGATTTTGGGTTTTTAATTATCTAAAGCAAGAACAACAAAAACTAAAAAGAAAAATAAAACAAATATGGATGAGAGTCTGGCGGGTGGAGGTTTAGATGTCGGGTTTTGTTTTGAGAAATCTGAAACTTATAATAAATCACATTAGTTATAAAGCATTACATGATAAATGATTCAACATAAACTCAAGTAATCAAAATATACTAATACGAAATTAAAATAATAACATCATTCTTCTTCTCATCACCCTAAATCCGTCACCCCCACCCTTTGGAGAGAGTTAGAAACTCATGGATGGAAGGAAGGAGAAGGGGTCCTAGAGAAACTAAAAAAGAAAACTAAAAACACAAAATAAACCAACAGAATTTTATTACTAAAATATGAAAAAAAACAAGAACTCCTTTACAACATCGTTTCGGGGCTATTTATAGCTGATACAAGGGATCCCAATATATAAACGGAAAGTACACGCGTCAATATAACATTGGTAAAAATTTGAGCGCACAGATCAACTTTTGTGTGGTTAATCTGCCGTAATTTGTACATGAGGTGCGGCGGATTCGCCACCTTTTTGGCTCGGAATAAATCCGAATTTTTCCTATGTGTTTATGGTATGATTTAGCTGTCCTTTGTGCCTCCGGATTTATTTCTTACCTTTTCGTTGAGATCCGAATTAATTCCTTCATATATTTGGAGATCTAAATTTGATTTTTCTTTTGAACTTCTCCACAATAATATTTTGGTCCTCGTAAAATTGCAGTTGGGTCCTTGGCTTTTTGCAATTAAGTCCTTGGCATTTTATGTGATCAATTGGACTTCAATTTAGCGCCCGATTGTCTTGAACTTGGTCTTATGCTAGAATTGAATCCATTGCACGCGTTTATGCTCGGGATATGAGTAATTTGCTTTCAGGTCCCTGTATTATGTAAATAAGACTAAACACATACCTTAGTAGCATTTATTGATATAAAATTAATCTAAATGAAAGACATATGATGCAATGTATGCAATGCATCAGTAATCAATCCACACACCTAGCCTAATAAACCATTCGTGCAAGTTAGTTAAGGACTTAAGTAACAGACATGAGCAACCTAAACATAGTCAAGTGATACAAAGTGTAAAAGTCCATTAAGGTTCTTATTAGTCTCTTTTTTTCTTCTTTTTTTCTTGGAGCATTATGAATTACACTAGTTGGTGTTTTATACTCCTAGGGTCGGGTTTCGTGCATCATTTCCTGTGAGGACTTACACTATCACGTACACCTTCCCCCAAATTTCCACATAGGGCGATCCCTAACACCTGTGTAACGGGAGTTCGGTCGGTGCATCCCAAGTCAGATGACTCGAAAGCACCAAGGCAAAGTCCCCTCGGACCTAATTTCAAGAGTGATAGGAGTCGTGCGAGAAGAGAGAACACCGCTTATTTATTTCTTATCTACATGGGAACCAAAACCCCTACACTTAAGGTTTCACAACAAGAGTTTAAGGGTCCCTGACTATGACAAACTTCCTTATACTAATAGACAATAATTATTTGACTCAATAGGTTCAGGGTGGACTTCTTTAAATGTTTGAGTAATGAAAGCCTATGATTACTTGCCCCCGGGGGAAGACCGGGGTGCATCTTTACGACTTGATAAGACCTAAAGGCGGTATACTAGATATCCTCATGCATCATGTTCAAGTAAATTCTGGGAGCTTCCATATTTGATTGCCTCAAAATGGTTTTGCATATGCTAAACACATACACAAAAAAATTCTTTCGCAAACACATCAGATTTTTGAAAGAAATGTAAGTGAAAGCACTACGGCAAACAAAAGATGACACGACACCCAAGGATCATGGCAAGCAGATATACCGATATTAAATGCAGCACACTAACATTACCCTAGAAAAGTAAACAAAAGAAGGAGAAATAAAACAAAAGACACACAAAATATGTACGTACGTGAAAACACCCCCCCCCCCCCCCACACCTAATCCATGCATTGTCCTCAATGTGTGGCAGAATGGCGCCAATGCATGGATATGGTGTACCGGACTAATGATGGTGGCCAGAGGTGCTCGAAGTGGCACCTTGCTCAAGAGCCGATAACTTCCTATAAATCTTCCGGTTTTGCTTGGCCAAAATGACATTCTGCTACTCGACCGCCATTAGATATGTCGGTGTTAAAGAGAGTTCCCGAGCTCACCAATGAGTTTGGTGATCTGACTCTAACATCCTCCTCCATGTAATCAGGCACCCATGCCTCCTGAAGGCAATGGCGATATGACGAGTCATTTTCGCAACCTCGAGGTCGATGTGTTGGCACCGTAGCAAGCGCTCAAATCGTGGGATGTCCAATATGCCATAAAGTTGGGTCACCAGAGTAGGCAAACAATGTATTTCTTTAACCATGGCGTTCACCAGAATGTCGAATAACGTTCGACAAATACAGTGAGGTGAACCATCCATGAGACTATACACTATTCGCAAACTAGGTGTGAAGAATGTGGAGGTACACTCTTGGCCCAACATATTCCTACACACCCACCCACCTGGCTACAATGTGCACATTGGAGTAGATGTGCGAATTGGGTATTCCCCCATGCGATGAAATGGTTTGCCCACGCCCAAACATAGATCGGTAAAAATTAATGTCATGGGTGGGCATGAGATCATCGACTAAGGATATCCCAGTCACGTCGGAGATAAATTGGGGTGTCACGGGGTGTTTCACCCCTCTAAGGGTGACACTAAACTCGAGTTGATCGGTCTGGTGACGCTCGAGTTTAGGAAAAAATGCATGTAGGAGAGATTCCACGTACATGGTTTCATTACCCTCATACAACAATTGAGTCCACCCTTTTGCTATGATTCTATTGTAGAAGGGTTATCTGAAATCGCGAATCAGGGAGGCAAAATTAAGTTTTGGAATTAAATACGGGATGGCCATACCTGAACCTACCATAGTGAGCTTTAACAGAGGAGCGAGCGGCGGCGGAGACGAACACGACGCTCGAGGGATGGACGCTGAAGCACGTCGTTGTCAATAGTAGAATCGATGGCACCCATTTAAAATCAAACTACTAATTGGCGGTGGAAAACCACTGATTGGCGGTCCGTTTATGAGTTCTGGCTTCCAATTTTGGCAGAGAGGTGGCGAGGAGTGAAAGAATGATTTTTCTTTGGGTGGACGATGGGTAGGGTAGAGAAAAACACATTTTTAACAAGGGATGTGGAAAAATATCAAAGACACCTCTTTTTTTTTACTTTTTCTCAATGTTTTTTTATTATAAAAATGATAAAGATATGTACAACAAAATGAGAGGATTGATCATATCAAGTGATCACATCCACAGGAAGTTCGTGTAAAGACACGACTTCCGCATTGACCTCTGTCGTTGTCCCCTCCAAGTACGATTTTAGTCGGTGACCATTAACTTTGAACACGTTGTTGTTACTTGGGTATTGAATCTCAACCGCCCCGTGAGGGAAAATGCTTAAAGCAATAAAGGGTCCTGACCAACGACTCTGAAGTTTCCCTAGTAACAAGTGGATGCGAGAGTTATACAACAAGACCATTTGTCCCACCATGAAGGTTTTGATTCAGACCAAGCAGTCGTGGAAAATTTTGGTGCGGGACATGCAGATCTTGGCATTCTCATAAGCTTCATTTCTCAACTCCTCCAACTCGTTTAGGTCCAGCTTACAGTTGGCACCAAAACCATCAAGACTCATGTTAAGATGTTTGATTGCCCATAATGCCCGGTGCTCAAGCTTTAACGGAAGATGGCAGGCTTTGCCATAAACTAGCCGGTAGGCGGACATGCCAATGTTGGTTTTAAATGCACTGCGGAAAGCCCACAATGCATCATTAAGCTTAACCGACAAATCTTTCCTCGTAGCATTAACCGTTTTCTCCAAAATTTTCTTGAGTTGATGGTTGGAAATTTCCACCTGGCCACTGGTTTGAGGATGATAAGGTTTGGCCAACTTTTGTGTGATGGAATATTTCCTCAACACTGCTTCGAGGGATCGATTCACAAACTATGTCCCCTGATCACTTATGATACACCGAGGTGTCCCAAACCTCGCAAAGATGTGTTCTTTAAGAAATTTGATCACAACCTTGCGATAGTTGGTGCGAGTGGTGATTGCTTCAACCCACTTCGACACATAATCCACCGCCACCAGAATGTTGGTGTGACCATGGGAAACGGGGAAAGAGCCCATGAAGTCAATTCCTCAAACATCAAATATGTTGACCACTAGGAAAGGATTGAGTGGCATCATATCACGTCTTCCAATGCGGCCCACACGTTGATACCTATCGCATGTGATAGAACGTTTTAAAATAACCACAAATGCACAGCCTCGTTGAAGCGGTGGCGAAAACGGGTCGATCCACATGGAGGTGTGTCGACTTTTGGTTAGTTCGAAGGCGAGTGGAAACAAGTTGGAGAAAAGATTGATTAAACAAACTAGACTAACTACAGTACACGAGTAACCAACAAACAAGATGAAAGTGCGAGAAGAATTGAAACTAAGTGACTAATAGAAGAGGCTATAAATCAGGAATGGAAAACCCCTAAGGGGTGGAGTGTGTGTACACATGAAATAAGAGGTGATGAATGCATACAATAAGCTCAAGTGTAGTTAGTGTTTGTAATGGATAAGAAGTACCTCATGGCAAGACCTATCATTCAAAGCACTAACCTAGGTGACTAATATGAGGATGGCAAGTTTGTTAATAAAAACCTAAACAAGCATGGAATGTACCTAAACATTATAGCAGAAACCATCAAGTTAAGTGTTCTCATTAATTCAAACAAGCATACTAGAATTTCTCATAGACAACAATGTTTAACATTCATTCCATATACATAACATGTATAGACATCTACTCCACCCCCAAAGGGGGATGGAACTTCTCACTAATCATTACACTACAAACTACATTAACAAAACGAAACATTCTAATGAAAGGCAATTAAACTAAGCAAACAAGAAATCTTAAAGAAGCTAAATGAAAGGAAATTAAACTAACGAATCGTGTAAGAATTAAAAGACAAGACAATATTAAAAGAAACTAAAAAAAATTACTTTATTAACATGACTCACATTGCAAGTAGCATTCTTCTCCACCTTGAGATTTGCTCCAAGGCTTACTCCAAGTAGAGATAATGCCACCAAGCAATGGGTGAATACAAAAGGAGAAGGAGGAGTTCTATTTATAGTCAAAGAAAAAGGCTATCGAGGACAATCCCCCGATATGGGACTAATACACTACAAAAAATAGACATAAAACACTCTAATACATGACCCGACAAAGTTTTATCGGATCTGGACCAAAACAGACTGCCAATTGGTGGCCTATAAGATCTGGATCGGGTTGTGTTTTGGAGTGTGGTCGTCTGGCTTGATTTCTTCATGTTTGTTGCACCCTAATCGGTTGTGTAACTTGTGACCCGAATCCAATTGCCAAAATACTCATCATGATGGTGTGGAACTTCTTGATTTCCTCATTGATCCTTTTGGTTTACATTCGGGGTCCTTCTCTCTTGCATCTCAGTCCATAAGTCTTGCAATTCAGTCATTTTCCTTGGTTTTAAGTCCTTTTTGAGTCTCTTCTTCTCAAACCTGTTTATTCCTGAAACTTAAACATAAAACTCGTTACGTAGCATTGCTTAGGCTAAGAATAAAGGATACAAGACACAAATATATGCATGATATGATGTCAATAAAATACCCCCACACATAACTTTTGCTAGTCCCAACCAAAACAAAGAGGGAGAAATGAAAGAATGGAAAAAGTATACGTAAAACAGGGAAATCCTAACTCACTTTCGTAGGAATCATGGTTGCACTTAGCACGTGCAACAAGCCGTTAAACCTCATTGTCGCCAAGGAGGAGGAGTGTAACGCCCCCGGTCTCGTGGGTACGCACATTGGGAAAGACTACAAGTGTTGCGATCACAGACCTCCACGACGACCGAAGGAGTTACAAAAGACAGACCAAACAATGACTCGACAATACGTTGGGAGATCATACATTGATAGACTAACATAAACATAACTGAAAAGTAAGAGATTATCCATATATGGCAACAAGGTCAAAACATTACATCACGTTCAAAAGGGAAATACATCATAAATAATACGGAAGCAGAAGACAAACTGAAGAATCTGGTCGACTTGTACCTCGTGTACAGAATCTTCAACACTCGTCCAGTCTGCCCTGTGGAAACGTAAGTACCTGCAAGCACCGCATCAACATATGCGTGAGTTTTCTATAAAGAATACTCAGTATGCCCCTGGCCCAATCAGAGTTATATGGAAGAATGCATGCAATCTATCAAATACAAAAGCATCCAAAACATAAACAAAAAAATGTAGGATCGTGTGGGTTATGGGTCCACAAACTAATCACAATTAATTCCTAATTAACTACTTGTTTGATCAATCTAAGAAATGCACAACGGAAATTAAAACTTAATCAAACACAAGTAGAAAAGCAATGCAAACCACAAATCGACTCGACATTTTTATAGACGTTCGGCACCCCACCCGGGTCCTAGTCCTCTCTTGCAAGCTCCGCTCGACTCCGCGAGCTCCGCCTACGACTTCACTATCCGCTCCCCGTTCCGGGCCGGGAGACAACGCCTTACAACCGTCAAACTCGCGAACAACCCTCGCCGAGCTTGGAATCCTCTTCTCACAATCCGAGAAGGATCACTTCGGGCTCTCACCGAAGTCTATACTCTTTTGACAAACTTTGTAACTGAGTGGGATTCACTCTCTAATTGAGCACACTTTGAGTAGGATGAGTAATTGATCAAGTGTGTATAGTTTAGGCTTATGGAGTGTAGAAATGGGAGCTTTGAGGATTGAGGTTTCTCTCTAATGTATTGGGACAATTTGAGTTCGAGAGTTGTGTTAACAACAAGTCTTGATCCTCTATTTATAAGCTCCTAAAGATTTCTAGCCGTTTGGACAAGATTTGATTGAGTTTTGTGCAAAGCACACAAAGCAGAAAATTGGGCTGCAAATCTGTCCAGAACCAGTCGACCGAAAGGTGCAACGGTCGACCGAACTCTTAGGTTCATTAAAGACATGATCGACTGAAATATGGAATGGTCGACTGAACACTTAAGTCTATTAAATAAACGGTCGACCGAACAGGGTTACCGGTCGACCGAACTTACATTTCGGTAGAGGGAAATTTGGATCGGTTGAACGAAATAGTATCGACCGATAGCAGGGAATTTTTGACAAGATTAAACGGTCGACCGGACAGGGCAGATGGTTCGACTGTTGGTAAAGTATATGGGGGTATATTTTGTTTTAATACGAATACGACCGTTGGGTATATACGACAAAAATAACGGTCGGAAAAGTAAGTTCAAACGGTCGACCGAAAGAGATGGTGCGGTCGACCAAAACTAGACAGGGAAACACAAAACAGAATACTTGATCATCCGGTCGACCGAACGGCCTGTTGCGGTCGACCGAATGTGGGTAGACAGGGTTCAGGTTTAGTGTTTTCCGGTCTAAGTTTGGGTGATCTATTGAAGTCCAAATAATGTGAAATTTTGTGTGTGACTTCTATAGGGAACCAAGTGTGTGTTTAAGTTGATTTTAGCTCAAGTATGCTCAATTTACACAAGTTCTTAAGACTCAAAGAAAATACATAATACATGTCTTCAAATGAGCTTGATTACATGTCTTGACTTGATTTTCCTTTCTTCGTTGAGTCTTGATCACCTGTAGAGGTTAGCACAAAGCAATATATATGCAATGCAATATGTGTGCTACTCTACATGATTATAATTAAGATTAGGTTGATTAAATCATCAAAACATAGATTAAGGCCAAAAAGCCAACAAAAAACACATAATGCAATCAGAAAGCTACAACTCCAACAGTCGTGCCAATCGGGTAACACCCGTAGAAATCCCTCCAAGGGAGCCAAAATACCAACCATGCTGGTCAGAACATAACAAAAAGCATCAAATGCAACAGAAGGCTACGAGTCCATAAGCCGTGCCAGTCGGGCGCACCCGAACCATTCCTGGAAAGGAACCAGAACACTAGCCTCGTTGGTCAAAGGCGGTCACTCGACAGTGACCCACCACTTGGTACAAAGCAGTGGGCCAGATAAGTGTCCCAATTCGCGGCAAGTGACCTACATGGTGCCATCGCGAACTTGGGAACACCTACCCTGAGACAGAATGGCAGCGCGCCTGCCCAGGACTTATCTTACGCATGGCCTCCCAACATGAAGGTCTTATGCGAATGGCCACTGGAGCTAGAGGACCCACTCGTGGCCCGTCGGCCCAGAAAACGGAACGTGCCCAGAATTATTAATCAGATTAAATGCAATGCAAGCTACTTATGCATCTACAGTGTATGGAATGAACTCAAGGAGGAGTATCCGGATACCCTCCTAGCAGCTCTGAACCAACTCGGAAATCAGACATACCAATCAGGAATCAACCCACACACTCACAATAGCAAGCAATCATAACCAGACTGGCAATCAATATAACAACAAATCGAGTCATCTACGGGTCATGATAAGGACGTTATAAGGTCTGAAATCCTATGCGTCATACATATCCACAACAACATACTTCATATCATTGACATGACATATGAAAGAAGTAGTGGAACAAATACAACAATGGGAAGTATCATAAACAACATCATGAGTAATCTATATCATGCATCATGAATTTCAGAACATATATATATATATATAGGATAGGGACTTTGCATTCCAAGCTAGATCAGAGATATAATCATGAGATAAAGCATGAAAAATGGTCTGAAATCAGTAATAAATTTACAGGAAACTATCTGGATAAAATCACTAAGCAATGCTAGCACTCATAACATAAAAAATCGGTAAATCCGTTATAGAAGATGGTCTAAACATAGACCTCGATTGATGCCTAACTGAGTGACTTGTGATCAGCAAAAAATCATGGAATATTATGTGAATGAAACCAAGTAGTAATGCAAGCATACATGTCCTAGAATCAGAAATCAAGGCATGGGATATGGTCTGAATATAGTCACGATTTATTGCATGGATACCCGATCTATATCAACCACTATGTCATGAAAACACATCTGACTATAGCCACTAAGTAACACATGAATATATGTCTTATAACCAGCAACATGTCATGGGAGAATCTCCTGATAATGGCCACCAAAACGTGCAAGACATATGATTACACCAAAGCAGAACGAATCAAGCAATATTCCTTGGACAAATATCTAGATCACACATAGATCTAAGATCTGAAAATAGAGGCGATTCACAAGACTAAAAACATAACATGTCGCAAGTTCATGCTAGGAAGTGATCTCACAAATCAGTAATGCGTAAAGGAGAGGGAGCATGCTCCAGCAACAATAAACGTGAAACAGATCCCACGAGAGTTCGAGATCAGCCACACAGGTAGGGTTGCGCCTCACGCAAGGTGAATGCAACAACCCACCCAACCGTCTCCCTGCAGCCCAGCCTCCTCCCTACTAACTTCTCCATCAAACCATCATGGAAAACATGGAGTGGAGGACGTGCAAGGAGAAGGAAAAACGTGGTCAGCCACTGAAGATCCGAGTTGCACCACAGCTTACCCAATCGGTAGAACTCTAGTTGTGCAAACCCTGATCCACATGACCGACCAGCCACTGGTGTTGTGCAGAACTAAGCCCAACACCCACCCCCACATCCTAATCCAAAGGCTAGAGGCATACCTGAGCATCAAGGAGTCACCTAAGCTGTCCGGAGATCTGCTGAAGCTCGCCTAGCGGCACACAAGAAAGTCTTTTGCTTCTTCTTCAATAGTTGTCGGATCTCCACCAGCAGGACACCAGAAATGATGGTGGTGGTGGTGATGGAAAGATTTTGTGGCATGGAAGGGAGGAGAGGAGGTTGAGGTCGGCTGGTGTAGGGTTTCTCTAGTTTTTGTTTCGAGAAACAAGCACCAAAAGGCAATAGATCAATGTCCTTGAAGGCCCAATCAAGACTTTCCATAAAGCACACAATTCAAATTTTGCAAGGATCTTAGGAGATCACCTCCTGATGACGTGGCAACCATGCCACCTCACCCACACGCCAGCCCACATCACCCAACCCAAGCTCAAACCAAAACCAAGCCCACACACACACGGTTTGAACCCGATCGGCCCGATTAAGCCCCCGATTGCAAAAACAGCCCGATGGGTCGCACCATACCACAAACCACATAAACTCGGACAAAAAGGAAACTCTACCAAGTCTGAGCATGAAGCCACAAGCATACATCAAGCACGCCAAGAAGACACCAAAATTGACCACAAGGATGAATAAGACTTTAATAATGTGGCAGGAGAGCGGGTCTTACAAGGAGTGTTGTCTCTTGAGGGTTTTCAGCGGATATACCCACAAAATCCGAACATTGATGCATTATTCAATCAAGAAACTTGACTCGATGGACTCATTTTTGTCGATCATTGGACACGGTAATCGTACGGGCCGACTCTATATATGTATCCAGTCCACACACCTAGCCTAATGAATCAGTCGTTTAAGTTAATTGAGGACTTAAGTGAAAGACATGGACAACCTTAAAATCCTCAAGTGATGCAAAGTGTAAAGTCCATTAAGGTTTTTATTTGCATTACATTTTTTTTCTTTTTTTATACTAGTTTGTGAGTAATTCTCCGAGGGTCGGGTTTCGTGCATCATTGCCTATGAGGACTTACACTATCACGTACTCTTTTCCCCACATCTCCAGATAGGGCAATCCCTACCACCTCTGTAATAGGAGTCGGTCGGTGCATCCCAAGTCAAATGACTCAAAAGCACCAGGCACAAAGTTCCCTCAGACCTAATTTCCCGAGTGAGAGGAGTCGTGCGAGAAAAGAGAACACCTACTCACTTATTTCTTATCTACATATGAACCAAAACACCAACACTTAATGTCTCACAACAGGAGTTAAAGGGTCCTTGACTACAATAAACTTCCTTATATTAACAGACACGAATTATTGACTCCCTAATCGGTTGTGTAGCTTGCGACCCGAATCCAATTGCCAAAATACTCCTCATGATGGTGTGGAACTTCTTGATTTGCTCATTGGTCCTTTTGATTTATATTCGGGGTCCTTCTCTCTTGCATCTCAGTCCATAAGTCTTGCAATTCAGTCATTTTCCTTGGTTTTAAGTCCTTTTTGAGTCTCTTCTTCTCAAACCTGTTTATTCCTGAAACTTAAACATAAAACTCGTTACGTAGCATTGCTTAGGCTAAGAATAAAGGATATAAGACACAAATATGTGCATGATATGATGTCAATCAGCATGCTTTGCAAAATGTAAAAGCATCTTGGAACAATGTGGGCTAGTAGAAGCCATATTGGAGCACTTTGGCAGCGGTTTTCTTGGCACCGAAGTGCCCACCACACGCCTCCTTATGGATAAAAGACAAGACACTCTGAATCTCATCGTTAGGAATGCACCTTCTTATGATTTGATCGGCACAATACTAAAATAAGTAGGGATCCTCCCAATAGAGACGCTTGACTAACGACTTGAACTTGGCTTTCTCATTTTGTGTCCAATGAGTCGGCACCTCCCCGGTTGCTAAATTATTCACAATGTCAGCGAACTAGGGGGTGAGGCTATTGCCATAAGGTTCTCATAAGGGAACAAGTCATTCACCGGTGGATCCGATGAAAGCTCAACTGGAATGCGAGAGAGGTGATCTGCCACGACGTTCTCGGATCCCATCTTGTGGTCGAACTCTTGCAACAACAAGATCCAACAAAGGGGACGGGGTTTCACATCCTTTTTAGACAAAAGGTAGTGAAGAGCTTAGTGATCAGTGTAGATGATGATGTGCGATCCGATGAGGTACTGACGAATTTGTTGACTTTCTGACTAAACAGTGCTCCTATCACATAATCAGATGCATCACACATCAGCTCGAATGGTAGAGTCCACACCAGTGCCTTAATAATAGGAGCGGAGGTCAACTCACACTTTAGAAACTCAAATGCGTCCATGCACGCGGGTGTGAAATCAAAAGATGTGCCTTTAGCAAGCAAGCTCGTCAAAGGGCAAACTATCTTGCTGAAATCTTTAATAAAAGCCGGTAAAAACCAGCTTGGCCAAGGAATGACCGGATTTCTTTGACCGATGTGGGTGCCGGAACCTTAGAAATAATCTCAATCTTTGACCAAGGTGGGTGACCGGGAATGACCTTTCGAGAACAAGAAAAAAGTGTTTCAGTTCCTTAGGGATCTCTTTAAGCTCAATTGTGGGTGTCTCCTCAAGGCGAGACATGATATCTAGCTCAAGATGAAAGATAGGAAGAGCTCGCATGTACTTAATAGCATGCACATCATTGCTCAACTCGCCCCCGTCCTCTTCATGACTATTTTCAAATAGATCGTTGTTAAACTTGTCATGAACCGGGGGGTGTTCTTCTAGTTCCTCATCGAAGTCCAAGATAAGAATGACTTCCATGGGGTCATTAAAAGGACTCGGTCGCTTAGCCATGTTGAACACATGAAATGTCACAAACAAGTTCATGAGACTTGTGCGACAATTAATTAAAGCATTTGATGTCGCTAGGAATGGCCTACCCAAAATCAATGGATTCTGATATTGGGTATGCGCAACCGGTTCAGTGTCAAGGACGACAAAGTCAACGGGGAAAATGAAATCACCAACCTTGATCAGAACATCCTCAATGATCCCTTTCGGGACTTTGATTGAACAACCAGGTAATTGGAGGGTTGTCCTCGTGGGTTTGAGCTCACCCAGGTTCAATTGCTGATACACAGAAATAGGTAAGAGGTTAACCGCTGACCCCCAAATCCAACAAGACATTGTTAATGCGAGTGTCTCCAATGATGCATGAAATCGTCGAACTTCCTGGGTCCTTCAACTTCAAGTACATTGGGTTCGATAGGATCGAACTCACATTAGCTGCCATGAATGCCTTGTTAGGGACATTACTTTTCCTCTTAGTGGTGCATATATACTTTAAATTTTTTGCATACGGGGGGTACTTGTTGGATCATGTCTATCAAGGGGATGTTGACATTCACCTTTTTGAAGACCTCCAGCCACTTGTCAATACAATCACTATGCTTCTTTGTTAACCTACTTGGATAAGGAGCTTTTGGTAAGTAGGTTTGCCTTGGTGCTTCAGAGGGGGAAGGCGAATCATGGCAAACTGACTCGCCTTCCTTAGGAGCCGACGGAGAAACTTCCTCAACATCGGGCTCCATGTCCCTACTGTCCCCATAGAGAGGTGGCACAGAAGAATGTGGTGGCAAGGAAACGTGGTTATTGACCTGCTTCCCATATCTTAGGGTCACAATGGCGTTGACATGGTCCACAGGTTCTTCCACACAATTCACCTGCCCCCCCCCCCTGCGGTCTTGAACTTGCAACTTGCATGTTCGGGTGATGTTCAGCACGGGGGTTAGCCACCGGTTGGCTAGGTAGAGTCCCTCTTTCTCACTCATGTACAGACTAGGCCAATTGGCCCATCTGAAGCTCAAGAGATCTTTTGATTCGTAGTGAGGACTTGACTTATGGATGACATAAAAAAATTACTGAGTTCTCAAGTCCACGAGTCAAGTTCTCAAGCGAATTAAACTGGGTTTCCATGTTGTTAGAATTTGGGAAACTCGGTGGGTTGGTCATCTGGGCTTGGGGTGGCTGAAGGGTTGTGAATGCATGGGAGGTTGGTGTGGTCGGTTAGGTGGTCTAGAGAAGTTTGAAGGACCACCCTAGACATTGTTTTGGTTCCTTGTAAAGTTAGGGTGGTTCCTCCATCCAGGATTATATGATGATGAGTATGGGTCATTCTTGGATCTATCATAGATGGCATTAACATGTTCCATCTCAGGAGAAATGGATGCACACTCGCCTCCTACATGACCTATCCTACCACATAAATAATAGGGGACTGGACAAGATGCAGACACATGTAACACACCATGCTGGATTTGGAGCTTAATCGAATCCATGCGGCGCATTAAGGCCGCTATGATTGCCTCAGTGGTCGTAGTGGTATCGACAGCAAATGTGGCACCCGATCTAGTCGAGTTTGCATTTGTGATCCTCGCTCCTCTCCTAGATGATGGTGGTGGTTCCCTCACACTCTCCAACTGCATGGTTTTCTCAGCAAGGTCTTCTAGGAAAGCCTATGCCTCCCTTTCATCCTTTCCTAAGAACTCCTCTTCACACATGGAGTCAAGGAGCGTTTGGGATGGAATGTGAAGATCCTCGTAGACAATCTAACAAAGGCACCACAACTCGATGCCATGGTGAGGGTCTGTGGATAGTAGCTCCTTGAAACTCTATATATGCATGAAATGATTCTATCTCATGCTGATAAAACGAATTGATTTCGTTCCTCAGTTTTTGAGTCTGATGATTTGGTAAGTATTTCATTATAGATGCAAATTGGAATTCATCCCAAGTTCTAAAAACATTTTCCTCGTTGTTGTACAACCACTTCTTGGCATCATCCTTTAGTGCAAAGGGAACAAACCTAAGGTGGATGGAGTCTGTGCTAAGTTGTTGCAGCTTGAACATCGCACAGACCTCCTCAAATTCCCTGAGAACGATATAGGGGTCACCCTTCCCCGTGAAGTGGGGGAGCATGGAGATAAACTGAAGCTTAACCTTAAAGTTGTTCCCATTCGCCTCTGGCAATACGATGCAAGAAGGTAAAGCAGTACGACTTGGGTAGCATCGATCGTGAAGGGGGATGGTAACTTGGGGAACCAGGTGATGAGATTGTGGATCCCCACCTTCCAGACCAGAAGGTAGTGTGAATCCAAAATCTGGGTCGCCCTCATGTGGTGGACGACTGGTCATGGTCCCGGGACTGTGTAGGACACGGGACAGGGATGTGTTCGAAAAGTCAACAATCGAGGATAGATCGATGTCGTATCTCATCAAATGACTTGCAATGTCTCATGACCACACTTGCATGCACAACGTTGCACACCCACACGAGTCACGCGAAAAAGAGGGAAAACCTTTTTTATTTTTAAAAACAATAAAAGCAGAGTGTGCGTAGAGGAGAAGACGGGAAGACATAGATGAGAGGGAATGACTCAGGACTCAGGAGAGAAGGGAGGAAGTCCTTATGCTACGGTGGGTAGGTATTGGTTGAAGTACAAAAGTAAACTACACTCAAACAACCTAAGGTCTCTATAGGTCCTTACAGGTAGACGACGTCTAACTACGAGGTCATGTGGCCTCAAAACACCTCAGCTCCTTACGACAAAGACCACAAGGCCTAACAAGTGAGCCAAGATCTGGAGATCTCCTCTCTCCTACTATCGACATAGTGGGCGACAACAATCGGGCTATGATGGTCGTGACTGGATCACTCTCCTAATGCGCCCGAGATCCTTAGGAGGCAATGTCAACTTGATTTTAAAATTAGGCTCTTGATTAGTGTGATTTTTTGGTGTAAAGGAAATGGTGATGAAACCCCCAACCTTATCTTATATGGGATAACCTCTCCTTAGTAGCATTTTGGATTCCTAATCTAGAAATCAACTCTCCAAACAAACGCTCAACTCACACTTGTTGCAATACAATTCCTACTAACTAATACAAGTTCGTAACAAATGCATGAATGAGAGTGGGAAATACGTACCTCACGCCAATGCTCAAGAACTGAAAGTAAAGCTAAAACAAAAGAGAAACTACATGCCTAAGTCAAGTATATGATGCATGACCTAAACAAGCAAGAATGCATAATCTTTTGCATTGGATTTTAGAGTCCAAGTTGATTAAAAGGGGATTGATTATTGATCTGGGGGGAAACTACAAGTCAAAACATTCAAAATTGAACCCCAGACCTCTATAGGGAAACTAGAAACAACCAGAAAAAGAAGGGAGCAAACGGAGCTTGTGGGCTTTTTGGCCTTAATCTATGTTTTGATGATTTAATCAATCTAATCTTAATTGTAATAAATGTAGAGTAGCACACATATTGTATAACATATATTTTGTATTGCGCTAACCTCTACAGGTGATCAAGACTCAAGGAAGAAATGAAATCACGTCAAGACATGTATTAAAGCTATATTGAAGACATGTAATTTGCATTTCTTTTGAGTCTTAGGAACATTGTGTAATTGAGCATACTTGAGCTAAAATCAACTCAAACACACACTAGGTTCCCTATAGAAGTCACACACAAAATTTCACATCATTTGGACTTCAATAGATCACCCAAACTTAGATCGGAAAAACATTAAACCAAACCTGAACTGTTTGCCCACATTCGGTCGACCGAACCAAACCATTTGCTCGACCGAGTCATCAAATATCCAATAGTGTTTTCATTGTCCACATTCGGTCGACCGTGCAGACCTTTTTGGTCGACCGAATTAACACAATTTTCTGACCGTTACACTTGTCTTATTATACCAACGGTCGTATTCGAATTATTCACAAATACCCCAAAATACAATTTGCCTATCGATAGACCGTGGACCTGTTTCGGTCGACCAAACTTAAGTATCTCCAAAATTATGCAACTGCCTGGGCGTTTTCGGTCGTCCAAAGACTTTAGATCGGTCGACCGAATTCGATCATATTTGTCAACCCCGTAGAGCCTGTTGATTTTCGGTCGACCAAACCCTATTTGATGTTCGACCATTAACTTAAGTGTACCTAAGTCAATAGCCTGATCCGTTCAACCACTCCTTTATCGGTTGACCGAACCTACTTCAAAATTTCCCAATGGTCGACCGTGCTGCCCGATTCGGTCGACCGAACTAACTAAGAATTACATCCTGTAGGTTTCTGTTTTGTGTATACACAAACACTTGCCCAATTAACCCCAACGACTATAACACCTTAGGAGTTTATAAATAGAGTTGTGCAACACCATTTCACACAACTCTTCCACTACTATTAGTTCTATACTTTAGAGAGAAAGCTCCAAACACTCCAAAGCTAAAAACCTTCACACTTAGTCATCATTTCCACATTATACTCAAGTGTGCTTAGACTTAGAGAGTGTTGTCTCACTCATTGTTTGTTAAAGATGCAAGGGTCTTGGTGAAAGCCCAAGAAAAAGAGTATAGAATTCGGTGAGAGCCCGAAGTGATCCTCTCGGATTGTTAGAGGAGGAGCCAAGCTCGGCAAGGGTTGTTCACGAGCTTGAAGACTTGTAAAGGTGTTCTCTCCCGGCACAGAACGGGGAGTGGTTAGTGAAGTCGTGAATGGAGCTCGGTGATCCGAGCGGAGCTTGCAAGAGAGGACTAGGACCCGGGTGGGGTGCCAAATCTCTATAAAAATCCCTCGTCTCCATTGTTGTTTGCATTATTTCTTCTTCTACTTGCATTTGTTTTTAAATTCTGCTGCATCTTTGTGTTTCTTGCAAGTAGAGTTTGTTTAGGCTTAAAAGTGATTAAAACTAAGCCCCATATACGATCCTACATAGCTTACCCGACCGCCAGTTGGCGGTTCACCACCGTTGATTGGCAGTCTGTTTGTCTTTGTTGCCTCCAGACTTCTTATGGTGCCTTCCCTTGATCTTTACCGCCTCCTAAAACAAAGAACAACTACAAATCAAAGATTAAATCAACTCGAATTGTCCAAACCAAAGTTTGGACTGAGCACCTCCCCAGCAATGGTGCCAAAAACTTGTTTAATCGATTAAGTTTAGACTGCAAGTGCACGGCGTCGGTGAAGACGTGGCAAAAACGGGTCGATCCACAAGGAGGTGTGTCGACTCTGGTTTGTTTGAAGGCAAGTCAGAAAAGAGGGGAGAAGAAGTTGATTACGCTAAACTAAACTAAACTAAAATAGTAAGCACAAACAAGGAAATGAAAGCACACAACAATGAAACTAAACTAACTAAGACAACAAGCTAGAATTCAAGAATGAAAACCCCTAAGGCGTGGAGTGTGTGCGCATATGAAGTGAAATAACTGATGAATGACGCATATAAGCATGTATGTGTGTGTGTCCTATGTGTGTTTTCAGGAATATGAAGTGTCTAAAGATGTGGCCGGAGCTATCAATCCATTCACACAATGTATCGACAATTACTACTTGATTATCATAAGATTAGGCACAACATGAGAAGTGTCTAAAGATATAGCAAGACTCATCAAAAACCATAAACTCATGTGAAGAACAAAGCTATGCATGGTAGGTGTCTAAATCTCATGGCAAACCCATCAAAACAAAGTTTCTTCAATCAAGCAAGCAAACACAAATACAAACACACAACTAATATGTAGCATACCCAACAGGAAATTTCAGTTAATAAACATGAGGAAATTAAGCATGGGAAATGTCTAAATCTTATGGTAAAACCCATCAAAAATCCCTCAACATGTAGATGATTAAAATACTCCCAATAAACATACAAACATGCAAGTCTACACAATCAAAAACTCATCAAACATCCAAACATCACAACATATATGTACATCATCTCCATCCCCCAAAGGGGGATACAACTACTCACTAATCATTAAGCTAATTATTACGTTAAGAAAGGTAAACATGTTAACTAAGTATACTAAGATTAATGAAATGAAATTAAGCTAAGCATGCAAGGTGACATAAGATAGACAACATAAACTAAGAAAATTTTATTTAATTTCAGACTCGCAATTCAAGTAGCATCTCCCCACTTGAGTGTTTGCTCCAAGACTCGACTCTAAATAGAGGGATTGGCCACTAAGCATGTAGTAAATACAAATGAGGAGTAAGAATTCTATTTATAGCCACGAAAAAAAGTAACCTGGGACAATCCCCTGGTATGGGACAAATTGCATACTATATATTGACATAAAACAACATAATCCACGATCCGATGAAGACATGAATCCTTTGAAGCCATATGGACCGCTGATTGGCGGTCTGGAACCGCCAATTGGCGGTCCAAATGTCTTTTATCGCGTTCTGGATTTTGGTGTCTCTTTTCTAACTTCATTTCTTGATGTTTGATGAACCCGATTTGGTTGTTGATATTTAGGCCCGGATCTAATTGCCAAAATACTCCTCATAATGGTGTGGAGCTTCTTGATTTGCTCATTGGTCCTTTTGGTTTACATCCGGGTCCTTCTCTCTTGCATCTCAGTCATTTTCCTTGCTTTTAAGTTCTTTTTTAGTCTCTTCTTCTCAAACCTTTTTATTCCTAAAACTTAAACATAAAGGATATAAGACACAAATATATTCATGATATGATGTCAATCACACACACACCTAATACATCACATAATCACATCACCTTCTTCTCCACCCCCCCCCCCCCCCCCCCAAGCACCTCAATGGGGATGGACTACTCCCTACTCATCTCTAAACTAAGCAAAACATAAAAACAAACATACACCCATAATGGAAATGAAGAAAAACAAGATTAAGCAAACAACAACATAAAAGAAATTGCATCGACGTAAAGACATTAATGTGAAGAACAAGATTCAACTTACTTGAAATGAAAAGATTACAAAGTTCCTCCTTCTCCTCTTACACGAGTGAGCAGCAAAATAAACCTAACCTAATGGAGAAGCAAGAAGAAAAGGAGACGAGGGATTACAATGGTATTTATAGAACAATACATGGTTGAGATTAATCTAGGTGTAATCGGAAGCCTTTATAAATCGAATTTAATAGTCTTGGAATGCTCTAACCCGATAACCCGACCCGCGACCAAAATCTGAGACCCATTGGAGCATAGTGATCTGCCAGTAGTGAATAATAATCCGCCAATGGCGGATCTGAAAGCTCCAATCCGTATCAGATTTGTCCACCTATTAAGTTCTTCTGTTTTCCACGTGGGGTAGGCCCTGGTCAAACGTCTCAAACCGATTTGGTTTTCATTGACAAAATACTTATCTGGTTTAAGTCGTGTGTCACAATATTTTGAACTTCACAATCAGGTCCCTTCGGGTTTTCACTTAGGTCCTTCCTGATATGTGATCCAGTCCTTGTGCATTACTAATAGGTCCATAAGTCTTCAATTCAGTCCATTATCGTTGCATTCAAGTGGTTTTTGCTCCATTTTATCTTCTTTATTACCTAACACCTGAAACACTACAACAAACACTCGAGCAATATCGTTTTAGGGTAAAATAAAGGATATATAGAATGAATGAGATGTATGATATGCTACTAATGAAATACTTCCATAATTACCTTTTGCTAGTCCCGAGCAAAACAAAGAAAGAGAAAATGAAAGAAAGGAAAAACATACAAAAAACAAGGAACTTTAACTCACTTTCGTAGGAATCATGGTTGCACTTA
The DNA here is from genome assembly GCA_963682175.1 of Triglochin maritima. Classification (NCBI taxonomy): domain Eukaryota; kingdom Viridiplantae; phylum Streptophyta; class Magnoliopsida; order Alismatales; family Juncaginaceae; genus Triglochin; species Triglochin maritima. Next base: position 22,293,005 of record OY821786.1, read on the forward strand.
GCACATGCAACAAGCTGTTAAACCTCCTTGTCGCCAAGAAGGAGGAGTGGTGTCTCCTGAGGGTTTTAGCGGATATACCCACAAAATCCTAACATGGATGCATTATTCAATCTAGCAACACGACTTGTTGGACCTATTTTGTCGATCATTGGACATGGTAATCCGACGAGCCGACTCTATATATGTATCCAGTCCACACACCTAGCCTAAGAATCATTCGTACAAGTTAATTAAGGACTCAAGTGAAAGACATGTACAACCTTAACCTCCTCAAGTGATACAAAGTGTAAAGTCCATTAAGATTCTTATTTGCATTACCATTTTTTTCTTTTATTTCTATCTAGTGATAGGACCCGTGTGAGAAGAGAGAACACATTACTATCTTATTTCTTATCTACACATGAACCAAAATTCCTATACTTAACGTTGCATAACAGCAATTTAAGGGTCCCTGACTACAACAAACTTCCATATACTAACAGACACGGATTATTTGACTCATTAGGTTCAGGGTGGACTTCTTTATTTATTTGCATACTGGAACCCTATGATTACTCTCCCTCAGAGGGAAAACTGGGTGCATCCTTATGACTAGATAAGACCTAAAGTCGGTGTACTAGATAACCTAATGCGTCATGTTCAAGTTAATTTTGGGAGCTTCATTTTTACTTTGTCTCTTAACGGTTTTGCACATGCTAAACTCACGTAAAACCCACAAAACATTTTCTGTCGCAAACACGTGGAGATTTTGAAAGAAATGAAAATTTTAAAGCACCAGGCAAGCAAAAGAATTCAAGTCACTCAAGGATCATGGCAAACAGATATATCGATATTAAATGCAACACACTATCATGACCTTAACAATACAAACAAAAGAAAACAAAAAACAAAGTGAAAAATACTTGACTCCATGTATATACAAATGTAACGCACCCCCTCACTTACTTCATGTATTGTCCTCAATGTATGAAAGCATGATACTACATGTATTTTTGCATGAAAAAGTTATGATTTCACCAAACTTTGAAGCACAAGGGAATTTTCATGGTCATGTTGATGGACACAAACCTGATTCCCCTCAAAACCTTTGAGATACTTAAGGTAGACAAATACTTGAAACAAATGTGGCCCAAAATAAACAAGGGTGGGAGCCCACAATAACCTATGCTCGCTTTTGGAGTCCTTGTTTTCTTTTTTTTCAAATATAACTATGTAGAAAAATAAGTTCACATCGTCATTTGTCAAAGGACATCAAATGAGAACCTCAAAATTGGGTCAATGCACTTGGAATGGAAACATGAGACCTTGCTGGGTGATGAGAATTTAATTTATACCACAAGTGCACGACGTCAATGAAGACGTGGCAAGTACGGGTCGAACACAAGGAGGGAGAGATATTGTTATTTTTTTTGTGATTTTCGATTAGGGAAAGAAAGAGAGAGAAACAAGTTTGGTTTGAGATTTTTGGTTTTTAATTTTCTAAAGCACGAAACATGAACAAATAAAACTAAAACGAGAACAAAGATGGTGAATTCCGTTAGGTGGGAGTTTAGATATCGGGTTTTGATTAGAGAAATCTGAAACTTATAATAAATCACATTAGTTATAAAGCATTACATGATAAATGATTCAACATAAACTCAAGTAATCAAAATATACTAATACGAAATTAAAATAATAACATCATTCTCTTATCATCACCCTAAATCCGTCACCCCCACCCTTTGGAAAGAGTTAGAAACTCATGGATGGAAGGAAGGAGAAGGGGTCCTAGAGAAACTACAAAAGAAAACTAAAAACACAAAAATAAAAGAACAGAATTTTATTGCTAAAATATGGAATAAACAAAAAACTCCCTACAACATCGTTTCCGAGGCTATTTATAGCCGGCACAAGGAACCCTAATACAAAATAGGAACGTACACGCGTCAAGACACGACTGGACAAAATCCGGGGCCACGGATCCAAAGGTGGGCGGCGTTTCCGCCGCATTTTGTATGTAAGGTGCGGCGATTTCGCCGCAAATTGTGCTCTGATTGGATCCATATTTTTCCTGTGTTTGTGGTATGATTTCAATGTTCTTTGCGCATCCAGATGATTTCTTTTCTTTCTTTTGAGCTCCGAATTAATTCATATATATTTGGAGATCCAAATTGATTTTTCTTTAAAACTTCTCCAAGATAATATTTTGGTACTTTAATTTGCAGTCGGGTCCTCGGCTTTTTGCAATTACGTCCCTGACTACTTTTGTGCTTAAGTCCTTGGCCTTTTTGTAATTAGGTCCTTGAATGCTTTTATGCTTGGATGAACTTCCATTTGAATCCCGATAATCTTGAACTTTGTCTTTATGACAGAAATGAGTCTCTTGCACGCATTTATGCTCGGGATATGGGTAATTTACATTCAGGTCCCTGTATTCTGTAAATAAGACTAAACACATACCTTAGTAGCATTTATTGATATAAAATTAATCTAAATGAGAGACATATGATGCAGTGTATGCAATGCATCAAATACCCCCACACCTAGATTTTGCTAGTCCCTAGCAATACAGAATATAAGAAAAAATGAAAACAGGGAAATCCTAACTCACTTTCGTAGGAATCACGGTTGCACTTAGCATGTGCAACAAGCCTTTAAACCCCCAAGTTTCCTTAGAGGACGAGTTTTGTCTCGTGAGAGTTTTCAGTTGACACACCCACAAAGTCTTAATTCAACATTCCATTAATAACTCTCAATATCCCCACCTCAACCTTATACATCTCACTTAGAATTCTTGCATGCTCATTATACAAATCTAACTCATCAAAATTCTGACTTGGTCTTTGTTCCTCCAACATTCACACCACTAACCTTTCTACACATGTTATTACTTAAATTATTTTGCACGCCTCCTCTGGTGGTGAAGTATCATTCGGATCAACCATGGCATGGATCATTATTTTAGCTTTGGGCCTTGAGTATCTTAAAGTATTTTTTTTCTTTTCTTTTTCCGAGATTCAACACATTTGCTTTTTCTGACACTTTTACCCTTTTTGTATTCGTGTAGCGAGTTTGGTCGATAATCCCGAGCTGGCAGACTTAAGTTACCGGTTTTTAAGATACCCCTACGGACCAGTGACTCGGAGGCTTGGGCTTTTGTAATCATTTTGCAAGATGTGCTTTCCTCACTTTTATTCCACTTTTATTTTCCTCAAGGCTTAATTGCTATCAGAAGTAAACACTTCCCGGTATATTTTCCTCAACCTCTGTTTTTTATCAACCACTTCAAAGATTTGATTCATCCAATTTAAGTGCATACATGTCTTAAAGGGCAATGTGTTATTTCTTTGGACTTAGATTTATGTCATAATTTCTACAAGCAGAACTATATAATAAGGAACAAAAACTCAATGCAATTTGTACACGGGTTTTGGCAGTTCAATCTCAAGCTATCTCATGGAACAATGAATTAATTTTTTTTAAAAACAGAATATATAGATAGATAAACACCCCCCCACACCTAAATCATGCATTGTCCTCAATGAATGTGAGCAAGATACTACATGGATTTATGCATGAAAAAGGAAATATCGCATCAACGTGAAGTACAAAGGAAAGTTCATGGCTATGTTGATGGACAAAACACGAATTCCCTCAAAACCTGTGAGATGCTAAAGAAGGGATTCAAATACGGGAAACAAATGGGGCCCAAACAAACGATGCTCACTGAAGGAGTCTTTTATTGTACTTTTTTATTTTTTTATTTATATATATATATAATTATGTACAAACATAAGTTCCCATCTTCATTTGTCAAAAGACATCAAATGGGAACCTCAAAAGTGGGTCAATGCACTTGGAAAGGGAACATGACACCACGCGGGGCCAGAATATTCCTGTGTGGGCCCCCTTCACAAAGAGCACAAGATGAAATGAGAGGTTCATGAATTGGACGCAAAGGCGTCTCATACAAAGGATCAAACTGAAAGAGCTTGAACCTCTCGAGAGTTTGGGAAATAAGGGGCAACGGAAGAAGAGTTTCTCCCGTTGCGGTGCTGAAGTTATGATCGTCAATCCAAACTCTCCAAGCAACTGGCTGGTGCGTCGGAGCGAGGTCAAGAGCCTTGTTAGGCAAGTCCGACTCACCAGGCGAACAAAAAATGGGTCTCATACCCCTCCAAGGAACTCCTAAAACCCTCATGAGCAATGTAGTTGTTTGATGTTCCATCATTTCCAAGATGATCAGGAACAATAGTGAGAGGCAAACTCTCATCAGGTTGTTTGAAATTGAGGGTGCTAGGGAGCTCTTGCTCCACCGGAGGTGCGTCCTTAAGAGGTACAACATGAAGATCATGTGGCTCAAGGGCCACGGGGCAAGAAGATAAGGCACAATCCTGGGCCAATTCATGATGAAATTGGTCCATGTTATTCTCGATGTGTATCGAATCCTCCACTAAGTGATCGTGAATTGAAACCCCAAGTCCTTCAGACTGACTAGGAGTTTGACTTTGAAAGATTGTGCTTTGAATTTGTAGATGTGGTGGTGGTTCGATATCAAAAGATGAATCCTCATGTTAACAAGAAAAGTTACTCTCCTCACGTTTACGTAATTGCTGTGACATTTGACTCAATTGCAGTACCATATTTTGTACGGACTGTTGAGTGGTTTCCATGAACGTAAGGAAAGTTTGTTCCAGGGAATCAGGTATGCGGTCAACTATGAGGTTCAAGTCAGAGCTTGGGAATTTTTGAGGTTGGGTGTTGATGGGCTGAGAATAAGTCCAATGATTTGGAGTGGGGTGTTGGTAGAATTCTGGGTAGTCGGGAGGCGGATACTGGGGTGAAAATGAAGTATAAGAATTAGAATAAGAATTGTCCCCCCACGAATCCATCCCTCTCGGGTGGTACACGGATGCGTAATGGTCATAATGAGCATTTTGGGAAAATGTGTGCTCATACTCAGGCTCTGGGGGAACATAAGGACATTCCCTGATAACATGACCACTCAACCCACAACAGTCGCACGGTACGGCTACTGGAGCCACCGGTGCACTCATGTTGTCTGCCATACGCATGAAGGAGGCAAAAGTTTGTTGTAATGTCTCAGTTTGTTGACCAGCATATGATCCAACATAACTAGATTGTGGTCTAGCAGTCGGTGCCTCTCTCATGTTACCCCAATATGAAGATTGCTCAGTCACACAATTAGGATTGTCCCAACCATATGGGGTGTTAGTCTGAGCCACCCCAGGTTGCATGGGTCCAGAATACCAGGGGGAATTGTCCTGGTCCCAACAATGATATGGATGGTCGCCTATGTAACCATCCATCTTCACAAAGAACTCTAGAGTCGACCACTCTCACCACCACGAGGCTAAACTCGTAAAAGGTGCTCGACCCTAAAAATGCTACCAGAGAGTGTAAAGGGGAGGAGACTATAACGTAGAAGAAGGTGAGAAGAAGATGACTCAGAGGAGAAGGGAAACTTAACTCTAAAAGATATATGAGAGGGTTGGTCAGAAGTTTCCTAAACAAGCACGGTTCAAACAATCCTAGACCTAAGGGAGCCTAATTCTAGACGACTCCTAACTGGTTGAGTCGAATTGGCTCGCTTGATTCACCTCCCTCACTAATCAAACCAACTTGGCCAGGCAGTGTATAGCTAGTGGGGGCGCTTCCGACAGAGTCGGTGCCAATTAGACAACCACTTCGCTTGGAAGACTTACGTCAACACAAAAACACGTTCTAGATACCAAATTAAATTCGATCAGCTTCAAGTCATAGCAAGTCAAACCAATCTTCTCCTTAATTGAGTCTGAGTCCTTAGGGGCCAATGTCTAATTGATTTTAATTTTAAGGCTTGGGTGACACTTTAGGATTGTGATTTGTGGGCCACGGAAGGGTGATGAAATCCCCACCGTATCTTTTCCTACGGAGTTGCCCTTAAGATAGTTTAACTTAAATCTAGCAAAGATAGTCAAACATTGGTCTTTAGTGGGGGCAATTGCAAGGTTGTATGCAAACTAAATTATATGCTTAAATGCAATCGTTAAAACGCGATACGTACCTTGCCTCCAGCGCTCTTCAACAATAAAAATAATTTGCAAGAATTTAACAAGAATAATGCAAACAAAACACTATATGATGCATGCACTAAGTCCTTCTAATTTTGCCAATTTTTAGGTCAGAGTTGAATTATTGCCAATTATGGAATTTTGCCCTAACACGTGCAGTTCTACGAAAAGGAACTTCCGCAATGCTCAGACGGGTTCGCCGCCCGCTCTCGAAAATTCCCAGATGCTCTACGCGTCCAACCAGAGATGGAGACGACCCCAGAAAAGTTTGAAGGCCAGATGCTCCAAACGTGCGGCGAATCCGCCGTAGGTTCTTCTTGAGGTGCGGCGATTCCACCGCCCTTCTTGCTCCAACTGTGCCCGGATTTCGCCGCACACTCTGTTGTCTCCTGAAACGCAAACCCAAATAGTTAGATCGCGCACACTATAAACAGGATAGAATCGAAATCACAAAAAATAAACAAAAATCTTCGTCGCCTCCCCGACAACGGCGCCAAAAACTTGATGAGAATTTAATGTATACCGCAAGTGCACGGCGTCAATGATGACGTGGCAAGTACGGGTCGAACACAAGGAGGGAGAGATATTGTTTTTTTTGTGATTTTTGATTAGGGAAAGAAAGAGAGAGAAATAAGTTTGGTTTGAGATTTTTGGTTTTTAATTTTCTAAAGCACGAAACATGTACAAATAAAACTAAAACGAGAACAAAGATGGTGAATTCTGTTGGGTGGGAGTTTAGATATCGGGTTTTGATTATAGAAATCTGAAACTTATAATAAATCACATTAGTTATAAAGCATTACATGATAAATGATTCAACATAAACTCAAGTAATCAAAATATACTAATACGAAATTAAAATAATAACATCATTCTCTTCTCATCACCCTAAATCCGTCACCCCCACCCTTTGGAAAGAGTTAAAAACTCATGGATGGAAGGAAGGAGAAGGGGTCCTAGAGAAACTACAAAAGAAAACTAAAAACACAAAAATGAAAGAACAGAATTTTATTGCTAAAATATGGAATAAACAAAAAGCTCCCTACAACATCGTTTCCGAGGCTATTTATAGCCGATACAAGGAACCCTAATACAAAATAGGAACGTACACGCGTCAAGACACGACTGGACAAAATCCGGGGCCATGGATCCAAAGGTGGGCGGCGTTTCCGCCGCATTTTGTATGTAAGGTGCGGCGATTTCGCCGCAAATTGTGCTCTGATTGGATCCGGATTTTTCCTGTGTGTTTATGGTATGATTTCAATGTCCTTTGCACATCCAGATGATTTCTTTCCTTTATTTTGAGCTCCGAATTAGTTCATATATATTTGGAGAGCCAAATTGATTTTTCTTTAAAACTTCTCCAAGATAATATTTTGGTTCTTTAATTTACAGTCGGGTCCTTGGCTTTTTGCAATTACGTCCCTTGCTACTTTTGTGCTTAAGTCCTTGGCATTTTTGTAATTAGGTCCTTGAATGCTTTTATGCTTGGATGAACTTCAATTTGAATCCCGATAATCTTGAACTTGGTCTTTATGACAGAAATGAGTCTCTTGCACGCATTTATGCTTGGGATATGGGTAATTTGCATTCAGGTCCCTGTATTCTGTAAATAAGACAAAACACATACCTTAGTAGCATTTATTGATATAAAATTAATCTAAATGAGAGACATATGATGCAATGTATGCAATGCATCACTTGGCCAAAATACTCATGTGTCCCTCCCAACTCACAAAGTGCACAAGATGCAAGGAGAGGTTCGTGATTAAGATGCAAAGGTGTCTGTTGAACGTTTTATTTAAAACCGCAAGTGCGCGGCCGCGATGAAGCGGTGGCAAGTACGGGTCGTCCTCAGGGAGGTGAGCAGACTCTTGTTTATCAGAAATCAAGTGGCAAAAATTGGGGGAGAAAGATTGATTATGCTACTCTACACTAAACTACGCTAAGACGTATGAAATGCGAACGAAAGAAACAAACAATGAAATGACAGCTAAGCTAAGAACAAAAGAAGAATGCTGAAATACAGAAATGGGAAAACCCCTAAGGGGTGGAGTGAGTGCACACAAGCAAAGAGGTGAGTGTTGAACACATTCTTTAAGCACAAATAAAGGTGGTGTTATCATGCATAGGTGGTGTTAGCAGCCATTGAACCCAAACTATGTGCGACACGAGAGGAGGAAGGTGTCGAGAAATCGATGACCGAAGCCGGATTGACAACGCTCCTCGTCAAACGACCCCTCTCGTCTCGTGTCCACGAAAGCATACACAAAGGTGCACGCACACAAACTAAAACTCTTTTTTTTTCAAAGAATGTACGTAGGGGAGAAGACGGGGGAACACAGGTGAGAAAGAATGACTCAGGAGAGAAAGGAAGAAGTCCTTATGCTACGGCGGATGGGTACAGGTAGAAGCACACAAGCAAACAAGGCTCAAGCAATCCAAAGGTCGCTATAGGTCCTTACAGCTAGACGACGCCTAACTGCGAGGTCACACGGCCTCAACACGCCTCACCTCCCTACAACAAGGACCACAAAGCCCAGCAAGTGAGCCAAGATCCGGAGATCTCGTCTCTCCTACTATCGACAAAGTGGGCAATGCCGATCAGGTCATGACGGTCGGGACCGGATCACTCTCCTAATGCGTCCGAGATCCTTAGGGCCAATGTCTACTTGATTTTAGAATTAGGCTCTTGATTAGTGTGGTTTTTTGGGTGAAGGAAAGGGTGATGAAATCCCCTACCTTATCTTTTATGGGACATCCCCTCCTTAGTAGCGTTTTGGAGTCTTAATCTAATAATCAACTCTCCAAACAAAACGCTCAACTCACACTTGTTGCAATGCACTTCCTACTAACTAATGCATGTTCATACGAAATGCATGAATCAGAGTAGAAGGTGCGTACCTCATGCCAGCTCTCAGCAACAGAAAATAAAGCTAAGATAAAAGACAATCTAAATGCCTAAGTCAAATACATGATGCATGAGCTAAACAAAAAGAATGCCTAATCTTTTGCTTTGAGTTTTAGGGTCCAAGTTGCTTAAAGGAAGTTGATTATTAATCTGGGAACAATCTAAGAGTCAGAACATGCAAAATTGAGTCCCAGATTACTAGACCAATTATGGCAACACGACAAAGAAATAAGAAGGCAAAAGCAGCTCACCAGACCGCTGATTGGCGGTCCAAACTGGCCAGCTTTCCTCCAAATTTTTCCAGCTGCCTCTCCTTTCAACTCCAACTCTCCTTAAACAAAGAAAACTACAAAACAAAAATTAAATCCACTCGAATCGTCCAAACAAGAGTCTGGACTGGCACCTCCCCGGCAACGGTGCCAAAAAATTGTTGAACATTTTATTTAAAACCGCAAGTGCACGGCCACGATGAAGCGGTGGCAAGTACGGGTCATCCTCAGGGAGGTGAGCAGCCTCTTGTTTATCAGAAATCAAGTGACAAAAATTGGGGGAGAAAGATTGATTATGCTACTCTACACTAAACTACGCTAAGAAGTATGAAATGCGAACGAAAGAAACAAACAATGAAATGACAACTAAGCTAAGAACAAAAGAAGAATGCTGAAATACAGAAATGGGAAACCCCCTAAGGGGTGGAGTGAGTGCACACAAGCAAAGAGGTGAGTGTTGAACACATTCTTTAAGCACAAATAAAGGTGGTGTTATCATGCATAGGAAGTGTCTAAATGTTGTGGCAAAACCTATCAATCTATTCACCAACTTAGTTTATTAACATTTACATATGCAAGATGTTTATTTCAGAACCTAAACAAGCATGAGAGGTGTCTAATCGTTTTGGCAAAACTCATCAAGTTATAAATTCTATCCTAAACAAGCAAGCATACATTCATGTTTTATCAACACAATGGAAATAAAGCATTCAATCCATTCTCATTTGCATGTATGTACATCTACTCCACCCCCTAAAGGGGATGGAACTACTCACTAAACATTACACTAATTATTAAACTAAACAAAGAAAGCACATTAACTAAGCTAATAAAACTAATGAAATGAGATTAAGCAAAGCAAAACAAGAAACATAAAACAAACAACATAATAAAGAAAACTTGTATTAAAATGACTCACGTTAAAAGTAGCATCCTCCTACTTTAGTGTGTGCTTGAAGGCCTCACTTCTAGTAGGAAGAATAGCCACTTAAAATATGGAGTGATTACAATAGGAGGTGAAGAGTTCTATTTATAGCCATATAAAAAGCTAATCCGGGACAATCCCCCGATGTGGGACTAAACCAATACCAAAAATAGCCTAAACAAACATTAATACAAGTCCAGGAGAGATTTGGGCGGATACTGAGTAATATGGACCGCCAATTAGCGGTCCAAGACCGTTAATTGGCGGTCCATACACTTCGGATCGCGTTGGAATTTGTGGTGGGCTTTTCTTTCTGGTATTGTTGGTCTTTGATGCGGTTACTTGACTTGTTGGAGCTCCGACCCGAATCGAATTGGTAAAATACTCCCCATGATGGTGTGGAGTATTTTGTTTTGCTCTTAGGTCCTTCTGTCTTGCAATCAGGTCCTTCTTCTTTGCATCTTGGTCCTTCTTCCTTGCATCTTGGTCCCCAGATCTCACAATTCAGTCCTTTTTCCCAGCTTTTGGGTCCTTTTATGCTTCATCTCTTGAAACCTATTTATTCGTGAAAACTAAACATAAAACTCGTGACATAGCATTGTTTAGGTGAAAGATAATGGATATAAGATACAAATATAAGCATGAAATGATGTCACTCAAATACCCCCACACCTAAGTTTTGCTAGTCCCGAGCAAAACAAAGAAAGAGAAAAGCATACGAAAAACAAGAAATCCTTACTCACTTTCGTAGGAATCACGGTTGCACTTAGCACGTGCAACAAGCCGTTAAACCTCCTTGTCGCCAAGGAGGAGGAGTGTTGTCTCCTGAGGGTTTTCAGCGGATATACCCACAAAATCCGAACAAGATGCATTAATCAATCTAGCTACACGACTCGTTGGACTTATTTTGTCGATCATGGGACGCGGTAATACTACAGGTCGACTCTATATATGTAATCCGTCCACATACCTAGCCTAATGAGTTTTTCGTGAAAGTTAGTCAAGGACTTAAGTGAAAGACATGGGCACCCTTAACTTCTGAATGTGATACAATGTGTAAAGTCCATTTTGGTTCTTATTTGACTCTTTTTTTCTTTCTTTTTTCCTTTTTCTCTTTTTTTTTCTTTTTCTTTGGAGCATTTTATTGGTTGGTGTTTGATTCTCCCAGGGTCAGGTTTCGTGCATCATTGCCTATGAGGACTTACACTATCACGTACACCTTCCCCCAAATCTCCACATAGGGCGATCCCTACCACCCGTGTAATGGGAGTTCGGTCGGTGCATCCCAAGTCAGATGACTCGAAAGCACCAGGCACAAAGTCCCCTCAGACCTACTTTCCCGAGTGATAGGAGCCATGCGAGAAGAGATAACACCACTTATTTACTTATCTACATGGGAACCAAAACCCCTACACTTAAGTTTCACAAAAAGAGATTAAGGGCCCTTGACTACGACAAACTTCCTTATACTAACAGACACGAATTATTTGACTCACTAGGTTCAGGGTGGACTTCTTTAAATGTTTGAGTGCTGAAACCCTATGATTACACGCCCCCCGAGGGAAAACCGGGGTGCATCCTAACGACTCGATGAGACCTAAAGCCAGTAAACTAGAAATCCTAATGCATCAAGTTCAAGACAATTTTGGTAGCTTTCTTTTTACTTTGCCTCTCAACGGTTTTGCACATGCTAAACACACGCAAAACCCACAAAAACATTTTCTTTCGCATACACATGAAGATTTTGAAAGAAATGTGAAAAATTTAAAGCACTAGGCAAGCAAAAGAAGACAAGTCACCCAAGGATCATGGCAAGCAGATATATCGATATTAAATGCAGCACACTAGCGTGACCCTAACAATACACACAAAAAAAAAACAAGATCAAAAGAAAAAGACTCGATTATGTACACACGTAAAAACCCCCCCACACCTACTTCATGCATTGTCCTCAATGAATGTGAACAAGATACTACATGGATATATGCATGAGAAAAGGAAAGATCTCACCAACATAAAGTACAATGGGAAGTTCAATGTCATATTGATGGACACAAACCCGAATTCCCTCAAAACCTGTGAGATGCTGAAGAAGGGAGATAAATACGTGAAGAATTGGGGCCCAAATACGCAAGGGTTGGAGCCCACAACAATCAATGCTCGCTCATGGAGTCTTTTATTGCAATTTTTTTGTTTTTTTTTCGAATGTTTTTTTAGTATGATATGTACAGCAACAACGATGTTCTCATAATCATTTGGTCAAGGAACATCAAATGAGAACCAGATACTTGCCGAGATGGGCAAACTTTACTGGTACTCTGAGCTGTCATGAGGGGTGAAAGGTCAAAGCTGAAAGGCTCGAACCCCTCATGATGTTGGTTGGGTGTGGGCAACAAAGAATGAAGTTGTGTTGCCTCACTAGGGTTTAATTGCTCATCGAAGAAAACCCTCCAACCAATAGGCGGGTGCATCGGAATGAGTTCCTCAAGCTCATTCGATGGATGCAGCAGACTTGCATCACTAAGAATGGGGCTTCTCCCCACGTTATCCAACAAGGACCTCCCACCATCATTTAGATCATCAAGCATAAGCTCGGTCATAGGTGGGTCCTTGTTGGAGTCAATATGAAGCTCAAATGGCTCAATGGCCATGGGACATGAGGTAGAGACACCTTCTGGTATAGGCATATGATGAAGTGTCTCACTCTCACTAGTACTCTCAACTGAATCATGCAACGAACACTCCCTTTGGACATTTATGTTCGAGGCCAGCTCACTCTGTTGCACTGCGAAGACAGGCAATGAGTTTTCGCTGGGCCCACGAACATTCTCAACGGGTTGCATTGGGGTTAGGGGTGTTCGTTGATTTTGTGGTGCTTTCTCCAATTGGCGGATGAGATTTAGATTTAAAGGTTCATCCATGGGTTCCTGTTGCCTACAAGAGTTGAACACATGAAACTCGGCACTCATGTTACCGAATGAGAGCTTCATGACACCATTTCTACAATTAATCAAGGCATTGGAGGTGGCCAGAAATGGTCTACCCAAAATCAAAGGTATTTGAGAGTGGGTGTTCGCAACAGGATTGGTATCGAGGATAACAAAATCGACTGGAAATATAAAATCTCCAACATTGATAAGCACGTCCTCGATAATCCCCATGGGAATACGAATGGATCTATCCGCCAATTGGAGCGTGATCTTAGTTGGTTTCAATTCTCCCAAGTTCAACTGTTGATAAACAGAGAATGGGAGGAACTTGACCGCTGATCCTAAATCAAGCAAAACATTGCTCATTCTAGTGTCCCCTATCCTATCGTACACTGAATAGTAGGACACCCAGGGTCCTTGTATTTTGTGTAGGTGGGATTGGACAAAAGTGAGCTGATATTTGCAACCAAGAATGCTTTCTTAGAAACATTGGTCTTCCTCTTGGTTGTGCAGAGATCCTTCAACACTTTGGCATATTGAGGTATTTGTTGGATGACATCCAACAAGGGGATGTTAACCTTTACTTGCTTAAACACCTCTAATATCTTGTCCATGTTGTCACTCTGCTTTTTGGTTAACCTACTTGGATAGGGAGCTTTTGGCTGCTAGGTTTTCTGCGGTGCCTGAGAAGAAAGCTTTGGTGTATTACCCTCACCCTCAGCCTCTTCTTCACCACCATTCCAACTGAGGGGCTGCATAGATGGTGGTGGTTGTGGCAAGGAAATGTGATTGTCAACCTGTTTTCCATTCCTTAAGTTCACAATGGAATTGTAATGGTGAACAGGTTCCTCCACATGGTTCACTTGCCTCCCCCGAGGTACCACATTCTCATTTTGCATGTGTTGTTGTTGGTACATGCGGGGGTTAGCCTCAGGCTGGCTAGGAAAAGACCCTCTCTCTCTTTCATGTACAGACTGAGCCAATTGGCCCATCTGAAGCTCTAGAGATTTGATGGTCTACTGATTTGAAGTGAGAACTTGACTCGTGGTTGACATAAAAATTTCATTGAGTTTTCAAGTCCACGAGTCAATGTCTCAAGCGAATTGAATCGGGTTTCCATATTATTGGAATTGGGAAAACCCGATTGATTGGTGGTTTGCGCTTGGGGTGGCTGATAGGAATGTGCATGCATGGGAGGTTGGTGTGATTGGTAATGTGGTCTAGAGGAGTTTGAAGGACCACCCGGGGCATTAGTTTGGTTCCATGAAAAATTGGGGTGGTTCCTCCATCCAGGATTATAAGATGATGAGTATGGGTCATTCCTGGCTCTATCATAGATGGCGTTGACACGCTCCATCTCAGGAGGAATGGACTCACACTCACTTTCTACATGACCTATCCTACCACATGAATGACAGGGAATTTGACCAGATGTGGACATGTGAGGTGCACTTTGTTGGTTTTGGAGCTCAATCGAATCCATACGGCGCATTAAGGCCGCCATGCGTGCCTCGGTGGCCGTAGTGGTATCGATAGCAAATGTGGTACCCGATCTAGTGGAGTTTGCATTTGCGATCCTCGCTCCTATACTAGATGATGCAGGTGGTTCCCTTACACTCTTCCATTGCATTGTTTTCTCTGCAAGGTCTTCTAGGAAAGCCCATGCCTCCCTTTCATCCTTTCCTAAGAACTCTCCTTGACACATGGACTCAAGGAGCGTTCGGGACGGGATGTGAAGACCCTCGTAAACAATCTGAGAAAGACGCCACAACTCAATGCCATGGTGAGGGCATGAGGATAGTAGCTCCTTGAACCTCTCTAGATATGCATGAAATGTCTCGGTCTCAAGTTGATAGAATGAATTGATTTCGTTCCTCAATTTTTGAGTCTGATGATTTGGTAAGTACTTCTTGAGGAATGCAGATTGAAACTCATCCCAAGTCCTAAAGGCATTCGCCTGGTTGCTGTACAACCACTTCTTGGCGTCATCCTTCAGCGCAAAGGGGACAAGCCTAAGATGGATGGAGTCTGTGCTAAGTTGTTGCAGCTTGAACATAGCACTGACCTCCTCAAATTCCCTGAGAAAGATATAGGGGTCACCTTTCCCAGTGAAGTGAGGGAGCATAGAAATAAATTGAGGCTTAACCTCAAAATGGTTCCCATTAGCCTCTGGCAATACGATGCATGAGGGTAGAGCTGTACGGCTCGGGTAGCATCGATCACGTAGAGGTATGGGAATGACAACAGGATGCTCAGGTGGGTCCAGCAACTGCTCCTCCTCGCGGAAATTAGCAGCCATTGAACCCAAACTATGTGCGACACGAGAGGAGGAAGGTGTCGAGAAATCGATGACCGAAGCCGGATTGACAACGCTCCTCGTCAAACGACCCCTCTCGTCTCGTGTCCACGAAAGCATACACAAAGGTGCACGCACACAAACTAAAACTCTTTTTTTTTCAAAGAATGTACGTAGGGGAGAAGACGGGGGAACACAGGTGAGAAAGAATGACTCAGGAGAGAAAGGAAGAAGTCCTTATGCTACGGCGGATGGGTACAGGTAGAAGCACACAAGCAAACAAGGCTCAAGCAATCCAAAGGTCGCTATAGGTCCTTACAGCTAGACGACGCCTAACTGCGAGGTCACACGGCCTCAACACGCCTCACCTCCCTACAACAAGGACCACAAAGCCCAGCAAGTGAGCCAAGATCCGGAGATCTCGTCTCTCCTACTATCGACAAAGTGGGCAATGCCGATCAGGTCATGACGGTCGGGACCGGATCACTCTCCTAATGCGTCCGAGATCCTTAGGGCCAATGTCTACTTGATTTTAGAATTAGGCTCTTGATTAGTGTGGTTTTTTGGGTGAAGGAAAGGGTGATGAAATCCCCTACCTTATCTTTTATGGGACATCCCCTCCTTAGTAGCGTTTTGGAGTCTTAATCTAATAATCAACTCTCCAAACAAAACGCTCAACTCACACTTGTTGCAATGCACTTCCTACTAACTAATGCATGTTCATACGAAATGCATGAATCAGAGTAGAAGGTGCGTACCTCATGCCAGCTCTCAGCAACAGAAAATAAAGCTAAGATAAAAGACAATCTAAATGCCTAAGTCAAATACATGATGCATGAGCTAAACAAAAAGAATGCCTAATCTTTTGCTTTGAGTTTTAGGGTCCAAGTTGCTTAAAGGAAGTTGATTATTAATCTGGGAACAATCTAAGAGTCAGAACATGCAAAATTGAGTCCCAGATTACTAGACCAATTATGGCAACACGACAAAGAAATAAGAAGGCAAAAGCAGCTCACCAGACCGCTGATTGGCGGTCCAAACTGGCCAGCTTTCCTCCAAATTTTTCCAGTTGCCTCTCCTTTCAACTCCAACTCTCCTTAAACAAAGAAAACTACAAAACAAAAATTAAATCCACTCGAATCGTCCAAACAAGAGTCTGGACTGGCACCTCCCCGGCAACGGTGCCAAAAATTTGTTGAACATTTTATTTAAAACCGCAAGTGCACGGCCACGATGAAGCGGTGGCAAGTACGGGTCATCCTCAGGGAGGTGAGCAGCCTCTTGTTTATCAGAAATCAAGTGACAAAAATTGGGGGAGAAATATTGATTATGCTACTCTACACTAAACTACGCTAAGAAGTATGAAATGCGAACGAAAGAAACAAACAATGAAATGACAACTAAGCTAAGAACAAAAGAAGAATGCTGAAATACAGAAATGGGAAACCCCCTAAGGGGTGGAGTGAGTGCACACAAGCAAAGAGGTGAGTGTTGAACACATTCTTTAAGCACAAATAAAGGTGGTGTTATCATGCATAGGAAGTGTCTAAATGTTGTGACAAAACCTATCAATCTATTCACCAACTTAGTTTATTAACATTTACATATGCAAGATGTTTATTTCAGAACCTAAACAAGCATGAGAGGTGTCTAATCATTTTGGCAAAACTCATCAAGTTATAAATTCTATCCTAAACAAGCAAGCATACATTCATGTTTTATCAACACAATGGAAATAAAGCATTCAATCCATTCTCATTTGCATGTATGTACATCTACTCCACCCCCCAAAGGGGATGGAACTACTCACTAAACATTACACTAATTATTATACTAAACAAAGAAAGCATATTAACTAAGCTAATAAAACTAATGAAATGAGATTAAGCAAATCAAAACAAGAAACATAAAACAAAGAACATAATAAAGAAAACTTGTATTAAAATGACTCACATTAAAAGTAGCATCCTCCTACTTTAGTGTGTGCTTCAAGGCCTCACTTCTAGTAGGAAGAATAGCCACTTAAAATATGGATTGATTACAATAGGAGGTGAAGAGTTCTATTTATAGCCATGGAAAAAGCTAATCCGGGACAATCCCCCGATGTGGGACTAAACCAATACCAAAAATAGCCTAAACAAACATTAATACAAGTCCAGGAGAAATTTGGGCGGATCCTGAGTAATATGAACCGCCAATTAGCGGTCCAAGACCGCCAATTGGCGGTCCACACACTTCGGATCGCGTTGGAATTTGTTGTGGGCTTTTCTTTCTGGTATTGTTGGTCTTTGATGCGGTTACTTGACTTGTTGGAGCTCTGACCCGAATCGAATTGGTAAAATACTCCCCATGATGGTGTGGAGTATTTTGTTTTGCTCTTAGGTCCTTTTGTCTTGCAATCAAGTCCTTCTTCCTTGCATCTTGGTCCTTCTTCCTTGCATCTCGGTCCCCAGATATCACAATTCAGTCCTTTTTCCCAACTTTTGGGTCCTTTTATGCTTCATCTCTTCAAACCTATTTATTCCTGAAAACTAAACATAAAACTCGTGACATAGCATTGTTTAGGTGAAAGATAATGGATATAAGATACAAATATAAGCATGAAATGATGTCAATTAGTGTCTGATTCAAAAGATCAAACTGAGAGAGTTGGAACCTCTCCAGAGTTTGGTCGTAATTGAGCAACAAAAGAAGAGTTTCTCCCGTTGCGGTACTGATGTTGTGATCGTCAATCCAAACTCTCCAACCAACAGGTTGGTGCACTGAAATGATGGCAACAACCTAATTATCCTTGCCCGATGCACCAGGCGAACAAAAAGTGAGTCTCTTACCCAAGGTATCCTCTAAGGAACTCCCAATACCTTCTAAGGTATTCTCGTTCTTTGTTTCGCTCGGGACTAAGAAAAGATAAGTGTAGTGGTATTTAACTAGTAGCATATCATATAGTGCATTCATGTTATATATAATTTACTTTACCATATGTTTGTGCTACTCTAGTTTGTGTTGCATGTATTTTAGGTTTTAGGTAATGAAGAAGAGGAACGAAGTAAAAAGGACTCAAATGCAACAAAAACGTAATGATTTGATAGCATTTTGGAGATGTTTGTAATGCCCAATGACCTAATTCAGGAAGGACCTAATCGTAAAGAAAATATTCTGGTTGCAAACGTTCCTTAATCTCAAGAATGTTTGTAGTAATTCGACAATTAAGACCAAAGCGACTCGAGTCAATGGACCATGGGTGCACCCCACATGCTGCAGATAATGTAACTTGTTGCTCTAGTTTTACGCGGATTGGGCCAACCATATCCGCCAATGGCGGCGTTCCATCTGCTATTGGCGGATGGTTCAGGTCCGCCAACTTGAAAGTTTGTCAGTGGGTCTGGCATTTGGGTAGTAGTAGTGCTCCGCCACACTCATACTGGATTTTTAACCGTCGGATTTCTCCCAGATTAATCCATACCTTCCAATTTTCTATAAAGAAGAGTTGTAACCCTTCCATTTTCTCCTCCCAACTCCCCCCCTAGAGTAAGCTATTGTAATCTTTCTTTCATTAATCAAGTTTTGATTTCATATTCTTTATGTTCTTGTCTTTCATTTGATGCAATTTTTATTCCAATGTCTTAGTTAGATTTAGATTTCTTTACATGTTCTTGTGTTGTTTTCAGTTTGATATTTTCTTTGTTATTAATATCATTAGTGAGTGGTCCATCTGTTGGCTTTTTGGCCTCATTACTCTTAATTTTGTTGATTAACAAACTAATATTGTGCACAAGCTTAGAAATCTGCCCAAGCTTAAGTCATTTCTTGTTTACCACTGGTCCAAATTTCACCAACTCACTATAACGGTTATATTTTCTTTGAAGTCTATAAAAGATTCATTTAAAGGACACAATCAACATTATACATGCCAAAAATCTTTTATACGCTTGTGCTCTCAAATTCCAAGTCTTCAAAGCTCCACTAGCTCTCAAACTTCAATCTGTTCACTCCATGTTCAATTCCAATCCTTTTAAGTACATTCAAGTTAGAGTTCAACAATTTTCAATCACCTTCCATTGCGTTGTAAAGCTTCGAGGAAGCTCTTGTTGGCTTTTTAGCCTTAATCTATATTAATTTTGATGATTAATTAAACTAATCTTAATCAATCAACCTAATCAATCAAGGTGAGCAAACATGATTACATGCATTGCATATATATATGTATACTTGCAATCATCTTAATAGGTTGATCAAGACAATCAAGGGAATGAGAATTGGGACAAGGACATCAAGACTCAAGACTTGTAATCAAAGCTTTGGACCAAGACATGTAACTTTATATTTATTGAGTCCATAATGTTTTATGTAAACTTGAGCACTAGAATTATGTCTCATCAATTCATCAGTAAACCGAACCTATTTCGGTCAACCGAATCCTATCTAGTTCGGTCCACCGAACACCTGTCGGATACCCGAATACTTCCCACCAGTAAAACTTAGGTGTTCTCTGGAATTACCCCAACGGAAGACCGAACTACCATTTGAACAATGGTCGACCGAATATGACACAATTTTTGTCTGAGCATAAGTCACATCTTGCATTCCTATTGGTCCATTTCCCCCACCAACTCCCAAATGGCTAGTTGAGCTTGAAGGCTTATAAATAGTACCTCATTTGGTTGTTTTGGACATCTTGAACACTTCCTATCTATCCAATACTCAAAGACAAATCCTCTCCATCTTCAAGCTCTCATTCCACAACACTCAAGCCTAAACTTCACCACTTGCATATCCAATTCCATATCAATATCCAAGTGTGCTCAAGTATAGAGTATTAGTTAGATTGTGATTCAAATTCCTTATTCAAGAATCACCAAGTTGTAAAGCTTCGAGGAAGCTCCCTCTCGGGTTGTGAGGGGAGACACGAGCAAGGCGAGGTTGTTCGCGAGGCTCGGTGTTGTAAACGGCGTTGATCTCGGCCCAGAACGGAGATCGGTTAGTGGAACCGTAAGAGAGGCTCGGGGGATCGAGTCAGGCTTGCGAGGAGGACTAGGACCCGAGTGTGGGTGCCGAACCTCTCTAAACTAGCACTAGATGAAGGGGAGAACAGAGATGGAGAGTTCCAAAAGGAAAGAAAAATGACAATTGCACTTAAAGCTAGCATCGAATCCAAAAGGTTGAATGGCGAGGAGAGTACAATGATGGTTAAGAGGTTCAAGAAGCGTTGGGTGAAAGAAAATTTCCAAAGAAATAAAAGCAATGAAGGAGAAAGCTGCAAAGGTCCCATTTGTTATGAATGTAACAAAGTTGGGCATATGAAGAAAGATTGTACTTCAATCAAGTTCAAGGAAAGACAAGAGAAGAAGAAGAAGAAGAAGAAGAAGAAGAAGAAGAAGAAGAAGAAGAAAGGAGGTATAAAGAAGTGGGACAAGGAAAAGAAAAAGGCCCTCTAACCAACTTGGGATGGATCATCTGATTCATCATTCGGTTCCTCAAGTGAGTCGGAAAATGAAGAAGCTCACCTATGCCTCTACAATCAAGATGAAATTGATGGAGACATGTGTAGTGTCTCTTCATCAAGTGAGCAAGACGAGCCCAACACTTGTCCAGTCGCCAAAGATGGAGAAAAAGAGATATTTTCAACTCATAATTCTAACTCATATGATGAATTACTTGATGTCGTTCATGTATTACTTGAAAAATGTGAGCTATTAAGTCATAAAAGTAAACTCTCTAGGAAATCTAATAATGATCTTGCATGCTTAAACGAATCGTTATCAAATGAAATTGATAAGTTTGTCTTGGAAAATAATAGCTTGAAAGCTCTCCATGATAAATCTCATGCTAAGGAAATACAAGATCTTAAAAGTGCAACAAGCAATTGAGAATTGATCTTGAGAAATTTACAAGAAGAAAAATGATGTTAGACATGTTGCTTGGTGGTCAAATTCAAACCTTAGAAAAGCATGGTCTAGGATACAAGCATGAAAAGAAAATTTCTAAAAGTTATTTTGTGCATGCTTCAAATGGTCTTGTGAAAAACAAATCTTCTAATGTTTGGGTATGTAGAACTAAACAAGTTTGGGTACCTATTGCTAGCATTCAGACCTTTCTGAAACTCTTGATTCAGAGTACCAAACTTGGATTGGTGAACCGTTCTAACCCACCCAGTATCATTCGAACATTCCATCGAATTCTTTATTTGGACGATCGAATTGAAATCTGTCATCCAAAATTACCCTTTGTTTTTTAATATAAAGACCATATCCTATTGGCCCACGTCAGAATAAATCTGCTGAGAGTTTTCAACGAATTTATCTTTTGTCGTCTAGCAACACATTTTGAAATATCCTTCAATGGTCTACTGAACCAAGTTTTGAGCCATAACTGTCAGTGGAGAACCCGTGGTTACTTGGGTCTACCGAATAGCCTACGGTCGACCTAACTTGATTAATAAGGGCCCGGTCATTTCTTGTTGTCCACCTTATAACGGTGAACCGAATTCTATTCGGTGAATCAAACTTTCATTGGTCGAAATTAGAAAAAGGTATTGGAACTTTGTGGTTAGTTATTCGTAGAACTTTCGATCAACCGAGTGCTTCATTTTGACCAATCCATCCATCGTGTTCCAGACGACCGTTTGTTCACCGGTGGACCGAACCAGCTTAAAAATATGCCTGAGCTCAAGTCATTTCTTGTTTCTTATTGGTCTAAATTTCACCAACTCACCATAACGGCTCTATTCGCTTTGAAGCTATAAAAGTTTCATTTAAGAGAGACAATCAACTCTTTAGTTGCCAAAAAAAATTCATACTCTTGTGCTCTCAAATCCCAAGTCTTCAAAGCTCCATCAACTCTTAAACTTCAATCAATTCAGTCCAAGTTCAATTTCAATCCTTTGAGTGCATTCAAGTTAGAGTTCAACAATTTTCAATCATCTTCCATTGCATTGTAAAGTTTTGAGGAAGCTTCCTCTCAAGTTGTGAAAGGAGATTCGAGCAAGACGAGAGTGTTCGCAATGCTCCAATTGTAAGATGGTTCATCTTCAAACTGGAACTAAGAGATTAGTAAATTCTCGAATAGGGATCGGAGGAGCATCGGAAGTTGAGGAGATAACTAGATCACGGTGGTGTGATTAAACCTCTATAAAATCTCAGGAGTCGACTTGTGGTTTGTATTCTTTTCATTACTATTTTTAATTGTGCATTGTTTAGCTAAATTAGCATATAATCTATTCACCCCCTTTACATTAGTGATCGATCTAATTTACAACTTCAACATCTAAATGTAAGCTTATGCTTGACACATGATTTTGAACTTCACAAGGGTTAGAAATAGTTTTACAAATATAATATCATATTAGATTTTTCGAAGTTGGCATTTTTTGCCAAGCGTTGATTTTTGCCTTCTTGTAATCTTTTTCACGTATTTATTGCAATGTAATTAAAATTGTATTATTTGCTTGGGTACGCATGTAAAAGGTTTATATAAGAACTTTACACTCTAGGTTTTTGATAATTGCTTGGATCTACTTGTGAACAAACATAATTTGTTTGCTACACCTCTTAACGTGCCGGTCCAACTTCCATTTAAAGCTCCATTATTTTTATATTAAATTTATTGTAAATTTTGTATATAAACTCAACCGAGAACACAATATGAAACTTACACTACTAGAAAAATAAGTTTTTACCGATGGATCATTATTCGTCAGTGTAGGTACATTTCTACCGATAGATAAAAATAATCATCGATGCTAATATACTCTGTTGGATATGCTTATAACCACCGACATACAATAATATCATAGTTTTCGTCAGATTAACAACGAACAACGACAGATATCTACCGTCAGTGTTCGTTTCTGAAAATTTAGATGGTGAGAAATTAAATTTTTGGCACGAAATGAATCACTGACGAGTTATTGACACTCTATCGACGGATATCTAACATCGGTGTTAATTTCTGAAAAATTAGATGGTGGCTAACATGACGCAAAAATTAGATGACGGGTTGGTGCATTGTGGGTACATTCTGCAGATCTTCGGTCAACCGACCGAAGGTTGCTGGTCGGAAAATTTTGGACAATGAATTCCAACTTTATACACCAAAGGAGTCATAAAGTAACATCGGAGGATCGCTTTGCTTGGAGGGATCTTTGGATCGGAAGGTGGTGGCCAGGAAGATTGTGTTGTGTGACTGTGGGATCACTCCGTGGGTTCAGAAAGGTAGGTGGTTAAGGATGCTGGTGGATTGGGGATGGTGTTGGCTAACACGGTTGCGAATGGGGAGGAGCTTGTTGCCGATAGCCACCTTCTTTCGGCTATTGCAGTCGAGGTGTTGGAAGGGCAAGAAATCAAACAGTATGTTGTAATGAACCCTCGGGCGACTGCCACAATTACGTTCGGAGGGACTAAGTTGGGGATTAGGTCTTCTCCGGTTGTGGTGGCATCCTCATCTAGAGTGTCGGATTCGCTCACGCTCGAGATTTTGAAACCGGACATGGTGGCGCCAGGGGTTAACATTCTGGCTGCCTGGACTGGGGCCAATAGCCCCTCAAGCTTGAGCACTGATCTCCGGCAGGTTGGGTTCAATATACTTTCTGGTACATCGATGTTGTGCCCGCATGTCGCTAGTGTGGCAGGATTGTTGAAGTCCGTCCACCCGGAGTGGAGCCCGGAAGCCATCAAGTCTGCTTTGATGACTACTGCCTACATTCACGACAACATGTTGCAGACTTGCAGCCTCTTAAAGATGTGGCAGACCAGCGTGGTTCAAACCATTACGACCGGTAAAAGCGCTCGACCCCGGTCTAGTCTACGACATTGACAAAGTGGAGTACTTCGAGTTCCTCTGCACTCAGAATGTAACATCCCGAAACAACGGAAATTTAAAAATTATTATGAAGACATCAGAGACCAATAATCAAAAGACGGGACTGTTACTTCTCGTAAAACATTTAAGCGGTGCATCATATTACATCAGAGTTTTGTCAAAAAGCTACATGATTACATCAAGAACAACAAAAGGAGATACAAGTAATCATGTCGACCTCAGTGGTCCGAATGAGAGGATCCGATCCCAAAATGCGTGCGCCCGCTAATCACCACCCAACTGGACCTACTGCAGTCCTGAAATAAAACATGCAACAACAATGCATGAGTTTCCATAAGGAAACCACGTATGCCAAGCTCACCTATATGCATGCAGTAGTACAAATGAACCTATCATACTAGTAGCATGTCATGTCATCAACAGTAAGGAAAATAGTTCCCCCGAAGGGTAAAATAGGACATCAGTCCGACAATCATCATCGGGTCTCCCAAGTAGACCTACCGTAGGCACATACGGTCTAGCGGAACAAGACGTGATGCTCCCCACACGCGACTATACTAATCACGGGGTTCAGCAAGGAGCATCTGCCAAGTCCACGACATAAGAAACAGATCTGTAACTTCGTGGTCGAAACCACACCAACGGAGTCGTCGCTCGGTCGGTCCATCAATTATCATCTCAGTAGGTGCCCATCTGAGGAAAACATAGCCGGAACAACATCGGCCCATCAATCATCATTGTCGGAACAACATCGTCGGCATCACCGGCACAACATCGGTGATCCATCACTACGTCCGGCACAGCATCGGATGGGTCCAGACCGAAGGCTGCCAGGTCATCACGCTCCACAAGCCGCAAACACCAACTCCGCCGCTATAAAAGCAGGGCAGCGACCTCCGTAGCAATCCAGGTCGGTAGTCACCTCACCCAACGACAGTTGCGTGCTCGCACAACATCATACATTGGGATCCACGATCCCTCAGGCCTGCTACTCTACAATGAGTCCATCAATCCATCACATCAAGTCACGGTCCATACATGGAGGTGACACGTCCCGAACACCCACACTCTTCCACATGGCGGTCCCTCGGCAGGCACGCCTAACGCGCCCACCGTCACCTCCCGGCTCACGCACAAGGCGAGGACACGGGTTTCCGTGGACAGAGTTGGCATCCTAAAAGGACTGGGATTTCGGTTCTGTGCACAAACGGTCGACCGAAAGAGGCAACCCGGTCGACCGTTCCTAGAAAGGTTCAGTCGACCGAAAGTCTGCAACGGTCGAACTCTCTACGCAAAACCTAAGTCCCAATGGTGGAACAGAGATCTAAAACCGATCGACCGAATGAGGTCAAAATCCGGAGTGTGGTCAACATCAATCCATACTACCGGTCGACCGACTCAGGGGTCTCGGTTGACCGAAAACTACCAGGGCATCCTAGCAGTTCTAAGTCATATAACGGTCGAACGCATATAAATAATTGGTCGAACAAGCATGCATCAAACCCAGTACACTTAAGTTCCGGTCGAACGAACACAAGGAACCGGTCGACCGAAACACAACAGACAATCCCGACCCACCAGCATAAAGCACTACCGGTCGACCACCACAAGGCATCGTTCGACCGGTTATGGTTAAAGTCGGGCAAAAATACACTACATCGGTCGACCGCCTGAAGGAACCTGGTCGACCATTGGTCGTCTGCAACCTTGCGTCAGCCAAGGATTTACACCAAAGCTCGTCGCCGTAGAGGTCTCCGACCTCCCCCGACCGACCAACACATCCCTCACACGAGGGTGAACAACAAACCACACTAAGAAGTCGGCATACCTCAAAGAAAGATGGAGCACGCTGGAGATTCGCTCGGCGTCGATCCACAACAACAACCTCCGCTCCAACGCACCTCACGACCACGCCTCCGCCATACAGAGCTCGTCCACCTTCGCCGGATCTTCCTCCTCCGCTGCTCGCCAGACAAGAAAGGAAGAGAGTGAGAGAGAGAAAGAGAGAGATTCTCCTTAAAACCCAAGCACCCATCCCTCACAATCACCCTACTCTCCTCCTTCCCCACGCACATCACTGTGCACCATCTGTAACATCCCCGAACAACGGAAAATTTAAACTTTTAAAATCAAGGCCAACACGAGGATAAAACCATCAAGAGTGGGGACATTACTGAAAGAAATACTCAAATACAACTGGTGCACCATAATACATAAGAGTTTGTCAAAAGAGTGATTACATCATAACACAAAACACATTGTACATGTAATCATGACAACCTAAAGTAGGTAGACGACAGGATCCAGTCCCAAAGTGCAATCTCCCTCGGTCACCACCCGCCGGAACCTAACGCAGTCCTGAAAAAGATGCAACAACAATGCCTGAGTTTCCATAAGGAAACCCCGTATGACAAGCTCACCTATATGCCCTAACATACTAGTATAGCATGGCATGGAATACAAAGAAGTAAACATTCCCACAAGACAAAACCGGACATCCATCCTGCAATCGTTCCCGCTGCCACACAGGCCCCGCGGTCTACAATCGCCACCGCTGCCACACAAGCCCCACGGTCCGCAACATCGCCGTCGCAACACAGGCCGCACGGTCCAACAACCACTGGTACCACACAGGCCACATGGTCAAACATCAATGCCGCCACACAAGCCGCACGGTCCAACATCGGGTCCCCGTAGAGACCTACCGTAGGCACATACTGTCTAATGGACAGTACGCAACACATCCTCACACGTGACTACACAAGCCAAGGGATCAGTGAGGAGGCATTCGCACTTCCGCGCAGGTAGAATCAGATCTGAAAACATCATGGTCCACCACCACACCAACGGAGCCGTCGCTCAGGTCGGTCCATCACCGGCGCCACACAGACCGCACGGGATCTCACTCGATAGGTGCCCAGTCGAGCTACCTGCCGGAACACATCATCGGAAGTCCATCGCCGCAACCACACAGGTCACGCGCGATCCTCCCTGCCGCCACACAGGCCGCACAGGGGCCCTACCGCCGCCACACAGGCCGCATGGCACGTGCAATCACTGCCATCAAGGTCAGTCGAACATATCCGCCACACAAAGGGCCAGACAACCGACAGATCCGAACCGAAGTATGCAGGGTCAACGAGCTCCACGTGCAGATACCAAGTCCACCGCTATCAAAGCAGGGCAGCGGCCTTGTTGAACGTTTTATTTAAAACCGCAAGTGCACGGCCACGATGAAGCGTTGGCAAGTACGGGTCATCCTCAGGGAGGTGAGCAGCCTCTTGTTTATCAGAAATCAAGTGGCAAAAATTGGGGGAGAAAGATTGATTATGCTACTCTACACTAACCTACGCTAAGAAGTATGAAATGCGAACGAAAGAAACAAACAATGAAATGACAACTAAGCTAAGAACGAAATGCTGGAATTCGGGAAATGGAAAACCCCTAAGGGGTGGAGTGAGTGCACACAAGCAAAGAGGTGGGTGTTCAACACATTCTTTAAGCACAAATAAAGGTGGTGTTATCATGCATAGGAAGTGTCTAAATGTTGTGGCAAAACCTATCAATCTATTCACCAACTTAGTTGATTAACATTTACATATGCAAGATGTTTATTTCAGAACCTAAACAAGCATGAGAGGTGTCTAATCATTTTGGCAAAACTCATCAAGTTATAAATTCTATCCTAAACAAGCAAGCATACATTCATGTTTTATCAACACATTGGAAATAAAGCATTCATTCCATTCTCTAATGCACGTATGAACATCTACTCCACCCCCCAAAGGGGATGAAACTACTCACTACACATTACACTAATTATTGAACTAAGAAAGGAAAGCATATTAACTAAGCTAGATTTAATAAAAGTCAATTAAACTAAAGCATGCACAAACAATAAAAGAAGCACAAAACAAATAAAAGAAACACAAAATTTTATTGATAAAATGACTCACATTTCAAGTAGCATCCTCCTACTTTAGTGTGTTCTTCAAGGCCTCACTTCTAGTAGGAAGAATAGCCACTTAAAATATGGAGTGATTACAATGGAAGGTGAAGAGTTCTATTTATAGCCATGGAAAAAGGCAAATCGGGACAATCCCCCGATCTGGGACTAAACAGATACCAAAAATAGCCTAAACATCCTCTAATACATTTGTGGAGAAATGTTAGCGGATTTGGGCCAAAATGTAGCGGTCTTGGACAGCCAATTGGCGGTCTATATGGTTTAGATCTTGCTCATTTTTGTTTTGGGCTTTTCTTGGTATATTTGCTGGTCTTGGATGCATTTAATTGGTTTGTTGGAGCTCCGACCCGAATCGAATTGCTAAAATACTCCCCATGATGGTGTGGAGTATTCTGTTTTGCTCTTAGGTCCTTCTGTCTTACGTTCAGGTCCTTCTCCCTTGCATCTCAGTCCCCAGATATCACAATTCAAGCCTTTTTCCTAGCTTTTGGGTCCTTTTATGCTTCATCTCTTCAAACCTATTTATTCCTGAAAACTAAACATAAAACTCGTAACATAGCATTGTTTAGGTGAAAGATAATGGATATAAGATACAAATATAAGCATGAAATGATGTCAATCAGGCCTCCGTAGCCTCTCAGGCTGATAGTCACTTCAACCAACGACAGTTGCGTGCCCGCTGAAGCAATGGGATCCGAGATCCCTCATGCTGCTACTCTAACGCGAGTCAAATCAATCCACCAGATTTGTCATGATCCATACATGGAGATGACGCGTTCCGGACACCCACACTCTTCCACACGGCGGTCCCTGGGCAGGCACGCGTAACGCGCCCACCGTCACCTCCCGACTCACGCACAAGGCGAGGACACGGGTTTCCGTGGATAGAGTTGGCATCCTAAGCGGAACAAGGAATTTTGTCGTGTGCAAAAACGGTCGACCAAAAGAGACCATTCGGTCGACCGTTTTCCTCATGGGAATCGGTCGTCCGGAAGTGACAATCGGTCGACCGCTTCCACAAGGGAAAACGGTCGACCGAAGCGTCTGCAACGGTCGAACTATTTGCGCAACACATAAATCCTAACGGTCTACCGAAGGTCTAAAACCGGTTGACCGAAACGAGGTCAAAATCCGGAGTTTGGTCAACATCAAAATCAAATCTATCGGTCGACCGACTCAATGGTCACGGTCGACCGAAAACTAACAGGGTCAACCTATTATTTCTACATCATCAACGGTCGACCGCAACCACACTAAGGGTCCGGTACACTTAAGTTCCGGTCGACCGAACACAAGGACCCGGTCGACCAAAACACGCCAGGCAGTCTAAATATACTACGTTCGGTCGACCGTCTGAGGGACCCGGTCGACCGTCAGTTGTCTTCAACCTCACGCCAGTCGAGGTTTTGACGCTGGAACTCATCGCCGGCGAGGTCTCCGACCTCCCGCGACCCACCACAATATCACCCCAACTTGGGTGATCACTAAAGGCCTCTAATGCAAGAACTTGGCATACCTTCTTCGCAAGAACGACGACTTCACCGGGGAACTCCGGAGCTCCAACGACCAACTCCGGCCACACCGCACGCACCTCCTCAGTCCGCACCAAGCCCAGCACGCCCTTGCCTCGCGCACCTTCACCACCACACACGAGCCACCGAGGAAGAGGAAGAGATGGGTGGAAGAGGAGAAAGGTTTGATGAGAAGAAAACGAAGAGAAGAATGGATCCACGTTTCTTCTTAAACCCAACCAAGCCAACCATCACCTCAGCCTCACCCCTACACTCCAGCCCATCCTCCTCACTACCTCCCACGTCTCCCCACTTCACCAACATCACAGCAACAGCAACAACAACAACACTATGCACCTACACCACTAGCACATCACGTCTCCTCCTATTCCTCCTCAACTTCCCATGCAAACCCTCCACTATTAGCACCCTAATCACCATTAAACCATAAACATGGTTAGGGTCTTTACAATCCACCCTCCTTAAAAGGATTTTGTCCTCGAAATCGCGACAAGCCGCTCCTTGAAGCTCCAAGTCCTCCTCCCGAACTCCTCCAAGAAGATGGAAAACGCAGCACAAAACCAAACCATACAATAACAAGGCCCAAAAGCAGTTATCATACCTCCCGTTCCGGTGTTGGCGCCACTCGCCTCCTCAGCCTGGATGGTGAAGACCCGTCCAGCTCTCCGATCCTGCTCTGGTCATGCAACAGATCTATCGACTCCGCCTCTCCCTGTATCCGGGGGTCCACATCTCCTGCTGGGTCCTCCTCGCCTGTGAGGGCACTCTCGGACAAAGCGTCCCTACTGACCGCATCCTCGACAAACTCCATTACGGAAGAAGCACCGCTGCCCGGGGTGGACTCCGCCACAAGCTCTGCATGCCTCAGGTCGGCTATTACTACCCTCCTCAGTACGGGGCCTCTTGCCCGAACTACCTCCAGAACGGTCCTCTGCACGACCCTCCCGATCTCTCTGCTGCCTCTGAGGTTCCTGATAGTTCTCCTGGATGTCTTTGTCGATGATGGTTTCGAACTTCACTGCATCCGCCAGGGTCTGTGGCATACTGTTGATCACACGCGACCGGAGCTGCTTCCTCAATCCCTTGATGAACTTCCTCGCTCGCTGCTCAGGTGTCACATAGGTCTCAGAACAGTATCGCTCCAAAGCGTTGAACTTGCTGATGTAGCTGGCCAGAGACATCTCCTTCTGCTCAAGGGCAAGGAACTCCTCCTTCTTCCTATCTCTAACATGCTGAGGGAAATACTGCCCATTGAACTCCTCCAAAAACTCATCCCAGCTGACATCCACTCTGTCGTCGAACACCACCGCGCATGTGGACCTCCACCAATTTGCCGCATCACCGTCCAGAACGTAGGTGGCCAGATCCACCATCCTCTTAGGTGCAACTCCAATCGCTCGAAAGATCTTCTGCATCTTGAAGATCCAATCCTCAGCCACCTCATGATCACTTCTGCAATCAAAACTCGGTGGGTGCTGACGCATAAACCGGTCATGCTCAGCGCCCAACCCGCCCTGCACATTCTGGGCTGCCTGCCGCTCAAGAAATTCGCCTAACCTGTCCCAGTTAGCGCCTCCTGTGTCGTCACATGCATCGCGATTGCGTGGGGAACTCTGCACACGTCTAGGAGCCATCTGGAACATCAATCAAAACTAATCAGCAATGGATGCATGATCTACTACCAGAAATGCAATAATCAAGCTATACTACTCGCAAGGGTGGTTTCTTTGAGAGAATGCACAGGAACCGACCACTCTGATACCAATTGTAACATCCCCGACAGCGGAAAATTTAAACTTTTAAAATCAAGGCAAACACGAGGATAAAACCATCAAGAGTGGGGACATTACTGAAAGAAATACTCAAATACAACTGGTGCACCATAATACATAAGAGTTTGTCAAAAGAGTGATTACATCATAACACAAAACACATAGTACATGTAATCACGACAACCTAAAGTAGGTAGACGACAAGATCCAGTCCCAAAGTGCAATCTCCCTCGGTCACCACCCGCCGGAACCTAATGCAGACCTGAAAAAGATGCAACAACAATGCCTGAGTTTCCATAAGGAAACCCTGTATGACAAGCTCACCTATGTGCCCTAACATACTAGTATAGCATGGCATGGAATACAAAGCAGTAAACATTCCCACAAGACAAAACCGGACATCCATCCTGCAATCGTTCCCGCTGCCACACAGGCCCCGCGGTCTACAATCCCCACCGCTGCCACACAAGCCCCACGGTCCGCAACATCGCCGTCGCCACACAGGCCGCACGGTCCAACAACCACTGGTACCACACAGGCCACATGGTCAAACATCACCGCCGCCACACAAGCCGCACGGTCCAACATCGGGTCCCCGTAGAGACCTACCGTAGGCACATACGGTCTAACGGACAGTACGCAACACATCCCCACACACGACTACACAAGCCAAGGGATCGGTGAGGAGGCGTTCGCACTTCCGCGCAGGTGGAATCAGATCTGAAAACATCGTGGTCCACCACCACACCAACGGAGCCGTCGCTCAGGTCGGTCCATCACCGGCGCCACACAGACCGCACGGGATCTCACTCGATAGGTGCCCCGTCGAGCTACCTGCCGGAACACATCTTCGGCAGTCACGCGTAACCCGCCCACCGTCACCTCCCGGCTCACGCACAAGGCGAGGACACGGGTTTCCGTGGACAGAGTTGGCATCCTAAGCGGAACCAGGAATTCTGTCCTGTGCAAAAACGGTCGACCGAAAGAGACCCCTCGGTCGACCGTTTTCCTCAAGGGAATCGGTCGTCCAGAAGTGACAATCGGTCGACCGCTTCCACAAGGGAAATCGGTCGACCGAAAGTGACAACTCGGTCGACCGCTTCCACAAGGGAATCGGTCGACTGAAGCGTCTGCAACGGTCGAACTATTTGCGCAACACATAAATCCTAACGGTCTACCGAAGGTCTAAAACCGGTCGACCAAAAAGAGGTCAAAATCCGGAGTCTGGTCAACATCAAAATCAAATCTATCGGTCGACCGACTCAGGGGTCTCGGTCGACCGAAAACTAACAGGGTCAACCTATTATTTCTACGTCATCAACGGTCGACCGCAACCACACTAAGGGTCCGGTACACTTAAGTTCCGGTCGACCGAACACAAGGATCCGGTCGACCGAAACACGCCAGGCAGTCTCAATATACTACGTTCGATCGACCGTCCGAGGGACCCGATCGACCGTCAGTCATCTTCAACCTCGCCCCAGCCGAGGTTTTCACGCTGGAACTCGTCGTCGGCGAGGTCTCCGACCTCCCACGACCCACCACAACATCACCCCAACGTGGGTGATCACTAAAGGCCTCTAATGTAAGAACTTGGCATACCTTCTTCGCAAGAACGACGACTTCACCGGGGAACTCCGGAGCTCCAACGACCAACTCCGGCCACACCGCACGCACCTCCTCAGTCCGCACCAAGCCCAGCACGCCCTTGCCTCGCGCACCTTCACCACCACACACGAGCCACCAAGGAAGAGGAAGAGATGGGTGGAAGAGGAGAAAGGTTTGATGAGAAGAAAACGAAGAGAAGAATGGATCCACGGTTCTTCTTAAACCCAACCAAGCCAACCATCACCTCAGCCTCACCCCTACACTCCAGCCCATCCTCCTCACTACCTCCCACGTCTCCCCACTTCACCAACAGCACATCAACAACAACACTATGCACCTACACCACTAGCACATCACGTATCCTCCTATTCCTCCTCAACTTCCCATGCAAACCCTCCACTATTAGCACCTTAATCACCATTAAACCATAAGCATGGTTAGGATCTTTACACCACCACTGTTCACCTCCTCTTCCCCATGCAAAGTCATCTCTCTTCTCTTAACCACCCATTAACACTCTAAACGGGTTTAGGGTCATAACACAGAAGTTGACGCCTACGCAGCTTAAAGTGTTCACAGCGAACCGGACGTGTAAACACACATTGTCCTCACCAGGGGATCTTAACTACCCAGCCTTATCTGCCGTGTTCCCAGAGACATCTTCAGTTTCAAGCCTAACATTGCACCGAACAGTGACGAACATTGGCATGCCCACCTCGAATTACCATGTGGTGGTGTCTCCCTTCAAAGGAGCATCAGTTGTGGTAGAGCCAAGGAAGCTACACTTCACAAGGAAATATCAGAAACTCTCTTACCAGGTTACCTTCTATTGGATTTATCTAAGGATTATGATGATGTTTGCCCAAAGCACTGACACATGGCGCACTCTCATTAGCTGCGCATTAGGGTTTAGGGTGGGGCCATCTATATAAGGAGGGGAGCCTCCCGTTGGATGAATCATTCTTGTGTGCAAACCCTAGCCCCACCAAACCCTAGCCGCCACCTCTCCCTCTCTCTCAAATTCGTCCCTCCACATACACCTAGCCAATCCGTGGACTCTTGGGTTGTGGACTCGTGCTTCTTCTCCAAGAGAGTAGAAGACCGATCGGTGCTCCAGAGGATTCCGTGAGGTGATCGTCGATCCATTCCGCTGCCACAGGTTCTCTCCACCAAAGGTAATTCCGAACCTGTAGATTCAATCGTAGATTGCTTACATTGGTACCAGAGCCATCTTGGTCACCTCTGAATTTTTTGAGCACTTTCTTATTTCATATATGTTGAAATAATTTTGGTAGTTTTTTAGAGAAATCGTATACATGTGTCGTTTTTTCTCTTCTTCATGCGCCTAGGGTTTGATGCCATTTTTTCTCACCCTTGCGCATGTTTTCTTGATTCATTTCATTACATGCGAATTGTATTACAAGTTTCATCATTATTTCATTATTGCGCATAGCTTAGATTTCATTTTATGCATGTACCTAGGGTTACATGTTAATCTATGTTGAATGCGCATATTTGTTTCATCCTTAAAGCTTGCGGCTAGAGTTTGTTTGTTCTTGATTATATACGCATATATGTTGTTTGAAATATGATGATAATTTTACAAGAGTTAATTATTGCATGTATCATATAATGTGATCATACATTTCGGATGGTATGATTTGATTGTGCAATTTTTTAAAAAAAACTCTTGTACATACATCTAAGGTTAGATGTTTGTTGCCTTATTCATGTATATGTAATTTTTAATCACATGTGCATGCATCTAGGATTAGATGTTGATTGCAAAAATCATGCACATACATGAATATTGAGTTACCATATTGTATATTTCGGATTTTTGGAATAAGAGCATTCATTTCATTTGAAATATTTCCTTTATGATTGAATGCACATATATGTTAATCTCATTAAGGATTTTTGGATTTCTTTTGGAATGATTGCATGCATTTCATTTGAAATATTTCCTTTTCATCAAATGTGCATATATGTGATTCCATCCACCAAAGAATTTCGAATTTTTCTTTCCATTACAAGTAGCATAATTATTGTTGATTGCATGCTTATATTGATTATGGAAAGATTGGCTAATTCTGAAATTTTTTGGGAGATATTATGGGCTGAAATTTTATTGCCTTAAAAATATGTTTGGATGCATTCCTTTGATGCAAAAATATGTGTTGCTGTCCACCATATAATTTTCGATTTTTCTTTCCTAATCTAAGTAGGATAATTTTGTGCTGTCATGATTATATTGATTAGGGAAAGAAGAAAAAAAATCTGTTTTAAGAATGATTATTGTGGAGATTGGTTGTCATTACCTAACACGTTTTTTTTTTTGCCTATTTTCGTGCACCATTCATGCATTGTTTCCTTATGCATTACTTCCTTATTGTTTGAATGAGGTGCACACTTTATGGTATTTTTTTTCATACGTCGGATTGTGCTAACGTATGGAAAGATTGTGCTCGTATGGAATGAATGATTGCTGATTTTATTTACTGCCCTATTGAGAGATGAGCGTAATTTCATTCATTTATTTCCATTTGCAATGGTTATCGCAATGGGCTGTAATATTTATGGACTGTAATAATTATGGATTGTGGACTGTTTATTGCCCTAAGGAGACGAGGGGCTTCTTTATTTTTTATTATTGCGATATTATTGCTATAAGACTCATGCAGGTTCCCGTCGACGAGGCTAAATCCCTAATGGGGATCATTAGCTCGATTTGGAAGTAATGTAGTAATCATATCTGTGTGATGTTGATTGGAATTTTTTTGAAAAATGTTTTTGGGAACTTGCATGCCTAGTGGGAGTTGCAAGGTAGAAGTGTTTTGTGTGAACCACCTTGCAACCGGCGGCAAATATTTTTTTTATTTGCTGAGTTGCCATGATTTAAAACGTTTTTTTTTGTCATTAAATCATGATGGAGCTCAATATCTAGATTAGTAAAATGGCTTTATTAACTATTGCATGAGGATTTGATCGAATGCTTTATGTTTTCTTTTGGTCTGAATGCTATAGCTATTAAGTCAGTTTATTTTTTATGACTATTGTAGCTCGTTATATTTATGCTAGAACTCATGTATCGCTATGTATATTTGATTGTCCTAGATTATTTATGGCTGCTTCCAAAAGCATTGTCGCTGATCTGACTCGAGGAGATAAACTCAATGAAAGAAATTACGATCTGTGGCATCGTAAAATTGAGTATCTCTTAGAGGATCAGGACATGTTAGAAAACATAAACCAATCTATGTCTCCCCCCGAGGAGGGGAATAATGCATGGAAAAAGAAAGACCGAATTGCTCGAATCACAATTCTAAGTTCAATGACGGACGATCTGTTGCTGCGGTTCGAAAAGTTTCGAACTGCAAAGGCCTTGTGGGAAGCTGTGAAGTTTCAGTACGGAGTGACCTCCGTCACAAGGGCCCGCCAGCTTGGGCTTATGTTTGATGGGTATAAAATGCGCCAAGGTCACACAATGAGGCAGCATATTAGCGCAATGTCAAACATGATTAGCGAGCTGAGCGCTGCCGGTCGTGCTAAGACCGATGAGGAGCAAGTGTCTGCTCTCATCAGATCATTGCCTTCGAAGAATTGGGAGCATATGAAGGTCCATCTGACTCATGCTGATGACATCAGGACATTTGACCAGGCCGCAAAACACCAAGAGCTGGAGGAGGATCGCATGCTTGCGGAAGCCCCTCTAACTGAAGTATTTGCTGCTAAAGCTGGCGCTCCTCGGAGGAGTGCAGGTTTCAAGCGCAAAAGAGATAGAGCTCAGGGTTTTAATGGCAAGAAGGGTGCAAATGCAAACAAAGCATAAAATAAAGCTGGAAAGAAACGACCTCGAGGATTCAGAGGTGGGAAAGATAAGTCTAATGTGACTTGTTTTAACTTCCGAAAGACTGGACATTTTGCTCGTGAGTGCACTGAGCAAAAGGTATTTACTGTGTGTAATCCCTCGAATTGTAACGTGACTATCTCTGTGATGCTCACTGATCATTCTCCTGTGTGGATTGTGGATTCAGGTGCCACGGACCATATAACAAAGGATCGTTCTGTCTTCGTGGAATATCGCCGTGTTCCAAGTGGGAGGCAAATAAACATGGCAAACAACACTAGCATTGAAGTTCTTGGAGTTGGCACATGCAAAGTGGCCGGATCATATTAGTTCACGACGTGTTGTATGCACCAGCTATACGGCGAAATATTATTTCTGTTGTTGTTTTGATGAGACATGGTTTTAAAGTTGTTTTTGAGAACAATGATATGGGTTTATACCTTTCTAACATTTATTATGGACATGCTTTCCTTTCAGACGGTTTTATTGTGTTGGACGCAATTTATGATTTCAATCGTAATACTAGTGCCTTTATGAGCCAAAATTCCATGAATAATGATTCAATTATGTGGCATGCTAGACTAGGTCACATTGGTGTTGACCGGATGAACAGGTTGGCAAAGGAGGGGGTATTAGGAGAATGCTCCAAATTTGAATTGCCGACCTGTAAATCTTGTCTAGCTGGAAAGACAACTAGAAAACCGTTCGGAAAAGCCATTAGGGCTACTTCTCCTTTAGAACTAATTCACTCAGATATTTGTGGACCTTTGAATGTGCGTACTAGACATGGACAGAGTTACTTCATCACATTCATTGATGACTTCACTAGATATGGTCATATTTATCTTATTTCTCACAAGTCAGAAGCTCTAGAATGTTTTAAGAAATTCATGAGCTTAGTTGAGAATCAGTTGGATAATAAGATAA
The DNA here is from genome assembly GCA_963682175.1 of Triglochin maritima. Lineage (NCBI taxonomy): Eukaryota > Viridiplantae > Streptophyta > Magnoliopsida > Alismatales > Juncaginaceae > Triglochin > Triglochin maritima. The sequence continues at coordinate 22,330,865 of OY821786.1, forward strand.
AAACTCTTAGAACGGACAGAGGTGGTGAATATCTCTCCATAATGTTCAAAGAGTTATGTGATGAAAAGGGGATATCTAGACAACTCACTATGCCTTATACTCCTCAGCGAAATGGTGTTGCCGAGAGAAGGAATAGAACGTTGCTAGACATGGTTAGATCCATGATGGCGCATGTGAGCTTGCCAATTTCATTTTGGGGAGATGCTCTAATGACTGCTGCCTATATCCTTAATAGAGTTCCAACAAAATCGGTTCCCTCTACTCCATATGAGTTATGGACAGGACGGAAGCCTGATTTTAGTCTGCTGCGTCCTTGGGGATGCGCAGCATACATTCATTCTACTAGTCACCGATATGGAAAACTTGGACCTAGAGGGAAAAAATGTATCTTTGTAAAATACAGTAATCTCTCCAAAGGTTATGTTTTTATCGGGTTAGACGAGAATGAAAGAAGGACGGAACTGGAGTCTAGGGATGCCACATTCTTGGAAAATGATTTTCCAACCCTTGCTGGAGCTATCAAAGAGTCAGTGGACTTCTTTAAACGACAAGATGAGGACATTGCCACTCCACGGGAGCAGGATCTGGAAGTTGAACATGAGCTTCCACCAGTCAATCCTAGTGGGAGCAGCATTGCTGAGGATTCGATAGCTCTCACGGAGGATGAGCCATCAGATACCCATCTGCGTCGAAGTAAACGCGGGCTCATTCCTCGCAGGCGATTTCGCTTAGAGGAAGAGACCCTCATAATAGCTCAAGAAGAAATTGATTATGAATCATCTGGGATGACAGTAATCGATGAGCAAGAACCAGAGACCTTGAAAGAGGCTTTGGAAGGTCCAAATTCTAAAGAGTGGTTAGAAGCTATAAAGGAAGAGTTGGAGTCGATGAAAGTTAATCAAGTCTGGGACTTGGTCGACTTACCGCCGAACCGAAAGGCCATTGGGGCCAAGTGGATCCTCAAGATTAAGAGGAAGGTGGATGGATCTATTGATAGATTCAAGGCTAGACTAGTAGCTAAAGGCTACACCCAAAGAGAAGGCGTGGATTTTGAGGAAACCTTTTCACCCGTGGTTAGGTTTGCCTCCATCCGCCTTCTGCTTGCTATTGTAGCTCAGATGGACTTAGAGCTTTACCAAATGGATGTAAAGACTGCTTTTCTCAATGGAGAACTTGAGGAGGAGATCTATATGGATCAACCTCAACGTTTTGAAGTCAAAGGACAAGAGCGCAAAGTGTGCAAGCTCAATAAGTCCTTGTATGGCTTAAAACAAGCGTCTAGACAGTGGAACATTCACTTCCATCAAGCTATATCAGAGAATGCGTTCTCTATGCTTGAGGAAGATCACTGTGTGTACGTTAAGAGATCCAATGGTAAATTTGTCATTCTGACCTTGTATGTTGATGACATACTCATGGCTGGCAATAGCAAAGAGTTGCTGAAATCCACTAAAGAGTGGTTGTCCTCCACGTTTGATATGAAGGACATGGGTGAAGCTAGCTACGTCCTTGGTGTCAAGATGGTTAGAGATAGGTCCAAGAGACTTCTGGGATTGTCTCAAGAGACTTATATTAACAACATCTTGAAGAAATACCATATGGACAAATGCAAACCAATCGACACTCCTGTTGAGAACGGTTTGCACTTAAGCCTTGATAAGCATCCTGAGAGTCCTGAAGAGAAGGCCAAAATGAGCAAGGTTCCATACTCCAATGCTGTAGGAAGCCTTATGTACGCTATGATGTGTACTAGGCCAAACATTTGTTATGATGTGGGCATGGTGAGTCGATACCAGTCCAACCCAAGCATGGAGCACTGGAAGGCGGTCAAGAGAATCATGAGATACCTCAGAGGAACGAGTAACTACATGTTGTGTTACCAAGCATCAGATCTCCGCCTGATTGGCTATAGTGATGCCGATTGGGCTGGAGACATTGATGAAAGGAAGTCTACCTCTGGTTATGCTTTCTTGCTGGCTAATGGGGTCATCTCATGGTCCAGCAAGAAGCAAACTTGTATAGCCCTGTCGACTATGGAAGCAGAGTATGTTGCATGCTCTGCAGCAGTACAGGAGGCAGTTTGGTTGAGGAGGTTCTTACAACATACTGGGCTAGTAGAGACATCTGATGAGCCTGTTGTTGTCTATTGTGACAACATGGCTGCCCTTTGTTATGTGAAAGACCCCAAATATCATGGGAAGACCAAACATATACAGGTTAGGTATCATTTTGTGAAGGACATCATAGCGAGAAAGGAAGTTGTGTTAAGACATGTGTCTACTAGTCTTGTGGTAGCTAACCCTCTTACCAAGGCTATAGCTAAGGACTCGTTTGTGTCTCATGTGAAGTCCTTAGGCTTACGCAGACTTTGATGTATTGGCATGTCTAACTTCCTTTTATGAGTGATTGTTTTTTCGACTATATATGTTTGGTTGATGTAGTTGTTCTAGCATAAAATATTATTCTGTCAATAGGATGAAGAATGCTCACTCACACGAGCATTCGCCTTTGGCGCTTTTGATAGCGAGCAGAGATGAGACTGATCATGAGGAGATCTTGTATGATAGATCCAGAGCAGTTCATGATAGGACAGTCGCCTTGATTGGGAATCAAGGTGAGATCCTCTATGTTGGTGAGGATTGACATGAATGTTCCCACGATTCATGTGACCTATAGAAGCCAAGTGCGAGCATCACATGTGGCGCCAGGTGGCACCTGTTTGGTGTTAAGGTGACAATGATGAAGCTCGGGTCAGGCGCAGAGGGGGTGCGACTGGACTAAGACTTGTATGGTGTTGAGAGACAGACATACTGTTGTGTACAGTATGATCCACCATAACATCTTTGTCATACAACATGTGCTGAGCGACCATTTGGAAGTGAAAGGATGGATCCCTGCTCCTTCACTGTGTGAGTCCAAGACTTGATTGTCATTAGTTGCCCTCAGTGACCTTCGACGACACCATGAAGCAAAGAGTTGATGTGGCTACTTTGGGATGTTATCTATGACCATGAGAGATTCGGTCTAAAGAGGCATCTTCGGGAAAGGAGTCAACTTTAAGTGTAATGGTGGTATGGGGCGAAGGGAAAGGTTTGACTCGACTGCACTAAAAGTATTTGCTGGGCCCAACTGTATTGGATACAGTAGCAAGTACCTTGAGGACAAGAAGGTATTCTCTCCAAGGGATCGAGATACCGTTCATATCAAGTGAGTTTCTAAGTAAACCTGGGGAACTGTGATGCGCATTTGACTGCTTATTTATTGTTTTTTTGAGGATGTTGTCATTCTGGCCTTCTAGTAAGGTTTCTAGTTTGAGACTCCTAATTGCAGGTGCATCACCGGTCGCACGACCCATTTGTCCGTATGATCGGAAGAGTACATGTATCGGGGACACAGATGGTCTTGTATCAGGGATACATGATCAGAGACTTGCGTATTGTGGATGCATTCTTGGAAGAGAGAAATAGTTGTATAAATCAGGGATGTATACATGTGTCGGGGACACATGAAGAGGTGACACATTGTCATCTTATGATTGTATGTATCGGGGATATATACGTATGTGTCAGGGACACAAAAGAAGATGACGTGTTGTTGACATGCTGTTGTGCAAGTGGGAGATATTGGATTAATGTAAGGATTAAGATGATGTTTGCCCAAAGCACTGACACATGTCGCACTCTCATTGGCTGCGCATTAGGGTTTAGGGTGGGGCCATCTATATAAGGAGGGGAGCCTCCCATTGGATGAATCATTCTTGTATGCAAACCCTAGCCCCACCAAACCCTAGCCGCCACCTCTCCCTCTCTCTCAAATTCGTCCCTCCACATACACCAAGCCAATCCGTGGACTCTTGGGTTGTGGACTCGTGCTTCTTCTCCAAGAGAGTAGAAGACCGACCGGTGCTCCAGAGGATTCCGTGAGGTGATCGTCGATCCATTCCGCTGCCACAGGTTCTCTCCACCAAAGGTAATTCCGAACATGTAGATTCAATCGTAGATTGCTTACACCTTCACCACCAAGGCCAGGCAGCGGCAGCCGGAATTCGGTAATTTGATTTGGAAAGACGGTGTTCATGCCGTCAGGAGCCCAATCGTGATTACATGGTTAACAAGGTCTTAGATGTCATTTACGGAATTTGACAATTTCAGCAGCACAAGAACTAGAAAAATCTTCGGATTTTGTTAGGCATAATAAGTAATGTAATGTGAGTTCTGCAATTCTAATTATTATTTTTTTGCCAAACTTGTTTTAGTTAGAGAACCTGCTACTGCCTACTGTGATCTGATTTCATGTATGCATTATTTTATTTACAGTATGTCCTGATCCATTTTCTTTTCAGAAAGAAAATATTTCTCTTTGGGAAAGTTTGACTTTTTTGAGTTCAACTGGACTAACAAGAGCGTGGTGTTCTGGACTCTGGGTTCAACTTATGCCACTGGTATTTTAGTATCTGTAACAATTCTGACTGCTTTATCAAAATGACTTCTGAATACTTGTACTTATTTTGAAATACCAGTTGAGGTCTCTAACGTCGTGCAATATTTTCATGGTGCTTGAATACTAAATTGACTTTTCGTCTAAATTAAATGAAAGCAGTGATATTTATTTCTCTTTCCTGTGAAGCATGGAACAGAGTATGCAAAGGTTGAAACACGCACAATTTTTAGTGTCTCTTGAGAAGCGAAGGTTATTTCGACGTTGAATAATCGTTTCAATTCACATGCCCATCATGCAACTGTCAAACTCTATGTATATGTGGAGCTTCTGTTTCATCTTTGTTTCCAGGCCAACAAATGCCACTGACTTGATTGTTGTCACTACTAAATTCAAAAATGAGGAAAACAGTGATGTAGACATAACTTCTGAAAATGTAGTCTTACATTAGATGCAGAACAATCATATCCAAGTGCTTTGAGTTTATTTGGTTTCCTTTCAATCGACCGTGTAACTCATTTCTTAAAATGAACCGGTAAATAATAAGTATGAAACTTATTCTGTTTGCAAAGAAAAGCGATAACTTTATTCTGTTGGCTGTAAAGGTCCATTAACTCTTTTGTTAATATGACAATTGAACAAAAGTCCTGGTGGTCAAGGTAAAGCCGGTCCTCCTGTCCACTTTGCTAGGCAATTAGCAAACATCTTTCATAAGATTCTACTCTTTCTCTTTAAAAATACAACTAAAATTCTAGTGGTTAAATATGCTTTCAATAACGTAACATAAAAGAAGAAGAAAAACCCATTCTGGATGCTCCATTTTGAATATCTTTCAAAGTGTTTCAGATAGGTAATTAGACAAAGAAGACGTGAAACAACGTCACATCATGAGCACACAAATGAAGGAAGTTACATAGTGATGTTCAGCTTCACGTTGAAAGAATGGCAGTTACATTTATACCAGCATAACCTGGTGCAAGAGAAGAGGCGATGCAATTCGTAAGCTAAGTAAAAGTCAAGAAACTCTTTAACTGTGAAAAGTTCAGCAGCAGCATCAAATATCACTCAGAGTATAGCGTGTGATCCTTCACGTAGTCAATAACAGTATCAGATGCAAGATACATAACTGACAGTCTTTCACTTATTACAGTCCCTGAAATATTTAGCATTCTAAGAGAAGCCGAAATGTAACCAGCAAAACACCTAATCATTAACGATTAATTACCTTACTCGAGTTGAACTGATTTGGTTCGGAATGAGCTCATCCACAAGAATAGTATTGTTCTGGTTTAACAAATTTGAAACAGAAAAATGACAAGAAAGTTAAAACAACAATGTACAGAGATTAAAGGAAATAGGACTAATCCTGTTTTGAAAATTTACGAGAGAAATCTAGAGAGCTTCATTTCTTCTGCTCGCCTAGAACTGCAAGTACAGATTTCTCACTATTAATGCTAGAAATATTTTGAAAGAAAAAAAAACCATACGTTCACGTAAGATTTGATCATTGGTGATAACTGATGAGTTTCTCGATGTCCATCCCCTCTCTATGAATACACACAGTACCGAAGTCTCTATATATAGTTTTGACATGGGAAGGAGAAATAATCACTCTTTTAAGTTCCATGTCGAATGTCAATTCAATTAGAACAATCTTTCCAAGAAAACTAAAACGGCAAAACCAAGCCAAATGCACGAAAATGAAAATTTTAGGAACGTTACTATAATACTTCTGAGTTCAAAAAGACTGCGGCATAAACAAAAGGTTTTTTTGCTACACAGTTGATTTTCCAAAATGTCATCAAGTTACAACTATTATCTTAGATGTCACTCCAAAACATGGTTAACATCCAAAATCTCATTATGTTTTCGGATTGGTGCAGATTTACCACTCCGTTAACTTCTTTTGTTAATGACGTCACTATTATGTTAGTGGCATTAAAAAATTAATATTCTAAGTAAATTTTCAAATTTCACCCTTTAAAAACTTAATTATCCTTACTTTCGTCTCTTTTCTCTTTCATTCTTCTCTCTCTTCTCTTCTCCATTCATCTCTCTCTCTCCTCTTCTTTGACTCTCCTCTCTCTTTGAACTATAGAAAGGAGTGAGAGAGAGGAGAGCCAAAGAGGGGAGAGAGACACGAATGTGAGGAGAGAGAAGACTGGACAAAGAAAAGAGAAGACAAAGAAGAGAGAGAGAAGAGAGAGGAGGGAGAAAGAAGAGAGAGAGGAAAGAAAGAGAGAAGAAGGAGATGTTTGTTAATTATTCAGGGGTCAATTTGTAAAATTTACAATTATATATTTTTTTTATGGAATGGTGACGTCACTTACGGAAAACAATTCCGCACCAATCCGGAAGCATAATGACATTTTGAAAGATGGAACAAGAAGAACATCTTCAAGTATGTTATTTTAAAAAAATCGATTATCTTATTCCATCAATTTCTACTTGGTTTCCATTAGTAGTAGTGACACATTTATTGATTGTAGGGTCAAAATGAATATTAGTCAACAAGTCTTATTTCCAGTCATATGATATGTGGCTCCAGTGTCTATGATCCATGAATCACTAGTCCTAATATGATTAGCAACATAATTAAGAGAGTCATTAGAGGAGTTACCTTGTTGTAGACCCTGATTTTGACTACCTTAAATGAAGAAGATTGTTCAGTTGGGCCAAAACTTGACCCATTTGTTGCTGGACCGCAACATGTGAGGCCCGTGGATTCTGATCTGGGAAGCTGTGGAGTTGGTGCTGGAGTCTGGATAAATCGGGTTGGGGTGCGCCTGGATCCACGTTGAAGTCGAACATATAACCTCGACTCTTATGTGCTGACCCGATTTGCCCCCACTTGCTCCACTCTTCTCCACCGCTAGGATTAGGTTTCCAACTCCTGGACCCAAACTCCTGACGGCGCTGCTCCAGTTTCCACGTCCATCTCCTCTCCGTCCTCCCGTCCTGTCCTGCCTTTCGACAGTCTGAGATGGGGGTAAAGGAACCAGCAACAGTCCCTGTTGTGCCCTTGTTTTTGGCAATTATCACAATTCTTGTCTTTTCTTCTTCCAAACAATTTTTTCCCTTTGTGCTTTGGTTTTGGTTGCGCACGGCCACAAAGGCTTGTTTTCTTTTTCTGTTGGTTGAGTCATGGCTTGTCGTCTTGTTTCTTTACGTTGAGTCATTGCTACGATGGTATTGAAGGGCGGAAACTCTGGTGATAGGAGGATTTGTGATTTTAGGGCTTCGAAGTTTGCATCGAGGCCTACCAGGATTTGGTAGATCCGGTTCTGTTCAAGCCAATCTTGGATGATCTTTGGGTCGGTGCTCGGTGGTTCGTAAACCCCTAGCTTGTCCCATCAACTTTTGAAGGCTCTGAGGTAGTCGGTGACCGATGATTAGTAGCATATCATACATCGCATTCATGTTATATATCATTTGTGTTACCCCAATGTTGTGCTACTCGAGAGTTTGTTTGTGGTGTTTCAGGTGTTAGGTAATAAAGAAAAGAAATGAAGAGAAAATGGTGAAATGCAAGAAGAAAGAACTCAAATGAAGCAAAGAGGACATGTTTGTCATGGAGAATGACCCATCTGCAAATCAGGAAGGACCCAAATGAAATCCAAAGGGACCTAAACGCACGAAAAAGATTTCGGGTGCAAAAATCCTTCAAAACCATGATCTTGAGGAGTATTTCGACAATTAAAAACAAATAGCTCGAACCAGCGGACTAGAAGTGCACCCCCGTGCAAAATAGATCATTTATTTTATTGAAGAAAATTTGGGGCCGATCAGACCTAATTGATCGTCAATGGTGGATCCAATTGGTCCCTAATTTCACCCATGGCTTCATCTCAATTATATGGACGCACCAGACTATAGAGAAAGTTATTACAGTCGTCGATTGTACCCAGATCCATCAAAACCCTATAATCTTCTATAAATAGACATGTAATGCGTCATTTCTTCTTCCTCCCTCTGCTCGTTAGGTTAGTTTCCTTTCTTGTTTAGTAGAGTAGGTTTTAGTTTATTGATTAGTAGTGTAGTAGAGGAGACGAGGAGGAACTTGGTAATCTTCATTTTTTTAATCAAGTTAAGTTTTTTATGTTCTTCATGTTGTTATCTTTCATTTGATGCAAATTTTGTTAACTTGCTTTGGTTAACTTTAGTTTTCTTTATTTGCTTATGGGTTGTTTTGCTTTTGTTGTTTTCTTGTTTATGGAGATGAGTAGAGAGTAATCCATCCCCATTGGGGGTGGAGAAGAAGGTCATGTGATTATGTGATGTATTAAGTGTGTGTGTGTTAATCCTAATATTTGAACCTCACATTAGTTCCATAACCATAAAATGAGATTTTCACTCTTATCTTTGATGTGTTAATGCTTTTAAGTGATGCTTAGAATATGCTTAGATTAGTGAGCCTATTTAATAGGGAATGATGAGGTGAGCATAAGAAGGAAACATGACATGTGTATGCATGTGCTCATGTTGTCCCCATCCTAATTAATGTCTTGTATGTTTTAATGATTATGTTAAATCTTATTTCATCTGGAGACATAGTGGGGTTTGGTCATTATGCATTTCATGTTAGCTTCATCTCAATTATTGTCTTCTATGTTTTACTGCTAATATTTTATCTTATTTCATGTGGAGACAAAGTTGGATTTGGTTTTTATGGATTTCATGTATTACATGTTGTGATGAGCACCAATGAACACACACGTACACATATTCTCATTTCCGTATTCTTTCTATAACCCCTACGGGGGTTTATTTTTATCGTTTGTTTTCTGATTTAGTACGCATCGTAGTTGATTGACATCATTTCATGCTTATATTGGTATCTTATATCCATTATCTTTCGCCTAAACAATGCTACGTGACGAGTTGTATGTTTAAACTTCAGAAATAAATAGGTATGAAGAGAAGAGGCATAAAAGGACCTAAAAGCATGAAAAATGACTGAGTTGAGAGACTCAATGACTAAGATGCAAGATCGAAGGATCTGAATGTAAGATCGAAGGACCAATGAGCAAAAAAGAATACTTCACACCATCATGGGGAGTATTTTGGCAATTCTATTCGGGTCGGAGCTCCAGCAAGCGAAGTAGATGCATCAAAGACAAGCAAAGCCATCCAGAAAAGCTTAGAAGAAAATCCAGAGCGATCCTAACACTGTAGACCGCTAATTAGAGGTCCAAGACCGCTAATTGGCGGTCTCTTTTGGTCCGGATCCGCAAAGATTTAGTGGGGCGTGTATTAGTGTGTATTTAGTCTATTTCTGGTATTTGTTTAGTCCCATACCGGGGGATTGTCCCGGATTACATTTTTCTATGGCTATAAATAGAACTCTTCACCTTCTATTGTAATCACCCATTGCTTGGTGACATTCTCTCTACTTGTAGTAAGCCTTGAAGCAAAACTCAAGGTGGAGAATAGTGCTACCTTCAATGTGAGTCACTTTAATAAAATAATTGTTCTTAGTTTCTTTTAATCTTGTCTTTTAATTCTTGCATGCTTCTTTAGTTTTACTTTCCCTTCCTTTTAGCTTCTTTAATATTTCTTGCTTGCTTAGGTTAATTTCATTTCAGTAGAATGTTTCATTTTAATGTATGTTGTAGTGTAATGATTAGTGAGTAGTTTCATCCCCTTTGGGGGTGGAGTAGATGTTTATACATGTTATGTAGATGGAATGAATGTTAGACATTGTTGTTTGTGAGAGATGTTAGTATGTGATTGAAATCATTTCATTCTTATATTTGTATTTTATATCCATTATCTTACACCTAATCAATGCTACATGACGAGTTTTATGTTTGAATTTCAGAAAAAAATAGGTTTGAAGAGATGAAGCTGTAGGATCGTGTGGGTTATGGGTCCACTAATCACTATTAATCTAATCACCTACTTGTTTAAGCAATCAAGATGCACAGCGGAATTTTAAAGCAAACAAGCAAGTAAAGGAAGAATAATGCAAACCACAAAGACGCGTCGGTTTTTATAGAGGTTCGGCACCCCACCCAGGTCCTAGTCCTCTCTTGTAAGCTCCGCTCGACTCCGCGAGCTCCGCCTACGTCTTCACTAACCACTCCCCGTTCCGGGCCGGGAGAGAACGCCTTTTACAAAACAAACTCCGCGAACAACCTCGCGAGCTTGACTTCTTCCTCTCACAATCCGAGAGGGACACTTCGGGCTTTCACCGAAGTCCTTGCTGTTGGCTTTTTGGCCTTAATCTATGTTTTGATGATTTAATTAACCTAATCTTAATTATGATGAAGTAGAGTAGCACACATATTGCATTGCATGTATATTGTATTGTGCTAACCTCTACAGGTGATCAAGACTCAAGAAGGAAGGAAATCAAGTCAAGATTTGTAATAAAGCTAAATGAAGACTTGTAATCTTGATTTTATTTTGAGTCTTAGGAACATGTGTAAATTGAGCATACAAGAGTTAAAAACATCACATACACAATAGGTTCCCTATAGAAGTCACACACGAAATTTCACATTATTTGGACTTCATTAGATCACCCAAACCTTAGTCGGAAATCACTTATAAACTTAAACCCAGATTTCCTGTGTGCACCGGTCGACCGAACCAGTTCTCAGTTCGACCGGTTTATAACAGACTCTCCACAGTGATTTTACCGAACTCTACCGGTCGACCGGTTCTACATTTTCGGTCGACCGATCCCGGATTTTAATATGACCGTTTTTCTTGTCGTATTCCTATAACGGTCGTATTCGTATAAAACAAACTTAACCCCAAAATACATTCGGTAACCGGTCGAACGACGACCTTGTTTCGGTCGACCGGTTGAACATTTCTTCAAGAAACAAAATTCCCTGCTATCGGTCGACACATTTCTCGTTCGACCGATTGACCTTTGTCTCAACCGAATCCCCTTATCGGTCGACCGCCCCGTACTTTGGTTCGACCGATTCACTTAAGTAGAGTTAAGTTCTAGCTCGTTTGTCCGACCGAATATTCTTTTGTTCGACCGTTCTCTTTGAAATCAAGTTAACGGTCGACCGGTTTACTAGTTTCGGTCGACCGGTTCTGGACAGATTTGCAGCCCGATTTTCTGCTTTGTGTATCTTGCATAAAACCCAATCAAATCTATCCCCAACGGCTAGAATACCTTAGGAGCTTATAAATAGAGGATCAAGACTTGTTGTTAACACAACTCTCCAACTCAAATTGTCCCAATACATTAGAGAGAAACCTCAATCCTCAAAGCTCCCAATTCTACACTCTTTAAGCCTAAACTTCACACATTTGATCATATACTCATCCTACTCAAAGTGTGCTCAATTAGAGAGTGAATCCCACTCAAGGTTACATTTGTTGTAAAGAGAGCAAGGGTCTTGGTGAAAGCCCAAGACAAGAAGCAAGGATTTCGGTGAAAGCCCGAAGTGTTCCTCTCGGATTGTGAGAGGTGGTGCCAAGCTCGGCGAGGGTTGTTCGCGAGCTTGAAGACTTGTAAAAGGCGTTGCTCCCGGCCCGGAACGGGGAGGCATAGTGAAGACGCAAGAGGGGCTCGAACGGAGATTCGAGAGGGGCTTGCAAGAGAGGACGTAGGCGCGGCCGAACCTCTATAAAAACCGACGTGTCTTCTTTGTGGTTTGCATTACTTTCTACTTGTGTTTGATTTAGTTTAATTTCCGCTGCATTTCTTTGATCGATCAACCAAGTAGTTAATTAGGGTTCAATAGGTGATTAGCTTAATTAGTGATTAGTGGACCCATAACCCACACGATCCTACCCTACATTTGGTATCAGAGCCTTGTTCGTTAATTTTGTTCTTAATCGATAAATTAACATGGCTCTTAATGCATCCACACCAAATGAATCATTTAAACCACCATATTTTGATGGAAATAACTTTAGCTCATGGAAATTTAAAATGTCTTCATTTATTAAATCCATGAATGCAAACTTGTGGTTTATAATTCAAACTCCATATGAATCACCTAGATATCATATTAGTAAATGGAGTTTAGAAGATGAGAAAAATGCATCCCTAAATGCTAAGGCTATGAATGTCATATTTTGTGCATTAGGAGATGAACATTTTAATCTTGTTTGCTCATGTGATAGTGCTCATCATATATGGCAAACATTAGAAAAGAATTTTGGTGAAGGAGATTCACCAACCGGGAAGAAGGGAGAAGCCACTCCAATGGATGTAGCTCAAGTTAGATGTGAAGAAATCAATTCAACATCTTGTTCAACATCAAGCTCATCCGATGGAGAAAGTGAAGATGAGGTATCTTCTAGTCACTCTTCAAGTTGTAGTTTAAGTGAAAAATCATCACATTCACATAAACTACAAAATGCATTTCTAAAACTTTTAGAAAAATCTAAAGAACTTCATGAGTCTAATAAGTTAGCAAATAAGCAAATTCTTGATTTGAAATGTCAAAATGCATCTATCTTAGATGACAAAAATGATTTGCTTGCTAAAATTGAAGTTCTAACTTCTGAAAATGCATGCTTGAGGAATGAACATTTAAATGGTAAAACTACCTCATCAAATGCAATTGATAGTCATATGCTAGAAATCGATACAAATGACTTGCTTATTAAACTTGATAAATCTCATCTTGAAAGCAAGCAATTACTACATGACTTGAATTGCATGAATAACAAGGTTGCAAATTTAGAGATTCACATGCTTAACATGAATGAAAAGCATAATTCAATGATTAAAAATCTAAATTGCTTAAATGAATCTCTAGCAACTAAAAATAGTGAACTTAATGCCTTAAATGAAAATTTGTCAAATAAATTGCATAAGTTCACACATGGCAATAAAAACAATTTTTATGTTAAAAACTTTCCTATTCAAATTAATGTTAAACATAATTTTGCCATGAAAAAGAAAGTAAGTGTAGAGGTACCAAAATCAACTTGGATTTGGGTACCAAAAGCTAAACTTAATGGACCCAAGCAAAAATGGGTACCAAAATCTACACTTGTAGGAGCTTGAGGAGGAGATTGGTGGTGACCGGGTGAGCCAAAACGTCAAATTCGAATCCGGTTGCATCACCAAGTCAAGATTGGAGCTAATCAAATTCAAGTTTGGTATAAAATTTCTATCTTTGAATCTTCTGAAAAATTAGCTCTAATCCAGTTTATGTGATTAAATGTCATACATTTATAGTTCAATTCATTGCAAATCATATACCCTATTCATTGCAAATCATTTATCACATCCATTGATTCTAAATGTCAAATTTTAAATGGATGTTAGAATAAGGCTTAAGTTGAAACTTAAATGAACTTAACTTGAATCATACTCATTGTTTCCATTTAGCCTTATTGATAGGGGGAGCTTAAATGTTATATCTTTTATTAGAGTAATGAAGTGCAAAATTTAGGGGGAGCAACTTCATTACAAGACATCCAAATTCTATGCTTAAAGTCATATTTTTTATTTTTGATGGATGTCAAAGGGGGAGAGATAATTAAGGGGGTAACTTGGAATTTGGCATAAAATTGAACAAAAACTATGCACATCCATAGGGGGAGCATTAATTTGCATAGTTTACATATACAAATTCCATGTATTTAGATAGAATTAAGATATAGGTTGCCATCATCAAAAAGGGGGAGATTGTTGGCTTTTTGGCCTTAATCTATGTTTTGATGATTTAATTAACCTAATCTTAATTATGATGAAGTAGAGTAGCACACATATTGCATTGCATGTATATTGTATTGTGCTAACCTCTACAGGTGATCAAGACTCAAGAAGGAAGGAAATCAAGTCAAGATTTGTAATAAAGCTAAATGAAGACTTGTAATCTTGATTTTATTTTGAGTCTTAGGAACATGTGTAAATTGAGCATACAAGAGTTAAAAACATATCACATACACAATAGGTTCCCTATAGAAGTCACACACGAAATTTCACATTATTTGGACTTCATTAGATCACCCAAACCTTAGTCGGAAATCACTTATAAACTTAAACCCAGATTTCCTGTGTGCACCGGTCGACCGAACCAGTTCTCAGTTCGACCGGTTTATAACAGACTCTCCACAGTGATTTTACCGAACTCTACCGGTCGACCGGTTCTACATTTTCGGTCGACCGATCCCGGATTTTAATATGACCGTTTTTCTTGTCGTATTCCTATAACGGTCGTATTCGTATAAAACAAACTTAACCCCAAAATACATTCGGTAACCGGTCGAACGACGACCTTGTTTCGGTCGACCGGTTGAACATTTCTTCAAGAAACAAAATTCCCTGCTATCGGTCGACACATTTCTCGTTCGACCGATTGACCTTTGTCTCAACCGAATCCCCTTATCGGTCGACCGCCCCGTACTTTGGTTCGACCGATTCACTTAAGTAGAGTTAAGTTCTAGCTCGTTTGTCCGACCGAATATTCTTTTGTTCGACCGTTCTCTTTGAAATCAAGTTAACGGTCGACCGGTTTACTAGTTTCGGTCGACCGGTTCTGGACAGATTTGCAGCCCGATTTTCTGCTTTGTGTATCTTGCATAAAACCCAATCAAATCTATCCCCAACGGCTAGAATACCTTAGGAGCTTATAAATAGAGGATCAAGACTTGTTGTTAACACAACTCTCCAACTCAAATTGTCCCAATACATTAGAGAGAAACCTCAATCCTCAAAGCTCCCAATTCTACACTCTTTAAGCCTAAACTTCACACATTTGATCATATACTCATCCTACTCAAAGTGTGCTCAATTAGAGAGTGAATCCCACTCAAGGTTACATTTGTTGTAAAGAGAGCAAGGGTCTTGGTGAAAGCCCAAGACAAGAAGCAAGGATTTCGGTGAAAGCCCGAAGTGTTCCTCTCGGATTGTGAGAGGTGGTGCCAAGCTCGGCGAGGGTTGTTCGCGAGCTTGAAGACTTGTAAAAGGCGTTGCTCCCGGCCCGGAACGGGGAGGCATAGTGAAGACGCAAGAGGGGCTCGAACGGAGATTCGAGAGGGGCTTGCAAGAGAGGACGTAGGCGCGGCCGAACCTCTATAAAAACCGACGTGTCTTCTTTGTGGTTTGCATTACTTTCTACTTGTGTTTGATTTAGTTTAATTTCCGCTGCATTTCTTTGATCGATCAACCAAGTAGTTAATTAGGGTTCAATAGGTGATTAGCTTAATTAGTGATTAGTGGACCCATAACCCACACGATCCTACCCTACACTTGCTTCCTTTGACAACACTTGTAACTGAGTGGGATTCACTCTATAATTGAGCACAACAATTGCTAGATGAATGTATGATGAAGGATGTGGAAATTAGGCTTTGGAAGCACTAATTGGGAGCTTTGAGGTTGTGGAAAATCTCACTATAAGTTTGACACTTTGGAGTTGTGAAATCTTGTGGAAAACTAAGTGTGAACCTCTATTTATAAGCTCCTAAAGATTTCTAGCCGTTTGGACAAGATTTGATTGGAGTTTGTGCAAAGCACACAAAAACAGAAAATCGGATTCAGAAATCTGTCCAGAAACGGTCGACCGAAAGGTGTGTCGGTCGACCGAACCCTTGAGTAAGTAATGGATCGGTTGACCGAACATAGGTATTGGTCGACCGAATCACTTAAGTTCTTTAAGTCAACGGTCGACCGAACAGGTACCAGTCGACCGAACTACAGGGTTCGGTAGAGGGAAGACTCGATCGGTTGAACTAAATTGTGTCGACCGATAGCAGGTAGATTTTCCCTATTTGAACGGTCGACCGAACTGGGTATTTTGTTGGACCTGTTCAAAAGTATATGGGGGTGTATTTAGAGAAAAATGTGTATACGACCGTTGTATGAAACGACAAATATAACGGTCGTATTTTTACCAGAAATGGCAAACGACACGGTCGACCGAACAGGTCTGGGTAATCGGTTAATAGAAGGTGGAATCGGTTGAACGAATTGGTCTGGTATAACAAATATTGTGTATAACCGGTCGACTGAAAGGTGAACGGTCGACCGAACTCAGGTAGACTGGCGACCAATGTTTTAGGTGTTTAGGTGATCTAATGGAGTCCAAATAATATGATATTTTGTGTGTGACTCCTACAAGGAACCTAGTGTGTGAATGCATGCATATTGGCTTAAGTTATGCTCAATTCACATAAGTTCCTAATACTCAAAGAAAGATAAAATTACATGTCTTCAATCCTAGCTTGATTACATGTCTTGACTTGATTTTTCTTCTTTCTTGAGTCTTGATCACCTGTAGATGTTAGCACAATACAACATGTATACCATTATACTACATGTGCTAATCTACATGTCTTAATTAAGATTAGGTTGAATTACATCATCAAAATACAGATTAAGGCCAAAAAGCCAACAGAAGCATGAAAGGACCCAAAAGCAGGGAAAAAGACTTAATTGTGAGACATGGGGACTAAGATGCAAGGGAGAAGGACCTGAACGTAAGACCGAAGGACCAAAGAGCAAAACAGAAAACTCCACACCATCATGGGGAGTATTTTGGCAATTCTATTCGGGTCGGAGCTCCAAAAAGTGAAGTATATGCATCAAAGACCAACAAAGACATCCAGAAAAACCCATAATAAAATCCAGCGTGATCTGGACCATATAGACCACCAATTAGCGGTCCAAGACCGCTAATTGGTGGTCTGTTTTGGTCTAAATCCGCTAAGATTTTGGTGGGTCGCGTATTAGTGTGTATTTAGTCCATTTCTGGTATTTGTTTAGTCTCACATAGGGGGGATTGTCCCGGATTGCCTTTTTCTTTGGCTATAAATAGAACTCTTCACCTTCTTTTGTAAACTACACCCATTGCTTGGTGGCATTCTCTCTACTAAGGAGTAAGTCTTGAAGCAAACCTCAAGGTGGAGAAGAATGCTACCTTCAATGTGAGTCATTGTTAATAAAATAATTGTTTTAGTTTCTTTTAATCTTGTCTTTTAATTCTTGCATGTTTCTTTAGTTTATGTTTCTTTCAATTAGCTTCTTTAATGTTATTTTCTTGCTTAGTGTAGTTTCATTTCAGTAGAATGTTTCATTTTAATGTAGGTTGTAGTGTAATGATTACTGAGTAGTTTCATCCCCATTTGGGGGGTGGACAAATATGTGATATAATCATGTAGTGTATTAAGTGTGTGTTATCTTAATTCCTTGAGCTTTATATGATTTCCATAACCATCTAATGGGTTTTCACTCTTATCTTTGATATGCTAATGCCCTTGAATGAAGCTTAGCCTATGCTTTGATTAGTGGACCTATTTTATGGGGAATGATAAGGTTAGGATATGGATGGAATTAATATTGGAAACACAAGTTGTAGTGAATGTACTCTTGTTGTCTCTACCTTGGTTAATGTCTTGTATGTTTTAATGATAATGTGTTATCTTAATTCATGTGGAGGCATAGTAGGGTCTAGTCTTTATACTTGAGTTCATTTAGCTTCATTCCAATTATTGTCTTGTATGTTTTAATGATGTGATCTAATCTTAATTCATGTGGAGGCAAAGTTGGATTTAGTTTTATGATTTCATGCACTACATATTGTGAGGAGCTTAATGAACACACACACACACACACACTTCTTTGTGTTCACATTATTTCTCTACCCCCTTTGGGGTTTAGTTTTATTGCTTATCTTTCATTTCCTTTTGCATCTTAGTGTAGTTTAGTGTAATCAACCTTTCTCTCCTTTCTTTACCACTCGCCTTCGCACAAACCAAACGTCGACACACCTCCCAGTGGATGACCCGTATTTGCCACCGCTTCAACGCGGTCGTGCACTTGCGGTTAATATAAAATGATCAATCAGTAGCTTGTTTGAATTAATAAGAATTTTTACTTGATGGTTTCTGCCATAATGTTTAGGTACATTCCATGCTTGTTATGTTCTTAATAACAAACTTGTCATGCTCATATTAATCACCTAGGTTAGCCCTTTAAATGATAGGTCTTGCCATTAGGTACTTCTTATTCATTAACAAACACTAACTACACTTGAGCTTATTGTATGCATTCACCACACTTATTTCAGGTGTACACACACACTCCACCCCTTAGGTGTTTTCATTCCTGATTTCTATCTTCTTTTATTAGTTGCTTAGTTTAGTTTGTTTTGTGCTTTCATTCCCTCCTTTCTAGTTTACTAGTTTAGTTTAGTTTAGTTTAATTAATCCTTTCTCTCCTTTCTTTCCCACTCGCCTTCGAACAAACCAGAGTCGACGCACCTCCCTGTGGATCAACCCGTATTTGCCACCGCTTCAACACGGTCGTGCACTTGCGGTTAATTAAAACATATCAATCAAGTTTTTGGCGCCGTTGCCGGGGAGGTTTTCTGTCCAGACTTTGGTTTGGACGATTCGAGTGGTTTTAATTTTTTTTAGTTTGTGTTTGTTTCAGGGATTCTTAGGATCAAGGGGAGGCTACTGGAGGAATTGGAGCACAAAATTTTCAACA
Source organism: Triglochin maritima (assembly GCA_963682175.1). Lineage (NCBI taxonomy): Eukaryota > Viridiplantae > Streptophyta > Magnoliopsida > Alismatales > Juncaginaceae > Triglochin > Triglochin maritima. The sequence continues at coordinate 22,349,724 of OY821786.1, forward strand.
GAGACCGCCAATTGGCGGCCTGGTGAGCTTCATTTGCTCTCAGTTTTGTTCTGGTGGTTCTTTTCTTCAGTGTAGTTGTCTAGGAACGCAATCTTGCATGTTGTGACTTGTAGTTTGCTCCCAGATCATTAATTACTTCCCCATTAATCAACTTGGCCATTAAAATCCAAAGCAAAAGATTAGACATTCTTACATGTTTAGGTCATGCATCATATACTTGGCCATTAAAATCCAAAGCAAAAGATTAGACATTCTTACATGTTTAGGTCATGCATCATATACTTGGCTTAGGCACGTAGTTGTCTTTTATTTTAGCTTTATTTTCAGTTGTTGAGCGTTGGCATGAGGTACGCATTTCCTACACTCATTCATGCATTTCTGTATGACCATGCATTAGTTAGTAGGAATTGCATCAGGACACGAGTGAGGTGGGTGCTTATTTGGTGAGTCGCTTGCTAGCCTAAGATTTCAAAACATCTTTAAGGGGCATCACCTATAGTCTTCAAAGATAAGGTGGGGGATTTCATCAACCCTCCCTTAGCCCTAAAAAGCACACTCAAGTAAAGCCTTAATCTAAAAGCAAGTAGACATTGGCCATTAGGACTCAGGCGCATAAGGAGAGTGATCCGGTCACGACCGTCATAGCCTGATCGACGTCGCCCACTTTGTCAATAGTAGGAGAGACGAGATTTCCGGATCTTGGCTCACTTGCTAGGCATTGTGGTCTTCGTCATAGGGAGGTGAGGCGTGTTGAGGCCGTGTGACCTCACAGTTAGGCGTCGTCTAGCTGTAAGGACCCATAGCCAACCTAAGCTTGTTTGAGCCGTGTTTGCTAGACTAGGCTTCTATCCTCACTTTTTACCCACACCAGCTTTAGGGATTCTTCTCTTCTCCTCTGAGTCATCTTCTTCTCACCTACTTATACGTTCTAGTCTCCTCCCCTTTACACTCTCTGTTAGCGTTTTAGGGTAGAGTCGAGCACTTTTTGCGAGCTTGGCCTCGTGGTGGTGAGAGTGGTCGACTCGAGAGTTTTTTGTTGTGATGGATGGTTACATGGGCGACCATCCATATAATTGTTGGGACCATGACAATTCTCCCTTGTACTCCGGACCCATGCATCCTGGGGTGCCTCAGACAAACACCCCGTATGGTTGGGACAATCTTAATTGTGTGACTGAGCATTCTTCATATTGGGGTAATATGAGAGAGACACCGACTGCTAGACCACCATCTAGTTACGTCGGATCATATGTTGGTCATCAAACTGAGACATTGCAAGAACATTTGGCCTCTTTCATGCATGTGGTAGAAGATATGAGTGCACCGGTGGTTCCAGTAGTCGTGTCGTGCGACAGTTGTGGGTTGAGTGGTCATGTTATCGGGGAATGTCCTTATGTTGCCCCAGAGCCTGAGTATGAGCATACCTTTTGCCAAAACGCTCAATATGACCACTAAGCATTTGCTTACAACCCAAGAGGGAAGGATTCATGGGGAAACAATTCTTATTCAAATTCTTATACTTCATTTTCACCCCAGTATCCTCCTCCCGAATACCCAGAACTCTACCAACACCCCACGTCAAATCATTGGACTCATTCTCAACCCATCAACACCCAACCCCAAAATTTCCCAAGCTCTGACTTGGACCTCATAGTTGACCGCATACCTGATTCCTTGAAACAAACTTTCCTTACGTTCATGGAAACCACTCAACAGTCCATACAAAATATGGCACTGCAAGTGAGTCAAATGACGCAGCAATTACGTGAACGTGAGGAGGGTAACTTTTCTTGTCAACATGAGGATTCATCTTTTGATATCTAACCACCGCTACATCCACTAATTCAAAGTACAATCTTTCAAAGTCAAACTCCAAGTCAGTCTGAGGGACTTGGGGTTTCAACTCACGGTCACTTAGTGGACGATTCGATTCAAATTGAGAATAACATGGACAAACTTCATTATGAGTCGGCACATGATTGTGCCATATCTATTTGTCCCGTGGCCCTTGAGCCACATGATCTTCATGTTGTGCCTATTAAGGACTCACCTCTGGTGGAGCAAGAGCTCCCTAGTACCCTCAATTTCAAACAACCTGATGAGAGTTTGCCTCTCACTATTGTTCCTGATCATCTTGGAAATGATGGAACATCAAATAACTACATTGCTAATGAGGGTATTAGGAGTTCCTTGGAGGATACCTTGGGTAAGAGACCCACTTTTTGTTCGCCAGGTGAGTCGGACATGCCTAACGAGGTTCTTGACCTCATTCCGACGCACCAGCCTGTTGGTTGGAGAGTTTGGATTGACGATCATAACTTTAGTACTGCAACGGGAGAAACTCTTCTTCCGTTGCCCCTTATTTCCCAAACTCTTGAGAGGTTCAAGCTCTTTCAGTTTGATCCTTTGAATGAGATGCCTTTGCGTCTAATTCATGAGCCTCTCTTTTCATCTTGTGCTCTTTGTGAGGGGGGCCAAACATGAGTATTCTGGCCCCGCGTGGTGTCATGTTCCCTTTCAAAGTACATTGACCCACTTTTGAGATTTTCATTTGATGTCTTTTGACAAATGAGAATGGGAACTTATGTTTGTAAATAGTTATATTTAAAAAAACTACAATAAAAGACTCCATGAGCGAGCATTGATTGTTGTGGGCCCCAACACTTGTGTATTTGGGACACATTTCTTTCACGTATTTGTATCCCTTCTTTAGCATCTCATAGGTTTTGAGGGAATTCTGGTTTTTGTACATCAACATAACCTTGAACTTTCTTTTACGCTTCATGTTGGTGAGATCTTTCCTTTTTCATGCATAAATTCATGTAGTATCTTGCTCACATTCATTGAGGATAATGCATGAAGTAGGTGTGGGGGGGTGTTTTACGTGTGTACATAATCGAGTCTTTTCCTTTGATTTTGTTTTATTTTGTGTGCACTGATAGGGTCATGTTAGTGTGCTGCATTTAATATCGATATATCTGCTTGTCATGATCCTTGGGTTACTTGTCTTCTTTTGCTTGCCTAGTGCTTTAAAATTTTCACATTTCTTTGAAAATCTTCATGTGTTTCCGAAAGAAAATGTTTTTTGGGTTTTGCGTGTGTTTAGCATGTGCAAAACCGTTTAGAGGCAAAGTAAAAAGAAAGCTCCCAAAATTGTCTTGAACTTGATGCATTAGGATATCTAGTACAGTGGTTTTAGGACTTATCTAGTCGTTAGGATGCACCCAGGTTTTCCCTCGGGGGTGAATAATCATAGGGTTTCAGTACTCAAACAATTAAAGAATTCCATCCCGATCCTAGTGAGTCAATAATTTGTGTCTGTTAATTTAAGGAACTTTGTTGTAGTCAAGGACCCTTTAAATCTTGTTGTGAGACATTAAGTGTAGGGTTTTGGTTCATGTGTAGATAATAAATAAGTGAGTAGGTGTTCTCTCTTCTCGCACGGCTCCTATCACTCGGAAAAGTAGGTCTGAGGGGACTTTGTGCATGGTACTTTTGAGTCATCTGACTTGGGATGCACCGACCGAACTCCCGTTACACGGGTGGTAGGGATTGCCCTATGTGGAGATTTCGGGAAAGGTATACGTAATAGTGTAAGTCCTCATAGGAAATGATGCACGAAACTTGACCCTAGGAGAATGAAACTCCAACTAATAAAAAGAAAAAAAATTAAAAAAATAAGAAAAGAAACAAAAAGAAAAAGAAAAAAATGGTAATGCAAATAAGAACCTTAATGGACTTTACACTTTGTATCACTTGAGGATGTTGAGGTTGTCCATGTCTTTTCACTTAACTCCCTATTTAACTTGCACGAATGGTTCATTAGGCTAGGTGTGTGGACTGAATACCTATATAAAGTCGGCCCGTAGGATTACAGCGTCCAATGATCGATAAAAAAGAGTTCATCGAGTCGAGTTTCTCGATTGAATAATATATCTTTGTTCGGATGTAGTGGGTATATCTGCTGAAAACCCTCAGGAGACAACACTCCTCCTCCTTGGAGACAAGGAGGTTTAACGGCTTGTTGCACGTGTTAAGTGCAATCGTGATTCCTACGAAAGTGAGTTAGGATTTCTTATTTTTCGTACGTTTTTCTCTTTCTTTGTTTTGCTCGGGACTAGCAAAAGTTAGGTGTGGGGGTATTTGATTGACATCATTTCATGCTTATATTTGTATCTTATATTCATTATCTTTCACCTAAACAATGCTATGTGACGAGTTGTATGTTTAAATTTCAGAAATAAATGTGTTTGAAGAGAAGAGGCATAAAAGGACCTAAAAGCATGAAAAATGACTGAGTTGAGAGACTCAATGACTAAGATGCAAGATCGAAGGACCTGAATGTAAGATCGAAGGACCAATGAGCAAACAAGAATACTTCACACCATTATGGGCAGTATTTTGGCAATTCTATTCGGGTCGGAGCTCCAGCAAACAAAGTAGATGCATCAAAGACAAGCAAAGCCATCCAGAAAAGCTCAGAAGAAAATCCAGAGCGATCCTAACACTGTAGACCGCTAATTAGCGGTCTCTTTTGGTCCGGATCCACTAAGATTTAGTGGGGCGTGTATTAGTGTGTATTTAGTCTATTTCTGGTATTTGTTTAGTCCCATACCGGGGGATTGTCCCGGATTACATTTTTTATGGCTATAAATAGAACTCTTCACCTTCTATTGTAATCACCCATTGTTTGGTGACATTCTCAAGGTGGAGAATAGTGCTACCTTCAATGTGAGTCACTTTATTAAAATAATTGTTCTTAGTTTCTTTTAATCTTGTCTTTTAATTCTTGCATGCTTCTTTAGTTTTACTTTCCTTTCCTTTTAGCTTATTTAATTCTTCTTGCTTGCTTAGGTTAATTTCATTTCAGTAGAATGTTTGATTTTAATGTATGTTGTAGTGTAATGATTAGTGAGTAGTTCCATCCCCTTTGGGTGTGGAGTAGATGTTTATACATGGTATGTAGATGGAATGAATGCTAGACATTGTTGTTTGTGAGAGATGTTAGTATGCTTGTTTGAATTAATAAGAACTTTTACTTGATGATTTCTGCCATAATGTTTAGGTACATTCCATGCTTGTTATGTTCTTAATAATAAACTTGTCATGCTCATATTAATCACCTAGGTTAGTGCTTTAAATGATAGGTCTTGCCATTAGGTACTTCTTATTCATTAACAAACACTAACTACACTTGAGCTTATTGTATGCATTCACCACACTTATTTGCTGTGTACACAAACACTCCACCCCTTAGGGGTTTTGCATTCCTGATTTCTATCTTCTTTTATTAGTTTCTTAGTTTAGTTTGTTTTTTGCTTTCATTCCCTCCTTTCTAGTTTAGTAGTTTAGTTTAGTATAGTTTAGTTTAATCAATCCTTTCTCTCCTTTCTTTCCCACTCGCCATCGAGCAAACCAGAGTCGACACACCTCCCTGTGGATCGACCCGTATTTGCCACCGCTTCAACGCGGTCGTGCACTTGTGGTTAATTAAAACATATCAATCAGTAGTGTAATTCTGATCTCATATCTCTCTTTTCCTTTCCCACTCAAGTATTGTAGACTCCGACTCCCACGCGCTCCTTATCGCGTCTTCACCGACACATACTTGTCGCGTCTTCACCGACACATACTTAGCCCATACTCGTCTTCACCAACGTCGTGCACTTGCGGTTAATTAAGACGATTAATCAACCCATCTCTATCCTTGTTTGGTTTGCGATATTTCTTGCTTTATTATGAATGTATGTGTGAAGTTTTGTTGTTGCTTGTACATCTCGTGTGTCGTGTCCCAAAGCTCTTTGTCGGAGTTGATGAGGAGTTCTCCGATTTGTGGTTGCATGAACGTTAGAATCCATGTCATCACAAGATGGTCGGTTGCCTGCCATTTGTCTATATAGGCGTCGTCGGTCGTCGATTTTTGTGTTTTCTCAGTGATGTGGCCCAATTTTTCTCTGCCACTAAGGGAGAGAGTGATGGAACGGGCGTTGGACCCATTGAGAAGTTGGGTGGTCAGCCGCTGAGGGGTTGGTGCTGCTTCTTCGGCCATAGGGTTTGGATGGCGGTTTTAAACGTCAACCTCATTGAGGTCGGTGATCTGAGGCTTGGTGGTCGATGATGGTGGATCTGAGACCATGAGGTCAATGATGGTTTTGGGTTTTTGTGATGGATCTTATGATGAGTCTTTTTGGTGGGATTTGTCTGACGCGATGACCGTAGAGGTCGCCGTAGGTGATGGTCGTCGGATTTCTGAGGATTAATGTTCTGATACCATGATAAAATGGTTTTTGTATATATTTATGTGTTAATTTGAAATTACAAGTAAGGGATATATATATTCATGAAGGCTTTGTAGTCGTTGGAGAAGATTACAACATGATATGTTTCCTAATTTGTTTGTATGATGAGTGGATGTGAATTGGCTGTCTTTGGAAAGATTGTGCTAAATTGGCGATGATGAGCTTGATCCAATATCTAGATTTGCCTTGATTTGGTCTTGCTATTTCAACAATAACCAACCTGATGTGATTTTCCTAAGATAGGAGCTCGCAGTCTCAAAGCTAGCACAGTCGGAGAACCAAAAATGTGACACGGAGGGCGATTGTTGTCAGTGGGGAATGAGTTTCTTGTTAAGTTTCTACATGTGGAACCAAAAAACTGATTTTTCTATTGTAATAAAAATGGTGAATAAATTAAAAGGGCGAATTATGGAGGCCAAATGTTCTTTAAGACAACTGTGGCTAATTTTTTTGAGTGCTAAAAATTTAATATTTTTAATTAATTTTCAATTTTATCCCCAAAATATCACCTCCAAAAACATTACAACACTACATCATCCCCACATTCCAAACAAAACCACCAAATCCCCCACATTTCAACACCGAATCCTCCCAATTTCACCACCAAATCTCAAACATTCCAACACCGCCGACAACCCCGCCTACGACACCACAGTCCCTTCGTCGCAACGCGGGACTGGTCTCTCTGCTCGATTGGTGGGAAAAAGGACCCAGCTCATTTGGTGGAAAAAATGACCCAACTTGTTTGGGGAAAAAACAACCCAGCTCGTTTTCTGTTCTCTCAAATAAGCAGTCTTTCACGCCATTTATTAGTCCATTAGGTTTCTAATTTGGAAATATATAAAATATCAAAGTTTTTCTTGTCAAAATCTTCTTTCTAACGAGTCTTCACTCACATTATTTGGATCTCAGAGGAGAGGGTTATGCACAACCTATTGGTGATGTGTCGATTGTCTAGTTTCCTAATACGATTGTCTTGACACACTTTTTTTTCACCATCGTATCATCAGAATTTCGAAAGTCGTTAGAGAAACAAATATATGCTCCTTTAAATTATCTTTCCAACTGATCTAGAATCATCAACTTCTGTATTTGGATGTAAATGTTATGATAAAACAAGTGGCATGTGTTGAGGGTCCAAACATTAATTATCCGAACTTTCCTATATTATGTTCATTACGTAGGGACAGGACTGTAGGATCGTAATTGTCCCTAATTATCTAATCAAATTACGCTTAATACCAACTTAGGTTAACAAGATGTGCAGAGGAAATGAATTAAAACAAAGTAGGGAAAAGCAACGCAAACCACAACGAACACAAGTGTTTTATAGAGGTTCGGCCTCCCGCCTACTTCCTCTCTTGCAAGCTCCGCTCGACAATTCAAGCTTCGCTTACGTCTTCACTATCCGCTCCCGGTTTCGGAGACAGTGCCTTTACAATCTTCAAAGTAGCGAACAACCCTCGCCTAGCTTAGAATCATCTTATCACAATCAGAGAAGGATGCTTCGGGCTTTCACCGGAGCCTTTACTCTTTTGAACAAAGAACTTGAGTGGAACAACACTCTCTAGCTTGATCAAACTTTGAGTATGATATAGAAATGATCAAAGATTTGGAATTCAGGCTCTTGAGTGTAGGATTGGGAGTTTTGGGAGTTGGGGATTTCTTTCTAATGTATGAGACAATTGGAAGTGGGAGAGTTGTGTAAACAATGTGTTTGGACCTCTATTTATATGCTCCTCAAATTTTCTAGCCATTGGGGATGAGTTGATTGATTGGTGTGAAGAACGCTCAAATAGAAATTCAAGATTCACAATTCCGTCCCTCAACGGTCGACCGAATCAGGGAAACGGGTCGACCGAATATAGTCCAGAAAGTGCCAGGAAAAATCAGTAGAACGAGCAAAGAGGCGGTCGAACTAACAAGGCTAAAGCTTAAGTTCACTTAAATGAACGGTCGAACAAACTACAAGGACGGTCGACCGAAACCAGGGTTTTGGTAGGGATGGGATTATATCGGTCGAACATAAATGGAAAGTCCGATCGACCAAAAAAATAGGCACTTTTGGTGTCTCAAAAAGTTTATGTTCAGACAATCATTTCTAGGTCTACGGTCGACCAGTGAACAATTGTATTTTGACGGGTTGGATAAAAATACGAATACGACTGTTGGTATAATACGACAAAGTTAACGGTCATCCAAAAATACGAGGACGGTCGACCGAAAAGGTCCTAGCGGTCGACCGGAGGAACAAGGAAAATACACTCTAAGACTCTATATAAACAGTCGAACTGAGAACTCGTTCGGTCGACCGTTAAACACAAGCCGATTAGGTTTGGTTTTAAGTGATTTTCCGACTAAGGTTTGGGTGACCTATTGAAGTCCAAATAATGTAAGATTTTGTGTGTGACTTCTACAACTAACCTAGTGTGTATATGAGTAAGTTTTAACTCTTGTATGCTCAAGATTACATAAGTTCCTAAGACTCAAAATAAAGGCAAATTACATGTCTTCAAAAGCTTGATTTCATGTCTTGACTTCAATTCCATTCTTTTTTAAGTCTTGATCACCTGTAGATGTTAGCACAATACATTATATCTTCTATGCATTATGTGTGCTACACTACATTTGATTATGATTAAGATTAGGTTTATTAAATCATCAAAATACGGATTAAGGCCAAAAAGGCAACAATCACTGTTCCGTGGAGGCACTAGTTTGTCTTGTGTGGTACTTGAGCGTCCCAGCGCGTTTGGTGGAAAAAATGGCACAACTCGTTTGGTGGAAAAAACCAGCTCGTTTGATGAAAATGACCTAGCTTGTTTGGTGTAAACGACCCAAGTCGTTCGACTTGTTTGTTGAAAATAAGTCAGTTCGTTTGGTAGAATGACCCAACTTATTTGGTAATTTTTACAACTCGTTTCTCTTGATTCAATGTGTCCATATGTTTTTAATTAATTTGGCTCATGTAGAACACATTGTTTCATGTCTTAGAGAGAATTATTTCTTTTTAAAACGAGTTAAATTGTTAATTAAGTTGCAACGACCAACTCGTTTGGTAAACACAAGCCAGCTCGTTTAGTGAACACAAGCCAACTCGTTTGGTGAAAACAACCTAAGTCGTTGGTGCATCCCACGGGGGATTAGTGTGTCCTATCTCATTTGGTGGAAAAACGACCAAGTTCATTTAGTGGAAAAAACGATTCAACTTGTTTATGTTATTCTCTCAAATCAACAGTCTTCCACACCCTTTATGATCTCATTAGATTCCTAATTAGGAAATATGTAAAAGCTAAAAGTTTTTCTTCTCAAAATCTTCTTTGTAACAAGTCTTGAATCATCTTATTTAGATATTGGATCAGAGAATTATGCACAAAGTATTGGTGATGTGTCAATTGTTCAATTTCCAAATATGGTCTGTCTTAACACACTTTTTCACCCCCATATCATCGGAATTGGGCACGTCGTAAGAGAACCCAATATGTTCTCATTTTCTTTCCAACAGATCTGGAATCATTAAATTCTGTAATTGGATGTGGATGTTATGAAAAAAATAAGTGATGTGTCCCGGCGGCACGATTGCGCCTCGAGCGGGACTAGTGCCTCCCACGTAGGATTAATGTGTCTTCCACTCCTTTTATGAGCTCATTAGGTTCCTAATTTGGAAATATGTAAAATATCAAAGTTTGCTTCTGGCAATCTTCTTTGTAACGAGTCTTGAATCGCCATATTAGGATATCGGAGGAGAGAGTTATGAAGCAATTATTGGTGATGTGTCGATTGTCAAGTTTCCAAATACAATCTGTCTTAACGCACGTTTTTCACCCTTGTATCATCGGAATTTGGCACGTCATAAGAGAAACTAATATGTGCTCATTTGAATTATTTTTCCAACGGATCCAGAATTATCAAATTCTATAATTGGATATTGATGTTATGAATAAAAGAAGTGATGTGTCATTCGCGGGACTAATGTGTCTTGTTCGTCACTTATGAACTCATTAGGTTCCTACTTTGGAAATTTATAAATCTCAAAGTTTTGCAAAACTTTTTGTACATCCTATTTGTTAATATTTCTCTACCTCTGCCACTCTTCTTACATTGTTGTTGTGGGATCCTAATCCTAATTGAGATTTAATGATGTTTTAGGTGGTGATTAGGAGGAGAGGAGTTTGGACGCCTGAGATGGAGTGTTGCTGGATGAGGAGTTGAGATGGATTGGAGATTAGGTGGACGGTGAGGATTGTAGTAGGGTGAGATATTTATTGTTGATTTTCCTCTCTCTCTGACACTCTACTCTCTCTCACGTCTCTCTCTCTCTCCTAGTTGAGCTCCGGCGAGGCGGTGGTGGTCGTCGTGTGTGGGTTGCTTGTGGAGGTGAGTGTTGATTTCTTAACCCTTCCCGCTTGTTTTTGGTTCTCTCTCTCAACTCATCTCGTTTCCGGTGGTTGGGGAAGTGATCGACGTGGGATTGTGTAGCTGTGGCTCGACGAGGAGGAGATCGTTGATCGAGCGTGAGGTTCATCGACGGATCGTGATTTTAGGAGAAGTGCTCGTGGAAGCGTCGTCGAGGTTCTTTGAAGGTTTCTTCAAACCTTCACGGAATGTCAAACTTGTTGTCGTCGCTCACTTTTGTTGTGTGAGTATTTGGAAGTCGACGGTAGGCCTTCCGGCTCGTCGCATGCAAACGTGCAGCAGATTTTACTGCGTGATCGCTCGACCGATTGGTGCAAACGGTCGACCGTTCTTAATGAGATTTCCGGTTCTGCCTCACACCGGTCGAACGATGCCCTTGGGCGGTCAACCGGTTGTGCATTTGAGGCAAGCCTAGTGGTTTTCGGTCGAACGGGGGCCCTTTTGCCGTTCGACCGTGTGCATTGTCGTAGGTCAGTTGGGGCGTTGACCATCTAAATGGTCGACCGCCTGTTTGACTTCGTCCGACCGACGACTTAAGTTGAAATAGTGGTTGGTTCGACCGAAGGTGGTTCGGTCGACCGGAGCTGTTGTTGAGAGTTGGGGGAATTCCCTGGTGGAATTCGATCGACCGAGAGTGCTCGGGTGTTCGACCGGATTCGTTGTTGAGAGTAAGGGATTTTTCCTTGGCAACTTTCGGTCGAACAGGTCCCCTTTGCCGTTCGATCGATTGGTCATTTTGTTCGTTGAACCTGGGAGGCGACTTCTAAACGGTCGATCCGTCCCTTACTTTGGTTCGACCGAACGAGTGTTGTTGGTTGGAATTGGTCGACCGATGGAGTGTCGGTCGAGGCAATTACCCTATGATTGCGAGATTCGGTCGATCGGGACTTTTGGTTCGGTCGACCGTTTGTGTCCAGTTTTGCACATTGGAGGTGCGGTTGTTGTGATCGTCCGTGTGAGGCGAGTTGTGGTGTCGATGTTCTTCCGGCAAATGTGCTGGTGAGCATTAGTGTTGCGGTGGTTGGGTGAAAAAGCTCTGGAGCCCCGTAACTGTGTGAGAGTTGTGGTTGGGTGAAAAAACTCTTGAGCCCAGCTTGGAAATGTGTGTGTTGCGGTGGTTGAGTGAAAGAGTCCTGGAGCCTCATAACTGTGTGAGAGTTGCGGTTGAGTGAAAGAGCCCTGGAGCCCAGCTAGTCTGTGCGGGGTTGGGTGGAAAAAACCTGGAGCTCCCTAGTACGTTAAGGTTGGGTGAAAGAGCCCTGGAGCCTGAGCATGGACCGCGTGTTAAGGGTTGGGTGAAAAAGCCCTGGAGCCCTTGGACGTTTGGGTTGGGTGAAAAAACCCTGAAGCCCTTGGTCGTGTCGTGGTAGCTGCGGTTGGGTGAAAAAACCCTGGAACCCAACTTGGCGACGAGTGTGTTGCGGTGGTTGGGTGAAAAAACCCTAGATCCCCGTAACGGTGGTGTGTTGTGGTTGGTTGAAAAAGCCCTGGAGACCAGCCTTGTTGTTGTGCTTTTCTTATTAGTAGAATTGCATACTAGGGTGTTTCAGTTCTTGCATTGTAGAGTTTGGCATACGGGGTTTCCTTCTGGAAACTCAGGCATTGTTGTATGTTTGTTTTTCAGGCCGTGGTCGGCGTTAGGTGTGGTGGTGACCGAGGAGAGGAGCGCCGCTACCGGATCCAGCTTTCTCTCATTTTGAGGTCGGGTGATTACTGTGTTCGTTGTGTAGCCTTTTGATGTAAGCACGCTTTTGATATACTCTGTTGTACATATATATATATATATATATATATATATATATTATATGTTGGTGCACCGTCTTCTTGTTTTGAGTAATATTCTCTGTTGATTGTTGTGTTATTAAAATTTTAAATTCTTCCGCTGTTTGAGGATGTTACACTTGTAGCTCAAAAGACCCCTTCTCCTGGTGCCTCCATGAGTCTCCATTGAATTTTATCACTAGTCTACTGCTGGAATTAGTCTAGTGAAAACAATTTTGAGTTTCACTTTCTATGATGTTTTTGTGCGATGATTGGCCATACATTTTCGTTGATTTAGGTATGCTTCCATGGAAGAGGTTGTTTTCCATCTTAAGTGTCGTAAGCATTATACACTTTTCTAAAGTGAACGGAAGTGTGCTGGACAACAACTTGTTGGAGACATCTAACTCAACAAGATGTGAGAGGAGGCCAACTTCAGAAGGAAGGCAGCCACTGAAATTATTATTTGACAAGTTAAGAGCGGCGGGAATGGATCCAATGGTGAACAACCCCTTAGGTATTGAACATCAAAACCATTATGAGAAAGGTCAGCATAATCAAGTTTCTTCATATTCCTAATACTTTCAGATATTCCTCCATTCAATTTGTTTCCATTTAAATCGAGTATGGTCAAATTGGTGAGCTAAAATAAGGAAGCTGGTATTTGACCCACAAGACTATTTTGTATTAGGCGTTAACTACCCAAGGATATGAGTTGGCCAATGGAATTTGGAATCTCTCCTCCTATGTTGCTTTGTACTATATTTGGATGAATCAAGTTGGTAAGCCTTCCTATGTCTTTAGGAGAGACAATTGTTGTATAGGCAATTGTTGTATAGTTTTGGAGAGATTAGATAGGGTTTGTGGAAGCTCCCCTTCAAAATCATTACCTTGGAGTTGTAGTATTTTCATACTAGTGCAATTTGCCAATGCATCAATGAAGCTCCAGTCTGTGCGGGTTTTGGCTTGAAAGTGGTTGTTGGCTAGAGTTAACCATTTCATTTGTTTCATTTTTCCAAAACAGGGAAGAATGACCCCACCAAAGCTGTTGTTAGATAGCTTAAGATGTTGAAGGTTCGTGGCGTTGCACAAGGATGTTGGTATTGAACCGGAGAATTCATTCACGATGACAGAAAATACTAGAAGACCATGATTAAAAAAGGCAACGTTGTTCGGAATATTCCCATAAAGTTTGTTCATGGAAACTGCAAAAGATCGGATGCTTGTTAGATTGTAAATTGAGGAAGGAATGGTTCCGGATAGATCATTGGAGGATAGATCAAGAACTGAAAGATTCCTTAAGTTTCCTAAAGAAGAAGGGATTGGGCCTACCATTTTATTGGTTCCCATCCTCAGTACCCTTAAACTCAATAAGTTCCCTATTGATGGTGGGATCCCACCAACAAGTTTATTTTCTAAGAGTACGAGTCTCTGGAGCCTTCTAAGAGATCCGATGCCGGGAGGAATTGTAACTGACATTAAGATTAAGTTCATTAAAAGATTGTGATGTTAAGTTCAGAAAATTCAATAAAAAGATTGAAAGCTTCCTACAAGTTTTTTTTTTTTGCGTGGTTAAGTAAAGATAACTAGTTATCCTGACATGACCTCAACTCAAGGTCCTCAACCACAAGTGCAGTTTTACAGATTTCTTTCGTGAATAGGATATTATTCTAGCATACATGTGTTTACCTTTCGCTCATAAATAATACAAAATATCACGAACTGTAATGTTGTTTTATTGGTTCCCATCCTCAGTACCCTTAAACTCTTGATTTTGACTACCAAACGTGGATTGGTGAACCATTCTCACCCACCCAGTATCATTCGAAACTTCCTTCTAATTCTTTATTTGGGCGACCGAATTGAAATATGCCATCTGAAATTATCCTTTGTTTTTTAATACTAACAACCAGATCATATTGGGCCACGTCAGAATAAATCCATTGAGAATTTTCAACGAACTTATCTTTTGTCGTCTAACAACACATTTTGAAATATCCCTCAACGGTCTACTATGCCTTAGTCGGTCAACCAATATCTTTGTTGCTATTCAAGGCGCAATGGTTCTTTTTCACGTAGCATTTGACCGTTGCCGTTCAACCAAGTTTTGAGCCATAACTCTCAGCGGAGGACCCGTGCTTACTTGGGTCTACCGAATAGCTTACGGTCGACCGAACTCGATTAATAAGAGCCCGGCCATTTCTTGTTGTCCACCTTATAATGGTGAACCGAATTCTATTCGGTGAATCAAACTTTAATTGGTCGAAATTAGAAAAAGGTATTGGAACTTTGTGATTAGTTATTCGTACACCTTTCGATCAACCGAGTGCTTCATTCTAACCAAGCCATCCATCGTGCTCCGGACGACCGTTTGTTCCCCGGTGGACCGAACCAACTCAGAAATATGCCCGAGCTTAAGTCATTTCTTGTTTCTTATTTGTCTAAATTTCACCAACTCACCATAACGGCTCTATTCGCTTTGAAGTCTATAAAAGTTTCATTTAAGAGACACAATCAACTATTTATTTGCCAAAAATCTTTCATACTCTTGTAGTCTCAAATCCCAAGTCTTCAAAGTTCCACCAACTCTTAAACTTTAATCAATTCAGTTCAAGTTCAATTCCAATCATTTGAGTGCATTCAAGTTAGAGTTCAATAATTTTGAATCACCTTCCATTGCTTTGTAAAGTTTTGAGGAATATTCGCTGATTAAAGACCCTGGGCAGACACGTGATAGAAACAAACAACATAATGAAATTACACATGTATTTGAATGATAATAAAATTAGGACTTTCTTTCTAGATTAAAGAACCCTCACACCAGAGTAGCAACAATAAACTAAATGGGAATAGATTCACACGACTTTAACCGTGATACAGGTGATGGAGCAGAAACTGACCTCTGGCTCTGCAAGAAGATTTACATATTTGCATCATCAAATGCAAAGTATAACAATGAACAGGAATATGATAAGCTTGTTATCAACATTTTATTGCCCCTTTTTCGATAAACAACATTTTATTGCCCAATTGTACGTGGTCTACGCTAAAAATATATATAAGTAGAACTATATATGGTAAAAAGCAAATATTACTATAACTATATATGGCATAGTATCAGAAAATAGATTCACCGGTTCATTTCTCCATATTCACTTTATTTGAGAAATATAACCCATTTATGTGGTTTTTTGTTGACCGACGATATATATTTTTGTATGTTTTTTGTGTTTCTCGTTTTCTTTCTACACAAAAATGGTAATTCTTTAAGAAAATACATGTGATTGCAGGAGTACAGTTTTTAAAAAAAAAGAATAATGAAAAAGTAGATGCCCCGAACAAAGCCAAGTGCTTTTTAACCTTCATCAAATATAAAAAGCTGAAGTTGTCACATATACATACCCTTTTCATGTATGCATCGTTAACGGGTGACATATATCCACCTAGTACCAAGTATCCTTTTGAAGTCAATGCATCTTTGGCCAACTCTACCAAAAAGAGAAACTTAAGAGGGGGAAACAGTCCAAAACATTAGCAAAATGTTTCAAAGGCAAACTGTCTTGCAAAATTATGCTCATCCTTGAGAGTTGAGGCTCTAGTGATCAACATTAAACAAAATAACAATCAAGCACAAAGAGAGTTTCACTGACCTAGTTCTAGTTTTAGAATAAAGACTTGTTTGTTCTTGTTGCAGCCTAGCACTTAGAATAACAAAAGTTTCTGAATGAACTGCCACCACACAAGTATTTGTGTTATGACCCTAACCTAATTAGTGTTTAATTGGTGTTTAGGGAGCTAATGGGTGAGGTTTGCATGGGAGTTGGGGGAAGGAATAGTGGAGGCATGGGTGGTGACGTGAAGGAGGGATGGGCTGTGGAGTAGGGTTGCGGGTGCTGTTGCTGTTACTGTTGCCGTTGGTGTGGGTTTTGGAGAAAAGGATGAAGCACACCTCTCTCTCCCTCCCTTACTTCTCTCCCTCTCACGTTCTCTCATTCTCTCTTCTTCTTCCTTTCTTCCTTTCTTCATTCCTCCTCTCCACCCATTCCTTCCTCTTCCTGTTGTGCTCGAGCTCTGGTGGAGAAGGCGAACGTGCTGGGAGTGGTGTGGTGCGAGGAGGACGCACGTGAGGTCGCGGTGTCGAGGTGCCGTCGTGTGAGCTCTGGTGTCTTCGTCGTTCTTCAAATAGAAGGTATGCCAAGTTCTTGCATTAGAGGCCTTTAGTGATCACCCACGTTGGGGTGATGTTTTGGTAGGTCGCGGGAGGTCGGAGACCTCACCGGTGACGAGTTTCGGCGTCAAAACCTCGGCTGGCGCGAGGTTGAAGACGTCTGTCGGTCGACAGGATCCCTTGGACGGTCGACCGAACGTAGTGTTATTTGCCTGTCTGCCGTGTTTCGGTCGACCGGTTCCCTTTGTTCGGTTGACCGGAACTTAAGTGTACCGGTAGGATTCTTGTGTTTTCGGTCGACCGTTTATGACGTAGAAAATATTAGGTTGACCCTGTAAGTTTTCGGTCGACCGAGACCCCTGAGTCGGTCGGTCGACCGATAGATTGGATTTTGATGTTGACCAGACTCCGGATTTTGACCTCGTTCGGTCGACCGGTTTTAGACCTTCGGTAGACCGTTAGGATTTTTGTGTTGCGCAAATAGTTCGACCGTTGCAGACGCTTCGGTCGACCGAGTTGTCACATTTGGTCGACCAATTTCCCTTGTGGAAGCGGTCGACCGGATGTCACTTCCAGACGACCGATTCCCTTGAGGAAAACGGTCGACCGAGTTGTCTTTTTCGGTCGACCGTTTTTGCACAGGACAAAATTCCTGGTTCCGCTTAGGATGCCAACTTTGTCCACGAAAACCCGTGTCCTCGTCTTGTGCGTGAGCCGGGAGGTGACGGTGGGCGCGTTACGCGTGCCTGTCCAGGGACCGTCGTGTGGAAGAGTGTGGGTGTCCGGAATGCGACACCTCCATGTATGGATCGTGACAAATCTGGTGGATCGTTTGACTCGCGTTAGAGTAGCAGCCTGAGGGATTGCGGATCCCATTGCTTCAGCAACACGCAACTGCCGACGGGTGCAGAGACTACCGGACGATGGCTACGGAGGCACAGAGACTACCGGCCAGGATTGGCGACAGAGGTCCAGAGAGGTACTGGCCTATTGACGGCGACGGGGGTCGCGACCCTGCTCGTATGGAGCCGGAGTTGGTGTTGCACGTGGAGCTCGTTGACCCTACGGACTTCGGTTCGGATCTGTCGATTGTCAGACCCTTTGTGTGGCGGATATGTTTGACTGGCCTTGATGGCAGTTATTGCACGTGTCGTGCGGCCTGTGTGGGGGCGGTAGGGCCCCTGTGCGGTCTGTGTGGCGGCAGGGAGGATCGCGCGTAGCCTGTGTGGTTGCGGCGATGGACTGCCGATGATGTGTTCCGGCAGGCAGCTCGATTGGGCACCTATCGAGTGATGTCCCGTGCGGCCTGTGTGGTGCCGGTGATGGACCGACCTGAGCGACGGCTCCGTTGGTGTGGTGGTGGACCACGATGTTTTCAGATCTGATTCTACCTGCGCGGAAGTGCGAACGCCTCCTCACCGATCCCTTGGTTTGTGTAGTCGCGTGTGGGGATGTGTTGCGTACTGTCCGTTAGACCGTATGTGCCTACGGTAGGTCTCTACGGGGACCCGTTGTTTGGACCGTGCGGGCTGTGTGGCGGCGGTGATGTTTGACCGTGTGGCCTGTGTGGTACCGGTGGTTGTTGGACCGTGCGGCCTGTGTGGCGACGACGATGTTGCGGATCATGGGGCTTGTGTGGCAGCGGTGGCGATTGTAGGCCGCGGGGTCTGTGTGGCAGCGGGAACGATTGCAGGACGGATGTCTTGTTTGGCCATTGGTGGCAATGTTGTTTTACTGCTTTGTATTCCATGTCATGCTATACTAGTATGTTAGGGCATATAAGTGAGCTTGTCATACGGGATTTCCTTATGGAAACTCAGGCATTGTTGTTGCATCTTTTTCAGGACCGCGTTACGTTCCGGCGGGCGGTGACCGAGGGAGATTGCACTTTGGGACTGGATCCTGTCGTCTACCTATTTAGGTTGTCGTGATTACACGTTTTATGTATTTTGTATTCCTATGTAATCACTCATTTGACAAACTCTTATGTAATATGGTGCACCTTATGTATTTGAGTATTTCTTTCAGTAATGTCCCCACTCTTGATGGTTTTGTCCACGTGTTTCCCTTGTTTTTAAAAGTTTAAATTTTCCGCTGTTCGGGGATGTTACAATTTGCATTTGATATATTTTGATCATATTAGATAAGATACAACACACTTAACATGGATACAACTTCCTGACGTATTGTTACTATAATTTTGCATGTTTTTCACTATCCCCCAAAAATATAAGAAGGAAAAATTAAGTCTAAATATCACAACCAACTGTGAAAATTATGCCCAAAAAACTTACCAAACATCCGTAATTGCATGTAGGAGTTTTCAAACATCATGTTTAGAAGTTTTAAAGTTATACTCCGTACTCTTTGAGTTTTAATTGCTTTGATAACACAAAAGGTTAACAGAAGATAACAAATTTGAACAACCACAGGAGATATACTCACCTGTCTGAATGCAAGATAGGGTCACTGTTTGGTTCATCCAAAAAAGAGATTTTGTCCATCGGAAGGGGAGACTCCATGTTGGTTGCTGGCTTGAAACCAAAAGGGCAAATATTTTGCTAGACTAGATTGCTCCACCTCCAATAGAAGAATTGGGGTGTAGACAGGTCAATTTCAAGCAGGTTCGGTCATGCTAAAGATCACCACAAGTAAACTAGTGGACAAGGAAGATCACTTGACTTGACCCAACAGATTGAGAGCTTGATGGCAACTTCTCAACTCAAATATGCTCGAACAAGACAATAAAAAACTAAAAATCTTTTCAATAGTTCGCGTGATTTTTCAATCCAAAGAAACTACAAAAAATATTACTACCAAGAAAGGCCACAAATTGTGTAATTATTTCACAAAACGTGTAGTAATTTCTTCTTCCTTTCTAAACCCACATACATTTCAATGATCTTTCCTTTCAACGATAGACACAAAATTGTAAAATCCACGTGCCTAAACCATTAATTTAGACAAAACTAAGAAGTCCATATGCATATCAAGTTTATCGTACAAAGTACAAACACCAACTATGTTTGCAAAGGAACAATTTTCTTCACATAACACCCTATCAAAAATTATTACAGTATAAAAATAATAATTTGAAACAATTAGTTATTGCACTATTTGGTATTTTGATTTGAGGCAATAGTTAAAAGGAGGATACGTGAATTTTTTTCCCACGGTTGACAGGTAACGTTCCCGAAACAGGAGAAAATTTTAAACTTTGAAAGATATTCAAAAGACATCAAATCATGCAGGAACGCTGCCAACCATACAAACATGAACTGGTGCACCGTAATACAGAGTTTCAAAAGTATGATTACATCAAAAACTATAGTAAACATATACAAGTAATCATATCAACCTTAAAAGGGAAAACTGAAGGATTTGATCCCTGATGTTCTCCTCCTCAGTCACCACCCCCTAACGCCACTCATGACCTGAAAAGCAAACATGAAACTATGTCTGAGTTTCCATAATAAGACCTTGTATGCCAAACTCCCCTAACATGCATGAAATACGACAATGAATTGGTATACCAAACTACAGTAATAAAACATCAACCTCAAGTTGGGCACCAAGGACCTCTACACCCACCCACACATCATATGTGCACACATGGCACCCACCGCCACACATGGACGGGGTGCAATATATAATTCATATACAATACAGGTGGCTTACACAAACTGTTACACCCCTTGTTGGAACATCGTCGGCGAAACCTCCGCCACACATGGACAGGCTGTAACATCCCGAAACAGCGGAAATTTAAAAATTTAAATAATCAAGACATTACTCAAATCAAATCATCAACGGGAATGTTACTCGAATAATCAACTGTCGGTGCACCAATAATACAACAGAGTTTGTCAAAAGACGTGATTACAACAATACAAAGAAAGACAGATAAAGTAATCACGACGACCTCGAAGAGTCCGACGAGGATCCTGACCCCAAAATGTGTGCGCCCGTTGTCACCACCCGGCAGAACCTACTGCGGTCCTGAAACATGAATCAAACGACGATGCCTGAGTTTCCCATTAGGAAACCCCGTATGCCAAGCTCACCTAAATGCGTGCAATAGTACGGTAAAAGAACCTATCATACTAATAGGATGACATGTCACATCTGCAATGCATCAATTCCCTCAACAGGGTAAACGGGACCTCGGTCCAACAACAACGACCCTCAACAGGATCCACAAGGACATCAATCCAGCAACAACAACAACGGGTCTCCCTCGGAAACCTACCGTAGGCACATACGGTCTTACGGACAGTACGCGACGCGTCCCCCCACACGCGACTACTCGAGCCTAAGGGATCGGTGAGGAGCGTCCGCACTTCCGTGCAAGGAACCACGTGTTCAACACCACCTTCGACGGAGCCGTAGCCCGGTCGGTCAACATCCCAGGATAGGTGCCCAATCAGGGATCATCGCTGGCACAACATCAGCGACATCGCCGGCACAACATCGACGGTACAACATACGTCCGGCACAACATCGGACTGCACAACCACAGCCGGAACATCGTCGGCACCATCATCGCCGGCAAAAACCTCGGCGGCATCGCCGGCACATCCTCGGCGGTACAGCATACTTCCGGCACAACATCGGACAGGTCCAGACCGTAGTCTGCAGGGTCATCATGCTCCACGAGCCATGCGTCACACGCATTGGGATCCGCGATCCCTCAGGTCTGCTACTCATCAGAGAGTAGTGCAACAACTCGTCACACCACGTCCAATCCGGAGGTGGCGCAACCCAAGTGTCCACACTCCTCCACACGGCGGTCCCTGGGCGGTACGAGCACGTACCCGCCGTCACCTCCCGGCTCACGCTCTAAGCGAGGACACGGGTTTCCGTGGACAGAGTTGACACGATCACAAGACCAGGAATCCAGTTCTGCACACAATCGGTCGACCGAATAAGTCTAACCGGTCGACCGTCCCCAATAGGTTCGGTCGACCGAAAGGCTACAACGGTCGAACTATTCTGCGCATCACTTAAGTCCAAACGGTCGAACAGAAGTCTAAAACCGGTCGACCGAATACGAGGTCAAAATCCGGAGTTGGTCAAAATCACCAAAGACTAATCGGTCGACCGACTCAGGGGTCCCGGTCGACCGAATACTACCAGGGTCATCCTAATAGTCTACGTTATATAACGGTCGAACGAAAAACACGAACGGTCGAACGATATGCATAAAATAGCAGGTACACTTAAGTTCCGGTCGAACGACCACAAGGAACCGGTCGACCGAAAACAGACAGGCAATCTGATCCACCAGCAAAAATGCACGACCGGTCGACCGCCCCAAGGCATCGTTCGACCGGTGATGGTTAAAATCGGCAAAATACACAAGATCCGGTCGACCGCCCATAGGGACCCGGTCGACCGTTGGTCGTCTTCAACCTCGCGCCAGCCGAGGATTTACGCAAATCTCGTCGCCGGGGAGATCTCCGACCTCCCCCGACCGACCAACAAAACCCACCAACGTGGGGAAGCAACAAAACAAGTTAGAAGCCGGCATACCTCAAACGAAGACGACGAACCGCCGGAGCCCGCTCACGCACGTCGTCACCTCCGGCCTCCCTCGCGCTCTTCTCCCGCACGAACACCTTCCTCGCTCGTCTCCTCCGCAGCTGCTCCACCAACACGCGCACCAGCAAGGAAAGGAAGGAAGAAATGAGGGAAAGGAAGGAGAAAAAAGAAAGAAGAAGAAGAAATGCATCCTATATACACCCTCCAAGCTACAGTGCACGCAACCCTACTCCTCTCACCCATCACAGCCCACTGTTCACGCTCCACCCCATGCATCTACTGCTGATCTCCACTTCCCCATGCAAAACCACTCCTAATCTCAATTAGCCCCTAAACCGGGTTAGGGTTCTAACACTGGCTGCTCACACAGATTGCTATCACGCTGACCTGTCATTTCCGTCGTCCCAAAAAGGTCGTGGACCCATTGCCCTCAAAGCTGATCACAAGACATACAAACATAAAATCACAAACATGGCAACAACGGTCAACCATCGGAATGGTCCGCCTCCTGAGCTGGTGATCCATACGATCAACTATCTCGACTGGTCTCTCCTCGAGTGACAAGTCCTGCTGTATCTCTGGTACTACAATCTCAATAATGTGAGCTGGATCTGCTACGTACTTCCTCAGCATCGAAACATGGAAGACGTTGTGAAGACCTGAAAACTGCGGTGGCAATGCAATCCTGTAAGCAACCTCTCCGACTCGGTCTAGGATCTCAAACGGTCCGACATACCTCGGGCTGAGCTTCCCCTTCTTCCCAAACCTCATCACTCCCCGAGCTGGGGAGATCTTCAGGAACACATGGTCACCAACCTCAAAGCTCAACGCCCGTCTGCGTCTGTCAGTATAACTCTTCTGCCTGCTCTGTGCCGTGGCCAATCTCCTCCGGATCACATCCACCTTCTCTGCATACATCTGCACAAGCTCTGGCCCCACTAACTGCCTCTCGCCCACATCACTCCAGCATACCGGTGATCTGCACCGTCTCCCGTACAAGGCCTCGTACGGTGCCATCCCAATACTCGCATGGTAGCTGTTGTTGTAGGCGAACTCTATCAGCGGCAGGTGCTCATCCCAGTGTCCCGACCAATCCAGTGTGCATGCTCTCAACATATCCTCTAAGGTCTGAATCGTACTCTCTGACTGACCATCTGTCTGCGGATGAAATGTTGTACTGAACCTCAGACGCGTCCCCAAAGCCTGTTGCAGACTCCCCCAAAATCTGGAGGTGAACCTGGGATCTCTATCAGAGATGATGCTCATTGGTACTCCGTGCAATCTGACTACCTCCTCCACGTACAACTTAGCTAGACCCTCCAAAGGCAACGTGGTCCTAATCGCTAAGAAGTGCGCCGACTTGGTCAGTCGATCGACTACCACCCAAATCGCGTCGTGGAATCTCCTCGTCTTCGGCAGCCCCGTGACAAAGTCCATCGTCACGTGCTCCCACTTCCACTCAGGAAGCTCTATACACTGCATCGGTCCCGCTGGTCGCTGATGCTCAATCTTCACCTGCTGACAGACTAAGCACCGGCCCACAAACTCAGCAATATCTATCTTCATGCCCTTCCACCAGAAGTTCCGCTGCAGGTCCTTGTACATCTTCGTACTCCCCGGGTGAATGGTGTATCTAGCTCTGTGTGCCTCCTCCATGATGTTATCTCTCAGCCCATCGAACTTCGGCACCCAGATACGACTCCTCAACCTCAAACCACCATCAACCCCCACACTGAAATCTGATCCGTCTCTGGAAGCTAACTGTAGCAGACCAGCTAACTCATCATCCCCCTGCTGAGCCTGAACCACCCGCGAGACAGTCTGTGGCTCCACCCGAAGCCCAGCAACCACTGCTCCATCTGAACCCTCTGTGAACGGTCTCCACTCTGACAATGTCTCGAGCAGCCTCCACTCCTGAATGCACAAGCTCGCAACTGACACCTCAACCTTCCTGCTCAGTGCATCTGCGACTGAATTCGCCTTCCCCGGATGATAGGAAATGGTGAAGTCATAGTCCTTGATGAACTCAAGCCATCTGCGCTGCCTCATGTTCAGCTCCCTCTGAGAGAACAAATACTTCAAGCTCTGATGATCGGTGAAGACCTCGAACTGCTCGCCATAAAGATAATGTCTTCAGGTCTTCAACGCGTGAACCACCGCTGCTAACTCCAGATCATGAGTAGGGTAGTTCTTCTCGTGTACCTTCAGCTGCCTCGAAGCGTACGCCACCACCTTCCCGTGCTGCATCAGAACACAGCCCAGGCCAACCCCTGACGCATCACTGTAAATCACGTAGCCTCCACTGCCACTCGGTAGCGTCAGAATCGGCGCTGTCGTCAGTCTCCTCTTCAGTTCCTGAAAACTGTCCTCGCACTTCTGGGACCAAACAAACTTGACGCCCTTCTGCGTGAATGCTGTCAACGGCGAAGCGAGTCTGGAGAAGTTCTGAATGAACCGCCTGTAATACCCAGCAAGTCCCACGAAGCTCCTGATCTCTGTCACGCTCGTCGGGGCTCTCCACTGAGTCACCGCCTCAACCTTCGCCGGATCCACTGAAATCCCATCTGCTGACACAATATGCCCCAGAAATGCCACCTGATCTAACCAAAACTCGCACTTCGTGTACATGGCATACAACTCCTGATCTCTCAAGATGCCAAGCACAATCCTCAGGTGCTCCCGGTGCTGTTCCCTGTCAGGCGAGTACACCAAGATGTCATCCACAAACACCACAACAAATCTGTCGAGGTACGGCTGAAATGTCCTATTCATCAAGTCCATAAACGTTGCAGGTGCATTTGTCAGTCCAAACGGCATCACCAAGAACTCGTAGTGCCTGTATCGTGTCCTGAAGGCTGTCTTCTGAACATCTGCCTCTCTGATCCGCAAATGGTGATAACCCGAACGCAGATCAATCTTTGAGAACACTCTCGCTGTCTGCAACTGATCAAACAGATCATCAATCCTGGGCAAAGGGTACCGGTTCCTGACGGTAACCTTATTCAGCATCCTGTAGTCGATGCACATCCGCAACGACCCATCCTTCTTCTTCACAAACAACACAGGCGCTCCCCATGGCGAGACACTCGGTCGGATAAAACCAGAGTCCATCAACTCCTGCAACTGCTTCTTCAGCTCTGTCAACTCAGCAGGTGCCATCCGATACGGTGCCTTCGACTGGGGTGTCGTGCCAGCTGTCAACTCAATACCGAACTCGATCTCTCGGTGTGGCGGTAAACGAGGAATCTCTGCCGGGAACACATCTGGAAACTCCCGTACGACCTCTATATCCTCCAGTCTCCTCGTCTCAGGATCAGGAACAACCAAAGTCGCCACGAATGCTCTGCAACCCTGATGTATCAGCCTCTGTGCCTTAACCGCAGACACAATCAGACGACCTCCTCTACTCCTCGTCCCTCTGATCAACACATCAGGCGCGTCCTTCCTCGGAATAAGGATCTTCTTCTCACGGCAAAAGACTCGCACATCGTATTGTGATAGCCAGTCCATCCCCAGTATGACGTCGAAGTCCTCCATCGGTAGTAAGACCAGATCTGCCGGAAAATCATGGCCTCCCGAAACAACTGTGGTGCCGGGGAGAAAGCTCCCCACAGTGCCCACCTCACCCATGGGCGTGCTGACTTCCAACAAATCAGTCAGCAGCTCAGGGGTCCGATCCAACTCGCCAGCAAACTTCTCCGAAATGAAGGAGTGCGTGGCGCCGCAGTCAAACAAAACACGAGCAACCAAACCTGAAATGACAAGGGTACCTTCCACAACAGTGTTGGAGTCCTTCGCCTCCTCAGCCCGGACGGTGAAGACTCGGCCTGCTCTCCTGGTCTGGCTCTGCGGAACGACGGGCCTGCTGCCTCCGCTCCTCCCTGAGACCGGTGGTCCTGGCCTCCTGCTCGTCTCGCCCTGCCTGCTAGGGCAATCTCGGATATAATGGCCCATCTGACCGCATCCTAAGCATGCACCTGTACGTCGGGGGCACTCCTGACCCGGATGAGATCGCCCGCAAGTACCACACGCTCCAGACTGGCGTGATCCTCCTCCATCGAACCGGGGCCTCTTGCTCGGGTTCCCAGCGGAACGTCTGACTGCACGTCCTCCCGTGCTCACTGGCGGCTTCCGTGCCTCCTGGTAATTCTCCTGGTAGTCCTGATCGATGAGCGTCGCATACTTCACCGCATCCGCCAGGGTCTGCGGCATGCTGGTAATCACACGCGACCTGAGATGCTTCCTCAGCCCCTTGATGAACTTCCATGCACGCTGCTCCGGCGTCACGTAGGTCTCAGAACAATAACGTACAAGGGCGTTAAACCTGCTGATGTAACTAGACAAGGACATCTCCTTCTGCTCGAGCGCCAAAAACTCCTCCTTCTTCCTGTCTCTGACGTGCTGCGGGAAGAACTGCTGGTTGAACTCCTCAAGGAATTCCTCCCAGCTCACATCACATCGACCAGCAAACACCACCGCAGATGTGGTCCTCCACCAGTTTGCTGCCTCTCCATCCAGCACATATGTGGCCAAGCTCACCATCCGCTCCGGTACACAACCGATTGCCTGGAAAATCCGCTGGATCTTAAAGACCCAGTCCTCTGCAGCCTCAGGATCACTCCTGCCATCAAAACTAGGCGGGTGCTGCCTCATGAAGCGATCATGCTCCGCACCTGTCCCTGTCTGCTCTGCCCTCGCTGCCTGACGCTCGAGGAACTCGCTCAACCTATCCCAGGTAGCGCCCCCAGTGGCATCACTGGCAACGCGCTCACTCGCGACGTTCCTCACACGTCTCGGAGGCATCTGGCACAAGAAACAGTCAAAATCAGTCATGAATGCATGCTAAATATAAAGTACAACCTACACAACTACACTGGGGTAATTTCTTTGGGAGCCACACATAGGGACCGACCGCTCTGATACCAAGTTGTAACATCTCGAAACATCGGAAATTTAAAAATTTAAATAATCAAGACATTACTCAAATCAAATCATCAACGGGAATGTTACTCGAATAATCAAATGTCGGTGCACCAATAATACAACAGAGTTTGTCAAAAGACGTGATTACAACAATACAAAGAAAGACAGATAAAGTAATCACGACGACCTCGAAGAGTCCGACGAGGATCCTGGCCCCAAAATGTGTGCGCCCGCTGTCACCACCCGGCAGAACCTACTGCGGTCCTGAAACATGAATCAAACGACGATGCCTGAGTTTCCCATTAGGAAACCCCATATGCCAAGCTCACCTAAATGCGTGCAATAGTACGGTAAAAGAACCTATCATACTAATAGGATGTCATGTCACATCTGCAATGCATCAATTCCCTCAACAGGGTAAACGGGACCTCGGTCCAACAACAACGACCCTCAACAGGGTCCACAAGGACATCAATCCAGCAACAACAACAACGGGTCTCCCTCGGAAACCTACCGTAGGCACATACGGTCTTACGGACAGTACGCGACGCGTCCCCCCACACGCGACTACTCGAGCCTAAGGGATCGGTGAGGAGCGTCCGCACTTCCGGGCAAGGAACCACGTGGTCAACACCACCTTCGACGGAGCCGTAGCCCGGTCGGTCAACATCGCAGGATAGGTGCCCAATCGGGGATCATCGCTGGCACAACATCAGCGGCATCGCCGGCACAACATCGACGGTACAACATACGTCCGGCACAACATCAGACGGCACAACCACTGCCGGAACATCGTCGGCACCATCATCGCCGGCAAAAACCTCGGCGGCATCGCCGGCACATCCTCGGCGGTACAGCATACGTCCGGCACAACATCGGACAGGTCCAGACCGTAGTCTGCAGGGTCATCATGCTCCACGAGCCATGCGTCACACGCATTGGGATCTGCGATCCCTCAGGTCTGCTACTCATCAGAGAGTAGTGCAACAACTCGGCACACCACGTCCAATCCGGAGGTGGCGCAACCCAAGTGTCCACACTCCTCCACACGGCGGTCCCTGGGCGGTACGAGCACGTACCCGCCGTCACCTCCCGGCTCACGCTCTAAGCGAGGACACGGGTTTCCGTGGACAGAGTTGACACGATCACAAGACCAGGAATCCAGTTCTGAACACAATCGGTCGACCGAATAAGTCTAACCGGTCGACCGTCCCCAATAGGTTCGGTCGACCGAAAGGCTACAACGGTCGAACTATTCTGCGCATCACTTAAGTCCAAACGGTCGAACAGAAGTCTAAAACCGGTCGACCGAATACGAGGTCAAAATCCGGAGTTGGTCAAAATCACCAAAGACTAATCGGTCGACCGACTCAGGGGTCCCGGTCGACCGAATACTACCAGGGTCATCCTAATTGTCTACGTTATATAACGGTCGAACGAAAAACACGAACGGTCGAACGATATGCATAAAATAGCAGGTACACTTAAGTTCCGGTCGAACGACCACAAGGAACCGGTCGACCGAAAACAGACAGGCAATCTGATCCACCAGCAAAAATGCACGACCGGTCGACCGCCCCAACGCATCGTTCGACCGGTGATGGTTAAAATCGGCAAAATACACAAGATCCGGTCGACCGCCCATAGGGACCCGGTCGACCGTTGGTCGTCTTCAACCTCGCGCCAGCCGAGGATTTACGCAAATCTCGTCGCCGGGGAGATCTCCGACCTCCCCCGACCGACCAACAAAACCCACCAACGTGGGGAAGCAACAAAACAAGCTAGAAGCCGGCATACCTCAAACGAAGACGACGAACCGCCGGAGCCCGCTCACGCACGTCGTCACCTTCGGCCTCCCTCGCGCTCTTCTCCCGCACGAACACCTTCCTCGCTCGTCTCCTCCGCAGCTGCTCCACCAACACGCGCACCAGCAAGGAAAGGAAGGAAGAAATGAGGGAAAGGAAGGAGAAAAAAGAAAGAAGAAGAAGAAATGCATCCTATATACACCCTCCAAGCTACAGTGCACGCAACCCTACTCCTCTCACCTATCACAGCCCACTGTTCACGCTCCACCCCATGCATCTACTGCTGATCTCCACTTCCCCATGCAAAACCACTCCTAATCTCAATTAGCCCCTAAACCGGGTTAGGGTTCTAACACTGGCTGCTCACACAGATTGCTATCACGCTGACCTGTCATTTCCGTCGTCCCAAAAAGGTCGTGGACCCATTGCCCTCAAAGCTGATCACAAGACATACAAACATAAAATCACAAACATGGCAACAACGGTCAACCATCGGAATGGTCCGCCTCCTGAGCTGGTGATCCATATGATCAACTATCTCGACTGGTCTCTCCTCGAGTGACAAGTCCTGCTGTATCTCTGGTACTACAATCTCAATAATGTGAGCTGGATCTGCTACGTACTTCCTCAGCATCGAAACATGGAAGACGTTGTGAAGACCTGAAAACTGCGGTGGCAATGCAATCCTGTAAGCAACCTCTCCGACTCGGTCTAGGATCTCAAACGGTCCGACATACCTCGGGCTGAGCTTCCCCTTCTTCCCAAACCTCATCACTCCCCGAGCTGGGGAGATCTTCAGGAACACATGGTCACCAACCTCAAAGCTCAACGCCCGTCTGCGTCTGTCAGTATAACTCTTCTGCCTGCTCTGTGCCGTGGCCAATCTCCTCCGGATCACATCCACCTTCTCTGCATACATCTGCACAAGCTCTGGCCCCACTAACTGCCTCTCGCCCACATCACTCCAGCATACCGGTGATCTGCACCGTCTCCCGTACAAGGCCTCGTACGGTGCCATCCCAATACTCGCATGGTAGCTGTTGTTGTAGGCGAACTCTATCAGCGGCAGGTGCTCATCCCAGTGTCCCGACCAATCCAGTGTGCATGCTCTCAGCATATCCTCTAAGGTCTGAATCGTACTCTCTGACTGACCATCTGTCTGCGGATGAAACGCTGTACTGATAAGGAACTTGGCATACCTTTTTAAGCATCGAAGCTTCTGGATGTCGACGACGATCACCTCATCGCTTTCCACGTACCTTTGGTATACTTCACACCGAGATCACCCAACCACGAGCCCCATCTCCAATCACGCACGTCGTGCTCAGTCTTGCTCGCCTACAAGGTTGGGAGAGTAATGGGTTTGAGAGAGAGTGAGAGTTAAGGAAGATGAGTGAAGTGACGAAAACGAAAAAGAATTCTCACCTTTTAAATAATTTCCCCCAACCAATCACAACACCCCACCACAACCCAAACCATCCAGTCAACCCATTAGCCACCTAAACATGATTAAGCCCCTAATCAAGAATTAGGATCTAACATGACACATCTGTTTTGTTCTATTATTTCACGTTTAGACTTTAGACCAATTCCATAGTATGGTTTCTCCAAATTATTTTTTACATATACCTACAAGAAAGAGTGCATACATTGCTAAATTTTAAATATTGTTCTGCATGATCAGTCATTTTGACTTTTTGAGCACAATGAAATAACCTGTGAGTTGGCTATAGCAAGTTGCTAGAAATAATGGAACACCACTTCGCTTATCAGATTTGCATACCAGACATACAACTACTATGAAATTTGAACATATTTTCTTGTGACGCATACTTTACTGCTATACTGCTACGGTGTTCGTATCGTTGTTGTCCTTGCTACGACATATGCGAATGTGGTGCATCAGACGAATATTTGCCCATCTTTGTGTAGAATATCGAAAGCACATGATGGCTGAAATGACTATTGGTACTGAGCAAAAATCATGAGAACAAAAGACAATATCAGAAATTTTTATAAAGGGCGAGCCGTTTACGAATTTCGACATGATAAACTTACAAATTCAGAAAGTAAAATATGTAAAATTGTACGAAAATGTGCTTCAATTTATTGGTCACAACCACATGGAATGGACTTCACAAAGATTTTAAAATTTCACTTGAATAGATTAGACCTGATCTTTGGTATACCATTTTAAGATTCCTCCTCGTTGCAACTGAAAAATCTATTTGGAACAGCACCTGATTTCAAGAAAAAACATGAATTAGAGCTCGGATTGAAGACACGAAATGAACCATATAAGAAAAAATACAATCTTTTGAAACCCAATGAGTTGGAAGTCGTTCTATGGTTAATTATAGTTCCCCTTCTGTGGGGCTATAATTATGAAAAGTAGATTGCTTGGAATAATGGAAAGTTATATTTCCAATTAATTAGAGATATCAATATTAGATGTATTTCCCATTTTTTGAATTTGTAGACTCTATATAAGGAGTCCCTTGTTATTGAATGATATGAAGAAGAATATTTCTACTTTCCCAATCCTTTCTATTATCTTGTGTAACATCTCCAAACAACGGAAAATTTAAACTTTTAAAATCAAAGGAAACACAATGATAAAATCATCAAGAGTGGGGACATTACTCGAAGAATACCCAAATATATCTGGTGCACTGATTGACATCATTTCATGCTTATATTTGTATCTTATATCCATTATCTTTCACCTAAACAATGCTATGTTACGAGTTTTATGTTTAGTTTTCAGGAATAAATAGGTTAGAAGAGATGAAGCATAAAATGACCCAAAAACTGGGAAAAATGACTGAATTGTGAGATCTGGGGACTGAGATGCAAGGGAGAAGGACTTGAACGTAAGACAGAGGGACCTAAGAGCAAAACAGAATACTCCACATCATCATGGGGACTATTTTAGCAATTTGATTCGGGTCGGAGCTCCAACAAACCAATTAAATGCATCCAAGACCAGAAAATATACCAAGCAAAGCCCACAACAAAAATGAGCACGATCTCAACCATATAGACCGCAAATTGGCGGTCCATTTTGGCCCAAATCCGCTCAAATTTCTCCAGCACATGTATTAGAGGATGTTTAGGCTATTTTTGGTATCTGTTTAGTCCCACATCGGGGGATTGTCCCGATTTGCCTTTTTCCATAGCTATAAATAGAACTCTTCAGCTTCCATTGTAATCACTCCATATTTTAAGTGGTTATTCTTCCTACTAGAAGTGAGGCCTTGAAGCACACACTAAAGTAGGAGGATGCTACTTTTAATGTGAGTCATTTTAATACAAGTTTTCTTTATTATGTTGTTTGTTTTATGTTTCTTGTTTTGCTTTGCTTAATCTCATTTCATTAGTTTTATTAGCTTAGTTAATATGCTTTCTTTGTTTAGTTTAATAATTAGTGTAATGTTTAGTGAGTAGTTCCATCCCCTTTGGGGGGTGGAGTAGATGTACATACATGCAAATGAGAATGGATTGAATGTTTTATTTCCAATGTGTTGATAAAACATGAATGTATGCTTGCTTGTTTAGGATAGAATTTATAACTTGATGAGTTTTGCCAAAATGATTAGACACCTCTCATGCTTGTTTAGGTTCTGAAATAAACATCTTGCATATGTAAATGTTAATCAACTAAGTTGGTGAATAGATTGATAGGTTTTGCCACAACATTTAGACACTTCCTATGCATGATAAACACCACCTTCATGTGCTTAAAGAATGTATTCTACACCCACCTCTTTGCATGTGTGCACTCACTCCACCCCTTTGGGGTTTTTCCCATTTCTGTATTCCAGCATTCTTCCTTTGCTCTTAGCTTAGTTATTATTTCATTGTTTGTTTCTTTCGTTCGCATTTCATACTTCTTAGCGTAGTTTAGTGTAGAGTAGCATAATCAATCTTTCTCCCCCAATTTTTGCCACTTGATTTCGTGCAAACAATAGGCTACTCACCTCCCTGAGGACGACCCGTACTTGCCACCGCTTCATCGCGGCCGTGCACTTGCGGTTTTAAATAAAACGTTCAACAAGTTTTTGGCGCCGTTGCCGGGGAGGTGCCAGTCCAGACTCTTGTTTGGACGATTCGAGTGGATTTAATTTGTGTTTTGTAGTTTATCTTTGTTTCAGGAGACTTACAGTCGTCAGGAGGAACGCCTGGAGAAATTGGGACGCATTCTGGGCACTTTAGACCGCCAATCAGCGGCCTTAGACCGCCTATTGGCGGTCCGGTGAGCTCATTTTACTCTCTTTTTTCTGTGGCGTATTTACATAATTGATGTAGTGATCTGGGACTTGATTTGGCATGTTTTTACTTATAGTGTATTCCCAGATCAATAATCAAACCTCCTTTAAGCAACTTGGACCCGAAAACCCAAAGCAAAAGATTAGGCATTCTTTTTGTTTAGGTCATGCATCATGTATGTGACTTAGGCATATAGATTGTCTTTCATTTTAGCTTTATTTTCAGTTGCTGAGTGCTGGCGTGAGGTACGCACCTTCTACTCTCATTCATGCATTTCGTATGAACATGCATTAGTTAGTAGGAAGTGCATTGAAACAAGTGTGAGTTGAGCGTTTTGTTTGGAGAGTTGATTGCTAGATTAGGACTCCAAAACGCTACTAAGGAGGGGCTATCCCGTAAAAGATAAGGTGGGGGATTTCATCACCCTTTCCTTCGCCCCACAAACCACACTAATCAAGAGCCTAATTTTAAAATCAAGTAGACATTGGCCCTAAGGATTTCGGGCGTATTAGGAGAGTGATCCGGTCCCGACCGTCATGACCTGATCGGCGTTGCCCACTTTGTCGATAGTAGGAGAGACGAGATCCCCGGATCTTGGCTCACTTGCTGGGCTTTGTGGTCCTCGTTGTAGGGAGGTGAGGCGTGTTGGGGCCGTGGGACCTCGCAGTTAGGCGTCGTCTAGCTGTAAGGACCTATAGCGACCTTAGGATTGCTTGAGCCTTGTTTGCTTGTGTGCTTCTACCTGTACCCATCCGCCGTAGCTGATGCATTGCATACATTGCATCATATGTCTTTCATTTAAATTACTTTTACATCAATAAATGCTACTAAGGTATGTGTTTAGTCTTATTTACAGAATACAGGGACCTGAATGCAATTTACCCACATCCCGAGCATAAACGCGTACAAAAGACTCGTTTCTATCATAAAGACCAAGTTCAAGTTTATCGGGCTTCAAATGGAAATGTATCCAAGCATAAAAGCATTCAAGACCTAATTACGAAAAGAACAAGGACTTAAGCACAAAAGTAGCCGGGGACTTAATTGCAAAAAGTGAAGGACCTAATTGCAAATCACGAGTAGCTTTTATTATTATGGATAAAATATAAAGAAAAATCAATGTGGATCTCCAAATATATGAAGAAATTAATTCGGATCTCCAAAGATATGCAAGAATCAATCCAGACGCGCAAATGACATTGAAATCATACCATAAACACACAGGAAAAATCCGGGTCGATTCTGAGCCAAAAAGGTGGCGATTCCGCCGCACCTAAAGAGCAAATTGCGGCGAATCCGCCGCACCAAATTAGATTCATGCTCTAAATTTTTTACCGGTTGCGTGTTGACGCGTGTACTTTCTTATTTCATGCTTAGGTCCCTTGTATCGGCTATAAATAGCCCCGAGAACGATGTTGTGAGGAGTTCTTCCTTTTGTTCCATAATTTAGCAATAAAATTCTGTTTCTTTTATTTTATGTTTTTAATTTTCTTTTCTTAGTTTCTCTAGGACCCCTTCTCCCTCCCTCCATCTATGAGTTTCTAACTCTTTCCAAAGGGTGGGGGTGACTGATTTAGGGTGATGAGAAGAGAAGATGTTATTATTTTAATTTCGTATTAGTATGTTTTGATTACTTGAGTTTATGTTAAATCATTTATCATGTAATGCTTTATAAACTAATATGATTTATTATAAGTTTCAGAATTCTCTAATCTAAACCCGATATCTAAACCTCCACCCAACGGAATTCACCATCTTTGTTCTTGTTTTAGTTTTATTTGTTCATGTTTCTTGCTTTAGATAATTAAAACCCAAAAATCTCAAAACCAACCTTATTATTGTTCTTTCTTCTCTAATCGAAAATCCAAAAATAACAATATCTCTCCCTCCTTGTGTTCGACCCGTACTTGCCACCGCTTCATCGCGGCCGTGCACTTGCGGTATAAATTTAATTCTCATCAAGTTTTTTTGGCGCCGTTGCCGGGGAGGCGACGCAGATTTTGTTTTCTTTTGTTGGTTTCGATTTTATCCTGTTTATCTTGTGCGCGATCTAAGTATTTGGATTTGTGTTTCAGGAGACAACAGAGTGCGCGGCGAAATCCGAGCACATTCTGAGCTAAACGAGCGGCGAAATCGCCGCACCTATAGAGCAATTTGCGGCGAATCCGCCGCACACTTGGAGCTTCTGGGCTTCAAACTTTTCTGGGACGCGACTCATCTCTGGGTGGACGCGTGAAACTACTGAAATTTCGAGAGCGGGCGGTGAACCCGACTGAGCATTGCATAGGTAACCTTTGTTGCCTCTTTTCCTCGTAATTTCTATTTTCAAAAAAAAAAATCTTTTTATTAGAATTGCACGTGTTAGGGCAAAAATTCCATAATTGGCAATAATTCAACTCTGACCTAAAATTGGCAAAATTAGAAAGACTTAGTGCATGCATCATATAATATTTTGTTTGCATTATTCTTGCTAAATTCTTGCAAATTAATTCTTGTTGAAGAGTGCTGGAGGCAAGGTACGTATCGTGTTTTAACGATTGCATTTAAGCATATAATTTAGTTTGCATACAACCTTGCAATTGCCCCCCTCTAAAGACCATTGTTTGACTATCTTTGCTAGATTTAAGTTAAACTACCTTAAGGGCAACTCCGTAGGAAAAGATACGGTGGGGATTTCATCACCCTTCCGTGGCCCACAAATCACAATCCTAAAGTGTCACCCAAGCCTTAAAATTTAAAATCAATTAGACATTGGCCCCTAAGGACTCGGACTCAATTAAGGAGAAGAATTGGTTTGACTTGCTATGACCTGAAGCCGATCGAATTCAATTTGGTGTCTAGGAAGTGTTTTTGTGTTGACGAGAGTCTTCCAAGCGAAGTGGTTGTCTAATTGGCACCGACTCTGTCGGAAGCGCCCCCACTAGCTATACACTACCTGGCCAATTTGGTTTGATTAGTGAGGGAGGTGAATCAAGCGAATCAATTCGACTCAACCAGTTAGGAGTCGTCTAGATCTAAGTGACACTAGGTCTAGGATTGTTTGAACCGTGCTTGTTTGGGAAACCTCTGACCGACCTTCTTTTCTATCTTTAGAGTTAAGTTTCCCTTCTCTTCTGAGTCATCTTCTTCTCACCTACTTATACGTTCTAGTCTCCTCCCCTTTACATTCTCTATTAACATTTTAGGGCCGAGTCGAGAACTTGTGCTTGCTTAGCCTCCTAAGGGTAAGAGTACTTGACTCAAGAGTGTTTTGATGGATGGTTACATGAGCAACCATCCATATCATTGTTGGGACCAAGACAATGCTTCCTGGTATTCTAAAGCCATGCAGGCTGGGGTGGCTCAGACTAACACCCCATATGGTTGGGACAATCCTAATTGTATAACTGAGCAATCTTCATATTGTGGTAACATGAGAGAGGCACCGACGGCTAGACCACAATCTAGTTATGTTGGATCATATGCTGGTCAACGAACTGACACATTACAACAAACTTTTGCCTCCTTCATGCGTTGGGCTGACAACATGAGTGCAACGGTGGCTCCAGTAGCCGTACCGTGCGACTGTTGCGGGTTGAGTGGTCATCTTATCAGGGAATGTCCTTATGTTCCCCCAGAGCCTGAGTATGAGCATACATTTTCCCAGAATGCTCGATATGACCGTTACACTTCCGCATATAACCCAAGAGTGATGGATTCGTGGGGAAACAATTCATATCGAAATTCTTATACGTCATTTTCACCCCAATATCCTTCTCCCGAATACCCAGAACTCTACCAACAACCCACTTCAAATCATTGGACTTATCCTCAGTCTACCAACACACAACCTAAAAATGTCCCGAGTTCTGACTCGAACCTCATAGTTGACCACATACCTGATACCTTGGAACAAGCTTTCCATACGTTCATGACAACTACTCAACAGTCCGTAGACAATATGGTACTACAATTGAGTCAAATGTCGCAGCAATTAAGTGAGGAAAGTAACTTTTCGTGTCAACATAAGGATTCATCTTTTAGTATCGAACCACCACCACATACACAAATTCAAAGCACAATCTTTCAAAGTCAAATTCCTAGTCAGTCTGAGGGACTTGGAATTTCAATTCACGATCACTTAGTGGAGGATTCGATTTATATGGACCAATTTCATTATGAGTCGGCACAAGATTGTGCCCTATCTTCTTGTCCCGTGGCCCTTGAGCCACATGATCGTCATGTTGCATCTCTTAAGGACTCACCTCTGGTGGAGCAAGATCTCCCTAGTACCCTCAATTTCAAACAACCTGGTGAGAGTCCGCCTCTCACCATTGTTCCTGATCATCTTGGAAATGATGGAACATCAAACAACCACATAGCTTATGAGGATATTAGAAGTGCCTTAGAAGATACCTTGGGTATGAGACCCACTCTTTGTTCGTCTGGTGAGTCGGACTTGCCTGACAAGGCTCTTGACCTCGCTCCGACGCACCAGCCAGTTGGTTGGAGAGTTTGGATCGATGATCATAACTTCAACACCGCAACGGGAGAAACTCCTCTTCCGTTGCCCCTTAATTCCCAAACTCTCGAGAGGTTCAAGCTCTTTCAGTTTGATCCTTTGAATGAGACGCCTTTGCATCCAATTCATGAACCTCTCAATTCATCTAGCGTTTTTTGTGAAGGCGGCCAACACATGCATTTTCTGGCCCCACGTGGTGTCATGTTTCCTTTTCAGGTGCACTGACCCACTCTTGAAGTTTCCATTTGATGTCTCTTGACAAATGAAGATGGGAACTTATGTTTGTACATAGTTATATATATAAAATAAAATAAAATATATGTTGTATTTATCCATTCTTTAGTATCTCACAAGTTTTTGAGGGAATTCGGGTTTTTTTCCATCAATAGAGCCATGAACTTTCCTTTGTACTTCACGTTGGTGAGATCTTTCCTTTTTCATGCATAAATCCACGTAGTATCTTGCTCACATTCATTGGGGACAATGCATGATTTAGGTGTGGGGGGTGTTTATGTATATATTTATTTATAGATCTGTCTTTTATTTCTAAAAATAAAAAAAATAATAAATAAAAATAAATAAATAAATAAAAATCATCAATGTTTCATGACATAGCTTAAGATTGAACTGCTAAAACCCGTGTACAAATTGCATTGAGTTTTTGTTCCTTATTATATAGTTCTGCTTGTAGAAATTGTGACATAAATCTAAGTTCCAAAGAAATAACCCATTACCCTTTAAGACATGTATGCACTTAAATTGGATGAATCAAATCTTTGAAGTGGTTGATAAAAAGCAGAGGTTGAGGAAAATATACCGGGAAGTGTGGACTTCTAATAGCAATTAAGCCTTGATGAAAATAAAAATAAAAATAAAGGAATAAAGTGAAGAAAACACATTTTGCAAAATGGTTACAAAAGCCCAAGCCTTTGAGTCACTGGTCCGTAGGGGTATCTTGAAACCCGGTAACTTGAGTCTACCAGCTCGGGATTATCGACCAAACTCGCTACACGAATGCAAAAGGGTAAAAGTGTCAAAAAGTAAATGTGTTGAATCACGGAAGAAAAGAAAAGAAATAATAATAATACTCAAGGCCCAAAGCTAAAAGAATGATCCATGCCATGGTTGATCCGAATGATACTTCACCACCAGAGGAGGCGTGCAAAATAATTCAAGTGATAAACATGTGTAGAAGGGTTAGTGGTGTGAATGTTGGAGGAACAAAGACCAAGTCATATTTTTAATGAGTTAGATTCATATAATGAGCATGCAAAAATTCTTAGTGAGATGTATAAGGTTGAGGTAGGGATATTGAGAACTATTAATGAAACGTTGATTTAGGATTTTGTGGGTATATCCGCTGAAAACCCTCAGGAGACAACACTCCTCCTCCTTGGCAACAAGGAGGTTTAAAGGCTTGTTGCACATGCTAAGTGCAACCGTGATTCCTACGAAAGTGAGTTAGAATTTCCCTGTTTTTATTTTTCGTATCTTCTGTTTTGCTAGGGACTAGCAAAATCTACGTGTGGGGGTATTTGATGCATTGCATACATTGCATCATATGTCTTTCATTTAAATTACTTTTACATCAATAAATGCTACTAAGGTATGTGTTTAGTCTTATTTACAGAATACAGGGACCTGAATGCAATTTACCCACATCCCGAGCATAAACGCGTACAAAAGACTCGTTTCTATCATAAAGACCAAGTTCAAGTTTATCGGGCTTCAAATGGAAATGTATCCAAGCATAAAAGCATTCAAGACCTAATTACGAAAAGAACAAGGACTTAAGCACAAAAGTAGCCGGGGACTTAATTGCAAAAAGTGAAGGACCTAATTGCAAATCACGAGTAGCTTTTATTATTATGGATAAAATATAAAGAAAAATCAATGTGGATCTCCAAATATATGAAGAAATTAATTCGGATCTCCAAAGATATGCAAGAATCAATCCAGACGCGCAAATGACATTGAAATCATACCATAAACACACAGGAAAAATCCGGGTCGATTCTGAGCCAAAAAGGTGGCGATTCCGCCGCACCTAAAGAGCAAATTGCGGCGAATCCGCCGCACCAAATTAGATTCATGCTCTAAAATTTTTACCGGTTGCGTGTTGACGCGTGTACTTTCTTATTTCATGCTTAGGTCCCTTGTATCGGCTATAAATAGCCCCGAGAACGATGTTGTGAGGAGTTCTTCCTTTTGTTCCATAATTTAGCAATAAAATTCTGTTTCTTTTATTTTATGTTTTTAATTTTCTTTTCTTAGTTTCTCTAGGACCCCTTCTCCCTCCCTCCATCTATGAGTTTCT
Organism: Triglochin maritima; assembly: GCA_963682175.1. NCBI lineage: Eukaryota > Viridiplantae > Streptophyta > Magnoliopsida > Alismatales > Juncaginaceae > Triglochin > Triglochin maritima. The sequence continues at coordinate 22,389,724 of OY821786.1, forward strand.
AACTCTTTCCAAAGGGTGGGGGTGACGGATTTAGGGTGATGAGAAGAGAAGATGTTATTATTTTAATTTCGTATTAGTATGTTTTGATTACTTGAGTTTATGTTAAATCATTTATCATGTAATGCTTTATAAACTAATATGATTTATTATAAGTTTCAGAATTCTCTAATCTAAACCCGATATCTAAACCTCCACCCAACAGAATTCACCATCTTTGTTCTTGTTTTAGTTTTATTTGTTCATGTTTCTTGCTTTAGATAATTAAAACCCAAAAATCTCAAAACCAACCTTATTATTGTTCTTTCTTCTCTAATCGAAAATCCAAAAATAACAATATCTCTCCCTCCTTGTGTTCGACCCGTACTTGCCACCGCTTCATCGCGGCCGTGCACTTGCGGTATAAATTTAATTCTCATCAGTAGCATAAGGACTTCTTCCTTTCTCTCCTGAGTCATTCTTTCTCTCCTGTGTTCTCCCGTCTTCTCCCCTACGTACATTCTTTGGAAAAAAAAATTGGTTTGTGTGCGTGCACCTTTGTGTATGCTTTCGTGGACACGAGACGAGAGGGGTCGTTTGACGAGGAGCGTTGTCAATCCGGCTTCGATCATCGATTTATCGACACCTTCCTCCTCTCGTGTCGCACATAGTTTGGGTTCAATGGCTGCTAATTTCCGCGAGGAGGAGCAGTTGCTGGACCCACCTGAGCGTCCTGTTGTCGTTCCCATACCTCTACGTGATCGATGCTACCCGAGCCGTACTGCTCTACCTTCATGCATCGTATTGCTAGAGGCTAATGGGAACCATTTTGAGGTTAAGCCTCAGTTTATCTCCATGCTCCCTCATTTCACTAGGAAAGGTGACCCCTATATCTTTCTCAGGGAATTTGACGAGGTTTGTGCTATGTTCAAGCTGCAACAACTTAGCACAGACTCCATCCATCTTAGGCTTGTCCCCTTTGCGCTGAAGGATGACGCCAAGAAGTGGTTGTACAGCAACCAGGCGAATGCCTTTAGGACTTGGGATGAGTTTCAATCTGCATTCCTCAAGAAGTACTTCCCAAATCATCGGACTCAAAAATTGAGGAACGAAATCAATTCGTTCTATCAACTTGAGACCGAGACATTTCATGCATATCTAGAGAGGTTCAAGGAGCTACTATCCTCATGCCCTCACCATGGCATTGAGTTGTGGCGTCTTTGTCAGATTGTTTACGAGGGTCTTCACATCCCGTCCCGAACGCTCCTTGAGTCCATGTGTCAAGGAGAGTTCTTGGGAAAGGATGAAAGGGAGGCATGGGCTTTCCTAGAAGACCTTGCTGAGAAAACAATGCAATGGGAGAGTGTAAGGGAACCACCTGCATCATCTAGTATAGGAGCGAGGATCGCGAATGCAAACTCGACTAGATTGGGTGCCGCATTTGTTGTCGATACCACTACGGCCACCGAGGCATGCATGGCGGCCTTAATGCGCCGTATGGATTCGATTGAGCTCCAAAACCAACAAGGTGCACCTCACATGTCCACATCTGGTCCAGTTCCCTGTCATTCATGTGGTAGGGTAGGTCATGTAGAAAGCGAGTGTGAGTCCATTCCTCCTGAGATGGAGCGTGTCAACGCCATCTATGATAGAGCCAGGAATGACCCATACTCATCATCTTATAATCCTGGATGGAGGAACCACCCCAATTTTTAATGGAACCAAACCAATGCCCCGGGTGGTCCTTCAAACTCCTTTAGACCACATTACCAATCACACCAACCTCCCATGCATGCACATTCCTATCAGCCACCCCAAGCGCAAACAACCAATCAATCGGGTTTCCCAAATTCCAATAATATGGAAACCCGATTCAATTCGCTTGAGACCTTGACTCGTGGACTTGAAAACTCAATGAATTTTTTTATGTCAACCACGAGTCAAGTTCTCACTTCAAATCAGCAGACCATCAAATCTCTAGAGCTTCAGATGGGCCAATTGGCTCAGTCTGTACATGAAAGATAGAGAGGGTCTTTTCCTAGCCAGCCTAAGGCTAACCCCCGCATGTACCAACAACAACACATGCAAAATGAGAATGTGGTACCTCGGGGGAGGCAAGTGAACCATGTGGAGGAACATGTTCACCATGTCAATTCCATTGTGACCTTAAGGAATGGAAAACAGGTTGACAATCACATTTCCTTGCCACAACCACCACCATCTATGCAGCCCCTTAGTGGGAATGGTGGTGAAGAAGAGGCTGAGGGTGAGGGTAATACACCAAAGCTTTCTTCTCAGGCACCGCAGAAAACCTACCTGCCAAAAGCTCCCTATCCAAGTAGGTTAACCAAAAAGCAGAGTGACAACATGGACAAGATATTAGAGGTGTTTAAGCAAGTAAAGGTTAACATCCCCTTGTTGGATGTCATCCAATAAATACCTCAATATGCCAAAGTGTTGAAGGATCTCTGCACAACCAAGAGGAAGACCAATGTTCCTAAGAAAGCATTCTTGGCTGCAAATATCAGCTCACTTTTGTCCAATCCTACCTACACAAAATACAAGGACCCTGGGTGTCCTACTATTCAGTGTACGATAGGGGACACTAGAATGAGCAATGTTTTACTTGATTTAGGATCAGCGGTCAACCTCCTCCCATTCTCTGTTTATAAACAGTTGAACTTGGGAGAATTGAAACCAACTAAGATCACCCTCCAATTGGCGGATAGATCCATTCGTATTCCCATGGGGATTATCGAGGACGTGCTTATCAAAGTTGGAGATTTTATATTTCCAGTCGATTTTGTTGTCCTCGATACCAATCCTGTTGCGAACACCCACTCTCAAATACCTTTGATTTTGGTTAGACCATTTCTGGCCACCTCCAATGCCTTGATTAATTGTAGAAATGGTCTCATGAAGCTCTCATTCGGTAACATGAGTGCCGAGTTTCATGTGTTCAACTTTGGTAAGCAACATGAACCCATGGATGAACCTTTAAATCTAAATCTCATCCGCCAATTGGAGAAAGCACCACAAAATCAACGAACACCCCTAACCCCAATGCAACCCGTTGAGAATGTTCGTGGCCCCAGCGAAAACTCATTGCCTGTCTTTGCAATGCAACAAAGTGAGCTGGCCACGAACATGAATGTCCAAAGGGAGTGTTCGTTGCATGATTCAGTTGAGAGTACTAGTGAGAGTGAGACACCTCATCATATGCCTATACCAGAAGGTGTCTCTACCTCATGTCCCATGGCCATTGAGCCATTTGAGCTTCATATTGACTCCAACAAGAACCCACCTATGACCGAGCTTATGCTTGATGATCTAAATGATGGTGGGAGGTCCTTGTTGGATAACTTGGGAAGAAAACCCTCAGGAGACGACACTCCTCCTCCTTCGCGACAAGGAGGTTTAACGGCTTGTTGCACGTGCTAAGTGCAACCGTGATTCCTACGAAAGTGAGTTAGGATTTCTTGTTTTTCGTATGCTTTTCTCTTTCTTTGTTTTGCTCGGGACTAGCAAAAGTTAGGTGTGGGGGTATTTGATTGACATCATTTCATGCTTATATTTGTATCTTATATCCATTATCTTTCACCTAAAACATGCTATGTTACGAGTTTTATGTTTAGTTTTCAGGAATAAATAGGTTTGAAGAGATGAAACATAAAATGACCCAAAAACTGGGAAAAAGGACTGAATTGTGAGATCTGGGGACTGAGATGCAAGGGAGAAGGACCTGAACGTAAGACAGAAGGACCTAAGAGCAAAACAGAATACTCCACACCATCATGGGGAGTATTTTAGCAATTTGATTCGGGTCGGAGCTCCAACAAACCAATTAAATGCATCCAAGACCAGAAAATATACCAAGCAAAGCCCACAACAAAAAAGAGCACGATCTGAACCATATAAAACGCCAATTGGCGGTCCATGACCGCAAATTGGCGGTCCATTTTGGCCCAAATCCGCTAAAATTTCTCCAGCACATGTATTAGAGGATGTTTAGGCTATTTTTGGTATCTGTTTAGTCCCACATCGGGGGATTGTCCCGATTTGCCTTTTTCCATAGCTATAAATAGAACTCTTCAGCTTCCATTGTAATCACTCCATATTTTAAGTGGTTATTCTTCCTACTAGAAGTGAGGCCTTGAAGCACACACTAAAGTAGGAGGATGCTACTTTTAATGTGAGTCATTTTAATACAAGTTTTCTTTATTATGTTGTTTGTTTTATGTTTCTTGTTTTGCTTTGCTTAATCTCATTTCATTAGTTTTATTAGCTTAGTTAATATGCTTTCTTTGTTTAGTTTAATAATTAGTGTAATGTTTAGTGAGTAGTTCCATCCCCTTTGGGGGGTGGAGTAGATGTACATACATGCAAATGAGAATGGATTGAATGTTTTATTTCCAATGTGTTGATAAAACATGAATGTATGCTTGCTTGTTTAGGATAGAATTTATAACTTGATGAGTTTTGCCAAAATGATTAGACACCTCTCATGCTTGTTTAGGTTCTGAAATAAACATCTTGCATATGTAAATGTTAATCAACTAAGTTGGTGAATAGATTGATAGGTTTTGCCACAACATTTAGACACTTCCTATGCATGATAAACACCACCTTCATGTGCTTAAAGAATGTATTCTACACCCACCTCTTTGCATGTATGCACTCACTCCACCCCTTTGGGGTTTTTCCCATTTCTGTATTCCAGCATTCTTCCTTTGCTCTTAGCTTAGTTATTATTTCATTGTTTGTTTCTTTCGTTCGCATTTCATACTTCTTAGCGTAGTTTAGTGTAGAGTAGCATAATCAATCCTTCTCCCCCAATTTTTGCCACTTGATTTCGTGCAAACAAAAGGCTACTCACCTCCCTGAGGACGACCCGTACTTGCCACCGCTTCATCGTGGCTGTGCACTTGCGGTTTTAAATAAAACGTTCAACATGCACCATATTACATAAGAGTTTGTCAAAAGAGTGATTACATCAGAACACAAAACACATAGTACATGCAATCACGACAACCTAAAGTAGGCAGACGACAGGATCCAGTCCCAAAGTGCAATCTCCCTCGGTCACCACCCGCCGGAACCTAACGCGGTCCTGAAAATAAACATAACAACAATGGCTGAGTTTCCATAAGGAAACCCCCTATGACAAGCTCACCTATATGCCCTATCATACTAGTATAGCATGACATGAACACAAACCAGTAAACAACATTCCCACAAGGGCAAAACCGGACATTCGTCCTGCAATCGTTCCCGCTGCCACACAGGCCCCACGGTTTACAATCGCCACCGGTGCCACACAAGCCCAACGGTCCGCAACATCGCCGTCGCCACACAGGCCGCACGGTCCCCAACCACCGGTACCACACAGGCCACACGGTCCAAACATCGGGTCTTCGTAGAGACCTACCGTAGGCACATACGGTCTAGCGGACAATACGCAACACATCCCCACACGCGACTACACAAGCCCAGGAATCAGTGAGTAGGCGTTCGCACTTCTGCACAGGTAGAATCAGATCTGAAAACATCGAGGTCCACCACCACACCAACGGAGTCGTCACTCAGGTCGGTCCATCACCGGCGCCATACAGACCGCACGGTATCTCACTCGATAGGTGCCCAATCGAGCTACCTGCCGGAACACATCATCGGCAGTCAATCGCCGCAACCACACAGGCCACGCGAGATCCTCCCTGCTACCACATAGGCCGCACAGGGGCCCTCCCGCCGCCACACAGGCCGCACGGGCACGTGCAATCACTGCCATCAAGGCCAGTCGAACATATCCGCCACACAAAGGCCAGACAATCGACAGATCCGAACCGAAGTCCGCAGGGTCAACGAGCTCCACGTGCAAACACCAATTCTGCCGCTATGAAAGCAGGGCAGTGGCCTCCGTAGCCATCCAGGCCGGTAGTCACTTCATCCAACGACAGTTGCGTGCCCGCTGAAGCAATGGGATCCGCAATCCCTCAGACTGCTACTCTAACACGAGTCAAATCAATCCATCATATTAGTCTCCATACATGGAGGTGACGCGTCCCAAACACCAACACCTTTCCACACGACAGTCCCTGGGCAGGCACGCGTAACGCGCCCACCGTCACCTCCCGGCTCACGCACAAGGCGAGGACACGGGTTTCCGTGGACAGAGTTGGCATCCTAAACGGAACCAGGAATTCTGTCCTGTGCAAAACGGTCGACCGAAAGAGGCAACTGGGTCGACCGAAAGATTGCAACGGTCGAACTATTTGAACAAAACTTAAGTCCCAACGGCCTACCGAAAGTCTAAAACTGGTCGACCGAACGAGGTCAAAATCCAGAGTCAGGTCAACATCAATTCAAACTATCGGTCGACCGACTCAGGGGTCTCGGTCGACCGAAAACTACGAGGGCATCCTATTACTTCTAAGTCATATAATAGTCGACCGCAAGCATGCATAAAAGGTCCAGTACACTTAAGTTCCGGTCGACTGACCCAAGGAACTGGTCGACCGAAACACAACAGGCAGTCAAAAATACACTACATCGGTCGACCACCCGAGGGACCCGGTCGACCGTTGGTCGTCTTCAACCTCGCGCCAGCCAAGGTTTTCCGTCGTTTCCTCATCGCTAGCGAGGTCTCTGACCTCCCGTGACAGACCACAACTTCACCCCAACGTGGGTGAGCAACAAAGCCTCTAATGCAAGAACTTGGCATACCTTCTTCGCGAAGAACAACGAAGAACACCGGAGCTCCAACGACAACGCCTCCGGACCGCAACCTCACGCACTCTCTCCTCCTCGCGCCACACCAAGCCCAGCACGCCCTTGCCTCGCACGCCTTCACCACCAAAACATGAGCCACCGAAGGAGAGGAAAAGATGGATGGAGAGGAGAAAGGTTGAAGAAGAAGACGAAGAAGAAATGAGAGGGAGAGAAGATGAGATGGGTGTTTTCTCCCAACACAACACCCCAACCCATCCCCCTACACCACTAGCCCATGCCTCCACCATTCTTCCCCCAACTCCCATGCAAACACCAACATTAGCCCACCTAATCACCATTAGTCTCTTAAAATGGGTTAGGGTTATTACACCTTGTCTCTCTCTTAATTTCCCTCTGCTCTATCTCTTATTGTAATCTCCTCTTCTAAATACGTTATCCTCCTCTCTCTCTCCGTTATCACGTCTCCTCCCTCAACCAATACTACAACCAATAACAAAACACCATCACCACCTCACTTTACATAATTATTACGCTTCACCTTCCCTATAGCTATGCACAATTATCTTGTTGCATTTGGCATAATACACATTGGGCCTCAGAGCTAAAATCCCGAGGACTTATAATTCCATCCAATTATCAAAATACGATGTTAACAAGGGAAGTTAGAAAAAAAATATTATACCATAAATCCACTTAAATTTTAAATTGAAAAGAGCTTCTCTAAGGGCTTGATTGATTTGGAAAAAAACATTAAGAAAGTGTGGGAATTAGACTTCTAAAATGACTTCCGTAAATTGATAGTCAGGAAATCTTACAAATTACAAGTACCAGTAAAAAAATTAAACTTCAAGAGAGTTCCCATTTTCCAACACTAAAATGAGGGAAATCAATGAATGTGAAATTCAGTACTTCCCTTTACTTCCTTCTTACCAATCACACCCGAATGAAAATCTACCCACAGACATAGTATCAATAAGATGTTAAGATGATGGTCCATAATTGAATGGAGTAGAACCATATTTTATTAAATTTATATTTGCCTAAAGACATACTAACTTTTCATTCCAATAACAGAATATCACTCCAAAGGTACTCAAAACACCACAATTCGTCAATGGAACCTAAATTTCGAAGGTAATTACAGATTTCATTCTCACATCCCAATTCCCAGGCACACAAAAAATGTGTGTTCTTGGTTACACTCTGGGCAATGCAGAAGATGCAAAAAATGGAAAAATCTCCGAAGCTGCGACAGAAAACGTGATAACCGATAAAAATAGTTTTGGTATATATTTATTTGTGTTAATATGAAATTACAAGTAAGGGATATATATATATATATATATATGAAGGCTTAGTAGCCGTTGGAGAGGATTACAACATCATATTTTTCCTAATTTGTTTGTATGATGAGAGGATGTGAATTGGCTGCCTTTGGAAAGATTGTGCTAAGTTGGCGATGATGAGCTTGATCCAATATCCGGATTTTGCATTGATTTGGTCTTGCTATTTCAACATTCGCCCTCAAGTTAAGTGCGGAAGAGGTTGAATGATCCAAACTTGTGAAGGATATTCTGGAATTGGGCTTGCTCCAGTCCTTTGGTGAAGATATTTGCGAGTTGATTTCTGTTTTGGACATAGGGAACTTCGATTTCCCTTGCTTGGATTTTTTCTCTTAGGAAGTGGCAATCAACTTCGATGTGTTTGGTTCGTTTGTAAAAAACATGATTGGAAGCGATATGTCGTGTTGCGTTGTTATCATAGAACATTTGCATTGGCTCTTAACAAGTAATGTTCATTTCTTTGAGGATCTGTTTGAGCCAAATAAGCTCACTGGTAGTAGATGTCATTGCTTTTTTTAATGCTTCAACACTGGATCTTGCAACAACATTCAGCCTTTTGTTTCGCCATGTGATAAGTTTTTTTATGCAAAAACCGGTAGTGGATTTTTTATCGTGGCTACCAGCCAAATCTGTATCAGAGTAGCCAATTATAGAATAAGAATTATTTATTCTCATTAAAATGCCTTGACCTGGTGTTTTCTTCAAATATCTAAGGATTCTGTCTATGATGTCAAGGTGTTGTGTGTCAGGTGCATGTATGAATTGACTAACAGTGCTGATGACGTAAGTTATATCAGGTTTGGTGACAATGAGATCTATGAGTTTCCCTACTAATATTTGAAAATATCTTTTAGGGGTTGACCTTCGGTGTGACTCACCTTTCGGTTTGTCTCAATGGGGGTATTGGCAGGTTTAGATCCCAATTTACCAGTTTCTTCTAGTAAGTCGAGGACATATTTACGTTGACATAAGAACATGCCTTTCTTGGAGTGAGCCCTCTCAACGCCTAGGAAATATTTCATGAATCTGAATCTTTGATAGCAAACTTGGATTTAAGATATGATTTTACTAAGCTGATTTCATTGTCATTGTTTCCTATAATTATGATATCATCAACATACACAGGAAGGATGATGGTGATGTTATTGAAATGCTTAATAAACATGGATGCATCAACATTGCTTTTAAAGAAACCAAAAAGGAGGGAGTGACTGAGTTTTGCATACAATGCTCTGGGAGATTGCTTCAATCCGTAGATGGATTTGTGAAGTTTATAAACTTAATTTGGGGAATGATTATAGCGAGGAGGAGTCATGTATACCTCTTCTTCAAGGGTGCCTTGAAACACCATTTTGCTCAGGAGTGTTAATGCAGGTAGTTGGATGAAAAATCCCTTTAGTTTTCAAAAAAATTGAAATACATTGCTAGTATATTTCGAGCCATTGTCAGACCTAGTTTTTATTTTGGTGTCATACATGTCTTCAATGAAAGTGACATATTCACAAAAAATACAAAAAAACATCAGATTTAGATTTAAGCAGGTGTAACCAAGTTGTGTGAGAAAAATCATCAATAAAGGTGATAAAATATTTAAAACCGTTGTAAGATTCTACCTGGGTAGGACCCCAAATATCAGAGTGGATTAATTCCAAAGGCTTTCCCATCTTAATAGTAGATGAATAAAAAGGCAATCCGGTTTGCTTTGCTAAACGACAAATTTCACAACACAAATCAAATGTAAGATGTAAACTAGGAAATAAATGTTTTAAAACAGTGTACGATGGGTGACCCATACGTTTGTGCCATAGCTCGTGAGACTGGTAGGACAAGTTATTACCCTGTAAAAAATTATCTGAGCTATCTAACACATAAAGACCATTTATAAGAATGCCTCTACCAATCATCCTCCCTGATGTCAGTCCTGAAATAACACATCAAATGGTTAGAAAATAACATTAGAATTTAATTCCTAGTGATTCGTACAACAGATAATAAGTTAGATGTGAAAGATGGAACAAGAAGAACATCTTCAGGTATGTTATTTAAAAAAATGGATTATCTTATTCCATCAATTTCTACTTGGTTTCAATTAGCAGTAGTGACACGTTTATTTATTTTAGGGTCAAAATGAATATTAGTCAACAAGTCTTTATTTCCTGTCATATGATATGTGGCTCTGGTGTCTATGATCCATGAATCACTAGTCCTAATATGATTAGCAACATAATTAAGAGTCATTAGAGGAGTTACCTTGTTGTAGACCCTTATTTTGACTGCCCCAAATGAAGAAGATTGTTCAGTTGGGCCAAAACTTGACCCATTTGTTGCTGGACTGCAACATGTGAGGCATGCGGATTCAGATCTTGAAAGCTGTGGAATTGGTGCGGGAGTCTGGAGAAATCGAGTTCGAGTGTGCCTGGATCCGCGTTGAAGTCGGACAAACAACCCCGGCAATTTTGTGCTGACCCCGACAAAACTTGCTCCACTCTTCACCACCGCTCCGCGGTCTGAGATGGGGGTAAAGGATCCAGCAACGGTCCCTGTTGTGCCCTTGTCTTTTGCAATTATCACAATGCTCGTCTTTTCTTCTTTGGAATTGTGTTTTTACCTTTATTCTTTGTTTTGGTTGGCAGGACCACAAAGGCTTGGTTTCTTTTCTTGTTGGTTGAGTCATGGCTTGTCATCTTCTTTCTTCACATTGAGTCATTGCTACGACGATATTGAGGGGCGGAAGCTCTGGTGATAGGAGGATTTTTTATTTTAGGACTTCGAAATTTGTATCCAGGCCTACCAGGAATTGGTAGATCCGGTTCTATTCGAGCCGATCTTTGATGATCTTTCGGTCGGTGCTCGGTGGTTCGTAAACCCCTATCCCGTCCCATAAACTTTTGAGGGCTCCAAGGTAGTCGGTGACTGATGATTAGTACCATATCATACATCACATTCATGCTATATATCATTTGTGTTACCCCAATGTTGTGCTACACGGTGTTTGTCTGTGGTGTTTCAGGTGTTAGGTAATAAAGAAGAGAAAGGAAGACAAAAAGATGAAATCCAAGAAGAAAGAACTCAAATGAAGCAAAGAGGACATGTTTGTCAAGGAGAATGATCCATCTGCAAATCAAGAAGGACCCAAATGGAATCCAGAGGGACCTGAACGCATGAAAAAAGATTTTTGGCGAAAAATACTTCAAAACCATGATCTTGAGTATTTCAGTAATTAAAAACAAACAAGCTCGAACCAGCGGACCAGAAATGCACCCCATGTGCAAAATAGAACCTTTATGTTTAACTGAAGAAAATTGGGGCCAATCAGACCTAATTGATCAGCTTGTGGCAGATTTAAAATGGCCATTGGCGGATCCAATTGGTCCCTAATTTCTCCCGTGGCTTTATCTCCATTATATGGGTGCACCAGACTATAGAGAAAGTTATTACACTCGTCTGATTATGCCCAGATCCATCAAAACCCTCTAATCTCCTATAAATAGACTTGTAGTGTGTCCTTTCTTCTTCCTCCCTCTCCTCCTTAGGTTGGTTTCCTTTCTTGTTTAGTAGAGTAGGTTTTATTTGTTGTGTTATTAGAGTAGGTTTTAGTTTATTTATTAGTAGTGTAGTATAGGAGATGAGGAGGACCTTGGTAATCTTCATTTTTTTAATCAAGTTATGTTTTTATGTTCTTCATGTTGTTATCTTTCATCTGATGCAAATTTTGTTAACTTCCTTTGGTTAACTTTAGTTTTCTTTATTTGCTTATGAGTTGTTTTGCTTTTGTTGTTTTCTTGTTTATGGAGATGAGTAGAGAGTAGTCCATCCCCATTGGGGGTGGAGAAGAAGGTGATGTGATTATATGACGTGTAAAGTGTGTGTGTGTTAATCCTAACATTTGAACCTCACATTAGTTCCATAACCATCAAATGAGATTTTCACTCTTAACTTTGATGGGTTCATGCTCTTAAGTGATGTTTAGCATATGCTTAGATTAGTGAGCTTATTTAATGGGGAATGATGTGGTGAGGATAAAGATGGAGTGGATAAGGAGGAAACATGACATGTGTATGCATGCGCTCATGTTGGCATCATCCTAATTAATGTCTTGTATGTTTTAATGATTGTGTTAAATCTTATTTCATCTGGAGATGATTGAAATTAAGTTTAACCGCAAGTGCACGACCGTCAGTGAAGACGGGGCATGTACGGGTCAATCCACAAGGAGATTTGTCGACTCTTGTTCTTCATAAAACAAGTGGAAAAGCAAGGGAGAATAAGTGTGATTACACTAACTAAACTACGCTAAACTAGCAAGCAACAAACAAAGAAGATGAAAGCACGAGAAGAAATGAAACTAAACTAACTATAAAAGCAAGCTGGAATTCAGGAAGAAAAGCCCCCAAGGGATGGAGTGTGTGTACACATGAAATAAAGTTGTGATGATTGCATTCAAATAGGACACAAATTGCAGGTTGTGTTTTTATGCATAGGAAGTACCTAATGGTTGTGGCAAGACCTATGATCCAAATCACTAATCTAGTTGATTAATATGAGCATCAACAAGTTTGTTATTAAGAACCTAAACAAGCATAGGATGTACCTAAAGATTGTAGCAGAAACCATCAAGTTAAGTATTCTTTTTTACTCAAACAAGCATACCCACATTCATCACATAAAAATATAGCATTCATCACATTCTTCATGACATGTATAAACATACACTCCACCCCCGAAGGAGGATCAAACTACTAACTACTCATTAAACTACAAACTACATTAAGAAAATGAAACATTCTAATTACTTATACCAAGACAAAACAAAATTACGCTAAGCATGCAAGAATTAAAAGAGAAGACAACATTAAAATAAACTAAGAAAAATTATTTGATTTACATGACTCACATTACAAGTAGCATTCTTCTCCACTTGAGTTTTCCTCCAACGCTTACTCTAAGTAGAGACAATGCCACAAAGTAATGGGTAAATACAAAGGAGGAAGAAGAGTTCTATTTATAGGCATGAAAAAAGGTAACTGGGACAATCCCCAGATGTGGGACTAATGAAACCTTCCAAAAATGGATATAAACAACATAACCAACATCTGAGCCAAAGATGGTTGAATGTGGATCATAATGGGCCACCAATTGGCGGTCCAAGTCTGCTGATTGGCGATCATAAAATGTCAAATCCGACTAGTATTTGTCTGGTGCCTTTTCATCTTCAATTATTAATGTTAGGTGCACACAGTTTGGCTATGAGGATCTTTGTCATAATACTCCTCATGATGGTGTGGAGTTTCTCGATTTGCTAATTGGTCCTCTTGGCTTGCATCCAGGTCTTTCCCTCTTGCACATCGGTCCATAAGTCTTACCGATCAGTCTTTTTCTCACATTTCGGTCCTTTTGTGTCTCTTCTTCTCAAACCTCTTTTTTCCTGAAAGTTAAACATAAAACTCGTTACATAGCATTGCTTAGATTCAAAATAGAGTATATAAGACACGAATGTTTGCATGATATGATGTCAATCAAATACCCCTACACCGAGTTTTTGTTTTTCCTAAGCAAAACAACGAAAGGAAAACAAAGAAGGGAAAAACAAATGGAAAACATGATAAATCCTAACTCACTTTCAAAGGAATTACGGCTGCACTTAGCACGTGCAACAAGCCGTTAAACCCCCTTATCGCCAAGGAGGGGGAGTGTTGTCTCCTGAGGATTTTCAGTAGATATACCCACAAAATACGAACGTAGATGCTTTATTCAACCTAGTAACAAGACTCGATGGACTCATTTTTGTTGATCATAGGATATGACAAAACTACAGGCCGACTCTATATAGGTATTTAGTCCACACATCTAACCTAACGAACCATTTGTGCAAGTTAATTAAGGACTTAAGTAAAGACATGCGCAACCTTAACATCCTAAAGTGATACAAAGTGTAAAGTCCATTAAGGTTCTTATTTGCATTGCCATTTATTTTCTTCTTTTTGTTCTTTTTTTCATTTTTATTTTTTACTAATTGGTCTGTAATTCTCCCAGGGTCAGGTTTCATGCATCATTGCCTATGAGGACTTGCAATATCACGTACACATTTCCCCACATCTCCACTAGGGTGATCCCTACCACCCGTGTAACGGGAGTTCGGTTGGTGCATCCCAAGTCAGATGACTCAAAAGCACTGGGTACTAAGTCCCCTCGGACCTAATTTCCCGAGTGGTAGGAACCATGCGAGAAGAGAGAACACCCTTCCCACTTATTTATTATCTACACATGAACCAAAACCCCTACACTTACGATTTTACAAAAAAGAGTTTAAAGGTCCCTAACTACGACAAACTTCCTTATAACAACATACACGAATTATTTGACTCAATAGGTTCAGGGTGGACTTCTTTGTTTATTTGAGTACTGAAACCCTATGATTACTCTCCACCCGAGGGAAAACCGGGGTGCATCCTTATGACTAGATAAGACCTAAAGTCAGTGTACTAGATATCCTAATGTATCATGTTCAAGACAATTCTGGGAGCTTCCTTTTACTTTGCCTCTCAACGGTTTTTGCACATGCTAAACACACGCAAAACCCACAAAACATTTTCTTTCGCAAACGCATGAAGATTTTGAAAGAAATAAAATTTTTAAAGCACCAGACAAGCAAAAAAGACAAGTCACCCAAGGATCATGGCAAGTAGATTTAGTGATATTAAATGCAGAACACTAACATGACCCTAACAATGCACACAAAAGGAAACAAAACAAAAGGAAAAAGACTTGACTATGTACACATGTAAAACACCCCCCCACACACACACACACACTTACTTCTTGCATTGTCCTCAATAAATGTAAGCATGATACTACATGAAGTTATACATGAGAATGGAAATATCTCATCAACGTGAAGCGCAAAGGAAAGTTCATGGTTATGTTTATGGATACAAACCCGAATTCCCCTTAAAACCTGTGAAATACTAAAGAATGGAGAAAAATACGTGAAACAAATGAGGCCCAAATACACAGGGGTTGGAGCCCACAACAAGCTGTGCTCACTCTTGGAGTCTTCTTGTTTTTTTTGTTTTTTTTTGAAATATAACAATGTACAAAAATAAGTTCCCATCTTCATTTGTCAAAGGACATCAAATGAGAACCTCAAAAGTGGGTTAATGCACTTGGAATGGGAACATGACACCACGCAAGGCCAAAATATTGTGGGCCCTCCTCACAAAGTGCACAAGATGCAATGAGAGGTTCAGGAATTAGATGCAAAGGCGTCTCACTCAAAGGATCAAACTGAAAGAGCTCGAACCTCTCAAGAGTTTGGGAAAAATTGTGCAATGGAAGAAGAATTTCTCCCGTTGTGGTACTGAGTTTGTGGGTCGATCCTTAGTCTGTCAGCAGGTGAAGATTGAGCATCAGCGACCAGTGGGACCGATGCAGTGTATTGAACTTCCTGAGTGTAAGTGGGAGCACGTGACGATGGATTTTGTCACGGGGTTGCCGAAGACGAGGAGATTCCACGACGCAATTTGGGTGATAGTCGATCGACTGACCAAGTCGACACACTTCTTAGCGATCAGGACCACGTTGCCTCTGGAGGGCCTAGCTAAGTTGTACGTGGAGGAGATCGTCAGGCTGCACGGAGTACCAGTGAGCATCATCTCTGATCGAGATCCCAGATTTACATCCAGGTTTTGGGGGAGTCTGCAGCAGGCTTTGGGGACACGACTGAGATTAAGTACAACGTTTCACCCACAGACAAATGGTCAGTCAGAGAGGACGATCCAGACCCTGGAGGATATGCTGAGAGCATGTACACTGGATTGGGCAGGACACTGGGATGAGTACCTTCCGTTGATAGAGTTCGCCTACAACAACAGCTACCATTCGAGTATTGGGATGACACCGTATGAGGCGTTGTACGGGAGGCCTTGCAGATCACCAGTATGTTGGAGTGATGTAGGCGAGAGGTAGTTAGTGGGGCCAGAGCTCGTGCAGATGTATGCAGAGAAGGTGAATGTGATCAGGAGGAGGTTTGCCACAGCACAGAGCAGGCAGAAGAGTTATGCCGATAGACGCAGATGAGCATTGAGCTTTAAGGTTGGCGACCATGTGTTTCTGAAGATCTCCCCGGCTCGGGGAGTAATGAGGTTTGGGAAGAAGGGGATGCTCAGTCCGAGGTATGTCGGCCCGTTTGAGATCCTAGACCGAGTTGGAGAGGTTGCCTACCAGATTGCATTGCCACCGCAGTTTTCCGGTCTTCACAATGTCTTCCATGTATCGATGTTGAGGAAGTACGTTGCAGATCCAGCTCACGTGATTGAGATTGCAGTGCCAAATATCCAGTAGGACATGTCACTCGAGGAGAGACCAGTCGAGATCGTGGATTGTATGGATCATCAGCTCAGGATGAGGACCATTCCGATGGTGAAGGTCCGGTGGCAGCATCATAGTGAGCGTGAGGCCACCTGGGAGATCGAGGAGGAAGTTCAGAAGCAATATTCAGAGCTTTTCGGTGAGTTGCTTGTTTGATTTCGGAACGAAATCCTTTTAAGGAGGGTAGGTTGTTAGACCCTAACCCATGCTTAGGCTAATCCCGGGTTTTGTGGAGGGATTAACATGGGAAATAGGAGAGAGAACAATGATGGTGATGGGGGTAGGTGGCCGGTTACTGTGGTTGTGTGGTTTGAGGAGGAAAAACCATCATCTCTTCATTTCCTCTCTTTTTCTTCACTCAACCTCTTTCTCTCACCATTTCTCTCACTTTCTTACTCTCTTCCGACAACCAGAGTTTGTGGAGGCGACTCCGGAGTGTGGAGGGGAGCTTGGAGTTGAAGAGACGCGGACGTGAGGTGCATTGGAGCGGGGGTGCTGTCGGGCGTCGACGTTGAGCGGAACTCCGGTGTGCTCCGTCTTCTCCTTGAGGTATGTCGGCTTTTAGTGTGGTTTTGTTGTTCCCCCCCCCCCCCACGTTGGTGGGAAGTTGTGGTCGGTCGCGGGAGGTCGGAGACCTCGCCGGCAACGAGAAACGGCATAAAATCCTTGGCTGGCGCAAGGTTGCTATCGACCAACGGTCGACCGGTGCCTTCGGGCGGTCGACCGGTTTTACCTTTTTGCCCGACTTTAACCAACACCGGTCGAACGATGCCAATGTGTCGATCGACCGGTTGCATATGTGCTGGTGGGTTGGAGGCTTACTATCGGTTTTCGGTTTACCATCCTTTGTTTTGGGTCGACCGGAACTTAAGTGTACTGGATGATTATGCTATATTGTTCGACCGTTATATGACGTAGACTATTAGGATGACCCTGCTAGTTTTCTGTCGACCGGGACCCCTGAGTCGGTCGACCGAATAGTCTTGTGGATTTTTACCAACTCCGGATTTTGACCTCGTGTTCGGTCGACCGGTTTTAGACTGTTGTTCGACCGTTTGGACTTAAGTGACGCGCAGAATAGTTCGACCGTTGTATACTTTCGGTCGACCGAACCTATCGGGGATGGTCGACCGGTTAGGCTTTTTCGGTCGACCATTTGTGTGGAGAACTGAATTCCTGGTCCTCGTGTTGTGTCAACTCTGTCCACGGAAACCTGTGTCCTCGCTGAGAGCGTAAGCCAGGAGGTGACGATGGGTACGTGCTCGTGCCTGCCCAGGGACCTCCGTATGGAAGAGTGTGGACACTTGGGTCGCGCCACCTCTTGTATGGACCGTGGTGTGACGTTTTGTTGCCTTACTCTTGTTGAGTAGCAGACCTGAGGGATCGTGGATCCTAATGCGTGTTAACGCTTGGCTCGAGGAGCATGATGACCCTGCAGACTACGGTCTGGACCCGTCTGATGTTGTGTCGGCGATGCCGCCGAAGTTTTTTCCGGCGATGATGGTGTCGACGATGTTCCGTTTTGTGGTTGTGTCGTCCGATGTTGTGCC
Source organism: Triglochin maritima (assembly GCA_963682175.1). Classification (NCBI taxonomy): domain Eukaryota; kingdom Viridiplantae; phylum Streptophyta; class Magnoliopsida; order Alismatales; family Juncaginaceae; genus Triglochin; species Triglochin maritima. Next base: position 22,407,689 of record OY821786.1, read on the forward strand.
AGACGTATGTTGTACCACCGATGTTGTGTCGGCGATGCCGCCGATGTTGTTCCGGTGATGATCCCCGATTGGGCACCTATCTTGGGATGTTGACCGACCGGGCTACGGCTCCGTCGTTGGTGGTGTAGACCACGTGGTTCTTTGCGCGGAAGTGCGGACGCTCCTCACCGATCTTTTTGGCTCGAGTAGTCGCGTGTGGGGGGTGCGTCGCATACTGTCCGTAAGACCGTAAGTGTCTACGGTAGGTTTCCGAGGGAGACCCGTTGTTGCTGGACTGATGTCCTTGTGGACCCTATTGAGGGTCATTGCTGTTGTTGGACTGAGGTCCCGTTTACCCTTGGAGGGATTTGATGCATTGCAAATGTGATATGACATGATACTAGTATGATAGGTTCATTTACCATACTGTTGCATTCATATAGGCGAGCTTGGCATACGGGGTTTCCTAATGGAAAACTCAGGCATCGTTATTTGATTCATATTTCGGGCACACACATTTTGGGGTCAGGATCCTCTTCGGACTCTTCGAGGTCGTCGTGATTGCTTGTACCTGTCTTTTCATTTTATTGTTGTAATCACGTCTTTTGACAAACTCTGTTTGTTTTTTGGTGCACCGACTGTCGATTTATACGAGTAACATTCCCGTTGATGAGTTTATTCTGATAATCTCTTGATTGTTTAAATTTAAAATTTTTCGCTGTTTCAGGATGTTACAATAGGTCTCCATTGAATTTTATCTCTACTCTACTGCTGGAATTAGTCTAGTCAAAACGATTTTGAGTTTCACTTTCTATGATGTTTTTGTGCGATGATTGGCCATCCATTTTGTTCAGGTGTTTGGGAACTAATACTTGTTTCCTATTGGTTTTGATAAAATATGATGACGGATATCAGTGTCAAAGGCAGCTAGTAGGAGTATAGGTGGATAATCATGATCTCAAAGTTTGGGTAAGAACGTTCGAGCCTAGATGTGAAATAGTAGGACGATTGTATGTCAAAATTAGTGGAATATAGGAAAAGAGTTTCCCATGACAATTATATTGGATTAATCTTAGGATTAAGATGATGTTTGCCCAAAGCACTGATACGTGGCGCACTCTCATTGGTTGCGCATTAGGGTTTTGGGTGGGGCCATCTATATAAGGAGGGGAGCCTCCCATTGGATGAATTAATTCTTGTGTGCAAACCCTAACCCCACCAAACCCTAGCCGCCACCTCTCCCTCTCTCTCCCATTCTTCCCTCCACATCCACCAAGCTAATCCGTAGACTCTTGGGTTGTGGACACGTGCTTCTTCTCCAAGAGAGTAGGAGACCGACCGGTGAGAAGGATTCCGTAAGGTGACCTCCGATCTTCCTTCCGCTGCTACAGGTTCTCTCCAAGAAAGGTACTCTTGAACCTGTAGAATCGTTATTTGCTTACATTGGTACCAGAGCCATCTCGGTTACCTTCGAATCCTCACCATGCTTGACGAATTTTTGTTTCATGATAATCTGATTTGAGATAAAAACAAAATATTCGGTGGTTATGTTTTTGGAGAAAGAAAGAAAACAGAAAATCAGCATTGCTTATTTACATGATGCGCATGTTATATATGTTGATTGTTCATGATTTTTTTTCTTTCAAATTCGTTTTCATATTATGGAAATGAAAACTCAGAGGTTTTTGATCTTTAAATGAAATAATATGATCATTCATTTAGAGATATAAGTGGTGCATGTTTGCTGATTTCTTTCTAACATGCAATTAGGGTTTAGACTAGTTTCTACATGTTGCGCATGTTATGGTTCATTAGAGCATGCATCTAGGGTTAGATTTTGCTCCTCCATTCTTGCGCATATGTGCATGGTTTAAGATGGATATTTCCTGATTTTATTTCGAGCCAATATGATATGTTGCTCTCCTATCATTGCACATACATAGATGTGACCAGAATTCTATTTTTTCTGTGTTGTTACCTCTATTCTTTGTGCATGTATTAGATAAAATCAGAAGTTATTTTCCATGTTGATTCTTCTAAATCATGCACATGTATACATGAAATAAGATGTCTATTTTTCCTGATTTTTACGAATTAGGGTTAGATATTATTTATTCTAATCTTTGAGCATGTATACATGAATATTGAGTTACCATATTGTATATTTCGTTTTTTTTGGAATGAGAGCATTCATTTCATTTGAAATATTTCCTTTATGATTGAATGCACATATATGTTAATCTCATTAAGGATATTTCGGATTTCTTTTGGAATAATTGCATGCATTTCATTTGAAATATTTCCTTTATGATTGAATGCACATATATGTTAATCTCATTAAGGATATTTCGGATTTCTTTTGGAATAATTGCATGCATTTCATTTGAAATATTTCCTTTATGATTGAATGCACATATATGTTAATCTCATTAAGGATATTTCGGATTTCTTTTGGGATGATTGCATGCATTTCATTTGAAATATTTCTTTTTCATCAAATGTGCATATATGTGATGTCATCCACCAAAGAATTTCGAATTTTTCTTTCCATTACAAGTAGCATAATTATTGTTGATTGCATGCTTATATTGATTATGGAAAGATTGCTAATTCTGAAATTTTTGGAAAGATATTATGGGCTGGAATTTATTGCCTTAAAAATATGTTTGGATGCTTTCCCTTGATGCAAAAAATATGTGTTGTTCTCCACCATATAATTTCGAATTTTTTCTTTCCATTAGAAGTAGCATAATTATTATTGATTGCATGATTATATTGATTATGGAAAGAAGAAAAAAATTCTGTTTTGAGAATGATTATTGTGGAGATTGGTTGTCATTACCTAACACGTTTTTTTGCCTATTTTCGTGCCCCATTCATGCATTGTTTCCTTATGCATTACTTCCTTATTGTTTGAATGAGGTGCACACTTTATGATATTTTTTTCATACGTCGGATTGTGCTAACGTACGGAAAGATTGTGGCTATGTGGAATGAATGATTCCTGATTTTATTTACTGCCTTATTGAGAGATGAGCGTAATTTCATTCATTTATTTCCATTTGCAATAGTTATCGCAATGGACTGTAATATTTATGGACTGTAATAATTATGGACTGTGGACTATTTATTGCCCTGAGGAGACGAGGGGCTCCTTTATTTTTATTATTGCGATATTATTGCTATAAGACTCATGCAGGTTCCCGTCGACGAGGCTAAATCCCTAATGCGGATCATTAGCTCGATATGGAAGTAATGTAGTAATCATATCTGTGTGATGTTGATTGTTTTTTTTGAAAACCGTTTTTTGGGAACTCGCATGCCTAGTGGGAGTTGCAAGGTTGAAGTGTTTTGTGTAAACCACCTTGCAACCGGCGGCAATTTTTTTTTATTTGCTGATTTACCATGATTTAAATCATTTTTTTTGGGTCATTAAATCATGATGGAGCTCAATATCTAGATTAGTAAAATGACTTTATTAACTATTGCATGAGGATTTGATCGAATGCTTTATGTTTTCTTTTGGTCTGAATGCTATAGCTATTAAGTCAGTTTATTCTTTATGATTATTGTAGCTCGTTATATTTTATGCTAGAACTCATGTATCGCTATGTATTTTGATTGTCCTAGATTCTTTACGGCTGCTTCCAAAAGCATTGTCGCTGATCTGACTCGAGGAAATAAACTCAATGAAAGAAATTACGATCTGTGGCATTGTAAAATTGAGTATCACTTAGAGAATCAGGACATGTTAGAAAACATAAACCAATCTATGTCTCCCCCCGAGGAGGGGAATACTGCGCAACATCGCAGAAACATAGATGTTTATAATGCATGGAAAAAGAAAGACCGAATTGCTCGAATCACAATTCTAAGTTCAATGAGGGACGATCTGTTACTGCGGTTCGAAAAGTTTTGAACTGCAAAGGCCTTGTGGGAAGCTGTGAAGTTTCAGTACGGAGTGACCTCCGTCACAAGGGCCCGTCAGCTTGGGCTTATGTTTGATGGGTATAAAATGCGCCAAGGTCACACAATGAGGCAGCATATTACCGCAATGTCAAACATGATTAGCGAGCTGAGCGTTGCCGGTCGTGCTAAGACCAATGAGGAGCAAGTGTCTGCTCTCATCAGATCATTGCCTTCGAAGAGTTGGGAGCATATGAAGGTCCATCTGACCCATGCTGATGACATCAGGACATTTGACCAGGCCGCAAAACACCTAGAGCTGGAGGAGGACCGCATGCTTGCGGAAGCCCCTCTAACTGAAGTGTTTGCTGCTGAAGCTGGTGCTCCTCGGAGGAGTGCAGGTTTTAAGCGCAAAAGAGATAGAGCTCAGGGTTTTAAAGGCAAGAAGGGTGCAAATGCAAGCAAAACAGAAAACAAAGCTGGAAAGATAAGTCTAATGTGACTTGTTTTAACTGCCGAAAGACTGGACATTTTGCTCGTGAGTGCACTGAGCAAAAGGTAATTACTGTGTGTAATCCCTCGAATTGTAACATGACTAGTTCTGTGATGCTCACTGATCATTCTCCTGTGTGGATTGTAGATTCAGGTGCCACGGACCACGTAACAAAGGATCGTTCTGCCTTCGTGGAATATCGCCGTGTTCCAAGTGGGAGGCGAATAAACATGGCAAACAACACTAGCATTGAAGTTCTTGGAGTTGGCACATGCAAAGTGGCTTTGCAAAGTGACCGGATCCTATTACTTCACGACGTGTTGTATGCACCAGCTATACGGCGAAATATTATTTCTGTTATTGTCTTGATGAGACATGGTTTCAAAGTTGTTTTTAACAATGATATGGGTTTATACCTTTCTAACATTTATTATGGACGTGCTTTTCTTTCTGACGGTTTTATTGTGTTGGACGCAATTTATGATTTCAATCATAACGCTAGTGCCTTTATGAGCCAAAGTTCCATGAATAATGATTCAGTTATGTGGCATGCTAGACTAGGTCACATTGGTGTTGACCGGATGAACAGGTTGGCAAAGGAGGGGGTATTAGGAGAATGCTCCAAATTTGAATTGCCGACCTGTGAATCTTGTCTAGCTGGAAAGGCAACTAGAAACCGTTCGGAAAAGCCATTAGGGCTACTTCTCCTTTAGAACTAATTCACTCAGATATTTGTGGACCTTTGAATGTGCGTACTAGACATGGACAAAGTTACTTCATCACATTCATTGATGACTTCACTAGATATGGTCATATTTATCTTATTTCTCACAAGTCAGAAGCTCTAGAATGTTTTAAGAAATTCATGAGCTTAGTTGAGAATCAGTTGGATAATAAGATAAAAACTCTTAGAACGGATAGAGGTGGTGAGTATCTCTCCATAATGTTCAAGGAGTTATGTGATGAAAATGAGATATCTAGACAACTCACTATGCCTTATAGAACGTTGCTAGACATGGTTAGATCCATGATGGCGCATGCGAGCTTACCAATTTCGTTTTGGGGAGATGCTCTAATGACTGCTGCCTATATCCTCAATAGAGTTCCAACAAAATCGGTTCCCTCAACTCCATATGAGTTATGGACAAGACGGAAGCCTGATTTTAGTCTGCTGCGTCCTTGGGGATGTGCGGCATACATTAATTCTACTAGTCACCGATATGGAAAACTAGGACCTAGAGGGAAAAGTGTATCTTTGTAAAATACAGTGATTTCTCCAAAGGTTATGTTTTTATCGGGGTAGACGAGAATGAAAGAAGGACGGAACTGGAGTCTAGGGATGCCACATTCTTGGAAAATGATTTTCCAACCCTTGCTGGAGCTATCAAAGAGTCAGTGGACTTCTTTGAACAACAAGATGAGGACAATGCCACTCCACGGGATCATGATCTGGAAGTTGAACATGAGGTTCCACCAGTCGATCCTAGTGGGAGCAGCAATGCTGAGGATCCGATAGCTCTCACGGAGGATGAGCCATCAGATATCCATCTGCGTCGAAGCAAACGCGGGCTCATTCCTCGTAGGCGGTTTCGCTTAGAGGAAGAGACCCTCATGATAGCTCAAAAGGAAATTGATTATGAATCATCTGGGATGACAGTAATCGATGAGCAAGAACCAGAGACCTTGAAAGAGGCTTTGGAAGGTCCAAATGCTAAAGAGTGGTTAGAAGCTATAAAGGAAGAGTTGGAGTCGATGAAAGTTAATCGAGTCTGGGACTTGGTCGACTTACCGCCGAACCGAAAGGCCATTGGGGCCAAGTGGATCCTCAAGATTAAGAGGAAGGCGGATGGATCTATTGATAGATTCAAGGCTACACTAGTAGCTAAAGGCTACACCCAAAGAGAAGGCGTGTATTTTGAGGAAACCTTTTCACCCGTGGTTAGGTTTGCCTCCATCCGCCTTCTACTAGCTCTTGTAGCTCAGATGGACTTAGAGCTTTACCAAATGGATGTAAAGACTGCTTTTCTCAATGGAGAACTTGAAGAGGAGATCTATATGGATCAACCTCAAGGTTTTGAAGTCAAAGGACAAGAGCGCAAAGTGTGCAAGCTCAATAAGTCCTTATATGGCTTAAAACAAGCGTCTAGACAGTGGAACATTCGCTTCCATCAAGCTATAACAGAGAATGCATTCTCTATACTTGAGGAAGATCACTGTGTGTACGTTAAGAGATCCAATGGTAAATTTGTCATTCTGACCTTGTATGTTGATGACATACTCATGGCTAGCAATAGCAAAGAGCTGCTGAAATCCACTAAGGAGTGGTTGTCCTCCACGTTTGATATGAAGGACATAGGTAAAGCTAGCTACGTCCTTGGTGTCAAGATAGTTAGAAATAGGTCCAAGAGACTTCTGGGATTGTCTCAAGAGACTTACATTAACAACATCTTGAAGAAATACCATATGGACAAATGCAAACCAATCGACACTCCTGTTGAGAAGGGTTTGCACTTAAGCCTTGATAAGCATCCTGAGACTCCTGAAGAGAAGGCCAAAATGGACAAGGTTCCACTTTGTGAAGGACATCATAGCGAGAAAGGAAGTTGTGTTAAGACATGTATCTACTAGTCTTATGGTAGCTGACCCTCTTACCAAGGCTATAGCTAAGGACTCGTTTGTGTCTCATGTGAAGTCATTAGGCTTACGCAGACTTTGATGTATTGACATGTCTAACTTCCTTTTATGAGTGATTGTGTTTTTCCTTTCAACTATATCTGTTTGGTTGATGTAGTTGTTCTAGCATAAAATATTATTCTGTCAATAGGGTGAAGAATGCTTACTCACACGAGCATTCGCCTCTGGCGCTTTTGATAGCGAGCAGAGATGAGACTGATCATGAAGAGATCTTGTATGATAGATCCAGAGTAGTTCATGATAGGACAGTCGCCTTGATTTGGAATCAAGATGAGATCCTCTATGTTGGTGAGGATTGACATGAATGTTCCCACGATTCATGTGACCTATAGAAGCCAAGTGCGAGCATCACATGTGGCGCCAGGTGACACCTGTATGGTGTTAAGGCGACAATGATGAAGCTCGGGTCAGGCGCAGAGGGGGTGCGACTGGACTAAGACTTGTTTGGTGTTGAGAGACATACATACTGTTGTGTGCAGTATGATCCACCATAGCATGTTTGTCATACAACATGTGCTGAGCGACCATTTGGAAGTGAAAGGATGGATCCCTGCTCCTTCACTGTGTAAGTCCAAGACATGATTGTCATTTAGTTGCCCTCAGTGACCTTCGACGACACCATGAAGCAAAGAGTTGATGTGGCTACTTTGGGATGTTATCTATGACCATGAGAGATTCGATCTAAAGAGGCATCTTCGGGAAAGGAGTCAACTCTGAGTGTAATGGTGGTCTGGGGCGAAGGGAATGGTTTGATTCGACTGCACTAAAAGTATTTGCTGGGCCCAACTGTATTGGATACATTAGCAAGTACCTTGAGGACAAGAAGGTATTCTCTCCGAGGGATCGAGATACCGTTCATGTCAAGTGAGTTTCTGAGTAAACCTGGGGAACAATGATGTGCGGTTGACTGCTTAATTGTTATTTTTGTGAGGATGTTGTCATTCTGGCCTTCTAGTAAGGTTTCTAGTTTGAGACTCCTAAATTGCAGGTGCATCACCGGTCGCACGACCCATTTGTCCGTATGATCAGAAGAGTACATGTGTCGGGGACACATATGGTCTTGTATCAGGGATACATGATCAGAGACTTGCGTATTGTGGATGCATTCTTGGAAGAGAGAAATAGTTGTATATATCAGGGATGTATACATATGTGTCAGGGACACATGAAGAGGTGACATATTGCCATCTTATGATTGTATGTATCGGGGATATATACGTATGTGTCAGGGACACAAAAGAAGATGACGTGTTGTTGACGTGCTATTGTGCAAGTGGGAGATATTGGATTAATCTTAGGATTAAGATGATGTTTGCCCAAAGCACTGACATGTGGCGCACTCTCATTGGTTGCGCATTAGGGTTTTGGGTGGGGCCATCTATATAAGGAGGGGAGCCTCCTATTGGATGAATTAATTCTTGTGTGCAAACCCTAACCCCACCAAACCCTAGCCGCCACCTCTCCCTCTCTCTCCCATTCGTCCCTCCACATCCACCAAGCTAATCCGTAGACTCTTGGGTTGTGGACACGTGCTTCTTCTCCAAGAGAGTAGGAGACCGACCGGTGAGAAGGATTCCGTAAGGTGACCTCCGATCTTCCTTCCGCTGTCACAGGTTCTCTCAAAGAAAGGTACTCCTGAACCTGTAGAATCGTTATTTGCTTACAAATTAGACATATTAGTAGATAGTTCGATACGCATACACATTTAGATATAGAGACACAAATGAAAGTGGCATACAATATTTCTCGAATAGGCTTCCTTTATCTGAACACATCTTGAACATGATAGCATTGACCGATTTAGCAAAGTTTACAGTTCGAGCAGCAATCACACGTTGCCTTGACCTTCACCTTCAAGAAGGTTTTGCCTTATCATAATCATCTCTCTTTGAACATCTTTCATGCTGGTTCTTTCAGTTGGAGATTCCTTTGCACATAATAAACCACAACGGATCATAGAAATAAGACAACCTTCCACTTTAGCATTACTTTTGATGTTGCTTGGTTGTTGTATGTCAACTCGAGGGATCAATGTCGGATCTACGATTGTCCAGATATCTGCCGGAAATGAACTTTTCACGGTCTTATACAAATTTGAGCCCTCATCAAAAGTGTCATTTGTTGGATTCATTCCGGTAACCATTTCTAGCAAGAGAATTCCATAACTGAAAACATCTCCTCGTGGGGAGATTTTAGAACCTATTCCATATTCTGCACACCAAAAATATTATGCTTCATCAGCTAATAACGTGAAAGATATTAAGATGGTTATTATTTGTGTAGGATGGCTATGGTTTGAGTTGGATTTATGTGAATTTACTTGTTTGAGTAAATTGAGGACGTCGGACTATTGAGATACTCTTTCGAAAATATTTTTTATTTTGCAAAAATTGCCTTATAAAGGCAAACTGCACATGAAAGTACCATCTTTCTACTTTTCTTTCCGAAACCCTTCATTAGTTCACTTATTTTTGCTAATAAACTAAAATCTAGGAACTACTTAATAATTGTTTTCGACCAACACATAATAGTCTGGTTAACTAGTCCTTTCGAAGTTACATTCCCAAAAACAAGACATTTTGAGATGAGATTTTTGCAAAAGTTTTTTTTTTGAAAGAGTTGAAAAATGAAATAAGTAGTAGATGAAAACCGTAGCAGAAACAATCCTGTAAAAGGCCAATAAACAACTATTGAACAGAGTATTATAAAAAAAATACTCTCTAACCTGGTGGGATGTAACCAATGGTGCCTTTCACCAACAAAGAGCTTGTGAAGGTCTCGGATAATTCATTCCCACAATTAAGTAGGATCCTTGCAAGTCCAAAATCACCAACATAGGCAGTCATTTCATTATCAAGCAGCACATTGCTTGGTTTCAGATCACAGTGAACAATTGGATATTGACCACCACAATGAAGATAGTCTAGTGTACCCGCCACATCAATTGCTATGTTTAACCTCTGCATAAGTGTAAGAGGATTTCGTGATTGATCTTGTCTTTTCTCGTCTGAATGCAACCACTCTGCTAGGCTCCCATTAGGAATGAACTCATAAACCAGAGCTTTGAAGTCATTGCCTTTGAAATCTATACTTGAGCAAGCCGTTAGAATCTTGACAAGATTTCGGTGTCGAATATTCGATAGAGCCTGACACTCTGCCATGAAACTTCTTAAAGCCCCGGTTTGCTGAAGATTGAAAACTTTGATTGCAACTTGTTTTCCAATTGACTCAACAAAACCTTTGTAAACAGTGCCAAAGCTTCCTGCACCAATCCAGTGAGTAGAAGAAAAACCATCTGTTGCCTTCAACAATTCAGCATATGATGGACAAGAGTGTGAATCTTCAATAGTTTTGCTGGACGAAGTTGATGTTTTGGCTGAAGATTCTCTTTTCCAGTAGCATAGTACAGTGAAACTGGTAAGTAATATCAAGCTTGAGAGACAAACAAGAACTATCAAGATCACATTTTTGTTTTTGTGTTGCACACATGGTTGCAAGTGCAGACTCGAAGGACCACCGCATAGTCCTTTGTTCCCGACAAAGGAAAATAAGCTCACATCCGCAAAGACCTTTCCCTCTGGCACTTCACCCTCAAGATTATTGTAAGAAAGGTTAAATTGCTTGAGGCGCGCAAGTTTCCCCATCGATGAAGGTATAACACCGGATAAATGATTTTTTGATATATCAAGTATCTCAAGACTTCGTAGTTTTTCAATTGATGTATTTATGCTTCCATGGAAGAGGTTGTTTTCCATGTAAAGTGTCGTAAGCATTATACACTTTTCTAAAGTGAACGGAAGTGTGCCGGACAATAAGTTGTTGGAGACATCTAACTCAACAAGATGTGAGAGGAGGCCAACTTCAGAAGGAAGGCAGCCACTGAAATTATTATTTGACAAGTTAAGAGCGGTGGGAATGGATCCAATGGTGAACAACCCCTTAGGTATTGAACCATCAAAACCATTGTGAGAAAGGTCAACATAATCAAGTTTCTTCATATTCCTAATACTTTCAGATATTCCTCCATTCAATTTGTTTCCATTTAAATCCAGTTTGGTCAAATTGGTGAGCTTAAACAAGGAAGCTGGTATTTGACCCACAAGACTATTTTGTATTAGACCTAAACTACCCAAGGATATGAGTTGGCCAATGGAATTTGGAATCTCTCCTCCTATGTTGCTTTGTACTATATTTAAATGAGTCAAGTTGGTAAACCTTCCTATGTCTTTAGGAATGCTTCCAGACATACGACTTCCTCCTATGGACAATTGTTGTATAGTTTTGGAGAGATTAGATAGGGTTTGTGGAAGCTCCCCTTCAAAATCATTACCTTGGAGTTGTAGTATTTCCATACTAGTGCAATTTGACAATGCATCAATGAAGCTCCAGTCTGTGCGGGTTTTGGCTTGAAAGTGGTTGTTGGCTAGAATTAAGCATTTCATTTGTTTCATTTTTCCAAAACAGGTAGGAATGACCCCACCAAAGCTGTTGTTAGATAGTTGAAGATGTTGAAGGTTCGTGGCGTCGCACAAGGATGTTGGTATTGAACCGGAGAATTTGTTCACCATTGTTAAAACATACAAACGCACATGTTCACCTTCATGCAGAGCGCCCCTTCACCAACCATCGCTTCCTCTCCCATACGATGCATCTCTTCACTCAGCATTTACTTCAAACGGTCACCCAGCTTTCCTATGTATATATATATAAACTCATGTAAACCTCAGTACAAAAAAAATATAATAGAAATCAATCCCTTTTTCCCTAATCCCGTTTAATATGGTATCAGAGCAATCGTTCCATCACTGGTGAATCTCAGAGTGCCCTCACTCATCATCGATCCACCTCAGAAAAAAACCGAAACCAAAAATCCCACCACCCATCACCTTCGCCTTTCAAGGGGGTTGAAGGAGACAAAACAAACCCCGACATCCAAAACCCCTGAAGGAAAAATCAAAAATGGCGGACTCAGAAACAAACGCTCCAAAACTGGTGTCACAGTTGCTCAACGGACAGAACTATCTGTCTTGGGCACGGGCTGTTACGCTAGCTCTCAGCGGGAAGGGAAAGCTGGGACACATCACCGGGACAGCAAAAAAACCAAAGGAGGATGCCACCGAAACAAAACAAGAAGAATGGCAGGCGACTGACCATCTTGTAATGTCATGGATAATCAACTCCATGACGTCCAAAATCGGGGCTATCTTTCTTTACAAAAATTCCGCAAAGGAGCTATGGGACGCCGCTCAAAGCATATACGGTAAAACCAACAACTTTGCTCACATATTTAAACTAAAACACGATCTGTCGCAGACAAAACAGCAAGGACAAACTATCACGGAGTATCTCGGGACACTGCAGCGTGGATGGGACGAGCTCGCCATCTACGAACCCACGACTGCTGACCCAAGAGTCCTACTCGAACGAAAGGAGCGAGATCAAATTTATCAGTTCCTCATCGGACTCGACGGCAGCTATGAAGCCATCCGAAGCCAAGTTTTGATGACCCCCACTGTCCCGGATCTCGCATCCATCATAGCAATGATCCAACGGGAGGAATCCCGTCGGACCACCGCTCAGATCGCGGTCCGATCTTCGGAAAACCAGGCATTCTTCGCCGGAGAACCCCAAAATCAGACAAGAAAATATGGAAATAAACCTCAGGAAACATGCGACAACTGTAAAAAAACCGGGCACAACAGGAACTCATGTTGGTTCCTACACCCTCATCTTCGACTAACACGGGAAGGAGGTGATCATCGGAACAAAAAACGGAACGGCGGACCAAAAGGAAACAGCGCGGCGGCAAACCCTAATATGGAAGAGGAACAAAGAAAGTGGGAAGGCGAATCGGTTATTCGCTCGGATCCACGGGGTTTTATAACCACGCGTGATTCGGGCGGATCCGGGTATGCGGGCGGAACCGGGTATGCGGGCGGAACCAGGTTTCCTTTAAACCGACCTGAAATCACAAACCGACCAGATGCTGCAACCGCTGGTCCCGGATCCAGCTCCAGATCCGACCTGATTCCACTAGATCAATTGCTGGGCCACCTCAGCGCATATTTGCAGTCCACCCCTCAGAGTTCAGGTAATTACGCAGGTATATCCTCTTGTTCCAAAAATTACTCTGCCAACAAAACAGAAAAAACACTTAGACACATAAATAATCAATGGATAATTGACTCAGGTGCTACTGATCATATGACCGGAAATTCTGGTCTAATAAGGAAAATAAAGAAACATGTGAACTCTCCTCATAATTTTGTGACTGTTGCAAATAATAATCAAGTAGAAATAAAAGGGATAGGAGAAACCACCATATTAGATCAAGTAAATAAAAATGTTTTATATATACCTACCTTCACCTCTAATCTTCTTTCAGTATCAAAAATCACACAAAATTTAAACTGTAATGTTATATTCACCCCTACTGATGTATTCTTTCAGGAGCGAACTACAGGGAAGACGATTGGTAAAGGGATTCATACCAATGGCCTTTATGTTTTAGAGGCTCAAAGCAAGAGTTTTCATACTACTAGTTTATCGAACCATATTCTATGGCACAAACGAATGGGACACCCATCTCATTTGGTTTTAAAAACGTTATTTCCTTCTATTTCTTCTGATTATGCATGTGATATTTGTCAGTATTCTAAACAAACTAGATTACCTTTTTTTAACTCTAAAACCAAATCAAGTGTTCCTTTCGAAATAGTTCACTCCGATATTTGGGGACCCGCTCCTGTCGAGTCTTACAACGGTTTTAAATATTTTTTGTTGTTTATAGATGATTTCTCACGAAATACTTGGACTTATCTTCTCAAAAACAAATCCGAAGTTTTCCAAGTTTTTTGTGACTTTACAATTTTTGTTGAAAACATGTATGATTTTAAAATTAAGACCTTAAGGACAGATAACGGGACCGAATACACCAGCCACAACTTTCAAATTTTTTTGAAAAATCAGGGAATATTACACCAATTAATATGTATACATACCCCTGAACAAATTAATATGTATACATACCCCTGAACAAAATGGAGTTTCAGAACGGAAAAATCGTCATCTTCTAAATGTAACAAGGTCATTGCTCTTTCAAAATCATGTTCCCAAACGTTTTTGGTCTGACGCTATCTTAACTGCGACTTATCTAATAAATCGTCTTCCTAGTCCTACTATTCAGAATAAACAACCGCTTGAGATACTCTTAGGACGAAAACTAACCCTAGATCATCTTAAAATCTTCGGGTGTGTATGCTTTGTTCATAAGAAACGCTTAGATAAATTTGATAGCAATGCTGTAAAATGCTTATTTCTTGGTTATTCCTTTCAAAAAAAGGGGTATAAATGCTTTGACCCTGAGTCGTGTAAAATGTATATCTCCCGAGATGTAATATTTAGGGAAACTGAACCCTACTACAACCCTACAACACAATCTCGCCCAGACTCCTCACAAGTTCTACCTGAGTTCAACATCAAAGGACACGAAGAAGGAGAAGGACAAGGAGAAGGACACGAAGAAGGAGAAGGACAAGGAGAAGGACAAGGAGAAGGACACGAAGAAGGAGAAGGACACGAAGAAGGAGAAGGACAAGGAGAAACAAGAGTTCCAACCCCAAGGAGGTCTACCCGACCAAGACGTCCTCCCACTAGGTTTAATGATTTTATCACCTCTCAAGTAACTTATCCCATTCAGAACTACCTTACCTACAAACAAATACAGCCAAACTATAGGGTTTTTCTAAACCGAATAAACGAAACCCTAGAACCAAAAAACTACGAAGAAGCTAGTAGCAATCCTAAATGGCAAAAAGCAATGCAAGAAGAACTTGAAGCCCTAGAAACCAACAACACTTGGACTCTCATCCCTAGACCAAATAAAACAAAACCCGTTGGATGCAAATGGGTTTACAAAATAAAATATAATAGCGATGGTACTATCGAAAGGTATAAAGCTCGCCTTGTAGCAAAAGGGTATACTCAAACCTATGGGCTTGACTACCTAGAAACCTTCGCACCAGTAGCAAAAATGAATATTGTTCGGGTTCTTCTTTCCATAGCAGTTAACAAAGGATGGAAGCTTTATCAAATGGATGTCAGAAATGCTTTTCTTCAAGGCACCCTTGAAGAAGAAGTATACATGGTACCCCCTCCAGGTTACAACACTTCTCCCAACCAGGTATGCAAACTCAATAAAGCCATCTATGGCCTAAAGCAATCACCCCGCGCATGGTATGCAAAACTCAGTCACTTCCTTCTTGCTTATGGTTTCTTTAAATCCTCTGCTGACGCATCTATGTTCACTAGGCATCATAAAGGAGAGATTCTCATAGTCTTGGTCTACGTAGATGATATCATCATTACTGGTGATAATAATGAACAAATTAATCAAGTTAAACACTATCTAAAAACCAAATTTGATATAAAAGATCTAGGATTCCTAAAATATTTCTTAGGAATAGAAATTGCATACTCAAAAAGGGGTCTATTTTTGTCACAAAGAAAATATGCCCTAGATCTCTTAAAAGAAACAGGAAAACTTGGGGCTAGACCAGCTAATACACCCATTGAGGCAAATCTCAAAACCAGTCCAACCAACGGTGAACCTATTAGAGACATTCACCAATACCAAAGACTTGTAGGAAAACTTATATATTTAACTGTAACCAGACCCGACATTACATTTGCTGTTAGTATAGTAAGTCAATTCATGCATGCACCTCGAACATCACATTTAGATATTATTGATAGAATTTTGAGGTACATAAAACAAACACCAGGACAAGGGTTGCTAATGAAAAATAACAATTCTAACAACATCATTGGTTTTTCAGATGCTGATTGGGCAGGAAGCCATGATCGTAGGTCAACTACCGGTTTTTGCACATTTGTTGGTGGAAATCTGGTTACTTGGAGAAGTAAGAAACAAAAGGTGGTTGCTCGATCAAGTGCAGAAGCAGAATATCGAGCAATGGCGTCCACCACCAGTGAACTCATTTGGTTAAAGCAACTTCTTCACGATATGGGTCAAACTCACACTAAAGCTATGAATATGTTTTGCGACAACAACGCCGCACGACACATTGCTTCCAATCCCGTGTTCCACGAAAGAACCAAACACATTGAAGTTGACTGTCACTTCATCCGTGAGAAAATTCAAGCTGGAGAAATAGAAGTTCCGTATGTCTCCAGTAAAGAACAATTGGCGGACGTCTTCACCAAAGCCCTAAGTAAACAACCATTCGACACCATCATAAGCAAGTTAGGCACCTACAATCTCTTCCAGGCCCAACTTGAGGGGGAGTGTTAAAACATACAAACGCACCTGTTCACCTTCATGCAGAGCGTCCCTTCACCAACCATCGCTTCCTCTCCCATACGATGCATCTCTTCACTCAGCATTTACTTCAAACGGTCACCCAGCTTTCCCATGTATATATATATATAAACTCATGTAAACCTCAGTACAAAAAAAATATAATAGAAATCAATCCCTTTTTCCCTAATCCCGTTTAATAACCATGACAGAAAATACTAGAAGACCATGATTAAAAAAGGCAACGTTGTTCGGAATATTCCCATGAAGTTTGTTCATGGAAACTGCAAAAGATCGGATGCTTGCTAGATTGTAAATTGAGGAAGGAATGGTTCCGGATAGATCATTGGAGGATAGATCAAGAACTGAAAGATTCCTTAAGTTTCCTAAAGACGAAGGGATTGGGCCTACCATTTTATTGGTTCCCATCCTCAGTACCCTTAAACTCAATAAGTTCCCTATTGATGGTGGGATCCCACCAACAAGTTTATTTTCTAAGAGTACGAGTCTCTGGAGCCTTCTAAGAGATCCGATGCCGGGAGGAATTGTACCTGACATTAAGATTAAGTTCATTAAAAGATTGCGATGTTAAGTTCAGAAAATTCAATAAAAACGATTGAATACTTCCTACAAGTTTTTTTTGCGTGGATAAGTAAAGATAACTAGTTATCCTGATATGATCTCAAGGTGCTCAACCACAAGTGCAGTTTTACAGATTTCTTTCATGAATAGGATTTTATTCTAGCATACATGTGTTTACCTTTCGCTCGTAAATAATACAAAATATTATGAAGTGTAATGTTGTTTTAAAAAGTTTTGCTTGCTCAATAATGCAAACCCAGACTTACAAGCAAAGTCTTAGCTAGAGTGAATGGGAGCTCACCTGAAAAGATGTTTCGGCTAATATCAAGAACCCGAAGGAAGGTGAATTTTCCAATTTTTGGTGTTATGTTACCAACAAGTCCAGATGCACTCAAGTTCAGACCCACCACCCTATCACGATGGCGTTGGCCACAAATGACTCCGGACCAACTACAATAGTGAAGACTAAGGTTCCAGGATGTCAGGACACCATTTGGATCAGAAGTAATATGGGATTTGAAGG
Source organism: Triglochin maritima (assembly GCA_963682175.1). Lineage (NCBI taxonomy): Eukaryota > Viridiplantae > Streptophyta > Magnoliopsida > Alismatales > Juncaginaceae > Triglochin > Triglochin maritima. The sequence goes on from OY821786.1 coordinate 22,425,185, forward strand.
ACGTAAGGCCAAGTTCATCAGTGTTTGAACTAGTTGCAGCATGAGTAGTAAAACATGAGGATAATTGGAGAAGTAGTAGTAGGATTACATGGACGGGGAACTCCATATCTATTGGATGTATGAGTGGTTTAGTGGGAGTGAAGTTGGTTTGGATACGTTTATAGGGAGCAAGTGGAGACGTTTGAGTACCGTAGATGGTAGGTCCCGTTTATTTCATTATTGCATTCGTGGTTGTCTAGTCTTGGGCGATGATTAGATTGGAAGAAAATAATCGTCTACAGACCTGTAGCATGTTTTGAAATAAGTTAGATGCTTACTTTTCAATGGTATACTGGTTACGTGGAAAATCATGTCATGAAAGGGGATACTTGTTTTTCTTGTAGAAAAGTGGATGTGGACAAACGGTCAGTTGGAATTCCAACAAAGGAACGTAGTAAATATGTTACTAGTAGAAAATATCTTCACCGAATCGTTGAATGGTCGTGATACAAATCACGAGAACAACATAGGAGATGAGCAAGATGGTGGTTACAGAAATCCGTAGGGCTAAATGAATGTTTCTTTTCCAAGTTGAAAATGTAGGGCTAAATGAATGTTACATTTTATATCCACACAATTTGTAACCGTTGGGACCAATTTTTTATTTATTTTTAGATCAATTCTTTGTCGAATGCATTATAAGATCAACCAACGCCTATCAAATTTTATGCACACGAGAAAGAGAACGTACACCGCATCGGACGGGATGGACGGACGTGGGCGCATGTGAGAGTCTGATTCTCTTACCTCTCTTTAACCTGCGAATGGGTATGAGAAGCCTAGGTAAATAAAAAATTCTCCACTTTCCAAATTTCCTAACGTGGGGTTAAATAGTATAAGAGAATCTCAATGTTCCCATCAATATATCTTAACATTGCATTTCCAATTGAATATTACATGAGTATAAACTATTGTTCAATAGTAACACTTTGTTGTTTACTTGAGCAATTGATTCTCAAGTACTTTTAGAAATAACAGTTCTGCCTAAAATTGAATTAATGTAATTGAATTTTGGGCCGTGATAGACGGATGCGCGCGTCACGGACGCGCCTTACGTGGATCTGTACAGCTCAGATATTTTCTTTGAGTCAGCGTCCAGTCAGCGAAATTTCTCTTCGCGCGTTTTGGTATTTTTAAAAAATGCCAGTTCTTTAAGTTGAACGATTCATTTCCCAATACACAGATAAGACAGTTTGCAGACCCTAGGACATCGTGCAGGCTCATTATTCGTGCAGAGCCCACACTTATCATAATAAAATATTTGTTTTTAAGTTTTACGTTGGATCAACTTAATTTGTCTAGCTTACTTTATGTGTGTGTGCAGTTTACATTATGTGTTTGTCCTGTTTACGTTATGTGTCTGTCCAGAATAAGTGTATTTTGCTGTACGGAATAAGTGTATTTGCAGTCTGGAATAAGTGTATTTGTTGTCCGGAATAAGTGTATTTGTTGTCCGGTTTAAGAATAAAGTGTGTCCACAAATGGAACATAAAGTTTGTCCGGAATAAGTGGATTTGCTGTCCGGAATACGTGTATTTGCAGTCCGGAATAAATGTAGTTGTCCAGAATAAGAAGAAAGTGTGTCCAGAAACGGAACAGAGAGTTTGTCCGGAATAAGTGTATTTGCTGTCCGGAATAAGTGTAGTTCCTGTCCGGTTTAGGAAGAAAGTTTGTCATGTTTATGTAGAAAGTTTGTCATGTTTATGTAGAAAGTTTGTCCTGTTTTGTCCTGTTTATGTAGAAAGCTTGTCCTGTTTTGTCCTGTTTATGTAGAAAGTTTGTCATGTGTTTGTCATGTTTATGTAGAAAGTTTGTCATGTTTATGTAGAAAGTTTGTCCTGTTTTGTCTTGTTTATGTAGAAAGTTTGTCATGTTTATGTAGAAAGTTTGTCCTGTTTTGTCTTGTTTATGTAGAAACATTGTCTTGTTTATGTAGAAAGTTTGTCCTGTTTATGTAGAATGTTTGTCCAGTTTATGTAGAAAGTTTGTCCTGTTTATGTAGATACAATGAGAGCACAATGAGATATTGATGGTACATATTATTGATGGTAACTATTACACAATAAGATACAATGAGAGCACAAAGACAAACAAACAATACAAGCACAAACACAAACACACAAAAATTACAAAAATAATATATATTCTCCCAGTAAATCACACACAAACAAACAATACAAACACAAACACAAACACACAAAAATTACAAAAATAATATATATTCTCCCAGTAAATCACACACAAATAAACAATACAAACACAAACACACACAAATTACAAAAATAATATATATTTTCCCAGTAAATTGGAAAGAAGATGTAAGACTTAAACATGACCGTCTCATTCACGTTACTTACGTTGTGAAGAACCTTGGGAGTCGGCATCAGACGCTTCTTCGACGTAATATCTTACTCGAAATGGTGATTTATTACGGAGAGATGTACAACATAAACCGAACAGACGTAAGTCTTCACCACGAAGCGTTGTACCTCTCTCCGGAATAAATCACCATTTCGAGCAAGATATTATTTCGAAGAAGCGTCTGATGCCGACTCCCAGGGTTCTTCACAACGTAAGCAGCGTGAATGGGACGGTCGATGTCACTTTTTCTTTCTTCTTCATTCTTTTTCTGTCGCGGGCACTCCAACAGTGCAGCAAAGATGTTGTGGTACGAAGTCTTCACCACCGGATCGTCACATTCACGATGCTAACGCTGACAAGAACATCGGGAAGTCTTCGCACCGTCCCATTCACGCTGGTTACGTTGTGAAGAATCCTGGGAGTCGGCATCAGACGCTTCTTCGACATAATATCTTACTTGAAATGGTGATTTATTCTGGAGAGAAAGAATGAAGAAGAAAGAAAGAGTGTCATCATATTTGTATTTGGTGGAGAGAGAGAACGTGCTGAGTTGAAACGCATTTAATGTGATTTGAGTGAACATCAGGAAGAAAAAACAAAAAACATTCTTGTTTTGACCACGTAAGGGCTGACATGGATGTCCACGTATAACGCATCCGTGACGCGCTGCGTTCATAAAACATTTTCCCTACCCCAAAGATAAAGATAATGTATTCTAGAAACCGTTGGGCTGTTGAAACCACCGATGATACTTACTATCAAATTCATATCGAGAAATTAGAATTATTTGAAGATAATATTTAACAAAAAGTGTATCCTCTGGAACCTATCATCCGTATAAAAGTAATTTAGCAGATGTATTATAGTAATGCAATTCTAGCAGAAAATATCCTCTCTATATTTATCTTCGTGCTTTTCCGCAACCTTGCTTTCGTTGAAAAGTCTTCGTTCGTAATCACGATTGGATGGATATCTCGCTCTCATGCGTCACCACTCAGGTCGCTTTGTTCTTTGATAATACGTCAATGGATGACGTCGAATTTTGTGTAAGAAATGTCATGTATCCCTTTCATTCTCGTGGTTGGAAGGAAGTGCCATCTTCTGCTCGGTCAAGAAGAATTGCTTTAAGTCTAATTGTAAAATCAAGAAGACTTGCACGTCCTTACGTAAAACTTCATCCTAACGCTAAACATTGAATACTTCAACATTTATTGTGATGTGTAAACTGGATATTAATTTGATTGATTTCTATTGCAATTTGCAAATGCTCTATTGCTATGTCGTGTTTGGTAAAAAAAAATTCTCTCAGCTATTATTATATTTATTTAGAACGTATATTGATTTAATATTAATTTTTTGAAAATTATAAGCTTACAACCATAAGAATCATTTTTCTCTCGTAATTTATTGAAATTATTATGGTAATTGGGACCATTTCTTAACTCCAAAATTTATGTGGAAGGTGCTCAATCAAATGTAATTTGTTTTCTTATTTTCTGAGACATCCTTGAAGACCATACGTGGATGTTGTGTAATTTACGATTTCAATCAAATAGAGATTCTTTTTAAATTACGTAAGTTTTACTGCATAAAGAAACTTTGGGAGAAATAAAGAGCTCTTGTAAACTAGCACAACAAGCCAATTCGTTTCCTATCATTGTTGTAAAATTACCACGATAAAATGCGCATAGAATGGCAGTTATGTTGACCTGAAGTCAACATTATCCTATCTTCAATTCCAGAATTCCATATTTGCAAAATTCCAGAATTCAATGACCAGAGTTACTACAATACCATAAATCTATAAGAGTGTGTTTGGATGCATGCGTCCTTTCAACCTGAATTATCGAAGTACCACATTTGCAAATGAAAATTTGAGTCTCTATGTTTCAAGTAACTCAACATTTGAAGAAAAAAAATCACACTTTTGACATCATCGTAGAAATATGCTTATGTTTCATGTCACTACTACAGAAAATAGAATATACGTCGGATGTACGGAGGTATATACGTCAGATATAAGCACTCCCAGATCCGACGTCTATATGTGCGTCGTCTATACATAGACGTCGGACGTGAGAAATCTGACGTCTATTCCTAATTAATAGACGTCGTCCTTTATTTCAGCGACGTCCATATCTAAAAAATATACGTCGGTCGTAGTTAAAGGCCAACGTCTATTCTTAAAGAATAGACGTCGGAGCATACATAAAGCCGATGTTTATTCCTTTCTTCAGGGGAATACACGTTCGTTAATACGAACAACCGACTTCTATTCTTAAACCTGGACAAAAAAAAGAGCATCCTGCAAACTTGTATTTAGTCATCGTATTCGTGTACATACAACCTGTACCAAATTCGTTCACAGATGCTGACACTTTCATCCACATGTACATATAAGCACAAACACACAAGCATACATGCACAAACACAAACATACAACCATACATGCACAAACATACAAGCATACGCAATCATTCAACACACTTGCAATTAATTCATAAACAATTGACATTCATTCTAAAATTGAGGCGATTATATTAAGGCATAAATTGTAGATTTGTAATACAAGTGCACTTGTAAATTAAATTACAAAAAATGTTAGTGACAGGAGAACATCTTAGTTCATCAACATGTTTCTGATAAAAGAGCGAGCCGATCGGTCGCGAGTTTCATCGAGCTCCTGTTGCGAGAAGGGATCACTACTTTTTGGGAAGATCTATCAAAAAAATACAAGTAAAAATTTTAATAACTAAATATTGAAACTACAACTATACAATTGAATAACGATCTACATTACCTCGGATAAGCATATGTCTTGAGTTGCCAATTTGAGGATTTCCTCTATGTATCTCATCATGTAGTAACCACATTCCGTATTTCCAACCTGCTTCCGGTACTACAAACATAGAAATTCGCTAAATATAAGTTCCTAACTTAATTAACAAAAATGAGAGAGAACATACTCTCATTCTATGCTATGTTATTCCTGCTTTTGTGGTTGTTCTCCTGCCACCTAAAACTTTGTAAACCTTAATTGCCCTGAGTAGCACAAGTTAAACTTTCATTCAATAATACTAATAAAAATCCACGAATTACAAATACGATGACTAAAACGAACTTACAAATTTAGAAGTTTCTTTATTGAGTACCTTGGTTTATTCGACCCCAACGGATCAAACCAATATGCCGAATTAGTCGTGGGACATACAACGACAAGTATCCAATGAGCCCTGTTATATATATAATTAGAAGCTTATTACAAAATAAAATTCCACTTTGAATTACAAAGTTTACCTCTCATGATAAGGGAGCAGATAATATCTTTTGTCTTCTTCTTTCAAGAGAGTCCCAAGCTGACCCGATTTATCGTCATTCCCGTATTTATATGTAGATGGACTGATAAATCCAAATACTTGATCATCGGGAAAGACTGACCTTCTGGCGTCATAAAGATGTCTACAAGTATAAAAATTATACTTTATTACAGTTTCGATAAAATTATTCAATACATTTCATTGTATACCAAAGAAAACACTTACTTCACTTGCACGTCGATAATCATGATACACAATGAATCCATCGGCACGAACTGCATGATATTCAAAATTACTTTAGATACTTCACATTTAAAAATGTAAACTGCATGTGAGAAACAAAAAGCTTAGGATTTCACAAACTATGAAAAAACATATAAGCATTAGGGTCGCATTTGAATCCAAGTTTCAAGAAATTGATTCAAAATTACTTTAGACACTTCACTTTAAAAAATGTAACTACATGTGAGAAACAAAAAGCTCAGGATTTCACAATCATGTTGGATGTTTTTTCTGCATTAAAAAAATTAATCAAGCTAAATCTATATATTCATGCATTTACTTCATTTTAACAACAAAATCAGTCGTTGGGTTTTGTAAGATAGAAGCTTATAGCATAATATTATTGTGTAAGATAGAAAGCTTAGGATTTCTTTTAACTGAATGATTCATATTTCAATAGCAAAATCAGACATTCGTTTTTCTCCATATCATGTAAAATTCCTACCATAAATTTATATCATGCATTTATCATCCCAAACAAAATACGAATACGAATACAAATACCAAATCAAATAGAAAACCAAAATGTCAAGATGAACTCCAAATCACGAAAATACGAATTTATTCAAGATGAAAACCAAAAAATCGAAATGTTGGATTCACCAACAATAAACGAGAGGAGAAGTTTACTAAAATAGAAAAGAATCATTACTACATCAAAAATTCAAAAATAAACCAACCAAAACTAACTTAACACTTATAGTGGTTAGGAATGTGGAGGCAGACAGAGGAAGAAGGAGGAGAGGGCTGGAGAAGGGGAGGAGAGGTTGGGACGTCGCTGCGGTGCCGGAGACGGTGCAGATCGGTCGGAGATCGGTCGCGGAGGAGGGTTCGGTCGTGGGACGGCTAGGGATTGGTTGGGTTTTCGTCTGAAATGAATGACAGAAAAACGACTGTTCGATTTCTTTAAGACCTATAGACGTCGGATATTATAAACAACTGACGTCTATACCCTGACATCTATATGCAAGGGGTATAGACGTCGGTCGTCTATAACATCTGACGTCTATAGGTCGACGTCTATACCCTATAGATGTCGGATGCACAGAGTATTCTAACACCCGACGTCTATGGGTCGACGTCTATACCCTATAGACATCGAATAAACTTGGCATTCCAATAGCCGACGGCTATAGTACCACATAGACGTCGGCCATGGTAACGACCGACGTCTATGCTATCTTCTCCCTACTAGACGTCGGCCTTTATAACGGCCGACGTCTATTGGGCGACGAGTAAAGCCTATTCTGCACTAGTGTGTGCTACCAAAAATACCATTTGCATAAACCATTCCCTTTCTTGATGGTACTCGATGGGTTCAATAAGTTCTCGATATGAATTTGATAGTATGCTCGATAGAGCTCGATGAATGTTTATTTCTTATGGTTGAAGCATATTGATAAATCGGTCCGACTTCCATCGATTCAACTCACTCTACAAAATACTCAATTTAATCATGTCGAGCACATATGTAAAATGAATTGAGCTTATCGAGCTTCGTCGGAAACAAAAAAAATCGGTCCGACTTCTTTCGATTCAACCCACTCCACAAAACACTCAATCCTATCATATCGAGCACACATGTAAAAGGAATCGAGTCTATCGAGCTTTGTCAGAAACACAGAAAATCGGTCAGACTTCCATCAAGTCAACACACTCCACAAAACACTCAATCTAATCCTATTAAGCACACATGTAAAAGTACTTGAGCCTATCGAGCACAACAATCGAGTTCCTATCGAACTCATATCGAGCCTATCAGTTTCATCAGAAACACCGAAAATCGATCTGACTTCCATTGATTCAACCCACTCCATAAAACACTCAATCTAATCCTATCAAGCACACATGTAAAAGGAATTGAGACTATCGAGCACAACAATCTAGTTCCTATCGAACTCATATGGAGCCTATCGAGCTTCATCAGAAACACAGAAAATCGGTCTGATTTCCATCGGTTCAACCCACCACAAAATACACAATCTAATCCTGTCTTGAACACACATGTAAAAGGAAATCGAGTCTATCACAGAAAATCGATCTGACTTCCGTCGATTCAACCCAACCACAAAACACTCAATCGAATCCTATCGAGCTCACATGCAAAAGGAATCGAGCCTATCGAGCACAACAATCGAGTTCCTATCGAACTAATATCGAATATTTTGATCTTTGTCGGAAACAAAGAAAAATGGTCCAACTTCCATCGATTCAACCCAGTCCACAAAACTCAAATCAATACCAATAAATGGAGGTAAATATGCAAATACTTTTGCAAATACCATGCTTGGCTGGAATTTACAAATCCCTCATGGCATTTTGAAATTTCACCTTTGTATAAATTTGTCAAACCCAAATTCTATGCTGAAAGGTGAAATTTCAAAATTCCACGTAACTTATTTTAACATCATTTAAATTAATACAAAATATTATTGTTACGTTTTGCTATGATTTTATGCACAATAATATGTGTTTTTAACGGTTTGGATGCAATTCAAAATTGAAAAACTACCAAAATATTATATAAATCTTTAATTGTTATTTCAATGTAACATGCTCATCCAAACATAGTAAATACAAATCACATAATTTATAAATCTTAGGATTTGTAAATCCCGCGAATTGCAAATTCAAGGAATGGGTTCCACGAACCTCTCACACATCACACAAGACAATGGGTAAAAGAAATTTACCCCCAATAGTATGGGTCCCACAACCCAACATAAACATAGATCAATAAACATAAACATGACTAGAGAAACAAGAAAGCTACAGGGTAAAATTGTAGCTCTAAAACCCACAATCAAAATGGTACAAGGGTCTAAGTGTAATTCCACTAAAATTTCCTTACAAATCACAAGTCTCATAAGTCCATGGAAAAAATAGTAAATTTCGCAATTAATAAAATTTACTACAAATATATATCAAGTCCAGAGAAAAAGAGTAGTTTTCACTAAATTAAATTATTTCCTACAATTATGAAAAGTCCATGGTTTTTCCCAGCAATTAACCCTATTATTCATTATTTATTCAAATATAAGCAAATCCAGGGTTTTTCCAGCAATTATCTCAATTTTTCATTAATTAATCAAACACATTAAATTCAGGGTTTATTCCAAAATTATCTAATTATTAAATAACTATCCAAATACAACTAAATTCCATGGATAATATGCAAAATTTCCAATACTTATCCCCAGCCAACCATGCCCCACCCCTACCTCTGCTGTCGTTACTCTCTTGTCCTGGAGCACCTCCAACCCTTGGCCAACCCGTGGAACCGGAAATATAAGGGTGGGTGGCGTACCTTGTTAGAATTTCATCGTCACGATATCGCCAAAGCTACTCGCCGCCGTCGGGACTCGGAGGAGATCAGTTTAGGTGGAATTGGTGGCTTTTGGGTTGGGTGAAGAAGAAGATGAAGAGGGGGGAGAGAGTGGTGGAGGGTGATGGCTTCGGGTGGGTCGGAAGGTCGGTGGTGCAACAATCACCCCACCAAAAAGGAAATTCGTCCGCGAAATAAAGAAAGCTACGTACCAAAAAGCTTTGGGTGCTTCTTGTTGGCTTTTTGGCCTTAATCTATGATTTGATGATTAACTAACCAAATCTTAATTACAATCAAATGTAGTGTAGCACACCTAGGCATGGAACATATTTGCCCTATCTTCATCGATGCCATGCATTGACTCCCGAATTTCTGGAGTGGGTCGCGCATTTGGGTAGGAGCACCACAGAGCATCCAGATATGATTTGCAGCTGTCTGATTGTGTCGTGATTAATCCAGACCTTCTAATCTTCTAGAAATACACTTGTAAATCTTCAAATTTCTTCTTTTTCCTATTCTGTCCCCCATTAGAGTAGATTTTATTTCTTGATTTAGTTGTGTAATTAAGGGGGTGGAGAGGAAACCTTGTAATATTTTATCAATTATTCAAGTTTTGATATCATATTCTTTACATTCTTGTCTTTAATTTGATGTCATTTATATTTCCTTGTCTTGAGTAGATTTTGATTTCTTTACATGTTGATGGGTTGTTTTTTTGTTGTTTACTTGATTAGTGAGTAGTCCATCCCCATTGGGGGTGGAGGATGATGTGAAGTGTGGATGTAGTTAGATTAGTGTGTGTGTGTGTGTGTGTGTGTGTGTGTGTTTAATCTTAATCTTGAAGCTTCAAATAATTTTTATAGTCATTTTGATGGGTATTCTCACTCTTGCCTTTTATGTGTTAGTGGTCCGAATGGATGCTTAGCACATACTTTGGTTAGTGAGCTCACTTAATTTGGAATGACGAGGTGAGATAAGATTCAAGTGGATAAAGAGATAAGATTGACATGTTAACATGTGCTTATCTTTGGCCTTAATCTATGTTTTGATGATTTAACTAACCTAATCTTGATATCAATCAAATGTAGTGTATCACACCTATGCATGGAGCATATATTGTATTGTGCTAACATCTAAAGGTGATCAAGACTCAAGGAAAAATGGAATGAAGTCAAGACATGTAATCAAGCTATTTAAAAAAAATGTAATTTTGCCTTTATTTGAGTATTAGGAATTTATGTGAACTTAATCATACAAGAGTTAATTTTTTTTCGCATATACACTAGGTTCATTCTAGAAGTCACACACCAAATTTCACATCATTTGGACTTCAATAGATCACCTAAACTTAGGTCGAAAATCACTTAAACTAAACATCTACCTGTTGTGAGAACAATCAACCGAAATGAGTTTTCTGTTCCACCATTCTACCAGTTAACGATTATCCAAATATTGATTTTACCAAGCTCCACCGGTCGACCCATTATGACATTGTGGTCGATCGATTGTCCCGTATTTTTTGGATGACCATTGTACTTGTCGTATTCTCCAATGGTGGTATCCGTATACATACACCTAACCCCTAAATACTTTTGACCACTGGTCGAACGATGCCTTTACGGCGGTCGACCAGATGCAGACAATTCCTTGCACCAAAAGTGCATGTTATTTTCGGTCGAACGAACCTTCTTCTTGTGTTCGACCGATTAACCTTTGGCCTGGCCAAAACCCTCTTAACGGTCGACCTCCCCCAAATTTATTTAGACTGTTAACTTAAGTCATAGCTCATTGGTTTGACTGTAGATTAAGTTGGTTCCAACGTTTCCCTATTTTCATGGAAATGGTTGACCGTTGATCCCGTGTTGGTCGACCGATTTTGGATAGATTTGCAGAACTTAGATTTCTTTTTTGTGTATCTTACACGAATTTCAATCAAATCTTCCATAACGGTTATAAACCTTGAGGAGCTTATAAATAGAGGTCCACACACATTATTTACACAGATCTCCAACTTTTATTTGCCTCTTACATTAGAGAGAATCCTACCATGCTATTCTACAGACTCAAAGCTTAAACTTTCAAACTTTAGATCTAATTCCTAATCATACTCTAAGTGTGCTCAAGTGAGGGAGTGTTTGAATCACTCACCATTTGTTGTCAAAATGAGTAAAGGTTTTGGTGAAAGCCCGAAGCAAATTAGAAAGGTTTTGGGGAAAGCCCGAATCATCCCTCTTAGGCTATGAGAGGAAGAAATCGAGCTCGGCGAGGATTGTTCGTGTTGTAAAGGCGTTATCTCCCTGCCCGAAACGGGGAGAGGATAGTGAATCTACTGGAATCAAGTGAAGCTTGCAAGAGAGGAAGTAGGACCCGGGTGGGGTGCCGATCCTCTATAAAAATCGTTGTCTTCATTATCGTTTCTGCTGCATGTTTAATAGAGATTAAGCAAAATTGATTAGATTAATTAGGTCACATAACGATTCCAACACTTCTCCCGCACATCCTCCTCAATCTCCTACGTAGTGTCTCGTGGGTTGTGGTACTGCCACCGAACCTTAACTGTCGGGATGATCCTCTTACAAAACTGGTGCTCCATCCAATTGATTATCTTCATTGTTCGCTCCTCTAACGACAAATCAGACTGCACCTCAGGCGTTTCCGTCTTCATCACATGTGAAGGTTCAGCAACGTGCTTGCTCAACATTGAAACATGGAAGACGTTGTGCAATCCATAAAACTTTGGCGGCAAGGCAATTGATAAGCCATGTCACCAACTCAATCCAGAATCTCAAACGACCCTATTTATTTTGGACTCCACTTCCCTCTGTGACAAAATCTCATAACTCTCTTAGTGGGAGAGATCCTCAAGAACACATGATCTCCCACCACGAAAGCTAGCCAACTCTCGTCGGCGTTGGTCTGCATAACTCTTCTGTCTACTCTGCGTTGTGGCCAATCTTTGCCTGATAACATCCACTTTCGTTGTGCACTGCTGGACAATCTCTGGACCTATTAGCTATCTCTTGCTCATGTCGCCCCAGCACGAGGGCGATCTACATGGTCCTCCATATAATGCCTCAAAGGGTGTCATCCCTATTCTGTCATGGAAGCTATTGTTGTACGCGAACTCAATCAGTGGTAGATGCTCGTTCCAGTTTCTAGCTTAATCTAAGGCATACACTCTCAACATGTCCTTGAGCATCTGTATGGCCCTCTCTAACTGACCATCCATATGAGGGTGGAAAGCCGTACTAAACTTCAGCTTTGTCCCCAGCGCCCTCTACAGTATCCCCCAGAATCCTGATGTGAATTGTGTGTCTCTGAGATGATGGATAATGGCATGCCATGCAATCTGACAATCTCGTCCACATATAGTTATGCCAAGCTACTTAGCGGTAATGTCATCCGTATCGCTAGAAAGTGCGCCGACTTGGTCAGTCGATCCATAATCACCCAGATCGCGTTGTGGAAATGCCTCGTCTTGGGTAGTCCCATAACGAAATCCATGGTCACATGCCCCCACCGGGATATAAACTCTCTGATATCCTTCTTCATGCCGCACCACCAGTAATGTCTTCGAAGATCCCTATACATCTTCGTGCTCCCAGGATGAATCGTATATCAAGCACGATGAGCCTCCTCCATGATCTCTCTCTGCAGGTCCGCTGTCACCGATACCCACAGTCTATTCCTGAACCTAAGGCCTCCATCTAGAGCTATCCTGAAATCTGACCCCTCGGTCTCTATCGATTGCATCAAAGTGCCTCTCTCTGTGTCTTCTGCCTGTTTGTAGACAATGCGCTCCACTATATCCAGCTCGACTTGCAAATCGACCAGCATAGCACTGCTATCCGTTGTTGCAAACGACCTCAACTGCATCAGGTCCTCTAACAGTCACCATTCATAGACTCGCAGACTAGCCACTGAACTCTCCCACATAAAGCGTCGCCCACCATGTTCGCCTTCCCCGGGTGGTAGGCGATCGTAAAGTCGTAATCCTTAATATACTCTAACCAGCACCGCTGCCTCATGTTCAATTCTTTCTGTGCGAACAACTATTTTAGACTTTGATGATCTGTGAACACCTCGAACTGCTCTCCATACAGGTAGTGCCTCCATATCTTCAGTGCATACACCACTGCTGCTAACTTCAGATCATGAGTAGGATAATTCTGCCAGTGGACCTTTAACTATCTCGACGCATAGGCTACTACATTCCCATGCTACATCAGCACGCACCCTAAGCCTGCACCGGACATGTCACTATAGATCACATAACCACCACTACCACTAGGAATGGTCAAGATGGGCGCGGTCGTCAACCGCCTCTTCAATTCCTGGAAATTATTCTCGCACTTCTGTGACCAGACAAACTTCACATCCTTTTTTGTCAACGCTATCGATGGTGAAGCGATTTATTGATTTGTTTTATATTAAACCGCAAGTGCACGGCCGCGTTGAAGTGGTGGCAAATACGGGTCGATCCACAGGGAGGTGTGTCGACTTTTGGTTTGTTCGAAGGCGAGTGGTAATGAAAGGAGAGAAAGATTGATTACACTTAACTACAGAAGAATGCAAAAGGAAATGAAAGATAAGTAATAAAAACTAAACCCCATAGGGGGTAGAGAAATAATGTGAATATAAAGATGTGTGTGTGTGTGTTGAATTAAGCTCCTAACAACATGTAGTGCATGAAATCATAAAACTACAACCAACTTTGCCTCTACATGAATTAAGATAAGACTACATCATTAAAACATACAAGACAATAATTGGAATGAAGCTAAATGAACTCATGTATAAAGACTAGACCCTACTATGCCTCCACATGAATTAAGATAACCCAATATCATTAAAACATACAAGACATTAACTAAGGTAAATGCAACAAGAGTACATACACTACAAATTGTGTTTCCAATATTAATTCCATCCATATCCTAACCTTATCATTCCCCATAAAATAGGTCCACTAATCAAAGCATAAGCTAAGCTTCATTCAAGAGCATTAACATATCAAAGATAAGAGTGAAAACCCATTAGATGGTTATGGAAATCATATAAAGCTCAATGGATTAAGATAACACACACTTAATACACTACATGATCATATCACATATTTCTCCACCCCCCAAATGGGGATGGAACTACTCACTACTCATTACACTAACTATATTAACAAAATGAAGCATAATACTGAAATGAAACTACACTAAGCAAGCAAGAAATACTAAATAAACTTAAAAGGAAAGGAAAGACTAAACAAGCATGCACAAATTAAAAGAAACTAGAACAATTATTTTATTAACAATGACTCACATTGAAGGTAGAATTCTTCTCCACCTTGAGTTTTTGCTTCAAGGCTCACTCCTTAGTAGAGAGAATGCCACCAAGCAATGGGTAGTTTACAATAGAAGGTGAAGAGTTCTATTTATAGCCAAAGAAAAAGGCAATCCGGGACAATCCCCCGATGTGGGACTAAACAAATACCAGAAATGGACTAAATACACACTAATACGCGACCCACCAAAATCTTAGCGGATTGGGGCCAAAACAGACCGCCAATTAGCGGTCTTGGACCGCCAATTGGCGGTCTATATGGTCGGGATCACGCTAGATTTTTTCTGGGCTTTTCTGGATGTCTTTGTTGGTCTTTGATACATCTACTTCACTTGTTGGAGCTCTGACCCGAATAGAATTACCAAACTACTCCCCATGATGGTGTGGAGTTTTCTGTTTTGCTCTTTGGTCCTTCGGTCTTACGTTCAGGTCCTTCTCCCTTGCATCTTAGTCCCCAAGTCTCACAATTAAGTCCTTTTTCCCTGCTTTTGGGTCCTTTCATGCTTCATCTCTTCAAACCTATTTATATCTGAAATTCAAACATAAAACTCGTCACGTAGCATTGCTTTGGTGTAAGATAATGGATATATGATACAAATATAAGCATGAAATGATGTCAATCAGCGATCTTCAAAAAATCCTGGATAAAGTGCTGGTAATAACCTGCCAATCCCACAAAGCTTCTGAACTCAGACACCGATGTGGACGTCTGCCACTGTGTCACTACCTCAACCTTCGCTGGGTCTACTGAAATTCCATCCCTTGACACGATCACTATTGGAAAAATGGTATTTACCGATGGACGCTTTCGTCGGCAAAGGGCGTTATTTCCGACAGCATTGGTCGATGCCGACGGAAATACCATCGGCATTGATCTGTCGAGAATACCATCATCGGGACTCACAATGCCGACAAAATTATCATCAGCATGGAAAAAATTTGTGCAAAAAAGAACGTGGAAAAAGTATGGTCGTAATCCTTAATATACCCTGACCAGCACCGTTGCCTCATGTTCAATTCATTCTATGAGAATAACTATTTCAGACTCTGATGATCTG
The DNA here is from genome assembly GCA_963682175.1 of Triglochin maritima. Classification (NCBI taxonomy): domain Eukaryota; kingdom Viridiplantae; phylum Streptophyta; class Magnoliopsida; order Alismatales; family Juncaginaceae; genus Triglochin; species Triglochin maritima. Next base: position 22,440,904 of record OY821786.1, read on the forward strand.
TGAACACCTCGAACTGCTCTCCATACAGGTAGTGCCACCATATCTTCAGTGCATACACCGCTGCTGCTAACTCTAGATCATGAGTAGGATAATTCTGCTTGTGGACCTTCAACTATCTCGACGCATAGGCTACTACCTTCCCTTGCTACATCACCACGCACCCTAAGCCCGCATCGGACATGTCACTATAGATCACATAACCACTAGGAATGGTCAAGATGGGCGCGGTCGTCAACCGCCTCTTCAATTCCTAGAAATTATTCTCGCACTTCTGTGACCAGACAATTTTCACATCCTTCTTTGTCAACTCTATCGATGGTGAAGCGATCTTCAAAAATCCTGGATAAAGTGCTGGTAATAACCTTCCAATCCCACAAAGCTTCTGATCTCAGACACCGATGTGGACGTCCGCCATTGTGTCACTGCCTCAACCTTCGCTCGGTCTACTGAAATTACATCCCTTGACACGAACACTACAGGAAAAATTGTCTTTGCCGATGGACGTTTTCGTCGGCAAAGGGTGTTATTTCCGACGGCATTGGTCGATGCCGACGGAAATACCATCGACATTGATCTGCCGGGAATACCATCATTGGGACTCACAATGCCGACAAAATTATCATCGGCATGGAAAAATTTTGTGCAAAAAAGAATGCGGAAAAAGTATGGTCGTAATCCTTAATATACCCTGACCAGCACCGCTGCCTCATGTTCAATTCTTTCTGCGAGAATAAGTATTTCAGACTATGATGATCTGTGAACACCTCGAACTGCTCTCCATACAGGTAGTGCCTCCATATCTTCAGTGCATACACCACTGCTGCTAACTCCACATCATGAGTAGGATAATTCTGCTCGTGGACCTTCAACTATCTCGACGCATAGGCTACTACCTTCCCTTGCTGCATCAACACGCACCCTAAGCCCGCATCGGACATGTCACTATAGATCACATAACCACCACTACAACTACAAATGGTCAAGAAGGGCGCGGTTGTCAACCGCCTCTTCAATTCCTGGAAATTATTCTCGCACTTCTGTGACCAGACAAACTTCACATCCTTTTTTGTCAATGCTATCGATGGTGAAGCGATCTTCAAAAAATCCTGGATAAAGTGCTGGTAATAACCTGCCAATCCCACAAAGCTTTTGATCTCAGACACCGATGTGGACGTCCGCCACTGTGTCACTGCCTCAACCTTCGCTGGGTCTACTGAAATTCCATCCCTTGACATGATCACTACATGAAAAATGGTATTTGCCGATGGACGTTTTCGTCGGCAAAGGGCGTTATTTCTGTCGGCATTGGTCCATGCCGATGGAAATATCATCGGCATTGATCTGCCGGGAATACCATCATCGGTACACACAATGCCGACAAAATTATCATCGGCATGGAAATTTTTTGTGCAAAAAATTAACGCAGAAAAAGTATGGCCCGATGGATTTTCCGTCAGACGTGAATTCCCTCTTCGACGGAAAATCCGTCGGGCCGAATTAACAGCTCGACGATTATTCCGTCGACAAGGCTTTTTTTAAATTATTGCCGACAACAATTCCGTCGGCAATTACAACGCCTGCACTAAATGAATGTTGTTAGTTACTATTAGATGACCCTGGTTGGGGCGATACACCCTGCATTAAAAATTCCCGTCGACCTTCACTTATTCAACCAATCCATTCAAATATAGAACTCATTCAACCAAACACATTCACAATAATATCAAATGTAGAACACATTCACAATAATATCAAATCTAGAACACATTCAAAATGCAATATATAGTTTTCATAAGTCATAAGAAATTGAAGTCATATAATTCACATATATTCATAAGTCCAACTACACCTTAAGAAAAACTAAGTAAAAAGTACCAACTAACGCCCGAAATAAGTTGGATCGGTCGATGGGTCGTCGTCATGCTGTGAAGATGTATCAATTCACCACTCTAAAAAAAATTGATTTTCGATTAGTTGAACAACTCAAACAAATATAAAAATTTACGAAATTAAAGAAAGAAACTACAAATTAATCGTACATATACCTGATCTTCTCTAAAATGAGCCGCCATCAACTTAGCGACGTGGGCCTTCAGCTTCTCGTGCTACTCCTGCAATGAATTTCAATATTGTTTTAGATATATTATACATGTAAAATAAACTTACAGAGTTAGTATACACATACAAGCGATACAAATTGTGAAACTTTAGTTTTAAGTTTCTCGGGATGAATGGTGTCATGTCGACCTATCGACATACTGCCTGTCCTATAGGCTCCAATGACAGCTCCGTACAATCAATCAAACTTCTCTTTCCCAATTTTTTTTATGGCTTCTTCCTCGATGATATCATGAGTCTTAACCATTAAACACTCACCCTGCTCTTGGGTTAGTGTTTGTTGTGTTAATTTCTGACTCCCTAATTATTGTATCTCAACCTACATTATTTTGATAATGTAATAAAATCTAAAAGATAAAATTGAAACTTAATTTTGTCTTCTAAAAGATTCAAACTTACCATTTGTGGCTCATTGGTATAACAGAGAGCCATTTTTTCAAGTTTGGTGAGAGGTCTAGTGATTTCATTATCATCCATCTAATTATCTAATAAAAAAACGAAACAATTCAAAATAAGAATCAATCAAAATATTAATCTAAAGATTCAAACAATTATAAGTTATAAAGACTTATTGAAACACAAAACTTACGTGAAGTTTTGTTTTGTTGGCAAATGGCTTAGATCCTATATTATGGTTCATCTTCTTACAACCACAATTCACGCTATTCGTTAACGAATTTTTCTACAACGAACAAAAAACATTAAAAAATAAGAATTGATACGACAAGTAAACAAATAAAATGCTTGAAGATTCAAAAAATTATACCTTTGCGGTTTCAGTGTTCCATTCCTCCAACATTTGGTGAAATTGATCCATGTGCACCCTTGGATCTCCCTTGCTAGACAAGTAAGCAATTCGTTCATCATCTGTCTCGAATGGGATATAGTATTTCTTCTTCAGTGAATAACGGTAATCTTGGAGGAAACCGTCGATCTTATGAAAACAATAGTGCCAGGCGTTCATATAGTTACCAAAGTCAAAATCATCCTACAAATAACATGTAATTATTTGTTAGCAATACATTTTAGCGTTCAAGTTTCAATTCAAAAATACGATAAATAAGAAACCATAACGTACCAGAAGAATATCCCAAGTGTCGACAAATGATTGACGACTGTGATGTGCCATGTTCACATTCATTGGCTAGAACTCAGGTTGTTTGGAAAATAGTGCCAAAGTGGTGTTTAACTTCTCACCACAAGGCCCAACCGGAACATCATCGTTCCATTCAACTTGGAACTGATGCCCGGTAGATGGAATAAGATCCACACCTTTAGTTGGCCCTCGACTTCTCTTTGTTGATGTGTCACCCTCATCATTTTGTCCTCCATAAGAATAATATAAGTTTTAGGTAATTTATATGAAATTAAATATTAATGTCAAATTTAAGACATTGTTACCTTCAACGTCATCGATGATACGTGCTCGAACTTTGCCACGACGCTGACTACATTTTGCTCTCCTGTCCAATTCACCTCGTACCTATGCTAGAATCCCCTCTACATCATGAGTCCTAGCAACCTCGATGATATGACGATGTGCATCTAGTGACTGAGGTTCATCTTTCGTCTGTCGAGGCGGAACAACACTCCTATGGGGAGGCATACCTGTATAACATATTTAAAAAAATAGAATGGTATAACAATGAATGATTCAAATTAAATTATTACAAAGTAACATGTAATATATAGCTAATACAATGTAAAACTTACTTAATCATCAAAGAAATCTCTAGGTCGATATTTCAATACAACGTGCCAATTACACTCAACTGGATCTTGAACATAAAAGCATTGTTCGGAGTGACACACTTAAATGAATGGATCTTTCTCATGCTTTGTTCGGGCCATGTTAATGGATGTAAAACCATTTTTATCAATTGGTATCCCATCCCTTCCTAACTCATCAAACCATGTGCATTTAAACAACACTATCTTCAAGCTCGGGTCGTAGGATAACTCAATCACTTCATCCAACATCCCATAATAGGTAATGACATAAAATATGGGATTTTTATCTCTACTACTTGAATAACTTGATGTTTCAGCTGGCATGGTAATGCCACTATGTTGGGTTCTTCTTGTAGCCTCGAGCTTTTTGGTATGAAGCTTATATCCATTCACACAATAACCCTCATACGATGTAACCTTAGTGGATGGACCTCTTGCTAGTCATTTCAAGTCATCAGTAACATCTGGACTCTCTTGAACACTCATATTATTCAGAAACTCACAAAACCAAGTCTCGAACAAATCACAGTCCATTTTTCTAGTTGATGCGGATTTAAATTCCTTTCACCTGAAGATAATTCTTACAAATAGAGATCTAGATAAGGTGCCACAATGTCTAGATTAAATAGTACGTAACGATGAACTTTCTCCAACAAAACTCGATTTAAAAAAGATTTTCCCTACCCCAAGTGGTTCTCCATCGATGTACCAAATTGCACATGTTAATTTTTGTCTCCACCTCATCCAAATAATGAGAGAATAATGTCAAACACTCCTCTGCCAAGTACCCTTCTATGATAGAGCCTTTAGGTTTAGTTTTGTTTCCAACATAACATTTCAGTGTTAGCAAATAACGCTCTATAGGATACATCCATTTGTAAAACATCTGTCCACCTAATAAAACTTCATCAACTAAGTATCTAGGTAGATGCATCATGATCGTAAAAAATCCTAGGGGAAAGATACGCTCGTGATGAGAAAGAGTAACAACAATTTCACTCTTCAACTTTTCCATTTCTGGTACATCAATTACTTGATTGCAAATACCCCTGAACAATGAAGAGAGTGACACAATAACGGCACAAATAACTTCATCCAATGCTTTCCGAACAGTAAGAGGAAGGATCTGCTGCATAAGTATGTGACAATCGTGACATTTTAAACCAGAAATCTTTCTCTCTTTCAACTATACTCTTGACTTGATATTTGACGAAAACCCATCTGGAACCTTTGGGCCATGCAACATCTTAACAAATATATATTTCTGTTGATTCGACAAGACGAATCGCGATTCTGGACCATTGCCTTTACTTGATTTCCCCAAATGTAACTCTATATGATAAAATATGGGGGTGTTTCATACACAACCAAGGTGGTAGATTATAAAGCATCAAAATCACTAGCCATGTGTTGCGACTTGCTATATTGTACCAAAAGGACTGAACCCGTCACTTGCCAAACCCAACCTAATATTTCTTGGTTCTTTAGCGAAATTCGGATAGGTCTTGTCCATGTGCTTCCACAGAAGAGCGTCAGCAGGATGACAAAAAGAACCATCATTTTTTCACTCTTCAAGATACCACCTCATTTTTTTCGCCACATCCTTGTCCATGTACAACCTACGTAGCCTTGGAATTAATGGGAAATACCTGAACACCTTAGCCAGAATTTTCTTCTGGAATATGCCTTCTTCATCTACTCCTTCTTATGACCATCTCGATGTCCCACATCGATCACAAATGTCTTTCTTTGAATCTCCTTTCCTGTACAACATGCAATCTTAATGACAAGCATCAATCTTCTTACAACTGAGTCCTAACTCTTTGACAACTTTCTTAGCTTCATAATAGGATGATGGAATATTTTTGCCACCATCTGAAAAACTTTCTCAAAGCAAAGCAAGAATCATAGAGAATGACTTATTGCTCCAACCATTCAAGATTTTCAAATGAAATAAACGAACCAAGAACAACAAGTTCATGAACTTCTTACACCCAGCACACAATGGTTCTTCAACATCTTTCACAAGTTCTGATAGACGATCTGGGTCACCAACAACTTCAGCTTCTTCTATTTCATATTCGTCGTCCACAAGATCGTCAATTTGAGGAGCATCGTTAACACTAACGTCATCTTCAACATTAACTTCTTCACTTCCAACATCTTCGTAAATATCTCGCAACATTCCTTGCATGTCATCAACAACATTTGAAGTTGAAGTAAAGGACGACTGGAATTTTCTATTCGTTCCGGATGGTTTCTTGCCATGACGTATCCACGTAGGATAATCCGGCATAAAACCTTTTAGGATGACATGTTCACGAATTTGGTCTCATTCAAGAAGTGGTTGATTTCTGCAAATTTTGCATGGGCAAAGGATTGAACCACCCAATCTTTCCAAATTTTTACTTATGAAATTTAAGAACTCATCCAACCCTTTTATGTATTTATGTGAGAATCTATTACCAATCTATAACCAAGATTTGTCTGGTACAATTTGTTGGCTTTTTGGCCTTAATCTAGGTTTTGATGATTTAATTAACCTAATCTTAACTATGATGATGTAGAGTAGCACACATATTGCATTGCATATATATTGCATGTGCTAACCTCTACAGGTGATCAAGACTCATGGAAGGAAGGAAATCAAGTCAAGATTTGTAATAAAGCTAAATGAAGACTTGTAATCTTGATTTTATTTTGAGTCTTAGGAACATGTGTAAATTGAGCATACAAGAGTTAAAAACCAATCACATACACAATAGGTTCCCTATAGAAGTCACACACGAAATTTCACATTATTTGGACTTCATTAGATCACCCAAACCTTAGTCGGAAATCACTTATAAACTTAAACCCAGATTTCTTGTGTGAACCGGTCGACCGAACCAGTTCTCAGTTCGACCGGTTTATAACAGACTCTCCACAGTGATTTTACCGAACTCTACCGGTCGACCGGTTCTACCTTTTCGGTCGACCGATCCCGGATTTTAATATGGCCGTTTTTCTTGTCGTATTCCTATAACGGTCGTATTCGTATAAAACAAACTTAACCCCAAAATACATTCGGTAACCGGTCGAACGACGACCTTGTTTCGGTCGACCGGTTGAACATTTCTTCAAGAAACAAAATTCCCTGCTATCGGTCGACTCATTCTTCGTTCAACCGTTGCACCTTTATCTCAACCGAATCCCCTGAACGGTCGACCGCCCCATACTTTGGTTCGACCGTTTAACTTAAGTAGAGTTAAGTTCTAGCTCGTTTGTCCGACCGAATATTCTTTTGTTCGACCGTTCTCTTTGAAATCATGTTAACGGTCGACCAGTTTACTAGTTTCGGTCGACCGGTTCTGGACAGATTTGCAGCCCGATTTTCTGCTTTGTGTATCTTGCACAAAACCCAATCAAATCTATCCCCAACGGCTAGAATACCTTAGGAGCTTATAAATAGAGGATCAAGACTTGTTGTTAACACAACTCTCCAACTCCAATTGTCCCAACTCATTAGAGAGAAACCTCAATCCTCAAAGCTCCCATTTTCTACACTCTATAAGCCTAAACTTCACACACTTGATCATATACTTATCCCACTCAAAGTGTGCTCAATTAGAGAGTGAATCCCACTCAGTTACAAGTGTTGTCAAAAGAAGCAAGGACTTCGGTGAAAGCCCGAAGTGTCCCTCTCGGATTGTGAGAGGAAGAATTCAAGCAAGCGAGGGTTGTTCGCGTTGCTTGTGGTGTAAAGGCGTTCTCTCCCGGCCCGGAACGGGGAGTGGTTAGTGAAGACGTAGGTGGAGCTCGCGGAGTCGAGCGGAGTCTACAAGAGAGGACTAGGACCCGGGTGGGGTGCCGAACCTCTATAAAAACGCCGAGTCTCTTTGTGGTTTGCATTGTCTTTCTCTCTCTACTTGTTTGTTTATTCCGCTGCGCATTTGTTTGCTTAATCAAGTAGAAAATTAGGGATTAGATTAAAAGTGATTAGTGGACCCATAACCCACACGATCCTACATTTGGTATCAGAGCCTTGTTAGCTAAATTTCATTACTTTACCGTAATTTTAGCATGGCTTCAACATCTAATCACTTAGAGGGTTTATGCACCACAATGCCTCCTTTGCTTAATGGGTCAAATTATGATTATTGGAAAAATAGAATGAAAATCTTTTTAATATCAAATGACCTTAAGTATTGGAAGTTTATTCAAAATCCATACATACCCCCAAATGAAGATGATTTAGATTCTCTATCTAGGACTCAAATGAAAGAAATTGAAATGAATTCAAAAATTATGAATATTCTTTATTGTGGCCTTAATGAGGGAGAATACAATAGAATTAGGGGATGTGAAAGTGCAAATGAAATATGGCATAGGTTACAAATGCATCATGAGGGTGATAGCAAAACCAAAGAAACTAGGATAAGTCTCCTCATGCATAAATATGAAATATTTTCTATGCAAATCGGTGAGAACATAAGCGACATGAACACTCGCTTCACCGATATCACTAACTCTCTTTTGATTCTTGGAAGAAGGATAAATGAAGGAGAGATGACTCGAAAATTCCTCCGGTCATTGAGCAACGATTGGGAAGACAAGGTCGTGGCAATCGAAGAATCGCACGATCTTTCAAAATTGAAGATGGAGGAACTCATTGGAAACTTGATGGCTTATGAACTTCAAATCAATCATCGGAAGGAGAAGGAAGCCACCAAGAAGATATCCACCTTGGCATTACATGCAAACCTTGATGAGCCAAGGAGAGTGGAAGAAGAGGACATTGAGGTCTTAGCCAAAGACTTCTTTAAATACCTCAAGAGAGATAAGGGAGAAAAGAATGAAAGAAGAGGTAGAAGAAGTGAGAAAAGAGAAAAAGAAAAAGAGAGGGAGGAGAGTGAAAATGAGAGGAGAGAAGGGGAGAAGAAAAAGGAGAGAAGGGAGAGGAGAAAAGAAAAGGAGAAAAGTAAGAGAAAAGAGAAGAGGTTGGAAGCTCACAAGGCTACTTGGGACGATTCATCGTCTTCATCATCATCCAAATCAACCACACCTTCATCAACAAAGGAATATGCACATATGTGCTACATGGCAATTCAAGATGAAGGAAGTGAGGTATCCTCTAACTCTTACTCTAGTAGATCACATTCTTGCTCATCTAAATCATATGCTAGTGATAGTTCATGTTCTAAAGAAGAAACTTATTCTTATGATGAACTTCAAAATGCATTCCATGATTTAGTTAAACAATATGAGATCATATGTGATAAAAACAAGAATGCTAGAAAGTTAATCAAAGATCTCCAAAGCCAAATTGATACATGCATAAATGAGAAGAATGAGGTGATTGCTAAATTTGAAAAGAATGCATCAAATCTTGAAAAATTAAGAGCAACACCTATAGATTGTGATCAACTAAATCTTCAAGCTTCTAACTTGCAATTAAGAAAAGATTTAGAAAGATTCACTAATGGAACTCATATGCTTAACATGCTATTAGGTAGTCAAAGGCAATCTTTGCAAAAACATGGTTTAGGTTACAATTTTAAATTGAAAAACCATGTATCTCACACTACTCTAAATGGTAAGCATATGTTCATTAACCATAGTTCCTCAAGTGTGTGGGCTCCCAAAACCAAAATGGTTTGGGTTCCCAAAGCTAACATTCAAGGACCCAAAGTTGTTTGGGTACCTAAATCTACTATTGTAGGAGCTTGAGGAGGAGATTGGTGGTGACCGGGTGAGCTCAAGAGTCAAATTCAAATCCGGTTGCATCACCAAATGAGATTGGAGCTAAATACGAATTCAACATTGGTATAAATTCCTATCTATACAATTCATGTTAAATCAGCTCTAATCTAGCTTCACATGCTTAATTGACATATCATATAGTTCAATTCATTGAAAATCATTATCCCTATTCATTGCAAATCATTTGTCACATCCATTGATTCTAAATGTCAAATTTTAAATGGATGTTAGAATAAGGCTTAAGTTGAAACTTAAATGAACTTAACTTGAATCATACTCATTGTTTCCATTTAGCCTTATTGATAGGGGGAGCTTAAATGTTATATCTTTTATTAGAGTAATGAAGTGCAAAATTTAGGGGGAGCAACTTCATTACAAGACATCCAAATTCTAAGCTTAAAGTCTTAAATAATTATTATTTTTGATGGATGTCAAAGGGGGAGAGATAATTAACGGGGTAACTTGGAATTTGGCATAAAATTGAACAAAAACTATGCACATCCATAGGGGGAGCATTAATATGCATAGTTTACATATACAAATTCCATGTATTTAGATAGAATTAAGATATAGGTTGCCATCATCAAAAAGGGGGAGATTGTTGGCTTTTTGGCCTTAATCTAGGTTTTGATGATTTAATTAACCTAATCTTAACTATGATGATGTAGAGTAGCACACATATTGCATTGCATATATATTGCATGTGCTAACCTCTACAGGTGATCAAGACTCATGGAAGGAAGGAAATCAAGTCAAGATTTGTAATAAAGCTAAATGAAGACTTGTAATCTTGATTTTATTTTGAGTCTTAGGAACATGTGTAAATTGAGCATACAAGAGTTAAAAACCAATCACATACACAATAGGTTCCCTATAGAAGTCACACACGAAATTTCACATTATTTGGACTTCATTAGATCACCCAAACCTTAGTCGGAAATCACTTATAAACTTAAACCCAGATTTCCTGTGTGAACCGGTCGACCGAACCAGTTCTCAGTTCGACCGGTTTATAACAGACTCTCCACAGTGATTTTACCGAACTCTACCGGTCGACCGGTTCTACCTTTTCGGTCGACCGATCCCGGATTTTAATATGGCCGTTTTTCTTGTCGTATTCCTATAACGGTCGTATTCGTATAAAACAAACTTAACCCCAAAATACATTCGGTAACCGGTCGAACGACGACCTTGTTTCGGTCGACCGGTTGAACATTTCTTCAAGAAACAAAATTCCCTGCTATCGGTCGACTCATTCTTCGTTCAACCATTGCACCTTTATCTCAACCGAATCCCCTGAACGGTCGACCGCCCCATACTTTGGTTCGACCGTTTAACTTAAGTAGAGTTAAGTTCTAGCTCGTTTGTCCGACCAAATATTCTTTTGTTCGACCGTTCTCTTTGAAATCATGTTAACGGTCGACCGGTTTACTAGTTTCGGTCGACCGGTTCTGGACAGATTTGCAGCCCGATTTTCTGCTTTGTGTATCTTGCACAAAACCCAATCAAATCTATCCCCAACGGCTAGAATACCTTAGGAGCTTATAAATAGAGGATCAAGACTTGTTGTTAACACAACTCTCCAACTCCAATTGTCCCAACTCATTAGAGAGAAACCTCAATCCTCAAAGCTCCCATTTTCTACACTCTATAAGCCTAAACTTCACACACTTGATCATATACTTATCCCACTCAAAGTGTGCTCAATTAGAGAGTGAATCCCACTCAGTTACAAGTGTTGTCAAAAGAAGCAAGGACTTCGGTGAAAGCCCGAAGTGTCCCTCTCGGATTGTGAGAGGAAGAATTCAAGCAAGCGAGGGTTGTTCGCGTTGCTTGTGGTGTAAAGGCGTTCTCTCCCGGCCCGGAACGGGGAGTGGTTAGTGAAGACGTAGGTGGAGCTCGCGGAGTCGAGCGGAGTCTACAAGAGAGGACTAGGACCCGGGTGGGGTGCCGAACCTCTATAAAAACGCCGAGTCTCTTTGTGGTTTGCATTGTCTTTCTTTCTCTACTTGTTTGTTTATTCCGCTGCGCATTTGTTTGCTTAATCAAGTAGAAAATTAGGGATTAGATTAAAAGTGATTAGTGGACCCATAACCCACACGATCCTACACAATTGACATCATATACAATCACACAAAAAATCAATTATATCTAAATATCAGTTTTTAAAAAATTCCGGTTATTAATAATTAGGGCATAACCTCCGCTAAAATTGTAAATATAAAACCATTTTCAACCTGTATTTAAACCACAAACCAAATAGATCTTAATAATCCATCACTTAAGAAATTTATATATGTTATGAAAATATACATGTGATGAATGGTTCACCTTCCAACCTCTTCATTACTTATTATAACATCTCTTGTATTTACATCTATATTTATATTTCAATTAGTATAGACTATGAATGCTTGTAACTTATACACACCTCTATATACATGAGGTTGTGTAATGTAATGAACATGGTGAATGAAAAGTCTCTACCCTTCTCCCTCAAATCTCCATGTCTCTTCATTTCACAACACGTTATCAGCACGAATGGTCTCTACTATTGTGAAGGTTAACATGTGTGTTGATCGATCAATAACCTCGAAATTATCCAAGGAAACGTAAGAGGATTTCTGATTTCTTGTCTAACTTGGTTACGCTACAAAACCGAGGTATGTGTTGGTTACTTAAAAGGTTGCGTTGCTTGATTGTGGGTTAATTTTAGATTAATATTTACACCACAAAGCTATGGCATGTAAGCAGACTTGTCGATTTTTTTGGTTCTTATGTTGTTGGTTGGACACTCATCCTCCATAAAGAGACACATGACCAGGGACGTGATTCAGATCAGATTATTATCTCTACCCTTGTGCTTTTTAAATAAGTTTGTTTGACATATGATTAAATCATTTTATTGTTGAGATTAGAACTTGTTAATTACATAAATGAATGCTTGTTCACATGGAGGGATGGTATGGTCTCATGCTTTCTTGATCGTTACAAGACCCATGTTGGTTTGGCGTTTTAATTTCTTGGTAGAGTATATCCTCACTTTAGAAGTGCATTGTTGAAATATTTTTGTTGGATAGCAAGAGTTTTTTTTACGTTTCCTGTTGTTTAAATTTTCCTATGCATGCTGACTTGTTTTGTGTATTAATATAAATCCAACTTGTACCTAAGTTAAAATAATTGAATTGCATGTGTAGATTTCTATGTATTGATTTCGTAACTTTCCTTGAAATGAGATCTATTACACGGCATGCTCATGCTATGCTTTTATTTGTATAGAAAATTCCATATTAAATGTACTTTTCATCTGGATGAGAAGGTTTTTTTTGGAGTCCACTTTCCTAGAGGCCTCGCTAAGAAATAATTGCATGATTGTGGGTTTTAATTTTTGCTTAACATTTTTAGTTATTAGTTATCATTTAATTGACTTATTAGGTAAGAAAATTGAATATTGTGAAATACGATATTTTCGAATAAAGGAAACATGAAAAAAGAGTTAAATATGAATGCTATTGTGTTTATGATGCTTATAAAATAAATTATTATATTATGCAAAAGGAAATTATATTTATGTGTATTTGTGTGCACTTATTGCGTAGTATGTCGTATCCATGTTGTGATGAATTCATATCTACTAAAGTGTTTTTGCAGTGTATGATAAGCATGAGATAATGATAGATTTGTGTATAGATATATAAATTGTCTAGTTATGGTGCTATATTGTTATGCGAGTAGATAAAAGATTTACATTAGTGTGCTTATACGAATTGTTATGTATTCATGTCAAATAAAAGAGCATTTGTAGAGTGGTGCTAGCATGTGATTATTACTTCTTAATTTGTGCAGTAAGAGAGGATTTTTTTGCTTAAATACTATAGTATTATATTTTGTTTGACGAAATATTAGTTTAATAATATTTGATGCATTACATTATACCATGCAAGATGTCAATGATATTTTGATGCATCACATTTGCAAGTATTATGAATATTCATCTCTTGAACACATGTGATTTATTTATAATGTTTATGTCATCTATATGTTATAATGTTATATATGGAAGTAATCTTTTACTCTCAATCATATTGATATTGAAAGAAAAGTAATTTAGCCTAGAAAGCTGCAAAAACATTACTCTCAATGCGTTGCATGTATATAATGATACCAAGATTGTATATTTACATAAAGAGGGTTATGAAAATGAATAAAACAATCCATGAAGGATTCTTATGATCATCAAATGGATGTGTCAATGTCAAAGTTGCGTAAACGGTAAATCCATCAAACTCATTCCCAAATGTAACTCTATGGCAAAAAGACTGTAGAGAGTTGAGATGTAAAAGGAAAATCTTCTATCAATTTTACAAGTTAATGGCCCGATACTCCAGTAGTAGTACGGAGTCCAAAAATCACAAGTAATTGATTTGCTCCATTCCATGAAGTGAATGTGTGAGCATGTCAAAGTAACCCTCCACAATAACATATATATTCTGGTTATGTGTGTTTTATTTGATATTTTGTATAAGTAATATATACTATATTTAGTAGATATATATAACCATATGATGAAATATCAATATGACAAATGGGCATTATATACCATGATACAAATATTTTATTTAATATTCTTGAGGTTCGTTGAGTTATCATATTTAATATCTTTAAGCTTTTGATTAAGTTGTTATTTCTGTTGAAACTATATTTTTTATATTTGTTAGTGCTCTCGTTAGTCTAATATATTTCCATACTTGTGATTTTTATTCACTGACGATGAGATTGTTCTAGATATTAACAATACACATGCATATGTTGCTGACATATCGATATTCAATATTTTTATGTTTGTCATGACTATTTATGTATATCATTATAATGACTTTTAATGTTTAATAGCAAAGATAGTATTTGCATTTATCGTCTTAAAAGGACAAAATATACATGCATATGGTAATATGTTGATATATTGAGAATTGAACTTAATCCTATGTGGCATCCTAGTCACTAGCCACATCACCTATGGAGGGTGAGTCATCTCGGGGTTGATGACTCAACAAGAAGGAAGACAAAAAGTTGTAGGAAAGGAAGAGACAAAGGGACTCTTTATTTTTTCTATGATTTTCGTCCTATTTTATGATGCAATTTAAGTAGAGGTTGTAATGATCTTGAATGATCATCTTTATGTAGTTTATGTTATGTTTGTGTTTTAGGTTAAGTTGAAGAGTCTTTGTAAGTGCCTATATAAGCACAAGAGTTCTCCATTTGTAAAACAAGTCATGTGAAGTCAAGTAAAGCAAAGTCAAGTGAGAAAGAAGAAAGAAAAGATGAGTTTGGTACAAATCTCATTTTTTTGCTTATGAGTGTTAAGTAGTGAGTTGTCTTTTTCATTCGTGTCCACCAATTGAGTAGATCAAAGTATGGATCTAGTGATGGCAATAGAAGACCCTCAGCATGGAGAACAAGGTGAGCCAAAGCAGCCCACCATGCGCAACTTCTGAACCGCCAATTGGCAGTTTGGGATCGCTGGTTGGCGGCCCATGTGCGTCTGGTGGAGGGTGGCTTTCTGGGGTGGCTCGGTCTGGTGCTCCCCATCTTTCTCCCGTGTCTAACATCTGGTATCAGAGTCTCGTCTGATGGGGAGCTCAGGAATGACCTCGTTTGGTCATGTATCGTTGCCTCGCCTTTCGAAGGGGAACTACGACAATTGGAGTATCAAAATACGTGCCCTGCTCAGTGCGCATGATGCTTGGGATCTTGTGGAGAGTGGCTTCGAGGAGGAGGCCGTGACGGGGGTGGCAACCGTCGCACAAATTAATGCACAAAAGGAGAGAAGAGCCAAAGACAAGAGTGCTCTTTTCCTTCTCTTCCAAGTGGTGGATGAGAGTGGCTTTGAGAAGATTGCTGAAGCGAAGACGTCGAAGGAGGTGTGGGACACCCTTGAGAAGAGCTACAAGGGTACTGATCGAGTGAGGCAAGTGCACCTCCAAATGATTCGAGGTGAGTTCGAGGTGTTGAAAATGAAGGAATCAGAAGGTGTTGCCGATTTCGTGACGAGGGTTCGCATGGTGGCGAACAAATTGAAGAGAAATGGGGAGGCGTTGACTAAAGGAAGAGTGGTGGAGAAGGTCCTGCGTTCTCTCACCGAAGACTTTGAAAATGTTGTGTGTGCTATCGAGGAATCAAAGGACCTCGAGAAGATGACCGTCGACGACCTAGCAAGCTCGTTTGAGGCACACAAGCAAAGAAAGAAGAAGAAGAGGCAAGATGTCTTGGAGGAGGCGTTGCAAGCGAAGATGTAGCTTACGTAGGAGAAACCTCACAACGTAGATCGTGGAAGCGGTCGTGACTATGGCGGCCGTCCAAAAAGGAAGGAGGTCGAGTGCTTCAAGTGTGGGAAGCGTGGCCATTTTGCGAAAGAGTGTTGGTCGCAAAAGAAGGTGAAGGAGAGCTCTAGCCGTGGCCGTGGTGATCGTGGATCAAAGAAGGAGATTGGGTGCTTCAATTGTGTGAAGCATGGACACAATGCTAGTGAGTGTTGGTCGAAGAAGAAAATGGAAGAGAGTTCCAACCTTATTGCCGAGGAGGAAGATGCCCGCGGTGATGGAATGGCCTTGTTTATTAACCACGAAGAGGTGACAAATCATGTCATGCATGCTCATGTTGATGAGCATAAGGAGGAATACGAAGAAAACAATGAAAATGAGGAGCAACAGGTGGAGATGGAAGATTCCACCGGGCACGAAGTTGTATCATCCGATGATGAAGAGACGAGACTGAGGAAGAAAAGAAGTTTTCGTGATCTATACGACGGAACAAGTGAGCTACACTTGGTTTGCCTCTCCACTCAAGGTGAGAGCATCCCGTTCGAAGAAGCGGTGGTGGCAAAAGCAAGAAGGCGAGCCACGATGAATGAGGAGATGCAGTTGATAGAAAAGAATGAGACTTGGGAGCTAGCTTTGCTTCCAAAACATCACAAAACCACTAGTGTCAGGTGGGTGTATAAGAAGAAGACAACACCCCAAGGAGATGTCGAGCGATGCAAGGCACGATTGGTGGCAAAAGGCTACAAGCAAACGACCAGCATAGATTATGAAGAAGTGTTCGCGCTGGTGGCATGCATGGAGACAATCCCTCATTGTGTGGCTTATGAACAAGTGAGGTTCACATGGTGTCTTTTAGCTCAAACAAAAACGTTGTCAATAAGGTTGCAGGAAAAGATGCGCAACCTACTTGGGATGGTGGATGGAAGAGGATTAAGTTCAAGGAGGAGTATTGAGAATTGAACTTAATCCTAGGTGGCATCCTAGTCACTAGCCACATCACCTATGGAGGGTGAGTCATCTAGGGGTTGATGACTCAACAAGAAGGAAGACAAAAGGTAGTAGGAAAGGAAGAGACAAAGGGACTCTTCATTTTTTCTATGATTTTCGTCCTATTTTATGATGGAATTTAGGTAGAGGTTGTAATGATCTTGAATGATCATCTTTATGTAGTTTATGTTATGTTTGTGTTTTAGGTTAAGTTGAAGAGTCTTTGTAAGTGCCTATATAAGTACAAGAGTTCTCCATTTGTAAAACAAGTCATGTGAAGTCAAGTAAAGCAAAGTCAAGTGAGAAAGAAGAAAGAAAACATGAGTTTGGTGCAAATCTTGTTTTTTTGCTTATGAGTGTTGATTGACATCATTTCATGCTTATATTTGTATCTTATATCCATTATCTTTCACCTAAACAATGCTATGTTACGAGTTTTATGTTTAGTTTTCAAGAATAAATAGGTTTGAAGAGATGAAACATAAAAGGACCCAAAAACTGGGAAAAAGGACTGGATTGTGAGATCTGGGGACCAAGATGCAAGGGACAAGGACCTGAACGCAAGACAGAAGGACATAAGAGCAAAACAGAATACTCCACACCATCATGGGGAGTATTTTAGCAATTGGATTCGGGTTGGAGCTCCAATAAACAAAGTATATGCATCCAAGACCACCAAATACACAAAGAAAAGCCCAGAACAAGATTCAACTGGATCTGGACCTTTTTGACCGCCAATTGGCGGTCCAAGACCGCTAATTGGCGGTCTGTTTTGGCCCAAATCCGCCAAGTTTTCTCCTGGACGTGTATTAATGTTTGTTTAGGCTATTTTTGGTATCTGTTTAGTCCCACATCGGGGGATTGTCCCGGTTTGCCTTTTTCCATTGCTATAAATAGAACTCTTCACCTTCCATTGTAATCACTCCATATTTTAAGTGGCTATTCTTCCTACTAGAAGTGAGGCCTTGAAGCACACACTAAAGTAGGAGGATGCTACTTTTAATGTGAGTCATTTTATCAATAAAGTTTTGTGTTTCTTTCATTGTTTGTTTATGCTTCTTTTATTGTTTGTGCATGTTTTAGTTTAATCGTCTTTTATTTCTAGCTTAGTTTTAATATGCTTTCTTTGCTTAGTTTAATAATTAGTGTAATGTTTAGTGAGTAGTTCCATCCCCTTTGGGGGGTGGAGTAGATGTACATACATGCAAATGAGAATGGATTGAATGCTTTATTTCCAATGTGTTGATAAAACATGAATGTATGCTTGCTTGTTTAGGATAGAATTTATAACTTGATGAGTTTTGCCAAAATGATTAGACACATCTCATGCTTGTTTAGGTTCTGAAATAAACATCTTGCATATGTAAATGTTAATCAACTAAGTTGGTGAATAGATTGATAGGTTTTGCCACAACATTTAGACACTTCCTATGCATGATGACACCACCTTTATTTGTGCTTAAAGAATGTGTTCAACACCCACCTCTTTGCTTGTGTGCACTCACTCCACCCCTTAGGGGTTTTCCCATTTCTGTATTTCAGCATTCTTCTTTTGTTCTTAGCTTAGTTGTCATTTTATTGTTTGTTTCTTTCGTTCGCATTTCATACTTCTTAGCGTAGTTTAGTGTAGAGTAGCATAATCAATCTTTCTCCCCCAATTTTTGACACTTGATTTCTGATAAACAAGAGGCTGCTCACCTCCCTGAGGACGACCCGTACTTGCCACCGCTTCATCGCGGCCGTGCACTTGCGGTTTTAAATAAAACATTCAACAAGTTTTTGGCGCCGTCGCCGGGGAGGTGCCAGTCTAGACTCTTGTTTGGACGATTCGAGTGGATTTAATTTGTGTGTTGTAGTTTTTCTTTGTTTCAGGAGACTGGGAATAGCAAGTGGAGGCTACTAGAGAAATTTTCAGACGACCTGAGCACTTCAGACCGCCAATCAGCGGTCTGAGACCGCTAATCAGCGGTCTGGTGAACTCTGTTCATCTTTTAATTTCTTGCTGTTGTTGCTCTAAATGATCTAGTTATCTGGGACTCAATTTGGCATGTTTTGACTTATAGTTCGTTCCCAGATCAATAATCAAACCTCCTTTAAGCAACTTGGACCCTAAAACTCAAAGCAAAAGACTAGGCATTCATTCTTGTTTAGGTCATGCACCATGTATGTGACTTAAGCATTTAGATTGTCTTTTATCTTAGCTTTATTTTCTGTTGCTGAGAGCTGGCGTGAGGTACGCACCTTCTACTCTCATTCATGCATTTAGTATGAACATGCATTAGTTAGTAGGAAGTGCATTGCAACAAGTGTGAGTTGAGCGTTTGTTTGGAGAGTTGATTGCTAGATTAAGACTCCAAAACGCTACTAAGGAGGGGCTGTCCCATAAAAGATAAGGTGGGGGATTTCATCACCCTTTCCTTCGCCCCACAAACCACACTAATAAAGAGCCTAATTTTTAAAATCAAGTAGACATTGGCCTTAAGGATTTCGGGCGCATTAGGAGAGTGATCCGGTCCCGACCGTCATGACCTGATCGGCGTTGCCCACTTTGTCGATAGTAGGAGAGACGAGATCCCCGGATCATGGCTCACTTGCTGGGCTTTGTGGTCCTCGTTGTAGGGAGGTGAGGCGTGTTGAGGCCGTGTGACCTCGCAGTTAGGCGTCGTCTAGCTGTAAGGACCTATAGCGACCTTAGGATTGCTTGAGCCTTGTTTGCTTGTGTGCTTCTACCTGTACCCATCCGCCGTAGCATAAGGACTTCTTCCCTTCTCTCCTGAGTCATTCTTTCTCTCCTGTGTTCCCCAGTCTTCTCTTCTACGTACATTCTTTGTTTGAAAAAAACAAAAACAAAAAAAGGTTTTGGTTTGTGTGCGTGCACCTTTGTGTATGCTTTCGTGGACACGAGACGAGAGTGGTCGTTTGACGAGGAGCGATGTCAATCCGGCTTCGGTCATCGATTTCTCGACGCCTTCCTCCTCTCGTGTCGCACGTAGTTCGGGTCCAATGGCTGCTAATTTCCGTGAGGAGTAGCAGTTTCTGGACCCGCCTGCTCCACCTGTTCTTCCAGTTGTCGTTCCCATACCTCTTCGTCATCGATGTTACCCGAGCCGTACCGCTCTACCCTCATGCATCGTATTACCAGAGGCTAATGGGAACCATTTTGAGGTTAAGCCTCAATTCATTTCCATGCTCCCTCGCTTCACTGGGAAAGGTGACCCTTATATCTTTCTCAGGGAATTTGAGGAGGTCTGTGCTATGTTCAAGCTGCAACAACTTAGCACAGACTCCATCCATCTCAGGCTCGTTCCTTTTGCACTAAATGATGACGCCAAGAAGTGGTTGTACAGCAACCAGGCGAATGCCTTTAGGACTTGGGATGAGTTTCAATCTGCATTCCTCAAGAAGTACTTCCCAAATCATCGGACTCAAAAATTGAGGAACGAAATCAATTCGTTCTATCAACATGAGACCGAACCATTTCATGCATACTTAGAGAGGTTCAAGGAGCTACTATCCTCATGCCCTCACCATGGCATTGAGTTGTGGCGCCTTTGTCAGATTGTGTACGAGGGTCTTCACATCTCGTCAAGAACGCTCCTTGAGTCCATGTGTCAAGGAGAGTTCTTGGGAAAGGATGAAAGGGATGCATGGGCTTTCCTAGAAGACCTTGCTGAGAAAACCATGCAATGGGAGAGTGTGAGGGAACCACCTGCATCATCTAGTATAGGAGCGAGGATCGCGAATGCAAACTCGACTAGATCGGGTGCCGTATTTGCTATCGATACCACTACGGCCAACGAGGCACGCATGGCGGCCTTAATGCGCCGTATGGATTCGATTGAGCTCCAAAACCAACAAGGTGCACCTCACATGTCCACATCTGGTTCAGTTCCCTGTCATTCATGTGGTAGGGTAGGTCATGTAGAAAGCGAGTGTATGTCTATTCCTTCTGAGATGGAGCATGTCAACGCCATCTATGACAGAGCTAGGAATGACCCATACTCATCATCTTATAATCCTGGATGGAGGAACCACCCCAATTTTTCATGGAACCAAACCAATGCCCCGGATGGTCCTTCAAACTCCTCTCGACCACCATTTCATGCTTATATTTGTATCTTATATCCATTATCTTTCACCTAAACAATGCTATGTTACGAGTTTTATGTTTAGTTTTCAGGAATAAATAGGTTTGAAGAGATGAAACATAAAAGGACCCAAAAGCTGGGAAAAAGGACTGGATTGTGAGATCAGGGGACCAAGATGCAAGGGAGAAGGACCTGAACGCAAGACAGAAGGACATAAGAGCAAAACAGAATACTCCACACCATCATGGGGAGTATTTTAGCAATTGGATTCGGGTCGGAGCTCCAATAAACAACGTAGATGCATCCAAGACCACCAAATACACAAAGAAAAGCCCAGAACAAGATTCAACTGGATCCGGACCTTTTTGACCGCCAATTGGCGGTCCAAGACCGCTAATTAGCGGTCTGTTTTGGCCCAAATCCGCCAAGCTTTCTCCTGGACGTGTATTAATGTTTGTTTAGGCTATTTTTGGTATCTGTTTAGTCCCACATTGGGGGATTATCCCAGTTTGCCTTTTTCCATTGCTATAAATAGAACTCTTCACCTTCCATTGTAATCACTCCATATTTTAAGTGGCTATTCTTCCTACTAGAAGTGAGGCCTTGAAGCACACACTAAAGTAGGAGGATGCTACTTTTAATGTGAGTCATTTTATCAATAAAGTTTTGTGTTTCTTTCATTGTTTGTTTATGCTTCTTTTATTGTTTGTGCATGTTTTAGTTTAATCGTCTTTTATTTCTAGCTTAGTTTTAATATGCTTTCTTTGCTTAGTTTAATAATTAGTGTAATGTTTAGTGAGTAGTTCCATCCCCTTTGGGGGGTGGAGTAGATGTACATACATGCAAATGAGAATGGATTGAATGCTTTATTTTCAATGTGTTGATAAAACATGAATGTATGCTTGCTTGTTTAGGATAGAATTTATAACTTGATGAGTTTTGCCAAAATGATTAGACACATCTCATGCTTGTTTAGGTTCTGAAATAAACATCTTGCATATGTAAATGTTAATCAACTAAGTTGGTGAATAGATTGATAGGTTTTGCCACAACATTTAGACACTTCCTATGCATGATGACACCACCTTTATTTGTGCTTAAAGAATGTGTTCAACACCCACCTCTTTGCTTGTGAGGACTCACTCCACCCCTTAGGGGTTTTCCCATTTCTGTATTTCAGCATTCTTCTTTTGTTCTTAGCTTAGTTGTCATTTTATTGTTTGTTTCTTTCGTTCGCATTTCATACTTCTTAGCGTAGTTTAGTGTAGAGTAGCATAATCAATCTCTCTCCCCCAATTTTTGCCACTTGATTTCTGATAAACAAGAGGCTGCTCACCTCCCTGAGGACGACCCGTACTTGCCACCGCTTCATCGCGGCCGTGCACTTGCGGTTTTAAATAAAACATTCAACAAGTGTTAAGTAGTAAGTTCTCTTTTTCGTTTGTGTCCACCAATTGAGTAGATCAAAGTATGGATCTAGTGATGGCAATAGAAGGCCCTCAGCATGGAGAACAAGGCGAGCCAAAGCAACCCACCATGTGCAACTTCTGAACCGCCAATTGGCGGTTTGAGACCGCTGGTTGGCAGCCCATGTGCGTCTGGTGGAGGGAGACTTTCTGGGGTGGCTCGGTCTGGTACTCACCATCTTTCTCCTGTGTCTAACATGATATGCATAATTTCTATCTAAAAGACTTGTAACAAGCTACATTGAAATTAATTGATCTTGATATGATTTAATGCATGGTTCTTATCTTGATTATATTTTGTCCTTGGAAGAACCTTTTCATTTTTTTAATAGTTTTATAAATAACTTATCTCCAATAATTTTTTTTGGCTTGAAATGAATAGTATGAATATTCTCCGGTCTGATATTTCAGTTAAGATATGGAAAGATGATTTATGCATCATATATAGTGTTGTCATGCACACTATATTAAGAGATAAGTATTTCTATAATTTGATTATGAGAAAAGCCAAAACCACTATTGTACTAGGTCGTACGAATTTCGTAGAAAGCTCCAGAAGAGTCATATCTACTGTTACATGTGGAAATATCTTGGCTTTAAATGATGCATTTTATATATTATGTATCAAGAAACTTTTTAAGTTTCAAATCGGCAGAATGACTTGTATTGAGACTACAATTGAAGTAAAGAAGAATATTTTTATATTACTACAATCATGCCAGGCAGGAAAAATACTATTGAGAAAATTACATGTCTTTTGAATGATGTGTCATTGCACACGTAGTGGCTTGGTCAAAAGACTTGCATTGGTGAATCAAATGAATATTGATTCTAATAACATATGGCATGACCGATTGGGTCAATGAGGACATATATTATGACAAATATTGCTGAAATTTCATATGACCATTCACTAAAGAATGAGAAGATTCTTCAACTAAGTAGGTATCCACGAGCTCTATTTGTTTGTGAGATGAGATAACTTGTGTTATGTAATACTTGTTATTGAAAGTCATAAACATAAGTTATTGCAAAATCACAATATGTGTTATCATATTTTGGATCATGTGCCTGAAGCACACGTTACAAAACAACAATTTATAAAATATCTTTGAATAGAGATCATTATGAGATCTTAAAATTTATACATGATACATTAATGTGCATACCTGTTGGTATTATTCTTTCTTTTTTTAATTTTATATACATCATGTCATGAATATTCCAATATTTTACTTGTATGATATTGAATGAAATGTTTTCCATCTGCGATTAATAGATTACCACCTCCAAAATTTAGCGGCCTCAAATTAAATTGGACATGTCAGCATGATTCATATTCCTAATAATATTAAAATACTTGAAGACCCTGAAGGGCGATGTATTTTATTGTCCAGTCCAACATTTATATATATAAAGGCATATTTTTTTGACATTAGGGGGACAAAGAGAGAATCTTAAAGAATGCCAAGAAAATGTACTATATTGAAACTGAAGTTCATAAGAGAATATACGTACAAGTATCGTTGAACCTGGATTTCATAAAATCATTAACTTGTAATATCTAGCAAGTAATGGTCATAAATTTTTATTGATGACAAAAGAGTGACTATGTCTTGTATTACTAGACATAAAGCGCATATATAAAGTGAAGATCTCCACATGATAAAATATATTTGAGCTCAACCAACGCTAGAAGAGGGACTATAACATATATTATTTGTGGAAATGAAAATAAAAGTTAGTCACTCATTACACCTCTTGAAGAGGTTATTCCAGAAGAATATAAACTCGGTAAAATAAAAGCAGTTGTTGGCAAATGTAATAATTCTGGGAATACATAACGGTCAAATCCTAATATTTTGCGAAACGACGAGAATTTGATTATTATAAAAGTTGTAATCAACTACGTTGATACGAGAGAGAAACACAAAAAGTTTATCGTTGACGACTAATTCGCCTTCTTAGAGAATGCTAATTCAAGAGAAAATCTTGATCTAGAACCTATAATATTATAAGAATGTCAGAAGCATTCGTATTTGAAATGAATAAAAGAAGGCGAACAATATAGAACTAGACTCTCTTATTTGACATGTAATCCTGATTTCTGAAGAATGTGAAGTTGTGCAATGTAATGAAACATACTACCACGGTGAATGAAGTTATTTGAGGTTGTGCAATGTAATGAAACACGGTGAATGAAAAGTCTCTACTCTTCTCCCTCAAATCTCCATGTCTCTTCATTTCACAACAATATATACTATCCAAACATACTACCATTTAATAAATTGTAAATATTAAAACAAATCAATCTAAATAACATATTATAATAACTCCATCACTGGTTGATAAGGTTCTAAAATTTTGAGAACCAACAAACTGACTCTAGTTGCACCTTAAAATCACACGAAATAATACAACATGTTGAGATCATGGTGATATTTGTGGCCTGAATTTAACATGCTTGGATCATGTTGAGATCTTGTTTTGAGTATATGTACTCATGAAAGTATATATCACTAATATACCCAACCTTCTTGATTTTGATTTTGAGTATATCCAACCACTAATATATTCATCCAACCAGTAATGTATTCACATGCAGCATATATCAATAACAAAAGAATATCTATAATATAAAAATTGGGTGCAACTATAGAAATATCGAAATATTTTGTTCAAAAGAATTTAAAAGAAAAATAAAAAAACCAAACAATACTTGTGACACGCGGAGGAGTATGTGACTTTGGTGACGGCGGAGCGGTGGAACCAAATAAAAATCATAGAAATGTAACATATTGTCGACATAATAAAATTTGTAAAGTAATAAAATTTAACATACACTTTAATTTCAAATTAAATCATATAAAGTCCAATTTAATTATACAAATCTACTTTAACTTATACCATTTATCAATATGAGTCATACAAATTTAAGTTCCACAAAATACATTCCTACATATCAATTTTGAATACAAAATATACAAAATTAAGAGAAATTCAGAAAAAATTCTAAAAAAATGGAGTTTAATATAGTAAATTGGTGATGAGGTGTAGGTGTGTGGTGGTTGTGGTGGATGTGTTGTGGTGGATGTGGTTGTGTTGTGGTGGAGTGTTGTAGTGGAGTGGGTAGTGTGCAGGAGGTCGGGTGTTGGTTAGAAGATGTCGGGTGGTGTGGTGGTCGGAGAAGGTCAGGTAGTGGTCGGAGGTTAGGGTTTTGTGTTTGTTAGGGTTTATTGAAGGTTAGGGTTTAGGGTTAGGAGTTGGTCGTGTGCTCACTATGGTGGTGGAGAGGAACGACGACAACGGCAACAAGAGAAGCGACAATGGCGACGGCGGGGCGGTGCAAACACACGGTGGTGCAGAGTTGAAGGCGAAGAGGAGAGATGCACGAGGCGGCCAACGGAGGGTTGGAGCGACGGGAGCGGCGATTCTTGCAGTGGTGGCAATTTTTGTCGAGTAGGGTTTTGTCTAGTGGGGTGGAGGCGGGTTTTCCCCTCTAAATATCTTGCTTGCTGACGAAATTTCCACCGGCACGCTAATTTTTGCATGTGCCTAGCGTGGGCTTCCATTAATCGAGTGCGGAGTCGGATTTTTCTATGTGCCGACCCGACAGATTCGACTACTTTCCAACCGAATATCCATCATGATGCTAATTTGCACATGTGCATCGCACATGCCAAATTAGTCGGGCGTGAAAACTATATTTTGCACTCAAAACGACGAAAATGTTGCCTGGCCAATGGAATTACCATCGGTAAATGATGCCGATGGCAATTCCATTGGAAGGTGTTCATCGGGAAAGCCCAATTTTGTAGTCGTGGATGTGCCCTTGTAATGCCACACTATCCAACCATAACTCACAATTTGAGTACTTGCCATACAACTGCTGCTCTCTTAGCATCTCTAGTACTATCCGCATATGCTTTCTATGTATCTCATGGTCTGGTGAGTAAACCAGGATATCATCCACGAAAACGATCACAAATTGGTCTAAGAACGGCTTAAAAGCACTATTCATAAAATACATGAATGTTGCAAGTAGGTTCGTTAATTGGAAAGACATCACTAGAAACTTATAATGTCCATATCTCATGCGAAAAGTTGTCTTCGGCACGTTCTCATCTCTAATCCTCAACCTGCAATCTTTGAGAAGTCTTTGACATTCTTCAACTGACCAAAGAGGTGCCTAAATTAAATTATTTACTATAATTATGAAAAGTCCAAGGTTTT
Organism: Triglochin maritima; assembly: GCA_963682175.1. Classification (NCBI taxonomy): domain Eukaryota; kingdom Viridiplantae; phylum Streptophyta; class Magnoliopsida; order Alismatales; family Juncaginaceae; genus Triglochin; species Triglochin maritima. Next base: position 22,467,589 of record OY821786.1, read on the forward strand.
CCAAGAAATTAACTCAATTATTCATTATTTATTCAAATACAAATAAATGCAGGGTTTTCCAGAAATTATCTCAATTTTTCTTTAATTAATCACCACATTAAATTTAGGGTTTATTCCGAATTTATCCAATTATTAAATAACTATCCAAATACAACAAAATTCCATGGATAATATGAAAAATGTCCAATCCTTATCCCCAACCGACCAGCCCCCACCCCTACTTGCTAACTACCGTCAGCCGCCACTGGCCGGTCCGCCGCCATCTGCTCCTGTGGGCCTGCGTGCGGTCGGCTCATCCAGCTGCAACCTGACAGGAGACGCGTGGCACCAGAGCACCTACAACCCTCGACCTTCCACCATCGTTGCTCCCTCATCGCAGAGCACCTACAACCCTCGACCAACCCGTGGAACCGGAAACAAAGGGGTGGGTGGCGTACATTTGTCGAAATTTCATCATCGCGATATCGCCGAAGCTCCTTGCCACCACCAGAGCTCGGAGGAAGTTGGTTTAGGTGTAATTGGTGGGTTTAGGGTCGGGTGAAGAAGAAGATGAAGAGAGGAGAGAGGAGAGAGAGAGTGGTGGTGGGTGATGGGTTCGAGTGAGAAGGTCAGTGGTGCGACATAGAGCAATTGTGTCCTTGTCCTCTTAGGTGGCGTTAGCCAACACGGAGTCCTCCCAATGGATGAGCACTTGAGGAATGGTGATTCCATCGCGCAAGTAGGAGCGACAATCCGCAATGCCGAGTTAGCTGTGTATGGACTGGTTGTCTGCGAACAGGGGTGGTAATTGATGGATGGGGGGTGGTCGGTGCCGTGAAGCGGCTTGAGTAGAGAAACATGGAAAAGTGGGTGAATGCGAGCTCTTAGAGGAAGACGAAGGTGATAGGTCATGGGTCCAAGGTGCTCCTCAATGACAAATGGCCGTAATAGCAAAATGAGATTGTGGCATTCACGGTGTACCGTCAGTTGTCGATACGGCTGAAGACATAGGAGAACATGATTTCCAACTTCAAAGGAAGCATCTTTATATTGTGAGCCTTCATCACCAGCTGGCCTCTTTCCAAGTTGGCATGGAGGTGAGCTAAAATATCATCGCATGTACAGAGCGTGTTGTCCACGACCTTGACAGCACACATCCCCAAGCAATAATCCAATAATGTGGGAGGTTTGCGACCATAAGTGGCCTCAAATGGTGTCATACCAATTGAGCGATGAAAGGAGGTATTGTAATAGTATTGTAATTTGCACCATTGCTTTGGATGAGCATGCGCGAATGCCCCAAGCTACTGCTCGAGGAAGCAATCCACACGCTCAGTCTGGCCATCGTATTATGGGAGGTAGGCTTCAGAGACCTTCAGTTTGGTGCCATTAATATGAAATAATTTGTCCCTGAACTTTCTCATGAAAAATGGTATCTCGAACACTCGCAATGGATTCTGGCAGTCTGTGTAGCTTGCCAACTGTATCCCAAAATACCACACGCAAGGACAATGCCCCATAGTTGGGTTGGAGAGGAACAATGTGTGCACCTTTATGGTAATGATCAACCACCACAAAGATGGTTGAGAAGCTGAATTAGAGTGGCAGATGAGGAGAGACGAGTGAGAGAGAAGGAAACTGATAGAATGGGAAAGAAAAAAAGTAGGAGAGAGAAGCACTCGGGAGGCATGGGGAAACCTATGGTTTCCTAGGTTATTTTTTTTCTTTTTTTCATCTTTTATTCTTGATTTCCTACTATAATGGAGCGTTTGGAGAGTTCTAGTCATGTTTCTAGGCTGGTGGAGGAAGCTGGCAGCCATAAGCGTCCTCCAACAGCACACACAAGCCATGGGAGAGCAAGGGGCGAGCAAGTTCCTCCCTTAAATAGTGAGGGATTTCAACCTAAGAAGTGGTCTGAGTTGTTTAGGGCTGGAGTGAAGGCCAAGACGGCTCTTGAATTCATCAAGCTCAGGCTGAAGGATGGAGCTAAAGTGGCGGTTTACACTAAGGAGCAAGTTGTAGAGGCGCTGAAATCGTGGGACAAGGTTCTTTTTGGGTATTTCGTGGATTTCAAACCTCACCTCCCAACCCTTGAGAGGTACTTGCATAAACTTTGGGAGCTTCATGGGAGTGTGGAGGTGATTCGTCGACAAAATGGGTTCTTACTTTTCAGATTCACCTTAGACGAGGACCGCAATCTTGTTCTTGAGCGAGGTGCTTGGTTTGTTCAGGGCACCCCCCTTGTAGTCCAGCAATGGACGCTGGAGGTAGTGATGAAGAGAAGCAAGATGTCATCTATCCTGATTTGGATAAGGCTGCCGGAGCTAGACCTTCGTTTTTTGGTCACCATCGATCTTGAGCACCATAGCTATTGTTCTTGGGAAGTCGTACATGGATGATAACACCGCTTCGGGGAGAAGGCTTGCGTTTACAAGGCTTTGTGTGGAGGTGGACGGAACATTTCAGTACTTGGAGTTTGTTGAGATACAAATTGAAGGTGGTGCATGGGAGAAGGTGGACATCGAGTATGAATGGAAGTCGGGGCATTGTGGAATATGTTCGGAGTTTGGGCATACTCAAGTTAGGTGCCCACAAAGTCAGCGTGATAAGGTAAGGGAGGCTGGATAACCAGCTGTGAAATCTACTCCAAAGGTGCAAGGTTAGGTGGAGGTTGGCCGGAAGGGAGAGATAAAGAAGAATGACACATCAGAGGCGAGAGAACATGGAGAGGAGAGTATAGAAGATGGTGCGAGGGAGGGGCTGGTGGCAGATCCTCCTTTGGTGTCCTTTGAGCTTGAGGAAGAGCAAGGCGTGAAGACCCCTAGGGAGGCCATAGTGGAGCTGGGCATCATAACGGAGGTGGAGACCGTAACAGAATGAGAGACCATAACGGGGGAAGATAGCACAGAAACGGAAATGGTGAGGGCTAGAATAACGGAAAACAATCTTTGCTTTCAAAAGAGGCACCAATCAGCATGGAGGAGGCTAGTGGAGATTTGAATGCACCAGCCATGGAGGAGTTTCCTCCTTTGGGAGGGACAAAAGCTGCTGCAAAAAGTAACCATGTGAGCAATAGGAAAGAACAAAGTAAGGGGGACCACCAGACGCTTAGTGGGGGAAACAACCACAAAGGAGTTTCTTTTGCTCCAGCAGGAGGAAGCTTTGCTGGAAGAAACTTATGGGGAAATCAATGTGACAAGCCAATGGTAGGAGAAAAGCTCAGCTTTGAGGAGAAGCAAGCTAGTGGATTGAGTGGGGTTGCTGGATGTAGCTCCGATCCTAGCCACCTCTGCCCAATAGGAGTCATCATTACCAGGTCAAGGGCATTCAGGGACAAGACAACTATTAAGGGGTTGGGTCGTTTTGATGTCCTAGCGGAGCTTGAAGGAAGGGAGGACGAAGAAGGTAGTGCTACTGCAGGAGGAGAAGAAGCCGACGGTTTTGACATCTCTAGTCAGCATGAGGATGGGAAAGGAGGGCTAGGTGCAAGGCAACTTCTCCACCACCTACGGTGGATCTTGAATTATTATCCCCACAGCCAGAAGTGTTCCGTGTAATTCGAGAGAAGGGACTAGAACAACAAGAAGCAAACCGAGGCGATAAGGGACGCAAGTCCCATATTGCGAAGCCATGAATGTCCTAGTTTGGAATGTGCACGGTGCAAATCTCCTCGGCTATGCACACATGATAAGGGGACAAATAAAGGAGGCAAAAACGGATATCGTGTGCCTCATGGAGCACAAAGTGAAGCTAAAAAGGTTGGATCAGTTTAGGTGTGCTATTTGGGGGCATGAGTGGGCATTAAATAGCTTGATTGTAAATTCTGGAAGGATTCTTGTGTTGTGGAATGAACTCAAGGTGGACCTCCGCGTAACCTTTGAAACCATGCAATTGCTGCAGCCCGAAGGAAGGGAGGTGAGAAATGGGAGAAACATTGTGATCACTACAATTTATGCCAAGAATGGGCACGTGCAGCGGAGGTCACTTTGGGAAGACCTTGCTCATGCCATTCCAGCACCCTCGACATCTTGGCTGGTTTGCAGGGACTTTAATTGTATCAGGAGAGCTAATGAGAAGAGGGGAGGAACGGGTCTAAACATGGTGGCCATGGACGAGTTTAGTGCTTGTGTGGATCAGCTCCAACTTGTGGAAGTCCCGTATACTGGAGGTGAAATTACGTGGTCCAATTCCTCGCATGGGGAGGCAATCATCGAGACGAGAATTGATAGAATTTTCATGTCCCATGTGTGGTTGGCGACATTTCCTGATTCCTATTATGTTGTGGGGGATAGAGACTTGAGTGACCACTCGATGCTCACCTTGTATACGGAGAAGGAGGGACAATGAAGGAAGCAAATGTTTCAGTTTGTGAATTTCTAGGCCGAGCATGAGATATTCAATGAAGTCGTCAGGGAGGCTTGGGCCACGCAGGTGGAAGGTACCCCCATGTTTTGTTTGGTAGCAAAGTTACTTGTGGTGAAAGAGGCATTAAAGAGATGGAGTGCGGATACTTTCGGACATGTGGAACAGAAAGTGGGTGAAGCTCAGCTCCGGATGGCTAACATCAGGAGACAAAGGGTGGAAAATCCACGAGATGAGGAGCTTTCACATTGTGAGAGTCTTTGAAAATCCACGAGATGAGGAGCCTTGGCCCGGGAGGAGGCTTTATTGAGACAAAAATTAAGGGTTCGATGACTGCAAGAGGGTGACCAAAATTCAATATTTTCATGCTTCCCTTAGAGTGAGGAGAGCCACCAATACTGTTAGGAGAGTGAGTGAGGAAGGGGTGGTTATTAAGGATGAAGAGGTTATTCGAGAGGCCTTTCGGAGGTGTTTTTCTAACATGTTTTCTAGTGATTTTCAGGTTCTGCCCATTGATCCGACGTTATCCCTTCCTAAAGTTAGGGAGGACAAGGCGAGAGCAATTATCCGACCACTAGATATGAAGGAGTTAGAGGAAGTGGTGAAACACACAAATGTGGACAAGGAACCGGGCCTGGATGGCTTCAACGCAAAATTCTTCAAAGCCGCGTGGGAATGTGTGAAGAGAGACCTTTTCAAAGCTGTCGAATCCTTCATAAAGAGTGGGAAACTACTAAAGCAAGTTAATTACACCTCCATCACGATTATCCTGAAGAAGAAGACGCCGGTCGTGGTTGATGATTACCTACCCATTTCCCTTTGCAATATGGTGTACCGGTTCATGTCAAAGATTTTGGCAAATCAATTGAAGGTACTCCTTCCTAATTTAGTGGGGCAAAGGCAAAGCGCATTCGTGAGTGGACGGAGAATCAGTGACAACATTTTGCTCGCTCACAAGATATGCCACAATATGCACTTGGGAGGAGGACGTGGAAGGATGTGTTTGAAGCTCAACCTTAGGAAAGCATATGACTATATTTCTTGGAAGTTGTTAGAGGAAGTACTCAAGTGGGTGGGCCTACCCGACCATTGGTGTAAACTCATGATGGCTTGCGTCCGAGCTTCCTTTGTCGTTACGGTGAATGGCGAGAATTCTAGACCATTTGCTGCCACAAATGGACAGAGACAAGGTGATCCGTTGGCTCCCTATCTCTTTGTTCTATGTATGGAGGTTTTGAGTGCCATGATCAGAAGGGAGGTTGAGAGGGGCAATCTCGAACCAGCAAGGTGTGGGGATGTACAAATCTCCCACCTCCTTTTCGCAGATGATGTGATGGTCTTTGCTGCTGCAACAAGAACCAATGCAAGGGTGATAAAGCGTATCCTTACTGAATTCTCAGCCACCTCCGGGCTACAACTAAATGTCGTAAAGAGTCAAATATTCATGGGTGGAGGAGCCACCGAGGGCACATGGATATGCCCGCACTTAGGTATGGAGAGAGATGATTTTACGATTACATATTTAGGCCTCCCACTCTTCTCCTCAAGGCTGGGGAGACATCATTGCATGGGTCTGATTAGCACGGTGCAACAACGGCTCAGCACTTTGAAGAGAAACTTTCTTTCGATGGCGGGTTGATTGATTCGTTTTAATTAAACTGCAAGTACACGCCCGCGTTGAAGCGGTGGCAAATACGGGTCGATCCACAGGGAGGTGTGTCGACTTTTGGTTTGTTCGAAGGCGAGTGAGTAAGAATGGAGAGAAAGCTTGATTACACTAAACTACATGATTGACATAATTTCGTGCTTACATGTGTATCTTATATCCATTATCTTTCACCTAAACAATGCTACGTAACGAGCTTTATGTTTGTATTTCAGAAATAAAGAGGTTTGAAGAGAAGAGGCATAAAAGGACCCAAAAGCAGGGAAAAAGGACTGAATTGTGAGACCTGGGGACTAAGATGCAAGGGAGAAGGACCTGAACGTAATACCGAAGGACCTAAGAGAAAAATAGAAAATTCCACACCATCATGGGGAGTATTTTGGCAATTCGATTCGGGTCGGAGCTCCAATAAGCGAAGTACATGCATCTAAGACCAACAAATATATCAAGGAAAACCCAAAACAAAAATAAGCCAGATTCGGATCTTGTCGACCACCAATTGCCGGTCTGGAACCGCCAATTGGCGGTCCGGATCTTCCCAGATCCTCTAAGGTTTCTGGAGCGGATGTATTAGTGTTTGTTTAGGCTATTTTTGGTATTTGTTTAGTCCCACATCGGGGGATTGTCCCGGATTACCTTTTTCTATGACTATAAATAGATCTCTTCACCTTCTATTGTAAACTACCCATTGCTTGGTGGCATTCTCTCTACTAAGGAGTAAGCCTTGAAGCAAAACTCCAGGTGGAGAAGAATGGTACCGTCAATGTGACTCATTGTTAATAAAATAATTGTTTTTAGTTTCTTTTAAATCTTGTCTTTTAATTCTTGCATGTTTCTTTGGTTTATGTTCCTTTCAATTAGCTTCTTTAATATTCCTTTCCTGCTTAGTTGAATTTCTTTTCAGTATAATGTCTCATTTTGTTAATGTAGGTAGTGTAATGATTAGTGAGTAGTTCCATCCCCTTTGGGGGGTGGAGTTGTTGTTCATACATGCATTAGAGAATGAAATGAATGTTTTATTTACAATGTGTTGATAAAACTTGAATGTATTCTTGCTTGTTTGGGATAGAACTTATAACTTGATGAGTTTTGCCAAAATGATTAGACACCTCTCATTCTTGTTTAAGGTTCTGAAATAACCAGCTTGTGTATGTAAATGTTAATCAACTAGGATAGTGAATTGATTGATAGGTTTTGCCATAACATTTAGACACTTCCTATGCATGATAACACTACCTTTATTTATGCTTAAAGAATGTGTTCAACACCCACCTCTTTGCATGTGTGCACTCACTCCACCCTTTAGGGGCTTTCTATTTCTGAATTCCAGCACTTCTTTAGTTCTTAGTTTAGTTTGGTAGTTCATCGTTTCTTGCTTTCTTTCGCATTTCGTACTTCGTAGTGTAGTGTAGCGTAGAGTAGGATAATCAAACTCTCTTCCCTATTTTTGCCACTTGATTTCGTGCAAACGAGAGGCTGCTCACCTCTCTATGGACGACCCGTATTTGCCACGTCTTCACCGACGCCGTGCACTTACGGTTATAATATAAAACGTTCAACAAGTTTTTGGTGCCGTTACCGGGGAGGTGCTCTGTCCAGACATTAGTTTGGACGATTCGAGTGGTTTTAAATTTTTGTTTTTAGTTTTTGTTGGTTTTACGGGGAAGCTACTGGACGAGTTGAAGCACAAAAGCTTCAACAAGGACCACCAATCAGCGGTCTTGGACCGCCAATTGGCGGTCTGGTGAGCGTTTCTTGCTCTCAGTTTTCTTCTGGTAGTTGGTTCGTGCATTTTAGTTATCTGGGAGCACTATTTTTCATGCTGTGACTTCTAGTTTCCTCCCAGATCATTAAACCAATCCCCATTAATCAACTTGGCCTTAAATCCAAAGCAAAAGACTAGACATTCTTACTTGTTTAGGTCACGCATCATGTACTTGACTTAGGCATGTAGTTGTCTTTTCTTTTAGCTTTATTTTCAGTTGTTGTGTGCTGGCGTGAGGTACACATTACCTACACTCATTCGTGCATCTTGTATGCCCATGCAATAGTTAGTAGGAATTTCATCGGGACAAGAGTGAGTTGAGCGTTTGATTGGAGCATTGATTGCTAGATTTAGGATCAAAACGCTACTAAGGAGGGACTGTCCCGTAAAAGATAAGGTAGGGGATTTCATCACCCTTTCCTTCGCCCCAAAAAACACTCTTAATCAAGCCATAACTAAAAGCAAGTAGACATTGGCCCTAGGATTTTGGACGCACTAGGAGAGTACTCTAGTAGAGACCATCATGGCCTGATCGGCGTTACCTACCTTGTCGATAGTAGGAGGTACTGGATCTCCGGATCTGGTATCACTTGCTAGGCATTGTGGTCGTCGTTGTAGGGAGGTGAGGGGTGTCAAGGCTAGTGACCTCGAAGTTAGGCGTCGTCTAGCCTAAGGACCCGTTGCCTTACATTGTTTTAGCTGTGCTTGCTAGTTAGGCTTCTACCTTCACCCTTTACCCATGCTAGCTTTAGGGATTCTTCCCTTCTCCTCTGAGTCATCTTCTTCTCACCTACTTCTATGTTCTAGTCTCCTCCCCTTTACACTCTTTGTTAGCGTTTTAGGGTCGAGTCAAGCACTTTTTGCGAGCTTAGCCTCGTGGTGGTGAGAGTGGTCGACTCGAGAGTTTTTTGTTGAGATGGATGGTTACATGGGAGACCATCCATATCATTGTTGGGACCAGGACAATTCTTCCTGGTATTCTGGACCCATGCAACCTGGGGTGTCTCAGACTAACACCCCGTATGGTTGGGACAATCTTAATTGCGTGACTGAGCAATCATCATATTGGGGTAACATGAGAGAGGCACCGACTGCTAGACCACAATCTAGTTATGTCGGATCATATGCTGGTCAACAAACTGAGACATTACAACAAACTTTGGCCTCTTTCATGCATGCGGTAGACGACATGAGTGCATCGGTGGCTCCAGTAGCCGTGTCGTGCGACTCTTGTGGGTTGAGTGATCATGTTATCGGGGAATGTCCTTATGTTCCCCCAGAGCCTGAGTATGAGCTTACATTTTCCCAAAATGCTCAATATGACCATTACGTATCTGCGTACAACCAGAGAGGGATGGATTCGTGGGGTGACAATTCTTATTCAAATTCTTATACTTCATTTTCACCCCAGTATCCTTCTCCCGAATACCCTGAATTCTACCAACACCCCACGACCAATCATTGGACTCATTCTCAGCCCATCACCACCCAACCCATCCATTTCTCAAATTCTGACATGAACCTCACAGTTGACCCCAAACTTGATTCTTTAGAACAAGCCCTCCAAACGATCATGGAAACCACTCAAAATGTGTTGAACTCCAATCACGATTCCATACAAACTATGGAAATGTATGTGAGCCAAATTACACAACAATTAAGTAAACGTGAGGAGGGTGACATTTCTTGTCAACATGAGGATTTATCTTCTGATATCGAACCACCACCACATCCACAAATTCAAAACACAATCTTTCAAAGTCAAACTCCTAGTCAGTCTGAGGGACTTGGGGTTTCAATTCACAATCACATGGTGGGAGATTTGATCCAAATTGAGAATAACATGGACCAGCTTCATTATGAGTTGGCACAAGATTGTACCTTATTTTTTTATCTTGTGGCCCTTGAGCCACATGATCTTCATGTTGTGCCTCTTAAGGACTCACCTCTAGTGGAGCAAGAGCTCCCTAGTACCTTTAATTCCAAACAACCTGATGAGAGTTTGCCTCTCACCATTGTTCCTGATCATCTTGGAAATGATGAAACATCAAACAACTACATTACTAATGAGGGTATTAGGAGTTCCTTGGAGGATACCTTAGGTAAGAGACCCACTTTTTGTTCGCCTGGTGAGTCGGACATGCCTAACGAGGTTCTTGACCTCGTTCCGACCCACAAGCCTGTTGGTTGGAGAGTTTGGATTGACGATCATAACTTCAGTACTGCAACGGGAGAAACTCTTCTTCCGTTGCCCCTTATTTCCCAAACTCTTGAGAGGTTCAAGCTATTTCAGTTTCATCCTTTGAATGAGATGCCTTTGCGTCTAATTCATGAACCTCTCTTTTCATCTTGTGCTCTTTGTGAGCGGGGCCCAAACATGAGCATTCTGGCCCCGCGTGGTGTCATGTTCCCTTTCCAAGTGCATTGACCCACTTTTGAGGTTCCCATTTGATGTCTTTTGACAAATGAAGATGGGAACTTATGTTTGTACATAGTTATCTTTAAAAAAATAGAAGAAAAAAAAGAGAAAGAGAAAGAAAAAGAAAGAGAGAAGACTCGTTCAGTGAGCATCGTTTGTTGTGGGCCCCAACACTTGTTTATTTGGGCCCCATTTCTTTCACGTATTTGTATCCTTTCTTTAGCATTTCACAGGTTTTGAGGGAATTCGGGTTTTTGTCCATCAACATAACCTTGAACTTCCTGCTACGCTTCATGTTGGTGAGATCTCTTCTATTTCATGCATAAATCCATGTAGTATCTTGCTTGCATTCATTGAGGACAATGCATAAAGTAGGTGTGGGGGGTGTTCTACGTGTGTACATAGTCGAGTCTTTTTCCTTTGATTTTGTTTTCTTTTGTGTGTATTGATAGGGTCATGTTAGTGTGCTGCATTTAAAATCGATATATCTGCTTGCCATGATCCTTGGGTGACTTATCTTCTTTTGCTTGCCTAGTGCTTCAAAATTTACACATTTCTTTCAAAATCCTCATGTGTTTGCGAAAGAAAATGTTTTGTGGGTTTTGCGTGTGTTTAGCTTGTGCAAAACCGTTGAGAGGCAAAGTAAAAACAAAGCCCCCAAAATTGTCTTGAACTTGATGCATTAGGATATCTAGTACATTGGCTTTAGGATTTATCGAGTCGTTAGGGTGCACCCCAGTTTTCCCTTGGGGGTGAGTAATCATTGGGTTTCAGTGCTCAAACATTTAAAGAAGTCCACCCTGAACCTAGTGAGTCAATAATTCGTGTCTGTTAACTTAAGGAAGTTTGTTGTAGTCAAGGACCATTTAAATTTGGTTGTGAGACCTTAAGTGTAGGGGTTTTGGTTCATGTGTAGATAAGAAATAAGTGAGTAGGTTTTCTCTCTTCTCGCACGGCTCCTATCACTCGGGAAAGTAGGTCTGAGGGGACTTTGTGCCTAGTGCTTTTGAGTCATCTGACTTGGGATGCACCGACCGAACTCCCATTACACGGGTGGTAGGGATTGCCCTATGTGGAGATTTGGGGAAAGGTGTACGTGATAGTGTAAGTTGTCATGGGCAATGATGCACGAAACCTGACCCTGGGAGAATGAAGCTCCAACTAATAAAAAGAAAAGAATTTCTTTTTGAGAAAAGAAACAGAAAGAAAAAAATGGTAATGCAAATAATAACCTTAATTGACCTTACACTTTGTATCACTTGAGGATGATGAGGTTGTCCATGTCTTTCACTTAATTCCTTATTTAACTTGCACAAATGTTTCATTAGGCTAGGTGTGTGGACTGATTACCTATATAGAGTCGGCCCGTATGATTACCGCGTCCCATGATTGACAAAATATGTCCAACGAGTCGAGTGTCTAGATTGAATAATGCATCTTATTCGGATTTTGTGGGTATATCCGTTGAAAACCCTCAGGAGACAACACTCCTCCTCCTTGACAACAAGGAGGTTTAACGGCTTGTTGCACGTGCTAAGTGCAACCGTGATTCCTACGAAAGTGAGTTAGGATTTCTTGTTTCTCGTTTGCTTTTCTCTTTCTTTATTTTGCTCGGGACTAGCAAAAACTTAGGTGTGGGGGTATTTGATTGACATCATTTCATGCTTACATTTGTATCTGATATCCATTATCTTTCACATAAACAATGCTACGTAACGAGTTTTATGTTTGAATTTCAGAAATAAAGAGGTTTGAAGAGAAGAGGCATAAAAGGACCCAAAAGCAGAGAAAAAGGACTGAATTGTGAGACATGGGGACTAAGATGCAAGGGAGAAGCACCTGAACGTAAGACCGAAGGACCTAAGAGAAAAACAGAAAATTCCACACCATCATGGGGAGTATTTTGGCAATTCGATTCGGGTCGGAACTCCAATAAGCGAAGTACATGCATCCACGACCAACAAATATATCAAGGAAAGCCCAAAACAAAAATAAGCCAGATCCGGATCCTGTAGACCGCCAATTGGCGGTCCGGATCTTCCCGGATCCGCTAAGATTTCTGGAGCGGATGTATTAGTGTTTGTTTAGGCTATTTTTTGTATTTGTTTAGTCCCACATCGGGGGATTGTCCCGGATTACCTTTTTCTATGACTATAAATAGAATTGTTCACCTTCTACTGTAAACTACCCATTGCTTGGTGGCATTCTCTCTACTAAGGAGTAAGCCTTGAAGCAAAACTCAAGGTGGAGAAGAATGGTACCGTCAATGTGACTCATTGTTAATAAAATAATTGTTTTTAGTTTCTTTTAAATCTTGTCTTTTAATTCTTGCATGTTTCTTTGGTTTATGTTCCTTTCAATTAGCTTCTTTAATATTCCTTTCCTGCTTAGTTGGATTTCTTTTCAGTATAATGTCTCATTTTGTTAATGTAGGTAGTGTAATGATTAGTGAGTAGTTCCATCCCCTTTGGGGGGTGGAGTTGTTGTTCATACATGCATTAGAGAATGGAATTAATGTTTTATTTACAATGTGTTGATAAAACATGAATGTATTCTTGCTTGTTTGGGATAGAACTTATAACTTGATGAGTTTTGCCAAAATGATTAGACACCTCTCATGCTTGTTTAAGGTTCTGAAATAACCAGCTTGTGTATGTAAATGTTAATCAACTAGGATAGTGAATTGATTGATAGGTTTTGCCATAACATTTAGACACTTCCTATGCATGATAACACTACCTTTATTTGTGCTTAAAGAATGTGTTCAACACCCACCTCTTTGCATGTGTGCACTCACTCCACCTCTTAGGAGCTTTCTATTTCTGAATTCCAACACTTCTTTAGTTCTTAGTTTAGTTTGGTAGATCATCGTTTCTTACTTTCTTTCGTATTTCGTACTTCGTAGTGTAGTGTAGCGTAGAGTAGGATAATCAAACTCTCTTCCCTGTTTTTGCCACTTGATTTCGTGCAAACGAGAGGCTGCTCACCTACCTGTGGACGACCCGTATTTGCCACGTCTTCACCGATGCCGTGCACTTGCGGTTATAATATAAAACGTTCAACAACTTTTTGGCGTCGTTGCCGGGGAGGTGCTCTGTCCAGACTTTGGTTTGGAAGATTCGAGTGGTTTTAATTTTTTGTTTTAAGTTTTTGTTGGTTTCACGGGGAAGCTACTGGACGAGTTGGTCCCAAACCGCCAATTGGCGGTCCATAAACTCTGGATACGGCTGGAATTTGTTGTGGGCTTTTCTGGATTTCTTTGTCGGTCTTTGATGCATATACTTTGTTTATTGAAGCTCCGACCCGAATCGAATTGCCAAAATACTCCCCATGATGGTGTGGATTTTTCTGTTTTGCTCTTTGGTCATTCGGACTTACGTTCAGGTCCTTCTCCCTTGCATCTTAGTCTTCGAGTCTCTCAACTCCGTCCTTTTTCCTATCTTTTAGGTCCTTTCATGCCTCTTCTTTTCAAACCTCTTTATTTCTGAAATTCAAACATAAAACTCGTCACGTAGCATTTCTTAGGTGTAAGATAATTGATATAAGATACAAATATAAGCATGAAATGATGTCAGTCACGGGTCGTGTGGAGTTAGTCAAGAGCGTGCTCGTGTCTATGAGCATTTATTGGACGTCAACGTTCCTTATCCCGAGGAAAGTCTTAAAGGAGGTGGAGAGCATCATGATTCACTTCATATGCGGAGGTCCTATGATTGATCTCGTTTTATATTAACCGCAAGTGCACGGCCGCGTTGAAGCGGTGACAAATACGGGGCGTCCATTGGGAGGTGTGTTGACGTTTGGTTTGTGCGAAGCCGAGTGGTAAATAAAGGAGAGAAAAGTTGGTTAAACTAAGCTACACTAAGGTGCAAATGAAAAAGAAAGATAAGCAATAAAACTAAACCCCAAAGGGGGTAGAGAAACAATGTGAATATAAAGATGTGTGTGTGTGTGTGTTCAATTAAGTTCCTCACAACATGTAGTGCATGAAATCATAAAATTACATCCAACTTTGCCTCCACATGAGTTAAGATAAGACTAAATCATTAAAACATACAAGACAATAATTGGAATGAAGTTAAATGAACTCATGTATAAAGACTAGACCCTACTATGCCTCCACATGAATTAAGATAAGACTACATCATTAAAACATACAAGATATTAGCTAAGGTAAAGGCAACAAGAGCACATACACTACAAATTGTGTTTCCAATATTAATTCCATCCATATCCTAACCTTATCATTCCCCATAAAATAGGTTCACTAATCAAAGCATAAGCTAAGCTTCATTCAAGAGCATTAGCATATCAAAGATAAGAGTGAAAGCCCATTAGATGGTTATGGAAATCATATAAAGCTCAAGGGATTAAGATAACACACACTTAATACACTACATGATTATATCACATATTTCTCTACCCCCCAAATGGTGATGGAGCTACTCACACATATGTAAACTAACTACTCTAACAAAATGAAGCATTATACTGAAATGAAACTACACTAATCAAGCAAGAAATATTAAAGAAGCATAAAAGGAAAGGAAAGACTAAACAAACATGCACAAATTAAAAGGCAAGATTAAAAGAAACTAGAAGAATTATTTTATTAAGAAATGACTCACATTGAAGGTAGGATTCTTCTCCACCTTGAGTTTTTACTTCAAGGCTCACTCCTTAGTAGAGAGAATGCCACCAAGCAATGGGTGATTACAATAGAAGGTGAAGAGTTCTATTTATAGGCATGGAAAAAGCTAATCCGGGACAATCCCGCGATGTGGGACTAAACCAATACCACAAATGGACTAAGAATACACTAATACACGTGCCCCACAAATCTGAGAGGATCCAGAGCAATATGGACCGCCAATTAGTGGTCCAAGACCGCTAATTGGCGGTCTATATGATCCAGATCGAGTTGGCTTTGGTTGTGGGCTTTTCTTGATGGATATGTTGGTCTTGGATGCATCTACTTTGCTTGTTGGATCTCCGACCGGAATCAAATTGCCAAAATACTCCCCATGATGGTGTGGAGTTTTCTGTTTTGCTCTTAGGTCCTTCCGTCTTACGTTCAGGTCCTTTTCCCTTGCATCTCAGTCCCCAGGTCTCACAATTAAGTCCTTTTTCCTGCTTTTGGGTCCTTTCATGGCTCTTCTCTTCAAACCTCTTTATTTCTGAAATTCAAACATAAAACTCGTCACGTAGCATTGCTTAGGTGTAAGATAATGGATATAAGATACAAATATGAGCATGAAATGATGTCAGTCATCCTACGAGGTGGGTGGCGGTTGCATGGAAGGACATTGGCAAACCAAAAATGGAGGGGGGGTTTGGGGCTGAGGAGACTAAAGGACTGGAATGATGCTGGGCTGATTCGGCTCTTTTGGTTGATCATTGCGGATGGTGGATCACTTTGGGTTCGGTGTATGCGAAGAAAATACTTGCGGAACCGAAATATATGGTTAGTTAGGCCACTGTCTGGGTGCTCATGGGCGTGGCGGGGCATTCTAAGTGTCCGAGAAGTGGCGAAGGATAGAATCAAATACCAAGTGGGAGACGGGACAACAATTCGTTTCTTTACCGACCCTTGGTGTGGACAGCTCTTAGTCTCTTCGCCTGGGAGAGAGCATCTCCAGTATGACATGGGGATGCCTAGGGATACTATGGTATCTTGTTTCATTCATGAAAGGGCTTGGACTCTCCCCGAGCCGAGGTGCCTAGAGATGGTGGTATAATGGCCTAGGATATTGCAAACTCCAATCCACAGGGGCGAGATAATCCTATTAGAGTTGGAGCAAGAAGTGACACATTTTGAACAAGGGAAGCTTGGAGTTGGGTGGTACCTCGAGGAAGGAAGGTGGGCTGGACTGAGGTGGTTTGGCACAAGAATCACATACCTAAGCATGCTCTTACGTTTTGGAGAGCCATGCGAGGACGACTGATCACAAAGACACTTATGAGAGCTAGGGGAGCAAACCATGACCCTCATAGTGTATTATGTGAGGACATAGATGAAGATATTGCACACATTTTCTGGGATGCCGCTTCACACGTCAAGTATGGGTACAAATGTTGAGAATACTACGACTGGACACTAATTCAGCTCTTACTCTTGTTACGGAAGTGGAGGGGCTCCAAAAGATGCGAGGGTCAAAGCTGCAACAAGCCACCATGAGACTTGCTCTTGCTGCAACCATATATGAATGTTGGCAAGAGCAAAATCGGGGAATATTCGAAAACGAGAAGTGCGGACCTGAGGATGTGGGCACATTTATAAAGGATGCGGTGTGGATGATGGGCACAAGGATTAGGGAGCTTAGAGACAATTATGAGGCTTTACGAATGTATGAGAGTAGGTGGGGATAGCTAAAACACCCTTAGGGTGGAGTGTTTTTTGTATGTTGTTTAACGATAGATTCTAGTTATGCACTGAGCATGACTCGAGGGCTGTAATAGATAAATTTTGATAGGTTGTAAATGTTTACACACATCAATATATTAGAGGCAACGCCTCCCTTTTACTTTGCAAAAAAAAGAGCGGCAGATGAGTGATAAAATGCATGAAAATTTCACATCAAAGCTTCCGTCGGAGCGGCGAGGGGTTGCAATAGGCCATATGGGGCATGATTTGTTGGTTTCACTTTCTGGTACGTCTGACATGAGGCGATAGACTCCTTGACCGCTGAGCATAATCCCGGCAAACTGAAAGTTGTGGTGAGATGATGAATGGTTCAGTTTACTTGTGAATGACCACCTTGTACAGAATTGTGAGCATCATGGAGGGACATAAAAGTGGCCTTATGCAACAACAAATCTCCATTGTGGCACTAATGGGTCCAACGAGTCAGGTCCGTCGCCAAGTCGGGAACGATTCTGCGTGTCTCATCAAGCTGGATGTTGTGGCGTAGTTGTTGCAAAAAGGTTGGGCTGAGTTGGCCTAACACAGGCAACGAAGACGACTAGGTTGAGGTGGAAGCATTTGTATCGGCCTCAGGACATGACAACGTGTCTGCTATGACATTCGTCTTGCTAGCCTTATACAAAATTTTGTAGTTGAACCCTAACATCTTCGAGAGAAACTACTATTGTTCAGAGGTTGGATCACTTGGATCATCAATCAATGGGAGCTCTTATGGCTAATGTAGATCACAAATTCGTTTCCGAGAAAGTATTGGTGCCACCGCCCTAGTAATTTACTATGCCCCTTGGCTCGGGTCACCACTGACGTTATAACAAACATCTCTTAGACATACATTGACATGCCTTGCATCATTAGCGAAAGATTACGACTGAAGAAAGGGAGGGGTGGCACCATTACCTGAGGACAATCCCCACACCGACCCCACACGCATCCACTTCCACCATGAACGGAATGGTGAAGTTGGGCAGCACGAGAATAAGAGTTTGTGTCATCAAGGATGATTGGCATCATATCATGTATATATTTGTGTCTTATATCCTTTATTCTTAGCCTAAGCAATGCTACGTAACGAGTTTTACGTTTAAGTTTCAGGAATAAATAGGTTTGAGAAGGAGAGACTCTAAAAGGACTTAAAAAAAGAAAATGGACTAAGTTGCAAGACTTATGAACTAAGATGCAAGAGAGAGGGACCTGAATGCAAAACCAAAGGACCAATGAGCAAATGAAGAAACTCCACACCATCATGAAGAGTATTTTGGCAATTGGATTCGGGTCGCAAACTACACAACTGATTAGGGTGCATCAGGCACAAAGAAATCAAGCTAGACAACGACACTCCAAAACACAAGCCTATACAAACGTTATAGGCCGCCAATTGGCAGTCCAAGACCGCTGATTGGCGGTCTGTTTTGGTCCAGATCCGATAAAACTTTGTCGGGTCATGTATTAGAGTGTTTTATGTCTATTTTTCGTAGCGTATTAGTCCCATATCGGGGGATTGTCCCCAATTGCCTTTTTCATTGACTATAAATAAAACTCCTCCTCCCTTGTATCCTACCCATTGCTTGGTGGCATTCTCTCTACTTGGAGTAAAAGCCTTGAAGCAAAAACTCAAGGTGGAGAAGAATGCCACTTGTAATGTGAGTCATGTAAATAAAATAATTTTTCTTAGTTTCTTTTAATATTATCTTTTAATTCTTGCATGCTTCTTTAGTTTAATTTCCTTTCATTTAGCTTCTGTAATATTTTTTGTTTTCTTAGTTTAATTTCCTTTTAGAATGTTTCATTTTGTTAATGTAGTTAGTGTAATGATTAGTGAGTAGTTTTATCCCCATTTGGGGGGTGGAGAAATATGTGATGTGATTATGTGATGTATTACGTGTGTGTTATCTTAATCCTTTGAACCTTACATGATTTCCATAACCATCTAATGAGATTTCACTCTTGTCTTTGATATGCGAATGCTCTTGAATGAAGCTTAGCATATGCTTAGATTAGTGGACCTATTTTATGGGGAATGATGAGGTGAGGATATGGATGTAATTGATAAAGGAAACATGACTTGTCGTTGCATGTACTCTTGTTGCCCTTACCTTGATTAAGGTCTTGTATGTTTTAATGATTGTGTAAATCTTATTTCATGTGGAGACATAGTGGGGTTTGGTCTTTATGCATGAGTTCATTTAGCTTCATTCAATTTATTGTCTTGTATGTTTTAATGATATTGTTTTATCTTATTTCATGTGGAGGAAAATTTGGATTTAGTTTTATGATTTTCATGTACTACATGTTGTGGTGAGCACAATTGAACACACACACATATTTTCGTAGTCACATTTTTCTCTACCCCCTATGGGGTTTAGTTTTATTGATTATTCATTCCTAGTTTAGTGTAGTGTAACCAAACTCTTTCTCTCCTTTGTTTCCCACTTACCTTCGAACTAACCAAAGTCAACACACCTCCCCACGGATCGTCCCGTATTTGCCACCACTTCAACGTGGCCGTGCACTTGCAGTTATTTTATAACTGATTCAATCATGTTTTTGGCGCCATTGCTGGGGAGGTGTTCTTTCCAGACTTTGGTTTGGACGATTCAAATGGTTTTAAAATTTTGGTTGTAGTTTTAGTTTGTTTCAGGAGGTTTCAAAGATCAAGAGACAATGCCAGGAGAATCTGGGAGGAAAACAAGAGCAAACGGACCGCCAATCAGCGGTTCTGGACCGTCAATTGGCGGCCTCGTGAGCACCAAAATTGTTCTCACTTTTTCTGTTTGTTTCTACATTCACTAGGTCATCTCGGGGCTCAATTGGTAATGTTTTGACTTGTAGTTTGCTCCCAGATTAACAATCAAGTCCCTTTAATCAACTTGGACCTTAAAACTCAAAGCAAAAAAGTAGATTGATTGTCATCTAGGTCATGCATCATTTGTAGACCTTGCACGCACTCGTCTTTCTTTTCTTTACATTCTTGTTGTTGATTGCTAGCATGAGGTATGTGCATCTATTCTCTCATTCATGCATGTTTAGATCATGCATTAGTTAGTAAGGTGCATCAGGACAAGAGTAAGGTGAGCGTTTGTTTGGAGAGTTGATTGCTAGATTAAAACTTTAAACGCTACTAAGGAGGGGCAGTCCCATACAAGATAAGGCGGGGGATTTCATCACCCTTTCCTTTTCCCCAAAAATCACTCTTAATCAAAACCTTAATTTTAAAATCAAGTAGACATTCGCCAATAGGACTCAGGCGCATTAGGAGAGTGATCCGGTCACGACCGTCATAGCCTGATCGGCGTCGCCCACTTTTATGATAGTAGGAGAGACGAGATCTATGGATCTTGGCTCACTTGCTGGGCTTTGTGGTCTTCGTCATAGGGGAGTGAGGCGTGTTGAGGCCGTGTGACCTCGTAGTTAGGCGTCGTCTAGCTGTAAGTACCTATAGTGACCGTAGGCTGCTTGAGCCGGGTTTGCTAGACTAGGCTTCTACCCTCACCTTTTACCTATGCTAGTTTTTAGGGATTCATCCCTTCTCCTCTGAGTCATCTTCTTCGCACCTACTTCTACGTTCTGGTCTCCTCCCCTTTACACTCTTTGTTAGCGTTTTAGGGTCGAGTTGAGCACTTTTTGCGAGCTTAGCCTTGTGGTGGTGAGAGTGGTTGACTCGAGAGTTTTTTGTTGAGATGGATGGTTACATGGGCGACCATCCATATCATTGTTGGGACCAGGACGATTCTCCCTGGTACTCCCGACCCATGCATCCTGGGGTACCTCAGACAAACACCCTGTATGGTTGGGATAATCTTCATTGTGTGACTGAGCAATCTTCAGATTGGGATAATATAAGAGAGGCACTGACTGCTAGACCACCATCTAGTTATGTCGGATCATATGTTGCTCAACAAACAGAGACATTACAGCAAACTTTGGCCTGTTTCATGCGTGCGGTAGATGACATGAGTGCACCAGTGGCTCCAGTAGCCGTACCGTGCGAATATTGTGGGTTGAGTGGTCATGTTGTCGGGGAATGTCGTTATGTTCCCTCAGAGCCTTAGTATGAGCATACATTTTCCCAAAATGTTCAATATGACCATTACTCATCCGCGTACAACCCGAGAGGGATGAATTCGTGGGGAGACAATTCTTATTCAAATTCTTATACATCATTTTCACCCCAGTATCCTCCTCCCGAATACCCAGAATTCTACCAACAGCCCACTCCGAATCATTGGACTGATTCTCAGCCCATCAACACCCAACCCTAAAATTTGTCAAACTCTGACTTGCACCTCATAGTTGATCGCATACCTGATTCTTTGAAACAAACTTTCCTTATGTTCATGGAAACCACTAAAAAGTCCATACAAAATATGGCACTGCAAGTGAGTCAAATGACGCAGCAATTACGTGAATGTGAGGAGGGTAACTTTTCTTGTCAACATGAGGATTTATCTTCTGATATCGAACCACCACCACATCCACAAATTTAAAACACAATATTTCAAAGTCAAACTCCTAGTTAGTCTGAGGGACCTGGGGTTTCAATTAACGATCACTTGGTGGAGGATTCGATTCCAATTGAGAAAAACATGGACCAACTTCATTATGAGTCGGCACAAGATTGTGCCTTATCTTTTTGTCCCGTGGCCCTTGAGCCACATGATCTTCATGTTGTGCCTATTATAGAATCACCTCTGGTGGAGCATGAGCTCCCTAGTACCCTTAGTTTCAAACGACCTGATGAAAGTTTGCCTGTCACTATTGTTCCTGATCATCTTAGAAATAATGGGACATCAAATAATTACATCGCCAATGAGGGTATTTGGAGTGCCTTAGAGGATACCTTGGGTAAGAGACCCACTTTGTGTTTGCCTGGTGAGTCGGAATTGCATAACGAGGTTCTTGACCTCGTTCGACCCACCAGCCTGTTGGTTGGAGAGTTTGGATTGACGATCATAACTTCAGTACCGCAAAGGGAGAAACTCTTCTTCTGTTGCCCCATATTTCCCATACTCTTGAGAGGTTCAAGTTCTTTCAGTTAGATCCTTTTAATGAGATGTCTTTGCGTCTAATTCATGAACATCTCCTTTCATCTTGTGCTCTTTGTGAGGGGGGCCCAAACATGAGTATTCTGGCCCTACGTGTTGTCATGTTCCCTTTCCAAGTGCATTGACCCACTTTTGATGTTCCCATTTGATGCCCTTTGACAAATGAAGTTGAAAACTTATTTTTGTACATAGTTATATTCCAAAAAACAGGAAACAAAAGGTACAATAAAAGACTCCATGAGCGCGCATTGATTGTTGTGGGCCCCATCCCTAGTATATTTGGGCCCTTTTTCTTTCACGTATTTGTATCCCTTCTTTAGCATCTCACAGGTTTTGAGGGAATTCGGGTTTGTGTCCATCAACATAACTACGAACTTCCTTTTGCGCTTCATGTTGGTGAGATCTTTCATTTTTCATGCATAAATCCATGTAATATCTTGCTCACATTCATTGAGAACAATGCATGAAGTGGGTGCGTGGGGGTGTTTTACGTGGGTACATAGTAGAGTCTTTTTCCTTTAATTTTGTTTTCTTTTGTATGCATTGTTAGGGTCATGTTACTGTGCTGCAATTAAAATCAATATATTCGCTTGCCATGATCCGTGGGTGACTTGTCTTCTTTTGCTTGCCTAGTGCTTTAAAATTTTCACATTTCTTTCAAAATCTTCATGTGTTTGCGAAAGAAAATGTTTTGTGGGTTTTGCGTGTGTTTAGCATGTGCAAAACCGTTGTAAGGCAAACTAAAAAGAAAGCTCCCAAAATTGTCTTGAACTTGATGCATTAAGATATCTACTACAGTGGCTTTAGGACTTATCTAGTCATTAGGATGCACCCCGGTCTTCCCTCGGAGGGCGAGTAATCATAGGGTTTCAGTACTCAAACAATTAAAGAAATCCAGCCTGAACCTAGTGAGTTAATAATTCGTGTCTGTTAATATAAGGAAGTTTGTCGTAGTCAAAGACCCTTTAACTCCTGTTGTGAGACATTAAGTGTAGAGGTTTTGGTTCATGTGTAGATAAGAAATAAGTGAGTAGGTATTCTCTCTTCTCGTACGGCTCCTATCACTTAGGAAATTAGGTCTGAGGGGATTTTGTGCCTGGTGCTTTCGAGTCATCTGACTTGGGATGCACCGACCGAACTCCCGTTACACAGGTGGTAGGGATTGCCCTATGTGGAGATGTGGGGAAAGGTGTACGTGATAGTGTAAGTGCTCATAGCCAATGATGCACGAAATCTGACCATGGGAGAATCAAACACCAACTAGACTAAATAAAAATAAATAAAAAAGAAAACCATGCAGTGGGAAAGTGTGAGGGAACCACCAACATCTAGCATAGGAGCGAGGATCACAAATGAAAACTCGACTAGATCGAGTGCCACATTTGTTGTCAATACCACTACGGCCACCAAGGCATGCGTGGCGGCCTTAATGCGCCGTATGGATTCGATTGAGCTCCAAAACTAGTAAGATGTGTCACATGTGTCTGCATCTGGTTTAGTTCCCTATTATTCATGTGGTAGGATAAGTCATATAGGAGGCAAGTGTGCATCCATTCCTCCTAAGATGGAACAACTCAATGCCATCTATGATAGATTCATGAATGACCCATACTCATCATCTTATAATCCTAGATGGAGGAACCACCCCAACTTTTCTTGGAACCAAAACAATGTCCAGGGTGGTCCTTCACTATTCTCAAGACCACCCAACAGACCACACCAACCCCCCATGCATTCACAATCCCTTCAGCCACCCCAAGCCCAGATGACCAACCCACCGGGTTTCCCAAATTCTAACAACATGGAAACCCAGTTTAATTCACTTGAGAACTTGACTCGTGGACTTGAGAACTCAGTAATTTTTTTATGTCATCTATAAGTCAAGTCCTCACTACAAATCAGAAGATCTCTTGAGCTTCAGATGGGCCAATTGGCTCAGTCTGTACATGAGTGAGAAAGAGGGACTCTACCTAGCCAATCTGTGGCTAACCCCCGTGCTGAACATCACCCGAACA
The DNA here is from genome assembly GCA_963682175.1 of Triglochin maritima. Taxonomy (NCBI): domain Eukaryota; kingdom Viridiplantae; phylum Streptophyta; class Magnoliopsida; order Alismatales; family Juncaginaceae; genus Triglochin; species Triglochin maritima. Next base: position 22,491,261 of record OY821786.1, read on the forward strand.
TGCAAGTTGCAAGTTCAAGACCGCAGGGGGGGGAGGTGAATTGTGTGGAAGAACCTGTGGACCATGTCAACGCCATTGTGACCCTAAGGAATGGGAAGCAGGTCAATAACCATGTTTCCTTGCCACCACATTCTTCTGTGCCACCTCTCTATGGGGACAGTAGGGACATGGAGCCCGATGTTGAGGAAGTTTCTCCGTCGGCTCCTAAGGAAGGCGAGTCAGTTTGCCATGATTCGCCTTCCCCCTCTGAAGCACCAAGGCAAACCTACTTACCAAAAGCTCCTTATCCAAGTAGGTTAACAAAGAAGCATAGTGATTGTATTGACAAGTGGCTGGAGGTCTTCAAAAAGGTGAATGTCAACATCCCCTTGATAGACATGATCCAACAAGTACCCCCGTATGCAAAAAAATTAAAGGATCTATGCACCACTAAGAGGAAAAGTAATGTCCCTAACAAGGCATTCATGGCAGCTAATGTGAGTTCGATCCTATCGAATCCAATGTACTTGAAATTGAAGGACCCAGGAAGTTCGACGATTTCATGCATCATTGGAGACACTCGCATTAGCAATGTCTTGTTGGATTTGGGGTCAGCGGTTAACCTCTTACCTATTTCTGTGTATTAGCAATTGAACCTGGGTGAGCTCAAACCCACGAGGACAACCCTCCAATTACCTGGTTGTTCAATCAAAGTCCTGAAAGGGATCATTGAGGATGTTCTGATCAAGGTTGGTGATTTCAGAACAAAAACCAAACAGATCCAAACCCTGTAGACCGCCAATTGGCGGACTGGAACCACTAATTGGCGGTCCGGGTTGCTCCGGATCTGCTAACATTTCTGTGGCTTATGTATTAGAGTGTGTTTAGTCTATTTCTGGTATTTGTTTAGTCCCATACCGGGGGATTGTCCCGGATTACCTTTTTCTATGGCTATAAATAGAACTCTCCCTCCTCTCTTGTACCCCATCTCTCTCTTGGTGGCCATCCTCTCTACTAGGAGTTAAAGCCTTGAAGCAAAAACCCTGGTGGAGAGAGGCTACATGTAAATGAGTGAGTAATAATAGATGTTTTCCATTAGTTGTTTCTTTCTTAGTTTAATTTCCTTTCATATGCTTGCATGCTTCTTTTGTTTTGTCCTTTTAGTTTCTTTAATATTTCTTGCTTGGTTAGTTTAGTTTCATTTCATTAGAATGTTTCATTTTAATGTAGGTTGTAGTGTAATGATAAGTGAGTAGTTCCACCCCCATTTGGGGGTGGAGAAATGTGTGATATGATCATGTGGTGTATTAGGTGTGTGTTATCTTAATCCCTTAAGCCTTACATGATTTCCATAACCATCTAATGGGATTTCACTGTTGTATTTGATATGCTAATGCTCTTTAATGAAGCTTAGCTTATGCTTAGATTAGTGGACCTATTTTATGGGGAATGATAAGGTGAGGATATGGATGGAATTGATGAAGGAAACATGATTTGTAGTTGCATGTACTCTTGTTGCCTTTACCTTGGTTAATGCCTTGTATGTTTTAATGATAATATGATATCTTATTTCATGTGGAGGCATAGTAGGATCTAGTCTTTATACATGAGTTCATTTAGCTTCATTCTAATTATTGTCTTGTATGTTTTAACGATATTGTGTTATCTTAATTCATGTGGAAGCAAAGTTGGATGTAGTTTTATGATTTTCATGCACTACATATTGTGATGACCTTAATTGAACACACACACATACACATATCTTTGTATTCACACCCTTTTCTCTACCCCCTTTGGGGTTTAGTTTTATTGCTTATTTTCCATTGTAGTGTAGTGTAGATCATAACTCCTTTCTCTTATTTCTTTCCCACTCGCCTTCACAAAAACTAATGTCGACACACCTCCCTGTGGATCGACCCGTATTTGCCACTGCTTCAACGCGGCCGTGCACTTGCGGTTAATTAAAACATATCAATCAAGTTTTGGCGCCATTGCCGGGGAGGTGTTCTGTCCAGACTTTGGTTTGGACGATTCGAGTGGTTTTAATTTTTTTAGTTTTGGTTTGTTGCTGGTGTTGTAAGAAGCAAGGGGAGGCTACCTAAGAAACTGGGGGAACAATTGCACAAAAAGGACCGCCAATCAGCGGTCTGAAACCGCCAATTGGCGGCCTGGTGAGTTGTTTTCTTCCCAAATTTTGTTCTGGTAGTTTATGCTTTTTTATTAGTGGTCTGGGAGTTCTATTTTGCATGTTTTAACCTATAGTTAGCTCCCAGATTAACAATCAATCCCCTTTAATCAACTTGGACCATAAAACTCAAAGCAAAAGATTAGACTTCTTGCCATCTAGGTCATGCATCATTTGTGGACCTTGCACGCATTTGTCTTTTCTTTGCTTTACATTTTTGTTGTTGATTGCTGGCGTGAGGTACGTGCACCCAAATCTCTCATTCATGTATGTTTCGATCATGCATTAGTTAGTAAGGTGCATCGGGACAAGAGTGAGTTGAGCGTTTGATTGGAGTGTTGATTGCTAGATTTAAGATCAAAACGCTACTAAGGAGGGGCTGTACCATAAAAGATAAGGTGGGGGATTTCATCACCCTTTCCTTGGCCCCAAAAATCACTCTTAATAAAAGCCTTAATCATAAAAGCAAGTAGACATTGGCCCTAAGGATTTCGGACGCACTAGGAGAGTAATCTAGTTGAGACCGTTATGGTCTGATCGGCGTTGCCTACCTTGTCGATAGTAGGAGGTACTGGATATCCGGATCTGGTATCACTTGCTGGGCATTGTGGTCTTCGTTGTAGGGTGGTGAGGCATGTCTAGGCTAGTGACCTCGAAGTTAGGCGTCGTCTAGCCTAAGGACCCATTGCCTTACATTGTTTGAGCCGTGCTTGCTAGATTAGGCTTCTACCTTCTCCCACTACCCACGCTAGCTCTAGGATTCTTCCCTCCTCATCTGAGTCCTCTCCTCATCTATTTTCTACGAGTAGTCTACTCCTCTTAGTACACCTCTTGTTGTGTGTTATTTTAGAGTCGAGCATTTTATACGAGGTTGGGCTCGTTCTGGTGAGAGCGCTCGACTTGAGAGAGTGCATTTTTCTGAGATGGATGGTCTTGGTGATCGGCCATCTCTGCCTCGTGCTCCTTTGGAGCGTGAGGCCGAGTCTTCTCGTGGTGACGGGGGGAGACCGGGTTCCATACATGGATTACCTCGGTCTGCTCCCACCACCACGTAGACCTCCTTCTTCTTCTCCTCTGAGTCGAGAGGAAGAGGGATTCGGTCAGAATCGAGTTCTTGGTGCACCACCACCTTTAGCTCGACAGGATAGACCGATGACTTTGTGGGAGCGGACCCATCCTGTTCGGGCCACGCAACCTTCTTGCATAGTTCTTCCCCCAACTCGCGGGAACAACTATGAGCCGAAACCTCAATACGTGAGCATGCTTCCTACCTTCACTGCCAATAAGGAGGATCTGTATATTTTTATACGTGAATTCAAGGAAGTATGCTCCATGTTCAAGCTTCAATAACTTGATGAGGATTCAGTCCGGTTGAGGATGATTTCTTTCGCGTTGAAGGATAACGTGAAGAAATGGATGTACAGCCTCCCGACGAGCTCTATCCGGTCTTGGGATGACTTTGTGACCGTATTTCTGAAGAGATTTTTCCCTCAAAGGAAAACTCAACAGATACGGCACTAGATACATCAAATGTATCAAACTGGGACCGAATCTTTTCATGCTTTCTTTGAGAGGTTCAAGGACCTGCTCCAGCAGTGCCCTCATCATGGACTTGAGCTATGGTAGTTGTGCCAAATTGTTTATGAGGGTCTTAACTACAACACTCGCACATTGTTGGAGTCGATGTGTCAGGGTGATTTACAAATGAAACCCATCAATGAGGTATGGGACACTTTTGAGTTACTGGCTGAATGTACCTTTGAGTGGGAAATCATGAGATAGTCACCAGCCGTCAGGTCCTCTAGTCGGACTGGATCATATCAAGTTGAGTCAACTATCGTGTCTGAGGCGAAATTGGCTGCTCTCATGCGTAGGATTGAGAGTTTAGAGTTGGACCGAGCTCCTGTAGCTCAGGTCGCTACTCCTGGGTGTAGTAGGTGTGGACTTATGGGCCATGATGACTTGGAATGTGGTTACGCTCCAAGGGATACTGAGCATGCAAATGCGATGTATCAACAGAGGCCCCGTAATGACCCGTATAGTCACTCCTACAACCCGGGATGGCGTAACCATCCTAACTTCTCTTGGGGGCCTAGTGGGGGCACAGTCAGAGCTCGCATGCTCAACCTCAACCTCCACCTTATCAACGTCCATGCCCATCGGCGACCTACCAATCCCCACATCAAAGGTCTCAGCACCATAATTACCAACCTGCTCAGGCCTCATCGTTGGGTTATTTCAACCAGATTCCACTACCCTAGCGGGTTGACCCGAAGGACCCCACTCTTGAATAAACCCTTCAAGCGTTCATGCAGAGCACACAAACCATGTTTGCGGTAAACAATAATTCGGTCAAAGCATTGTAAATGCAAGTTACCCAGTTGGCTCATCAGCTCCATGAACGCGAGAAGGGTCAGTTACCGAGACAACTTGTGATAATTCCCAGGGGTCAACCTGCCCATGCTAGGTAGAATGTACACAATGTTGAAAGTGACCCTTCCCAACATGCTAATGTTGTCCATACCTTAAGATCGGGAAGGGTTGTTGACAACAATGTGGAAATGCCTGAAACCAACCCTGTTGGCGAGACTTCCGAGGAGGGTCGAGAGTCTGTCAAGGAACCTAATTCTGAGACTCCTCCTCGAGATTGTTATGTCCCCAAGGCACCATTCCCTCATAGGTTGACTAAAAAAGGTGATGAGCATTGGGACAAATCGTTGAGGTACTTAGGCAAGTAAAGGTGAACATCCCGTTGTTCGATGTTGTTCAACAAATGCCACCGTATGCCAAGTTCCTCAAGGACCTTTGCACCATTAAGAGAAGAACAAATGTTCCCAAAAAGGCATTTTTGGCCGCCAATGTGAGCTCGATATTGACACAATCCATGCAAGTCAAATACAAGGACCCAGGTTGTCCAACTGTCTCTTGCATGATCGGTAATGTGACAATCTCTCAAGCTTTATTGGATTTGGGAGCATTTGTGAACCTCCTGCCGTACTCTGTCTATGTCAACCTTGGAATAGGCGATCTTAAACCAACGAGGACAATCCTCCAGCTGGCAGATAGATCCGTCAAGATTCCACGAGGGAGTGTGGACGATGTCCTTATTAACCTGGGTGAGTTCGTATTTCCAGTTGATTTCATCATCTTGGATACTGAACCCGTGTCCAACCCACATGGACAAATTCTTGTGATCCTTGGGAGGCCGTTTCTTGCAACATCTAATGCTTTGATCAATTGTCGCAATGGCTTGATGAGGTAGTCTTTTGGAAACCTTACAACGGATTTCAACATCTTTACTCTTGGTAACCAACCCGGGCTCTTCGACGATACTGTCGGAGCCAATTTCATCCAGGACACGGATGAGCCCAAGTCATTAGGCAAGTTCGACTCACATCGACATATTATTGAGGTGCCTAATGGCCAGGTTGCGAGTGAAGAGGATCTTGAGGAATCCGCGTGAATCTCTAGATGAGGAGGCACATCTGGGTGCTTGCTCCTCTTACCCCGTGGCCCTTGAGCCACTTGAAAGTAACTCTGAATCTGACAAGGGCCCACCTCTGGTCGAGCTTAAACCGCTCCCCGATAACCTCAAGTACATCTTTTTAGGGGATAATGAGACCTTGCCACTCATTATTGCTTCTGATCTTGCAAAAGATCAAGAGGTCGCCCTCAAAAAAGTGCCCTTCGAAAAAAAGAGGCTATCGGGTGGTCCTTGAAGAATATCAAGGGAATTAGCCCTGGTATTGTTCAACATCGGATCCACATAGAAGAGGATTCTAGGCCCCGCAGGGACCCACAACGAAGATTGAATCTTGTACTGAAAGAAGCCGTCCGAAAGGAGGTTCTTAAGTGCTTGGATCATGGCATAATCTATCCTATCTCTGATAGTTCGTGGGTGAGTCTTGTCCATGTGGTTCCCAAGAAGTCAGGCGTGACGGTTGTTGAGAATGAGCATAATGAGCTTATCCCGACACACCTGCAAACTGACAGGCGAGTTTGCGTTGATTATCGCATGCTCAATGCGGCAACGCGGAAAGATCATTTCCCGTTGCCATTCATTGATTAGATGTTGGAAAGGTTGGCCGGACATGAGTATTATTGTTTTCTTGATGAATACTCCGGTTACAACCAAATTCCCATCGCCCCCGAGGATCAAGAGAAAACCACATTTACTTGTCCCTTTGGCACATTTGCCTACCGTCGCATGCCCTTTGGGTTATGTAATGCACCGACAACATTTCAAAGGTGTATGATCAGCATCTTCTCCGATATGGTAGAGCGTTTCCTTGAGATTTTCATGGACGATTTTCCATATTTGGCGCTTCTTTTGATGAGTGCCTTCGTCACTTGAGCCTTGTCCTCAAGCGATGCCGTGAGAAGAACCTCGCTCTCAATTGGGAGAAATGTCACTTCATGGTGAAGCTAGGGATTGTACTTGGACATGTGGTCTCAAGTAGGGGAATTGAGGTCGATCCCGCCAGAGTGGGTATTATTGCTAATCTCCCACTGCCACGTAGTGTGAAGGATATCCATGCCTTTTTGGGGCATGCTGGATTCTATCGGCGGTTCATACGGGACTTTAGCAAAATTGCTCGACCTCTCACCGCCTTGTTGGCTAAGGATGCCATTTTTGAGTTCACACCGGATTACCACCATGCCTTTTTGACCTTGAAGAAAGAGTTGACTTCAACTCCCACAATTAAGGCACCGGTGTGGACTGAACCCTTTGAGTTAATGTGTGATGCATCCGACTTTGCTGTGGGAGCAGTGCTTGGGCAACGATTGGATAAATTGCCTCATGTGATCTACTATGCCAGTAGAACACTCAATGATGCCCAATTGAACTGCACTGTGACCGAGAAGGAATTCTTCGCGATCATATTTGATTTGTAGAAATTCCAGTCGTACATGATTGGCTCCCACGTGATTATCTATTCTAAACCATCAAGCACCTCATGGCGAAGAAAGATGCAAAATCCCGACTCTTGAGATGGATCTTGTTGTTACAAGAATTCGATATCGAGATTCGGGACAAAAAAATGTGTGAAAATGTTGTAGCAGACCACCTGTATCGTCTAGAGACGACCAACCCACTGGACCAAATTATGGATGACAAATTTCCTGACGAGCAGTTGTTCATGATCGAAGATAACCCTTGGTTTGCCGACATCGTGAACTACCTCGTGACCGAGCAACTTCCTGTGGGTTGGTCAAAATGTGACCAAACCAAATTTAGATCTTATGTCAAATTCTTTCACTAGGACGACCCCTACCTATTCAAATACTACTTTGACCAAATATTCAGGCGGTGAGTCCCAGATATCGAGTTCTAAAGTGTGCTCCATTTCTGCCACTCTAAGGCATGTGGAGGACACTTTAGAGAAAAGAAAACTGCCACGAAGGTGCTCCAATCTGGATTCTACTGGCCTTCTCTTTTCAAAGATGCTTACGACTTTTGTAAGCAATGTGATAGGTGCCAGCACCTTGGCAGGATTAGTCGACGTGATATGATGCCTTTGCAAAATGTCCTTGTTATTGACATCTTCGATGTCTGAGTCATCGACTTTATGTGTCCCTTCCTGAACTCGTTCGGGAATGTTTACATTCTGGTGGTTGTTGACTATGTGTCTAAGTGGGTTGAGGCTATACCCACAAAGACCCATGACAACAAGGTGGTCACCAAATTCTTAAGGGACATTTTTGCGCGATTTGGTATTCCTCGTACCATAATCAGCGATAGGGGTACCCACTTCTGTAATCGCTCCTTTGAAGCGCTTATGAGGAAATATTCGATCACCCACAAACTTGTGACCCCATATCATCCGCAAACTAGTGGGCAGGTCGAAGTCTCTAACCGTCAATTAAAGCAATTTTTTGAGAAAACGGTTAATTCCTCGAGGAAGGATTGGTCAACTAAGTTGAATGACGCGTTGTGGGCCTTCTGCACCGCATACAAGACCAATTTGGGTATGTCCCCATATCGGGTAGTGTACGACAAGGCTTGCCACCTACCCGTCGAGCTTGAGTATCGTGCTTTCTGGGCGATCAAGAACCTGAATATGGATCTTGATCAAGCAGGGGTGCAGCGTAAACTCGACATTGTGGAGTTGGAAGAGCTACGCAATGATGCGTATGAAAATGCCAAAATTCATAAGTCTCGAGCCAAGTTGTTTCACGATCGCATGATTATGCGAAAGGTGTTTACGGCCGGGCAGAAGGTGTCGCTCTATAATTCCCGGCTTCATCTATTTGCGAGTAAGCTCCGCAGTCGCTGGTCTAACCCTTTTATTGTCCAAACCGTGTTTCCTCATGGAGCGGTTGACATCTTGAACCCAGGGAATGGGGACGTGTTCAAAGTTAATGGGCAACGCCTCAAACCATATTTGGAGAGGGCACCAGCCAAAGTCGAGGAGGTCATGTTCCTTCATGAACCTCTCTCGCACTCAACCACTCATGCCCCTTCATGAATGGTTGAGCTTTCATGTTTGTATAAAGTTAAATTTGAAAAAAAAACAAAAAAAAAACAAAAAAAGGAAAAAGAGGAAAAAAAGAAAAGAAGAAGACTCCTTCAGTGAGCATCGATTGTTGGGGGCTCCAACCCTTAAGTATTTGGGCCCCATTTCTTTCACGTATTTGTGTCCCTTCTTTAGCATCTCACAGGTTTTGAGGGAATTCAGGTTTGTGTCCATCACTATAACCATGAACTTCCTGTTGCGCTTCCTGTTGGTGAGATCTTTCTTTCTCATGCATAAATTCATGTAGTATCTTGCTCACATTCATTGAGGACAATGCATGAAGTAGGTGTGGGGGGTGTTTTACGTGTGTACATAGTCGAGTCTTTTTCCTTTGATTTTGTTTTCTTTTGTGTGTATTTATAGGGTCATGTTAGTGTGTTGCATTTAATATCGATATATCTGCTTGCCATGATCCTTGGGTGACTTGTCTTCTTTTGCTTGCCTAGTTCTTCAAAATTTTCACATTTCTTTCAAAATCTTCATGTGTTTGCGAAAGAAAATGTTTTGTGGGTTTTGTGTGTCTTTTGCATGTGCAAAACCGTTGAGAGGCAAAGTAAAAAGAAAGCTCCCAAAATTTTCTTGAACTTGATGCATTAGGATATCTAGTACTGTGGCTTTAGGACTTATCTAGTCGTTAGGATGCACCCCAGTTTTCCCTCGGGGGTGAGTAATCATAGGGTTTCAGTGCTCAAACATTTAAAGAAGTCCACCATGAACCAAATGAGTTAATAATTCGTGTCTCTTAATTTAAGGAAGTTTGTTGTAGTCAAGGACCCTTTAAATCTTGTTGTGAGACATTAAATGTAGGGGTTTTGGTTCATGTGTAGATAATAAATAAGTGAGTAGGTGTTCTCCCTTCTCGCACGGCTCCTATCACTCGGGAAAGTAGGTCTGAGGGGACTTCGTGCCTGGTCTTTTCGAGTCATCTGACTTGGGATGCGCCGACCGAACTCCAGTTACATGGGTGGTAGGGATTTCCATATGTGGAGATTTGGGGAAAGGTGTACGTGATAGTGTAAGTCCTCATAGGGAATGATGCATGAAACCTGACCCTGGGAGAATGAAACTCCAACTAAGAAAAGGAAAAGAAGAAAAGAAACAAAAAGAAAAAAAAATGGTAATGCAAATAAGAACCTTAATGGACTTTACACTTTGTATCACTTGAGGATGTTGAGGTTGTCCATGTCTTTCACTTAATTCCTTATTTAACTTGCACGAATGGTTCATTAGGCTAGGTGTGTGGACTGATTACCTATATAGAGTTGGCCCATAGGATTACCGCGTCCATTGATCGATAAAAATGAGTCCATGGAGTCGAGTTTCTAGATTGAATAATGCATCTATGTTCGGATTTTGTGGGTATATCCGCTGAAAACCCTCAGGATACAACACTCCTCCTCCTTGGCGACACAGAGGTTTAACGGCTTGTTGCACGTGCTAAGTGCAACCGTGATTCCTACGAAAGTGAGTTACGATTTCTTGTTTTTCGTATGCATCTATTTCTTTGTTTTGCTCGGGACTAGCAAAAGTTAGGTGTGGGGGTATTTGATTGACATCATTTCATGCTTACATTTGTATCTTATATCCATTATCTTTCACCTAAACAACGCTACGTAACAAGCTTTATGTTTGAATTTCAGAAATAAACAAGTTTGAAGAGTAGAGGCATGAAAGGACCTAGAAGAATGAAAAAGGACTGAGTTGAGAGTCTCGAGGACTAAGATGCAAGATCGAAGTACCTGAATGCAAGATAGAAGGACCAATGAGCAAACAAGAATACTCTACACAATCATGGGGAGTATTTTGGCAATTCTATTCGGGTCGGAACTCCACCAAGCGAGGTAGATGCAACAAAGACCAACAAATCCATCCAGAAAATCCCAGAACAAAAACCAAACGGATCCAAACCCTGTAGACCACTAATTTGCGGTCCAAGTTGCTCTAGATCCGCTAACATTTCTGTGGCTTATGTATTAGAGTGTGTTTAGTCTATTTCTGGTATTTGTTTAGTCCCATACCGGGGGATTGTCCCGGATTACCTTTTTCTATGGCTATAAATAGAACTCTCCCTCCTCTCTTGTACCCCATCTCTCTCTTGGTGGCCATCCTCTCTACTAGGAGTTAAAGCCTTGAAGCAAAAACCCTGGTGGAGAGAGGCTACTTGTAAATGAGTGAGTAATAATAGATGTTTTCCATTAGTATGTTGTTTCTTTTTAGTTTAATTTCCTTTCATATGCTTGAATGCTTCTTTTGTTGTATGTCCTTTTAGTTTCTTTAATATTTCTTGCTTGCTTAGTTTAGTTTCATTTCAGTAGAATGTTTCATTTTAATGTAGGTTGTAGTGTAATGATAAGTGAGTAGTTCCACCCCCATTTGGGGGTGGAGAAATGTGTGATATGATCATGTGGTGTATTAGGTGTGTGTTATCTTAATCCCTTGAGCCTTACATGATTTCCATAACCATCTAATGGGATTTCACTGTTGTATTTGATATGCTAATGCTCTTGAATGAAGCTTAGCTTCTGCTTAGATTAGTGGACCTATTTTATGGGGAATGATAAGGTGAGGATATGGATGGAATTGATGAAGGAAACATGATTTGTAGTTGTATGTACTCTTGTTGCCTTTACCTTGGTTAATGCCTTGTATGTTTTAATGATAATGTGTTATCTTATTTCATGTGGAGGCACCTCCCTGTGGATTGACCCGTATTTGCCGCCGCTTCAACGAGGCCGTGCACTTGCGGTTAATTAAAACATATCAATCAGTAATGTACCAACACCACCTTCTCAGACACCACAGAAAATATACCTGCCAAAGGCTCCCTATCCTAGTAGGTTAACCAATAAGCAAAGTGACACCATGAATAAGATATTAGAGGTCTTTAAGAAAGTGAAGGTTGACATCCCCTTGTTGGATGACAACCAACAAATACCTCAATATGCCAAAGTGTTGAAGGATCTCTGCATAACCAAGAGGAAGACCAATGTTCCTAAGAAAGCATTCTTAGCTGCGAGTCTGAGCTCACTTTTGTCCAATCCCACATACACAAAGTACAAGGACAATGGGTGTCCTACTATTGAATGTATGATATGGGACACTATCATGAGTAACATATTGCTTGATTTAGGATCAGCGGTCAACCTCCTTTCATCTTCTGTTTAACAATAGTTGAACTTGGGAGAATTGAAACCAACTAAGATCACCCTCCAATTGGTGGACATATTGATTCGTGTCCCGAAGGGGATTATTGAGGACGTGCTCATCAAAGTTGGATATTTTATATTGCTAGTAGATTTTGTCATCCTCGATACCAACCTTGTTGCGAACACCCACTCTTAAATACTTTTGATTTTAGGTAGACCATTTCTGTGAACCTCCAATACCTTAATTAATTGTAGAAATGGTCTCATGAAGCTCTCACTTGGTAACATGAGTGTCGAGTTTCATGTGTTCAACTCTGGTAGGCAACATGAGCCCTTGGACCAACCTTTAAATCTCAACCTCATTTGCTAATTAGAGAAAGCACCACAAAATCAACAAACACTCCCAACACCAATGCAACCCATTGAGAATGTTTAAGCGCCCAGCGAAAACTCATTGCCTATCTTTGCATTGCAACAGAGTGAGCTGGCATCAAACATGAATATACAAAGGGTGTGTTTGTTGGATGATCTAGGTGAGACTATTAGTGAGGGGGACACACCTCATCATATGCCCACACCAGAAGGTCTCTCTACGCCATGTCCCATGGCTATTGAGCCCTTTGAGCTTCATCTTGACTCCAACAAGGACCCACCTACGATCGAGCTTATGCTTGATAATATAAAGGAGGTTGGCTGGTCCTTGTTGGATGACTTGGGGAGATGCCCTATTCTTAGTAAAGCTGGTGTGCACATCCTTGGAATGAGCCTGAGGAACTCATTCCGATGCACCCACCTATTAGTTGGAGGGTTTTGTTCAAGGAGCAACTAAACCCTAGTGAGGTAACACAACTCCACTCATTCATGTTGCCTACGCCTACCAATATCATGAGGGGTTCGAACCTGTAAGTTTTCACCTTTCACCCCTCATGAAACCTCAGAGTAGCAGTGAAGTGGGCCCATCATGGCAAATCTCTGGTCCGCATGACTTGATATTCTCATTTGATGTTCCTTGACCAAATGATTATGAGAATATCTTTGTTGATGTATATATCTTGTTTATAACCAAAAAAGAAAAAAAAGAAAAGGTGAACAAAAGACTTCAAAAGTGAGCATTGGTTGTTGTGGCCCCAACCCTTGAGTATTTGTGTCCCATTTGTTTCACGTATTCGTATTCCCTTTTTAAGTATCTCGCAGGTTTTGAGGAGAATTCGGGTTTATGTCCATCAACATAACCATGAACTCCCATTTGCGCTTCACGTTGGTGAGATCTTTTCTTTTTCATGCAAAAATCCATATAGTATCATACTCACATTCATTGAGGACAATGCATGAAGTAAGTGTGTGTGTGTGTGGGGGGGGGTGTTTTACGTGTGTACATAGTTTTGTGTGTCTTTTGTTTTTGTTTCACCTCCTTTTGTTTACTTTGCTAGGGTCATGTTAGTGTGATGCATTTAATATCGATATATCTGCTTGTCATGATCCTTGGGTGACTTGTCTTCTTTTGTTTGCAGTTGTGCTATCATTTTCCAGTTGTTTCAAAAATCTATTGTGTTTGCGAAAGAAAATGTTTTGCTGGGTTTGTGTATGTGTTTAGAGTATGCAAAACTATTTTGAGGCAATGAAAAGAGAAGCTCCCAGAATTGACTTGAACATGATGCATTAGGATATCTAGTATACCGTCTTTAGGTCTTATCGAGTTGTAAGGATGCACCATGGTCTTCCCTCGGGGGTGAGTAATAATAGGGTTTCAATACTCAAATAATTAAAAAAGTCCACCCTGAACCTAGTGAGTCAAATAATTCGTGTCTGTTGTTAGTAGAAGGACGTTTGTCGTAGTGAGGGACCCTTAAAATCTAGTTGTGAAACTTTAAGTGTAGGGGTTTTGGTTCTCATGTAGATAATAAATAAGTGGTGTTCTCTCTTCTCGCACTGCTCCTATCACGTGGGAAATTAGGTCCGAGGGGACTTAGTGCATGGTACTTTCGAGTCATCTGACTTGGGATGCACCGACCAAACTCCTGTTATATGGGTGGTAGGGATCACCATACGTGAAGATTTGGGGGAAGGTGTATGTGATAGTGTAAGTCCTCACATGCAATGATGCACGAAACCCGACCCTGGGAGAATCAAACACCAAGTAGTGTAAATCATAATGCTCCAAAAAGAAGAAAAAAAGAAAGAAAAAAGACAAATAAGAATCCTAATGGACTTTACACTTTGTATCACTTGAGGATGTTAAGATTGTCCATGTCTGTCACTTAAGTCATTAACTAACTTACAGGAATGGTTCATTAGGCTAGGTGTGTGGACTGATTACATATATAAAGTCGGCCCGTAGAATTACCGTGTTCGATGATCGACGAAAATGAGTTCATCGAGTCATGTTGCTAGGATGAATAATGCATCTATATATGTTCGGATTTTGTTGGTGTCTACGCTGAAAACCTTCATGAGACAACACTCCTCCTCCTTGACGACAAAGGGGTTTAACAGCTTGTTGTACATGCTAAGTGCAACCGTGATTCCTACGAAAGTGAGTTAGGATTTTCCTATTTTACGAATGATTTTTGCTTTCTTTCATTTTTCTCTTTCATTGTTTTGCTCGGAACTAGCAAACGTTAAGTGTGGGGTATTTGATTGACATCATATCATGCCTATATTTGTGTCTTATATCCTCTATTTTTAACATAAGCAATGCTATGTAACAAAATTTTATGTTTAAATTTCAGGAATAAAACAAGTGAGAAGAAGAGACACAAAAATGACCTAATTAAGAGCAAGAGAAAGTACTGAATTGTGAGATTTATGGACTAAAATGCAAGAGATAAGGACCCGGATGTAAAGCAAAAGTACCAATGAGAAAATCAAGAAACTCCACACCATCATGAGGAGTATTTTGGCAATTAAATTCGGCCCGACACTCAAACAACTGATCCAGGTGCATCATACGTAATGCATTGAAGCAATGAAGAAGATATACAAATGTGGAGGGAATAAGACAAAAATGACCGCCCATTGGCAGCCCAAGACCTCTAATTGGAGGGCCTATTTTGGTCCAATTTCGAGTCGGCTTCGCGTGGTTTTTTGTATGTTGTGTTTATCCATTTGTAGTAGTTTCATTAGTCCCACGTCGGGGGATTGTCCTCAGTTACCTTTTTCTATGAATATAAATATAACTCTTCCTTCTCCTTTGTATTTACCCATTTCATGGTGGCATTCTCTCTACTTAGAGTAAGCCTTGGAGCAAAACACAAGTGGAGAAGAATGTTACTTGAAATGTGCGTCATGTAAATAATTTATCTTAGCTTGTTTTTGTCTTCTCTTTTAATTCTTGTATGCTTTGTTTAATTTCATTTTCTCTTCTTTTCTTAATGAGTAGGGAGTAGTTCCATCCCCCTTTGGGGGTGGAGATGATGTACATATATATTGTGAAGTTTGGATGTTTGATGAATTTTTGATTGTGTAGACTTGCATGTTTATATGTTCATCGGGGGTGTTTTAATCGTCTACATGTTGGGGGATTTTTGATGGGTTTTTGCCATAAGATTTAGACACTTCCTATGCTTAGTTTCCTCATGTTTATTGACTGAAATTTCCTGTTGAATATGCTACATGTTAGTTATGTGTTTGTATTTGTGTTTGCTTGCTTGATTGATTGAACAAACTTTCTTTTGATGGGTTGTGCCAAAAGATTTAGACACTTCCCATGCTTAGCTTTGTTCTGCACATGAATTCATGGTTTTTGATGAGTTTTGCCATATCTTTAGACACTTCTCATGCTGAGCCTAGTCTTATGCTAATCAAGTAGTAATTGCCGATACATCGTGTGAATGAATTGATAGGTTTTGCTACATCTTTAGACACTTCCTATGCATGAAGACACACAAATGACACACACATACATGCTTACATGTGTCATTCATCACTTATTTCACTGCATATGTGCACACACTCCACCCCTTATGGTTTTCCATTCCTGAATTCCAAGTTGTTGTCTTCGTTAGTTTAGTTTCATTGTTGTGTGCTTTCATTTCCTTGTTTGTGCTTACTAGTCTACTTTAGTCTAGTTTAGCCTAATAAACTTCTTCTCCCCTCTTTTCTCACTTGCCTTCAAACGAACCAGAGTCGACACACCTCCCTGTGGATCGACACGTACTTGCCCCGTCTTCACCGACGACCGTGCACTTGCGATATTTAAAACGAACACATCTTGAAGTGCAAACGGAAGTTCATGGTTATGTTGATGGAAATAAACCGAAATTCTCCTCAAAACTTGTGAGATACTTAAAAAGGGAATACAAATACGTCAAACAAATGTGGCCCAAATACTCAAGTGTTGGGACTACAAACATAAATGCTCACTTTTGGAATTTTTTTGGGTTATAAACAAGATATATATATCAACAAAGTTATTCTCATAATCATTTGGTCAAGGAACATCAAATGAGAACATCGAGTCATGTGGACCAGAGATTTGCCATGATGGACCCGCTTTACGTGTACTCTGAGGTATCATGAGGGGTGACAGGTCAAAACTGAAAGTCTCAACCCCCTAAAGATATTTGTAGGGTGTAGGCATTGTGAATGAGTGGAGTTATATTGCCTCACTAGGGTTTAGTTGCCCATCGAACAAAATCGTCCAACAAATAGGAGGGTGCATCAGAATTAGTTCCTTAGGCTCATTTTTGTGATGTGACACACATGTCGCACTAAGTATGAGGCTTCACCCCAAGTCGTCCAGCAAGAACCACCCAACCTCCTTTGTATTATCAATTATTAGCTCGGTCACAGGTGGGTCCTTGTTGGAGTCAAGATGAAGCTCATGATGCTCAATGGTCATGGGACATGGGGGTAAAGACACCATCTAGAATGGGCATATGATGAGGTGTTTCCCCCTCACTAACAGTCCCAGCCGAATCTTCCAACAGACACTCCCTTTGTGTATTCATGTTTGATGTCAGCCCACTCTGTTGCAATGCAAAGATAGGCAATCAGTTTTTGCTGGGTACACAAACATTCTCAACGGGTTGCATTGGTGGTGAGGGTGTTTCTTGATCTTGTGGTGCTTTCTTCAATTGGCAGATGAAGTTGAGATTTAAAGGTTGGTCCAAGGGCTCATGTTGCCTACCAGAGTTGGACACATGAAACTCGGCACTCATGTTACCGAATGAGAGCTTCATGAGACCATTCCTACAATTAATTAAGGCTTTTGAGGTTGCCAGAAATGGTTTAGCCAAAATCAAAGGTATTTGAGAATTGGTGTTCACAACAGGGTTGGTATCGATGATGACAAAATCTACTGGAAAATCCCCAACTTTGATGAGCACATCCTCAATAATCCCCTTTGGGACACGAATGGATCTAACCGCGAATTGGATGGTGACCTTAGTTGATTTCAATTCTCCTAAGTTCAACTGTTGATAAACAGAAGATGGAAAGATGTTGACCGTTGATCCTAAATCAAGCAATACATTACTAATGCTAGTGTCCCGTATCATACAATCAATAGTAGGACACTCAGGGTCCTTGTACTTTGTGTATGTGGCATTGGACAAAAGTGAGGTCACACTCGTAGCTAAGAATGCTTTGTTAGGAAGATTGGTCTTCCTCTTTGTTGTGCAAAGATCCTTCAACACTTTGGCATATTGAGGTATTTGTTGGATGTCATCCAACAAGGGGATGTTAACCTTCACTTGCTTAAAGACCTCTAATATCTTATCCATTGTGTCACTCTGCTTTTTGGTTAACCTACTAAGATATGGAGCTTTTGTCAGGTATATTTTCTGTGGTGCTTGAGATTGAGGCGTTGGTGTATTACCCTCACCCTTTTCCTCACCATCATTCCCACCGAGGGGTTGTACAGATGGTGGTGGTGACAAGGAAATGTGATTGTCAACCTGTTTTCCATTCCTTAAGGTTACAATGACATTGACATGGTGAACAGGTTCCTCCACATGGTTCACTTGCTTCCCTTGAGGTACCAAACTCTCATTTTACATGTGTTGTTGCTGGTACATGCGAGGGTTAGCCTCAAGCTTGCTTGGCAGAGTCCTCCTCTCTCTCTCTCTCTCTCATGTATAGACTGATTCAATTGGCCCATCTCAAGCTCGAGAGATTTGATGGTCTGCTGATTGGAAGTGAGAACTTGACTTGTGGATGACATAAAGCTTTTCATTGAGTTCTCAAGTCCACGAGTCAAGTTCTCAAGGGAATTGAACTGGGTTTCCATGTTAGAATTTGGGAAACCATGTTGGTTGATGATTTGAGCTTGGGGTGGCTGATAAGATTGTGAATGCTTGGGAGGTTGGTGTGGTCGGTTAGGTGGTCGGGAGAAGTTTGAAGGACCACCCCGGGCCTTTTTTTGGTTCCATGAAAAGTTGGGGGTGGTTCCTCCATGTGGGGCTATATGATGATGAGTATGGGTCATTCATGGATCTATCATAGATGGCATTGAGTTGTTCCATCTCAAGAGGAATGGATGCACACTCGCCTCCTAAATGACCTATCCTACCACATAAATAACAAGGAACTAGACCAGATGTAGACACATGAAACACACCTTGTTGATTTTGGAGCCCAATGGAATTCATACGGCGCATTAAAGCTGCCATGCGTTCCTTGGTGGCTGTAGTGGTATCGACAGCAAATGCGACCCCCAATCTATTCGAGTTTGCATTTGCGATCCTTGCTCCTATGCTAGATGATGGTGATGGTTCCCTCACACTCTCCCACTGCATGGTTTTCTCAGTGAGATCTTCTTGGAAAGCCCATGCCTCCCTTTCATCATTTCCTAAGAACTCTCCTTGACATATGGACTCAACGAGAGTTCGGGACGGGATGTGAAGACCCTCGTAGACAATTTGACAAATGTGCCACAACTCAATGTCATGGTGAGGACATGAAGATAGTAGCTCCTTGAACCTCTCTAAATAGGCATGGAATGATTCGGTCTTATGCTGATAAAATGAATTGATTTTGTTCCTCAGTTTTTGAGTTGGATTATTTGGAAAGTATTTCTTGAGGAATGCAGATTGGAATTCATCCCAAGTTCTAAAGGCATTCGCCTGGTTTCTGTACAACCACTTCTTGGCATCATCCTTTTGTGCAAAAGGAACAAGCCAAAGGTTGATAGAGTCTGTGCTAAGTTGTTGTAGCTTGAACATCGCACAGACCTCCTCAAATTCCCTGAGAAAGATATAGGGATCACCTTTCCCAGTGAGGTGAGGGAACATGAAGATAAACCGAGGCTTATCCTCAAAGTGGTTCCCATTCGTCTCTGGAAATAAAATGTAAGAAGGTAGAGCAGTACAACTAGGGTAGCATCGATAGCGGAGGGGGATGGGAACCTGGGGAATTGGGTGATGAGATTGTCGATTCCCACCTTCTAGACCAGAAGGTGGTATAAATCCAAAATCCGGGCCACCCTCGTGTGGTTGACGACTGGTCATGGTCCCGGGACTATGTAGGATACGAGACAGGGATGCGTTCGAAAAGTTGACAATCGATGATAGATTGATGTCATATTTCATCAATCGACCCTCGGCGTCTCGCGACCACATTGGCATGCACAAAGCTGCACACCCACAGGAGTCACATGAAAAGAAGAAGAAAGAAATCACTTTTTTAAAATAATTAAAACAGAAGGTGCGTAGAGGAGAAGATGAGAAGACTCAGATGAGAAAGAATGACTCAGGAGAGAAGGGAATAATTCCTCATGCTACGGAGGGTAGGTAATTGTAGAAGTACACAAGCAAACAAGGCTCAGACAACCTGTGGTCACTATAGGTGCTTACAGCTAGACGACGCCTAACTGCGAGGTCACGCGGCCTCAACACGCCTTACCTCCATATGACAATGACAAAAAAGCCCAACAAGTGAGCCAAGATCTGGAGATCTCATCTCTTCTACTATCGACGGAGTGGGCGACGTCGATCAGGCCTTGACGGTCGCCACCAGATCACTCTCCTAATGCACCCGAGATCCTTAGGGCCAATGTCTACTTGATTTTAAAATTAGGCTTTTGTTTAGTGTGATTTTTGGGGCAAAGGAAATGGTGATGAAATCCCCAACCTTATCTTATATGGTACAACCACTCCTTAGTAGCATTTTGGAGTCTTAATCTAGAAATTAACTCTCCAAACAAACGCTCAACTCACACTTCTTTCAATGCAATTCCTACTAACTAATGCATGGTTATACAAAATGCATGAATGAGAATAGCAAATGTATACCTCACGCCAGCGCTCAACAACTGAAAGTAAAGCTAAAATAAAAGACGAACTACGTGCCTAAGTCAAGTATATGATGCATGACCTAAACAAGCAAGAATGCCTAATCTTTTGCTTTAGGTTTTAGTGACCAAGTTGATTAAAAAGGTGATTGATTACTAAACTAGGGGCAATCTAAAGGTCAAAACACGCCAAATTGAGCCCCAAATGACTATATTGAATGTAGAAATAGACCAAATAATGAAGGAGGAAAATAGAGCTCACTAGACTGCTAGTTGGTGGTGTAAAACCCGCTCTCCTGCTTTAATAATAATAAGTCCACTCTCCACGGTTATGCATAATTGACTTCTTGGAATGTCAAATTGTTTATGGCATGCTTGTTTGAGTAGATTTGATCAGATTTCTTGTTGGTCGATCGGGTGCGACACATCGGGCGAGCGCACGGTTGTTTGACTCGATCGACTGAATTTGGGTCCGAGCGAGTGTAGAGTCGGTTTTGGGCTAAACCCGTGTTGAAGTGGCATGGAATTGGAAGGGTTGCATTAGGGTTTGGATGTGAATTTTCATGGCTTTTGGGATGTCTTTGCTGGTGCCATTTTTGGCATGTGTTGAGGTGACTTGATTATCCATGAAGGCTTGGAAATTGAAGAGTCCTAGCAAGCTAACAAAAAGCTTCTCCCACCAGACAACCCTTGGACACACCTCTTCACCTCCTACACGTCTCCTCCACATCTTTCACTCCTCAGCCACGTGGTCAGGCCACACAGGTTGTGCTCTAGCAAACTTCAAATCCAGTGAGGCTAGAAGCGACATCTAGTGAAACCTGTGGTGAGGCTAGAAGTTTGGTGGGAAGAATCTTCGGCTAATTTCAGGCAACCTCCTTGCTAATCAGGTATGCTCCTGACCCTTGAAGAGTTTTATGGGAGGGGGTGTTGGCTGGATGGCCGGCCAGCACCATGTTGGTGGTTGGTGCAATCGGTTGCACCATCAACCGAGTTCGCTTCTAGCGTGCGCATGGAGCATGCGCTAGATGGGGCTGGCTGTGGGGCAGCCAGAGGAACTGTGGCTCCGGAGAGCTCCGGTGAGGTCCGACCAGGAGTTATGAGGTTTCTTATGGGTTGACTTCTAGAGTGGACACGGATCTGGTTGGGTGTAGCTGGCGCACACAAGATCCGACTAGGATTTGTCTTCAACCCTCTTGACTCTTTGTTTGGGTCGGCTGGCTGGTGCAACCTTCTTAGATGGTGTCTAGGGTTAGGAGGGGGTGGGGACATACCCTAGGGAAGCTAGGGACGTTAGGGGCCTGGCTGGGGTTGCTTGGTTTGAGCTGGTTGCGTTAAAGTGGGCTAACCATGCAGTTAGTGCACCTCTTGCGTCATCCTGGTCGGTGGATCGACTGAGCAGCCTGGATGGATCCCTACTGACGTCCTCCCACTTCAGATCTCCTGAGAAGCATACTCTAAGAAGTTGGGTTGGATGGGTCAGAGGCTCACGTGTCTGGTTTTGAGTCGGGTGGTTTTGATTAGCTCGTTTGTTGTAAGTTATCATGTTCCATGTGTTGATTGTTGTATGTCTACATACGAGTTGTGTTTCAGTAGTGATATTATATATCTATTTGCGTTGATTATATGGTATTTCCTGATGCTGGAATCACGTATGCATACCTGAAAGTAATCTAGCTCCTTCATATCATATGCTATCCACGTTACATCTTAATGCAATGAGTAAACTCGGATGCATGCATGTGGCCTAGTTTAAATATTGATTTTGTGATTGTTGTTTATCATACATATGCTCATCATGTTAGCCTACTGATATGCATGTTATTTCATACTTATGCCACCTCTGATCAAGTCTAGAGTTGTTAATTTTATTCTCTTATATGCTCTGAATCGGAAGATGTATGTTATCTATCACAGTGATGTTTGAATACGATATCTCTTGCTGTGATTCATCTGTTTATTGCCCCCTTTCATGTCTATGTGATTCTGATTTGATATGTTGGATTATGGTTTGGTTTGACCTTACAAAATTAGGCCTCATAACATTTTTATCATGACTCCTAGATGACTCGATTAGTTGTTATCTTGATTTGCCGATCTTGTTATGATTGTTTGTTGTGGTGAGCTTTGGTTGTTTCCTGATTGGGATGTCTGATTACTGTTTTTTTTTTGGGGCTGTTAGTAGGGTATCTGGATACTCCTCCTTGAGCTCGTTCCATACACTGTAGTTGCATTAGATTTTAGATGCTTTAGTAGCTTGCATTGCATTTAATTTGATTAATAATTCTGGACACGTTCTATTTTCTGGGCCGACGGGCCACGAGTGGGTCCTCTAGCTCCAGAGGCCATTCGCGTAAGACCTTCACGTTGGGGGGTCAGGCATAAGATAAGTCCTGGGCAGACGCACTGCCATTCTGTCTCAGGGTAGGTGTTCCCAAGTTCGTGATGGCACCATGTAGGTCACTTGCCGCGAATTGGGACACTTATTCGGCGCACCGCTTTGTGTCGAGCGGTAGGTCACTGTCAAGTGACCGCCTTTGACTAGCGAGGTTGGTGTTCTGGTTCCTTTCAAGGAATGGTTCGGGTGCGCCAGACCAGCACAGCTTATGGAGTCATAGACTTCTGTTGCATTTGATGCTTTTCTGTTCTGTTCTGACCAGCATGGTTGGTATTCTGGTTCCCTTTGATGGATTTCTGCGGGTGTTACCTGATTGGCACGACTGATGGAGTTGTATCCTTCTGTTGCATTATGTGCTTTTCTGTTTCTGTTTCGGATGCTTTTGTCTTAGATAGATTGCATGCATTCTTCCATATAACTCTGATTGGGCCAGGGGCATACTGGATTTTTTTATAGAAAACTCACGCATATGTTGATGCGGTGCTTGCAGGTACTTAGATTGCTACAGGGCAGACTGGACGAGTAGTCGAAGATTCTGTACACGAGGGACACGTCAACCAGATTGTTCAATTTGTCTTTTGCTTCCGCATTATTTATGATGTATTTACCTTTTGAACTCGATGTAATGTATTTGAGCTTGTTACCATATATGGATAATTTCACTTTTCAGTTATGTTTTATGTTAGTCTATCCATGTATGATCTCTCTACGTATTGTCGAGTTGTTGTTTGGTCTGTCTTTTGTAACTTCTTCGGTCGTCACGGAGGTCTCTGATCGCGACACTTGTAGTCTTTCCCAGTGTGCGTACATGCGAGATCGGGGGCGTTACAGGTGGTCTCAGGTCACTGATTGGCAGTCAGTGTTGCTCTGTTCGCCTCCAAACTTCTCTTGGTATCTTCCCTTGATCTTTAGAGTCTACTGAAACAAAGCACAACTACAAACAAAAATTATATCCACTTCAATCGTCAAAACTAGAGTCTAGACTGAGCACCTCCCTGGCAACGGTGCCAAAAACTTGTTAAAATCGATTAAAGTTTAGACCGCGAGTGCACAACCTTCGGTGAAGACGGGGCAAGTACGGGTAGATCCATAGGGAGGTGAGTAGTCTCTGGTTTGTCAGAAATGAAGTGGCAAAATAGGGTAGAAGAGATTTGATAGTCCTGGAACTAATGGAGGAGCAAGAAGAACAAGGGGAGAGGAGGGATTAAAATGGTATATATAGACTAATACATGGTTAAGATTAATATGGAAGTAATCAGACGACTCTAAATCATATTTGATAGTCCTGGAATGCTCTGACCCAAATACCCGACCAGCGGACAATATTTAAGACCCTTTGGACCGATCGAGTTGAAATTCTCTAGTGGTGGATCACAATGATCCGATTGAGTTCAAATTTTGTCTTCGACTTTATTTGTTCTACTGGCACGAGGGGTGAAGCTCTGGTCCACTGTATCAACCCGAATTGGTTTTAATTGGATAAGTACTGATCTGGTTCAAGTCATGTGTCACATTATTTTGTACTTCTCAATTAGGTCCTTTTGGGTTTTCACTTGGGTCCTTCTTGATTTGCGATCCAGTCTGTGTGCATTACAAATAGGTCCAGAAGTCTTCAATTTAGTCCATTCTTGTTACATTCAGTCATTTTTGCTCCCTTCCTCTTCTTTATTACCTAACTCCTGAAACACTACAAACAACAACTCGAGTAGCAAAATATTGGGGTAGAATAAAAGATATAGAGCATGAATGAGATGTATGATATGCTACTAATCAGAACACATATCACAACAAAAACAAATGTTCAATTCGTAACTATAGATGTTATTTAACTTTAAGTATGACAAGAGTTTAAATGTTAAATAAAGTGATACCAAAATAAGAACTGCATTGTGTTTTCAAATCACCATATAGGAAAATACAAATGGACTTTACAGAAAATACAATTTCAAGCTGTATCGAAACTGCTTACAGGTACATCCTTGCACTTCATATTTCCTTCAGCCATTTTCAGACATCTCCAAATCTTCATCTTTGAATTATTTTGCCTAAACAATTGAACAATTGATAACAAAAGAATTAGAAATACTTGTAGGCTAATAACAAAAAAACCAACACATGGTCAATGACATTTTATGCCAAATAGAAATGACAATAGAAATTAAGTGAAGAGTAATCATATAGCAATTTGTAAAGGTCAAAATAAAGGGTACCAATATTTTCAGCAAGGAAACTATATTTGTAATAAAGCGATATGGAGCTATAACGGTGGAGTCGCCTCAGCCGAGGCATCCTCTTCGACCGCGATGGCTACCAGCCGTCTGACCTCTTCGTTACTTGCCACTGCCGAGAACCACTTGTGACGTAGGACAAGTATGGCGGTGAGGAGAAGCAGGGCGAGTGCCCTCGGGAAGGCGAGATAAGGCATCAGTCACCTCGCGCCTCTTGTGCCTTGAAAGCCTTTTGAAGGAGATGGTGGGGTTAAAAAACTCATGCCACGG
The DNA here is from genome assembly GCA_963682175.1 of Triglochin maritima. Classification (NCBI taxonomy): domain Eukaryota; kingdom Viridiplantae; phylum Streptophyta; class Magnoliopsida; order Alismatales; family Juncaginaceae; genus Triglochin; species Triglochin maritima. The sequence goes on from OY821786.1 coordinate 22,516,215, forward strand.
AGAAGGAGATGTCGTCGGAGGGGTGGGGACGAGGGTTGGGAGGGACGACGATGGGAGGAAGAAGAAGAAGAGGGGAAGATTTCTGGGTGGAGTGAGTTTTTGTTGTCGGGTGATTTAGGGATTTGGAATGGGTGAAGGGTCGGATAGTTTTTGTTTTTGTATGGATTTTTCAGCCACAGTTGAAATCCGTGGCTATATATAATCCATCAGTGGCTGATTCCCTAATAAGCAACGGATAGACCTACTGTGGCTATATCCATGAATTCTAGTAGTGTAAAATATTTCACCTTCTTTCGTAAGAACGAAGAACATCGACGAGAAATTACATATAAACATAATAATTCATCCACAAACATATAAACATAATAATTTATATGTGCATTCATAATTAACAATCTTTTCTTATAATGCAAAAATACTTAATGTGCTCATCATTTCAAAGAGACACAATCTTGGGGTTGAGGGTTGGTGGTGGAGAGGTGGAGGGGTGGTGGTGGGGAGGTTGAGGGAGAAGCAGGTGAGGGGGTGGGTGTTTGTGAGAAAAGGGACAAGTGAAAGGAAGGTTACTGATGTAAAGAAAGAACATACACCGACATTAGTTATTCGTGGGTGTTTAGATATACATTTGTTGGTGTTCGATTTTTTCACCAAAAAAATCAATTTCCTGCCATCTAATTTTTCAATAGTGTACACCGACGTTTGTTATCCATTGGTGTTACTTTATGACTCTATTAGTGTATAAAGTTGGAATTCATTGTCCAAAATATTCAGATGGTATCTGTCAGTGCATGTTTAAAAAACAATACACCAACAGATATATTCGTTGATGGAGGGTAAATGACCCGTCGATTATTCATTTTGCGTCAAAACATTTATTAGTCTGTCATCTAATTTTTCATAAACGAACACCAACGGTAGATATCTGTCAGTGGAGGGTAAATAACCCGTCGATGATTCATTTTGTGCCAAAAAATTTATTTCCCGCTATCTAAATTTTCAAAAATGAACACCGACGTTAGATATTCATCACTGTAAGTTACTGATCTGACGAAAACTATAAAATTATTGTTCGATGGATGTGTTCATTCGGTCGTTATAAGCATATCCGATAGAGTTGATTAGCACCGACGATTAATTTTATCCATCGATGGAAATGTATGTTGCCTTTTTGGCCTTAATCTATGTTTTGATGATTTAATCAATCTAATCTTAATTATGATCATGTAGAGTAGCACACATATTGCATTGCATATATATTGCTTTGTGCTAACCTCTACAGGTGATCAAGACTCAAGGAAGAAAGGAAATCAAGTCAAGACATGTAATCAAGCTCTATTGAAGACATGTATTTTGTATTACTTTGAGTCTTTAGGAACTTTGTGTAATTTGAGCATACTTGAGCTAAAAACTAGTCAACCACACACTACATTCCCTATAGAAGTCACACATGAAATTTCACATAATTTGGACTTCAATAGATCACCCAAACTTAGACTGGAAAACACTATACCTGAACCCAAACTGTCTGCCCACATTCGATCAACTGAAACAGACCGTTCGGTCGACCGAGTGATCAATTAATCTGTTAGTGTTTAACTGCCTAAGTTCGGTCGACCGTGCATACCTTTTCGGTCGACCGAGTCCCAAGTATTTTCCGACCGTTTGTTTTGTCGTATATACCCAACAATCGTATTCGTACTAACCAAAAATACCCCAAATACATTTTATGTATCGGTCGACCAAGGACCTTGTTCGGTCGATCGAACTTCTGTCTCTTGACAAACCCAAATCTCCTTTTGGAATTCGGTCGACCATGGACCTTGTTTCGGTCGACCGAATAGAACCTTGTTTGTCAACCCCAAATTGCCTGGTGTGAATCGGTCGACCGAACCCTATTTGGTGTTCGACCGATCACTTAAGTGTACCTGAGTCTCAGCGTTGGGCGGTCGACTGTTCCTTAACTGGTCGACCGAACTAAGTTCAAAACTGCCAAACGGTCGACCGAACTACCCGATCCGGTCGACCGAATTAACTCAGAATTGGGTCCGGCTTGTTTCTGTTTTGTGTATCTTACACCAACACTTACCCAATCAACCCCAACGGCTATATTCTCTCTAATGCTTATAAATAGAGATGTAAAACACATTTTAACACAACTCTCCAACTACTAGTTGCCTCATACATTAGAGAGAAGATCCAAACACTCCAAGCCTCAAACCTTCCACACTTTAAGTCATAAATCCAATCTCACTCAAGTGTGCTCAAGTTTATAGAGTGTTGTTCCACTCAACCTTTGTTCAAGAAGCAAGGATTTCGGTGAAAGCCCGAAGTGTCCCCTCTCGGATTGTGAGAAGAAGAAAGTCAAGCAAGCGAGGGTGTTCGCGGTGCTTATTTTGTAAAGGTGTTCTCTCGCGGCCCAGAACGGGGACTGGATAGTGAAGACGTGAGCGGAGCTCGAAGTCTCGAGCGGAGCTTGCAAGAGAAGACGTAGGCGGTGGCCAAACCTCTGTAAAAAACCTTGTGTTCCATTGTGGTTTGCATATTCCTTCCTTACTTGCTTGTTTGCTTAAATTCCTTTGTGCATATCTTGATTGCTTAAACAAGTAGGTAATTAGCTTAAAAGTGATTAGTATTAGAGACCCTCACGGTCCACCAATGTACCTACACTGACGGATAATGATATGTCATTAAAACTTGTTTTTCTAGTAGTATAAGTTTCATATTGTGTTTTCGGTTGAGTTTATGTTAGATACGGGAGAAAGACAAGGAGCACTCAGCAAAGTCACCCCAGAAAGCCACCCTCCACAGGGTGCACTTGGACCACCAACCAGCGGTCCCAAACTGCTATTCAACGGTTCAGAAGCCGCACCAGCTGCCCAGTTTTGGATCGCCTTGCTCTCCATGTTGAAGGCCTTCCATTGCCATCACTAAAACCATATTTTGATTTACGACATAGGTGTCCACGAGTGAAAGAAGACAATGACCAAACACTCAAATACAAAATGGGATTTGCAACATACATTCATCTTTTCTCTATTCTTTCTACTCACTTACATATTTTTTTCATACTACAAATGGAGAACTGTTGTGCTTATATAGGCACTTACAATGACTCTTCAACTTAACCTATGCATAACTCTTTCATAAACAAGACATAAACCACATAACAAATGGTCATTCAAGACCATTGCACCTCTACTTAAATTTCATCATAAAACAAGGACGAAAATCATGAATAAATGGAGAAAACCTTTGTCTCTTCCTTTCCTTCCACCAAGATGAGTCATCAACTAGTTGAGTCATCTAACTTGTTGAGTCATCAACACCTAGATGACTCACCCTCCATAGATGATGTGGCTAGTTACTAGGATGCCACCTAGGATAAAGTTCAATTCTCAATACTCCTCCTTGAAGTTAATTCTCTTCCATCCTCCATTCCAAGATGATTTTGCAACTTCACATACAAACGGATTGGCATGGCTTTTGTGAATATGTCGGAAACTTGATCTTCACTTCTCACATGCACTAAGTCGACATCTTTTTCTTTCATATGTTCACGACTGAAATGATACCTTGTGTCGATGTGTTTGCTCCTTTCGTGATGGACCGGATATTTAGCTAGCTCGATAGAGGATTTGCTATCCATGTACACCTTTGTAGCACTTGTTTGGCTTGAACATAGCTCTTTCAACAATTCTCTAAGCCATATTGCATGACACACATATGCACTTGCCGCCACAAACTCGGCTTCACAAGTTGATAAAGCGACAATGGGTTGTTTCTTTGATGACCATGAGAAGGCCGTGTCACCAACATAAAAGACAAAGCCCGAGGTACTCTTTCTATCATCCACATCCCCACTTGATTGACATCACATCATGCATATATTTGTGTCTTATATCCTTTATTTTTAGCCTAAGCAATGCTACGTAACGAGTTTTAGGTTTAAGTTTCAGGAATAAACAAGATTGAGAAGAAGAGACTCAAAAAGGACTTAAAAGCAAGGAAAAGGACTAAGATGCAAGACTTATGGTCTGAGATGCAAGAGAGAATGACCCGGATGTAAAACCAAAAGGACCAATGAGCAAATCAAGAAGATCCACACCATCATGAGGAGTATTTTGGCAATTAGATCCGGGTATAAGCTCTAACAACCACTTTGGGGTGCACCAAACATAAAGAAATCGATCCACAAAAGTCTCCACCAAAGCAAAACCCGATCAGTCCAACCCAGACCGCCAATTGGCTGTGACAAACTGCCAATTGGTGGTCCATTTGGATCAAAATCCGATAAGCCTCAGCCGGGTGGTGTATTAGTGTGTATTTAGTCCATTTATGATATGCATTTAGTCCCATACCGGGGGATTGTCCCGGGTTACATTTTTCTATGACTATAAATAGAACTTTTCGTCCTCCTTTGTATTCACCCATTGCTTGGTGGCATTCTCTCTACTTAGAGTAAGCCTTGGAGCAAAAATCAAGTTGAGAATAATGCTACTTGTAATGTGAGTCATGTAAATAAAATAATTTTTTTTGTTTGTTTTAATGTTGTCACTTCTTTTCATTCTTGCATATTTAGTTTTATTAGTTAGAATGTTTTTTCTTCTTAATATGCATGTTAGGCTAATAAGTAGTGAGTCATTTCATCCCCTCTGGGGGGTGGAGATGATGTACATTTATGTTTTAAGGTTTTCAATGTTTGACAAATTTAGATTGTGCAGACTTGAATGTTTGTAAGTTCATCGGGTTTGTTTTATTCATCTACATGTTGGGAGATTTTGATAGGTTTTGCCATAAGATTTAGAGACTTCCCATGCTTGGTTAACTCATGTTTATTGGCTGAAATTTCCTTTTGGATATGCTACATCTTAGTCTTGTGTTTGTATTAGTGTTTAATTGCTTGATTAATTGAAGAATCTTTGTTTTGACGGGTTTTGCCATAAATTTCAGACACTTCCCATGCTTAACTTTGTTCTTCACATAAGTTCCTGATTTTTGATGAGTTTTGCCATAATGTTAGAAACTTCTCATGCTTAGTCTCATCTTGTGATAATCAAGTAGTAATTGCTAGTATGTTGTGTGAATGGATTGATAGGTTTTGCCACATCTTAGACACTTTCTATGCATGAAGACACACACCTGACACACACAGACATGCTTACATATGTCATTCATCACTTCTGTCACTTCATTTATATGTTCACACTCCACCCCTTGGAGGTTTTTATTCTTGAATTTCATCTTCCTTGTTTGTTACTTAATAGTTTAGTGTAGTTTAGTTTAGTGTAATCACAACTTCTTCCCCTCTTTTCCCACTTGCCTTCGAACAAACCAGAGTCGACACACCTCCCTGTGGATCAACCCGTATTTTCCACGTCTTCACCGACATCATGCACTTACGGTATTTTAAACTGATTCAATCACCACTCCAATCACTATTAGTATATCCATAGAGTATCTCTTGGTCAACACACTTTCCATAGAATAAGCCAAGAGATAGAGTACCTTTGATGTAGCGAAATATTTGCTTAACCGCCATCCAATGTTCCATGGTTGGACTCTCCATATACCGGCTCACCAAGCCCACTCGATATACAAGATCTGGTCTGGTGTAAGTTAGGTATTGTAGAAACCCTACTGCACTTTTGTACATTATTGCATCAACCAACTCACCTTCTTCATGTTTGGACAACTTTAATCCACATGCCACTGGTGTGTTCACGGGATTACAGTCACTCATCTCGAAGCGCCCCAACACATCTTTAGCATGGCCTTCTTGTGACACAAAGATCCCGTCATCTCCTTGTTTGAACTCCAAACCAAGAAAGTAGGACATAAGTCCAAGATCAGTCACATCGAACTCATTTTTCATGATGTGTTTGAAATCATCAAGCATCCTATCGTTGCTACCTGCAAAAAAAAGATCATCAACAGACAAGGCTACAATCAATATGTCGTTGCCTTCCTTCTTCACATAGATTGCATGTTCATGTGGACATTGCAAGAATCCATTTTTCTTGAAATAGGCATCAATCTTTGCATTCCATGCCCTCAGTGCTTGCTTCAACCCATATAGCACCTTTTTGAGCTTCAATACCTTTTCCTTCTTGACTTTTCTTTCATATCCAGGCGGTTGCTCCACATAAACTTCTTCTTCGAGAACTCCATTCAAGAAAGCGGATTTTACGTCCATTTGATGCACGTGCCACCTTCTTTGAGTTGCAAGTGAGGTTAGGAGACAGATTGTCTCCATGCGTGCCATCGGCGCGAACACTTCTTCATAGTCTATGCTGGCCCTTTGCTTGTAGCCTTTTTCCACCAATCGTTCTTTGTATCGTTCAACCTCTCCTTGTGTCGTCATCTTTCTTTTGTACACCCATTTGACACCAATTTCTTTGTGTCCTTTTGGGAATGAAACTAGTTCCCAAGTCTCATTCTTTTCAATCGATCACATTTCTCCATCCATCGTGGTGTGCCATTTTGCATCCTCCATCGCCTCTTCAAAGGAATATTCTCTCCTTGTCCTAGAAGACACAATATTCTCTCCTTGTAATCTCCTTTGATCTCATCTCCTCCACATAGTTAGAAGTTGCGACTTCTTCTCTTTTTTCTTCTTCTTAGCACCTCCCATCATGCTCATCTTCGACTTAAGCATGCATGACATGGTTTGGACTCCCTCGTTAGTTACAAACAAGGCCATTCCCCCTTCGCAAGCACTCTCCTCCACGGAAACAAAGTTGGAGTTTTCTTCCACCCTTTTCTTTGACCAACATTCACTTGCATAATGTCCATGCTTCCCACAGTTGAAGCACTCAACCTCCTTCTTTGATCCACGATCACCACGGCCATAGTTGAAGCTATCCTTCACCTTCTTTTGTGACCAACACTCTTTCGCAAAATGGCCACGCTTCCCACACTTGAAGCACTCGACCTCCTTCTTGTTTGGACAACCACCTCTTCCTCGATCGACGTTGCGAAGCTTCTCCTCCTTAAGCAACATCTTCGCTTTCAACGCCTCCTCCAACACCTCTCATTTCTTGTTCTTCTTCCTTTGTTCATGTGCCTCCAACGAGCTTGCTAGGTCGTTGATGGTCATCTTCTTGAGGTCCTTTGATTCCTCGATATCATACACAATATTTTCGAAGTCTTCGGTGAGAGAACGCAACACCTTCTCCACCACCTTTCCTTCGGTTAAAGCCTCCCCATTTCTCTTCAATTTGTTCGCCACCACATGAACCCTCGTCACGAAATCGGCAACACCTTCCGATTCCTTCATTTTCAACGCCGTGAACTCGCCTTGAAGCATTTGAAGGCGCACTTCCTTCACTCTGTCGGCACCCTTGTATCTCTTCTCAAGGGAATCCCATGCCTCGTTCATCGTCTTGGCTTCAGCGATCTTCTCAAAGCCACTCTCATCCACCACTGGGAAGTGAAGGAAGAGAGTACTCTTGTCTTTGGCTTTTCTCTCCTTTCGTGCTTTGATTTGTGCGACGGTTGCCTCCCCCATCATGGACTCCTCGAAGCCACTCTCCACAAGATCCCAAGCATCATGCGCACCAAGTAGGGAACGCATTTGGATACTCCAATTATCATAGTTCCCATTCGAAAGGCGAGGCAACGATACATGACCAAGCAAAGTCATTCCTGGGCTCCTCATTAGACGAGGCTCTGATACTAGATGTTAGATACGGGAGAAAGACGGGGAGCACTCAGCAAAGTCACCCCAGAAAGCCACCCTCCACAGGGTGCACTTGGACCGCCAACCAGCGGTCCCAAACCGCTATTCAGCAGTTCAGAAGCCGCGCCAGGTGCACGGTTTTGGCTCGCCTTGCTCTCCATGTTGAGGAACCTTCCATTGCCATCACTAAAACCATACTTTGATTTACGTAATAGGTGGCCACAAATGAAAGAAGAGAACGACTACTTAACACTAAAATACAAAATGGGATTTGCAACAAACATTCATCTTTTCTCTCTTCTTTCTACTCAGTTACATTTTTTCATAGTACAAATGGAGAACTCTTGTGCTTATATAGGCACTTACAATGACTCTGCAACTCAACCTAAACATAACTCTTTCATAAACAAGACATAAACCACATAACAAATGATCATTCAAGACCATTACACCTCCTCTTAAATTTCATCATAAAACAAGGACAAAAATCATGAATAAATGGACAAACCCTTTGTCTCTTCCTTTCCTTCAGCCTTTCACCTTCCAACTTGTTGAGTCATCAACACCTAGATGACTCACCCTCCATAGATGATGTCGCTAATGACTAGGATGCCACCTAGGATTAAGTTCAATTCTCAATAGTTTATATATGAAATTTCCAATAAATTTAATATAAACATAATGGTGCTTTAAACGGAAGTTGGATCCATACGTTTAGAGGTGTACCAATGAAATTATGTATGTTCACAAGTACATCCAGGCAATTATCAAAAAACTATTGTGAAGTTCTAGTATAAACCTTTTACATGTGTACCCAAGCAAATAGTACAATTTTAATGACATTGCAATAAATACGTTAAAAGGGATGACATAAAGATAAAATAGATATCTCTCAGTGGCATGAAAGCAAAAATCAACGCTTGGTAAAAATTGCGAACTCCCAAAAATGTAATATGATATTGTATTTGTAAAACTATTTCTAACCCTTGTGAAGTTCAAAATCGTGTGTCAAGCACATATGCTTACATTTGGATGTTGAAGTGTCACTGTGGAGAGAATGGTTTAGAAATATGGATGACCTGGTTCCCGCTCTGGTCCTTTGTGGGGTGTATTTTCGAAGGTGCACGTCGAGAAATCCGTTGGATATCAAAAGTTTGCACTGAAAATAGATGTTTGGAATTGACATATATTTTATAAAGATTTTGTAAAATTAAAAAAAACATTGGGAAAATGATTTCACTCTGGGCGGTCGAACGCCTTGTTGTTCGGTTAGGGCAGACGAAACTCGATCAATTTGGCGCCAACAGTCCAAACTCATTTAGGTTATATATAAAAAGAGTGTTTGTGTTTGGTATTGAAAATGTTTGTTTTATATTCAAAAGATTGGATTTAAAAAGGACTTTGGACTCCAATTTGAACGCGTTATTTAAAAGCAACCAGAATTAAGGGAGGGGGACTGGTATCACCGGGCTGTAGATTATCCTACGATAACCAAAGCCCCAAAACAAGATCTCTGGACATTACGCCCTGTATGTGGATGGTCACTTTGGTATTCTTGTTGTTTTTCGTGGTTTTCTACGAAAATCATTTTAAAAAGCGGGTGGTGACTCCTTTTCTAAAAATATGAATTTTCTATTCCTTCGAACGAATCGAGTTATTCATGTTTCCGCAGGCCAAGTTTTTCCCCGGAGTTCCTCGATATCCATTTCTCCGTCGAGGATCACAGTTTGGCGACTCCGCTGGGGACATTTGAGGTTTTAGCTCCTCAAGAACTAGATTTTGGTTTGTTTTAACGTGTTTTCTCGAGTTTCTGTTGCGAAATATTAATTCTTTTTCAAAGCACGTAGAACAAACATCTTTAAAGGTGTTAGAGAGAGTGGACTGATATAAAGGTTCTTTTTCAATAATTAACTAATAACTACCTTTATGTAGTGATGTTTAAAGTCCGAAAATTGTTAATTATGTGAGAAACTTGGCAACAAAGAACTTGAAAAGGAGTGGTGAATGTAGTGAATGTAGTGAATGTCTAAATCTTGGCAACAAAGAACTTGAAAAGGAGCAAAATGACACGACGTCAAAAACAAAGATGCTCAACCCTAAGGCATGACAATCGGTCATCACTTCATGTATATAATATGCCACGTGTAACATCCCAAAACAGCAGAAATTTAAAAATTATCATCAAGATAATAGAGACCAATAATCAAAAGACGGGACTGTTACTTCTCGTAAAACATATAAGCGGTGCACAAAATTACATCAGAGTTTGCCAAAATCTACATGATTACATCAGATAAAACAAAGGATAACGTCGACCTCAATAGTCCGAACGAGAGGATCCGATCCCAAAATGCGCGCGCCCGCTGATCACCACCCAACTGGACCTACTGCGGTCCTAAAATAAAACATACAACAACAATGCCTGAGTTTCCATAAGGAAACCCCGTATGCTAAGCTCACCTATATGCATGTAGTAGTACAAATGGACATATCATACTAGTAGCATGTCATGCCATCAACCATAAGGAAAACAGTTCCCCCAAAGGGTAACACAGGACATCAGTCCGACAATCATCATCGGGTCTCCCAAGGAGACCTACCGTAGGCACATACGGTCTAGCAGAACAAGACGTAACGCTCCTCACGCGCGGCTACACTAATCATGGGGTTCGGCAAGGGGCATCCGCCAAGTCCGTGCCATAAGAAACAGATCTGTAACTTCGTGGTCGAAACCACACCAACGGAGCGGTCGCTTGGTAGGTCCATCAATCAACATCTCAGTAGGTGCCCATCTGGGGAAAACATAGCCGAAACAACATCGGCTCATCAATCATCATCGTCGGAACAACATCGGTGGCATCACCGGCACAACATCGGTGGTCCAACAATACGTATGGCATGGCATCGGATGGGTCCAGACCGAAGTCTACCAGGTCATCAGGCTCCACGAGTCGAAAACACCAACCGCGCCGCTACAAAAGAAGGGCAGCGACCTCCGTAGCCATCCAGGACAGTAGTCACCTCACCCAACGACAGTTGCGTGTCCGCACAACATCACACATTGGGATCCACGATCCCTCAGGCCTGCTACTCTACAATGAGTTCATCAATCCATCACATCAAGTCACGATCCATATGCGGATGTGACATGTCCCGAACACCCACACTCTTCCACACGGCGGTCCCTGGGCAAGCACTCATAACGCGCCCACTGTCACCTCCCGGCTCACGCACAAGGCGAGGACACGGGTTTCCGTGGACAGAGTTGGCATCCTAAAAAGGACTGGGAATTCGGTTCGGTGCACAAACGGTCGACCGAAATAGGCGATCCGGTCGACCGTTCCCAAAAAGGTTCGGTCGACCGAAAGTCTGCCACGGTCAAACTCTCTGCGCAAAACCTAAGTCCCAACGGTCGAACAGAGATCTAAAACCGGTAAACCGATACGAGGTCAAAATCCGGAGTCTGGTCAACATCAATACAATACTACCAGTCGACCGACTTAGGGGTCTCGGTCGACCGAAAACTACCAGGGCATCCTAGCAGTTCTAAGTCATAAACGGTCGAACACATATAAAGATACGGTCGAACAAGCATGCATCAAATCCAGTACACTTATGTTCCGGTCGACCGAACACAAGGAACCGATCGACCGAAACACAACAGGCAATTTCGACCCACCAGCACAATGCACGACCGGTTGACCGCCACCAGGCATCGTTCGACCAGTGATGGTTAAAGTCAGACAAAATACACTACACCAGTAGACCGCCCGAAGGAATCCCGTCGACCGTTGGTCGTCTGCAACCTTGCACCAGCCAAGGATTTACGCCAAAACTCACCGCCGGAGAGGTCTCCGACCTCCCCTGACCGACCAACACATCCCTCACACGAGGGTGAACAACAAACCACACTAAGAAGCCAGCATACGTTTTGAACACGACGAAACTGCCGGATCCTCGCTCGCGCAACGTCGCCTCCGGTGTTCCTCTTCGCATGATCACCTCCTCGCAACGACCTCTGCACTCCTCACGCTGGACCAACTTCCGCCTCCTCTGTCGCCGGAAAAGGAAAGGAAAGGGAATGAGGGAGAGCAAGTGAGAGAGAGAGATTTCTTCTTCTTAAACCCACAAAACCTGCACCAATAGTACCCTACACTCCCAACCCATCACTCTCCACGTCGTCACTGTTCACGTCTCCTCTTCCCCAAGAAAAACACTGCATCACTCCACATCCCCATGCTAACCTCTCACTAATCACGAGATTACTTCCCTAAGTAAGGTTAGGTACATTACAATCCACCCACCTTAAAAAGATTTCGTCCCGAAATAAAACAAGCAACTCACCGAAAAGCTCCGGGTATTCCTTCCGAACTTCCTCCTCGATCTCCCAAGTAGCCTCGCGCTCGCTGTGATGCTGCCACCGGACCTTCACCATCGGGATGGTCGTCCTATTGAGCTGATGATCCATGCGATCAACGATCTCGACTGGTCTCTCCTCGAGCGACAAGTCATGCTGGATCTCTAGCACTGCAATCTCAATCACGTAAGTTGGATCTGAAACATACTTCCTCAGCATCGATACATGGAAGACGTTGTGAAGACCTGAAAACTGCGGTGGCAACGCAATCAGGTAGGCAACCTCTCCAACTCGGTCGAGGATCTCGAACGGCCCAACATACCTCGGACTGAGCTTCCCCTTCTTCCCAAACCTCATCAGTCCTCTGGCTGGGGAAATCTTCAGAAACACATGGTCGCCCACCTCGAAACTCAACACCCATCTGCGTCGATCAGCATAACTCTTCTGCCTGCTCTGTACTGTGGCCAGTCTCCTCCGGATCACATCAACCTTCTCTGCATACATCTGCACAGCTCTGGCCTCACCAACTGCCTCTCGCCTACATCACTCCAGCATACCGGCGATCTGCAAGGCCTCCCGTACAACGCCTCATACGGTGTCATCCCAATACTCAAATGGTAGCTGTTGTTGTAGGCGAACTCTATCAACGGCAAGTGCTTATCCCAGTGTCCTGACCAATCTAGTGTGCATGCTCTCAGCATATCCTCCAGGGTCTGGATCGTCCTCTCTGACTGACCATCCGTCTATGGGTGAAACGCTTTACTGAACCTCAGTTGTGTCCCCAAAGCCTGTTGCAGACTCCCCCAAAACCTGGATGTAAATCTGAGATCTCGATCAGAGATGATGCTCACTGGCACTCCGTGTAGTCTGACTATCTCCTCCGCGTACAACTTAGCTAGACCCTCCAGAGGCAACGTGGTCCTGATCGCTAAGAAGTGCACCGACTTGGTCAGTCGATCGACTATCACCCAAATCGCGTCGTGGAATCTCCTCGTCTTCGGAAACCCTGTGACAAAATCCATCGTCACGTGCTCCCACTTGCACTTAGGAAGCTCAATACACTGCAACAGTCCTGCTGGTCGCTGATGCTCAATCTTCACCTGCTGACAGACTTAGCATCAGTCTACAAACTCTGCAATGTCCTTCTTCATGCCCTTCCACCAGAAGTTCCGCTGCATGTCCTTATACATCTTCGTGCTCCCAAGGTGACTGGTGTATCTCGCTCTGTGTGCCTCCTCCATGCTGTCATCTCTCAGCCCATCGACCTTCGGCACCAAGATTTGACTCCTGAACCTCAAACCACCATCAACGCCTACACTGAAGTCTGACCCAACTCTGGAAGCTAATCGTAGCAGACAACCTAACTCATCATCCCCATGCTGAGCCTGCACCATACGTGAGACAGTCTGCGGCTCCACTCGAAGCCCAGCAATCAGTGCTCCCTCTGAGCCCTCTGTGAACGGCCTCCACTTTGACAACGACTCGAGTAGCTTCCACTACTGGATGGACAGAATCGCAACTGAAACCTCCACCTTCCTGCTCAACGCATCTGCAACCGAATTCGCCTTCCCCGGATGATGGGAGATTGTGATGTCGTAGTCTTTAATGAACTCGAGTCATCTGCGCTGCCTCATATTCATCTCCTTCTGAGAGAACAGATACTTCAGGCTCTGATGATCGGTGAAGACCTCGAACTGCTCGCCATAAAGATAGTGCCGCCAGGTCTCCAACGCATGAACCACCGTTGCTAACTCCAGATCATGAGTAGGGTAGTTCTTCTCGTGCACCTTCAGCTGCCTCGAAGCGTATGCCACCACCTTCCCATGCTGCATCAGAACACAGCCCAAGCCAATCCCTGACGCATCGCTGTAAATCACATAACCTCCACTGCCACTCGGTAGAGTCAGAATCGGTGTTGTGGTCAATCGCCTCTTCAGCTCCTGGAAGCTATCCTCGCACTTCTGGGACCAAACGAACTTGACGCCCTTCTGCGCCAACGCTGTCAGCGGCGAAGCAAGTCTGGAGAAGTCCTGTATGAACCATCTGTAATACCCCGCCAGACCCACGAAGCTCCTGATCTCTTTAATGCTCGTCGGGGCCCTCCACTGAGTCACTGCCTCGACCTTCGCTGGATCCACCGAAATCCCATCCGCTGACACAATGTGCCCCAGAAAAGCCACCTGATCCAACCAAAACTCGCACTTCGTGTACTTGGCGTAGAGCTGCTGATCTCTCAGGATGCCAAGCACAATCCTCAGGTGTTCTTCATTGCATCATTTCATGTTTACATTTGTATCTTATATCCATTACCTTTCACGTAAACAATGCTACGTAACGAGCTTTATGTTCGAATTTCAGAAATAAAGAGGTTTTAAGAGAAGAGGCATGAAAGGACTCAAAAGTAGGGAAAAAGGACTTAATTGTGTGACCTGGGGACTAAGATTCAAGGGAGAAAGACCTGAACGTAAGACCGAAGGACCTAAGAGAAAAACAGAAAACCTCACACCATCATGGGGAGTATTTTGGCAATTCGATTCGGGTCGGAGCTCCAACAAGCAAAGTCGATGCATCCAAGACCAACAAATACATCAAGAAAAGCCCAGAATGAAAACCAACTCGATCCGGATCCAGTAGACCGCCAATTGGCGGTCAGAGACCGCTAATTGGCGGTCCAGATCACTCCGGATCAGCTAAGACTTCTAGAGTGCGTGTATTAGAGGATGTTTAGTCTATTTTTGGTGTTTGTTTAGTCCCACATCGGGGGATTGTCCTGGATTACCTTTTTTTATGGCTATAAATAGAACTTTTCACCTTCTATTGTAATCACTTCACATTTGGTGGCAATTCTTCCTACTTGAAGTGAGGCCTTGAAGAAAACACTGAAGTGGGAGAATGCTACCTGTATTGTGAGTCATCTTAATAATAAAAGTTTCTTTGTTTCTTTTAATCTTGTCTTGTTATGTTGCTTGTTTTGTGTTGGTTCCTTTACTTTGTTTAATTTCTTGTTTAGTAATTTTAGCAGCTTAGTTAAAATGTTTTCTTTTCTTAGTGTAGTCATTAGTTTAATGAGTAGTGAGTAGTTCCATCCCCATTGGGGGGTGGAGCAATGTTTATACATATTATGTAGATGGAATGAATGCTAAACTTTTGTGTATGTGAAAAATGTTAGTATACTTGTTTGATTAAAAAGAATACATACTTGATGGTTTCTGCCATAGCTTAGGTACATTCCATGCTTGTCTAAGTGTCTTAATAACAAACTTGTCATGCTCATATTAATCACCTAGGGTAGTGTTTTAAATGATAGGTCTTGCCATTAGGTACTTCTTATGCATATCAAACACTACATACACTTGGTCTTAATGAAAGCATTCATCACCACTCATATCTTGTGTACACACACTCCACCCCTTAGGGGTTTTAGATTCCTGATTTCCAGCTTCTCTTTCTAGTTTTTTTTATTCTTAATAGTTGCTCAGCTTAGCTTAGTTTAGTTCATTTCATGTTTTCAATTCCTTGCTTCTAGTTCATTAGTTTATTGTAGTTAGTTTAGTGTAATAAATCTCTTCTTCTCTCTCTTTCCCACCCGCCTTCGCACAAACCAAAAGTCAACACACCTCCCTGTGGATCGACCTGTATTTACCACCGCTTCAACGAGGCCGTGCACTTGCGGTATTTAAAACGAATCAATCAAGTTTTTGGCGTCGTTGCCGGGGAGGTTCTCTGTCCAGACTTTGGTTTGGACGATTCGAGTGGTTTTAATTTTTTGTTTTTAGTTTTTGTTGGTTTCAGGGATACTAGAGATCACGGGGAGGCTACTGGACGAGTTGAAGCACAAAAGCTTAAAATAGGACCGCCAATCAACGGTCTTGGACCGCCAATTGGCGGCCTGGTGAGCGTTTCTTGCTCTCAGTTTTCTTCTGGTAGTTGGTTCTTTCATTTTAGTTATCTGGGAGCACTATTTTGCATGTTGTGACTTCTAGTTTGCTCTCAGATCATTAAACCAATCCCCATTAATTAACATGGCCTTAAAATCCAAAGCAAAAGACTAGACATTCTTACTTGTTTAGGTCACGCATCATGTACTTGACTTAGACATGTTGTTGTCTTTTCTTTTAGCTTTATTTTCAGTTGTTGAGTGTTGGCGTGAGGTATGCATTTCCTACACTCATTTATGCATCTTGTATGCCCATGCATTAGTTAGTAGGATTTGCATCAGGACAAGAGTGAGTTGAGCGTTTGATTGGAGCGTTGATTGCTAGATTTAGGATAAAATGCTACTAAGGAGGGGTTGTCCCATAAAAGATAAGGTGGGCGATTTCATCACCCTTTTCTTGGCCCTAAAAATCACTATTAATCAAGCCTTAACTAAAAGCAAGTAGACATTGGCCCTAGGATTTCGGACGCACTAGGAGAGTAATCTAGTTGAGACCGTCATGGCCTGATCGGCATTGCCTACCTTATCGATAGTAGGAGGTACTGGATCTCTGGATCTGGTATCACTTGCTGGGCATTGTGGTCCTCGTTGTAGGGAGGTGAGGCGTGTCGAGGCTAGTGACCTCAAAGTTAGGCGTCGTCTAGCCTAAGGACCCATAGCCTTAAGCTGATTGAGTCGTGCTTGCTAGTTAGGCTTCTACTTGATCCCATTAGCCACGTTAGATCTAAGGATTCTTCCCTCCTCATCTGAGTCCTCTCCTCATCTATTCTCTACGAGTAGTCTCGTCCTCTGAGTACACCTTCTATTGTGTGTTTTTTTAGAGTCGAGTCGAGTCGAGTCCATGTTCAAGCTTCAACAGCTTGACGAGGATTCAGTCCGGTTGAGGATGATTTCTTTCGCGTTGAAGGATTACACGAAGAAATTGATGTACAACCTCCCGGCGAGCTCTATTAGGTCTTGGGATGACTTGTGACTGTATTTCTGAAGAGATTTTTCCCTCAAAGGAAAACTCAACAGATACGGCACCAGATACATCAAATGTATCAGACTGAGACCGAATCTTTTCATGGTTTTTTGAGAGGTTCAAGGACCTTCTCCAGCAGTGCCCTCATCATGGACTTGAGCTATGGCAGTTGTGCCAAATTGTTTATGAGGGCCTCAACTACAACACCCGCACATTGTTGGAGTCGATGTGTCAGGGTGACTTCGAAATGAAACCCATCGATGACGCATGGGATACTTTTGAGTTAATGGCTGAACGCACCTTTGAGTGGGGCACCATGAGAGAGCCACCAGCTGCTTGGTCTTCTGGTCGAGCTGGATTATATCATGTTGAGTCAACTATCGCATCTGAGGCGAAATTGGCTGCTCTCATGCGTAGGATTGAGAGTTTGGAGATGGACCGAGGTCCTGTAGCTCAGGTCGCTACTCCTGGGTGTAGTAGGTGTGGACTGTCGGGACATGATGACTTGGAATGCGCTTACACTCCAAGGGATACTGAGCATGCAAATGCGATGTACCAACAGAGGCCCCGAAACGACCCGTACAGTCACTCCTACAACCCGGGATGGCGTAACCATCCTTACTTCTCTTGGGGGTCTAGTGGAGGCTATGGTCAGAGCTCGCACGCTCAACCTCAACCTCTACCTAATCAACCTCCACGCCCATCGGCGACCTACCAACCCCCACATCAAAGGACTCAACACCATAATTACCAACCTGCTCAGGCCTCATCGTAGGGTTATTCCAACCAGACTCCACAACCAGACTCCACTACACGAGTTCCCGAGTCAACCTGTGGTAAATCCCAGGGTCAACCTGCCCATTCTAGGCAGAATGTACACAATGTTGAAAGTGACCTTCCCAACATGCCAATGTTGTCCATACCTTGAGATCGGGAAGGGTTGTTGACAACAATGTGGAAATGCCTGAAGCCAACCCTGTTGGCAAGACTTCCGAGGAGAGTCGTGAGTCTGTCAAGGAATCTAATTCTGAGACTCCTCCTCGTGATTGTTATGTCCCCAAGGCACCATTCCCTCATAGGTTGACTAAAAACGTGATGAGCATTGGGACAAGATCGTTGAGGTAGTTAGGCAAGTAAAGGTGAACATCCCGTTGTTGGACGTTGTTCAACAAATGCCACCATATGCCAAGTTCCTCAAGGACCTTTGCACCACTAAGAGAAAAACAAATGTTCCCCAAAAGGCCTTTTTGGCCGCCAATGTGAGATCTATATTGACACAACCCATGCAAGTCAATTACAAGGATCCAGGTTGTCCAACTGTCTCTTGCATGATCGGTAATGTGACAATCTCTCAATCTTTATTGGATTTGGGAGCATTTGTGAACCTCCTGCCGTACTCTGTCTATGTCAACCTTGGAATAGGCGATCTTAAACCAACGAGGACAACCCTCCAGTTGGCTGACAGATCTGTCAAGATTCCACGAGGGAGTGTGGAGGATGTCCTTATCAAAGTGGGTGAGTTCGTATTTCCAGTTGATTTCATCATCTTGGATATTGAACCCGTGTCTAACCCACTAGGACAAATTCCTGTGATTCTTGGGAGGCCATTTCTTGCGACATCTAATGCTTTGATCAATTGTCGCAATGGCTTCATGAGGTTGTCTTTTGGAAACCTCACGGCGGATTTCCACATCTTTACTCTTGGTAAGCAACCCGGGCTCTTCGACGATGCAGTCGGAGCTAATTTCATTCAAGACACGGATGAGCCCGAGTCATTAGGCATGTTCGACTCACATCGACATATTATTGAGGTGCCTAATGACCAGGTTGCGAGTGAAGAGGATCTTGAGGAATCCACCAGCGTATCTCTAGACGAGGAGGCACATCTGGGTGCTTTCTCCTCTTACCCCATGGCCCTTCAGCCACTTGAAAGTAACTTTGAATCCGACAAGGACCCACCTCTGGTCGAGCTTAAACCGCTCCCCGATAACCTGAAGTACATCCTTTTAGGGGATAATGAGACCTTGCCACTCATTATTGCTTCTGATCTTGCACAAGATCAAGAGGTTTCCCTCAAAAGAGTACTCCTTGAAAACAAGGAGGCGATCGGGTGGTCCTTGAAGGATATCAAGGGAATTAGCCCTGGTATTGTTCAGCATCGGATCCACATGGAAGAGGATTCTAGGCCCTGTCGGGACCCACAACGAAGATTGAATCCTGTACTGAAAGAAGTCGTCCGAAAGGAGGTTCTTAAGTACTTGGATCATGGCATAATCTATCCTATCTCTGATAGTTCGTGGGTGAGTCCTGTCCATGTGGATCCCAAGAAGTCAGGCGTGACGGTTGTGGAGAATGAGCATAATGAGCATATCCCGACACGCCTGCAAACTGGCTGGCGAGTTTGCGTTGATTATCGCAAGCTCAATGTGGCAATGCGGAAAGATCATTTCCCGTTGCCATTCATTGATCAGATGTTGGAAAGGTTTGCCGGACATGAGTATTATTGTTTTCTTGATGGATACTCCGGTTACAACCAAATTCCCATCGCCCCCGAGGATCAAGAGGAAACCACATTTACTTGTCCCTTTGGCACGTTTGCCTACCGTCGCATGCCCTTTGGGTTATGTAATGCGCCGGCAACGTTTCGAAGGTGTATGATCAGCATCTTCTCCGATACGGTAGAGCGTTTCCTTGAGATTTTCATGGACGAATTTTCCATATTTGGCGCTTCCTTTGATGAGTACCTTCATCACTTGAGCGTTGTCCTCAAGCGATGCCGTGAGAAGAAGCTCGCTCTCAATTGGAGGAAATGTCACTTCATGGTGAAACGAGGGATTGTTCTTGGACATGTGGTCTCATGTAGGGGAATTGATGTCGATCCCGCAAAAGTGGGTCTTATTGCTAATCTCCCACCGCCACGTACTGTGAAGGATATCCGCGCCTTTTTGGGGCATGCTGGATTCTATCGGCGGTTCATTCGGGATTTTAGCAAAATTGCTCGACCTCTCACCGCTTTGTTGGCTAAGGATGCCATTTTTGAGTTCACACCGGACTGCCACCATGCTTTTTTGACTTTGAAGAAAGAGCTGACTTCAGCTCCCATAATTAAGGCACCGGTGTGGACTGAACCCTTCGAGTTAATGTGTGATGTATCTAACTTTGTTGTGGGAGCAGTGCTTGGGCAACGATTGCACAAATTGCCTCATGTGATCTACTATGCCAGTAGAACACTCCATGATGCCCAATTGAACTACACTGTGAACGAGAAGGAATTCTTAGCGATCATATTTGCTTTGGAGAAATTCTGATCGTATTTAATTGGCTCCCACGTGATTACCTATTCTAATCACACAGACATCAAGCACCTCATGGCGAAGAAAGATGCAAAATCCTGACTCTTGAGATGGATCTTGTTGTTACAAGAATTCGATCTCGAGATTCGGGACAAAAAAATGGTGTGAAAATGTTGTAGCAGACCACCTGTCTCGTCTAGAGACGACCAACGCATAGGACCAAATTATTGATGACAAATTTCCTGACGAGCAGTTGTTCACGATCGAAGATAACCCTTGGTTTGCCGACATCGTGAACTACCTCGTGACCGAGAAACTTCCTGTGGGTTGGTCAAAATCTGACCAAACCAAATTTAGATCTTATGTTAGATTCTTTCACTGGGACGACCACTACCTATTCAAATACTGCTCTGACCAAATTTTCAGCCGGTGAGTCCCAGATACCGAGTTCCAAAGTGTGCTCCATTTCTGCCACTCTAATGCATGTGGAGGACACTTTGGAGCAAAGAAAACTGCCGCCAAGGTGCTCCAATCTAGATTCTACTGGCCTTCTCTTTTATTATCCAAACCGTGTTTCCTCATGGATTGGTTGACATCTTGAACCCAGGGAATTGGACAACGCCTCAAACCCTACTTGGAGGGGGCACCAGCCGAAGTCGAGGAGGTCATATTCCTTCATGATCCTCTCTCGCACTCAACCATTCATGCTCCTACATGAAAGGTTGAGCTTTCATGTTTGTATAAAGTTAAATTTTAAAAAAAAACTCCATGAGCGAGCATTGATTGTTGTGGGCTCCAGCACTTGAGTATTTGGGTCCCTTTTCTTTCACGTATTTTGTCTCCCTTTTTAAGTATCTCACAGGTTTTGAGGGGAATTTGGGTTGTGTCCATCCACATAACCATGAACTTCCTTTTGCGCTTCATGTTGGTGAGATCTTTCCTTTTTCATGCAAAAATCCATGTAGTTTCATGCTCACATTCATTGAGGACAATGCATGAAGTAGGTGTGGGGGGGTGTTTTACGTGTGTACATAGTTGAGTCTTTTCCTTTAATTTTTGTTTTCTTTGGTGTGTATTGATAGGGTCATGTTAGTGTGGTGCATTTAATATCGATATATCTGTTTGTCATGATCCTTGGGTGACTTGTCTTCTTTTGCTTGCCTAGTGCTTCAAAATTTTCACATTTCTTTCAAAATCTTCAGGTGTTTGTGAAACAAAATATTTTGTGGGTTTTGTGCGTGTTTAGCATGTGCAAAACCGTTGAGAGGCAAAGTAAAAAGAAAGCTCCCAAAATTGTCTTGAACTTGATGCATTAGGATATCTAGTACTGTGGCTTTATGTAACGCCCCTGATCTCGCGGGTACGCACAGTGGGACAGGAACACTAGTGTCGCGATCAGAGACCTCCGCGACGACCGAAGGAGTTACAAAAGACAGACCAACAACGACTCGATAAAGCGAAACAGACATACATGGATAGACGATAAGGGTATAAAACTGAACCAAATGATTATCAATGTATACATAAATGATCCAATTACAATACATCGAGTTTCAAAGGAAATACAATGACATAAGCGGAAGCAGCCAAAACAGAAATTAAATTCATCCAAACCACACGAATTTTAAACAATTAGCATCATGGATTATCATGCAAGAATATATAGTCTGAAATCAGTAACAAATGGGGAACCATCCAGCAACTAAATGATGTATGATTATGCATGAATATATGGTCTGAAATCAGTAACAAATCGTCGATGATCATGCATGAATATATGGTCTGAAATCAGTAACAAATTATGGATGATCATGCAAGAATATATATGGTATTTAACAACAACCTAATCATGAGATCGTATAGTTCCAGCAACTAAATAATAGATATCATACATGTCATGTATCAAGACCGCAATTAAATGAAGAAGGAATAACAATCTCTCTATAGATAATATACGTGCACATGATGTATTTAGGCAGCAATTAAATCATGGAAATAATTACAAGATCTTAATAGACAATACTCATGCACGAGATATATCTAGGCAACCATTAAACCGTGTCATAATAACAAGATCTCCATGGACTTCTATATTTACATGTACATGAGTTATGAGGACAACAAATTAACTGCGTAATTATAATAAAATTTCGATGGTTAAATATACATGTGCATGATGTAACTAGGCAACAACTAAATCATGAAATCGTAGTCACATCATCACGACATGAACTTACTTGCATGCACTTACACCATCATACCCATAACAGTAACATGAACAATTATAATAAATTTGGTAAAGCACATGCTATAGTAATCATGGATCATGGAAACGAATATGCAAAGTCTTAGCAGCACATGCGAGATGAAATCTCAGCCTGGTTGGGTTGTGTGTTTTACCTTAGATGCTAATAGATTTCTGGCTGCTTGCTAGTTGTAGATGTGATTATATTGATGGATTTCATGATCATTCTCTGGTTTACCTTGCAGTTAAGATACCCTATGTTTGTGTATGATTTAGATAGTTAATTTCGTGCATTAATTCCCATGTTTTGTTATTACCGTGATGCTACATATGCATGTCTATTTAGCTGCGGGATTTGCATGATTCTTCATCTTTAGTTGCTATTATGTTGTTGTATATCTAAACATCTTTATTTCTGGACACAAGGTTTATTTCCTGATTTTTCTTGTTGATTACAAGCCGCATATTTCATGCATCAATAGGTTGCTGGAAATAGGAATATAACATGGCTGCATTATTACCAAAAACATTGCATATTCAGTCAACCGGATTGTTGTTGGATTTCATCAAGTGCTTACTGATTTGCTTGCTGGTAGATGTTGCATATTTCATTCCTCTTTAGTTGCTGAATGTAGGGTTTAAGTCCTATTTAATTTTATGTTAAGGTGACCCATGTTCATGCATCATTAGGTTGCTGAAATTAGGAAAGTTCCATGACCCGGTTTGCTTCTAAGTTTTCGCATAATCACAACCTTCTAGTTCCGATATCTAGACATCTTAGGTTGCTGGACACATAAGTTATTTCCTGATTTTAGTGTTGGTTATAAGCCGAAAAAATTCTTACCTTAATGGGTGCTGGAAATCAATAGACCACATGGTTGGATTGTTACCAAAAACCTTGCATGATCAATGTTCGGATTATTGCTGGAATTCAACCCTAGTGGATCCGGGTTTGCTGGCTGGGTACAAGGTTTACTTCCGGATTTGTTTCTGATTTTAAGCCACATATTTCATGCACTAATAGGTAGTTGAATATAGGAAAGTTCCATGGCTGGTTGATACAAGTCATTGCATATTCATACATCATGTCATTGTTGGAAATAGGAAACTTCCATGACCGGACTTGTTGCTAGATCTTACATGCTCGTGTATTAGGTATTTGCTGGCTACATTTGAGTTCCTAAATCTTGTGCTAATAAGTTGACGTTTAACCATATATTAGGTGGCTACTGGTTACACAATTAATTCCTAATTCATGTACTATAAGGTTGACGGATAATATTTGCTTACCTTGTTGCTGGTTACATTACTTATTTCCTGATTTGTCTACTTCAAGGATGTGTCCTGATATCATGTTAAATATTTGCTGGATTCAAACTTGTATGCTTTATTTTGGTGGCTGTATATATTATGGATGCTTATCACATGCCTTATTTCCGGATTTTTGGTGCTTGTTGAATTTAGGAAACAACCATGATTCTTGTTGTTGATTTTGGTGTGATATGGCTGAATTAAAATTCTGTTTTGCTTAGAGCTTGAGGGAGATATTGCATGTTCTCCTTTGAACTCATTCTGAATAATTTAGTTGCATTAGACTATAGAGTAGTTGCATTGCATCTAATCTGATGGAGTAATTCTGGGCACGTTCTATTTTCTGGGCCGACGGGCCACGGGTGGGTCCTCTAGCTTCAGAGGCCACTCGGTCAAGACCCCTGTGGGGGGCCAGGCCTAAGATAAGTCCTGGGCATGCGCGCTGCCATTCTGTCTCAGGGTAGGTGTTCCCAAATTCGTGATGACACCATGTAGGTTTATTTCCGCGGATTGGGACGCTTATCCGGCGCACCGCTTTGTGCCGAGCGGTGGGTCACTGACGAGTGACCGCCTTTGACCAGCTAGGCTGGTGTTCTGGTTCCTATGGAGGAACGATTCGGGTGCGCCCGACCGGCACGGCTTGTGTAGTCGTAGCCTTCTGTTGCATTTGATGCTTTTTGTTCTGTTCTGTTTCTGAAGCTTGCCATATTTGCATTAATGCTATTTTATTATTGTTCGGCTGAGGCATACTGGGTTTTCTTAATTGAAAACTCACGCATTGTTAAATGCGGTGCTTGCAGGTACTTAGGTTCCACAGGGCAAACTGGACGAGTTCCGAAGATTCTGTACACGAGGGACGCGTCGACCATATTCTTCAGTTATCTTTTGCTTCCGCTTATGTCATTGTATTTCCTTTGAAACTCGATGTATTGTAATTGGATCATTTATGTATACATTGATAATCATTTGGTTCAGTTTTATACCCTTATCGTCTATCCATGTATGTCTGTTTCGCTTTATCGAGTCGTTGTTGGTCTGTCTTTTGTAACTCCTTCGGTCGTCGCGGAGGTCTCTGATCGCGACACTAGTGTTCCTTTCCCACTGTGCGTACCCGCGAGATCGGGGGCGTTACACTTTAGGATTTATCTAGTCATTAGGATGCACCCTAGTTTTCCCTCGGGGGTGAGTAATCATAGGGTTTCAGTGCTCAAACATTTAAAGAAGTCCACCCTGAACCTAGTGAGTCAATAATTCGTGCCTGTTAAGTTTAGGGAGTTTGTTATAGTCACGGACCCTTTAAATCTTGTTATGAGACATTAAGTGTAGGGTTTTTGGTTCATGTGTAGATAAGAAATAAGTGAGTATGTGTTCTCTCTTCTCGCACGACTCCTATCACTCGGGAAAGTAGGTCTGAGGGGACTTTGTGCCTGGTGCTTTCGAGTCATCTGACTTGGGATGCGCCGACCGAACTCTCGTTACACGGGTGATACGGATTGCCATATGTGGAGACTTAGGGAAACGTGTACGTGATAGTGTAAGTCCTCATAGGCAATGATGCACGAAACCTGACCCTGGGAGAATGAAGCTCCAACTAATAAAAAGAAAATAAGAAAAAAATGAGAAAAGAAAAAAAAATGGTAATGCAAATAAGAACATTAATGGACTTTACACTTTGTATCACTTGAGGATGTTGAGGTTGTCCATGTCTTTCACTTAATCCCTTATTTAACTTGCATGAATGGTTCATTAGGCTAGGTGTGTGGAGTGATTACCTATATAGAGTCGGCCTGTAGGATTACCGCGTCCAATGATCGACAAAATTTGTCCAACGAGTCGAGTGTCTAGATTGAATAACTCATCTTGTTCGGATTTTGTGGGTGTATCCGCTGAAAACCCTCAGGAGACAACACTCCTCTTCCTTGGCGACAAGGAGGTTTAACGGACTATTGCACGTGCTAAGTGCAATCGTGATTCCTACGAAAGTGAGTTAGGATTTCTTGTTTCTCGTTCGCCATTTCTCTTTCTTTGTTTTGCTCGGGACTAGCAAAAGTTAGGTGTGGGGGTATTTGATTGACATCATTTCATGCTTACATTTGTATCTTATATCCATTACCTTTCACCTAAACAATGCTACGTAACGAGCTTTATGTTTGAATTTCAGAAATAAAGAGATTTGAAGAGAAGAGGCATGAAAGGACCCAAAAGCAGGGAAAAAGGACTTAATTGTGAGACCTGGGGACTAAGATGCAAGGGAGAAGGACCTGAACGTAAGACTGAAGGACCTAAGAGCAAAACAGAAAACTCCACACCATCATGGGGAGTATTTTGGCAATTCGATTCGGGTCGGAGCTCCAACAAGCAAAGTAGATGTATCCAAGTCCAACAAATACATCAAGAAAAGCCCAGAATGAAAACCAACTCGATCTGGATCCCGTAGACCTTCTTCCCTACTCAACATATTAACCAAAGAAACATAACAACACAAAACGATAATGGAAATTTAGAAAACTACATTAAAATGAAAGATCACAAGGTTGCTAGTCTTCTCCTCCTCTACACTACTAATTAAGAAACTAAAACCTACTCTATTAAACAAGAAATAAAACCTACTCTATTAAACAAGAACGGAAACTAACATAAGGAGGATACGGAGGAAGCAAGAAGAAAGGAGGCATTACAAGTCTATTTATAAAAGAAATAAGGGTTTGGATGGATCAGGAAATAATCTGACAGTTGTAATAACTTTCTCTATAGTCTCGTGCACCCATATAGTCTAGACAAAGCCATGAAAGAAATTGGGGACTAATTGGGTCAAAATGATCCGCCACTTGAGGATCAAAATCCACCACTGACGGATCTTTTGTGCTCGATCAGCCCCGATTTCTTCCAGGAGCCTAATTGTTGTATTTTGCACGTGGGGTGCACTCTTGGTCCGCTGGTTCGAGCCCGTTTGGTCTTAATTGCCCAAATACTCTTTAAGATCATGATATTGAGGGATTTTTGCTCCTAAAATGTTTTCCGTGCGTTCAGGTCCCTTTGGATTTCATATGGGTCCTTCATGATTTGTAGATGGTTCCTTGTGCATGACAAACATATCCATTTTGCTTCATTTGAGTCATTTCTTCTTACATCTCAGTCATTTTCTCTTCCTTTTCTCTTCTTTATTACCTAATACCTAAAATACCATGAACAAACACTCAAGTAACACAAAATTGGGGTAAAATAAAGGATATATAGCATGAATGGAATGTATAATATGCTATTAATCAACCGCCCCCATATTTAGTTCGATCGTTAACTTATGTCATAGTCATTCGGTTCAACCATAGTTTAAGTTGGCTCGAATGTTTCCTTATTTTCATGGAAATGGACAACTGTTGATCTCGTGTCGGTCAACCGTTGTAGGACATATTTGCATAACTTAGATTTTTGTTTTGTGTATCTTATACAAACTTGAACCAAATCTTCCCCAATGGCTATAACACTTTAGGAGCTTATAAATTGAGGTTCGGACACCTTATTTACACAGCTCTCCTACTCCAAACACATACATACACTAGAGAGAAATCCTCCACTACAAGAATCCCAATTCCTACACTACAGAGCTTACACTTCCAGACTTTAGTTATCAAATCCTATTCATACTCAAAGTGTGCTCAAGTTAGAGAGTGTTTGATCCACTCACAATTTGTTGTCAAAGAAGTAAAGGTTTCGATGAAAGTCCGAAGCAAATTGTAAAGGTTTAGGTGAAAGCTCGAAGCATCGCTCTCGGATTGTAAGAGGAAGAAATCGAGCTCTCGAGGATTATTCATGAGTTTGTGTTCTAAAGGCATTCTCTCCTGGCCCGGAATGGGGAGTGGTTAGTGAAGACGTAAGCAGAGCTCATGGGATCTAGCTGAGAGCTTGCAAGAGACGAAATAGGACCCTGGTGGGGTGCCGAACCTCTATAAAAATTGCCCCGTCTATTGTCGTTTGCATGTCTCTTCTCTACTTGTGTTTTTGAATTATCATATTTGTTGGCTTTTTGGCCTTAATCTATGTTTTGATGATTTAATCAACCTAATCTTAATTGTGATCAAGTAGAGTAGCACACATGTTGCATTGCATATATATTGCCTTGTGCTAACCTCTACAGGTGATCAAGACTCAAGGAAGAAAGGAAATCAAGTCAAGACATGTAATCAAGCTCATTTGAAGACATGTAATTTGTATTTTTTTGAGTCTTAGGAACTTTGTGTTATTGAGTATACTTGAGCTAAAAACTACTCAAACACACACTAGGTTCCCTATAAAAGTCACACCCGAAATTTCACATAATTTGGACTTCAATAGATCACCCAAACTTAGACCGGAAAACACTAAACCAAAACCTAAACAGTCTGCCCACATTCGGTCGATCGAAACAAACCGTTCGGTCGACCGAGTGATCATATATACTGTTAGTGTTTAACTGCCCAAGTTCAGTCCACTGTCTCGACCTTTTCGGTCGACCGAGTATCAACAAATTTCCAACCGTTTGTTTTGTCGTAAATACCCAACGGTCGTATTCATATTATCTCCAAATAATGCAAAAAAAAATTGTGTATCGGTCGACCGAGGACCTTGTTCGGTCGACCAAACTTAGAAGACTCGACAAACCAAAAGTGCTTGTCGGTTTTTGGTCGACCGTATTCCTTGTTTCGGTCGACTGAATATGGTCTTCTTTGTAAACTCCAAAGTGTCTGGTGTAAATCGGTCGACCGAACCTATCTCGGTGTTCGACCGATCACTTAAGTGTATCTGAGTCTTAGCCTTTGGCGGTTGACCATTCCTTAATCGGTCGACCGAACCTTAATCTGAATTGTCAAACGGTCGACCGAACATCCTGTTCTGGTCGACTGAACTTACTCAGAATTGGGTCCTGTCAGTTTCTGTTTTGTGTATCTTACACAACTCTTACCCAACTTAACCTCAACGGCTATAATACCTTAGGATCTTATAAATAAATGTTCCCTTGACACAATTAGACAACTCTTACACTTCCATTTGTCAAATACACCTAAGAGAAACTCCTAAGACTCTCATTCCCCAAATCCTACTCTCCAAGCTTAAACTTCCACATCTTAGCATCAATTCCACATCCTAAGCAAAGTGTGCTCAGGTTAGAGAGTGTGTTCCACTCAAGATCTCAGTTGTGAAGAAGCAAGGACTTCGGTGAAAGCCCGAAGTATTCCTCTCGGATTGTGAGAGAAGAAAGTCAAGCTCACGAGGGTGTTTGTGGAGCTTGTTTTGTAAAAGACTTAATCTCGGCCCGGAATGAGGTTGATAGTGAAGACGCGAGCGGAGCTTACAAGAGAGAAAGTAGGTGGGAGGCCGAACCGCTATAAAAATCCGGTGTCATCTTGTGGTTTTGCCTTGCTTACTTGTATTTAGTTTTAAATTCCGCTGCATATCTTTGATTGATTAAACAAGTTGGTAATTAGCATAAAAGTGATTAGAATTAGAGACCCTCATGATCCAACATTTGGTATCAGAGCCTTGTGAGCTAAATTTCATTACTTAACCATAATTTTAAGCAATGGCTAGCGCATCGAATCATGTAGAGGGTTTATGCACAACTAGACCTCCTTTGCTAAATGGGTCAAACTATGATTATTGGAAGAATAAGATGAAAATTTTCCTAATTTCAAATGACCTTAAGTATTGGATGTTTCTTAAAAATCCATACACACCCCCAAATGAAGATGAATTAGATTCACTTACTTGGCCCAAAATGAAAGAAATTGAGATGAACTCAAAAATCATGAACATTCTATGTTGACGACTAAATGAGGGTGAATATAATAGGATTAGGGGTTGTGAAAGTGCATATGAAATATGCCATAGATTGCAAATGCATCATGAGGGTCATAGCAAAACTAAGGAAACCCGCATTAGTCTCCTCATGCATAAATATGAAATATTTTCTATGCACATCGGTGAAAACATAAGCGACATGAACACTCGCTTCACCGATATTACTAACTCTCTTTAGTCCTTGGAAGAAAAATCAATGAAGGATAGATGACACGAAAGTTCCTCCGGTCGCTTAGCATCGATTGGGAAGATAAAGTCGTCGCAATTGAAGAGGCACGTGATCTTTCCAAATTAAAGATGGAGGAACTCGTTGGAAACTTGATGGCATATGAACTCCAAATTAACCATCGGAAGGAGAAGGAAGCTTCAAATAACAAAACCTTCTTGTCATAACATGCAAATATTGAGCAACCAAGGAGGAGTGTAGAAGATGAGGACATTGAAGTCCTAGCCAAAGACTTCTTCAAATACCTCAAGAAGGATAAAGTAGAAAAGAATGAAAGAATAGGTAGAAGAAGAGAGAAAAGAGAAAAAGCAAAGGAGGAGGAGAGCGAAAATGAGAGAAGAGAATGGGAGAAGAAAAAGGAGAGAAGGGAGAGGAGAAGAGAAAAGGAGAAGAGCAACAGAAAGGAAGGAGGAAGCTCACAAGGCTACATAGGATGATTCTTCATCACCATCATCATCATCTTCCTTGCAAAGTAGAAGAGAGGTGGCTCACTCATGTTTCATGACTATTAAACATGATCAAAGTGAGGTAGACTCTAACTCTTGTTCTATTAGATCATACTCAACTAAGTTTTATTATAGTGATAGCTCAAATTCTAGTGCAAATGATGAAACATATACACATGATGAGCTTCAAAATGCATTCCATGACTTAGTTAAAGAATATGAGATCATTTGTGACAAAAATAAGAAGGTTAGAAAATTAATAAATGATCTCCGAAGCCAAATTGTATCAATCATGCATGAGAAAAATGAGGTGCTTGCTAAACTTGAAACTAATGCATCAACTCTTGAAAGTTTAAAAGCAACACCCATTGATATTTAACAATTAGATCTTCATGTTTGCAATGTGCAATTAAGAAAAGATCTAGAAAAGTTCACAAATAGAACTAAGATGCTTAATATGCTACTATGAAGTCAAAGGCAATCGTTGCAAAAACATGGTTTAGGATATAATGATTCATATGTTAAAAACCATGCAATTCATACAACTTTAAATGG
Organism: Triglochin maritima; assembly: GCA_963682175.1. Taxonomy (NCBI): domain Eukaryota; kingdom Viridiplantae; phylum Streptophyta; class Magnoliopsida; order Alismatales; family Juncaginaceae; genus Triglochin; species Triglochin maritima. The sequence goes on from OY821786.1 coordinate 22,547,062, forward strand.
AAAGCACTTAGTTGTAAAGCACAATTCTCCAAGTGTGTGGACTCGTAAAACCAAAATGGTTTGGGTTCCCAAAGTTAACATTCAAGGATCCAAAGTTGTTTGGGTACCAAAATCTACACTTGTAGGTGCTTGAGGAGGAAATCGGTGGTGACCGGGCAAGCTTAAGAGTCAAATTCAAAGCCGGTTGCATAACCAAATGAGATTGGAACCAATTCAAAGCTTCAAGTGGGTAACAATTCTTATCCTCTAAATTTCTCCATCAATTGGTTCTAGTCTAGATTTTATATGCTTAATTGACAAATCATATATTCATTCATTGCAAATCTTAGAATTTGAATCACATCCAATGTTTTACAGTCAAATTTTCTAAATGGATGTCAAGAAGGGGGAATGAATACATCACATGCTATATTGTAATATTTACTTGATGTTATTAGGGGAGAATTAAAAGTGAACTTAATCGAAATATCATATTCATATTGATAGGGGGAGCTTAATGAATATCATTTTCTTAGTGTAATGAAGTTCAAAATTTAGGGGAAGCAACTTCATTACAAGACATCCACAATTCTATGCTTATATCTTATAATTTTTTATGGATGTCAAAGGGGGAGAGATAATTAAAGACGGTAACTTGGAATTTGAATAAAATTGATCAAAAACTATGCACATCCATAGGGGAGCATTTATATTCATAGTTTACATCTAAATATTTCAAGTATTAAGATATAGGTTGCCATCATCAAAAAGGGGGAGATTGTTGGCTTTTTGGCCTTAATCTATGTTTTGATGATTTAATCAACCTAATCTTAATTGTGATCAAGTAGAGTAGCACACATGTTGAGTTGCATATATATTGCTTTGTGTTAACCTCTACAGGTGATCAAGACTAAAGGAAGAAAGGAAATCAAGTCAAGACATGTAATCAATCTAATTTGAAGACATGTAATTTATATTTCTTTGAGTCTTAGGAACTTTGTGTAATTGAGCATACTTGCACTAAAAACTACTCAAACACACACTAGGTTCCCTATAAAAGTCACACCCGAAATTTCACATAATTTGGACTTCAATAGATCACCCAAACTTAGACCGGAAAACACTAAACCAAAACCTAAACAGTATGCCCACATTCGGTCAACTGAAACAGATCGTTCGGTCGACCGAGTGATCATATATCCTGTTAATGTAACTGCCCAAGTTCAGTCCACCGTCCCGACCTTTTCGGTCGACTGAGTATCAACAAATTTTTGACCGTTTGTTTTGTCATATATACTTAACGATTGTATTCGTATTATCTCCAAATACCCCAAACCCATTTTGTGTATTGGTCGACCGAGGACCTTGTTGGGTAGACCGAACTTAGAAGACTCGACAAACCAAAAGTGCATGTCGGTTTTTGGTCGACCGTATTCCCTGTTTCGGTGTTCGACCCCAAAGTGTTTGGTGTAAATCGGTCGACCGAACATATCTCGTTGTTCGACCGATCACTTAAGTGTACCTGAGTCTTAGCCTTTGGCGGTCAATCGTTCCTTAATCGGTCGACCGAACCTTAATCTAAATGGCCAAACGGTAGCCGAACAACCCAATCCGGTCGACCGAACTTACTCAGAATTAGGCCCTCTCAGTTTCTGTTTGGTGTATCTTACACAACTCTTACCCAACGTAACCCCAACAACTATAATACCTTACGAGCTTATAAATAGGTGTTCCTTTGGCACAATTAGACAACTCTTACACTTCTATTTGTCAAATACACCTAAGAGAAACTCCTAAGTCTCCCATTCCCCAAATCCTACTCCCCAAGATTAAACTTCCACATCTTAGCATCAATTCCACATCCTAAGCTAAGTGTGCTCAAGTTAGAGAGTGTGTTCCACTCAAGATCTCAGTTGTGAAGAAGCAAGGACTTCGGTGAAAGCCCGAAGTGTTCCTCTCGGATTATGAGAGAAGAAAGTCAAGCTCACGAGGGTGTTCGTGGAGCTTGTTTTGTAAAAGCCTAATCTCGGGTCGGAACGAGGTTGATAGAGAAGACGCGAGCGGAGCTCGAAGGAGATCGAGCAGAACTTGCAAGAGAGGGAGTAGGCAGGAGGCCGAACCTCTATAAAAATCGGGTGTCATCTTGTGGTTTGCCTTGCTTACTTGTATTTAGTTTTAATTCCGCTGCATATTTTCGATTGATTAAACAAGTAGGTAATTAGCGTAAAAGTGATTAAAATTAGAGACTCTCACGATCCAACAGTTTTTGTTGCATATTAAGTAGATATTAGACAAATGTGATTAGATTAATTAGGTCATATACGATCCCACATTATCTTGAGTAGTGTTTTGTATGTTTTAATGATGGTGATAAATGTTAATCCATGTGGAAACACACTTACGATTATGGCCATGATAGATTTCCATATTAATTTATGTCATGAGAGTGCAATTGTACACACACGCATCACACCTCTACATTGTTGCACGCATTCTCCACCTCCTATGGGATTAGTCGCATTTATTTTACAAATTGTAATTAGCGTAACTTAGTGTATATACACTCACTCTTCATTTTCTTTCCCTACTGGAGTATGGTCGACAACGACCCACTCTAGCTCCCTGTAGATCGACCCGTACTTTTCACCACTTCAAAACAACCGTGTACTTACGGTTTTAAAGTTCTCACAAACGATCACTCCCATTTCTTTAGTTAGTGTAGTGATTAGTGTGGTTTTATTTACTAGTTTTTGTAGCATAAAATCTCTCCTTCTTGCTCACCATTGAATCATCGGATAAACAACAATCTATAGACAACTCATACTGGACCGACCTATAGTTGCCGCATCTTCACTAATGCCATGCACTTGTGGTAATTAAAACATCAAGTAACAAGGAAAGTTACTCTCCTGACGCTTATTCAAATGTTGTGTTAACTAGTCCATTTGCATTTTCAAGATTTGTAAAAGTATTTGTGTTGGACACGAGTATACATTAAGTGTTCTGCATGAACATATTAAGGGTTTGTCATAAAGAGTCAAGTCTAGGATCAACTGTGAGGTTGAAGTTATAGTTTTGTCAATTTTGGGGTTGTTCGCAGGTTGAGGATAAGTCAAATGATTTTTTGGTGGGTGTTGCTAAAGATTTGTATGCTCGGGAGGAGGATACACAGGTAGGCATGATGTGTGAACTTGGATATATATTGTTTTCCCATGATTTTGTCCTCCTTGGGTTATCTACATATCCATAAAGGTCATAATGAGTGCTTTGATAACAAGTATCTTTATATTAGGGTTCTTGAGTGCCAAAAGGACATTCCTCGAACACTTGTCCACTTAACTAGCACGATCACAAAATAATGTGGAGAATGTCTGATGGGTGCTCATACCCTTTCTCATGCTTTTATCCTATGCCCGAGAGTATTCAATGGGTCTTCGAAAACCAAAGTCCGATTCATTGAAGGAACCCCAACATAACCAAATGATCATTTATACCTCGTTTTCCGATGTTCTCTCGTATCCCAATGGGTCCACGTACGTATCCCACACAGACATTTCTCATCTACATCATTAAATGTATCCAACCCACTTAACTGGAGTTGGATGTAAACCGGCTGGATATGGTCATACTCGTACCCATATGCTCTAAATTAAAGGGTTACGGGTAGGGCATATACCCGTGTAAGTTTTATTGTACCTATACTCGCCCCATATCGTATTTCCTTTCAACATTTAGTTAACTTTAGTACCTCATCTAAATTCAACTTCTAGACATGCAACATATGAATTACATCAATTAATGCATAAAGAAATACAATAAATTAATTAATAGTCACAATATATATGTTGGATAACAAATATAACATCAATGTGTCTAAAATCATCACCAAATATTTGAAATAAATGCAAATTACCAATTTAATGTTACATATTATGTTAAAATTAAGGTATAAGTTTGTTAATATTTAATATATATTTAATATAATTAAAATATTAATATATATGAAATGGGCAAATGGGTAACGGGTATGGTTAGAGTCTTAGCGTACCTGCCCAATTAATTAACCAAGTAAAGTGGGTATGTGGTAAACGTGTATAAATTTTTAAATAGGTACGAAATTCGTACCGATACCCATACCTACGAGTTAAATAGGGCAGGTAAACAGGTAATATCTACCCAAGTTACAACCCTAACTGGAGTTATGACCGAACTCAGTGATGCCTGGGTCAAGCAAACCATTCGAGGATTATACATTAATGAAGATTTATGCAATTACTGACGCCAACATCAACAACACAAGAGATTACAAAAGTTGAATATGATGCAAAAAAAAAGTCATACAATGATACAAGAAGTAATGTAGATCACTCTTCTATTTTGATGATATTGAAATCCAAGTTGTGATTTTAAACGAATAACGTGGCTTAACTTTTTTGAGATCTGGGAGCAAACAAGATGGTATAACATGCATACAACAAGCTCCAAGTAAATATACTCCAGAATATTTTTTTGGGTGGGGTAGATTGTCTCCACGTTGTTCGAATTTTTTTTGGAGGACCACAACTTTAAGATGATACTTTAAATTAATTAGTTCATTAAATTGAAAATATTCTTCCTATTTTTAACATTTTTCCAAACCTGAATACATAAATTCAAACATCCAAAAAAAATTACAACCATAAAACACGACACATCAGTTAAATTGATTTTATTCTTATAATTCAAATTCCAATATCCAAACACAAAACAAGTGGTTTGGGATGATTTGTTTGCTATGTTCGTTCTTAAGTTTAAAATCGATAAATCTAGACAAATAGAGAGAGCAAAATAATATACAAGTATAACCTAAAATTATAATAAAAGAATTTTGTAATAATTGTTACTATTTATGCTCATTGCTATTTTCATTTATGGAATTGCAGGATTTAGATTTATTATTCATTCTACGACTCTTATGTATAGAATAACCTTGATGAATAAGTTTCCTATAAATGCTAGTTTATTTTAAGATTTCATTTCATTTTCAGCCAACAAACTAACTCGACAGTATCAAAGTGGGATATAACAACATATCAATAAACATATTGTGCTAGAAAAGTAAAATTGCACATCATAATCAAATAAGTCAAATCCCAAACATCCACAGCACCTAACTAAAATCTATGCAATGTTCATTTTTCAACTAAAAACTTATCAAACCTACACAACATTGCAAGTCCACAAGATTGCAACTTTTTTTCTGCCTAGAATTCCCAATTTTTTCGCTTTGCGTGCAATTTTGGTATCAAATATGTTCCAAATGAAAATGCTTCAATTTTCTTGGAACTTCAACTATTCCTCTAATCATGTAGGTGTAAGCAATCTACGATTGAATCTACAGGTTCGGATTTACCTTTGTAGGAGAGAACCTGTGGCAGCGGAAGGGAACCGGAGATCACCTCACAGAGTCGCCTCGAGCACCGGCCGGCCTTCAACTCTCGTGGAGAAGAAGGACTAATCCACAACCCAAGAGTCTACGGGAGGAGTGGAGGAGAAGGTGGGACGGATGGGAGAGAGAGGAGAGGTGGCGGCTAGGGTTAGGGTTTTGCACACAAGGAATGCAACCCCCTCCAATGAGAGCCTCCTCTTCTTATAGAGAAGAGTCTTCCCTAAACCCTAATGCGCAGCCAATGAGAGTGTGCCACGTATCAGTGCTTTGGGCAAACATCCTCTTAATCCTTAGTTAATCCAATATCTCCCACTTGCACAACAGCACGTCAACAACACGTCATCTTCTTTTGTGTCCCTGACACATATGTATATATCCCTGATACATACAATCATAAGATGGCAATGTGTCACCTCTTCATGTGTCCCTGACACATATGTATACACCCCTGATATATATAACTATTTCTCTCTTCCAAGAATGCATCCACAATACGCAAGTCTCCGATCATGTATCCCTGATACAAGACTATCTGTGTCCCCGACACATGCACTCTTCCGATCATACGGACAAATGGGTCGTGCGACCGGTGATGCACCTGTAATTAGGAGTCTCAAACTAGAAACCTTACTAGAAGGCCAGAATGACAACATCCTCACAAAAATAATAATTAAGCAGTCAAATGCAGATCACTGTTCCCCAGGTTTACTCAAAAAACTCACTTAACATGAACGGTATCTCGATCCCTCGGAGAGAATACCTTCTTGTCCTCAAGGTACTTGCTACTGTATCCAATACAGTTGGGCCCAGCAAATACTTTTAGTGCAGTCGAGTCAAACCTTTCCCTTTGCCCCAGACCACCATTACACTCAGAGTTGACTCCTTTCCCGAAGATGCCTCTTTAGACCGAATCTCTCATGGTCATAGACTAAAATCAGGCTTCCGTCCTGTCCATAACTCATATGGAGTTGAGGGAACCGATTTTGTTGGAACTCTATTGAGGATATAGGCAGCAGTCATTAGAGCATCTCCCCAAAACAAAATTGGCAAGCTCACATGCGCCATCATGGATCTAACCATGTCTAGCAACGTTCTATTCCTTCTCTCGGCAACACCATTTTGCTGAGGAGTATAAGGCAGGTGAGTTGTCTAGATATCCCCTTTTCATCGCATAACTCTTTGAACATTATGGAGAGATACTCACCACCTCTATCCGTTCTAAGAGTTTTTATCTTATTATCCAACTGATTCTCAACTAAGCTCATGAATTTCTTAAAGCATTCTAGAGCTTCTGACTTGTGAGAAATAAGATAAATATGACCATATCTAGTGTAGTCATCAATAAATGTGATGAAGTGACTTTGTCCATGTCTAGTACGCACATTCAAAGGTCCACAAATATCCGAGTGAATTAGTTCTAAAGGAGAAGTAGCCCTAATGGCTTTTCCGAACAGTTTTCTAGTTGCCTTTCCAGCTAGACAAGATTCACAGGTCGGCAATTCAAATTTGGAGCATTCTCCTAATACCCCCTCCTTTGCCAACCTGTTCATCCGGTCAACACCAATGTGACCTAGTCTAGCACGCCACATAACTGAATCATTATTCATGGAACTTTGGCTCATAAAGGCACTAGTATTACGATTGAAATCATAAATTGCGTCCAACACAATAAAACCGTCTGAAAGAAAGGCACGTCCATAATAAATGTTAGCAAGGTATAAACCCATATCATTGTTCTCAAAAACAACTTTAAAACCATGTCTCATCAAAACAACCACAGAAATAATATTTCGCCGTATAGCTGGTGCATACAACACGTCGTGAAGTAATAGGATCCGGCTACTTCGCAAAGCTACTTTGCATGTGCCAACTCAAAGAACTTCAATGCTAGTGTTGTTTGCCATGTTTATTCGCCTCCCACTTGGAATACGGCGATATTCCACGAAGGCAGAACGATCCTTTGTTACGTGGTCCGTGGCACCTGAATCCACAATCCACACAGGAGAATGATCAGTGAGCATCACAGAACTAGTCATGTTACAATTCGAGGGATTACACACAATAATTACCTTTTACTCAGTGCACTCACGAGCAAAATGTCCAGTCTTTCGGCAGTTAAAACAAGTCACATTAGACTTATCTTTCCAGCTTTGTTTTATGTTTTGCTTGCATTTGCACCCTTCTTGCCTTTAAAACCCTGAGCTCTATCTCTTTTGCGCTTAAAACCTGCACTCCTCCGAGGAGCGCCAGCTTCAGCAGCAAACACTTCAGTTAGAGGGGCTTCCGCAAGCATGCGGTCCTCCTCCAGCTCTAGGTGTTTTGCGGCCTGGTCAAATGTCCTGATGTCATCAGCATGGGTCAGATGGACCTTCATATGCTCCCAACTCTTCGAAGGCAATGATCTGATGAGAGCAGACACTTGCTCCTCATTGGTCTTAGCACGACCGGCAACGCTAAGCTCGCTAATCATGTTTGACATTGCGGTAATATGCTGCCTCATTGTGTGACCTTGGCGCATTTTATACCCATCAAACATAAGCCCAAGCTGACGGGCCCTTGTGACGGAGGTCACTCCGTACTGAAACTTCACAGCTTCCCACAAGGCCTTTACAGTTCGAAACTTTTTGAACCGCAGTAACAGATCGTCCCTCATTGAACTTAGAATTGTGATTCGAGCAATTCGGTCTTTCTTTTTCCATGCATTATAAACATCTATGTTTCTGCGATGTTGCGCAGTATTCCCCTCCTCGGGGGGAGACATAGATTGGTTTATGTTTTCTAACATGTCCTGATCCTCTAAGAGATACTCAATTTTACGATGCCACAGATCGTAATTTCTTTCATTGAGTTTATCTCCTCGATTCAGATCAGCGACAATGCTTTTGGAAGCAGCCATAAAAATCTAGGACAATCAGAAAACATAACGATACATGAGTTCCAGCATAAAATATAACGAGCTACAATAGTCACAAAAAAATTAAACTGACTTAATAGCTATAGCATTCAGACCAAAAGAAAACATAAAGCATTCGATCAAATCTTCATGCAATAGTTAATAAAGCCATTTTACTAATCTAGATATTGAGCTCCATCATGATTTAATGACCCAAAAAAACATTTAAATCATGGTAAATCAGCAAATAAAGAAGGTATTTGCCGCCAGTTGCAAGGTGGTTTACACAAAACACTTCTACCATGCAACTCCCACTAGGCATGCAAGTTCCCAAAAACGGTTTTCAAAAAAAATTCCAATCAACATCACACAGATATGATTACTACATTACGTCCATATCGAGCTAATGATCCCCATTAGGGATTTAGCCTCATCAACGGGAACCTGCATGAGTCTTATAGCAATAATATCGCAATAATAAAAATAATGGAGCCCCTTGTCTCCTTAGGGCAATAAACAGTCCATAATTATTACAGTCCATAAATATTACAGCCCATTGCGATAACTATTGCAAATGGAAATGAATGAAATTACGCTCATCTCTCAATAAGGCAGTAAATAAAATCAGCAACCATTCATTCCATACAAGCACAATCCGACGTATGAAAAAAGATACCATAGAGTGTGCACCTCATTCAAACAAGAAGGAAGTAATGCATAAGGAAACAATGCATGTATGGTGCACGAATATAGGCAAAAAACGTGTTAGGTAACAACAACCAATCTCCACAATGATCATTCTCAAAACAGAATTTTTCTTCTTTCCCTAATCAATATAATCATGATAGCACAAAAATTATCCTACTTTGATTAGGAAAGAAAAAAATCCGAAATTCTTTGGTGGAGAGCAACACATATTTGTGCATCAAAGGAAAACATTCAAAAATACTTTTAAGGCAATAAAACTCCAGCCCATAATATCTTCCCAAAAAAATTCAGAATTAGTCAATCTTTCGTTAATCAATATAAGCATGCAATCAACAATAATTATGCTACTTGTAATGGAAAGAAAATCCGAAATTCATTGGTGGAGAGCAACACATATTTGTGCATCAAAGGAAAGCATTCAAAAATACTTTTAAGGCAATAAAACTCCAGCCCATAATATCTTCCCAAAAAATTTTAGAATTAGTCAATCTTTCCTTAATCAATAAAAGCATGCAATCAACAATAATTATGCTACTTGTAATGGAAAGAAAATCCGAAATTCATTGGTGGAGAGCAACACATATTTGTGCATCAAAGGAAAGCATTCAAAAATACTTTTAAGGCAATAAAACTCCAGCCCATAATATCTTCCCAAAAAATTTCAGAATTGGCCAATCTTTCCTTAATCAATATAAGCATGCAATCAACAATAATTATGCTACTTGTAATGGAAAGAAAATCCGAAATTATTTGGTGGAGGGCATCACATATATGTACATTTGATGAAAAGGAAATATTTCAAATGAAATGCATGCAATCATTCCAAAAGAAACACATAGCCGAAAAATGGCAATAATCATGCACATAATTCGGCAATCATTATCAAATTCTAGATGCATGCATATCTGATCAAAAATTGCACATACATGAATAAGGAAACAACCTTGTATCCTTAGATGCATGAACAAGAGTTTTGAAAAGAAAATATGATGCATAATCCGAAATACATGTTCACATCATGAAACATATGCAATATCCAACTCTTCTAACATCAATTATCATCATTCTCTTAAGCTAATATGCGCATAAAAAACAGTAAAATTAAGATCTAGCCGCATGCTTGAAAGATGGAATAAAAATATGCGCAACAATCAAAGTTAAAACATGTAACCCTAGGCACATGCTTAACAAGAAAGATAAACTATGCGCAAGAATGAATCATCCATTTTCAACACAAGATGCATGCTAAAAATAAAAAAAAATTGCGCAAGAAAAGAGAGATGATTCAAGTAAAACTAATCGCATGTAAAAGATGAATCAAACAAGTCATGCGCTAGGGTGAAGAAAAAGAATGCCATCAAACCCCATGGTGCATGAAAGGAGAGAGAAAAAAAATGCAAAACCATATGAATCCGAAAAAAAATTATTTCAAAAACCCACCGAAATGTCAACTCATATGAAATGAAGAAGAAGGTGCTCAAAACAAAACTCGGAGGTGACCAAGATGGCTCTGGTACCAATGTAAGCAATCTACGATTGAATCTACAGGTTCGGATTTACCTTTGTAGGAGAGAACCAGTGGTAGCGGAAGGGAACCGGAGATCACCTCACAGAGTCGGCTCGAGCACCGGCCGGCCTTCAACTCTCGTGGAGAAGAAGGACTAATCCACAACCCAAGAGTCTACGGGAGTAGTGGAGGAGAAGGTGGGACGGATGGGAGAGAGAGGAGAGGTGGCGGCTAGGGTTAAGGTTTTGCACACAAGGAATGCAACCCCTCCAATGAGAGCCTCCTCTTCTTATATAGAAGAGTCTTCCCTAAACCCTAATGCGCGGCCAATGAGAGTGCACCACGTGTCAGTGCTTTGGGCAAACATCCTCTTAATCCTTAGATTAATCCAATAGTAGGATCAAGAAACAACATAAAAATGATGAAATCCATTCCAAACCGAGATAATTGTGAACCTAACAAAGCAACGATATTTAGCAATGGTGCCAAAAACATAATACATTTTATTTATTACTGCATGTACATAGGTCGATGGAGATGCCACAAATTTTGTTCAGTCCACATGGATCGTGTTTGTTCCAATCATGACTAAATCCATAATCGTGTCGGCAAGAAATGAGGTGAGCAATCGATGTCGACTATGCTAAACTATACTATAACAACTACACTACAATGAACTCAATGCAGCCTAACACTTATAATATGAGAATCATGGGTTAGGCACAAACTAAGGTGATTTGTGTAGCTATCATGAATAACTATCTGTATTATTAGTGTCATAACAGCATAGGAGTCACTTGTGCTCAAACACTCCTCAAACATTAACATCTAATTTTAAGTAAATGATGAGAGCATGAAAGGTGCCAATTTAGTTAGGTAAACATCATCGAACATTCACATAACTCATAATTAAGATGAAACATGCATCCAAAATAACATTTAGGTTAATGATTGACATCATTTCATGCATACATTTATGTCTTATATCCATTATCTTTCACCCAAACAATGTTATGTAACGAGTTTAATGTTTAAGTTTCGGTAATAAGTAGGTTTGAGAAGGAGAGACTCTAAAATGACCTAAAAGTAGGAAAAAGGATTGAGTTGAGAGACTCGAGGACTAAGATGCAATGGAGAAGGACCTGAATGTAAGATTGAAGGACCAATGAGCAAATAAAAATACTCCACACCATCATGGGGAGTATTTTGGCAATTCTATTCGGGTCGGAGCTCCAGCAACCGAAGTAGATGCATCAAAGTCAAACAAAGACATCCAGAAAGGCCCACACGAAACAACAGCCCGATCCAAATCCTGTAGACCGCCAATTAGCGGTCTAGGACCGCTGATTGGCGGTCCAGGTCTGTCCGGATCCGCTAATATTTCTATGGAGCGTGTATTAGAGTGTATTTAGTCTATTTCTGATATATGTTTAGTCCCATACCGGGGGATTGTCCCAGATTACCTTTTTCTATGGCTATAAATAGAACTCTCCCTCCTCTCTTGTATCTGATCTCTCTCTTGGTGGCCATCCTCTCTACTAGGAGTTAAAGCCTTGAAGCAAAAACCCTGGTGGAGAGAGGCTACTTGTAATTGAGTGAGTAATAATAGATGTTTTGTTAAGTTTTGTTGTTTCTTTCTTAGTTTAATTTCCTTTCATATGTCTTGCATGCTTATTTAGTTTTATGTCTTTTTAGCTTCTTTAATATTTCTTGCTTGCTTAGTTTAATTTCTTTTCAGTAGAATGTCTCATTTTAATGTAGGTTGTAGTTTAAATATGAGTGAGTAGTTCCATCCCCATTTGGGGGTGGAGAAATATGTGATATGATTATGTGATGTATTTAGGTGTGTGTTATCTTAATCCTTTGAACCTTACATGATTTCCATAACCATCTAATGGGATTTCACTCTTGTCTTTCATATGCTAATGCTCTTGAATGAAGCTTGGCATATGCTTAGATTAGTGGACCTATTTTATGGGGAATGATAAGGTAAGGATATGGATGGAATTGATGAAGGAAACATGATTTGTAGTTGCATGTACTCTTGTTGCCTTTACCTTGGTTAATGTCTTGTATGTTTAATGATTGTGTAAATCTTAATTCATGTGGAGGCATAGTGAGGGTTGGTCTTTATACATGAGTTCATTTAGCTTCATTCCAATTATCGTCTTGTATGTTTTAATGATATTGTGTTATCTTAATTCATGTGGAGGCAAAGTTAGATTTAGTTTTATGATTTTCATGCACTACATGTTGTGATGAGCTTAATTGAATACACACATATATACATATATTTGTATTCACATTCTTTCTCTACCCCCTATGGGGTTTAGTTTTATTGCGTATTTTTCATTCCTTTCGCATTATAGTGTAGTTTAGATCATAACTCCTTTCTCTCCTTTCTTTCCCACTCACCTTCGAACAAACTAAAGTCGACACACCTCCCTATGGATCGACCCGTATTTGCCACCGCTTCAACGCGGCCGTGCAATTGCGGTTAATTAAAACGTTCAATCAGGTAACACTTAAATGTAAACATGAATCGTGAAGTCATCTAAGATATCACATTTTTTCCAACACCTAGTGAGCATCTACCGTAAGGAAGTAGATCTGCAGGTTAGAATCTTGATCTCAAATTTCAATATAAAAACAACCACACAATCACCAATAATTTGTCCTATCCATCATCCCAACTCTTTGTAGGATCATAATGACCCCTAATTAATCTAATTAAATTCTATATCTTTTTTTTGCAGTGCAAAAAGGGAGGCTTAGCCTCGAGGTATATTAAGTAAAAGTTTTGTACAACCTACAAAACTGAAAATAAAGTATGCAGACCATGGAAGAGTGGGGAGAAGTGATCGAAGGTGAGACCGAGAGGGAGGTTGTTTTTCTTGGATCTGTTGTTCTTCGTCCCGGGCTGGCCTTACCTTCTGAAGGAGAGTTCAAGGTCGTCAGAAGTCCTTTCCATTGGTCCGGCTCAACCAACGACCCTTAGTGTATGAGCCGGCTCCCAACATGGAATACAAGCACATATATAGTATGCTAACTTCGTATTACAAACAAGTATACAAGTATACTCCTATGTTCCTAAGACGCATCTTTAGATCAGCTCCATTCTCTCTGGAGATCTCGTAGTCTCCCAACGTCCTTTTCAAGCTCAACAATCCGCTCATTCATGCCCCGGATCGAGTCTTTAACAAGCCCAAATACTTCCTCCGGTCTTCTCTTCTCGCCCTCAAAACATTTACCAGTTTCTTTCTTGCAAACACTCATAGATCGTGGCATTAAAAGCCCACTTACACGTCACCCTACTAATTTGGCCTCCATTGGTACTTTGGACAATACAAGCTTCACGCTCAAGGTTCCTTGCAACCCCGGTGTTCAGCCCAAGCTTCCGTAGGGCTGAACCCCACACACGCCTCTTGAGAGCACAACCCAAAAAAAGATGGGAGAGGTCTTCTTCCTCCTTGTAGAAAAGGACACATAACGGGTCTTGATGGGCACCTCTTTGTCTCATAAGTGTCTTCGGAACTAGCCAGCCCCTCATTGCCTTCCAAGCTGTGATTGCGTGTTTTGGGACGTGGTGTTTATGCCAAACAACTTTTGCCCAAGCCACGCTCGCACCATGGGGTTTGACCCAGCCCCACGCCTCCTTGATCATGATCTTCTCACCTCTTGCCGTCACCCTTCTAGGCTCATCTTCTCCTCCATTAATTTGTATCTACAAATCTTAGCCCACAACACCTCCATATCGCGCGACCTCGGTGGTGGGAGGTTCAATTCCCCATTTCTGATAAAGTAGGATACCTTAGTGTCCCAAGGGACCCCCAAATCATAGTGAAGCCTATCACCCATGTCGAGTCTTTGGAAAGGTTCCTAAGACCATGGGTGTTGGAAAAATCAGATGAGATCACCATCACCCACTCTATATTGAAAAAACTTGCTTGCAATATCCCGCACCCGCAAGATTCCTCTCCAAGCCCATGAGCAACCCGAAGGGGGACGCGCAAGCCATATCGAGCGGTTTCTCAAGTATTTCCTCCTCATACTTCTGACCCATAACGAGTCCTTGTTCTCCACCACAAGTCAAAGAAGGCGCACCATGCCCACATCATTCCACTCTGTGAGCCTTTTTAGCCCCAAGCCATCTTCACTCTTCGGTGTACAAACGTCTTTCCATGCCACCACGACCCATTTCTTTGCCCCCCCCAAATGAACTGGCACATAATACTCTCCACTTCCTTCAGCACTTGCCTTGGAACGAGGAAGGCTGAAGTCTAATAGATGCTCAAAGACACCATGACACTCCTTACAAGCTCTACGCGACCGGCCATAGAAAGGTGTGATTGCTTCCAAGTGCTTAGCCTCGCCTTAATCTTTTCCAGAAGATTCATGCAATGTGTTTGACCCATCCTTCCTGAGTATAAAGGCAGCCCAAGGTATATGACCGGGAACTCGACCCTCGGCATTCCAAGGTGCTCACAAATCCACGCCCCATGCTCCACATTTCCTCCCAAGAAAATTTGACTCTTCGAGTTGTTGAAATGGAGGCCCGAGCAAGCCGTGAACCTATCAAACACTTGCTTGATTACTCGAGCATTTCTCTTTGTGGCTTTGGCAAACAACAAGGCATCATCCGCAAACAACGAGTGGGAGACCAGCTCATCCCCACAATACAACGGCTGCAGCCTACCCCCTTCAACGTCCTCCTTTATCAACTCACTCAACACTTCCATGAAAAGGACAAATAAATATGGGGCCAAGGGGTCACCTTGTCTCAGTACATTTGTTTCTCGAAAAGGGCTCGAATTTTTTCCATTGATGGTCACAACAAACGAAGCTTGCATACATGCCATGATAATCTTTCGCCAATCCAAGGGGAAGCCTAACCTCTCCATAACAAGAGCAAGGAACTCCAAAGACACTGAATCGTAAGCCTTCCTTAGATCAAGCTTGATACACATACGTCCATGGCCCTTCTCCAAGTGCATAGTGTGACACACTTCATGTGCGAGGAGGATGTTGTCGCTGATCCCTCTTCCTTTGACAAACGCACTTTGCTTTTCTCCCACGAGCCTCGGCAAGAGCACCTTTAACCGGTTAGCTAGAATCTTCACGAGGAATCTATACGTCATATTGCAAAGCCATATCGGCCTATAGTCATCCACCGTAGTAGGAATCTTCTTCTTCGGTATCAAGGTAATAGATGTATAGTTAACTTTCTTCAAGAGCTTCCCACTCTTCAGAAAATCATCGAAAGCCTTGAACATATACCTCTTCACAATGCCCCAAGCCATCTTGAAAAAACACGCATTCATCCCATCCGGGCCCAGTGCTCGATCCCCATTTTCCCCCAAGACCACAGCTTCCACCGCCTTCATCTCTAGCTTCTGTATAAGCATCTCCCCATCACGTTTTCCCACTTGAGGTAGGACTATGTGAGATGTGTTGGAGTTGACTTGAAAAGAGTTAGCAAACAAATTAGAGTAATGGCGCCTAAACGCCTCCCTAATCTCCCCCTCCTCCTCGATAAGGTGTCCCTCCTCACAAACTCTCCTCCCATTTTTGGTGGCTCTCCTCACACGTAAGGAAGCATGAAAGAACCGGGTATTCCGGTCTCCCTCTCTCAAGCTTTTAACTCTTGATTTTTGCCTCAGAAGGGATTCCTCCCAAACCAAAACACGAGCAAGTTCATCTTTGGCGACACCTTCCTCAGTAAGCAAGACGGTATCACTTGGGCTATCTCTCCTATCCTACCTGATCCGTGCAAAATTTGTACGGACAGCAACCACTCTCTTCTCAACGTTCCCAAACTCCACTTTGCTCCACAATTTAAGTGCTTGCTTGACCATGTGCATCTTCGCTGTCAAACGATACAACGGTTTCCCCTCAACGTACCCCCCATGCATCCTCAACAACCCTCGTAAAGCCCTCATGCTTCACCCAAAAGTTGGAGTAGCATAACATTCTCTTCTTCTTGTGCTCCATAACCTCCATAGAGAGGTTTAACATGGCATGATTACTAAGGTCACGAGCCCCACCACATAGTAAGATGCGGGGAATGCCTCAAGCCAAGCATGAGACATAAAGATGCGGTCAATCCGAGTTTCGATGCAAGCTTCACCTTCCGAGGAATTCGTCCAAGTAAACTCCCCTCCGGTGGAAGGGACCTCTAACAATTCTAATGAGTCCACACACTCATTAAACTCCTCCATTGCTGCCACGTTTAGCCCCGCTCCTCCTCGCTTCTCCCCACCATGCCTTATATAATTGAAATCTCCTCCCACCAACCATGGGGCATTTAAGGCCAGGGTTGCACTCCCTAGGTCCTCCCAAAGTTTTCTACACTCCAAGTGTCCATTTTTCCCATAAATTGTCGTGATAGCAATGGACCTCCCATCTCGCTTCACACACCCCTCCAAATGGAGTAGTTGTGTATTCTCAAAAGTGACCTTGAGATCCATTACATTTTCATTCCATAGTACAAGGATTCTCCCCAAATCTCTAACCATCCCATTTGAAGCCCACGTATGTGGCCAAATTGCTTTCTTAAAATGCTCAATTTTCTTAAACTTCACCTTATGTTCCATTAAGCAAACAACATCCGCTTTTGCCGCCACAATACGACCCTGGATCTTGTGTGCGTGGCAGGGTCCATTTGCACCACGCACATTCCAAAATTTGGCATTCATATTGTTGAGTCATAGGGCCACTATCCCTTACCCCCACGAGTTTTTTGTTGCATTGATCCTTTCTCTCGAGTCACTTTGATCGCCCCGGAAGGAGGCGATGAGGGCTCATTGTCCACGAACCGCTTAGACCTCCTCGGGTTGAGAAAGAAAGGATTCACCCCCTTCCCACATGCAGCCCTTCCCCAACCTCCACATTTTGCACACACACGTCCACACTCTCCCCCAAATAGCCCTCCTCCCCTCCAAGAGCCTCAAACCTACCACCCTTACCCATTCTTCTAACCTCCGTACGCCCTATCTCCATCTCCCTCGCCACCCTGTTGGGAGACACCCAACCATGATCAAGCCCAAGCACCGAGGCCACACCCATTGTACACGACCCCTCTCCTGCCCTCTCACCAACACCCTCAAGCAAACCTGGAACACACTCCTCCCGGCTTCCACATCCGTCCCTCCCAATCAAGCCCTCCAAATCACGAGACACACAAGTCTCAAACCCTTTAGCATGCAAAATCCCATGCTCCAAACCTTCCTCACGTGAGGGTCCAGCAATTTGCACTATTTGCTGGTCCCCACTCACCAAAGAAGACTTCCTTCCTCCACTAACCACCTTTCCACATGTAATTTCCCCATTTGCTCCACTACTAGCATGCTTTTCACAAAAGTTGATATTGTCCCTCCCCCCTCTTATCCTTAGTCCTTATCCCATCTTCTATTTGCAAACCAAGAAACTCTCCTCCTTTGTCCTCTCCTAACCACTCCCCCTCCTTTCCACATGGCACTCCCTCACTAGCCACTTCAAAACAAGGAACACACCAATCTGACTCCCTCCTCCCATGCTTCCTTCCCCTTGCCACATGAACCCCCTCGCCACATGGCACCTCAGCAATGGCCTCACCCTACACATCACCCCCAACCTGCAATGCCACGTCACTATCTTTCTCACCACTCACACCTCCACCTTCAGCCTTGCCACCCCCAACCACCTTCTGCCCCTCCACCACCACCCGAAACACCTCCTCCTCCCTAGCTCCTACCCCCACCCTGACTTCCTCCCTCAGCCCCCTCGGACCCCTACCCCCTCTACCCGTCTCCAACACCCTACTCCCACCCTCTCCTCCTGTCCCCTGATTGACATCATTTCATGCATTCATTTGTGTCTTATATCCATTATCTTGAACCTAAACAATGCTACGTAATGAGTTTTATGTTTGAGTTTCAGGAATAAATGGTTTGAGGAGAAGAAGCATAAAAGGACCTAATTGCAGGAAAAATGACTGAGTTGTGAGACTTGAGGACTAAGATCCAAGGGAGAAGGACCTGAATATAAGATCAAAGGACCAATGAGCAAATGAAAATACTCCACACCATCATGAGGAGTATTATGGCAATTTGGGTCGGGCCTAAACTCCAACAACTTCCTTTGGTGCATCAAACATGAAGAAAACAACCCGGCAAGGCCCAACCAAAATCCATAGCGGATCCGGACTCTATAGACCGCTGATTGGCAGTCGGGTTGGTCCGGATCCGACACACTTCGGGCAGATCATGTATTAGGGAGGATTATATCTATTTCTAGTGTTGTATTAGCCCCATATCAGGGGATTGTCCCCGATTACCTTTTTCTATTGCTATAAATAGAACTTTTCACCTTCCATTGTAATCACTACATACTTGGTGGCTATTATTCCTACTTGAAGTGGAGCCTTGGAGAAAATACTGAAGTAGGAAGATGTTACTTGTATTGTTGTGAGTCTGAAATAAATAAAAGTTTCTTAGTTATGTTGCTTCTTTTATGTTGATTGCATGCTTAGTTTAATTTCATTTCAATAATCTTAGTAGACTTAGTTAATATGTTCTTTCTTAGAATAATAAGTAGTGTAATGGGTAGTGAGTAGTTCCATCCCCTTTGGGGGGTGGAGTTGATGTTTTATACATGCAAAAGAGAATGGAAATGAATGCTTTGTATGAAATGTGTTGATAAACATAAATGTATGTTTGCTTGTTTAGGATAGAACTTGTAACTTGATGAGTTTTGCCACAAATGTTAGACACTTGTCATGCTTGTTTAGGTTCTGAAATAACTAACTTGTATATGTGAATGTTAATCAACTAGGTTAGTAATGAGATTGATAGGTTTTGCCATAAACATTAGACACTTCCTATGCATGAAAATACAACCTACATTTGTGCTTAATGACTGCATTCTTCACCATCTCTTTGCTTGTGTACACTCACTACACCCCTCAGGGGTCCCTCTTCCCGATTTACACTTCCACTTTAGGTTCTTTCAATTTAGTTTGCTTCGTTAGTTGTTGTTCTCCTTTACATTCTTGTCACTAGTTTAGCATAACTTAGATTAGCATATCCACAAATCTTCTCTACTTTTTTGCCACTTGATTTCGGTCAAGCCAAAGGCTGCTCACCTCCTTGCAGATGACCTATACTTGCCCCGTCTTCACCGATGATTGTGCACTTGCGGTCTAAATTTAAAACGAACAAACACGTTTTTGGCGCCGTTGCCGGGGAGGTGCTAGTCCAGAGTCTGGTTTGGTCAATTTGGGTGGATTTAATTTTTGTGTTGTAGTTTTGGTTCTTGCAGGAGACTCATACTCTCAAGGGAAGGCAGCTGGTGAAGTTTGGAGGCCAACAGAGACGTCGAGACCGCCAATCAGCGGCCTGAGACCTCCAACTGGCGGTCACGTAATCTCTGATAGCCTTGTAATTTCTTTGCCTTATTGACATAACTAAGATAGAAATATGGGACTCAATCTTACATGTTCTGACTTTTAGATTGCTCCCAGATTAATAATCAATCTCCCTTTAAGCAACTTGGACCCTAAAACCCAAAGCAAAATATTAGGCATTCTTTCTTGTTTAAGTCATGCATCATGTACTCGACTTAGGGACGTAGATTGTCTTTTATTTTAGCTTTACTTTCAATTGCTGAGTGCTGGCATGAGGTACGCATTTCCTACTCTCATTTATGCATTTCGTGTGAACATGCATTAGTTAGTAGGAATTGCATTGCAACAAGTGTGAGTTGAGCATTTGTTTTGAGAGTTGATTGCTAGATTAAGACTCCAAAACGCTACTAAGGAGGGGCTGTCCCATATAAGATAAGGTGGGAGATTTCATCACCCTTTCCTTCACCCCCAAAAACCACACTAATTGAGAGCCTAATTTTAAAATCAAGTAGACATTGGTCCTAAGGATTTCGGGCGCATTAGGAAAGTGATTCGGTCACAACCGTCATGGCCTGATCAGCGTCGCCCACTCTGTCGATAGTAGGAGAGACGAGATCTCCGGATCTTAACTCACTTGCTGGGCTTGGTCGTCCTCATCGTAGGGAGGTGAGGTGTGTTGAGGTCATGTGAGCTCGTAGTTAGGCATCGTATAGCTGTAAGGACCTATAGCGACCTTAGGATTATTTGAGCCTTGTTTGCTTATGTGCTTCTACCTGTACCCACCCGCCGTAGCATAAGGACTTCTTCCCTTCTCTCCTGAGTCATTCTCTTTCTTCTGTGTCGTCCCGTCTTCTCCTCTACGCACATTCTGTTTTAGTTAATTTAAAAAAAAGTTTTGGATTGTGTGTGTGCACCTTTGTGCATGCTTGTGTGGGAACGAGACGAGACTGGCCGTTTGACGAGGTGTGTCGTCAATGCTACTTTGGTAGTCGATTTCTCGACGCCTCCCTCCTCTCGTGTCGCACACAGTTCGGGTTCAATGGTTGCTCATTACCATAAGGAGGAGCAGTTGTTGGACCCACCTGCCCCACCTGTTTCACCTATTCTTCTGTTCTTCCTGTTCTTGCTCCCATACCTCTCCGTGATCGATACTACCCGAGCCGTACCGTTCTACCCTCGTGCATCGTATTGCCAAAGGCGAATGGGATCCACTTTGAGGTTAAGCCTCAGTTTATATCCATGCTCCCTCACTTCACTGGGAAGGGTGACCCCTATATCTTTCTCAGGGAATTTGAGGAGGTATGTGCTATGTTCAAGTTGCAACAACTTAGCACATACTCCATCCATCTTAGGCTTGTTCCCTTTGCACTGAAGGATGATGCCAAGAAGTGGTTGTACAGCAACCAGGCGAATGCCTTTAGGACTTGGGAGGAGTTTCAATCTGCATTCCTCAAGAAATACTTTCCGAATCATCAGACTCAAAAACTTAGGAACAAAATCAATTCATTTTATCAGCATGAGACCAAATCATTCCATGCATACTTAGAGAGGTTCAAGGAGCTACTATCCTCATGCCATCACCATGGCATCAAGTTGTGGTGCATGTGTCGTCCACGAGTCAGGTCCTCACTTCGAATCAGCAGACCATCAAATCTCTCGAGCTTCAGATAAGCCAATTGGCTCTGTCAATACATGAGAGAGAGAGGGACTCTGCCGAGCCAACCTGTGGCTAGCCCCCATGCTCAACATCACTTGAACATGCAAAATGCAAGTTCAAGACCACAGGGGAGCAAGTGAACTACGTGGAAGGACTTGTGGACCATGTCAATGTCATTGTGACCCTGAGAAATGGGAAGCAGGTCAACAACCACGTTTCCTTGCCGCTAAATCCATCTATGTAACCCCCTTGTGGGAATAATGGTGAGAAAGAGGCCTAGGGTGAGAGTAATACCCCAACGCCTCCTTCTCCAGCACCGTATAAAACCTACGTGCCAAAGGCTCCTTATCCTAGTAGGTTATCTAAGAAATAGAGTGATAGTGTGGATAAAATGTTGAAGATATTCAGGAAAGTGAATGTCAACATCCCTTTGTTAGACATGATTCAACAAATACCTCCCTATGCAAAATTCCTGAATGATCTTTGTATGACTAAGAGGAAAACCAACGTCCCTAGCAAAGCCTTTTTGGCGGCTAATGTGAGCTCGATCATTTTGAACCCAACATACGTAAATTGAAGGACCCAGGTAGTCCAACAATTTCATGTATCATTGGGGACTCTCACATTAATAATGTTGTTGAACGTTTTATTTAAAACCGCAAGTGCACGGCCGCGATGAAGCGGTGGCAAGTACGGGTCGTCCTCAGGGAGGTGAGCAGCCTCTTGTTTATCAGAAATCAAGTGGCAAAAATTGGGGGAGAAAGATTGATTATGCTACTCTACACTAAACTACGCTAAGAAGTATGAAATGCGAACGAGAGAAACAAGCAATGAAATGACAACTAAGCTAAGAACAAAAGAAGAATGCTGGAATACAGAAATGGGAAAACCCCTAAGGGGTGGAGTGAGTGCACACATGCAAAGAGGTGGGTGTAGAATGCATTCTTTAAGCACATGAAGGTGGTGTTTATCAAGCATAGGAAGTGTCTAAATGTTATGACAAAACCTATCAATCTATTCACCAACTTAGTTGATTAACATTTACATATGCAAGTTGTTTATTTCCGAACCTAAACAAGCATGAGAGGTGTCTAATCATTTTGGCAAAACTCATCAAGTTATAAATTCTATCCTAAACAAGCAAGCATACATTCATGTTTTATCAACACATCAAAAAATAACGCATTCATCCCATTCTCTAATGCATGTATGTACATCTACTCCATCCCCCAAAGGGGATGGAACTACTCAGTAAACATTACACTAATTATTAAACTAAGCAAAGAAAGCATATTAAAACTAAGCTAGAACTAAAAGACGATTAAACAAAAACATGCACAAACAATAAAAGAAGCATAAACAAACAATGAAAGAAACACAAAACTTTATTGATAAAATGACTCACATTTCAAGTAGCATCCTCCTACTTTAGTGTGTGCTTCAAGGCCTCACTTCTAGTAGGAAGAATAACCACTCAAAATATGGAGTGATTACAATGGAAGGTGAAGAGTTCTATTTATAGCCATGGAAAAAGGCAAACTGGGACAATCCCCCGATGTGGGACTAAACAGATACCAAAAATAGCCTACACAAACATTAATACACGTCCAGGAGAAAACTTGGCGGATTTGGGCCAAAACAGACCGCCAATTAGCGGTCTGGGACCGCCAATTGGCGGTCAAAAAGGTCCGGATCCAGTTGAATCTTGTTCTGGGCTTTTCTTTGTGTATTTGGTGGTCTTGGATGCATCTACTTTGTTTATTGGAGCTCCGACCCGAATCCAATTGCTAAAATACTCCCCATGATGGTGTGGAGTATTCTGTTTTGCTCTTAGGTCCTTCTGTCTTGCGTTCAGGTCCTTCTCCCTTGCATTTTGGTCCCCAGATCTCACAATCCAGTCCTTTTTCCCAGCTTTTGGGTCATTTTATGTTTCATCTCTTCAAACCTATTTATTCCTGAAAACTAAAGATAAAACTCGTAACATAGCATTGTTTAGGTGAAAGATAATGGATATAAGATACAAATATAAGCATGAAATGATGTCAATCAAATTCCCCCACACCTGACTTTTGCTAGTCCCGAGCAAAACAAAGAAAGAGAAAAGCATACGAAAAACAAGAAATCCTAACTCACTTTCGTGGGAATCACGGTTGCACTTAGCACGCGCAACAAGCCATTAAACCTCCTTGTCGCCAAGGAGGAGGAGTGTTGTCTCCTGAGGGTTTTCAGCGGATATACCCACAAAATCCGAACAAGATGCATTAATCAATCTAGCTACACGACTCGTTGGACTCATATGTCGATCATGGGATGCGGTAATACTATGGGTCAACTCTATAAATGTAATCGGTCCACACACCTAGCCTAATGAGTTATTCGTGAGAGTTAGTTAAGGAGTTAAGTGAAAGACATGGGCAACCTTAACTTCTGAATGTGATACAATGTGTAAAGTCCAGTTTGGTTCTTATTTGACTCTCTTTTTTTTCTTTTTTTCCTTTAGAGCATTTTATTGGTTGGTGTTTGATTCTCCCAGAGTCAGGTTTCATGCATTATTGCCTATGAGGACTTACACTATCACGTACACCTTCCCCCAAATCTCCACATAGGGCGATCCCTACCACCCGTGTAACGGGAGTTCGGTCGGTGCATCCCAAGTCAGATGACTCGAAAGCACCAGGCACAAAGGCCCCTCAGACCTACTTTCCCGAGTGATAGGAGCCGTGCGAGAAGAGAGAACACCACTTATTCATTTATCTACGTGGGAACCAAAACCCCTACACTTAAGTTTCACAAAAAGAGATTAAGGGCCCTTGACTACGACAAACTTCATTATACTAACAGACACGAATTATTTGACTCACTAGGTTCAGGGTGGACTTCTTTAAATGTTTGAGTGCTGAAACCCTATGATTACACGCCCCCCGAGGGAAAACCGGGGTGCATCCTAACGACTCGATAAGACCTAAAGCCAGTAAACTAGACATCCTAATGCATCAAGTTCAAGACAATTTTGGGAGCTTTTCTTTTACTTTGCCTCTCAACGGTTTTGCAGATGCTAAACACACGCAAAACCCACAAAAACATTTTCTTTCACAAACACATGAAGATTTTGAAAGAAATGTGAAAATTTTAAAGCACTAAGCAAGCAAAAGAAGACAAGTCACCCAAGGATCATGGCAAGCAGATATATCAATGTTAAATGCGGCACACTAGCATGACCCTAACATACACACAAAAAGAAAACAAAATCAAAAGAAAAAGACTCTACTATGTACACACGTAAAACACCCCCCCACACCTACTTCATGCATTGTCCTCAATGAATGTGAACAAGATACTACATGGATACATGCATGAAAAACGAAAGATCTCACCAACATGAAGTACAAAGGGACGTTCAGGGTCATGTTGATGGACACAAACCCAAATTCCCTCAAAACCTGTGAGAAGCTGAAGAAGGGAGATAAATACGTGAAGAGATTGGGCCCAAGTACACAAGGGTTGGGGCCCACAACAATCGATGCTCACTGAAGGAGTCTTTTATTACACACTTTTTTTTTCTTTTTTTTTACAAGATATATACATCAACCAAGATATTCTCATAATCATTTGGTCAAGGAACATCAAATGAGAACATCAAGTCATGAGGACCAGAGACTTGCCGAGATGGGCAAGCTTCACTGGTACTCTGAGGTGTCATGAGGGGTGAAAGGTCAAAGCTGAAAGGCTCGAACCCCTCATGATATTGGTTGGTTGTGGGCAACAAAGAATGAAGTTGTGTTGCCTCACTAGGGTTTAATTGCTCATCAAAGAAAACCCTCCAACCAATAGACGGGTGCATTGGAATGAGTTCCTCAAGCTCATTCGATGGATGCAGCAGACCTGCATCACTAAGAATGGGGCTTCCCCCCAAGTCATCCAACAAGGACCTCCCACCATCATTTAGATCATCAAGCATAAGCTCGGTCATAGGTGGGTCCTTGTTGGAGTCAAAATGAAGCTCAAATGGCTCAATGGCCATGGGACATGAGGTAGAGACACCTTCTGGTATAGGCATATGATGAGGTGTCTCACTCTCACTAGTACTC
This sequence comes from Triglochin maritima, assembly GCA_963682175.1. Taxonomy (NCBI): domain Eukaryota; kingdom Viridiplantae; phylum Streptophyta; class Magnoliopsida; order Alismatales; family Juncaginaceae; genus Triglochin; species Triglochin maritima. The sequence goes on from OY821786.1 coordinate 22,572,704, forward strand.
TCAACTGAATCATGCAACGAACACTCCCTTTGGACATTGATGTTCGGGGCCAGCTCACTCTGTTGCATTGCGAAGACAGGCAATGAGTTTTCGCTGGGCCCACGAACATTCTCAACGGGTTGCATTGGGGTTAGGGGTGTTCGTTGATTTTGTGGTGCTTTCTCCAATTGGCGGATGAGATTTAGATTTAAAGGTTCATCCATGGGTTCATGTTGCCTACCAGAGTTGAACACATGAAACTCGGCACTCATGTTACCGAATGAGAGCTTCATGACACCATTTCTACAATTAATCAAGGCATTGGAGGTTGCCAGAAATGGTCTACCCAAAATCAAAGGTATTTGAGAGTGGGTGTGCGCAACAGGATTGGTATCGAGGACAACAAAATCGACTGGAAATATAAAATCTCCAACTTTGATAAGCACATCCTCGATAATCCCCATGGGAATACGAATGGATATATCCGCCAATTGGAGGGTGATCTTAGTTGGTTTCAATTCTCCCAAGTTCAACTGTTGATAAACAGAGAATGGGAGGAGGTTGACCGCTGATCCTAAATCAAACAAAACATTGCTCATTCTAGTGTCCCCTATCGTACACTGAATAGTAGGACACCCAGGGTCCTTGTATTTTGTGTAGGTGGGATTGGACAAAAGTGAGCTGATATTTGCAGCCAAGAATGCTTTCTTAGGAACATTGGTCTTCCTCTTGGTTGTGCAGAGATCCTTCAACACTTTGGCATATTGAGGTATTTGTTGGATGACATCCAACAAGGGGATGTTAACCTTTACTTGCTTAAACACCTCTAATATCTTGTCCATGTTGTCACTCTGCTTTTTGGTTAACCTACTTGGATAAGGAGCTTTTGGCAGGTAGGTTTTCTGTTGTGCCTGAGAAGAAGGGAGAGTTGGTGTATTACCCTCACCCTCAGCTTCTTCTTCACCACCATTCCCACTGAGGGGCTGCATAGATGGTGGTGGGTGTGGCAAGGAAATGTGATTGTCAACCTGTTTTCCATTCCTTAAGGTAACAATGGCATTGACATGGTGAACAGGTTCCTCCACATGGTTCACTTGCCTCCCCCGAGGTACAACATTCTCATTTTGTATGTGTTGTTGCTGGTACACACGGGGGTTAGTCTCAGGCTGGCTAGGAAATGACCCTCTCTCTCTTTCATGTACAGACTAAGCCAATTGGCCCATCTGAAGCTCTAGAGATTTGATGGTCTACTGATTTGAAGTGAGAACTTGACTCGTGGTTGACATAAAAAATTTCATTGAGTTTTCAAGTCCACGAGTCAAGGTCTCAAGCGAATTGAATCGGGTTTCCATATTATTGGAATTTGGGAAACCCGATTGATTGGTAGTTTGCGCTTGGGGTGGCTGATAGGAATGTGCATGCATGGGAGGTTGGTGTGATTGGTAATGTGGTCTAGAGGAGTTTGAAGGACCACCCGGGGCATTGGTTTGGTTCCATGAAAAATTGGGGTGGTTCCTCCATCCAGGATTATAAAATGATGAGTATGGGTCATTCCTAGCTCTGTCATAGATGGCGTTGACACGCTCCATCTCAGAAGGAATAGACACACACTCGCTTTCTACATGACCTATCCTACCACATGAATGACAGGGAACTGGACCAGATGTGGACATGTGAGGTGCACCTTGTTGGTTTTGGAGCTCAATCGAATCCATACGGCGCATTAAGGCCGCCATGCGTGCCTCGGTGGCCGTAGTGGTATCGATAGCAAATGTGGCCCCCGATCTTGTCGAGTTTGCATTCGCGATCCTCGCTCCTATACTAGATGATGCAGGTGGTTCTCTCACACTCTCCCATTGCATGGTTTTCTCAGCAAGGTCTTCTAGGAAAGCTCATGCATCCCTTTCATCCTTTCCCAAGAACTCTCCTTGACACATGGACTCAAGGAGCGTTCTTGATGGGATGTGAAGACCCTCGTACACAATCTGACAAAGGCGCCACAACTCAATGCCATGGTGAGGGCATGAGGATAGTAGCTCCTTGAACCTCTCTAAGTATGCATGAAATGGTTTGGTCTCATGTTGATAGAACGAATTGATTTCGTTCCTCAATTTTTGAGTCCGATGATTTGGGAAGTACTTCTTGACGAATGCAGATTGAAACTCATCCCAAGTCCTAAAGGCATTCACCTGGTTGCTGTACAACCACTTCTTGGCGTCATCCTTTAGTGCAAAAGGAACGAGCCTAAGATGGATGGAGTCTGTGCTAAGTTGTTGCAGCTTGAACATAGCACAGACCTCCTCAAATTCCCTGAGAAAGATATAGGGGTCACCTTTCCCAGTGAAGCGAGGGAGCATGGAAATGAATTGAGGCTTAACCTCAAAATGGTTCCCATTAGCCTCTGGTAATACGATGCATGAGGGTAGAGCGGTACGGCTCGGGTAGCATCGATCACGAAGAGGTATGGGAACGACAACTGGAAGAACAGGTGGAGCAGGCGGGTCCAGCAACTGCTCCTCCTCACGGAAATTAGCAGCCATTGGACCCGAACTACGTGCGATACGAGAGGAGGAAGGCGTTGAGAAATCGATGACCGAAGCCGGATTGACAACGCTCCTCGTCAAACGACCACTCTCGTCTCGTGTCCACGAAAGCATACACAAAGGTGCACGCACACAAACCAAAACCCTTTTTTGTTTTTTGTTTTTTCAAACAAAGAATGTACGTAGAAGAGAAGACTGGGGAACACAGGAGAGAAAGAATGACTCAGGAGAGAAGGTAAGAAGTCCTTATGCTACGGCGGATGGGTACAGGTAGAAGCACACAAGCAAACAAGGCTCAAGCAATCCTAAGATCTCTATAGGTCCTTACAGCTAGACGACGCCTAACTGCGAGGTCACACGGCCTCAACACGCCTTACCTCCCTACAACGAGGACCACAAAGCCCAGCAAGTGAGCCAAGATCCGGGGATCTCGTCTCTCCTACTATCGACAAAGTGGGCAACGCCGATCAGGTCATGACGGTCGAGACCGGATCACTCTCCTAATGCGCCCGAAATCCTTAAGGCCAATGTCTACTTGATTTTAAAAATTAGGCTCTTTATTAGTGTGGTTTGTGGGGCGAAGGAAAGGGTGATGAAATCCCCCACCTTATCTTTTATGGGACAGCCCCTCCTTAGTAGCGTTTTGGAGTCCTAATCTAGCAATCAACTCTCCAAACAAACGCTCAACTCACACTTGTTGCAATGCACTTCCTACTAACTAATGCATGTTCATACGAAATGCATGAATGAGAGTAGAAGGTGCGTACCTCACGCCAGCTCTCAGCAACAGAAAATAAAGCTAAGATAAAAGACAATCTAAATGCTTAAGTCACATACATGGTGCATGACCTAAACAAGAATGAATGCCTAGTCTTTTGCTTTCAGTTTTAGGGTCCAAGTTGCTTAAAGGAGGTTTGATTATTGATCTGGGAACGAACTATAAGTCAAAACATGCCAAATTGAGTCCCAGATAACTAGACATTTAGAGCAACAACAGCAAGAAATTAAAAGATGAACAGAGCTCACCAGACCGCTGATTAGCGGTCTCAGACCGTTGATTGGCGGTCTGAAGTGCTCAGGTCGTCTGGAAATTTCTCCAGTAGCCTCCACTTGCTATTCCCAGTCTCCTGAAACAAAGAAAAACAACAACACATAAATTAAATCCACTCGAATCGTCCAAACAAGAGTCTGGACTGGCACCTCCCCTGCAACGACGCCAAAAACTTGTTGAACGTTTTATTTAAAACTGCATGTGCACGGCCGCGATGAAGTGGTGGCAAGTACGGGTCGTCCTCAGGGAGGTGAGCAGCCTCTTGTTTATCAGAAATCAAGTGGCAAAAATTGGGGGAGAAAGATTGATTATGCTACTCTACACTAAACTACACTAAGAAGTATGAAATGCGAACGAGAGAAACAAGCAATGAAATGACAACTAAGCTAAGAACAAAAGAAGAATGCTGGAATACAGAAATGGAAAAATCCCTAAGGGGTGGAGTGAGTGCACACATGCAAAGAGGTAGGTGTAGAATGCATTCTTTAAGCACATGAAGGTGGTGTTTATCAAGCATAGGAAGTGTCTAAATGTTATGACAAAACCTATCAATCTATTCACCAACTTAGTTGATTAACATTTACATATGCAAGTTGTTTATTTCAGAACCTAAACAAGCATGAGAGGTGTCTAATCATTTTGGTAAAACTCGTCAAGTTATAAATTCTATCCTAAACAAGCAAGCATACATTCATGTTTTATCAACACATCAAAAAATAACGCATTCATCCCATTCTCTAATGCATGTATGTACATCTACTCCATCCCCCAAAGGGGATGGAACTACTCAGTAAACATTACACTAATTATTAAACTAAGCAAAGAAAGCATATTAAAACTAAGCTAGAACTAAAAGACGATTAAACTAAAACATGCACAAACAATAAAAGAAGCATAAACAAACAATGAAAGAAACACAAAACTTTATTGATAAAATGACTCACATTTCAAGTAGCATCCTCCTACTTTAGTGTGTGCTTCAAGGCCTCACTTCTAGTAGGAAGAATAGCCACTCAAAATATGGAGTGATTACAATGGAAGGTGAAGAGTTTTATTTATAGCCATGGAAAAAGGCAAACCGGGACAATCCCCCGATGTGGGACTAAACAGATACCAAAAATAGCCTAAACAAACATTAATACACGTCTAGGAGAAAACTTGGCGGATTTGGGCCAAAACAGACCGCCAATTAGCGGTCTTGGACCGCCAATTGGCAGTCAAAAAGGTCCGGATCCAGTTGAATCTTGTTCTGGGCTTTTCTTTGGGTATTTGGTGGTCTTGGATGCATCTACTTTGTTTATTGGAGCTCCGACCTGAATCCAATTGCTAAAATACTCCCCATGATGGTGTGGAGTATTCTGTTTTGCTCTTAGGTCCTTCTGTCTTGCGTTCAGGTCCTTCTCCCTTGCATTTTGGTCCCCAGATCTCACAATCCAGTCCTTTTTCCCAGCTTTTGGGTCATTTTATGTTTCATCTCTTCAAACCTATTTATTCCTGAAAACTAAAGATAAAACTCGTAACATAGCATTGTTTAGGTGAAAGATAATGGATATAAGATACAAATATAAGCATGAAATGATGTCAATCAAATGTCTTGCTAGATCTAGGGTCGACGATTAACATCTTTCCAGCTTCTGTGTATCAACGATTAAGCCTAGGCGAGCTCAAGCCTACGAAAACAACTTTACAGTTGACTGATCGTTCGATCAAAGTCCCATTGGGGGTCATTGAAGATGAACTAATCAAGGTTGGCAATTTCATATTTCCTGTTGACTTCATCGTCCTTGAGATTGAACCAATCAAGACTACCCACTCTCAGATTCCATTCATTTTGGGTAGACCTTTTCTGGCGATGTCAAATGCCTTGATCAATTGTCGTACTGGACTCATGAAATTGTCGTTCGGGAACTTGACCGTGACATTCCATGTGTTCAATATGTCTAGGCAGTCGGTATCTTTCGAGGACCCCATGGAAATTAATCTTATCCGGGACTTGGACGAAGAAATAGAAGAAGAGTACCCCCTAATTCATGAAAACCTAAGTGCTTACATCATGGATGATTCCGATCATGAAGAGGACGGGGGTGAGTTGAGAAATGATGTGCATGCTATTCAGTACATGCGAGCTCCTCCTATCTTACATCTCGAGCTAGATTGTAAGATCTTACATGCCTTGATCAATTGTATATGTGAATGTTAATCAACTAGGTTAGTAATGGGATTGATAGGTTTTTTCCATAAACATTAGACACTTCCTATACATGAAAATACAACCTACATTTGTGCTTAATGACTGCATTCTTCACCATCTCTTTGCATGTGTACACTTACTACACCTGTCAGGGGTCCCTCTTCCTGATTCGAACTTCCACTTTAGGTTCTTTTGATTTAGTTTGCTTCATTAGTTGTTGTTCTCCTTTACATTTCTTGTCACTAGTTTAGCATAATTTAGATTAGCATATCCACAAATCTTCTCCCCTTTTTCGCCACTTGATTTCGGTCAAGCCAGAGGCTGCTCACCTCCCTGCGGACATCTTGTACTTGCCCCGTCTTCACCGATGTCTGTGAACTTGTGGTCTAAATTTAAAACGAACAAACATCCCCACCCCATCACGACTCCCAACCACCACCCATTCTGACGCCTTATTCACATTCCCAGTGGTAGTTGGTGGTCCTCTCCTCGGACACTTCACCAACTAATGCCCCAACTCCTTGGACTCACTACAATAGGCTGGCCTCTATTCATATTCCACAAACACTCTCTCCACTTCTCCCCCCTCAATCCAAACATCCATCCAACTTGGATAGGAGAAATCAAGACTTACCTCCATGCAAACTCTTGCAAATGCAAGTCTCCTCCCCGTGGCGGTATTCGCATCCATGTAGAGAGGCTTTCCAAGCACACTCACGATGTTGCTCAACATCTTTGCCGACCAAAACTTGAGGTCCAACTCTGGCAAGCGAATCCAAATAGGCATTGTAACTATCTTAACATATTTCATCACTACCTCGGGGGACCATGCTTGCACGACCAAGGGGTCACCTCGAATGAACCAAGGCCCTCCTTGAAGCACCCTTTGTCGAACCTCCCCAAGAGTAAACCGAAATAACAAGAAGTCTTGCCTCCGACGAAGCACTTCCAAACCACCCACTAAACCCCATAGTTTGTGTAGGCGTTTCTCCAACGTGGGAAAATGAGGCTTCAAATCAATGAAATAGCCGAGTAAAACTTTGTCCCTCCTCTTAAGAGCATCGCACACATCCACTCTAGAGCAAACTGCGACCTTCTCTCCCCCTATCACCTCCGGCTCAACAAATGAGAGACCACTCTTTGGAGAGACCACCTCTTTGGAGAGACCACTCCGCCCCCTCTGAGATGGTGAAGAAACTGGCCCTCCACTCTCCAAACCCGAAAGTGGAAGGTGATTTGGTGCTTCATGGGTGTGCTCAACATTGCCACCACTCCCAATCAGCTCACCCACATGCAAAGAACTAGTTGTAGGATCCATTTTGATGAAGAAATCAAGAGTTTTGGTGCAAGAAAAGAGGTTTAGACCCTAGTAAAACCTAGGAACCCCCATGCTTTCCCTAGAGCTTCTCTCTGCTACTTTTCTTTTTCCTCCCTTCTCTTTCCTCCCTCTGCTCTCCGTCTCAATCAAATTCTGTATCTCTACTTGATTGAATCAAAGATGCAGCGGAAATTAAACAATAAAAGCAAGACAAGTAGATAAAGCAAGGCAAACCACAAATGAAGACAACGGTTTTTATAAAGGTTTGGCACCCCACTTGGGTCCTACTTTCTCTCTTGCAAGCTTCGCTTGATTCCACGAGCTCCGCCTACGTCTTCACTAACCACTCCCATTCTGGGCTGGGAGAGAACACCTTTTACTGAGAAAGCTCGCGAACACCCTTGCTGAGATTTGTTTCCTCCTCTCACAATCTGAGAGGGATGCTTCGGGCTATCACCGAAATCTTTACAAGTTGCTTCGGGCTTTCACCGACCCCTTTGCTTCTCTTGACAATGAATGTGAGTAGATCAAACACTCTCTAACTTGAGCACACTTGAGTAGGATATTGATTTGGTCAAGTGGTGAACTTTAAGCTCTTGAGTGTAGGATTTAAGCTTTGGGAGTTGAGGGATTTCTCTCTAATATATGAGGCAAATAGAAGTTGGAGACTTGTGTAAATATGGAGTGTAAACCTCTATTTATAAGGTCCTAAAGATTTAAAGCCGTTGGGGAAGATTTGGTTGATGTTTGTGCAAGATACACAAAATAGAAATCTTGGTTCGGCAAATCTGTCTTAAACCGGTCGACCGACTTGGGATCAACGGTCGACCATTTCCATGAAATTAAGGAAACGTTCGAACCAACTTATCCTATGGTCAAACCTAACAGCTACAACTTAGTTAACGGTCGAACTAAATCTAGGAGCGGTCGACCGTGAAGAGGGTTTTGACCAGGTAAAAGATTAGCAGTCAAACGCAAGAAGAAGGTTTGCTCGATCGAAAATAACATGCACTTTTGGGAGACAAAAATGTCTTCATCCGGTTGACCACCATGAAGGCATCGTTTGACCGGTGGCCAAATCTATTTAGGGGTTTAGGTAGAATTATATGAATACGACCATTGTATAATAGGACAAGAATAACGATCATATGAAAATGTGTACAACAATCGACCGAAGAGGTGAAATTGGTCGACTGGTGCAGTTACATAAAATTCTATTTGTAAAACCATTGATTAGTAGAAATGGTCGAACGAAAAATTTGTTTCGGTCGACCGCTCTGCATAGACAAGCATAAGTTAAGTTTAAGTTATTTTCCTACCTATGTTTGGGTGACCTATTGAAGTCCAATTGATCTGAGATTTTTTGTGTGACTTGTACAAGGAACCTAGTTTGTATGTGAATAGATTTTAACTCTTGTATGCTCAAGTTCACATAAGTTCCTAAGACTCAAATAAAAGGAAAAATTACATGTCTTCAAGTAGCCTGATTACATGTCTTGACTTCATTTCATTCTTCCTTGAGTCTTGATCACCTATAGATGTTAGCTCAATACAAGTATGTTCCATGCATGATGTGTGCTTCATTATATTTGATTGTGATTATGGTTAGGTTAGTGATGTGAATCAGTTAAAATACCGCAAGTGCACGTCCACGTTGAAGCGGTGGCAAATATGGGTCGGTCCATAGGGAGCACGTGTGAGTCGGATTCATGATACTCGAGTGGGGGAGACGATGAGAGAGATGTGATAGAAACTACACTACAATGTAAAACAAATCGGAAAATAAGCAATAAAACTAAACCCCTCGGGGAGTAGAGAAAGAATGTGAATACGAAAATGTGTGTTGTGTGTGTGTTTATTTGTGCTCATCAAAACATGTACACTAAAATCCATAAAACGCAATTCCAACTTTGCCTCCACATGAAATAAGATAAGACATTATCATTAAAACATACAAGACAATAATTGAAATAAAGCTAATATGTTCACATGCATCATGACTCAAATCTAACTATGTCTCCACATGAAATAAGATTTATCACAATCATTAAAACATACAAGACATAAATTTGGATAAAGCCAACATGAGCACATGCATGCACATGCCCGATCGATCCTGATTTCTTCCAAGAGGTTCAATGTTGTATTTTGCATGGTGAAGCCCTGATCCACTGTCTTGAACCGATTTGACTTTAATTTGCAAAATATTGGTTTGGTTCAAGTCATGTGTCACAATACTTTGCATTTCACAATCAGGTCCCTCCGGGTCTTCACTTGGGTCCTTCCTGATTTATGATCTAGTCCTTGTGCATTACAAATGGGTCCAAAAGTCTTTAATTTAGTCCATTCTCGTTGCATTCATGTCTTTTTGTTCCATTTTCTCTTCTTTATTACCTAACACCTGAAATACTACAACAACAACTCGAGTAGCACAATATTGGGGTAAAATAAAGGATATATAGCATGAATATGATGCATGATATGCTACTAATCTGTTAGTTAAATCATCAAAACACAGATTTAGGCCAAAAGGTCAACACTCTTAGGAGGTGGATTAGCTACATGTTAACATGACAACAACTAAAATTAGATAAAAGAGGTAAATATGCAGAATTTTCGTCTAAGTGTTGGAAACTAGCTAGCAAAAGGAGAAACAAACAAAGTAAAGAAAGCACCCACCATTAAAATTTCAAATCCAAGTTCTTCTTTACTTAGACAATCTAGTTACAAGCTACTTCTCATCTTAATCTACCCTAATCTAATGTATAAGATAAAGGAAAGGTGGAAGAAGGAAAGTAGTTGAGAACCGAAGCATGAGTCGTCGACCATCGCTTTCCCTTGTAAACTCTAACACGAAGTCCAAGTGGACAAGCACAAAATCCATAGGGAAGGAACTCAGAATCCAACGAGAGATAAACCAGAATCTATCAAAGTAATTGTTTAGAACATAGATGAATTGGTTAAGAGACAAAAGTTCCTATTCTTATTTATTGAATTTATTTATTGTAACATCCCCGTCCGCATAGGGTCATAGCCAAAAATATAATATACGACAATATATGCGAAAGGGAATATTACTGAATAAAGTCACAATAAGTCGAACCTCCAAAACAAAGATATATATTTTTCAACAGAGTTTGACACAATTACGGATGATCAAAATACATCATCAAGTAAATTAGAACAAAAAACACTAGATTTGGTCCCATGTGTACATACTTATGCACCCACCAGTCCAACTCGCCAGTACTTATACGCCCAAACCTGTAGGGTTCCAAAAACAATACCTGAGTTTTCAATAAAGAAAACCTTTTTTGCAAAGCAAAAAGGGAGGCCTAGCCTCTAATTCTATAAATCTAAAATGAGTTTACAAACTACAAAATTTAAGAATAAGTCCGCGGGTGTATGCCATATGCATAACCGGCCTCTACACTACATGCTATGTATTACATCATTTTATGCGTTGTAGTTAAAGAGCATTTACATCCACTTCTCTAAAGCATCAAGCTAGGCTAACTCCAAGTGGTCTCAAAGTGTTTCGTTTCCTCTTCTTTCCTTGCGAGTTTCTTGGCTTTATCCCCCAAACACCGGACCATATCTTTGATAGCAGCCATGATGTCCAACGGTCTCTTCCTTTCTCCCTCAAATATCCTCCAGTTTCACTCGAGCCAACATTGATGTATCATATCATTGAACACCCACCTTCTTCCCACCTTATCTAGTTGGCTTCCTCGTGCGTGTGAGATACGCATAACCTTGCCTTCTAGGGATCTTGCTACGCTTGGGTTGAGGTACATGAGGTCAAGAAGGTGTCACCATACCTCCTTTGTGTATTTACATCCCCAAAACAGGTGCTCCATGTCCTCCTCCTTCTCTTCACAAACGATACATGTCGGATCATGCGTTGCTCCTCGTTGAATCATGAGTTTCTTAGTGAGTAGGCGCCCCTTCATTGCTCTCCAAGCCGTTAGTGCATGTTTTGGGATGGCATGCTTATGCCATACAATTCCAGCCCAAGCCACCTTCCTTCCTGGCTCCCTCACCCAATTCCACACTTCCTTGATTCCAAATGAAGCACCTTTCCCGTTGGGTCTAGTTGGCTTATCCGTTCCTCCGAGAATTCGAGTTTGCTTCACCTTCAAACATACTTCGTCCATCATGGTTGAGCGTGGGGAAGGGAGATTCCACTTCCCCTCTCTTATGAAATACGAGACTCTAGTGTCCCAAGGCACGCCCAACTCATAATGAAGTTGTTCACCCCAACTCTCACATTGAAAAGGTTCTCCGCACCGAAGGTATTGGAAGAAACGTATCTCTTCCCCATTTCCCACCTCATATTGGATATGTCTTCTAGCAATATATTAGACTCAAAGAATTCCTAGCCATTCCCATGAGGAGGTGGAGGGTGGTCGTGCGAGCCAAAAAGAGCACTTCTTTCGGTATTCCGGCGAACACATTTTTCCCATAATGAGTTGCTTTCCGCCACCAGAAGCCAAAACAATCGGAGGAGGCCTACATCATTCCATTTCGTTAGTCGTTTAAGTCCAAGGCCTCCCTCAACCTTAGGCATGTACACATCTTTCCAAGCCACCACAACCCACTTCTCCCCCCCCCCCCCCCCCCCCAAATAAAATGGCACATAAGGCTATCCATTTCTTTCAAAACTTTCCTTTGTATTAGGAATGCGGAAGTCCAATAGATGTTAAGGGACATAAGAACACTTCTCAATAATGAAAACTCGGTATACCACGAGAACGACAACACAACAGTAAGTGAAAACACAGGGTACTCTAATTGGGCCCTAGTCTATGACTCTTACTTCCCAGCACAACTGGCGACCGTCCTCCACCAGGACTCCAACTGGCACCTCACTCTTGCCTCCAACACGAGCATCCTACCAAAGCAACGTAGTCCCTGCCATGAGTGATACCAATGCTAGCTGGCCTCAAGGGACAAGAGATGGTCGAGTGACAGTTCCACAGAGCCACACCTAAATGTCATCTACTCACAAATGCAGGCTAACTCCAACCGACACTCTAACACCCAAAGGTCGTACGTGAGCATGCACCCACCTCCCGTGTCCATGCCACCTTGCCGCGCACCAAGCGTCGATGCCAACCTCGTTGCATCCCAAAACCACCCAAGTCCCTATACCGGACTGCACACGTGAGACACGGTATCTCCGTGCCCATACTCTTCCACTCGGTGGTCCCTGAGCAGGCGCAATTGTTGCACCTACCGTCACCTTCTGGCTCCCGCACGAAGTGGGGACATAGGTTTCCGAGGGAAACATACTCAACGTGCATCGATCTTTGTCTTCCCATTCCGAGTTGAGCGACCAGAGGAATTTTCTAACCATTTCTTCTTCACTAACTTTTCTTCCAAGAACACAAAGAGAGTTAGTTATATCGGTGAAGCGAGTGTTCATTTCACTTATATTCTCACCGATTTGCATAGAAAAAATTTCATATTTATGCATGAGGAGTCTAATGCGGGTTTCCTTAGTCTTACTATCTCCCTCATGATGCATTTGAAGCCTATTCCAAATTTCATGTGCACTTTCACACCCTTTTATCCTATTGTACTCGCCATCATTTAGTCCACAATAAAGAATGTTCATTATACTAGAGTTTATTTCATATTCTTTCATTTTGGCTCTAGTTAATGTGGCTAATTCCTCTTCATTAGGAGGGGTGTATCAGTTTTGAATAAATGTACAATACTTAAGTTCATTTGAAATCAAGAATATTTTCATCCTATTCTTCCAATAATCATAGTTTGACCCATTAAGCAAAGGAGGCCTAGTTGTGCATAACCCGTGTATATAATTAGATGAAGTACATATCATGCTAAAATATGGTTAAGTATATGAAATTTAGCTAACAAGGCTTTGATACCAATTTTAGGATTCTATATGGCCCTTATTATCTAATCAATTTTACTCTAATCTCTACTTAAACAAACAAGATTTGCAGCAGAAACAATAAAGACAAGTAGAGACTAGAAATATGCAAACCAGACAATGCATGGGGGATTTTTACAGAGCTTCGGCCACCAGCCTACGTCCTCTCTTGCAAGCTCCGTTTGACACTTCAAGCTCCACAAATGTCTTCACTATCTGCTCCCCGTTCCGGGCCAGGAGACAACACCTTTACAATCTTCAAGCTCGTGAACAACCCTCGTCGAGCTTGGTTCCTCCTCTTATAATCCAAAAGGGATGCTTCGGGCTTTCACCAAAACCTTCACAACCTTGATGACAGAAACAAGTAACCAATAGTATTGAAACTCTAATCTTGAGAACACTTAGAGTATGATAGGATTTGGAACTGAAGTGGAGAAGTGGCAACTTTGAGTGTTTGAGGATTCTCTCTCATGTAGGAGGCAAATAGAAGTGGGATATATGTTCAAATAATTCTTCGTAACATCTATTTATAAGCTCCTAAGGTGTTATAGCCATTGTAATTAATGTGGAAAGTGATTGTGTAAGAGACACAAAATAGAAAAGCTTAGGACATTGTTCGTGACAAATTCAGTCGACCCAATCGGGTTCACCGGTCGATCGTTTCCATAAACATATGGAAACGTTCGAACCGAATCAAGAACGGTCGAACCAAATTGGCTATAACTTAAGTTCACTTAAGTGAACGGTCGAACTAAAGTGTGGGACGGTCTACCCTTCAGGGAGTTTTGGCCAGACAAAAGATAAACGGTCGAACCCAAGGAATGGTCTTGTTCGACCGAAAATTAACAGGCACTTTGGGCTTCAAGAGAAGTCTACGTTCGGTCGACCAAGGTCTAGGGAACGGTCGACCGAAAATTTCCAGTAAGTTATGGATGACCAAAAGTGCTTCATCCGGTCAACTGCTAGGCAGGCATCGGTCGACCGGTGGCCAAGGAATTTTGGGGTTTTCAAAAATCCAACCGTTGTATAAAACAGCAAGTCTAACAGTCAAATGACACTTGTAGACGGTCGAGAAAAATAGTACAACCGATCGACTGGTTCAACACTATACGCTAATAGAAATAACTGACCCAATGGATCGAACATAGAATAGGTTCGGTCGACCGATTGACACAGGCAGATTAGGTTTAGGTTTAAGTGTTTTTCGAACTATGTTTGGGTGACCTATTGAAGTCCAATTGATCTGACATTTTGTGTGTGACTTCTATAAGGAACCTAGTGTGTATGTGAGTAGATATTTACTCTAGTATGCTTAAGTATACACAAGTTACTAACACTCAGTTATAAGTAAAATTACATGTCTTCAAAAGCTTGATTACATGTCTTGACTTGAATTCTTTTCTTCGTTGAGTCTTGATCACCTGTAGATGTTACCATAGAGCAATATATATGCTATGCATAATGTGTGCTACTCTACATTAGTTTGTGATTAAGATTAGCTTGATTAAATCATCAAAACATGGATTAAAGCCTAAAAGCCAACAGAAGGCACCCACCATCACCTTTATGCTCACGCACAAGGTGAGGACACGGGTTTCCTAGGATCGAGCGCATTGGTACGTGGTCCACTCACCATGTCGAAAACAATGAGATATGCAAGAATAGTGAAACAACAACTAATTGCATTTAAATTTGTGATCATCCATTATACTCAACATGATTAGTAATATGCGTCTCAAAGTTAGTTTTTCTCTCATGAAATAATAATAATAAGGTAGTGAGTGACTAGCTCCAATACTTGCACAATATATGGTGATTTACACGTGTCTAAACATGGTAAGTTTTGTCATAGATGAAGACAATTGGATATGCATCTCACAACAAGGTTATGATCATGGGTCTTAATTAAATAAGAGGGTATAACATCTGAACACTAGCTATGATCAGTTGTCACAATGACTTGATGAGATTGTCTTTTGGAAACCTCACGGCGGATTTCAACATCTTTAATCTTGCCAAGGAAGCTGGGCTCTTCTACGATCTTGTCGGAGCCAATTTCATTCAGGACACGGATGAGGTTGAGTCAATGGGCATGTTCTAATCACATCGACATATTATTAAGCTGGCCAATGACCAGGTTGCGATTGAAGATGATTTTGGGGAATCTGCCTGTGAGCTTCTTGACGAGGAGGCACATCTGGGTGCCTACTCTTCTTATCCTATGGCCCTAGAGCCACTTGAAATTAACTCTGAATCCAACAATGACCCACCTCCAGTCTAGCTTAAACCGCTCCCCGATAACCTTAAATACATGTTTTTAGGGAATAATGAGATCTTGCCACTCATTATTGCTTCTGATCTTGCAAAAGATCAAGAGGTTGCCCTCAAAAAAGTGCTCTTGGAAAACAAATAAGTTATCGGGTGGTCCTTGAAGGACATCAAGGGAATAAGCCCTGGTATTGTCTAGCACCAGATCCACATGGAAGAGAATTCTAGGCCCCATTGGGACCCACAACGAAGATTGAATCTTGTGCTGAAAGAAGCCGTCCGAAAGGATGTTCTTAAGTGCTTGGATCATGGTATAATATATCATAATTTTTATAGTTGATGGGTGAGTCTTGTCCATGTGGTTTTCAAGAAGTCGGGCGTGACAGTTGTTGAGAACGAGCATAATGAGCTTATACCAACACACCTGCAAACTGGCTGGCGAGTATGCGTTGATTATCGTAAGTTAATGCAGCAATGCAGAAAGATCATTTCCTGTTGGCATTCATTCATCAGATGTTGGAAAGGTTAGACATGAGTACTATTACTTTCTTGATGGATACTCTGGCTACAACCAAATTCTCATCGCCCCCGAGGACCAAGAGAAAACCACATTTACATGTCCCTTTGGTACGTTTGTTTATCGTCGCATGCCTGTTGGGTTATGTAATGCGCCGGCAACGTTTCAAATGTGTATGATTAGTATCTTGTCTGATATGGTGGAGTGTTTCTTTGAGATTTTGATAGACGACTTCTCCATATTTGGCGCTTCCTTTGATGAGTACCTTCACTACTTGAGCATTGTCCGCAAGTGATGCCGTGAGAAGAACCTCGCTCTTAATTGGGAGAAATGTCACTTCATGGTGAAGCGAGGAATCATGCTTGGACATGTGGTTTCAAGTAGGGGAATTAAGGTCGATCCCGCAAAAGTGTGTCTCATTGCTAATCTCACACCGCCACGTAATATGAAGGATATCCGCGCCTTTCTTGAGCATGCTGGATTCTATAAGCGGTTCATTCGGGATTTTAGTAAAATTACTCAACCTCTCACCGCCTTGTTGGCTAAGGATGCTATTTTTGAGTTCATACCGGATTGCCACCATGCTTTTTTGACCATGAAGAAAGAGCTAACTTCAGCTCCCACAATTAAGGCACTGGTGTGGACTGAACCCTTTGAGCTGATGTGTGATACATCTAACTTTGTTGTGGGAGCAGTGCTTGGGCAACGATTGGACAAATTGTTGTTAGGATCGATGGGCCCTAATTATCTAATCAAATTACGCTTAATCCCTACTTAAACAAACAAGATGTGCGGCGGAAACAATTTAAACAAAGTAGGGAAGAAACAAGAAAACCACAAATGGACACGAAGATTTTACAGAGGTTCGGTCACCCGCCTATGTCGTCTCTTGTAAGCTCCGGTCACATCTTCACTATCTAATCCCCGTGTCGGGTCGGGAGACAACGCATTTACAATCTTCAAGCTAGCGAACAACCCTCACCTAGCTTGGAATCCTCTTCTCACAATTCGAGACGGATGCTTCGGACTTTAACCGGAGCCTTTACTCTTTTGAACAAAGACCTTGAGTGGAACAACACTCTCTAGCTTGATCACACTTTGAGTAGTATATGGAAATGATCAAAGGTGTGGAATTTAGGCTCTTGAGTGTAGGATTCGGAGTTTTAGGAGTTGGGGATTTCTCTCTAATGTATGAGACAATTGGAAATGTGAGAGTTGTGTAAATAAGGTGTATGGACCTCTATTTATAAGCACCTAAAAATTTCTAGTTGTTGGGGAAGAATTGTATAAGTTGTGTGTGAGATACACAAATCAGAAAAGAAGATCTGCAATTCTGTCCCTCGATGGTCGGCCAAATCAGGTAACTCGGTCGATCGTTTCCTTAATAATAAGGAAACGTTCAAACCACATTGAGCTTCGGTCGAACCTGATAGGTTTGTGACTTAAGTGAACGGTCGACCAAGGAAGGGACGGTCGACCAAAACCAGGATTTTGGCAGGGTTAAAAGATATATCGGTCGACCACAAAAGGAAGGTCTGGTCGAACGAAAATAACAAGCACTTTGGTGTCTCGAAATGTTTATGTTCGGTCGACCCTTGCTAGGTCCACGGTCGATTGGTGATCAAATGTATTTTGGTGGTTGGAGAAAAATACGAATACGACCGTTGGTATAATATGACATGGTTGACGGTCATCTGGAAAATACGAGACAATCGGTCGAGCGGAAGGTTAAAGTGAAAGGAATGTGTTCTAAAAGTTTTACTTTTATATGTCAATTATTATGAATTGGATGTGCAAACATTTTGTTCCTTGATTATGGTATTCGTCTTTTAGAAGTGTTAAGGAAGAGGCACTTGGTCCTTAACCGTAGAGCTCTAAAAGATAATGGTTTACATAAATCAAAAGTTATTCACAATCATGGTAATTAACATGGAACATTAATCACCGAGATACGATTGTCGTGTTGCTCATCGATTGTTGTAGCTCTACAAATAATTGACGACACGAGTATATAAAAGAGTAAAAGATTACTTTTATATATTGAATAGACCTAACAAGTAAAACATTATGGAATTGTGTT
The DNA here is from genome assembly GCA_963682175.1 of Triglochin maritima. Taxonomy (NCBI): domain Eukaryota; kingdom Viridiplantae; phylum Streptophyta; class Magnoliopsida; order Alismatales; family Juncaginaceae; genus Triglochin; species Triglochin maritima. The sequence continues at coordinate 22,590,553 of OY821786.1, forward strand.
TCGTGTCATTAATGTTTTATTGTGTCTTGAATCCTAAGATATGAGACTTATATCTTTTCACTCAAGAAGTGCTTAATTTGATTATTGTCAAAAGCTATCAATGAGTGTAGTGATAAACTCAATAGTTGGTTGAACATGACTTGTGCTGGAAAAGATAGCTAGTCAAACGATTATTATTGCCCCTCTTAATTGAGTGATGATATTAGTGGGCTCCTTGATAAAGAAAAATTATAATGTGCACAATGTAACTTGAGTTAAGTTACATAGTTATAATTAGCTTAAAGAGATCAAGAAATGAATATAATACAAAGGTGACACATTTCTACTTTGTATATATTCTTAATATCATGTGGCAAGGGACGGACACAAGTGGTGCACTTACATCACTAAATGGATCGTCTTTATTTCGAGTGGAACAAAGACATCTATGCTAATTGGGTAACTATAATGTGTAGCTAGGTACCGCTTATAGTTGAGATATTAAGTGTTTAATATTGCTGCCAATTTGGCTTAGATCCTCCTATAGGTCACACCACAAAACTGGAAAACAAGAGGCTTGATTTTAAGTTCTATGATGTGTCGGGTTTCATGTGAAAATGGGACACATGTGGTGAATGAATAAAATCAATATGTCATGAGAATTGACATAATTAGAATCATAATAAATTCATATGAGGTGTATATATTATGGGGTGTAATAATTTAATATTGCATAGGATAATATATTACATAAGATGTGAATTTGCTAAAAACCCCAAAAGATCAAGTTTTGTTGGAAATAAATCCAAAATTTGACAAAGGCAAAATCGGGGTCAAACACGGTTAACCGTTCTGGGTTCGGTCGACCGGGGTATCTTCGGATCGGTTAACCGAATGGGGAACGGGTAATCACAATTGGTTAACCGAAATTGTCTGGAGTGCCTGGACAATCGGGTTCGGTTAACCGAGCGTGAACGGTCAACCGAAAAAGAGTATTTTCGGTAGACCGAATGTGACACGGTCATCCGATGACTATGCTCCTGGAGAAATTTTGGTGAGTCAATGGTCGACCGAAGAGAAGACGTGGTTCGTCCGAATTTTTCCAAAGAATTTTTCTCATGCGGATTCGGTCGACCGTCTAGCTCACGGTGCATCGAACACGTGTTAAAACCGAATGGTTCGGTTCACCGAGAAAAATTCTCGGTCAACCGAACAGTGCGATTTCTGCCTGAATTATTAAGAGATTAATTAGATCATGGGTGGATTAATTACATATTTAATTAAAACGTTTTAGAGGATGCTTATGTGGCAATTAGAGATTAATTTTAGGAGAGAATAAGCAAGAGATCATGACTAAGGAATAGTTCTTGATAAGGATGTTTTGGGAGCCTATAAAAGGACCCCCATCCTACTTGTTTATGTTAATCTAAAAATTCTTTCTCTCATTAATCTCTCCTCTAATCACCACGAAAATCTCTTATTAATTTTGAGTTGAGGAGATAGGAATCTCAGGAGCTCAAAGAGAGGTTATTAGCTAGATTCTAAGCCTTATTAGAGATTGATTGGCTAGCTATTTTTTCTCTAATCTTGTTTAGAGTTTGGTGAATACTCAGAGGCAAATCGGTGGACGATTCAACGGGCAACGCGACTCCAGATCTTCAAAAGGTTTTAGAGAACCTTTGGGTATGATTCTCTCTTTGTGATTTATTTTAATAAATGTAGGGTTGCATGATATTAAAATAAACACAAAGTAATGTACATAAAAATTGTTGAAAATATGAAATCGATCTTGTATGTTGTATTAAAAAATTTAAAATATATACATACATAGGGACACGAAATCCTACATAAAGTCGGTCGACCGAACCAAGGCTAAATTTTCACTTATCAATCGGTCGACCGTAACAGGGTCGGTCGACGGTCTAGCTGCTGACAGTTCAATTAGGCTTGGTTATCTTATGGAACTTGGTTGCCTATTCAAGTCCGATTGATATGGAAATTTGTGTATGACTTCTATAGGTTTCCTAGAGTCTATGTTAATGGATTTTAACTCTTGTATGCTCAAGATTACATAGATTCTAAGACTAGAATAAAAGATAAAATTACATGTCTTCAATAAGCTTGATTACATGTCTTGACTTTAATTTCATTCTTCCTTGAGTCTTGATCACATGTAGATGTTAGCACAATACAATATATCTTCTATATATTATGTAAGCAACACTATATTTGATTGTGATTAATATTAGGTTGATTAAATCATCAAAACACGTATTAAGGCCAAAAAGCCAACATTTGCCTCATGTGATCTGCTATGCCAGTAAACACTCAATGATGTCCAATTGAACTACACTGTGACAGAGAAAAAATTCTTGGCTATCATATTCACTTTGGAGAAATTCCAGACGTACTTGATTGGCTCCTACGTGATTATTTACTCTGATCACACAACCATTATGAACTGAAATGAATGTGTTCTAAAAGTTTTACTTTTATATGTCAATTATTATGAATTGGATGTGTAAACATTTTGTTCCTTGATTATGGTATTCATCTTTTTGAAGTGTTAAGGAAGAGGCGTTTGGTCCTTAACAGTAGAGCTCTAAAATATAATGGTTTACATAAATCAAAAGTTATTCACAATCATAGTAATTGACATGGAACATTAATTACCGAGATAAGATTGTCGTGTCAGTCATCGATTGTTGTAGATCTACAAATAATTGACGACACGAGTATATAAAAGAGGAAAAATTACTTTTATATATTGAATATACCTAACAAGTAAAACATTATGGAATTGTATTTCGTGACATTAATGTTTTACTGTGTCTTGGATCCTAAGATATGAGACTTATATCTATTCACTCAAGAAGTGCTTAGTTTGATTATTGTCAAAAGCTATCAATGAGTCTAGTGATAAAGGCAATAGTTGGTTGAACATGACTTGTGCTGGAAAAGATGGCTAGTCAAACGATTATCATTGTCCCTCTTAATTGAGTGATGATATTAGTGGGCCCCTTGATAAAGCAAAATTATAATGTGCACAATGTAGCTTGAGTTAAGTTACATAGTTATAATTAGCTTAAAGAGATCAAGAAATGAATATAATTCAAAGGTGACACATTTCTACTTTGTATATATTCTTAAAATCATGAGGCAAGGGACGGACACAAGTGGTGCACTTGCATCACTAAATGGATCGTGTTTAGTTCGAGTGGAACAAAGACATCTATGCTAATTGGGAAACTATAATGTGTAGCTAGATACCGCTTATAGTTTGAGATATTAAATATTTAATATCGCTGTCAATTTAGCTTAGATCCTCCTATAGGTCACACCACAAAATTGGGAAACAAGAAGCTTGATTTTGAGTTCATAAGATGTGTCGGGTTTCATGTGAAAAAGGGACACATGTGGTGAATCAATAAAATCAATTTGTCATGAAAATTGACATAATTAAAATCATGGATAAATTCGTACGAGGTGTATATATTATGGGGTGTAATAATTTAATATTACATATGATAATATATATTACAATAGAAATGAATTTGCTAAAAACCCCAAAAGATCAAATTTTGTTGGATATAAATCTAAAATTTGACAAAGGCAAAATCGGGGTCAGCACTGTAAACCGTTTAGTGTTCAGTCGACCGAGGTTTCATCAGAACGGCCAACCGAACGGGGAACAAATAAACACAATTGGTTGACCAAAATTGTCTGGAGCGCCTGGACAATTGGGTTCGGTCAACCGAGCGTAAACAGTGAACCGAGAGAAAATATCCAAGAGCTATCTTGGGATATTTTTGGTAGACCGAACGTGACACGATCGTCCGAAGAAATTCTCCAGGAGAAATTTCGGTGGGTCATCGGTCGACCAGAGCGAGACGCGGACCGTCCCAATTTTTCTAGAGAATTTTTCTCATGTATATTCGGTCGATCGTCTAGCTCATGGTCATTCGAACATGTGTTAAAACTGAATGGTTCGTGATTGACATCAATTCATGCTTATATTTGTATCTTATATCCATTATCTTACACCTAAGCAATGCTACGTGACGAGTTTTATGTTTAGTTTTCAGGAATAAAGAGGTTTGAAGAGAAGAGCCATGAAAGGACCCAAAAGCAGGAAAAATGACTTAATTGTGAGACCTGGGGACTGAGATGCAAGGGAGAAGGACCTGATCGTAAGACCGAAGGACCTAAGAGCAAAACAGGAAACTCCACACCATCATGGGGAGTATTTTGGCAATTCGATTCGGGTCGGAGCTCCAACAAACCAAGTAGATGCATCCAAGACCAAGAAATATTTCAAGCAAAGCCCAACACAAAAAACAGACGGATCTGGGCCTTATAGACCGCCAATGGGCGGTCTGGATCATCCCAGATCAGCTAAGATTTCTCCTGGACTTGTATTAATGTGTGTTTAGGCTATTTTTGGTATTGGTTTAGTCCCACATCGGGGGATTGTCCTGGATTAGCTTTTTCCATGCTTATAAATAGAACTATTCATCTTCCATTGTATCCATCTCCCTCTTTGGTGGTCATCTTCCCTACTAAGAGTGAAGACTTGAAGCAAAACTCTGGTGGAGAAAGGGCTACTTGTAATTGAGTGAGTTAATAATAGATGTTTTCCTTTAATTGTGTTGTTTCTCTCTTAGTTTAATTTCTTTTCATATGCATGCTTGCTTGTTTGTTTTGTTTTATGCTTTTTTAATATTTCTTACTTGATTAGTGTAGTTTCATTTCAGTATAATGCTTCATTTTGTTAGAGTAGTTAGTTTAAATATGTGTGAGTAGTTCCATCCCCATTTGGGGGTGGAGAAATATGTGATACAATCATGTAGTGTATTAAGTGTGTGTTATCTTAATCCCTTGAGCTTTATATGATTTCCATAACCATCTAATGGGACTTCACTCTTATCTTTGATATGCTAATGCTCTTGAATGAAGCTTAGCCTATGCTTTGATTAGTGGACCTATTTTATGGGGAATGATAAGGTTAGGATATGGATGGAATTAATATTGGAAACACAATTTGTAGTGTATGTACTCTTGTTGCCTTTACCTTAGTTAATGTCTTGTATGTTTTAATGATGTAGTCTTATCTTAATTCATGTGGAGGCATAGTAGGGTCTAGTCTTTATACATGAGTTCATTTAGCTTCATTCCAATTATTGTCTTGTATGTTTTAATGATGTAGTCTTATCTTAATTCATGTGGAGGCAAAGTTGGATGTAGTTTTATGATTTCATGCACTACAAGTTGTGAGGAGCTTAATTGAACACACACACACACACACATCTTTATATTCACATTATTTCTCTACCCTCTTTGGGGTTTAGTTTTATTGTTTATCTTTCTTTTTCTTTTGCATCTTAGTGTAGTTTAATGTAATCAACCTTTCTCTCCATTTGTTTACCACTCGCCTTCGCACAAACCAAACGTCGACACACCTCCCAGTGGACGACCCGTATTTGCCACCGCTTCAACGCGGCCGTGCACTTGCGGTTAAATATAAAACGATCAATCAATTCGGTTGACCGAGAAGAATTCTCGGTTAACCGAACAACACGATTTCTGCCTGAATTATTAAGAGAATAATTAGATCATGGGTTGGATTAATTCCAGATTTGATCAAACGTTTTTTAGGATGCTTATATGGCAATTTGGGATTACTTTTAGGAGATAATAGGCAAGAGATCATGGCTAGAGAACAGCTCTTGATAAGGATGTTTTGGGACCCTATAAAAGGACCCCTCATCCTATTTGTTTATGGTAATGCATAAATTTCTCTCTCTAATCTCTCACTTAATCCCCACGAAAATCTCTTTATAGTTTTAAGTTTTGGAGATAGAAATCTCAGGAGCTTAAAGAGGGGTTATTAGCTAGATTCTAAGCTTAATTAGAGATTGATTGGCAGCTCCTTTCTCTCTGATCTTGTTTAGAGTTTGGTGAACACTTGGAAGCGAATCGGTAGGCGATTCGACGAGCAACGGAACACCGGATCCTCTAAAAGGTGTTAGGGAACCTTTGGGTATGAACATCTCTCTTTTGTTTATTTTAATATATGTAGGAATGCATGATATTATAATAAACATATACATGTACATAAAATCAATGAAAATATGAAATCAATCATGTATGTTTGTATTTAAAATTTTAAAATATACACATACATAGGGACACGAAATCCTACAGGCTCCTCATAGCACAGAAAGATGCAAAATCTCGACTCTTGAGATGGATCTTGTTACAAGAATTTGATCTCGAGATTCAGGACAAAAAATGGTGTGAAAATGTTGTAGCGGACCACCTGTCTCGTCTTGAGACAACCAACCCACATGACCAAATTACTAATGACAAATTTCCTAACGAGCAATTGTTCACGATCAAAGATAACCCCTGGTTTGCTGACATCGTGAACCCCCGGTTGGTCGAAATCTAACCAAACCAAATTTAGATCTTGTGTCGGATTCTTTCACTGGGACGACCCATACCTATACAAATATTGCTCTGACCAAATTTTCAGGCGGTGTGTCCCAAATAATGAGTTCCAAAGTGTGCTCCAATTTTCACTCTGAGGCATGTGGAGGGCACTTTGGATCAAAGAAAACTACCGCCAAGGTGCTCCAATCTAGATTTTACTGGCCTTCGATTTTCAAAGATGCTTATGATTTTTGTAAGCAATGTGATAGGTGCAGCGCCTTGGCAAAATCAGTCGGCGAAATATGAAGCCTTTGCAAAATATCCTCGTCGATGATATCTTCGATGTGTGGGGCATCGACTTTATGGGTCCTTTCTCGAATTCGTTCTGGAATGTTTACATTCTAGTGGTCGTTGACTATGTGTCTAAGTGGGTAGAGATTATCCCCACAAAGACCAATGACAACTAGGTGGTCACCAATTTTTTAAAGGATATTTTTGCGTGAATTGGTACGCCTCGTACCATAATCAGCGACAAGGGTACCCACTTCTGCAATCACTCGTTTGAAGCGCTTATGAGGAAGTATTCGATCACCCACAAGCTTGCCACCCCCATATCATCCGTAAACTAGTGGGTAGAGAGACTACTCTCTACTCATCTCTAAACTAAACCCAGCATGAAAAGAACATAAACCCATAATGAAAATAAAGGAAAACAAGATTAAACAAACATAAAAGAAATTGTATCAAAGGAAAGACATGTAATTAAAGAAAAACACTAAAACTTGATTGAAAAGAAAAGATTACAAAGTTTTGTCCTTCTTCTCCTCGTACACTAATCAGCAGCAAAATAAACCTAAACTAATGGAGGAGCAAGAAGAAAGAGGGAGAGGAGGGATACAATGGTATATATAGACTAATACAGGGTTAGGATTAATCTAGAAATAATCGGACGGTTCTAAATCACATCTGATGGTCCTGGAATGCTCTGACCCGAATACCCGACCCGTGGCCAAAATTTGAGACCCTTTGGACCATATTGATCTGCCAATGGCGGATCAAACGGATCCGATCGGGTTGAAATTTTGTCTTCAGCTTTGTTTCTTGTATTGGCACATAGGGTCCACTGTCTCGACCCGATTTGGTTTTAATTGGAAAAATACTAATATGGTTCAAGTCATGTGTCACATTATTTTGTACTTCTCAATTAGGTCCCTCCGGGTTTTCACTTGAGTCTGTCCTAATTTACGATCCAGTCCTTGTGCATTACAAATAGGTACAAATAAAGAAATGAGAGTAATAATCATTTGTCATAACATTGAACTCTAGTTAATGCATTGTCATGAACAAGTAGCAGCATGAACAATACGTAATAGTACACGTGCATGAATAGTAGCCAAGAGCCTTCCCCTCCCCCACGTAATCAACGTGGCATGCAATATATTTAAAACTCCTCCCAACGTCACTAATATGGAAGCATGCAAAAACACAACCAAATATCATGTTATATTAATCATGGATGCAACACTACTTGAAAGTGTAACAAACCAACCTTAATACAACTCATACATAATATTGTCAACTAACCATAACATAAGCATGCCTAATGTCAATGATGTGGTAATTAACAATAACATGAACATACATGGTGTTAGAACATGCAACAACCAAGGTTAATGTAAACATGCACGACATGGTGCAACAATGAGCACGTGGCTCGACCAACCCAAGCCCGAGCCCAACCATCGTGTTGGTCCACCGATGCGACTCTGGCTAGGTCAGTAGACCCTCGCTACGCAGCTCGCTGCTGCGATCGGTCACGCCTATCATGACCACTCCCACGACTTGGTGGTCCACCACTGAAGCCACCCCAACAGGAGGACACCCTCCCCCGGTAGCCGGAGTCACGACTCTAGCCACACTACTCACCCAACCACCTACTCCCGCGGTATACCTTGAGAGTGAAGGTCGTCAAAGCTAGCCTTGCCGCAGCGTCTCCTTCCACCGCCGTTCACCTCACTCTCTCACACCATCACCGGATCACACTTTGAAGAAGAGGAGAGGATGTAGAGGATGGTGGAGTTTGCAAGGGAATAGATGACATGAAGAGTGGGGGAGAAGGTGGGAAGAATGGAGAGAAAGCAAAGCATGGCAGCCCATGCTGCCACACCACTCCCCAGTTATTGTCCTTCCTGTGTTCCCAATCGCGTTGTTGTTAAACTAATTGAACTAATTGCTGCAAGAGAGGGAGGAGGAGAGGAGAGAGGGAGGAAGAAAGGCAATTGGTTGGTGGGTTGATCGGGAGGAGAGGAAGGGAGGGTGGAGGAGAGGAGAGAGAGAAATATTTGATTTTTTTTGTTTTTCATTTTTTTGGTTTTGTTTTTACAATTAATGACATTTAGATTTTACTATGTTTAATTTGCAAATTGTCTAACGCCGTTGGAAGGAAACAGTGACGGAGTGAGAGTCACTAACGGTAGAGGTACATATAAGCAAATACGTTCGACTTAAATGTGCATATCCGACAATACCAAAAATCTAGGTACATATTGCTATTTAGGATTTGGAAGGTGTACAGTAGCAAAAAACTTTTTTTATCTCTACTATTGCTCTACTATTTGATGGCCCTGTCCTATCTCCCGTTGGGTCTCATCTAACCGCTCTCATTGCACATCCCACACATCTCTTTCTTCTTCTGCAACCTGTTTTGCACCTTTCTATTCCCTAATCCCTAAAATTTGTGAAGTATTTGGCCTGCTTAGACTTTATTGTCTAATAAGGTTGTTGTGTTTGTTTGCTATTTAGTGTTGTTCTTGTTGATGGTTTGTATTTTGTCATGTTTAGTTTGGTTGTTTTCTGTTTGGGTCCTAAAAGGACCTCAGCTTAGGTTTTTCTATGCATCTATTTAATGATTCGAAAAATGCCTAAATAGGGATGCAAATCGATCAGATATGATTATTACCATATTTGATTTGCGGATATGGATACGAATTGCCTCATATGAAAAATACATATCCATATCCTTAAAAAAGGATACGGATTTGTAAATGATATTTTATAAACGCATACAGATAAAGGATGGATATATACGGATAAAAGACGGATACAGATTTGTACATGATATATGCAGTGTACGTATACAATATAAAATGAGTACGTATCATGATAATTCACGGAACATTTCACCTCTTAAATTAGATAAAATTATATCTTAACTATATTAATTTAGAAATGTAATAGATTTTATGTATAGTAGTAAAATTTTTAAGTAAAAGTTAAAACGATTCATGACATAATCACCTATTTACACATGTATTGGGGAAAATATTATATTAATCAGGTATATATTCGTATCTATCTGACCAAAATATGTATATATGTATTCATATCCGTATCCACCAAAATTCAAAATATCATATCCGCATCCGCAAAAACTTAAAAACATTTACTTGTATCTGTATCCACCCAGATATAGAAAAATGATATTCATATCCTTAAAAAGAGGATATAGGATAATTTGTATCCATTTGCACCCCAAGACCGGACTATTGAAACCAACATTGTTGAAGAACCAAGATGAATGGGATGGTTTGACACCAATTTCCTTCACCCTCCATGTGCACTTAGGGGTGTCAGTGGATATTCGAATATCCGAGCATCCGTCCGTATCCGTATTCGAATTTGAACATTCGATCCGAGAAAAAATATCCGTAAGACCGTATTCGTATCCGATCCGTAAAGTCGTGGAGCGGATATGGTTATTAGTACATCCGATCCGTATAATATCCGATCCGGGATCGAATATCCGTAGTTCAACATCTATATTTGTATCTGTATTATATATATATATAGTTATTTTTTAAATTAATGATATATAAGGTATTTTTCTATAAATTACCCAAATATATAAACTATTCTAAATTACTAACCCTAAAGTACTAACCCGATTAATATCCGCTTCGGAACTACATATCTGTATTTCAACATATGTATCCATATTTGTATCATATACTTATGCAATACATTATATACCTAGAAGTATTCCTATTTCAACATTGTGTGATTATATTTTGAATATATAGTTGAAATTTATTTATTCAAATAAAAATACATTTACTATTCACATTTATTCAAGCATTGAATATTTCTCATTTTCAGAATATGGAGTTAGAAGTTAAGATAAAATAAAATTAATATATGAATGTGACTGTATAATAAGTTGTCTAAATGAAAATAAAAAAAATTATAAGGTTGGGAATTATGTTTACGGACGTGGATATTATCCGTATCCGCTCCGAATCCGTCAAATATCCGAACGGATATAGACTTTTCATATCCGCAAACAATCCGTAGCCGTATCCGAATCCGTAAATTTCATGCGGGTACGAATATGGATATACATATATCCGGTCCATATCCGATCCGTTGACACCCCTAATGTGCACGTTATCAACATCAATGAAAAGAAAACACTTCTATTCTCGTGTCTTTTGTTTTGTGCTAAGCAAGTTGACTAGAGTCGGACAATTTTTCCCATGTCAACTTTCACCACTACTACTAGAAAGTATTACGCTCCCGATTGGATAATTAAATGTTTCAAATCTTTGATTTAAAAAATGTTTTTTAGTTGACATCCAATTCAAATAATGTGCTCTAAAAAAACATTATCTTAAGCAATAATATGTTTCGCTAAAAAACGTGTTTTTCGTGAAATCAAAGATTTCATGAGAAACATAGAAGGCAAAAAAGGATACATCATATTTGAGACAAAAAAAGTTATTAACAAAAACACATTTATAAATATATTATTCATGATTATCCAAATACCTCCATGGAATTGAAAAGTGAAATTTTCTGAATAATACAGTTTACCCTTAAAACCATGACATTTGAGGAACTTCTTAATAAACAATATTCATGGTTATCCAAACAGACCCTCACCTTTCCGAGGAACTTCTTAATAAACACTACCTGCCTGATTTAAGCCCAAACCATTGAGAGCTTGCAACACCAGCTCTTCTGATGTTCTTTCAGCGAGACTAGCATGTCGTGGTTTTGATGCTGCATGGAGCACACCACCTAACGGTTTTTAGAATCACCTAACTTATCTTCTACCAATGGAAATTCAATCAAAACTTCTCCAAATGGGTACTTCATTGTGGGGCTTTTGGAAAGCGTTTTATTTTCATCTTTCAAGTATCAGTGATAATACATACGCAATGTATGGAGTGGGAGGCTAAACAACTTTGCTAGGTGGATATGCCACCATAATGCTTGTATTTCACATCTAGGCATTAATGACAAAGTCCTAAAAGCCAGTAATAAACTCATTATTTCGTGACATTGATAGCCTCTTCATATCCACAGGAAACTCCATGCATTTCTCGCAATCAATTTTTCATAAGAAGAAAATACCACATTAGCAATTTTGCATCCTTTTTGTTAATTAATAAGGTGGAAAAATCAATTTTTGTGAACCAATACAGTGGTATATAATAAGGAACCGGTACATACTACGAGGGGGAAAAATGCTCTCTTCGAGCTGCACTCGCAATAATCAGAAGTTCAGAACCCTGCTATTATTTCTTTCCTGTGACTACTCACATAATCATAAACTTATAATATATAGATTGTTTCACATCCACGAACTCTTGGTTTCATACACGGCAACACATACAGCTCACTGTTGGCACAAATCAACCCATGAAATTTGTAGGATTTTAAGTAATCGTGAGATACCTCAATGCCATCCACCAATCATAATCGATGGAACAATTAACAGCTACTTTTGTCAGGAAGCTTAGGAGGCACAGGTTCTGGCATGTGCCCAGGGAAAACTGGGAAGCCCTCGAATAGACCCTGGACAAAACATCAGTCTTTCTTAACACTCATTTTCATAATTTTATCTAAACATCTCTCATTTTCATAATAGTTGCACAGAGTATTGACCATAAAGAAGAATGGGGGCCACATTAAAGGCTCAGTAAAATTACTTTCAAGGCTCCAAGATTTGAATGGTCTTTAAAACAGAGGAAAAAAAATTGAAAAAACTTCTGCTGAGTACATTTTGTTGTGTCAACACTTATTTTATTATCAATATTTTTTGTTTATCTTTTATCTCAGTTTGGTTTTTAATCTCTCATGGGTGGACGGCAGAAGGGATGTCAAACAAAAGTATTCAACGAGTATACCCACCCAATCATCAACAATCAATGTAGGCATTGTAGAGCTAAACTATGAACTGAAAAGGACATACTAACCTTGGCATCATTAATTGCACAGGCCACACAGTAGTGCTCCTGAACGGAAAAGATAAATTACTATGCAATAGCACAGATAATAGACTAGATAGTGAAAAATCTCTCACTACCCTACCTGCATCATATACCACTCTTCAAATTCATCAAACAACTCAAGCCTCTCAATCCTGCATTGTAATAAAAAAATCTCAAATTTATCGAAGTGTATCATATTACTGGCCATTAGAGAGATGATGCATGTAAATGGCTAAAACTGAACATAGTTCACAGAAATATTTAGTTTAAGCAAGGGCGGTTGGCTACAGAAACTCAAGGTCAAGTAGCAGAGCATGATGTGAGCAACCAATAGTGCAAATGTGAGGATTTAGTTGTGATGAAAATGATATGGATCTCTAACAAATGACTATTATTAAAATTTCTATGTAACACGTATGAGTGAAAAAGAATTACAATAATTAATTCCATGTCGGAGCCAAAACAAATGGTGGGTCAATTCATTCTAAAAAAATACCTTCAGAGTCCACTTATCATGGAAAATGGCAACTAAGGTATGTACAGCATGCAACAACAAATATACTGTTAGCCTATTATTTTATGGTATCTTCGAGTCCACTTGATCACTATCACTCTCCGTCCGTACCATACTCAATAATATCAAAGGACTACAGAAAATAGACGAATCGGCATTTTGCATGTTACTAGATTCCCTCAAGCTTTTATGACAATATAATTTAAACTTAAATATTTCCCTCAAACAATACCTGCACCTTTCGGTAGGGTCAATGAACTCACTGTAAATTTTTAGCATATCCCATGCAGATGCTCTCTGAAAAGTGACACAAAAGATATGTGAATTTTGAAGCAACCTGTACAATGTTACAACTTACATTTTCAATCCACTTGAAATGAATGAAACTCAAAACCATCAAGCAGTCTGCTTCCCCTTTCACATAACATGGAAACCGGAAACAAAACCAACTTTGATGAACCTCAAATAAATTACTCCACCTGAGCATTTTTACTCCAATAACATGATACCTGCCAGCCATGGTCGAGGAAAAGTTTTTCCTTCGCCAGCAAAGTTGGGGTCTCATACAAGCCCAGAAGGGGGCATCCTCGACTCTGCAAAACAGCGAAGGCATAAAAATGATGCCATAATCATTTTGATACCTCTACAGCGAAAATATTATAAAACCTTTTAAGGTCAAGCTTTATATAAGCTTCAACATGAGGTGTATTCAGCCATTGTTATACTCTAACTCTAAAAGTGAAAATTTTAGAAGGAAAAGTATGACTGATGTAATAAAGTCCTAGACTGGAGACTATCAACAGTGTTATGAAGCCCCTGAAACAGCAGACTGTCTGTAGCCAGAGCTGCAAAGACGGCAGAAACACAAACCCCTAATGACCTATTAAAACTGCTAAATGCCAAATAAACATACCACAAAAATCCCTCGAGGGGAAACTTTAGATAACCATACCCCCAAATAAATCTCATTAATCTTTCGAACGCCTAGGCTACCAATGTGGTTGGATATTGACTAAACATATTGTTCTTTTAATTTTTTATTTTTAAAGTTCAGGGTATATAAAAACTGCTACATAGGTTTTAAATTTGAGTTAAACAGATGTATCGACATATATTGCTGTTATTGGCTTATTGATGAATATGTGATCCTTGATCAATTCTTTCTTTTCTTTTTTATCATTGATGATCCTTGATCACATTTTATCAATTTTACATCAATCGTCCATACTATTTATCTGTAATAAAGCCATGAGTTTACATGGTTTGTGTTAAATTTCATTTGGGGCAAGGACTTCATGACATCCAAACTTTAGAGTGCTAGTAAATCGGACAATGTAATTGCGATCTGAATATGAGTTACAAATTTAAACTTGCCGAATTGTGTTCATATACTAAAACTAAAACGTAAGTTGCTAACAATTGAAATATTACAACACACATGTTGTATTCAATCCGCAGTACGTGGGAACAGAATTAAGTTGGCCATGACACCTACATATTGTAATTGTAATCTTGTCTATGAATGACCAAATAGAAGCTTGCAACATATCTGATCTATCCATGGTTGTGCTCAAGCTTATTTGAAGTTCAAAATTTGGTCAATGACAAACTACTTACTAAAAAGACATCTGTATGTTGGCAAAAGTTTCCAAGTTGTACAACCTAGTTATGATAGAGAATCCCACTTCTAAGTTCAGAAGCCAGATTATTGCTTGAAATATTCAAGTATTGAGTCGATGACAAGGCATGAATAATCATGCAATGATTTGACCAAATACATTCTCATAACTACAAAAACCTTTGTACATTGAAAGTAAAAGCAGTTCAGTTTTATAGTCGATTAATCAATCCATAACATGTAGACTGTGCTCCATGCCTTTCAAGAAGTGCCACAAAATCCTTCATTGAAGAGCTAGTGCATAGATTGATTTAATTGAAATTGCAAATTTTTATTCCCAATTTTAAGTAAAAGCAGGAAATTATAAAAGAATACTTAAACATAATATGAGAACATAGTAACCTTTGCGCAAGATCAAAAAAAGATATCCTTTATTTATGCTTTTCAAGGATTCAGCAAATCAGCATCCCAAATAAGTTCCTGATTTTGCGTATCAGTTGACATAGGTTACCATACAAAAAGTTTATGTGCCAGATGCAATGTCATTTAAGATGTAGGATGCTTCGTAATATATATTGATGACTAAATTTCAAATCCTCAATTAATCTTCTTTACGCTCATCCATATGATGATGGTTTCTCAATTTTACGGTTAAAAGAAACAGCAGAATTTTATGCATAAAAGAATCCAAATACACAAGGTTAAATCGATGCCCTTACCACTAAATTTTTAATCATTTGTTCTCCAAATGCATCATTAGGATGTATCTGTAGTGAACATGAAATATGTAAGATACCAAATATTTTAAATATATTTCAGCACATTACGAGTTGTATGCTAGAAGACAATCTCTGAGGAAACAACCACAGCAAAATAACCTGCTCATATAAAAAGAATATTGATGTGGAAAACGTCCTGGACGCCCAACCAACAATATCACGGGATGAATCTGGATCCAGGTATATCAGAACACATTCTGCAATTATAAATGTTGGCAGACTGATGACAACATCAGCTATATTTCAATTCCAGGTTATTATTAATTAGAAAGTATGCTAAGAAAGAGAAACATTGACTAACAAAAAAACCAGTGGAATATAAAAGATTCCTTAAGTTTCACACATGCTTGTACAGTATGAATAACTTCAAAACAAGAAAACATGCACTGGATCATATTTTAAAGCCTACTTGGTGCTGATTCTAAAAGGATCTAATGAGTACCTCCTTAATAGCATTAACTAGAGTTGGAGGCCATAAAAATAGTTGATAATCAGGAGAAAAGTCCACTATACTATGAATTAAAAATCAATTAGAGGGAGTTAAGCATATTGAATCAATGTAGAATCCGAGATATCCGAATATAGATGGAAGAGAGCTTAAAATTGAGGAAGTCCTCAAGGGAAAAGTGAAAGGGCAATTGTTCGCAAATCAAGTGTTTTGAGCATCTCCTTTAGGAAGCAAATTTTGTAATGCTTCAATTCTTCTTGTGCACTCAAAAAGAAGCATGGAAGGAAACTAAGCAAGAACCACACTATGCCTTCAAATGAAGCTGACAGACCACTTTATAGAAGTCTACAAATGTTTTGTTGAAGTAAACTTCAGTGAGAGCATAATCGAATATACAGACAAAAAAATCTTGGATGAACAGGGAATTTTTGACCGGTAAAAATTACCAATGAAGGGGAGACGATATATGTGCAAAGGACCACTCCAAAGCTAAACATAGCTCAGTAATTCTAAATTGCAGTTATTGATTCATGGATGTACTTGGAACCATTAAAGCAGAACGAATCGCAAAAGTAGAAAAACCAACCAAAGAAAGCACAAGGATACAAGTCAAAATTGATTGAATCAAAACTACCTAATTTCTAAGTTTTAGGAGGCAACTACGGAAAAACAACATCAACAACATCAACATAACCCCAATGCCTCAGAAGAGGCTCCCGCCTAAGCGAGGTAAGGGGGGGTCGGATGTACGCAACCCTACCACTGTAAAACAGTGAGGTTGTTTCCAATTGACCCAAATGATGCAAATGCAACTGACCATCTGCGATTCCACAATAAAAGAAATGCAGATCGTTTAAATAGCCCTTTGATATAGTCCATGATGCTCCAAATGTCAAAAAATAACTTAATGTTTGACAGTGGAAATGGACAAAGGCAACTACGGAAAAAGAACACTAATATTTTCAGAAATCTATTGAGGCCACTCGCCTCATTGACTCAGGCTATGGGCCACGCTACGCGAGGGTCATCGCCTCAAACTCCTTTGAGGCTTTCTTTAGAGCTACAAACATGGAACAATTATGGCGTTGTATTTCAATTATAATTAGTATTATTAGGGATACTCAATCATGGGTATCATTAGTATATTTCTTTACTATTGTTATTTATAATTACTTATCTTCCACTCCAAGTTATTTTAAGCTCTACATAAGGAGTCTTTCAATGATATGAAGAGAGTATTTCTAATTTCCGATTCTTGTCTAGATTCTTGTCTTCTACGTTCGTAAACTCTATTTCAACTTCTTATCTCTATACTTATCTTACTCCCAAACTATTACCCATCGTTGGTATTTTCATGGCCGTTCTCAGTCTCATGGCAAACAAAACGTGTATCGAGAATATATTCGAAGAATTGAAACAGGGTCTCGCTGCAATTTGTGACAAATATTCACAAGAATCACTCCTACGAAGACAACACCTATTGGAAAATGTACCAACAGCAACACAACCACCAACGTTTTCATCCTTCCCTACAACAAATCTACCACCACTATTTCCACTAACCACCAACCAACACCCCGTGTCAACACTTCCATCACCTACCAACTCACCAACAACAAATTCCCCACCAATATTTCCACTGCTCAATGACCAACAACACACGTCAACACCTCTACCTCCCTATTAGGCTATACCACTTGGTATATCAAAAATTGCAAACCATTGAGAAGATTGATGGTGAACACCAAAGCCTACAGGTGGAAAAAAGGCTCGATTTCACAATGGGAGCATTCGAGGAGGGTGCCATAGTAAGCTCCGACGTGCCAAAGGATGAACATAGATTTGATCTATGAAGGTACGATTCCTGAAGATCAACTTAATAGTGAATACTTTGTTCGGTTATGGCCCCTCAACCGCAAGAACATTCTATGAGTACACTCAAACTTGACAGTCCAACTCTGAAAAATTGACCACTTTCTCCCGTGGCTTCGTTTAGCATTCACCTTGAGGACAAGGTGTTTCTGAAGGGATGAGGAATCTAAGGCCGAATGTTTACTGTTGAATGTGATATATAGAAGAATAATTCTATTTCTCAATTCCTTTATCTAATTTCTTCTCTCTTTATCCCTCTCCCTAAACCCAATCTCCTTTCCTAGCCCTCTCACCTCTACCACACATCTCTTACCTTTTTCAACAATAAAACACAACTTCACCACCAACACCCTTTATCTCCACGTCACACTATCTCTCCAATATCAACACCTTTTCCACACGTCTCCATTTAGTTCCCTTCATTAATGAATGGTAATAGATTGAGAGTAAAAAACGATTATAAAGAAAAGAAGCTGAAAAGATAAGATATTAGAATTTAGGGGCGTGGAAGACAACGTAGACAAGAAAAGGAATTATAAATATTCCCTTCAAATCATCCAATAGTAGAAAGGCTCCTTATATAAAGCTTATGATAACATGAAGAGCAAGACAAGTAATTGGTAATAACAATAATAAGGAAAAATACTAAATATACCGATGATTGGATATCCCCTAAGAAACACAGGTTTGTCAAAATAACATGAGAGAAGAGTTGCTGGAGGAGGAGAAGGTTGGAGGTGGGTATCGTGGAGGCGGCCAGAGTAGGAGAGGGTCGGAAGTCGGGTTTGTCGGAGCAAACCAGAGATCGACTGTTGTCGGTCGGGTTGGAAGAGGCAATCAAATAGGGTTGTAAATGGATACGATTTACCCACAAACCCGCCCCACCCAACCTAATACGTGCAGCGGACAAAAAAACTTACCCGTCAACCCACCACCCGCATAACCCGCCTAATAAGCGGGGCGGCTTGTGGCCGCCCCGCATAACCTACAACCTGCCTAAATCAAATATGTTATTAATTTTTTATATACCAAAATCATTTTAGTTTATCAGTTTTACCCATAACCATTAACCCATTGTACGAAGTCACCACTCAACACTCACCAAACGTCCAATTTTTCACTCACCAAACGTCCAATTTTCCAAAAAATGCAACGAGTGATTACTATTTCTCAAGTTTTAATATTCTTTTATTTTTCTTAGGAAAAATCTACAAAGTACAAAAAAACCGCCAACCCGCATAACCCGACCCGCCTAGTCCAACCTTAGGCGGGACGGGCAGCAGGTTTTTATTTTTGACCCGCCCCACCCCGCCCTGCATACCCTCTTAACTTAGGCGGGGTGGGTAGCAGTTGGCCAAAAAATAGCCCCACCCCACTTACACCCCTACAATCGGAGAGTCAGAGGTCGGGTTAGCTTTGTCGTTTGTTACTTTTAGGTTACAAGCGGTGGTTTGGAAGATGGATGGAGTGGGTTAGGGTTAGGTGGTGGGGAGATAAAAAAAGTTATAAAATTAGAAAAACTACAAAAACACCAAAAAGTATAAAACAACTATAAAACCTAGTTATTAATTATTATTTATTACACTATTTTTAAGTATATTATTTATACTATTTAAAATTTTAAGTATATATCATCCAAAAAATATTTTTAAGTCAAGTCCCCTTATCCTGAATTTTGGGAAATTGCTGAATCCCCACACTCAAGTCGTGTCGCACCGGAATCCCGTATCTGCATCTGTACTTCCTTGAGTATCCCTAATAATACTAATTATAATTAAAATATATCTCCATAATTGTTCCATGATTGTACCCCTACATGCTTCATCCCTTCAGACACACCTCTTCAAGGTGAATAGTAAAAAGGAACCACGTGAGGAGGTGGTCGATATGTCAGAGTTGGATTATCAAGTTTGAAGGTAGTCATATATGGTGCTTGCGGTTGAAGGTGTCACGACCAACAAAGTATTCATCATCAAGCTGACCTTCACGAATCCAACCTTCGTAGATCATCAATATATTTTGATCTTCGGAGATTACTACGACGACCTTATTAAAAACTCTCATTGCGAAATTTAGCCTCGTTTCCACCAACGGGCTCTGCATTCACCATCAATTTTCTTAGGTTTGCAATTTAGGATATACCAAATGGTCTAGGCGAGGTAGCGACGTGTTGTTAGTTGTTGAGTAGTGGAAATAGTGGTGGAGAATTTGTTGTTGGCGAGTTGGCTGGGAATGGAGTTGTTGAGGTGGGGTTTTGGTTGGTGGTTAGTGGAAATAGTAGTGGTGGATTTGTTGTAAGGAATGATGAGAACGTTGGTGATGGTGTTGCTATAGGTACTCTTTTCCAATAGGTGTTGTATTCGTAATGATTCTTGTTAGTATTTGTCATACATCACGGCGAAGTCGCGTTTGAATTTTTCGAATATATTCTTAAGACATGTAACGTTTGTCATAGGAGTAAGAACGCCGATGAAAACACCAATGAAGGATAATAAATTGGAGAAAGAAATATAGAAGTTAGGAGAAAGAAGGTTTAGACAATTGGGACTGGAGTAGAAATTAGAATATTTGAAGTTTAAGAAAGACAATAGAAAACCTACCCCAACTAGTTTGGGATTAAAGGTTTTGTGGTTATTGTTATTGTAAGAAAGACAATAGAAATTCGAAGGTAATTGGTGTTGGGAAATATATATTCTTTTTCATATCTCATGCAATAGTAAAATGTTTTTTTATATAGAGTTTAAAATAACTTGAAGAGCAACACAAATAATTTGGAAATAACAACAATAAAGAATGATACTAATGATACCTAATACTAACTATAACCTATGATTTTAGCCCTTCACTTTCCCTTACAAGAGGTTATAGCCTTCTAGCCTTCTTTTTGCGCCTCAAAGGTCTCATTGCCTCTGGGGTGCCTCTTTCGTGATTCCATCAAATGACTGCAATAACACTAAAAATGTCTCAATCACCCTTGACGTCACCTTGCAACTCAATAGCTCTCTTGAAGAGTTATTTGTGCCAATCTTGTTTTCAAAAGAGAATCCAATTGGGAACCCACTCTGTTTTTACAAATATGGTTGTGTACCTCCGACCCCCCTTACCTCGCCAGGCTAAAGCCTATTTTGAGGCACTAGGGTAATGTTGATGTTGATATAAGAGTTGACATGTTGAATAAGTGAGGGCACTGTGTAGCAACCTAGATCCTTAAGTTCCCCATTAAACTAAAACTGAATTGGATGGATAATTCTACCATGATTTATTTCTTCATTTTTCTTTTTTTTTAACAATGATATTTTCACGCTTTATTGTATTAGATAAATAATAGATAAGTAATATGAGAACATGCAAAATGTGTCATTCATTGTTAGAAATGTTCCATGGCCACTTCATGCTCTATAAAATTATATATCAGTTACCTTATGGTAATTTTACATAAAACAATACAACTAAGTCAAACAACTATAATTCTAGGAGCATTCATCATGTCAAAATGTTTTGGCATTTCCATTCGTTTTGTATGATATCAAAAGTTGACGACAACATTGACATTTATCTGCTGAATGAAAATAAATATACCAGTAGCAATCATTAACTCAGTTTTTTTATGGAAAACTGTACAAATGCTTATCATGATAGCATGGCAATGAAGTCAAACACCGAAAAAGTTTACCTGTAACTTACCTACAATCAAGTTGAGCCTTGTTAATTATGGCATCTAGTCCTGTAATATCTCGTAGGTCTGCTGCAACTAGCACGTAATGATCGCCAAATACTTCACCTTTTTCTACAAAATAGAAAATTTAAATTAATTTGTACCTATCAATCATAAATGCAAGACGCACAAGGTATGCAATTTTAGCAAAAGGATTAAAGCCAGTGAAAAGACTCGCTTCCCCACCTTGCATGTGTTATGTAAGCATTCAACTTGGAGCCCAACTTGGTGAACTCGATGCACATTTCATTGTGTCATGATCTTATAAAATTTGGTGGCTATATGAAGGCTCCTACAAATGGTCTTTTAAGCAATTAAAATGGTACTTATTTATATTTTTATCAGTAGATGGTAATCATTTAATGAATTCACCCATCTGGCAGATGGTAATCCTTTTATGAAGTCACCCATTTGGCAAAATGATATGTCATGTTTTCTCCTACAGTTAGAAAGTAGCAAAATACCCCACTAGACCATGCACTCAACAACCAACCGAAAGAAAAGAAACCTTCCTTATACAGAAAAAACACCCTTTGCTACACCACAATCACCTACCACTCAATATAATAATCCTAGGAAACTATTATGGTGACCACGGCCACCACTAATAGACAACTCTTCATCTTGATACTAATCTAACGCTACTCTGTTTTTTGTACTTAGACTATATCATCATTTTGTCAATTTTATTAAGTCGTATTTTTTATTTACAAATCAATAAATATGGAGAAAAAATCTAATTACAAGGTTTTCAATTTTTAGATTTTAGTTAGATGTGCAATATTTTGTGTAATGAAATATACATTTCAAGTTCTAAGGTTTTCTTATTTCTTTTTAGCTTTTCTTAGGTATTCATTTGTTTCTTGTGGTTTTACTCCAACACTATTTGTTATGTAAAAAATGAAACCACTTAACTTAGAGCTTCTTATTAAGAATATTTTTATGTTTTCTTAGTTAGCACCTTGATTTCTAGATATTTTGAAGCTTGCAGCCCAACATCAATTTTCTTGCTAATCGGTTAGAATAAGATTACATAGGCAAAAGTTAGCATAAAGGTGGTTTTTGCATATATAAACCTTCGTACAATTCCTTTTACAAAATAGTGCATTTCCAGTTTGCAACATGTGGCACATGCAAGAGAAACGACAACTATTTAAGCATAGTATCATGATAATAATTATATATAGGAACAGTTTATGTTCAACATGGAAAGATCCATGGACAAGCGATGTAAATATAAAAGAGTAGAGGGTTTAAGAGAAGCAACGACAAATGGTATATATTTCTATTTGTTCATTTGGATAATCATATATGTTAGCATAGAAGAAGAAATATGAGACTGGGGATTGAATACCAAACTACCCATGGTGGTCAAATCACTTTATTTTCAGTTAACAGAATTACTGGCTTTTATTCATTCCTTTTCAAAATTATATATGTTCCAGTGGCAGCCTATGGAGAATTTTGGGAAGAATGTGAATTGTGAAAGAAATAGGATGAAAGTTGGTGGCACAAAACTTGACCCAAATTCCCTTGATGGACAATAACAAAGAGAGAGAAACATAAATGGAACAAGAGTGCAGAAATTTTGTCCCTAGGCTACAAATATACTTAAACTGATGTGAAAGGAAAAACACATTCTTCACTAAGATCCAACACCATACATGTAGGACATCATATTTTTCTTGAGCTTTTTCTTGTGATTGAAAACCAAATAATCATGAAACATTATTAAAATATTAATTGAGACTCCTTTTCTCATCACGTTCATCTTATTTTTCTCATCATGTTCATCATTTTTGGCTCTTTGTTAGAATTTTCATCATTTATTACTTATGATGCCATCATCTTCGTCATCATATTCACGTGATGAAAAAGAAGCGTAACATTGATCCACCCTCCAACTCTTTTCCAAAATTCTACCTAAGACATTCATTTTTCATCCTAGCTTGTCTGCTTGAAAACTAAAAAAGGTCTCCATCAACATTGGCGATAATATACATATCGTATATGTTTCAACGGTGATAGTGTGGTCTGAATATAGTCCAACTACTATGGTATTTTTTGCTATTGCACATTTTCACTAATGTGTTTGTACTTGTTTTATGGATGAATTAAAAAGAAAGAACAGTTGACATCTTATTTCAATGGAATCAAGGAAAGCAAATAGTTGTAAATAAAGTCACAATTTGTGTAGGTCACCTCTTGTTGAAGACACAAGTTATGTTTCGACAATGTTAATCGAGCTATCAGGTAAACATTATGCACAAAGATTTGAAATTTCTTTCTGCTCCTTCCCAATTCTTTTCCTAACCACTAAATAAGTTGTCAAAGAAGCAAGAAAACTTTTGTTTGTTTTTTAGCTTTACCGATTAAAAAAACTTTTTCCATCTTTACATTCTGTTTTGTTTTTTACAAGTTCACAAAACATTACATAAAAAAGGCATAAGAAAAACATACCGCTAGATATCGACGCCCCATCTCCAACTTTCTCCCTCAAAAGCTCATGGTGCTCTATGAGAGCAGCCTTCTTACTAGTAACCTGCCGAAACACAAGATCATCCCTGACAAACCAACCAAAACGCCGAACCACAAACTAAACCAAAACCGCCATACCCACCTCCTTAAAATCCAACTCGAGATACATATGCGGCGCGATCCCCTCGCGTTTCAGGTTGAAAAACGTGGTATCGAACCCCGCACCAAGCGACAGCACCTGCTTCTTCCCGCCCCCGGACCCCAGGAACTCGCCGAGCAGCTTTCGCAGAACCGCCCACCGCGCATAATACCCTGCGTTGGTAAAAACCCAAACAATCAGCAAACCCAACATCAAGTAAAGGGATGCAGGAGGTTGAGTTAGGGTTACCGCGGTTGATGATGGGGGAGCGGCGGACGGGTTTGCGGACGAAGAGGTGGACGAAGGGGTCGTCGATGTAGCCCTTCTTCACGCAGGAGCTTCGAGAGAGGGAAGGGAGATGAGTTAGTAGGGGATTAGGGTTTGGGGGTTCAGGATTCGGGAGACTCACAGTTTGCTAGCGGCGGCGTCGTCGTTGGTGGCTTGGACCGCGGCGGTGCTGCTCCCTCCGCTGCCTTTCGACGCCATCGGGAAGAAGCGTTATTTGATTAGGGCCTGGTTGATCAATCTTTGTTGGGATTTGATTTTTGGGTTTCCACTTTTCATGCATAATATTTTGGGGTATTATATTAGAACGTTAAAGAAGAAATGTCAAATGTTTTAGAATGCCAAACACCGTAACCGTATTTATTTTTTTTAGAGCTAAAAATTTAATATTTTTATTTTATAAGTCTATCAAATACATAAACCCCAATCAACCACGTGCATCTCTTTCTTACTCCAAAATCTCCAAATTCAAACCCAACTCAAATGCCTAAGACCATGACCGACCTGGTCAGCGAAGGATGACTCGGTCATCCATCGACCAAGTCGCTGGAGCAACCTGCTCATGGGTAGGTCGGTCGGTGTTTTTTTATTTAAATGTTTTGTTTATGTTTCTGGTTTTTTTTTCGTTTTATTTTGTATGTTTTAAATCATTTTTAATTCTTTTTTAAAACTTTTTTTAAAATACATTTTATAATTGTTTATATTTAAAAAAAATTAATTATTTTTTCCATTATTTAAAAAACCACCTCCAAACAATGTGCAAGAGGGTAATATTGAAAAGTTATGGCGACATTCAGGAAAATATTAAAAAAGTAATTAAAAAATTGGGAAATAAAAAAAATTAGAAAACATATTTTAATAAAATAAGATTTAAAAAACAGATAAAAATGATAAAAAAACAACAATACAAGATTAATTGGTATTTGTTATAATAATTAGGGGTTTATATTTCATAAATAGTTAGGATTTAAGTACGAAATTTATACTGAAATACACCAACTTTTCTGAATAGAAAATATTATACTAAATTTAAAGTATAAAACAACAATAAAACTGAAATAACAACAACCGAAACTAATCATGAAAATATGAAATATAAGTCTTAAACTGAAATAAAAATCACAACTACAAATTAGGGAAGATAGATTATAAACTCGAAAAATTAAAACCACAAAAATTCTACTTAAATATTTGGTCACTGATCTTCTCCAAATTAATTTGTGTGTTTTATTAATATGTATTGTAGGTGTTTTGTGGTTTGTGTCGTTTAATATTTGATTTATGTCATGTGTTATTTTGTTTGTCGTGTATTTGGTTTATCATTTCGGAAAATGTAAGCTTACGTTTGTTTAATTTAATGTAATATTTGCTTTATTAATATTAATGATATTTACTATTTGCTAATCATTGATGGTTAAATAAAAAATTATATGTAATTTGGAAATACGAGATTTATTGGTATTTTGATTTTCCAAATAGATTATTAATGTTTTTGGTAAATATAAATGATTTTGGAATATAATAAAAGTTAATAAGGAAATTAATAATGTGGAGGAAAGAGAGTGTGATGACCTAGGTCGTGGTAGATTGGTGAATAGTTAAGGAAAAAGACAAGGTTGATCATGATGACGTGACAGAGAAAGAAAGAGAGAAAGTGTATGTGCATGACCTAGGTCATTAGAATGACTTAGGTCATGATAGTTGATGCTCTAATACCGACCACCCTCCCCGAACCCACTCCTACAACCCAACATTTGGCCCCAAATTTAATATTGTTAATTGATATATCTAAACTACCATCACGCATACCAATTCCATTTTCAACCCCAAAATCCTCAAACCCCCTGGGCTTGTGTGGATACCAATTTAGTTTCCTTGATTCTCCTGGAAATCGAGTTTCTTAGTGAAACTCAAAAAATCAAGTTTCTACTACATTGGTCTACACATAAAAACCCACCATGTTTGGGTTCAACATTTTGTTTCAACTACCATTGTCTATTAGTGTGCAAAAACCCAAAATACGGTACCATGTGGGCAGAGGCGGGCTCATGACAGAATTGAAAGGTGAACACCTTATAACTGTAAACGGTCTATAAGAGAATCCTTAATAGAATTCTTTTATCAGGAGTCCGGGCGAAATCCCCATAGCAAGAGGAGATATGGATACAAATACTAACCAATTATCCGAGTATCCGATTCGAAAATTACAATTTGGTTGGTATTTGGTAAAGAAGTTTTTACCGAATACAATTTAGAATTGAAATTGATTTAATTTTTCTTACCGTTTTCAAGTTCAAATACTAATTCAGATATAGGTCAAACCATATCCGAATATCCATACTAATTTTGGCATCCAATATATGTGGTTATTAATATTTGTACTGTGAGTTAATAAAAAACAAAGTTATTTCTTATGTAAATATAAACATAATAGAAATGCAAAAGCAAATTATAATATAATTCTCTTTAAACAATTTTCCAAAATATTTTAGATTATACAACAAAAGATATATAAAAATATGTTATAGGAATTTGAACATTATTTGAATTCAAATCCGAATTCAAAAAGTTCTCAAATTCGGATATGAAATTTGTAAGCTATAAAAATTCGAATTTGTATTCAAATTTGGTATGTTTATTTGGAATTCAGATTCGAATTCGGATACAAGTTATATCACAATCAAAAATATTCATCTACATCCTTAGGAGGAGTGTGTCGCCCGGGCGGGTGGGTGGCACGTCCCCTTTTTAAATTTTTTAATTTTGTTAATAGTTAATGATGGTAATATATTTATTTTAAATCTTTTTTTCATTTTTTTCTGAAAAATGTTTTTCATTTGTTTTAATTTTTTACAATTTTTTTATTTATTTTACCTAGAATTGATCTCCAAATGACGTGAATGAGAGAAATGTAGGGTGTTTGGGGGTTTCAGGGCACGATTAAGGGTGGACATAGAGAGAAAGTAGAGTACTGTTAAAGATGACTTAGGGTAATCCATGTTTAGGGTTGTGAGTGGGTAGGGTAATAACTGTTTAACCACAAGGGTGGGTATGGTTATGAGTAGAAAACCCTAACCATTTAATAAACGAGTGTGAAATTTTAATGGTTTAAAAAATGGAACGGGTAAGGGTACGACATTTCACTTGCCCATTTTACTGTTTAACTGTCAAATTTATGTAATATATATAATTATATAAATATATATGTCATTATGTGAACAATTGTGTGTTTTATGTCATTATGTTATTTTGATACATTTCATTATGTGGAACAATTGTATGTTTTATGTCATTTTTGGATGTTTGGTTAACAATTTATGGATGTTTATTGTTAAATATTGTAGGAGTAAAGGGTTTTAGTTAGTTATATGTTTATCAATTTAACAGATGTTTACACATTTACCCAGTCCATGTTAGTATCCATTACGTCTTACTCATACAACCATTTACTCGCTCGGAACCTTTTACTTAAATGGGATGGGTAGGGTCATAAGTAAAGGTAAAAATAAACAAGTATTTAACCAAATTGTGAACCTTATAGGTAGACAATTATGGGTATAGGTAATGTCATTAACTACCCATTTACAACCCTATCTACGTACAATTGACCCATATTCATCTTATTAACAACTAGCCAACCATATTGGTCAAACACGCCTCATGTTATGCATACATACTTGTATTGTGCAAATCATTGTATATGTTGACTAAGATAATGAAGAGAATGACCATTGAGACAAAAACTCAAGATATGTATCAAAGCAAAGGAACAAGACTTGTAATGTTCTTTTTATTTGAGTCTTAGGCTTAAAATGTACACTTAATGCACAAAAGGGAAAATTGTCAAAATCGATCGCCCTATGCCCAATCAATCGGCCCATCCACATTTCCAGTAGCCTTTTAAATTCTTACATAATTGTCCCAAAGTCAAATGGTCGACCTATTTTGGCAAACTTCCTAATCCTTACTTCAAATTCCCAATCGCACGAATGATCCGTTCTTGGTTGATTGTTCTCTTTTTTACTTGAATTCATATAAAATATAACCGTTGAGAATTCTTAACGGATATAAAATATAGTTTTTAATTCAATCAGATAACCATTGGTCACTTTGATGATTGTTTGGCTTTGGGACAACATTGGACAAAATTGTCCTAATCTGATGGAACTGTACAAATGGATCGACCCATCCCCTATAGGTCGATCCATTCTGTTGGGTATGCTGTTTTGAACTATGGGTTGCTTGCCTTTCCTTTTCACCCATCAACTCTGATATCAAGTACAAAAAACTAGTTGAGCTTGAAAGCTTATAAATAGGGTTTTGTACCATTGTTTTAGATGTCTCCAACACTCCTTATTGATTCATACCTTAAAGTCAAACTCTCTACACCTTCAAGCTCCCATTTCATACACTTAAAGACAAAACTTCACCATTTGTGTTATCCATTTCAAATCATATCCAAGTGCTCAACTATTCGAGGGTATTGTGATTCTTATTCCATAAAGAATCACCAAGGATTGTAATCGACTTCGGGTGGAAGTCACCTCTCCGGTTGTAAGGGGCGAACGAGCAAGGCGGTTGTTCGCTAAGACTCGTGCTGTAAATGCAAAAATCCCAGCCCAAATAGAGGTCTAGAGAGGGTGAATAGACTAATGCGAATGCAATAAAAATAAAAAATGCAATAGGGGAAAGGAAAGAAAAACACAAAGGACACGACCATATATAGAGGTTTGGCACCCCAACTAGGTCATATTCCTTTCTTACAAGCTCTACTCAAACCGTGAGGACCACTTGCGTCTTCACTAACTGATCTAAGTTCGTAGGCAGATCAAGCCTTGTACACCAACATGTAATGGACACTCTCCAAATCTTGAAACCTCTCCCATAACCCAAGAGATTTCTCCAATGTTCAAAACTGAATTTGGACTATAACTTGGCAATGGAGACTTTACTTGGTAGAGCTAAAGTCGAAGCACAAGTGTGTAGAAATTGTTTTTAGATCTCTAATGTGTGTGTGAGATTTAGATTCCAAGAGATGGTCTAATTATGGTCTAAGCTCTCATATATATATATATATGGTCTTAGAGAGGATATATACAAAGGGCAGAAGACAAGATAATGAAGCAATCGACAAAAAAGAGCAACAATGATTTGCCACTTGAGCGTCAAACAGTCGACGATTTGGTAAATTCTATTTGACTATTTACTCAAACTTAAGTGAATTAATGAACGAAAGTGTAAATAGGTCGAGCATTTAAAGGTCAAGGTGGGGGTATATTGGTCTTTGCACAAAACAACGGTCGACCGATGTGGTAGTAACGGTCGACCGTCCTAGGGTTTTAATGTGTGTTTGGAATGCGGCAGACAAATTGGTCGACCGTCACTAGAAAAATGGTTGAATGAAATCAAGAAAAGTTATTGTCCAATTTTGTGTCCAATTCGATCGACTACAAAGGGTGGTCCGGTTGACCGGTGACCTGAAGACCAAATTGGGTAAAGACACAATCTTTAAGATAGTCGCTAGAGGAAAAGACAAGAAAATGACTTGAAATGGAAATTTAAAATCAAGAAACGATCAGACCAAATGTCATAATGGTTGACCGTTCTGTTGGATCGTGAGGGTCTCTAATTCTAATAACTTTTAAGGTAATTACGTACTTGTTTAATCGATGAAGTATATGCAGTGGAATTAAAACAAATAAACAAGAAAGCAAAGCAAACCACAATCATGACACCAGATTTTATAGAGGTTTGGCCTCCCGCCTACTTCCTCTCTTGCAAGCTCCGCTCGATCTCCCTCGAGCTCCGCTCGTGTCTTCACTATCAACCTCGTTCCGGGCCGAGATTAAGCCTTTTACAAAATAAGCTCCACGAACACCCTCGTGAGCTTGACTTTCTTCTCTCACAATTCGAGAGGAACACTTCGGGCTTTCACCGAAGTCTTTGCTTCTTTACAACTAAGAAGTGTAATGGAATACACTCTCTAACTTGAGCACACTTAGCTTAGGATGTGGAATTGATGCTAAAATGTGGAAGTTTAGGCTTGGAGAGTAGATTTGGGGATTGGGAGACTTGGAGTTTTCTCTTAAGTGTATATGACAAATGGAAGTGTAAGAGTTGTGTGATTGTGTCATGGGAACACATATTTATAAGCTCTAAGTGAGTTATAGCCGTTGGGACAAGTTTGGTAGAAGATTGTGGAAGATACACAAAACAGAAACTTGCAGGATGCAATTCTGCAGAAGTTCGGTCGACCGGATCGGTAAGTTCGGTCGACCGTTGGGTAGTTTAGGATACGATTCAGTCGACCGATAAAGGAACGGTCGACCGCCCAAGGCTATATTCTAGGTAAACTTAAGTTATCGGTCAAACACCGAGATAGGTTCGGTCGACCGATTTATAACAGGCTCTTTGGGTTTACAAACAATATCAAATTCGGTTGACCGAAACAAGGTCCAAGGTCGACCGAAAACCGACAACCACTTTGGGTTTGTCGAGATGTCTTAGTTCGGTCGACCGAACAAGGTCCTCGGTCGACCGATACACTAAATGTATTTGGGGTATTTAGAAATACAAATACAACTGTTGGGTATAATACGACAATTCTAACAGTCAGAATTTTGTGTTACATGGTCGACCAAAAAGGTCTGGACGGTCAACCGAAATTGGGCAGGAAAACACTAACAAGATAATTGATCACTTGGTCGACCGAATGTGGGCAGACAGTTCAGGTTAAGGTTTGGTGTTTTCCAGTCTAAGTTTGAGTGATCTATTGAAGTCCAAATTATATGAAATTTTGTGTGAGACTTCTATATGGAACCTAGTGTGTGTTTGAGCAGTTTTGTTTTGGCTCAAATATGCTCAATTGCACAAAGTTCCTAAGACTCAAAGAAATGCAAATGACATGTCTTCAAATGAGCTTGATTACATGTCTTGACTTGATTTAATTTCTTCCTTGAGTCTTCATCACATGTAGAAGTTAGCACAAAACAATATATATGCAATGCAATATGTGTGTTATTCTACATGATTACAATTAAGATTAGGTTGATTAAATCATCAAAACATAGATTAAGGCCAAAAAGCCAACACGTTCCACCAAGAAAAGTCATGTGTCAAACGATCGAACTGAAAGCTACGAATGATGAACAACTAGATCTTAGAGCTTGTAATGTGCAATTAAGAAAAGATCTAGTAAGATTCACTAATAGAACAAAAATGTTTAACATGCTTTAAAGTAGTAAAAAGCAATCTTTAGATAAACATGGTATAAGATATAATGCATCTCATGCTAAAAACCATGTTACTTGAACTACTTTGAATGGAAAGCAATTTTTTGTTAATCAAAGTTCCTCAAGTGTGGGCTCCCAGATCA
The DNA here is from genome assembly GCA_963682175.1 of Triglochin maritima. Classification (NCBI taxonomy): domain Eukaryota; kingdom Viridiplantae; phylum Streptophyta; class Magnoliopsida; order Alismatales; family Juncaginaceae; genus Triglochin; species Triglochin maritima. The sequence goes on from OY821786.1 coordinate 22,622,459, forward strand.
AAATTGTTTAGGTATCTAAATATGGACTTGTAGGTACTTAGAAGATGGTGTAGGACCGTATATGGCAGTAATTATCTAATCAACTTTACGTTAATCTCTACTTAAACAAACAAGATTTACAGCGGAAATAATAAGACAAGTAGAGACTAGAAATAGGCAAACCACACAACGTACGGGGATTTTTAGAGAGGTTCGGCCACCCGCCTACGTCCTCTCTTGCAAGCTCCTCTCGACACTTCGAGCTCCGCTCCCCGTTCTGGGCCGGGAGACAACACCTTTACAATCCTCAAGCTCGTGAACAACCCTTGCCGAGCTTGGCTCCTCCTCTCACAATCCGAGTGGGATGCTTCGGGCTTTCACCAAAACATTTTCAACTTTGATGACAGCAACAAGTAACCAAGAGTATTGACACTCTAACCTTGAGCACACTTAGAGTAAGAAAGGATTTGTGATCTTAAGTGTGGAAGTGGAAGCTTTGAGTGTTTGAGATTCTCTCTAATGTAGGAGGCAAATATAAATAGGAGAGATGTTCAAATAAGTCTTGGTAACATCTATTTATAAGCTCTTAAGGTGTTATAGCCGTTGTGATTAATGTGGTAATTGATTGTGTAAGGAACACAAAACAGAAAAACACTGGTCACTGTTCTGGACACAATCAAGAACCGAATCGGGTTCACCAGTCGACCATTTCCATAAAGGTGAGGAAATGTTTGAACCGAATCAAGAACGGTCGAACCAAATTGGCTATAACTTAAGTTTACTTGAGTGAACGGTCTAACTAAAGTGTGAGACGATCGACCGTTCAGGGAGGTTTGGCCAGACAAAAGATAAACGGTCGAATTCAAGGAATGGTCTTTTCAACCGAAAATTAACAGGCACTTTGGGCTTTAAGAGAGGTCTGCGTTCGGTCGATTGGGGTCTAGGGAACGGTTGACCGAAAACTTCCAGTAAGTTCTGGATGACAAAAAAATGCTTCATCCGGTCGACCGCTGGGCAGGCATCAGTCGACCGGTGTCCATGGAATTTTGGGGTTTTGGAAAATCCGACCGTTGTATAGAACGACAAGTCTAACGGTCAAATGACATGTGTAGACAGTCGAACAAAATGGTACAATCAGTCCACGGTTACAACACTATAGGCTAACATAAATAACTAACCCAATTGATCGAACTGAGAATAGGTTCAGTCGACCGATTGGCACGAGCAGATTAGGTTTAGGTTTAAGTGTTTTTCGGTCTAAGTTTAGGTGACCTATTGAAGTCCAATTGATCTGAGATTTTGTGTGTGACTTCTATAAGAAACCTAGTGTGTATGTGAGTAGATATCTACTCTAGTATACTCAAGTATACACAAGTTCCTAAGACTCAATTACAAGTAAAACTACATGTCTTCAAAAGCTTGATGACATGTTTTGACTTGAATTCATTTCTTCCTTGAGTCTTGATCACCTGTAGATGTTATCACACAGTAATATATATGTTATGCATAATCTGTGCTACTCTACATTAGATTGTGATTAAGATTAGGTTGATTAAATCACCAAAATATGGATTAAGGCCTAAAAGCCAACAATCTCCCCCTTTTTGATGATGACAACTTATATCTTAATAATCATAGTACTTCAAATTTAAAGAAGTAAACTATGCATGAAAATGCTACCCCTATCCATGTGCATAGTTTTTGTTCAAATTTATGCAAATTTCAAGTTCTTTACGCCCAATATTCTCTCCCCCTTTGACATCCATCAAAAATAAGATTTATCATGAAATTTATGATGTCTTTTTCTTGTAATGAAGTTTCTCCCCCTTAATTTTGCACTTCATTACTCTTTCTAGATAAAGAATTTCATTAAGCTCCCCCTATCAATTTGGATTGGTCTATTAAGCTCAATTTTCTCCCCTTGTGACATCCATTTAAAATTGTGACATATGAGCATGTGATGTTTTCCTCCCCATTTTAGGATATGCAATGAATGATATAAAAGATATTAAACTTAAGCATTCAAGGTCCTAGATTAGAACAAAATTATCATGAATGAAGAGGATTGAAAATTTTACCCAACTTTTGATCCTCGAATTGGTTCCAATCTTCTTTTGATGGTGCAACTGGCTTGAGATTTTGACTTTGACGAAAATGGTCGGTCACCATCTATCTCCCATCTTCTAAGTACCTACAAGTGTAGATCTAGGTACCCAAACAACTTTGAGTCCTTGAACATTAGCTTTGGGAACCCAAACCATCTTGGTTTTGGGAGCCCACACACTTGAGGAACTATACTTTACAAACAAATGCTTGTCATTTAATGTAGTATGAGATACATAGTTTTTCAAGTTAGCATTTTATCCTAAACCTTGTTTGTCTAAAGATTGACTTTGACTACCTAAAAGCATATAAAACATTTTGGTTCCATTTGTGAACCTTTCTAGATCTTTTAGTAATTGCTCATTACAAGCTTTAAGATCTAATTGTTCAACATTAATAGGTGTTGCTTTTAGACTACCAAGTTCTAATGCATGTTCTTCGCGTCTAGCAATCACCTCATTCTTTTCATTCATTATTGATTCAATTTCGCATTAGCGATCATTTTTAGTTTTCTAGCATTTTTTTTCTTTTCACAAATGATCTCATATTGTTTAACGAAGTCATGAAATACATTTTGGAGCTCATCATACGTGTATGATTCATCATTAGCACTAGTGTTTGAGCTATGACAAGAGTAAGACTTAGTTGAGCATGAGTTGGAGGATACCTCACTTCCTTCATCTTGAATGACCATGTAGCATATATGGGAGAATTCCCTTGTTGATGAAGGTGAGGTTGAAGACGATGATGATGGTGATGACGAATCGTCTCATGTAGCCTTTTGAGCTTCCATCTTCTTTTCTTTTCTCTTGTTCCTCTCCTTTTTCTCTTCTCTCATTTTTCTTCCCTATGCTTTTCTTTTTCTTTCTTTTCACTTCTTCTTTCTCTCATTTGTCCCTTATCTTTTTTGAGGAATTTGAAGAAGTCTTGTGCAAGGCTTCAATGTCCTCATTCTCTTCTCTTCTCCTTCGTTCGTCGGATTTTTCACGTAATGCCAAGGTTGGACTCTTCTTGGAAGCTTTTTTCTCCTTTCGATGACTTATTTGGAGTTCATAAGCCATGAGGTTTCCAATTAGTTCCTCCATTTTTACTTGGGAAAGATCATGCACTTCTTCAATTACGACGACCTTATCTTCCCATTCAGTTCTTAGCGATCAGAGGAACTTCCTTGTCATTTCTCATTCATTAATTTTTCTTCCAAGCACACAAAGAGAGTTAGAAATATCGGTGAAGTAAGTGTTCATCTCACTTATGTTCTCACCGGGTTGCATAGAAAAAATTCATATTTATGCACGAGGAGACTAATTCGAGTTTCTTTAGTCTTACTATCTCCCTCATGGTGCATTTATAATCTATGCCAAATCTCATGTGCGCTTTCACATCCTCTAATCCTATTGTATTCTCCCTCATTTAAGCCACAAAATAAAATATTCATGATGCTAGAATTCATTTCATATTCATTCATTTTGGCTCTAGTTAGTGAGGCTAACTCTTCTTCACTAAGGGGTGTGTAGGTGTTTTGGAGAAATATCCAATACTTAAGGTCATTTGAGATTAAGAATATTTTCATTCTATTCTTCTAATAATCATAGTTTGACCCATTAAGCAAGGGAGACCTAGTTGTGCAAAGTCTTACATGATTAGAACTAGATGATGCCATGCTAAAATACGGTTAAGTGTATGAAATTTAGCACCTATGCTCTGATACCAATTGTAGGATCGTATATGGCCCTAATTACCTAATCAATTTTATGCTAATCTCTACTTAAACAAACAAGATTTGTAGTAGAAATAATAAGACAACTAGAGACTTGAAATATGCAAACCACACAATGCACGAGGGATTTTTACAGAGGTTCGGCCACCCGCCTACGTCCTCTTTTGCAAGCTCCGCTTGACATTTCGAGTTCCACTCACGTCTTCACTATCCTCTTCCCGTTCCGGGCAGGGAGACAACACCTTTGCAATCTTCAAGCTCGCAAACAACCCTTGTCGAGCTTGGATCCTTTTCTCACAATCCGAGAGGGATGCTTTGGGCTTTAACTGAAACCTTTACAACCTTGAGGACAACAACAAGTAACCAAGAGTATTGTCACTCTAACCTTGAGCACACTTAGAGTTAGATAGGATTTGGGATCTTAAGTGTTGAACTGGAAGCTTTGGGTGTTTGAGGATTCTCTCTAATGTAGGAGGTAAATATAAGTGGGAGAGATGTTCAAATAAGTCTTGGTAATATCTATTTATAAGCTCTTAAGGTGTTATAGCCGTTGTGATTAATGTGGTAAGTGATTGTGTAAGGAACACAAAACAGAAAAACACTGGTCACTATTCTGGACACAATCAAGAACCGAATCGGGTTCACCGGTCGACCATTTCCACAAAGGTGAGGAAATATTTGAACCGAATCAAGAACAGTCGAACCAAATTGGCTATAACTTAAGTTTACTTAAGTGAACGATCGAACTAAAGTGTGGGACGTGTTGGCTTTTTGGCTTTAATCTATGTTTTGATGATTTAATCAACCTAATCTTAATTATAATCAATGTAGAGTAGCAGACATTATGCATGGCATATATATTGTATTGTGCTAACTTCTACAGGTGATCAAGACTCAAGGAAGAAAAGAATTCAAGTCAGGACATGTAATCAAGCTATTAAAGATATGTAATTTATATTTCTTTTGAGTCTTAAGAACTTTGCGTATTTGAGCATACAAGAGTTAAAAACAACTTAAATACACACTAGGTTCCTTATAGAAGTCACACAAAATCTCACAACAATTGGACTTCAATAGGTCACCCAAACTTAGACCGGAATTCACTAAACCAAGACTGCCTGTGCCAATTCGGTCGACCAAAATGCATTCGTTCGATCGTTTGATCCTTTATCAAATAGTGAATTTAACAGCCCGACCGGTCAACCGTCTACACGTGTCATTTGACCATTAGACTTGTCGTATTACACCAATGGTCGTATTTGTATAAAGCTAATAAAACCCCCCAAAGTACCTTATCCTCCGGTCGACCGTTACCTTGCCCTCGGTCGACCATTCAAAGATTTTTTCTTGAAACCCAGACCTCCAGTCGTTTCTCGGTCAACCGTCCAAAACACTTTGTTCTACCGAACATAAAACCTCGGAGTACCTGTTAGATTTTGGTCGACCGTTTTACATTTCGTTCGACCAATAACTTAAGTGAATCTTAGTTTTAGCCTGTTTTCGTTCGATTGTGCCCAACTCGGTCGACCGTCCTTGTTCTGAACTGCCTACTGGTCGACTATTTAACCCATTCGGTCGACCGAACTTGTTTTGGAAAGTGTGCTGCAAGTTTCTATTTTGTGTTTCTTGCACAACTCTTCACCACACATAACCCCAACGGCTATAACTCTTCTAGAGCTTATAAATAGACGTTCCCTAACCTTATTTAGATAACTCTCCCACACATATTTGCCTCCTACATTAGAGAGATCAATCCAAACACTCCAAGCCTCAATTTCCACACTTTAGTCTTAAATCCTATACTACTCAAGTGTGCTCAAAGTTAGAGTGTCATACTCTTGGTTACTTGTTCCTGCAAGTTCATTGTAAAGGTTTCGGTGAAAGCCCGAAGCGTCCCTCTCAGATTGTGAGAGGATGAGACAAGCTCGGCGAATGTTGTTCGCGAGCTTGAAGATTGTAAATGCATTCTCTGCCGTCCCAGAATGGAGAGTAGATAGTAAAGTCGTGAGCGAAGCTCGGTGATTTGAGCGGAGCTTGCAAGAGAGTACTAGGACCCGAGTTTGGGTGCCGAACCTCTATAAAAATGCCATCTTCTTTTGTGGTTTGCATATTTCCTATCTTTACTTGCTTGTTGCTTTAAATTACGCTGCACATCTTTGATTGAGCAAGTAGAGATCTTTTTAGTTTAAAAAGTGATTAGATTCCTGACCTATAATGATCCTACAGGTCGGTCGACTGTTCAGGGAGTTTTGGCCAGACAAAAGATAAACGGTCGAACTTAAGGAATGGTCTTGTTCGACCGAAAATTAACAGGCACTTTGGGCTTCAAGATAAGTCTACGTTTGGTCGACCATGGTCTAGGGAACGGTTGACCGAAAACTTCCAGTAAGTTTTGGATGACCAAAAATGCTTCATCTGGTCGACCGCTAGGCAGGCATCGGTCGACCGGTGGCCAAGGAATTTTGGGGTTTTGGAAATTCCAACCGTTGTATAAAATGATAAGTCTAATGGTCAAATGACAACACTATAGGCTAAGAAAAATAACTGACAATTGGTCGAACTGAGAACAGGTTCGGTTGACCAATTGGGAGAGGTAGATTAGGTTTAGGTTTAAGTGTTTTCCTGTCTATGTGTGGGTCACCTATTGAAGTCCAATTGATCTGAGCTTTTGTGTGTGACTTCTATAAGGAACCTAGTGTATATGTGAGTAGATATTTACTCTGGTATGCTCAAGTATCGACAAGTTCCTAAGACTCAATTACAAGTAAACTTACATGTCTTCAAAAGCTTGATTACATGTCTTGACTTGAATTCATTTCTTCCTTGAGTCTTGATCACCTGTAGTTGTTAGCACAAAGTAATATATATGGTATGCATAATGTGTGCTACTCTACATTAGATTGTTATTAAGATTAAGTTGATTAAATCATCAAAACATGGATTAAGGCCTAAAAGCCAACATATGGGGGATCGGTAGTGACCGGCCAAAGTTTGCATAGAAGAATACCAAGCCAGTTGCACTATCGAAAGGGAGTATGGAACCAAAACATGAGGACTTCTAAAAATATGGTGTCGATTTGTGGTTTGATTGCTTTATCTCTTGCTTTGTTTTAATTTTGCATTTAGGAGCTTTTCGACCTTGATTAGTAGGCCATCGATCCTTTACAAACACTACAATTGAAGATATTCATCAACATAGCATTGATTTCAGCGTTCTTTATCATATCATTGGAAATGGTTGATATTTGAGAACTAGTTAGGTAAGTGTACGAATTTTTAAAGGAAATCCATAATCTGAAGGTGGTTTCTTGTATGTAAATTTTAATAAAAAGAGTGGTCTAGAGGTCAATTGTCCTTCTCTAAGAAGATTAGTCATACTCTCTTCAATTAAATAGATGCAATGAGTTAAAAATATACTCTGATATCAATGTAAGCCAGATTGAGACTAACCTAGTGGAGGGTGAATGAAAATCACTAAAATTATCCCTCAAAATACGGAATTAAAAAAACAAGAGATAAGAATGTACAAACCACAAATCACCCAAACTTAGGTAAGAAAATCTCTTAAACTTAACATTTGCCTGTCTGTGCAGAACGGTCGACCGAAATGGGTTTTTCGTTCGACCATTCTACCAGTTAATGGTTAACCAAATAATGGTTCTACCCAGCTCCACCAGTCAACCCATTTTACCTTTTTGGTCGACCGTTTGACCCGTATTTTCTAGATGACCTTTAATTGACACATACCATTCATATAATTGTGTCTTATATCCTTTATTCTTAACCTAAGCAATGCTACGTAATGAGTTTTATGTTTATGTTTCAGGATTAAAACAAGTGAGAGAAGAGACACAAAAAGGACCTAAAGCAAGAAAAAGGACTGAAGTACAAAACTTATGGACTGAGATGCAAGAGAGAAGGAACCGGATGTAAACCAAAATGACAATTGAGCAAATCAAGAAGCTACACACCATTATGAGGAGTATTTTGGCAATTAGATCTGGGACTAAACATCAACAACCAATTGTGGTTCACTAAACCTGAAGAAATCAAGCCAGAATCGAGCTACCCAAAACCAGACCCTATCAAGTCAATCCAGACCGCCAATTGGCGGTCCAAATGACTCCAAATGACTCATGGTTTAGTCGGGTGTTCGATTATGTTATTTTATGTCCATTTATAGTATGCCATTAGTCCCATACCGGGGGATTGTTCCTGACTACCTTTTTTATGACTATAAATAGAACCCTTCCTCCTCCTTGGTATTTACCCATTGCTTAGTGGCCAATCCCTCTACTTAGAGTCAAGCCTTGAAGCAAAAACTCAAGTAGGGAGATGCTACTTGTAACGTGAGTCATTTAATAAAAGAATTTTTTGTTAGTTTAATGTTGTCTTTTTTCTTCTTCTTGCATGTTTAGCTTAATTTCGTTTCATTAATCTTAGTAGACTTAGTTAACATGTTTTCCTCTCTTAATATAATAGTTAGCTTAATGATTAGTGAGTAGTTCCATCCCCCTTTGGGGAGTGGAGATGATGTGTAGGTCATTATGGCCTCTAATTCTAATCATTTTTAAGGTTAATTACCTACCTACTTAATCAAACAAGAATGCATAGCAGAATAAAACTAAGCAAGCAAGTAAGGGAAGGAAATATGCAACCTACAATGTAAGCGATGGGGGAGACCAGGTTCCATACACGGATTACCTCGGTCTATTCCCACCACCACGTACACCTCCTTCTTCTCCTCCTCCAACTCAAGAGGAAGACATATTCGGTCAGGATCGAGTTCTTGGTGCACCACCACCTTTAGCCCGACAGGATAGACCGATGACTCTGTGGGAGCGAACCCATCCTATTCGGGTTGTGCAACCTTCTTGCATAGTTCTCCCGCTGGCTCGTGGGAACAACTATGAATTGAAACCTCAATATGTGAGTGTGCTTCCTACCTTCACTGCTAATAAAGAGGATGCATATATTTTTATACATGAATTTGAGGAGGTATGCTCCATGTTGAAGATTGAACAGCTTGACGAGGATTCAGTCTGGTTGACGATGATTTCTTTCACGTTGAAGGATAATGCGAAGAAGGATAATTCGAGTCAACCTGTGGTAAATCCCAGGGGTCAACCTGCTCAGGCTAGGCAGAATGTTTACAATGTTGAAGATGACCCTTCCCAACATGCAAATGTTGTCCATACCTTAAGATCGAGAAGGGTTGTTGACAACAATGTGGAAATGCCTGAATCCAGCCTTGTTGGTGACTCTGCCAAGGAAGGTCGTGAGTCTCTCAAGGAACCCATTCCTGAGACTACTCCTCGTGATAGTTATGTCCCCAAGGCACCTTTCCCTCATAGGTTGACTAAAAAACACGATGAGCATTGAGATTTGAGACAAAATGGTTGAGGTAATTTGGCAAGTCAAGGTGAACATTCCGTGGTTGGACGTTGTTCAGCAAATGCCACCATATGCCAAGTTCCTTAAGGACCTTTGTACTGTTAAGAGGAGAACGAATGTTCCCAAAAAGGCATTTTTGGTCGCCAACATGAGTTCGATATTGACACAACCCATGCAACTCAAATACAAGGACCCCGGTTGTCCAACTGTTTCTTGCATGATCGGTAATGTGACAATTCCTCAAACTCTATTAGATTTGGGAGCATCTGTCAACCTCCCGCCCTACTCTGTCTATGTCAACCTTGGAATAGGCGATCTGAACCCAATGAGGACCACCCTCCAATTGGCTGACAGATCCACCAAGATTCCACGAGGAAGTGTGGATGATGTCCTTATTGAAGTGGGCGAGTTTGTATTCCCAGTTGATTTCATCATCTTGGATACTGAACTTGTGTCCAACCCACAAGGACAAATTTCAGTGATCCTTGGGAGGTCATTTCTTGCGACATCCAATGCTTTGATCAATTGTCGCAATGGCTTGATGATGTTGTCTTTTGGAAACCTCACGGTGGATTTCAACATTTTTAATCTTGGTAAGCAACCTGGGCTCTTTGATGATGTTGTCGAAGCCAATTTCATTCAGGACATGAACGAGCTTGAGTCATTGGGCATGTTCGACTCACATCGACATATTATTGAGGTACTTAATGACCAGGTTGCGATTGAACATGATTTTGAGGAGTCTGCCTCTAAAGTTCTGGATGAGGAGGCACATCTTGCACTTCTTATCCTGTGGCCCTTGAGCCACTTGAAATTAACTCTGAATCCAACAAGGACCCACCTTTGGTCGAGATTAAATCGCTCCCCACTAACCTTAAATACATCTTTTTGGGGGATAATGAAACCTTACCACTCATTTTTGCTTCTAATCTTCCAAAAGATAAAGAGGTTGCCCTAAAAAAGTGCTCTTTGAAAACAAAGAGGCTATCGGGTGGTCCTTGAAGGACATCAAGGGAATAAGCCCTGGTATTGTCCAGCATCGAATCCACACGGAAGAGAATTCTAGGCCCCGCCGGGACCTACAACGAAGATTGAATCCTATGATGAAAGAAGCCATCCGAAAGGAGGTTCTTAAGTGCTTGGATCATGGTATAATATGTCCTATTTCTGATAGTTCGTGGGTGAGTCATGTCCATGTGGTTCCCAAAAAGTCAGGCGTGACGGTTGTTGAGAATGAGCATAATGAACTTATACCAACACGACTGGCTAGCAAGTTTGCGTTGATTATCGTAAGCTCAATGCAGTAAAGAGGAAAGATAATTTCCCATTGTCTTTCATTGATCAGATGTTGGAAAGGTTGGCCGAACATGAGTATTATTGTTTTCTTGATGGATACTCCGGTTACAACCAAATTTCCATCGCCCCCGAGGATCAAGAGAAAACAACATTTACATCTCCCTTTGACACGTTTGCCTACCATCGCATGCCTTTTAGGTTATGTAATGCACCAGCAACAATTCAAAAGTGTATGATCAGCATGTTCTCCGATATGGTAGAGCGTTTCTTTGAGATTTTCATGGACGACTTTTACATATTTAGCGTTTCCTTTGATGAGTGCCTTCATCACTTGAGCCTTGTCCTCAAGCGATACCGTGAGAAGAACCTCGCTCTTAATGGGGAGAAATATCACTTCATGGTTAAGCAAGGTATTGTACTTGGACATGTGGTCTCAAGTAGGGGAATTGAGGTCGATCCCGCCAAAGTGGGTCTTATTGCTAATCTCCCACTGCCACGTAATGTGAAAGATGCCCGCGTCTTTTTGGGTATGCTAGATTCTATCGGAAATTCATTCGGGATTTTAGCAAAATTGCTCGACCTCTCACCGCCTTGTTGGCTAAGGATGCCATTTGAGTTCACACCGGATTGCCACCATGTTTTTTTGACCTTGAAGAAAGAGTTGACTTCAGTTCCCATAATTAAGGCAACGGTGTGGACTGAACCCTTTGAGTTGATGTGTGATGCATCTGACTTCGCTGTGGGAGCAGTGCTTGGGCAACGATTAGACAAATTGCCTTATCTTATCTACTAAGCTAGTAGAACACTCAATGATGCCAAATTGAACTACACTGTGACCGAGAAAGAATTCTTAGCGATCATATTCTCTTTGGAGAAATTCCAGTTGTACTTGATTGGCTCCCACGTGATTATCTATTCTGATCACACAGCCATCAAGCACCTCATGGCGAAGAAAGATGCAAAATCTCAACTTTTGAGATGAATCTTGTTGTTACAAGAATTCGATCTCGAGATTCGGGACAAAAATGGTGTGAAAATGTTGTAGCAGATCACCTGTCTCGTCTTGACGAGCAATTGTTCACGATCGAAGATAACCCTTGGTTTGCCGACATCGTGAACTACCTCGTGACCGAGCAACTTCCTGTCGATTGGTCAAAATCTAACCAAACCAAATTTAGATCTTATGTTAGATTCTTTCACTGGGACAACCCCTACCTATTCAAATACTGCTCTGACCAAATTTTCAGGAGGTGTGTCCCAAATAACGAGTTCCAAAGTATGCTCCAATTTGGCCACTCTAAGGCATATGATGGACACTTTGGAGCAAAGAAAACTGCCGCCAAAGTGCTTCAATCTGGATTCTACTAGCCTTCACTTTTCAAAGATGCTTACGAATTTTGTAAGCTATATGATAGGTGCTAGTGCCTTGGCAAGATTAGTCGACGTGATATGACGCCTTTGCAAAATATCCTTGTCGTCGACATCTTCGATGTGTAGGGCATCAACTTTATAGGTCCTTTCCCGTATTCGCTCAGGAATGTTTATATTCTAGTGGCCATTGACTATGTGTCTAAGTGAGTAGAGGTTATCCCCACAAAGACCAATGACAACAAGTGGTCACCAAATTCTTAAAGGACATTTTTACACAATTTGGTACGCCTTGTACCATAATCAGCGACATGGGTACCTACTTCTGCAATTGCTCCTTTGAAGCGCTTATGAGGAAGTATTCGATCACCCACAATCTTGCGACCTCACACCATCCGTAAACTAGTGGTCAGGTTGAAGTCTCTAACCGTCAATTAAAGCAAATCCTTGAGAAGACGGTTAATTCCACGAGGAAGGAATGGTCGATGAAACTGAATGACGTGTCGTGGGCTTTCGCACAGCGTAAAACACCAATTTGGGCATGTCCCCTATTAGGCAGTGTACGACAATGCTTGCCAACTACACGTCGAGCTCGAGCATCATGCTTTCTGGGCAATTAAGAACATGAATGTTGATCTTGATCAAGCAAGGGTACAACGTAAACTCGACATTGTGGAATTGGAAGAGCTACGCAATGATGCGTATAAAAAGCCAAAATTCATAAGTTCTGAGCCAAAATGTTTCATGATCGCATGATTATGTGAAAGGTGTTTACGGTGGTCGGGCAGAAGGTGTTGCTCTACAATTCCAGTCTTCATCTGTTTGCGGGTAAGCTCCGCAGTCGCTGGTCTAGCCCTTTTATTGTGCAAACTGTATTTCCTTATGGAGCGGTTGAAATTCTGAACCAAGGGAATGGGGACATGTTAAAAGTTAATGGACAATGCCTCAAACCTTGCTTGGAGGGGGCGCCAACTGAAGTTGAGGAGGTCATGTTCCTTCATGAACCTCCCTCGTACGCAACCATGTGATTGATTGTGCATTTATGTTTGTACATACATAAAAAAACAAAAAAAGAAATAAAAGAAAGAAGAAGAGAACAAGAAAAAGAAACAAAAGGGAGGTCCTTCATGCTATTTTACACATTCCCTCTTTAAATACTCTCTTCACAACCCTACACATTTTATTCCACCATAGAAACATCCCATACCTCGCAGCCACCGCAGGGAAGAAATTAGAAGACCTGGACGCCTGTTTGGACCGCCAATTAGCGATTCTCCACTACCGATCAGTGCTCAGATAACGCGGTTTGGTCACTGGTTTCTCTAGTGAGTCTCCTCTGTTGCTCTGTATCGGTTTCTGTCGGTTTGTGTTCATTTCACGCTCCTGGTTGCGCGCATCAGTCACTAATCTTCGTGCATCCCACTCATCTCCGTCGACACGCGTTCCTCTGTTAAAGCTCGCTAAGGTAGGTGCAGGTATGGCCAGCCCTCATTGTTGCCTTTTTGGCCTTAATCTTATGTTTTGATGATTTAATCAACCTAATCTTAATTAGAGTAGCACACACTATGCATTGCATATATATTGTATTGTGCTAATCTCTACAGGTGATCAAGACTCAAGAAAGATGGAAATGAAGTCAAGACATGTAATTAAAGCTATATCGAAGACATGTAAACTTGATTTCTTTTGAGTCTTAGGAACAAAGTGTAATTGAGCATACTTGAGCTAAAATCAACTTAATCACACACTAGGTTCCTTATAGAAGTCACACACGAAATTTCACATAATTTGGACTTCAATAGATCACCCAAACTTAGACCAGAAAACACCAAAACCTGAACTGCAAAAGTCTGCCCACATTCGGTCGACCGCAACATGCCGTTCGGTCGACCGAGTGATCATGTCTCTTGTTTGTGTTTTCACTGCCCATATTCGGTCGACCGTGTTTTACCTTTCGGTCGACCGTCTGATCATATTTTCCCGACCGTTAGTTTTGTCGTATATACCCAACGGTCGTATTCGTATTAAACCAAAAAAATACCCCAAATACATTTCATGTATCGGTCGACCGAGGACCACAATCGGTCGACCGTTGGTTCATCTCTTGACAAACCCAAAGTGCCTGTCCATAATCGGTCGACCGCCAAACCTATTTCGGTCGACCGTTCACACATTTGTTTGTCACCCCCAAAGTGCCTGGACGAAATCGGTCGACCGAACCCTATCTTGTGTTCGACCGATGACTTAAGTGAACCTAAGTCGTAGAGTTGGGCGGTCGACCGTTGCTTAACCGGTCGACCGAACTGAGTGTAAAACTGCCTAACGGTCGACCGATTGTCCCGATCCGGTCGACCGAATTCAGCCAGAATTGGGTCCTGTCTTTTCTGTTTTGTGTAATCACACATCAACTCATACCCAATCAATCCCAACGACTCTATTCTCTCTAATCCCTATATAAGGAGTTGTAAAACACATTTTAACACAACTCTCCCACTACAAACTTGCCCCAAACTTTAGAGAGAATCCCAAACACTCAAAACCTCAATTTCCACACTTTAGTGATCAATTCCTTAATTCTACTAAAGTGTGCTCAAGATTTAGAGAGTGTTGCTCCACTCAAGTTCTCATTTGTTGTCAAAAGAGTAAAGACTCCGGTGAAAGCCCGAAGCATCCTTCTCGGATTGTGAGAAGAGGATTCCAAGCTCGGGGAGGGTTGTTCGCGAGTTTGACGGTTGTAAAGGCGTTCTCTCCCGGCCCGGAACGGGGAGTGGTTAGTGAAGTCATGAGCGGAGCTTGGTGATCCGAGCGGAGCTTTCAAGAGAGGACTAGGACCCGGGTAGGGTGCCGAACCTCTATAAAAACGCCGAGTCGATTTGTGGTTTGCATATTCCTACACTTGCTTGTTTTAGTTTAAATTTCGCTGCATTTCTTTGATCGAATAAACAAGTAGGTAATTAGGTGATTAGCATTAATTGTGGACCCATAAACCCACACGATCCTACACTCATTTCATTCCCGAATTAAATTTTGCCTCCCTGATTTGCGATTTCAGAGAACCCTTCTACAATCGTATCGTAGCCAAAGGGTGGCCATTTTTGTTGTTTGAGGATGCCGAAACCTTGTACGTGCCACCTCTCGTACAAGAGTTTTACTCTAAACTGGAGTGTTACCAGTCCAGTCAACTGGAGTTTAGTGTCACCCTTGGAGGGGTGAAACACACCGTGACACCCCAATTTATCTCCAATACGTCTGGGATCCCCTTAGTCGATGATCTCGCGCCTACTCGTGACATTAATTTTTACGTATATATGTTTGGGCGTGGACAACCCATCTCATCGCACGGGGGAATACCCAATCCGCACATCTACTCCAATGTGCACATTGTTGCTAGGTGGGTGTGTAGGAATGTGTTGGGCCAAGAGCGGACCTCCACATTCTTCACACATAGTTTGCAGATCGTGTATAGTCTTATGGACAAATCACCTCACTGCATTTGTCGAACGTTGTTCAACGTTCTGGTGAACGCGAAGCTTAAACATATACATTGTTTGCCTACTCTGGTGACTAAACTTTGTGGAATGCTGGACATCCCACGATTTAAGTGTTTGCTGTGGTGCCAAGGCATCGACCTTGAGGTCGCAAAAATGGCCCCATCATATCTTCATTGCCTTGAGGAGGCATAGGTGCCTGATTACATGGAGGAAGATGTTTGAGCCTGTTCATCAAACTCATCTGTGAGCTCGGAAATGCTCTTCAACTTTGATTTTTCTGAGATGGCGGTTGAGCACAAAATGTCATTTTGGCTAAACAAAACCGGAAAATCTATAAGAAATTGTCGACTCTCGAGCGAGGTGCATCTTCTGGCACCTCTGACCGCCGTCATTAGTCCAGTGCACCATATCCATGCATTTGAGCCATTCTTTCATACATTGAGGACAATGCATGGATTAGGTGTCGGGGTGGGTTTTTTGGAGGGGGGGGGCTATTTTCACGTGTGTACAATGTTTTTGTGTGTTTTTCGTTTTCTTTTGTGTGCATTGTTAGGGCCATGTTAGTGTGTTGCAACTAATATCGATACATCTGCTTGCCATGATCCTTGGGTGACTTGTCTTCTTTTGCTTGTCTGGTGCTTTAAAATTTCCATTTTTTCAAAATCTTCATGTGTTTACGAAAGAAAATGTTTTGTAGGTTTTGCGTGTGTTTAGTACGTGAAAAACCATTGAGAGGCAAAGTAAAAAGGAAGATCCCAGAATTATCTTGAACATGATGCATTAGGATATCTAGTACACCAGCTTTAGGTCTTATGTAGTCATAAGGATGCACCCCAGTTTTCCCTCGGGGGGAGAGTAATCATAGGGTTTCAGAACTCAAATAAAAAAAGAAGTTCACCCTGATCCTAGTGAGTCAAATAATTCATGTCTGTTAGTATAAGGAAGTTTGTCGTAGTCAGGGACCCTTAAACTCTTGTGAAACCGCAAGTGTAGGGGTTTTGATTCATTTGTAGATAAGAAATAAGTGAGTAGGTGTCATCTCTTCTCGCACGACTCCTATTACTCAGGAAATTAGGTCCGATGGGACTTAGTGTCTGGTGCTTTCGAGTAATCTGACTGGGGATGCACCGACCGAACTCCCGTTAGACGGGTGGTAGGGATTGCCTTATGTGGATATGTGGGGAAGGTGTACGTGATAGTGTATGTCCTCATAGGCAATGATGCACGAAACCTGACCCTGGGAGAATCAAACACCAACTTGTAAAAAAATGAAAAAGAAAAAAATAAGAACAAAAAGAAAAGCAAAAGAAAAAAAAGAAAAGGCAATGGAAATAAGAACTTTAATGGACTTTACACTTTGTATCACTTGAGGATGATAAGGTTGCCCATGTCTATCAGTTATGCATTAACTAACTTGCATGAATCGTTTATTAGGTTAGGTGTGTGGACTAAATACCTATATAGAGTCAGCCCGTAGTATTACCGTGTCCAATAATAAAAAAATAGTAGGTCCAATGAGTTGAGTTGCTAGGTTGAATAATGCATCTATGTTCGGATTTTGTGAGTATATCTATTGTAAACCCTCAGGAGACACCGCTCCTCCTCCTTGGCGACAAGGAGGTTTAATGGCTTGTTGCACGTGCTAAGTGCAACCGTGATTCCTATGAAAGTGATTTAGGATTTCCTTGTTTTTCGTATGTTTTTCCTTTCTTTCGTTTTTCTCTTTCTTTGTTTTGCTCGGGACCAACAAAAACTAGGGGTAGGGGTATTTGATTGACAACATATCATGCATATATTTGTGTCTTATATCCTCTATTATGAACCTAAACAATGCTACGTAATGTGTTTTATGTTTAAGTTTCAGGAATAAACAGGTTTGGGAAGAAGAGACACAAAAAGGACCCGAACGTATGAAAAATGACTGAATTGTGAGACTTATGGACTGATATGCAAGAAGGAAAGACCCAAATGTAAACCTAAAGGACCAATAAGCAATTCGAGAAACTCCATGCCTTCATGAGGAGTAGTTTGGCAATTCGATTCGGGCCTAAACTCCAACAACAAACTCGGGTGCACTAGACATGAAGAAATCCATCCACCAAAGTCTCATCCAAACCAGGACTGGATTCGAGCAATCCAGACTGCCAATTGGCGGTTCCAGACTGCTGGTTGGTGGTCGGGTATGCTCCAGATCCGACAATGTTTAGCCCGGTGTTGTATTAATATGTTTTATGTCCATTTATAGTATTCCATTAGTTCCACATCGGAGGATTGTCCCTACTTTCCTTTTTTCATGTCTATAAATAGAACTCTTCCTCCTTCTTTGTAATCTACCCATTGCTTGGTGGCATTTTCTCTACTTAGAGTAAGCCTTGGAACAAAACTCAAGTGGAGAAGAATGCTACTTGTAATGTAAGTCACGTAAATAAAATAATTTTTCTTAGTTTGTTTTAATATTGTCTTCTCTTTTAATTCTTGCATGCTTAGCTTAATTTTGTTTTGTCTTAGTAGAAGTAAATAGAATGTTTCCTTTTCTTAATGTAATTTGTAATTTAATGAGTAGTGAGTAGTTCCATCCCCCTTTGGGATGGAGTTGATGCTTATACATGTCATGAAGAATGGAATGAATGCTATATTTTTATGTGATGAATGTGGGTATGCTTGTTTGAACAAAAGAGAACACTTAACTTGATGGTTTCTACCATAATCTTTAGGTACATCCCATGCTTGTTTAGGCTCCTAATAACAAACTTGTTTATGCTCATATTAATCAACTTGGTTAGTGATTTGGATGATAGGTCTTGCCACAACCATTAGGTACTTTCTATGCATAAAAACACAACCTACACTTGTGCACTACTTGAATGCATTCCTCACCACTTTATGTCATGTGTACACACATTCCACCTCTTGGGGGCTTTTCTTCCTGAATTCCAGCCTCTTTGTTAAGTCTTTAGTTTAGTTTTAGTGAGTCTTTAGTTGCTCTCTTTTGCATTTGTTAACTACTAGTTTAGTATAGTTTAGTTTAGTGTAATCAAACTCCTTCTTCCCCTTTATTCTCCACTTGCTTTCGAAAGAACCAGAGTTGACACACCTCCTGGTGGATCGACCCGTACTTGCCCCGTCTTCACCGACAGCCGTGCACTTGCGATTAAACTTGATTTCACATCAATGTACATACGTAGAAAACCGCCCACACTTACTTCATGCATTGTCCTCAATGAATATGAGTATGATACTACATGGAATTATGCATTAACAAGAAAAGATCTCACCAACGTGAAATGCAAATAGAAGTTCATGGTTATATTGATGGACATAAACCTGAATTCCCTAGATCTGTGAGATACTTAACAAATGAAGCCCAAATACTCAAGGACTCAGACTCACGACAACCAATTTTTTATATATTTTATATTATTTAAATATGACTATATACAAAAATAAGTTCTCATCATCCTTTCTTAAAGAACAATGAAAGGAAACCTTATAGTGGATCAATGTACCTGGAATGGGAACATGACGCAATGCAAGCCAAAATACTTAAGTGTGGGCCCTCCTCAATAAGTGTACTAGATAATGAGAGAAGTTCATGAATTGGATGCAAAAGCATCTGCTTCAAAGGATCAAGTTGAAAAAGCTCGAACCTCTTAAGAGTTTGACAACAATTGCGTAACGGAAGAAGAGTTTCCCCCATTGTGGTATTAAAATCGTGATCATCAATCCAAACTCACGAACCAACATGCTGGTGTGTCAGAACGAAGTCAAGAACCTCGTTAGGCTTGCCTGACACACCATGCGAACAAAAAGTGAGTCTTTCACCCAAGATATCCTTTAAGGACCTCTCAAAGTAAGAGTATTAGGGACTTGTTGCTCCACTAAAGGTGGGTCCTTGAGGGGCACAACATTTAGATCATGTGACTCAATGGCCATTGGACAAAAAGATAAGGCACAATCTTATGCCAACTTAAAATCAAGTTGGTCCATGTTATTCTCATTTTGGAACGAATCCTCCACCAAGTGATCGTGAATTGAAACCGCAAGTCCCTCGACTGACTAGGAGTTTGACTTTAAAAGGTTGTGCTTTGAATTTGTGGATGTGGTGGTGGTTTGATATCAGAAGATGAATCCTCATGTTGACAAGAATGACCACCTTGCTCACGTTCACTTGGTCGTTGTGTCATCTAACTCACTTGCATTTCCAGAGTTTGCAAGGAATTTAAGTTGAACTTCATCAAATTTTGAGTGGTTTGCATGTATATTTTGAGGGTTTGTTCTAAGGAATCAAGTCGCGGGTCAACTATGAGGTTCATGTCAAAATTTTGGAAATTTTTGGGTTAGGTGTTCGTGGCCTGAGAATGAGTTCAATGATTGGTAGTTGGGTGTTGGTAGAGTTTTGGGTATTCAGGAGGAGGATGTTGTTCGGGTGGGATCCCTAGGCAATTCCTCGGTGGACCATTGGTCTCCCGGACACACCCGCTCTGTCCAGAGGATGTGGGTTGTTAGTCAGTTGGGCTCCCTCACTAACGCCAATTGGTTTTAGTCGAGTGGCTAGGTCCATGTTGTATTCCTACAGATACTGAGGCGGGCATGATGTATGATACTGAGGATTTCTTTTGTTTCCCCATGAATACGTCCTCCCTGGGTTATACGCGAATGCGGAACGATCATAATGAGTACTTTGGGAAAAAGCATCATCATAATTGGGTTCGGGAGGAACATATGAACACTCCTCGAACACATAACCACTAAAACCACTCTGGACATCTAACGTGGCATGTAGAACCACCGATTCGGTGATACCCTCTACTACAAGAACGAAAGAGGCCAAAGTTTCTTGTAATGACTTAGTTTGTTCACCAACGTATGATCCGACACAACTAGATGATGGTCTAGAAGTTGGTGCCTCTCTCATATCACCCTAATCTAAACATTCCCAGCTACACTATTAAAATTGTCCTACCAAACTTGGGTGTTTGTCTGAGGCACCTTAGGATGCATGGGTTGGGTATACCAGGGAGAGTAGTCTTGGTCTCAACAATGAAATGAATGATAACCCATGTAACCATCCATCTCCATAATAATACTCTCAAATTGACTACTTTTACCACCATGAGATCAAACACTCATAAAAGTGCTCGACTTGACCCCAAAACACTAAGAAGGTGTAAAGGGGACGAGACTATAACTAGCAATCAAGCCTTCCAATCAAACACTCAGCTCACTATTTTTCCAATGCAACCCTACTAACTAATGCATGAATGAGTGAAGAAGATGTCGTACCTTACATCACCAATCAACAACAAGAAGGTAAATAAAAGGAAAGACAATATGCAATCAAGGTGATTGACATAATTTCATGCATACATTTGTGTCATATATCCGTTATCTTTCACCTAAACAATGCTACGTAACGAGTTTTATGTTTGAATTTCAGAAATAAATAGGTTTGAGGAGAAGAAGCATAAAAGGACCTAAAAGCTGGGAAAGGGACTGATTTGAGAGACTTAGGGACTAAGATGCAAGGGAGAAGGACCTGAATGTAAGCCCCAAAGGATCAATGAGCAAATGAAGAAACTCCACTTCATCATGAGGAGTATTTGGGCAATTAGATTCGGACGGACACTCCGATAACCGATCCGAGTGCACCCCATGTGAAGAAATAAAGAAAATCAGACGAAAATGGGTCGGATCTGGGAAAAAGTGACCGCCAATTGGCGGTCCAAGACCGCCAATTCGCAGTCCGTTTGTGTCTGAATCCGACCTGGTTTCTCCAGGAGATTGGTTAGTTGTTTATATGTATTCTGGGAAGGTTTTATTAATCCCACATCGGGGGATTGTCGCCGATTACCTTTTTCTATCGCTATAAATAGAAGTTCTCCTCCTTTTAGATTCACCCATTGCTTGGTGGCATTCTCTCTAGTAGGAGTAAAAGCCTTGAAGCAAAAACTCAAAGTGGAGAAGAATACCACTTTCAATGTGAGTCATGTTAATAAAATATTTTTTCTTAGTTTCTTTTAATATTGTCTTGTCTTTTAATTCTTGCATGCTTCTTTAGTTTAGTTTCTTTGCATTTAGCTTTTTAATATTTCTTGTTTGCTTAGTTTAATCACCTTTCATTAGAATGTTTTGTTTTGTTAATGTTGTTTGTAGTGTAATGATTAGAGAGTAGTTTCATCCCCCTTTGGGGGTGGGGATGATGTTCATACATGCATTAAAGAATGGAAATGAATGCTTTATTTTGGAATGTGTTGATAAATGTGAATGTATGCTTGCTTGTTTAGAGTAGAACACTTCACTTGATGAGTTTTGCCACAAATACTAGACATCTCTCATGCTTGTTTAGGTTCTGAAATAACCAACTTGTATATGTGAATCAACTAGGTTAGTGAATGGATTGATAGGTTTTGCCATAGACTTTAGACACTTCCTATACATGAAAACACTACCTACATTTGTGCCTATTGAGTGCATTCTTCAGCATCTTTTTACATGTGTGCACACACTCCACCTTTTAGGGGTTTTCCATTTCTGATTTCCAGCTTTCATCTTCTTTGTTTGTTTCGTTCTAGCTTAGCGTAGTTACTTTAGTGTAGTCACAACTTCTTCCCCTCTTTTCCCACTTGCCTTCGAACAAACTAAAGTCAACACACCTCCCTGTGGATCGACCCTATTTGCCACCGCTTCAACGCGGCCGTGCAGTTGAGGTTATTTTAAAATGCTCAATCAAGTTTTTGGCGCCGTTGTCGGGGAGGTGTTCTGTCGAGACTTTGGTTTGGACGATTCGAGTGGTTTTAATTTTTTTTTGTAGTTTTAGTTTATTTCAGGAGGCTTCAAAGATCAAGAAACATCGCCAGAAGAAGTCGGGAAGGAAACAGAAGCAAACGGACCGCCAATTGGCGGCCTGGTGAGCTCTAACTTTCCTCTCCTTTTTTTCTGGTTGTTTCTACACTCACTAGGATATCTGGGAGCTCAATTTGGAATGTTTTGACTTGTAGTTTGCTCCCAAATTAACAATTAAGTCCCTTTAATCAACTCAGACCTTAAAACTCAAAGCAAAAGATTAAATTGATTGCCATCTAGGTGATGCATCATTTGTAGACCTTGCACGTATTTGTCTTTTCTTTGCTTTACATTTTTTGTTGTTGATTGCTGGCGTGAGGTATTTGCACCCAATTCCCTCATTCATGTATGTTTAGATCATGCATTATTTTGTAAGGTGCATCGGGACAAGAGTGAGTTGATCGTTTGATTGGAGAGTTGATTGCTAGATTAAGGATCAAAATGCTACTAAGGAGGGGCTGTCCCATACAAGATAAGGTGGGGGATTTCATCACCCTTTCCTTTGCCCCAAAAATCACTCTTAATCTAAGCCTTAATTCTAAAAGTGATCGAGTTGAGACCATCATGACCTGATCGACGTTGCCTGCCTTGTCGATAGTAGGAGGTACTGGATCTCCGGATTTGGTATCACTTGCTGGGAATTGTGGTCTTCGTTGTAGGGAGGTGAGGCGTGTCGACACTAGTGATCTCGAAGTTAGGCGTCGTCTGGCCTAAGGACCATAGCCATAAATTGTTTGAGCCGTGCTTGCTAGATTAGGCTTCTACCTTCTCCCACTACCCACGCTAGCTCTAGGGATTCTTCCATTCTCCTCTAAGTCATCTTCTTCTCACCTACTTCTACGTTCTAGTCATCTACCCTTTATACTCTTTTTTAGCATTCTTTTTGCGAGCTTGGCCTCGTGGTGGTGAGAGTGGTCGACTCGAGAGTTTTTGTTGAGATGGACGGTTACATGGGCGACCATCCATATCATTGTTGGGACCAGGATAATTCTCCCTGGTACTCCGGACCCATGCATCCTGGGGTGCCTCAGACAAACACCCCGTATGGTTGGGACGATCTTAATTGTTTGGCTGAGCAATCTTCATATTGGGGTGATATGAGAGAGGCACCGACTGCTAGACCACCATCTAGTTAGGTCGGATCATATGTTGGTCAACAAACTCAGACATTACAAGGACCTTTGGCCTCTTTCATGCATGTGGTAGATGACATGAGTGCACCGGTAGCTCCAGTAGTTGTACCGTGTGACTATTGCGGGTTGAGCGGTCATGTTTTCGGGGAATGTCCTTATGTTGCCCCAGAGCCTGAGTATGAGCACACCTTTTCCCAAAATGCTCAATGTGACCCTTACGCACCCGCGTACAACCCGAGAGGGATGGATTCGTGGGGCGACAACTCTTATTCAAATTCTTATACATCACTTCCACCTTAGTATCATCCTCCCGAATACCCAGAATTCTACCAACACCCTACTCCAAATCATTGGCCTCATTCTCAGCCTATCAACACTCAACACAACAATTTCCCAAATTCTGACTTGAGCTTCACAGTTGCCCCCAGATTTGATTCTTTAGAACAAACCCTCCAAACGTTCATGGAAACCACTCAAAATGTAATGAAGTCCACTTAAAATTCCCTGCAAACTATGGAAATGTATGTGAGTGAAATTACACAACAATTAAGTAAACGTGAGGAGGGTGACATTTCTTGTCAACATGAGGATTTATCTTCTGATATCGAACCACCACCACATCCACAAATTCAAAGCACAATCATTCAAAGTCAAACTCCTAGTCAGTATGAGGGACTTGGGGTTTCAATTCACCATCACATGGTGGGGGATTCGATCCAAATTGAGAATAACATGGACCAACTTCATTATGAGTCGGCACAGGATTGTGCGGTATCTTTTTGTCCCGTGGCCTTTGAGCCACATGATCTTCATGTTGTGCCTCTCAAAGACTCACCTCTGGTGGAGCAAGAGCTCCCTAGTACCACATGATCTTCATGTTGTGACTCTCAAAGACTCACCTCTGGTGGAGCAAGAGCTCCCTAGTACCCTTAAGGATTGGCGGTCCCATTTGTGTCCGAATCTGACCCGAATTCTTGAGGAGATTGGTTATTTGTTTATATGTATTATGGGATGGTTTTATTAGTCCAACATCGGGGGATTGTCCCCGATTAACTTTTTCTATGGCTATAAATAGAACTCCTCCTCCTTTTATATTCACCCATTTCTTGGTGGCATTCTCTCTACTAGGAGTAAAAGCCTTGAAGCAAAAACTCAAGGTGGAGAAGAATGTCACTTGCAATGTGAGTCATGTTAATAAAATAATATTGTCTTGTCTTTTAATTCTTGCATGCTTCTTTAGTTTAGTTTCTTTTCATTTAGCTTTTTAATATTTCTTGTTTGCTTAGTTTAATTGCCTTTCATTAGAATGTTTTGTTTTGTTAATGTAGTTTGTAGTGTAATGATTAGAGAGTAGTTCCATCCCCCTTTGGGGGTGGAGATGATGTTCATACATGCATTAAAGAATGAAAATGAATGCTTTATTTTGGAATTTGTTGATAAATGTGAATGTATGCTTGCTTGTTTAGAGTAGAACACTTCACTTGATGAGTTTTGCCATAAATATTAGACACGTCTCATGCTTGTTTAGGTTCTGAAATAACCAACTTGTATATGTGAATCAACTAGGTTAGTGAATGGATTGATAGGTTTTGCCATAACCTTTAGACACTTCCTATACATGAAAACACAACCTACATTTGTGCCTATTGAGTGCATTCTTCAGCATCTTTTTACATGTGTGCACACACTCCACCCCTTAGGGGTTTTCCATTTCTGAT